>CM048656.1:30297574-32790936 GCA_026413185.1 Pueraria montana var. lobata
AAAGTTCTTTTTAGAGGCTTGTGGTTTTGTTCTCCCGTTTAAATATGACATTTTATACTCCTTTTTCTCTTATATCAATTCTTCCTTTTTTAAGGCTTTTAAAATTCTCTTTAAAAAAAGGCTTTTAAAATTAGGGTCTTAAAAAAACTACGATCACATAAACTATTCAAGTTGTTTACCTGTATAATATTTTCGTGTGTGTGTGTATATATATATATATATATATATATATATATATATATATATATATTATTTGAGTAAAAGGTTGTGAGTTGAAATTATAGTAACAATTTACAATATCAAAAAGAGTTTGTATTATATTATTTGAAAAAAAATGATTTGGTGCAAAATAAAGTAAAAAAAAAAGCTTATTTAAATGATGAGGGATAAAAAGGTAAAATATGTTTATAGTCTATGTACTTTGATAAAAATTAATAGAGAAAAAGGAATATGCACTCACAGTGTAAAATTATTTTACACTGTCATCCAATCACAACTCATCATGTATGGTAAGTTTGTTGACTTTTAAAAAATTATCTTAAAAGTCATACCAACGGTGATTTGTGATTGGATGACCGTGTATAATAGTTTTAAACTGTCAGTGTATCACCATTAAAATCAAATTAATATTAGTCTTGTACTCTAACTCTGATAAATTTGGATCATAAACTTTAAAAAAACAATTATTTTCATTCCTATTTACCAACGCGTGAAGAGGAATGAAAATCACTATTTTTATAAAATTCAGAAACTAAATTGATCAAAGTTAAAGTTCAGTGACTAAAACCAAATTTCACTAAAAATACAAAAAATTAGAAATATATTTTACCCTAAAAGTAAAACAGATAATATAAAAGTTTCTCTGAGAATTACCATCCTATGCAGTTACTTTCCAATTATAGAAAAATTCGACCGATCATTTTATGATAAAATAATATAAAAACACATAATTAAATTAAACTGGTTAGTTTTTAAATCAAATTACATTTGATGCTGAAGTGGATTCGTATTAATTGATTCCTCCTCTTGTGATCCGATCAGAATCTGTTCTGTCAGTTTGCACTTTTGCAGTATAAATGTCCTACATTCCTTCGTATTCGCAGACTCACAAATGTCGGAAGGTTCCTTCATTGGGATTCTCACTTATTGGTTATCTCACCAAAATTATATTTATATGTATACTTAACAAAGAAAAATGATATGGATAAAATATATTTTATTCTTTCATTTTCTTTTTACTAAAATTTGTTTAGATCTTTTATTTTTTAAAAAAATTCATTATGATCCTTTAATTCTCAAATTTGAACTAATGTTTTTCTTTTTTTATTTTGGAACATGATTTAGAACTATTTTTTGACTAATTTAAAACGTGAAACTTGTCTCATTAGATTCACTTACATGAAAAATATAAAATCCAGCTAACTTGTCTCATCAAATTTGAATTAATGTTGACCTTCTAAAACAATTATCATTTTTTATTTTGAGGCATGATCTTAAACCTTTTTATACTAAAGATGTAAAAATTGTCTCATTAGATTTACTAATATGAAAATTATGAAACCTAACTAATGTTTGAACCAGAGAGGGTCATAAACATGGAGAAAAATTACATGAAAAATGAGTCTTGTGAGCAACCAAAGAAGAATTTGATATTAATTTTTTTTTAGTTTTCTAATTGCTCATAAGATTGACTTTCATGCAATTTTCACGAGTGTGTGTGTGAAAGCAACAAAAAAAGAATATAATATTATTTTTTTTAGTTTTCTGATTGCTCATGAGACTCACTCATCCTAATTCACTTATTATTGTCTATAAAGAATAATAATATCAATTCCATTCCTGATTTGAAATCATTCATAAAGATAACAATTTCTATTTTTGGTTCATCAACAAATAACGCTTCTATGATTTTTTATTAGAGCATCTAGTTGTTTAAATGGATTGCTTATCTTAAATTTATGGATCCTATAATGCCATATAGATTGAAGAACTCTATACAAAAATTAACTCCAATGCTAAGGTAGTTAAAGTGAGTATTTAACTTAAGCCACCTTAAATTTTGTGACTAAAAAAAATGATTTTTTTTATTAGTATGAACTAGTTAAGCAATGTTGCTTATTTAAGCAACGACTCACTTAAGAAATGCATTACCAAGTCACTTGCTCAATGAAAAAATTTGTTAAGTAACATTGCTTAGCTTTAAGCAACTCATGAAAGCACCCACACTACAAATGTTGTTATACATGTTTCTTTGTCTTGTATGTAGATGTATTAGCAAATCTCAATTATTGGGCCAACTCATTGGCTTATCTTCTTAGATCAGACTCAATTCTTTAAAGAAAAATTCAAAACAATTTTATATAGTTATTGATGATATAATAGTTTGTGTAAATTACACAACTATATGATTATATAGAGAGAGATAAAGGAGAGATGAAGTTACTTTAAGAGTAACTTTAAAAAAGTTATTATCCAACTTCACCATTCATTTTCTATAATCTAATTATTCTAATAATTAACTCTTTTATAGTTTTTTTTTAGGGAATTAACTCTTTTATAGTTACTCTTAAAATAACTTGATTAAATAATGCATACACCGTCATGTAATAATAAACTACTATCATGTATGTCATAGTTTATATAATTCCAAGTAGTTATACGGTTATATTTTCTGTTAGAGTTAGTTACTTTTGGCTAGCAGTTAGTAATCAATAAATCCTGTATAAATAGTAGAGTTAAAACTCACTATGACTTGATTGTATTTTTCATATTAATGAAATTATATAGGTCACAGTATGCCCTGGACCTGTTGAAAGAGACAGGATTATTGGCTGCAAAGCCTTGTAGTACTCCTATGGACAACAACATTAATTAAGCTACAAAAAGGATTTTCAGATTCTGATTGGGGAGCTTGTCAAGACACTTGTAGATAGGGGTGTGCAAAAAAATCGGTTCGAAACCGAACCTGAACCGAACCGGTTTGGAGTCGAACCGGTTTCCTTAAAACGAACCGAACTGGTTTTCAAAACAAGTTCGGTTCGAACCGAATTGTTTTTGTAAACCAATTCGGTTCACTTAATAACCGAACTGTTTTTCTTTCTGACTTAAAACCAATTCGGAACCAGTTCGGAACCGGTTCGAAATCGAACCGGTTCTTTAAAAACAATTCGGTTCCGAACCGGTTCGACAAACCAATTCGCAAATATAGATTTAAAAACTGAACCTATTAAAACGGTTCGGTTCGGTTCGATTCGGTTTTTTTACCGAACCGATTTTTGAACACCCCTACTTGTAGATCAATCACAGCTGGTTTTTGTTTTTTGTTAGGAACATCACCAGTTTCTTGGAAAAGCAAAAAACAGGCTACAGTATCTAAATCTAGGGGTGTGCAAAAAAAAATGGTTCGAACCGAACCGGTTTCGAACCGAACCTGAACCGAATCGGTTTGGAGTCGAACCGGTTTCCTTAAAACGAACCGAATTGGTTTTCAAAACAAGTTCGGTTCGAACCGAATTATTTTTGTAAACCAATTCGGTTCACTTAATAATCGAATTGTTTTTCTTTCTTACTTAAAACCAATTCGGAACCAGTTCGAAACCGGTTCGGAACCGAACCGGTTCTTTAAAAACAATTCGCAAATATAAATTTAAAAACCGAACCTATTAAAACGGTTCGGTTCGGTTTTTTTACCGAACCGGTTTTTGAACACCCCTATCTAAATCCTCATTTGAAGCTAAATATATAGAGCATTGGCTCAAGCTACATGTGAAGCCAAATGGCTCATCTACTTGTTGCATGATTTTCAATTACACAATATTGTTCCAGCTATGATTTATTGTGATAATCAAGCTGCTATACACATTGCCAATAATCCAGTAATCCACGAAAGAACGCAGCACACAGTCATAGAGCTAGATTGCCAAATTGTACGTGAGAAGATACAAAATGGAACCATTCATTTGCTGCCTGCAGTTACCTCACAGCAACAAGTTGCAGTCATATTCACCAATGCCTTTGGCTCCAGGACCTTTGCAAGTACCTTAATTTCAAGCTTGGAATGTTGAATGTGCACATTTCAGCTTAAGGGGGGTGTCACAACTTGTATAATTCCAAGTAGTTATCAGCTAGTTGATACCGTTATATTTTCTGCTAGAGAGTTAATTGCTTTTGGCTAGCAGTTGGTAATCAATAAATCCTGTATAGATAGTAAAGTTAAAACTCTCTGTGACAGTGTGACTTGATTGTATTTTTCAAATTAATGAAATTACGTAGGTCACAGTATCCACACAGCATCTGTGAGGCTTTCTTCACCCTTCATTCATCATCTTCCTTTTGATGTTCTTGAAATCTAAGAATGTATAGTAAATTTATTGACTTTTACGATAAAATTTTTAAAAGTTATATTAAAGATAATTATTTTTGATCGATTGAGAGTATAAAAATTTGATACTGAGACCTGAGAGTACATGTTTATTAAACTTTATGACAAAATCATTGAGCAAAAAATGATACAGATAATCAATTTTTGTATTAAATATTAACGGTTAATTTTACTTAATATTAATATATCATATCATCAATTACTCTTCTTTTTTGGATAAATTTTCAGCGAAAATTCATACAGTTGAGTATTCAACTCTTTAACATGTAACCAAAAAAATTCGACTCTTTAACATGGGGATTGGGGGGTATACATTAAGATGTAAACTAGAAAGCAGAGATGAAAGGAAAAATACGAAGTGAATTAGTTCCTGACTTTACTACATGATTTCTATGCAACTAGAGGAGAAAAAGTTTCTGTTTTTTATTTTTCCGTGTTTATTAATGAGGGATACCGCTCCTAGTAGACCTCTTCATTTTCTTTTTCTTTTTTATTGTAGTTTTTCTACAATAAAATTATCCAATTATTTGTTTATCATTGGAATGGATCTGAAGAATTTGAGTTTCTTAGATATACCCATAATCTCATATTATATTGGATCATAAAAAAAACTTTGGTTTTCTAAAATCAATCTGATACTCTGGCCATTATGTGCCCTTTTATTTGTTCTTACATTTCTATGTTAGAGGAAAATTATAAAGAAACGATTAACATAATTAACGGTATATAAATGAACTAATTAATTCAGACACTATCACGGACTAATAGCACAAGATAGTCACATAAATAGATACCAAAAAAGAAAAAATGAATATAAATCATATAATCAGTAACGAGCGATTTCAATAAGCCAAGAACATGTAGATATATTTCATTAAATAGTAATGCTCATCTGCAATCTGCTTGGCAGTATATGATTCATTTGCCATTTGTAAACATAGATTTGCAATAGAAATTGCTATACCAACCTAATAGTCACAATAACAAAATACCACAGTTGGCACATGTTGGACTTTGTAATGATCCTCTCCTCCTTTTTCAAGTTTAGTTCTGAATGCTGCAAACATGGATCTGATCTCCAAATCCTGAAGAGTGGTCACAAACCTGAGCCCATCTGGAACCCTCTCAAGCTTAGTGCAATTTGCAATCTCAAGTTTGCCAAGCCTAGGCATGGCTCCTTTATCCAACTTCCACTCTTCAAGATTGGACAAGTCATAGATAACAAGAGACTTGAGCTGAGGGAAACCATTGCTGGAACAAAATAGCTTCTTTCCCATGAATGAATCAAGTTGTAGCTCAAGAAACCTTAAATTGGGAAGCTTCTCTAGTGTTGGCATTGGATCTACAAGAAGTCCAGAACCCTTCAACTTTAGCTTCACAAGCTTGGAAGAAAGTTGGTGGGGTTCTGGAAAATTCTTTATAGGCCCTTCTATGTGCAGCTTGTAAAGATTGGGACATCCTAATGCAACATGGACAATTGATATATCCTCAGAACTAACAAAAAACAATGACTCTAGGTGGCTAAATGTCACATTAGGGTACCTGAAGATATCTCCAAACTTAGGATCATCTATCACCAATTTTCTCAAATTGGTCAATTTCATGAGATCTCTTACATCACACTTCTCAGCAGGAAAGTTAACCAAGGTCTGCAAGTTCTTCAGGTTGTCAAGTTGCCATCTTTCAATGCTATCACCACAAGACTCTGGTAGATATAAATGTCTCATTCTGTGCATGTTCCCTATGACATTTGGTATTAGTACAGTTGAATTTCCTGTTAGAAGATCCAGGGTCGTCAAGCACTTCAAATTGCCTATTGATGGGGGCAACTCATCAATTTTTGTATTTCTTAGACTGAGAAGCCTTAAGTGGATCAATAAACCAATTTCTTTTGGCAACTTCCCTCCCTGACCCTGTATTCCTTCCAAGTTCAAGACTCTAAGTAACCTACATTTGTTGAAAAAAGACTTCATCAACCCCCATTCACTTAGCCTAGCTGTCTTTTCATGATAGCAAAGGAGAGACCTTAAATGGTGGTGTTTTTTCAAGTGTGAAGGGAAGAACCTGTCAACATCTTGATCCAGATACAAAGCAATCCTGCGAACTTTTCCCATTGGCCTTGCTCTTGATGCCCCTCTAGTTTCATCTACATTCCAGGAATTGATCTCCACAAGAAAGTTTTCCTGGTATGCCTTATCAACACATAGTTCCCTCATGAGGTTGTGCATTTGGCAAGTTCTAATTCTTCCTGTTGAACTCTTTTCAACTACCTGAATCATGCACCTCTCCACTAGCTCGGTCAAGTAACGTTGTGCCACGTCCTCAAGAGCTTCCTCACCTTCTCCTTCATTGTGATCCAATGATATAATTCCCTCTGCCACCCATATTCTTATTAGTTTCTTTGTTGGTATCTCTAAATTTTCTGGGAAATGGGCTAAGTGTAGGAAACATGGCTTCAACTGGTATGGCAATTCGTAATAGCTCAAAGCCAACACCTCAGATACTCCTATTTCTTGACCGTTTGATCTCCTTAAATATGAATTGATATTCTGACACACAGTGTCCCAATCATAGAACGTAGTCTTTGATGCTAATAGTCCTCCAAGCACAATGATGGCCAATGGTAAACCTCCGCATCTTCCAACCATTTCCCTTCCCAAGTTCTGCTTCTGTGTGTAGTCTGTGCAAAACAAACAGAAAATTGTAACTTGAAATTGAATATTTCCAACTTGGAGGAATTGTTAAACCTCTTCCATGATTTTTAAGAGGGTGTGGTTTCATTTCCATGAGTGAATCCTACATTATGTTCTTTGGTACATAACCATTCAAAGGTCACAAAAATAATTTCAATGGGCTAGTACCATAGTCATGCATGTTTGTTTACAGGTTATAACCATGTAAAGTTATGACATGGTTGAACTTTCAGTGAGAAAAAAAGAGCATATAAACTTTGTTGAACTTATAGCAAGACGAAGAAACTTCTCAGAAGACAAGGAAACAGTCTATCCGTTTAGGGAAAATGAAGAATACATAAAAGCCAAGGCACACAAAAATAGAAAACAATTGAAATTCTGAAGTTTATATGAGGGAAAGTTAACCATATTCTAAAATTCAGTTATGACTTATGAACAAATTTTGTTTCATGAATTTCAACTTACTATTTCCCCCTTTCTGCAACATAGAGAAAATTTCTAGAGGTCATAAACAGGGTTGTATAACTATTTCTTCCTTGTTAAAAAAATGAAATTATGAACAAGAATAGGAATCTCTTAACTCATTTCTTGTATCTTTTGTTTGTTGACTTTTATGAGCTAACCCTATTGATAGAGTTAAATTGGGGTCCTTCCCTTCCCCTCTGCACCCTTCATAAATTACTAAAAAGAATGTCCAGTTCTAAGCTTTAGAAGATATAGACTAGCAAGTTAATCAACGTGATATACAACTGCATTTTGAATAATGTTGAGAGTGCATTTTAGGAAGAGGATAACATAAATCTACATACCTGGATCATCAATTTTTGGAAATGCCTTCTTTTTGAACAACTCCCAGCTGTCATGTTCATTCAAACATTTTGGTTCGTGAAGATAACGACTAGGATCCATCTTCAATGGAACTTCGGTGTTTCGAGTAGTTAACACTATTTTGCTACCAACTACAGATAGTGATCTTCCAAGAGGGAAAGCAGGACTGAGTTTGTTCCATGTGTCTACACTCCAAATATCATCAAGAACTACCAAGCAACTCTTCTCCACTTGAACTTGGTAAAGCATCCTTGCAAGCTCCTCATCTCTCATATTGCCAATTTCTTGTCTTTGTTCTTGGGAAGGAGAGATCAGCTGAAACAAAATTGCTTCCCACACATCCCTTGCTTGGCAATGCTGTGATATGTAAGCCCAAGCCAAGCTCTCAAAATTGCTCTTCACATTATGGTACACCTTCTTTGCCAATGTTGTTTTCCCCAAACCCCCCATTCCACAAATGGCTACTACTCTATAGCCTTTGTTGGGGTTGACCAAGCATGACTCCAAAATCCTAACATCATCTTGAACACCAATTATGTTCTCTTCAATAACATGTAAGTAGGTGTTCAAAGCTCTTTGCCTCCCATGCATGGAATTTGAGGCTTCTCCTTCTTCAGGTCTTATGCCATAAGTTTCCAAACTCCTTGTGAGGCTAGAAATCCTAGCTATGACATTATCAACATGAGATCCCACCATGTGGATTTCTATGAACTGGTTGATGATTGAAGCATACCTTTTGATGAGGCTCAACACACCTGTCAAATTTCTTCTTGAGGCTCCTCTGAGGGCATATGACTCAATGACATCATCAGAATCATAAGCAGCTTCTCTGATTTCTGAAATCCAATTCCTTAGCCTTTCATTGCCATCTTGCCTTCTATCTGCATCTTGCAGGTAAGACCTCATCATCCTCAATTCAGTTTGCAGCTGCAACACTTTGTCTTTCACCCCATATAGGTACACCGCTTCTTGAATGAGCAAATCACCAAGACTTTGCACTATGAAGTTCACTATAGCCTGAGCCATCTTAGAAGATTGTGTTTCTCTCCCCCAAGCAAAAGCTTTTCCTGATTAATCACAATCCTTTTGCTAATTCTCAAACTTATAACACTGCTAGTGCTATCTATTGAAGGGAAGAGATTAACCAAAGCAACAAGAAGGGGGTTGACTTTGGCAGTGACTTGTTGCAATAGCTGACCAAAACATTTGCCTAGAAATTATGCAATATTGTGGTCATGCCAATTGGGATCCAACACATGCCATCATTTTTGCCTTCCCAATTCTATCCATGTGCACTTTAAAGTTTTAAGTTGGTGCCATTAAGGTGTGGAATTTAGAATGAAAAGCTAGTTTGGTTTTTCAAAAAGGAAGGTCCAGAGAACGTAGATGGACAAGTTGCTTGCACCTTCCACGAAATAAGTTAGAACACAATCAACAAAATCTGAATGAGAGTTAAGAAAACTGTATTATTGTAGGGTATGGTATTGGGGTCCCAAGTCATAGGACAAAATAACACTAGTTTTTGGGCTGCTATAGAAAAGTAAGACCGACAATTTAGTAAAGTGTAGCAATTTGTCTTTTGTCAACAAAACTGACTTAACAAATACTACCGTTGAAAATGTGGAGCCGTGAGACACTTTGATGCATAATTAGACAAATACTGCCCGGGCGCTTGAAAATACTATCTTTTAAGAAAAAAAAATATTATTACACATTTAATTTAATAATTTAATATAGCATGCATAATTTTTAGAGAAAAATGATTATGTATTGACAGTATAAAAAGTTTTACACTATCATCCAATCACAACCCACCATGTATGGTAAGTTTGTTGACTTTTAAAAAATTATCTTAAAAGTCATACCAACGGTGATTTGTGATTGAATAACTGTATAAAATAGTTTTATACTGTCTGTGCATCACCATTAAACTCTAATTTTTATCCCATTAATGAACTATATAGGTTGATTGATGCGTAAAATGCGTTCGCAAAGGGCAAGCGTACCATACGCAGTAGTGACAATGGACTCTAGGAGTCTAGATATCGAACCCAAAGGACCAGTCATATCCCCAAACAATTAATTTTGCAATAAATTAATCAATTCAATTAAGAATCAAATTTGAGAAAATAGTGTTCAATTGTTCAGTTCTTAAGAGCTAAGGATTAAGATAAGAAGATTAATGTGAGACAGTAAGATTGGAACGCCAAGGATTATGATTTTGTGTACATCCCTTTTTCCCTCATCTTGATCTCAATGAATACTCTAATTAAGTTAATTGTCAGTCCTCTTTAGATTCATTAGTAAACAATTGGTCGTAGCTTACTACTGCTGTTTCCCCTAATTCAATTCCCAATTGGTCATAGGTGAATTAAATTAGGGCAAACGATGATACTCAAAGAGGTTGATTAACATAATTAATCCACTGGAAATTCACACAATTAATTTGATCATGCAAATCATATGAATTCAATCACTTTACAGTTCTGTCAATCCCAGGCAATTGATCATAGACAATGGACTGACCAATATTTAGAGTGATCAGTTCTAATAACAAACAAAATAGTAAAGAGATTCAATAACTGGAAACATCGAGACATTCATTGATAATCAAAGATGGGGTACAAAGGACACAGCTACATCGTAATCCGGGGCTAGGAGGACTAGCCACTCATGTTCATGAACAAACCAATAAATCCCATAGAAAACATAAAGATTACAAAGGGATAAGAGATTTTACAAGTGGTATTCCCAATGACGATCTCTACGTCTTACAGCAGTCAGACTCTCTCACACGACCTCTATCTCACTCAGAACCCTTTGTATTCAGAAATAGAGCAAAAGATAAAAGGTAAAAGGGTTTCTCCTCCTATTTATAATGATTCAAAATTTAAATGGGCTGATAGCACAACTTACCACGGCCATGATAAAATGACCACGGCCGTGGTCCTTGCATAAAGGTTCAATTCTGCTACACAACCAACATGATGGTAAATTTACCATGGCCATGGTCCTTACGTTATTTCAATTCTGGCCTTTTTTTCTTGATCCTCCAGACAGTGGCATTTTTGCTCCAAAAAGTACAATTTTCAACTCTTTTCCCCATGAAGCCTCTTGAGTACTTGTCTTGCACCAACTAACATCAAACAGTGAGTTTTGCCAATAAAATATATTCAAAATGTATGAAAATGACATCTAAACTCACATAAAAATACAATGAAAATCCGGTTTATCATTGATGCATGCATTTAAAATAAAAACATTCTAGGTTTAATTACTTATTTAGTGATTATACTTGCAGAATTTTTACATTTTAATCCTTACACATAAAAATTATTTGTTTAGTCTCTACACCATAGTTGTGAAAACCGGCTTGGATCGGCGGTTCGACCGAAAACCGGTGACATAACCGGTCCGAACTGATTATCAGATAGGTTGTGTAGTCGACTCAGGATTCAAACCTTGTCTCCCGCAGTGGAATAAAACCAGTGTTACCGCTAGGCCAAGGTCCATTAGATGTTAAACTATTAACCAGTTTAATAAATATATTATATATCCTACGAGAATTTTTTATAATGGTGCTTGAGAGGAACCCAAGACCTTTGAGTGTTTTAAGAGTTTAGTAACAAAAATAATTTTTATATATATCTTAATTTAATAATTAATAATTTAGTATTATATTAATTTAATCAAAACATATTAATTTAATAATCTATTCCTTAGTAATTTAATGATAATATTCAACAAAATAATTTATAGTAATAAATGATTATGTAATATTTATAGTTTGATCTTGATTGATTTTAATTTTAGACTATGAATTATAGAGTGATCACATTTTGTTAGCTATATAATATATATTTTTAAATTTTTTAATATATACCAGGTCAAACCGGATTAATTAGTGACCCACCGGTTTGACCACTGACCCATCAACCCAATGCTTCGACCGGATCGTTGACTAGTCCGATTTTCACAACACTACTCTACACATACATTTTTTAATTTGTTTTAGCCCTTCGCACTTTAAATTGTAGGGACTAAAACAATATATATATATATATATATATATATATATATATATATATATATATTATAACGAGTTAAAAATATGTGTAGGAACTAAAACAAGAAATTTCTATGTACATGAAGCTGTTCCGGTCATCGTAACATCAGTAGGCGATTCCATTCCTTCTCCTTTGAATGAGAAGAGGCCGTAGCTTAACCGCGCTTCTAGCTCTATCTCTAAAAGGAATTCTTAAACCGGCCATGGCGAATCTAAGAATTTGGATTCCTCATTCGATCACTTGCGCTAACCCGTCCGGCTGCTCTTGCTGAAATCATTACTCTTCATTCTCCCGTGCTCTAGCAATTGCGCTCGGTTCAAGGTGTGAAGAGAGAGGCTGTCCCAAAAGGACAGGTACAAGACGAAGTGGCAGAAACCGAGTCCAGTGGGGACGGAACCAGAAATTTTGGTTAGGGGGGACAAAAAATTTAACATATGATAAGCAAAAACCAATAATGATTTATAACTAAAATTATTTTTTCTCATTTAAATTAATTTATCTACCAAATTTAAATTAATTTCAAAACTAATTTATAAATGAGAAAATATATGTGAAAGCAATTAATGTAATTAAAATTGTAAAAAAAAAACAGTGTAATTAAAAGAAACTAACGTATAATTGCTAAAATATAATTAGTGTTGCTATAATCAATATAAGAAAATTAAAATATTTATATAGTAATTGACATAAAATAAAATAGTTATAGCTAAAACTAATATGAAGAATACCGATTAACTTATATAATTTTATCTACATAATGTATTGAACTATCGTTATAAATAATTGAATCTATAAAATGAAATAAAAACAAAATTAATTAAATAATGTATTATTTGAAAGAAAAAGACACGTTGTTTATTGTTTTTATTGTCTTTGGAAATGAAAAAATGTTACAATATTTAAAAGAAGTAGAAGACTAAAGAAAGAAAATGATATTTGAGAATATTAATGTTAGATACGGCTTGCTTTCTATATAGGCCTAATAAATTTTTAATTGATAAAATTTATTAAAATATTGACTAAATATTATAAAATATTTAAAACAAACTATACTGTAAATAACTTTTTATAAAAGTAAAATCCGATTGTATTGTTTAACTTAAATGGGAGAGGGAGAATATTGGAATCTAGAAAGGGGGTGGCAAATATATAATATTGAAATAGATATAGAAAAAAAAAATTGCTAACTCAGGGGCGACTGTCCCTGTAAAACGTAACATAGTTATGTCTCTGGAGTCCAGTACCACTCGGACCAACAACTTGTTGGTTTTTTCGTAAATAATTGAAATTATTTACTTCATTTTTATAGAGAAATCAAATCTAAATCGATAATATTGACAAATCTTGTAAAAAAAAAAAAAAAAAAGCTTGTCAACTTTATCATAAACAATGGCAATTTACTTTCTTTTATTCATTTATTTATTTTTGGATTGTGTTATGGAATTCACGAGCATTAAAATGCTCAAAAGTTGTAATCCGTTGGGTCGTTTTTCTTTTCTTGAAATAAAATAACAAGGAATGATTAACTGTTTTATAGCATATCTCTATTTTTTTTAGTAAATCAGTGTAAATGTAATTTGAACCTATGATATAAGCTATTCAAGTACTTATTTTACTGGCCATTTTTTTTCTATAACTTTATGTCTTGTACATTTTTTTTGTTTGTGTGTTTTTTGGTGTATTGTAATTGTTTTTTGTATACGGGCAAAGCCCAGCTATCAAGAAGTAAGAAAACTACGACGGAGTTGGACACCACACCAATCTTGGGCCAAATAATCAGGTAACCAGGGAATCTTATAATTTAGGGTAAAATATATTTTGATTAATGTATTTTTAGAAAAATTTGATTTTAGTTTATATACTTTTAAATAAATAATTTTAGTCCTCAAACTTTGAAAAACACTTCCTTTTAGTCCCTTTCTTCTAATAGTGTTAATAATGTTAATGAAAATACAGTTTCCGGCAGCTATAGACTGCCACAAAATATACATTTCTCATATATTTAAACTCAACATCATTTATGGCTAAAAACTGTCATAGGTTATTAAAAAAAATAGACACATAATTTGTCGTCGATAATAGAAGAGACGAGTTTCTCATTGAGTTTGAGTCTATTTTTTTTAATAATCTTTGTGGCGGTTTTTAATCACCAATGATGTTAAGTTTAAATACATGAAAAATGTGTATGTTGTGGCGGTTTATAGCCGCTGAAAACTGTATTTCCGTTAGCATAACACCATTAGAAGGGAGGGACTAAAAGTAATTTTTTTCAAAGTTTGAGACTAAAATGGTTGATTTGAAAGTACAGGATTAAAACCAAGTTTTTCTAAAAATACAAGGACTAAAAATATATTTTATCCTATAATTTATAAAGGGTTACTATTTGTACTCCCTTTTTACTCTTGACACCAGTGTTATTAACCCGGCTCGGCCCGATTGGTTCGACCCGTTGAATCGGAAACTAGGCACATAGCCGGGTTGGGTTAGTAATTCGATCGTTTCTGCATGCAACTCGGTGCCACGTCATTGAATCGGTCCTGAACCGGCAAAAATCGGTGTATTGGCTCGGATCGGACCCATTAGAAACCGGTGAATCCTCCCTCTAATTTTTAATGTTTTGTTCTCCGCATGTCCCAAGGTTTGGAAAGCTGTCGTTGCATGTCCCAAGGCCTGAAAAGTTGTGTTTTTCGTGGCCCAATGTGCATGTGGCCTAAGACTTGAATGCTAGAAGCTATCTGCAAGGTTGTGCGTGTAGTGTAACAGTAAAGTAAAAGTTGGTTTTATTATTGAAAATTAGTAAAAGTGCATATAAGAAACGTACCAAGCCAGGATCGAACCTGCGTACACGAAGACTTTAAGTGATAACTTACCACTAGGCTATCACAGTTATATTTGTAAAATGTGCGAAAATAATATATATACCATATATGTATATATTTTCGTTATTTTATTAAGTACATTGTTTCATGCGAGTTAACAAGTGACTCACTGGGTTGACCCCTGACCCAGTGACCCAGTACCTTGATCGAGTCGATGACCGGTCTGAGTCTGATAACACTGCTTGACACCACTCGCAATATTTTTAATTTTTCGTTTTACAAAAATGCATTTCACATAAAGTAGTTTCTATTTTGTATGATTACACAACAGAAGTTAATCTCCATCAAATCCTTTCACCCCCCACTCCCTCCTTCGTCTTCCCTAGGGTTGTTAACACAGTGGGATGAGGCGGGCAGATGTAGTAATCCCCGATATCCACCAAACTAGATGAAAAATCACTCCATGTTTGTCCTATACCCATGCGTAGAGTTGGGCAAATGGGTAAACCCGCCAATTTAGCCCGTAAAACCGTTTAGCCCGCAAACCGTTTAGTCCGCTCGTTAAGCCCGTAAAACAAGCGGGCTCTGTTTTAACGAGCCCACAACCGCCCTTTAGCTCACAGACAGGGCGGCCCGCAAACTGCAAAAGAAATTTTAAAAAAAATGAAAATTAAATTTCAAAAATTGAAATTTAATCATTTTTTAAACCTTTTTTTTTTTGGAAAAAGTCAAATAATTTATTATGATAACATTAGCAGGCAAGAAGGTTTCACCGAATGTCATACTACATATTATGCCAAATAATTTATACACATGCATCACCTATCTAATCTAAATATATACATATGCAGCACCTATCTAAATATATACATATGCCAAATATTTCACCAAACCGCAAAAGCTAACAGAACATAGTCACTTTCTATTCTAATTTCTAAATTCTAACTAAGTTTTATTTTTTATTTTATTCTAATTCTAATTATTATATTTTTATATTTTTTAAATTAAAATGTAAAAAGCCTACGGATTGCCCATTTAACCTGTGGGTTAAATAGGTCGAGATAAAAAGCCTACAATTTAAATGGGCTCAAAAAAATCAAGCCCATATATCGTGCGGGTTGTGGGTTTAACGGGTGGCATGCGGGCCCAAGTCCAAATGCCCGACTCTCCCCATGTGTAGATATTATCAATATTTGTAGGTATTTGTGGATATTTATAGATATTTATTTTTAAAAAAAATAGTACTAGTTTAAAAACACATTGCTCACCCCTATCAATAATATTATTAAGTTATGAATATTATGTTATTTTTCATTTAATATTGCTTAATATATTAATTAAAAATGAAAATATAACAATTTATGAGGGCTAAAAATTAAAGTTTTTAATTTTATGAGGACTAAAATCAAACTTTTGAATTTTATAAAGGCTGAAATCAAACTTTAAAACTTATAAGAATTAAAATTAAACTTTTAAATTTTATAAGGACTAAAATCAAACTTATAATTTTTTAGGGATAGAATAAATTCACTTGCCACATGACAGACATGTGGATGACACATGGTAGATAGTCATGTGGATGTCATATTATCCAAAATATCCAGATATGTCATGCTGATATGGCATTCCGTTATTTATGCTACCAATATGCTAAGAGCATCTACAATGCAGTTACTTATGCGAGTTGCTTAAAACTATAATGTGTTGCTTAACAGAAATTGTCATTGGAGCATTCAATGTGACATTACTTATACAAGCATTGTTGCTTATGTAAGCAATATTGCTTAACTATTTTTTATCAATAAAAACGATACTTTACAAGTCATGAATCAATAGAAAAAATGAGAAAAATTAAGTTAAGCACTTATTGAAGTGAATTTTTATGTAGAATTTTTAATTTTATATGACTTTATACTACCCACAAATTTAAAATAAATAATCCATTTTAGCAATAATATATTATAAATGCTCTAACATTGTTAGAGGTTTGGACAAAAACACATTTTAAATTTTAAAAGACCAAAATGAATAAAATAAATTTAGAAACACATATTTTCCCTTAGAAAATTTACAACCTTCAGATTTAAATTGCACCTCTGATAATCGCAGGGCATGCGTGTCCCGGATTTATACTATAGATAAGATTTAGGCTAAATTATAATTTTGGTCCCCTTGATTTCACAAAATAGCAATTTTGGTCCCTCTGGTTTATGATTGGCAGATTTGGTCCCCTACTTTTAAAAATTTGTGATTTTTGTATTTCTGTCAACTTGTATCCGTTGACCGTTAGAGAGTGAACGTTGACTTGAACAGTAAATCACAAAAATCGCTAACAGTCAACGTCACTCTCTAACGGTCAACAGATACAAGTTGACAGAAATACCAAAATCGTAAATTTTTAAAAGTAAGGAGACCAAATCTGCCAATTATAAACCAGGAGGACTAAAATCGTTATTTTATGAAATCAGGAGAACTAAAATTGTAATTTAGCTTAAGATTTATTATAGGTAGGTGTAGGTGGGGAGATAAACACAATTAAAATTAAAAAATAATAATAATAAACAATTCACATGGTCAGGTGTACAAGAAATCCTTGGACTGTTGGCTTGTTTTGAGCTATAGATTAGGCAGAACGCAAACGAATAACCTTTCTACCTAATCAATCAATAGTCAATCCTATATTCAACACCAAACAAACTCAGTCTTAAACACCAAGCGAAAGCTCAATTAAGCCTTCCATAGTTCCACCACCACCACCACCGTCTCAACCCTCGAAACAACCAACCTCGTCCGCACCAAGGAAACAACGACAGAGATTGTTGCAACAATGTACGTAGATCACGCGTTCTCGATTTCGGACGAGGATATCATGATGGGAACCTCGTACACCGTCAACAACAAACCCCCCATCAAAGAGATCGCCCTCGCCGTCTCCCTCCTCGTTTGCGGCGTCCTCGGCATCATCATCGGTTCCCTCATGGCCTACAACCATGTCGGCGGCGACACTGCTCACGGTAACAACGAAAAAAAAGATTTTTTTTTCTTTCTATTTTAAGAAAAAGAACAAAAAAATGTTAATTTTCATATTAGAGAGTACTAATTGCAACTGGGTAGCTGGGAAATTAAAGATTACTGCTAAAGTTTAAAACTTTTTGGCAGCTTGTGGTATTTTGAAAAGGGAAAAGTTTTGGGGGCTTTTTTTTTTTTTCCTTTTGTTGATTTTGGTTTTTGTTTGAATGGTTGATAGGGATCGTCTTTGCAATACTGGGAGTAATCTTGTTCATACCGGGTTTCTACTACACGCAGATTGCGTATTATGCTTACAAGGGATACAAAGGGTTCTCTTTCTCTAACATACCCCCCGTGTAGATGCTATGTCTCATATTTTAGGTTCATGTAGCTTCCTCATGTACAGATCTTCCATGGTTGTACTCTATGTTCTTTCTTTCTTTCTTTGGTCTGACAAATGATGAGTGCTTAGATTGTAATTTGTAATTGTTCTATATGATATACTGCCACTATCTATTGTTGAATTTTTTTTTTTTTTCTGTTGTGTCAATTATCCTGCTCTGAAATGTTTGTTTGGCCTTCCATTGGTGAATGATGATGGACAGATTTTCTGCATGATTATAAGACTGGAATGAATAATAGAAGCACGATTTGAGGGTTTGTTTACTTTTTCTTTTTTTTTTTACTAACTTGGTATTTGCTTCATTCCATTGCTCTAGTTACTGCTACATCAATTCATGCATCATTGATAACTGATTGATTTTGTTCCAATTCAAACTAGGTTGTGTTTGGCACCTAGTTGGGACATTGTGAGAAGATTTGGTTCCATTACTAATGTGGGAGGTATGCTTGCAAATAACAATGATTGATTTTAGGCTCTTATGGAGCTCAATTTGCCAATTAAGTCAAACTTTCAAGTTTGGTAAAAGTTTATTGGCAGCTATACAAACACCAGAGTTTTCCATCTTGGACCATTCCTTTGTATATGATTTAGAAGGTCATGCATGTCATCCATATGATGTTTGAACTTTGGACTACTTGTTTGAGGTTTTAAAAGCCATTTATGATACCAAAATTCCCGTCATGTCCAAGATTGCTACTAAAAGAACCATCAAATGCATGGTTAAGTGCCCGTTTGATCTAGAATTTGATAGAATTGATTTTTTTTTTTATTACTGATAGAATTGATTTTGAATCATTAGATTTAGATGTGATCAAGATGTGTGTATAAATTAATTTGAACTACATATTTACATTGGAACATACACTTTTTTATTGTAAAGTGTGAAAATTGATTTTCTAACTTTAAAACAAAAAGGGTCCAAAACTTGTAATTCCCTGTAGAAAGTATATATATAATTGTATTTTAGCCCAAGTAGTAGCCATATTAGTTTTTCAGAGCTCGGGTGTATTACTAAGGCAATCATGAGTCTTTCAGGGTTAAATTCATGACTTGAAATACTTAGGAGTGAAATGCCTAAGAATTTTAAGGAAAACTGTTCAATTTTATTATAGTTGTTGTCCTTGGGATGGAATCTTAGGATTTTAGCATGGCAATTGTGTTGTGGTTTATTTGATCCTTTAGCAAGGGTGATGATGACAAAACAGTATATGAATTGATACTTGCCTTGCCTTAGTGGATGGTATGATGTATTATATTTATGTGATTATGCTTTGGTTTTGTGTGCTGGACAAGTGACTTAGAAAAGGTTGGTAGACAATTAGAAGAAATCACTATTGAAGTTTGTAGAAAGCAATCAAATGTGGTATTGAACGATTGATTCCTGAGCACCTCCTGTGGTATGTTATTTCCTGGGAACTCTTGAGAACAATGCAAGTGAGAAGCTCAACATATAATATTCTCTTCTTAATAAAGCTACTTTCACTTAACCTTTCCCCACATCTATTCATACTTATATTTTCCACCATTTGATTAGTTCTGGTCACATACTTATATGCTTATATAGTTAGATGTTATTCCTCGTGCAAGGCACGAAGTGATGTAACAGAGGGTGATGTTATTATCATAGTGGAGTGTTTGCTGTTTGTTTAATACTTTAAATTCTCGCACACAGATTCAGCTTTTCACAATATAAAATATAGTAGTGTCAATTGCACAAAGCATGAATATCTGAGAACAGAGACAACAAGGGCCCCTTGATAATTGAAAGAAAGAGAAAAATAAATAAATAAAGGGGTACATGAGATTGTAAACTCCTTTTTCTGTTTAGAGAAGGTTTTAATTCTTATAATTTGTATTTAGATTTTGGATTTAATGTGTGCGTACTTATTGGTGTTTGTAGTTTTCCTTGTTCGGGCTTTTGTCCTAGCATTGAGTACTAGTTATATAAGAGTATTATTCCTTATAATTTTTATTCATCAAAAGTAAATAGTAAATAATACAGGGTTCATTTGTTTAAGCTTTTTTTTTTTATATGTTTGTCTAAAACTTTTTTTTTTTACTGTTTTTAAGAAGCAAATTTTATCTGCTTTTTAGAAAAGTGTTTTTTTAAAAAAAAAAAAATACTTTTTTTAAGTTTAAACAAACTGACCAATAATTTAACTTACAAAGATCGGGGACCAAAACATGGGATTGTAAAATGTTAGATTCCATAATATAGATGAGCAAAGTGTTTTGGAGCCAAAATATAGAGGTTAAAATGTAATTTATCCTAAAACTAATTAATCGAAATGCACTAATACACTAAATAAAATTTTAAACAAGTTCATATAAATAAGATATTTTGTATTGTGTGTCCAATAGGACCATATTAAATATTTTAAATCATTTTAAAAATTAAATATTGAATTATTGTATATTTTAATATAATTAATGTTTTCCTAATTTGTTCTTTTTGATTTTTTATTGTATGTCAATGAATATGTTATACAATTTCTTAAAATATATTGGAACACATTTAAACTTTAAATATAACTTCAAATTAATTGTCAATCTAAAATTGTCAAAAGTTGAAAGAAAGGATTAAGTTTCATTTTGGATACAATAAGAAATTTAAATTTGGATAGCTTAATGGATATTTGTGGGTAAAATGAATAAGTTTTTATTTACCTACTTATTAACAGGGTGAGAGTAGGTAATGAGGTACTCATATGTTCATGAAATTACTTAAATATTTTGTTTCATTTTAAATTATTTGTTTTTAGTGTAAATATATATTTTAAATTGTTTATTTTTAGATTTTTAGATTTGTTTTATTTTTAGATAATTTATATTTCAACAAATGTTCATGAATAGTGGATACCCACTTAACAGATGTACAATAATAGTTATCAGATGCATGTACGAGTATGAGACAAATATTTATTCAATGAGATAAGTGACAAAAGATTCCTATCCAATTTTATCTTACCTCATTGTCATTCTTAAGTATTGGAATGAAACAAGTGTAAGATGAAAGCTAAGTCATGGCCTATGATTTTTTTTTTTATCAGCAAATCAGAGCATGGTATACAAGGGTACCCAACCCTTATACAAAAAGTCATGGCCTATATGATTGGCATGGGATCATTGGTTAAGATTTATATATAATTTATTTTTTTATTAAAAGAGAAAATATTAAATATTATGAGACAAATATTCATTCAATGAGACAGGCGTGGGAAGATTACTAAGTCTATCCTACCTCATTGTCACCCTTAAATATTGGAATAAAACTAGGGATAGATGAAAGCTAACTCATGGCCTATGATTGATAGGGGACATTTGGTTAAAATTTATATATAATTTTTTATTAAAAGAGAAAATATTTAATATTATGAAAAGATATACATAATTAATTTTAAAAAATAAAGTTTAAATTTATAAAATATGAAATATGTAATTAAGAATAATGTGTAAATTCTTTAAAGGAGAGTCCACTGAGAGATTAAGTTATTACCAATATGATTTCTAATTCATCATGTAAATGAAAATTTAGATATTTTAAAAAACACAAATTGGTTTTAAACAATAAAGTTGCATATTTAAAACTCATACTAAAAATGATCGAAGCACTTATTAGATTTTAGAAGATGATTAATGTTATAATGTAGTGGCCTATTTAGTTACAAGCAAACACTAGTTGGCTATTGACATTGAAAAGAAAAAAAAAGAATGAATGAAAGAGTTCAACAGTAGCTTGCATTAATTGGCTAATTATTTTCTTCTGAAAATCAAGTCAAACTAATTAACAAAGTACATATTTTTAACTTTTCATCGATGAAACTTGATTTTCGATGTAAAACTTACAAATTATAATCATATTTACATATACAAAAACAACTTATCAAATAAACGAAACTAATATTTTTAAAATTTTCATATTATTCTAAATACAAATTAGGTTTTTTTTAACCATCAATTTTTAAACTTAATTTTTCCAACATTATTTATTTTTTAAAATCAATCCTACTAAAATTCTAAACAAACCTTAAATGAAACCACCCAACCCAACCCGACAGAGAAACCCGTTTACAACAAGTTGCGTGTTTGTTTTGTTTGGATGCTTGCTTCCTCCTACATCGTACGGTTCACAGTGGCTGCTAATTTTTGCAATCAACGGTGATGCTTCCTCGTATTCTCAGAACAAAAACAACATTGAAAAGTCTAAAGTCTTGTCTTCTCTAGCACTTGCTCTAACTAAACTTCTCACTCCAATCCAACCATGGCAGCATCATCTGCGAGAATCACGGTAACAGCGTTGGTGGTGATAGCTTTGGCAACAATCTCTCTCCAATCTTCAGCTTCATCAGTGGGTAAATTCGTCGACGAAACCATCACTTCCCACAAGATCGTTATCTTTTCCAAGACCTATTGCCCGTACGTACACACACACACACTCTCTCTCTCTTTGTTGTTTTTTATGCGTACGGGAATGCAAGTTGATTGGAGTTTCAAATTCGAAATCTTTTCTTTTTGGGTGGTGGTGTTGGATCTGGTTTTGTGGGAATTGTCTTTGAGTGTTCTGGGCTTAATAAAAATGATTTGCTTTTTGAAATTTTTCATTAAGGAAGGAAAGGATTTCAACTTTCGAGATCTGAACTGATGTGACATTGTTCATGTGTGTGATTTGAAAAAATGAGCTGTTCTGGCGCATTATTTGTGAATTGTGACTGGCAATGTTGTTTTTACGCACTTCGTATGTGCAAATGTTCGTGGTATGTTGGAAGTTTCATTTTGTTTCTTGTTTGAATGTATGTTGGGATCGCATCTTATTGTATTTGAATTGCTTGTGTTTTCAATAGGACTGTACTGTATTGACTTGATATTTGGATAAATTTCTCAATGAACACTTATAGGAAAAGAAAATAAGAAGATAAAATCAAAACACTACTATATAAGATTCATTTTGTGATCCAAATACAAACATCAGGTAATGGACTGTACTGTATTGACCTGACGATTATTGTGTGATCACTTATCAGTGCATTGTAAAACACTAACGAAACTCTGAAAAGCTATGGAGCACAAACTCTTAACATAGAAACCAAAACATGATATGTGCGTGTGACGAGAGAATGAGAAACTCAAATGAAATTTAATATAAGTACCATGAGAAAGATCTATATTGATAATCAATATTTATATATTATATATTCACCTTTTTTACATGATAGCGATCCTCGCAATGCAATACTAAGAGATACTTAATATTTTTTTATTATATTTTAAGCTGACTATTTTTTAATGTTTTTTTTAATAAAACTAGTGTTGTTGAAGTGTTCATGCATGTAGAGGCGTTAACTCAAATATCTAAACCAACATTTTTTTTTAATTGAGCACCTAGTGAAAAGTGTTCAACACGTACTGTATGGGTATTAGGATTGACATTGTGTTTGACGCTCTCACACCTCAAGTAGGAAGAGTGTATATGCTTCATAGCTAAAAGGTCTTTTTTTGCCTGCATTCCTCTTATGTTCTTAGCTGAGCTCTGTACAATGTGTATATTCATAAACTTTGTGGATTATCATTGAGTGTTTCTTAACTCTGCACAAAACTTTGTTACTCCGCCTCAGAAAAAAGAAAAGATGTCCATTAAATGAAGTTTGGGGTATTATTGATTAACCTCTTTTTCTTCTGATTTCTTTGGGGGTGTTTAGGTACTGTAGAAGAGCAAAAGCTGTTTTCAAAGAGTTGAACCAAGTTCCACATGTTGTTGAGCTCGACGAGAGAGGTATACTGATGATAACTTCAGCTTGCTTTTTGTCTTTTTAATATATGTTAATGATTTTACTAGAGTAGGTTCTAGTTCTGATGAAAAGAATCAAATGAAAGCTTCATAATTGGCATTTTTGAAAAGCAGGGCTGGGTTAGCATCCCAGTTCTTGGACTGAAAGCTTTGTGGGGTGAAAAATTAAAGCAGTATGAGTTGTGACAAAGATAGTTTTCTTCCTTGAGGAACTGCATGATGTAGAGAGGGAGAGAAAACTGAAGAAAGAGTTTACAACTTTACATTGGAACTGTTTTTTGATAAAATGTTAATGCTGTGTAATTATGTTAAGGGTTCATTAGCTCATTGCTGTTACTGAGATAGTGAGACTTCTTTCTCGCAGAGGATGGTTCAAAGATTCAGGATATCTTGATTAATATCGTTGGGAGGCGTACCGTGCCACAAGTTTTCATCAATGGAAAACACCTTGGAGGCTCAGATGGTAAAGTCTTAGCAAGAAAAAAAAAAAATAGCCTTTTCCATTTTCACACAAAATATGATTCTCCTAGAAATTCCCTCAAAATTCACTCATTGTTTATTGTCTGATTTCCAGATACCTATGAAGCTTACGAGAGTGGACGTTTGCATAAACTTCTAGGAATTGAGACAAAGGAACATGATGGTCACGATGATCTCTGAATCAGGTTGTTAATTAGGGGAAACTATGTCGTGAAGCTGCAATTGTATTCTGTGACAATATGAAATCTTTACATATAAAATGCATGGTGACATTACATTTTGGCATGGCTAAAGTTTTCATTTATATGTAATGTGATGGATAGTTTTTCAATTATCACAGGAATCATGCACCATCGCCCCTTACCCCATTTCCAACTTTTTTTTTATCGGCAAATGTTTGTTGTTAATATGTTATTTTTTGTTAGCGGAAGAATTCGAACCCACGACTAGGGGTGTTCATAAATCGATCCAATCCAATAAAAATCGAAAAATTGATATAAAAAACCGAAAATCGAACGGATCAAAAATTTGAAAAATCGAATTTTTTTATTAAATTGGATTGGATTTCGGATTTGATTTTCAAAATCGATCCAATCCAATCCAAACCGAACTTTTATATATGTATATATTTTTATTCATAAATTGATAATATCACTCATGTTTATATTTTTATTTTTTATATATTTGTAAAATTATCACATAATTTATACCTATTTATAAAAATATTTAATTAAAGATAATTTTTTACTAACTATCTAAGTTAAGATGCATAAATATAATTATCAAGTTATAAAAAATTTATTTTTAATATAGTTATATAATGACGTATAAATGAAATATTTGATATTTTGAATTATTTTTTATTATATGTATTATATATCTTACCATTTATTTAATATTTTCTTAAAAAAATAAAATTAAGATTAAAAACGAAAATCGATCTAATCCAAACCGCTTTAAATTGGATCGGATCGGATTAAAATCTTGAAGAAAATCGATTGGATGATGAATTAGGAAAATCGAAGTGATTGGATCGGATGATTTTTTCCTTCAAAACCGATCCAATCCAATCCGCAAACACCCCTACCCACGACCTAACCCTCCATCCATTCTCCTTTCACCACCAAGCCAACCTTATAACTCATTCCACCTCGTTTTGTACTGAACGTGTTCAGATAGGTACCCGATTTTCAGATACAATAGCTTATATTTTACTTCTCTCTCTATTTATCTCCTACTTTTGATTTTTCACCTTATCTACAGAAAAAGATGGAATGAATTCATTTTATTATGTTTTAGGCTTTTAGCTCTGTTTAGCTTATATATATTTCACTTGTGCCTTGTCTTTCTTCCAAGAAAAGTTGATAATCATGTGACATAGTAAATTGAATGAAGCACATGGATGTAGATTGGAACTTCCCAAACAAAAAAATTGTATCAAGACTGCCGCTTAGCTTGTTTTCGTTTTGAACGTCGGTAGGTCACTATCATCATTTTGAAACAAGTTGACATTATCATATAATGATTCCTAAGGGTGCCATATGAAACATCACAATCATGTATGGAAATCATTTAAGGCTATGATCGTTTTATTGTTTGCACACACCAAAACCTAGTTTGGAGGAGTACACTCATAGTATATTTGGTAGGAAGGAAGGAAAAATAAGTGAGAAATAAAGAGATGAAAATATGAAAGAGAAAATAGAGTGGACAAAAATAGGTGAAAGATATAGTGAATTTAAGAGTGATTGGTTTGAGAGAAATAAGAAAGAGAAAAAAAATAAATATATAAAGAAATGATTTTTAGTCATGAGAATTGATTGTTGTCCATGACAATCAAATATACAATTTGAAAATTGATTTTTTTTTTCTTTCAAAATATACACTTTGACAATTGATTGTGGTTTAAAACAATCGATTATCATATGTTCTCGAGTAGTTACTGTTCAGACAATTGATTATCATGATTGAAAATCATTTTTTTTTCATTGTATACATTGTGAACAATTGATTATGAGCATGAATAATTGATTATTTTGCAAGAGAAATGCGGTTACGGTTCATTTTTTCACAGTTGAACGAAGAAATAAAAAATTGTGAGACTCGCATCTTTTTATTTTTTTTTCCCCATTATTTCCCCTCTATTTCTTACGGTTCATTTCTACCTTACTAAACAACTCCATTTCTTATTTCCCCTCTATTCACTCTCCCCTATTTCTGCTATATTTATGTTCTATCAAACGAAGTGTGAGTTTCTTCTAAAAGAAACTTGCACAACTTTGATTGATTGTTTTTTGACAAAAATTTTGAATCACAAATTATATAATTTGAGCAAAAGTTTAAAAAAAAAAAAAAGGGTTACTTTTATAAACGAATCAAATCATGGTCAATAAACTATAATCTAAACATACTTAAGGTTTAAGTTGTTTTCGCCTTCAACCTCTACTAACCCTATAGTTGTGCTTGTTTCTATTAAGAAGGGATGGAAGAATTATGAAAGAAAGAAAAGGTATTTGGAAGTTTGTACCCAAGGAGGGGGAAAAAAAAACTTTGGTTCTACACAAAACCTTTTTGTCCCAAATAGAAAGGAAAGTGAACAGACACAAGTTGTGTGTAAGTATAAAGATAAAAATACCAGTATTTATGATTCTTTTTTTTACTTAATGATGTACAGATCGAAGTTGTGTTAGTATAAAGACGAAAACTCATGCTATGTAAAAACCCAAAAAGAAAGAGAAAGAGATAGAAAAGAAAGAAATATAAATAAGATATGTGATTTTTTTTTATCAGAATAAGATATGTGATATGATACGTACAGTGAAAATAGAAATAAAAAGTAATAATAAGTGTTAATGAAATTTCTCTATTATTTGAATGCCAAATATATATAATCACTCTTTTGCATAGGGGAATATATGTGGAACCTATAGAAACTAAGTGAAATAAGAAACTCAATTTTATTGATGTTGATGCGTGTTACATTTATAGACCTGTAAATGTGAATTTAAACTAAAGATAAAGCTCTAGAAAGATAATAACTAAAAAGATAAATACATTTGGTAACAAATTCAAAAGTCTAAAAGATAATAACTAGAAAGATAAATACATTCAAAAGTTTGTTGCACTTATGTTATTCCAATACGCCCCCTCAAGATCAAGTTGCTATCTGCAACTTGAATCTTGGTTGTTAGATCCGCAAATCTTGTTGATGCTCTTGTTGTTGCATTGTCTACACGTTGATGACTAGATCGATCAACCATTAAGCAGAAGCCATAACACAAGGCTTAACCACTTAAGAGAAGCAAACACGCTTAACCACCAAGGAAAAACTATACTTCAAAGTTTAACCACTTGGCGGAAGCAAACAAATCAATGAGAATGCTTAACCACCATAATGCAGAAGCAATCAAGCTTAACCATAAAGAGCATAATCCAAACAATGTTTAACCACTCAAGACAGAAGCTCAAACCAATGAGAATGCTTAACCACCATAAGGCAGAAGCAATAAAGCTTAACCATCAAGAGCAGAAGCCAAACAATGCTTAACCACTCAAGACAGAAGCACAAATCAATGAGAATGCTTAACCACCATAAGGCAGAAGCAATCAAGCTTAACCATCAAGAGCAGAAGCCAAACAATGCTTAACCACTCAAGATAGAAGCACAAATCAATTAGAATGCTTAACCACCATAAGGCAGAAGCAATCAAGCTTAACCATCAAGAGTAGAAGCCAAACAATGCTTAACCACTCAAGACAAAAGCACAAAACAACATATCCAATGCTTAACCACCATGGACAAAAGGTCCTGGTGTTTTTAGTGTGAGTGGGGTGGATTGGATACAAATGCACTATCAGAATTGATTTTGGATGAAGGATATGATGTGGTCCTCGTTACATAGCCAAGAAGTTCATTGACTTCAAGAAGATAAGTCATTTGCTTGTATCACGTATGATAATTGGTAGAGATTAAATTTAATGGGTAGATTGGAAGCAATGGTGAGTCGCCATGAGGGAAAAAAAAAAGGAGGATCGATTTGGCTGTTAAGCTCCTGGCTCTGTGATACCATATAGAAACTAAGTGAAATAAGGAGTTCAATTTTATTGATGCTGATGCGTGTTACATTTATAGAGCTGTAACTGTGAATTTAAACTAAAGATAATAACTAAAAAGATAATAACTAAAGCTCTAGAAAGATAATAACTAAAAAGATAAATACATCTAGTAACAAATTCAAAAGTCTAAAAGATAATAACTAGAAAGATAAATACATTCAAAAGTTTGTTGCACTTATGTTATTCCAATACCTGTGGCCACTGGTAGCACATCTTCGGCCCGTGGAATTGGTGAATGGTTTTCACAAAATGAGAGGGTACAATTCTTGTGAAGAATGAAGAAGGAAACAAAGCCTAATGAATGACAAATATTTTTAGGGAGATTGAATCGAAAAGGAGGAAATGAATATAAGAAGCAGAATAAGAGTGAGTAAAAAATAATTATGTTTGAGCACAAGAAGAAATGAGAGAAAAACTTGCTACTGTTTAAATGACTGTATATATAATAAGTTTATTAATTTTATAATAACTATTTTAAAATCATACTTATTGTAATATTTTAATGATTTACAATGTAAAACTTTTACACTCATAATACATATAAATTAATCTTAATATGAAAAGCCAAAAATATATAAGAGAACTTTATGGTTGTTCGGAGGGATTCGAACTCGGTGGACGATTCGGGCGGTGAAGACGACTCCGACTAGCGACAGTGGTCTCCAGTGAGCAACGAACCTGCATACACCTGCACCTCCAACTATCAAGTCATAAATGTAAGAGGTGAACAATAAAGCTTAGATGTTTATCTGTAGGCATGAAATGTCTTATATAGTGGTAGATAGCAGGAAAGGTAATTAAGTAGCTACTATGGATCCTGGACCACGTGACAAGACCCAAAATACATTCAAAATAATGGTAGTTTTAAATTGTCATAAAATAAAAAAAATTAAATATTTCGTTGAAATTTTGTAGTGTGATGAAAGTTATACGTCCACTAGAAGTCATTAATTATCTAAAACCGCCCAAAATAAAATTAAAGTGTGATGGTAAAAATCTGTTAGTAAAACTTAATTGCCATTAAATAATCACTAGTAAAACTTTTATTTTTCTATAGTTTGAACTTATCTAATTTATTAAAAAAGTTACAGTAAAACGAAGACCTTGTTTAATAATTTTTGGGGGAAAGAAATATGATAGGAAGGGGTTAGCACCCTTAATCCTATCATGCAAGGGTCCAGGTGCCAATAACTATCAGAGATTAACTAACGAAATTACTATACAAATTAAGTTAAATCACAGGCAATTTTATCAATCATGCAAGGTGCAAGGTGTTGTTTAATATTTTTTGGGGGAAAGAAATATGATAGAAAGGGGTTGGCACCCTTAATCCTATCATGCAAGGTGCCAACAATAACTATAAGAGATTAACTAACAAATTTACTATACAAACTTAAATCACACGCAATTTTATCTAATCATAGTTAATTAATTTCTGGATGTTAAGAAATTTCTCTAGAGAAAAATATCCACTACACGAGATTTTGGATAACTTTAGTAGGAGTCAAACCTACACTTGTAGAAAAGTGAGAATTTTCTTTTAAATCCTTGACTTTTATGTAAATCCGTATTGACTCATTATTTGATAATTTACATGAAAGTCCATGAAGATAAAACATATGTGTGAATATCATCATCATCTTCATATTGGTTGTAATTCTCTACTGTTTTCTCCTTCTGACCATTGACTGCATTTTGTAGTTCCTATTTACTAACCAATTCGGACTTTTTCTTTTATTCCAAGAAAAGAAGATGAACAAGTCATTAGTAATCTTTCTGATCATTGTGAATGCGTGAGCAGGTGTGAACAAAAATATAATATGGTTCCATGTTTTTTCCCTTGGAATACATCAACTTCAAAACGAAAACTCAGAAGAAAATACTATGTCTTAAATGTCAATTGTAGAACGTGTCATCACTAATTGTATTTCTGAATTGTGCTAATCGTTGTTCTTTTCTTCTCCAACATTGCTATCATGAAAGCAATGACGTCTCTCACGTAAGGTGCCATTTTTGACATAACTGCAAACGTATATATGAATAGTATACACGTTTTGCATAATTGTCACCTAGCGTGAACTTTCCAAGTTATAAGGGCCAAAAGCAGCATATGATTAAGGTAGCTGCATCAACCATATATACAGTCAATATCCACTTCCATCCCATGCTCCACGTTTGGGCATAGAAAGAGAGTAAATTATGTAGAGTAGTAAATTATACCGATATTTTCTGAAGTTTTTTGAGATTATAGATAATCTTTCTGCTTTTTTCAATGTTTACAATAATTTTTATAAAAAATATACAATATAATATTTTTTAAACAATTAAGAGAGTTAATGTAGAAATTAAAAAAAAAAATAGGTATCATGTAAAATCTAAAAACAAACCTTAAAAAGTATCAATGTAATTTGCTTTAAGAATTAAATGTAATGTGTTTTTGTTTTTATAATCTATACATTTTGGAAGATAATATGTATATTAAAAAATATAATTAATATCTTTTTATATAAAATTAGTTTTAAGTTTTTAATATAATATTTATTAGTATTTATCTCTCATTATTAACATGTAAAATTGTTAAGAATTAGGTAAAAATAAAAATATAATTAAAAATATAATAATTAATAGAGAAAATTACACTCACATTATCTAAGGTTTTCTTAAATGATACTCACACTACCAAGGGGGTCTAGCTCAGTTGGTTAAACAGGATACGTGAGTGTTGTAAATCCCCTAATATTGTCTTCGATTTCCACGGATAAAAAAAATGATACTCACACTCTCTTAGTTATTAAATAAGCATGAGTATTTACATCTCTTAATTGTTTTTTGGTAACAATATCTCTTATTTGTTTGAAAATCACAAATTTTTGTAGGTCCCACTTCTTGATTAGGAAAGAGAATCTTTAAATGATAAGTGTGACCTACAAAAATTGTGATTTCCAACAAATTTCAATTAATCACATAGAGAGTGTTAGCAAGAGAGTGTCAAGGATAGTGCTGTTATCATTCCTCAAAAATAACAAATGCTAAAGATGCTAAGAGGATTTCTTTCTTTACACCCCATAATTTTTAGTAGAGGTGACCACAAATCTGGATCAATTCGATAACTTGATGAACTCGAATCGATCCAAATCGGTTCAGATCAAATTGAAAAATTGCAAATTTGATGAGTTCAGATCGGATATTAGATTGCGCTTTTGAAAATTCAATCCAATCCAATCCACCTAATTACTTACTCTCTCTGTTCTCTTTTATAAGCAAAAAGAATTTAATGTTTTTGTTCTCAAATATAGGCAAATCTTAACTACTTTTGTCTCATTTAATGAGACAATCTTTAAAATACCCTTCATTTAATAGGGGTTTATGCTTGATATCAATTTCCAATGAAGGATAATTTAGGAAAATAGTTTATTTTTTACACAATTTAATGAAGTTAACTATTTTTCTTAATAAGTGTGAAATCAGTTTTTTTTTTTTTTTTTGCTTATAAATGAGAACAAAGGAAGTACTATGTTTTGTTTTTCTTTTATATTTTTTTAATGACTCTCTCTCCTTATTCAAAGGTGGGACCCACCAAAATTGGTGATTTTCAATAAATTCCAACCAATCATATAGAGAGTGTTAGAAAGAGAATGTTAGAGAGAGTGTCACTAGCATTCCTCAATGAGGTATTCACGAACTATTAACGTTGAGCTTGTAAAACTTGAACTTAGCTCATTTAAATAATCAAGTTCAATTTCATGCTTAAGTTTATTTATTTAATTAAACAAACGAGCTTAATCAAACATTTAACAAGTCGAGCACAAATAGTTCTTAAATAGTTCACAAATAGCTTGGCTCATTTACACCCTTATATATGGCCTGAATATCAATCTCTTCTTAAAAAATAACAAGAAATACACAATAAAAAGAAAAACGAAAAAAAAACTTAAAAAAAGGAATAAACACTTTACTAATAGGCTTAATTTAGTGTTTGTAAGTTCACTTCTTTTTTTTCTTCAATTTTAGTCCTTGTAATTTTTTTTTTGTTCATTTTTAGTCCATATAAGTTAGAGGTGTTCACGGGTTGGGTTAGGTCGGGTTTTGCCAAACCCATGACCCAACCTAATCAAATTTGAATGGGTTGGGTTGGGTTAGTTTTTTAAATTTTTTTTTTGTAATACCCAATCCAAACCAACCTGCTCACGAACAAGTGGGTCAACAGGTCAGCGCATTTAAATTTGTTTATTATTTTTTAAAACACAGTATTATTTTATAAGCTAAAATTTTATTAAAATACACCTAAATTCAACACAAAACTAGTACCGTACAACAGGATGGAGGTATACATCCTTTGCACAAATTTGTAAGCTAATATAAAAAGGATAAAATAAAAGCAAATACATAAAATCCCATTAAAGTCTCTTAATTTTGATCATGCGAGTGAAAATAAATGTGTAAGTGTAATGTGTTGCCCCTACTAGTCACTGTTATGAATAATAATAATAATAATAATAATAATAATAATAATAATAATAAAAACGGGTTCATGGGTTGGGTGAATGGGTCAATGGGTGTTTAGAAATTAAAACCTTTGGCCCAACCCAAAAGTTAATGGGTTGGGTCGGGTTCAACCCAAACACACTAAATACCCAACCCAAACTGTTTGGGTTGGTTTGGGTCAATTCGGGTTTGTGGGTGACCTGTATCTGTGAACACCCCTAATATAAATTTGCGTTTTTCCAATTTTAGTTCCTTTAAGATTTTTTTTTTTCATTTTTAGTCCTATAGGTTTGCACTTTAAGGACTAAAATTAGAAAAAAAAAATGCAAACTTACAAAAACTAAAAATGAACAAAAGAAAAACTTACAATGACCAAAATTTAAAAACCACAAACTTATAGAAACTAAATTCATATTTAAGTCTTATTAATAGTACAAGGAATGCTAACGACACTCTTTCAAACACTCTGTCTATGATTGGTTGAAATTTATTGAAAATCATCAATTTTGGTGGATCTCACATTTAAATCAGAAGAGAGAGTCATTAAATAAAGAGTGAGACCTATCAAAAATTGGTAATTTCTAATAAATTTTAGTCAATCATAAAGAGAGTGCTAAATCATAGAAAAATTAAGTTAAAAAATAATTTAAGAAAATTTTCACCAATTAAAAAATAATTAAGCTATAAATGAACTAAACAAGTCAAGCTCAAGCTTTAATTTTTTTTTAAACAAGCCAAGTACAAACTTTTAATTAAGTTCGTTTAAATAAATGAGTTAAGCCTAAGTCACATAATTTTTTCATAAGTCAAACATAAATTTTTAGTGTTCAGTTCGACTCATTTATATCTCAAGCTATACGGATAAAGAGAAACATACAAATTTTATAAGGATACTTTTATGCTGTGTTAAGAAAAATGAGTGTTTTTTTTTTTTTTTTTTTTATAAACACCGTGAGTGTCATTAATTTAAGAAGACTTTAAAGAGGTTAGTAAATTTTTTTTCTAATTAATATTATCTTAAACTTATATATAAATATAAAAGATAAATAAAAATATATTTCTATTCACCAAAATAAAAATATCTTTCTTTAAAGTTAATAAATAAAAAGGTTAAAAAAAGAGTACATACCTTCCAATGACAGCAGTTTGCCTTTGCCCTGGGTAATGCCATCATCACTCTTTAGCCGTTTTCTTGTTGATTATTCATCAATTGAATAGGGAAACGCTAAATCTCAGTCTGGTCCAACCTCATTTACAATTAACAAAAAAAAAAAATCACTTCTTTTATTTCATATTATTTACTACTAGTATCTTTTAATCAAGTATATATTTTTTAAGATAATTATTTGTTACATAAATTATTATGACAAAATAATTACTTATAACAGAAATATTTTTATTAAAATATTAAAGTATAATTGTGAATTTATTTAAATATTTGGGTAAGAAACTAAATAAGAAAAATATAATCCAACAAATTTGCAAACAAGGAGAGACATGCGAGGGAATAAATAATTGACTCCCTAAAGTCTCAAGTAACATTAATTCTGAAACAGTGCTCAGCTTACTTACAACCATATTAATTGCTCGGGTTTATGTCAACTAATCAGTTGCTACTCCAATAACTCAAAGTTAATGTCAATTTATTTAACTAAAATGCCCCCTCATACTCCAACAAATTACACAAAAGAACTATCCCATCAGATGTGGGGAATTTTATCATTGAAAATGGGACCCCCTATAATTTAGACTTTGTAATTTTAGTTTATATAGACTGAATTAAGTTTTTTATTTTTAAAATTAAATAAATTTAGTTTTATTGATAATTTTCTTTTATTCAAAACTTTTAAATTTTCATTATCCAATAATAGAGTATGTGTTAGAAAGAATGTGTCAAAAAATATATATTGTTAGCACTTCTCAAAAGATTAAAATGAAATTTTAGTTTCTCATTTTTTTTTTAAGTTTCAATTTGATCCTTTTGCTAATTTTCTACATTAACTTCATCAATTTAGCAACACATGACAATTGTATGAGATATTATATTATATAACATTTGTCACGTCAACTAAAATTAACACTATTAGTGTAAAAACCCGATAGAAATATTAGTTTTGTCTAAGAGAGACACTTTTAGATATTAAAGTGAAATTTTTTAAATTTAAGAGATCAAACTGAAACAAAAAATAAAAGAGAGACTAAAGTGTATTTTAATCTAAAATAAAAGTCTAAAATTATATACAATTTAAATTAAGAGTTTAACTTTAATAAAACATAATTAAAATTTTTTTATATTATCAACCAATTAAAAATTATTATAAATATAACTTTTAAATAATTATTAATTTTATTAATTATATATATAATTAATGATGATCGGATAATAAGATGAAAAAAAATTTTACACAGTGGATCAATATATTATAATTAAATTCTTAAATTAAAGAGATAAAAATATAATTAATCTAAATAATAAAGACTATTTATAGTTTTTTTAATCTAATTTGGTCAATGGTCATAACAGATTTCTTTTTTCCTTTTTTTTTTTTTATGTATAAACTATACTTAATTATCAAAAGAGTAACGCTTCATTTATTTATTTATACTTATCTTCTGACATCTTCTTAATTACTTGAAATGAAAACTATATAAAATAAAAATAACATTTTTAAAAAAAAATCAATACTTTTGCTGTAGATATAAATAGTAATGCTGTAAGTTTTATTCTTTATTACTTTCGGTTTAACTTTCGGGACAAGTTTTTGTAAATGTAGCACAAAAGTGATGTATTATTATTATTATTATTATTATTCTTCCAAGTCTTCAAACATTTTATAATTACTGGAATTGAAAATATAAAATGAAAAAAATGATTAAAAGTTGTAAAATAGTAGTAGTGAGATTGAAACTTGGTTTAGTAAAAAAAAAATTAAAAAAAAGAGATATTGAAACTTGGGTTACGGAAGCTGAGCGATCTGACTTGACAGAGAACTATCATAGGAAAGTGTTGGGAAAGATACGACCTGGTGACTGACTCGAACAGCGCTTGGAATTAAAAATATCGAAAAGTCAAACCATTTTATGTCATTAAGGAAGTGTTTTGGTTTCCTCCAAAGGAGTCAGAATTCTAACGCATGCTTTTACTCCTTTTGCCCCCATTTTATTATTGCCATTAATGCACACAAGTCCTCCTTAGTACTACCAAAAAAATAAAATAATAATACTCTCTCTCCATGCACCATTTTTCTTTTCTTTTTTTATTCTCCAAAAAAGAAAAAACAAATACCAAGTAAGTACCCCCAAATCCAATAATAACTGATTCAAGAAAATTGAATACCACCAAGACCAAACCCCAATAATAAAAGTGTTAATTCACCTCTTTTCACAACCCCCTCTCAACTTTCCCAATATTTGACCACACCCTTTTCTTTTCTCTCTGTTTGTGTGTGTTTCCATTCATTCATTCTCTTTCTCTGCCATGGAAGATGATGAGGCATGCATCACTGGTCTAAGCCTTGGACTTGGAATGGGAGGGCATGTGCCTAAGAAGGAGAAGCAGAAAGTCCCTTCTTTGGACCTATCCTTTGAGCTTTGTCCTAAAGGGGAACAAGAAGAAGAAGAAGAAGAAGAAGAAGAAGAAGCCATTGACGTGGATCAACAACATGATAATAAGGCAAAAAAAGGGTTCTTGTGTTTGAAGCACCCTAATGAAACAAGTCCTGATAGCAACAGTAGCAATAACGGTAGCAGAAAGAAACTGAAGCTTACAAAGGAGCAATCAGCCACCCTTGAGGACATTTTCAAGCTCCATAGCACTCTTAACCCTGTATTAATTTTTTTCTCTCCCTTTCATTCTCACAATTTTGTTGGAAATCTTGATATTCATTCTTGGTTGATTTTTAATTTAATTCTATGGAGACTAATTAAACTGCATGTTGAATTGTGATAGAATATATGTATTTGACCACTACTATTATATTACAATTATTTATCAGTATCAGTTTTGTGTGTGTGTGTGTGTGTTTTTTTTTTTTTTTTTTTTTAATTTTAAAGGGTTTGTAACCACAAGGCAATTAATTAAAGGGAAATTATATATTTATGGGTTGGTTTTGGTTTCACATGCAGGCACAGAAACAGGCACTTGCTGAGCAATTGAATTTAAAGCATAGACAGGTTGAAGTTTGGTTTCAGAACAGAAGAGCAAGGTATGGTGTTGTGTGATATTATATGGTTGGTTTAATTAATTAATTAATTTCATCCTCTCACGAGTTTTTCAGTTTCTGGGGGTGTAATCAGTTTTGGTTTTTTATCTTATTGTAACCTTCAATTTTCTCTTCTGAGGTTCCTCTATCTCAATTCACCATGAAAAAAGGAGCCTTTTTTTTTTTTTTAATCTTTTTCTGTTGACTTGACTATGCTAATAATTACTAAACTATGTATTATATTGACATTTCAGGACAAAGCTGAAGCAAACAGAGGTGGATTGCGAGTTTCTGAAGAAATGTTGTGAGAAACTAACCGATGAGAACCTAAGGCTGAAGAAGGAACTGCAAGAGCTGCGTGCACAAAAGATTGGACCAACACCACTGTACATTCAACTCTCCAAGGCCACAACCTTGACCATCTGTTCATCTTGTGAGAAACTGTTAAAGCCCAATTAAGGGAACAAAGGAGCCATTAACAAATTGCAGAACACCATAGAGTTAGGGGGTATCTAGAGGGTGAAGGATATTGGAATGTCAGAATCAATTATCAAACATGGATGTATAGTTTAATTAATCAGCAAAGAAAAAAAGAAAAAAAAAAGTACACATCCCCAGTCCCCACATCGAATACTTTGTATAGCCGTGTAGGACTGCGTGTGGTATAATAAGCTAGAATCTAGATAGTTAAGTTAACTTGGTGTCTCTTTCTAATCATTCAAATACTACAAATTAATCAAAAAATTAACCCAACCCATTTGCTTTATTCTTGTTTGTTTGGCTTAATTTGTAAATGAAGATGTGTTAGTGTGTACGGACAAGGAATACGTATGTTTGAATGATTGAATTGGGACGAGACAAATTATCTCATGATGGTTCACTAACACTACTAGATTATTGTTTTTTCCCTTTCTTTTTTAAGCAAAGAGAAAGACTAGCTAGTTTTATTAATGATAAAAGCTAAATGTAACCAAAAATGAAAAGCTAAGTGGTTTTTTCTTTGAATAATGTTTTGTGGAGATCTTAACATGGGTCTATACTTGGAAAAAGAAAGAAATAAACAAATAATAAATGTGATGTGTGATATAACATGATAAAAAGATAAGATAGAAAATGAGAGGTGTTAAATAGGTATTTTGAAATGTTGGAATAATTATGTATCAATATTATTTTTGTTTAGTTTATTTTGGATAAAAAAAAATTCTTAATTCTTTGAAAGAACTTAAAAATAATTAGCAAATATTGCTAGAGGAAAAGGTGTAATTGTTTTATGAATATTATTAGAATGTTTTGATAATATAAATTTTTTCTATATTGTTATTTAATTATAAATTATATGTATGATAAGATTAATAATTTTAATAATAATTATTTTAAAATTTATATCTAAAGTAGTTTCTAATTAATTGATATTTATAGCATGAAAATTAAACTTTTGTTTTGTATTTGTTTTCCATGACGTGAAAGATGGGTATTGACGTTCAAATTCTTAATTTTAAGACCCACTAGCAAATTCAATATTGCCTTCCTAATGTAAAGACTTCTCCCTACAGGAAAACACGTTGATAAGGAACAAGGCATGAGTCCAATCTATATGAGAACACTTATTTTTTCTTAATATTTGTAGTAAGGAAATCTTCTCCCAATATCTGGTTGATTAATTTATTATGTCACATATCTAATGTAACTTACGATACACTTCTCTTCATCGTCATTATAATTATAATAATTATTACTGTATGAATTTTCAACTAAACAGTAATAATTAATAAATCTTATGCGTTAAGAAAACATGTTTAATTAGTAAACCGAAATGATAAATTTTTTTTTGACGATGAGAAATGATAATTAAAAAGAAAGAAATTAAGAAAGAATGTTAGATAGACGATCATTAATTATTAGTTATAATCTCTCAATTATCCTAATCTACTTTGAATATTAGTTCGAACTAGTCAATTGCCTTGACTTGAGAAGATTTCTATGTGAACCAACAAGCAATAGTTTTGATTTATCTCTGTCTCTTTCTTCGTTTCGTGTGCTCAATTTAATTTAGTCAATGGACCAACCCACAACACAAGGGGTCATCACAAATCATAATAGGGGCATCGCCCATTGGGGAAACATGCAAAGTATTTGATAAGTCACACGAGTAAGACATAATCTCCTACCATCTTCCTAGAAAGTGTGCTAATACTTACTAGTATAATCTAGAAATCACTACGTATGAACATGGAAAGTGCGTTCGTATATAATGACATTAGACCCCACACGTCATGCAAAATAATAATGGAAACGATGATTTTAAATTTTCCCACGATATCGTCTTATTATTCTTTTATTTATTATATAAAGAAAATGTTAAATACCTTTTTATATTTCTAAGACATTAAATATATTTTTATATAGTTATTTTTTATTAAATTAATTTTAATAAAATATTAGTATAAGAAAATATAACGTTATTCTAATGGAAAACCTGGTAGCGTGTTTCTCGGAGTTGCACAAAATGGATTTAGAATGTACCTCCACCGAAACACACTAATCCATTGCTGGAATCACGTTGGGACAGACATTAATGGGTGTTTTTGCCCTATCTCCGTTTCCTTAGTAATAAGATTAAGTGGATGTTTGAATTAAAGTTTGTAAGGTTAAGTTTGGATTAAATTTAAATTTACAAACTGAGTTTGCAAAAACATCTAAAGTCTTCCTTCTACAAAACTGAGTTTCAAGACAAAATCTTGATATGCAAACATACTTTTGAGAACAATAAAACATGTCATGAAATTGAGTTTATTTTTCAAAAATATGTTCACCACCCAAAAGCACTTTTTGAATAGTTAATCAAACATGCCATAAGTCTCATCATGTAAAGAAATATATTAGTAATTGTTTTTTTTTTTTGTTAAAATTAGTGAACTTTGGTCGGTCATATTGTAATAGTGGGTTACATTACTATAATTTTTTTTTTCTTTTATATATTTTGTTCTTCGGAAAATTAAGAGTATTCAAATATGTTAACAACATTTATAAGATGAAATTTCCAGCTCTCGTCAGTATAATTTTTTTTTAATAATAGTATCATTTAATTTCCACTTATTGTCACATTATTCAAACACTTTCTATTTATAATTGTAACAAGCTAATTAACAAGTATGTATACGTTATACCAAATTTTCATCCTGTAAATAAATTTATGCCAATTTATATGAAAGCGTTAAAAAGTGATGAAACCTTCAACGTGTTGGTGCCATATCCGCTACTATATATCATATGAATTCATTCGAATTTTAAAAACCAATTAAGACATGAAAATGACTGTTTTTTTATGTTATTATTCATTAGTTATTGCTGTTTTAACAAGTTAACTAAATATTAAAGAGTAACTGAATAAGTCATTAATGAAAGATGCTTTTCTTTAGGTCTTGTTAACCTCCTTAGAACACTTTAAAGAATCAATAATAAGAAGATTTTATTAGAAATGACATTGGGAGATATATTAGACGAAATTATGATAAGATGCATTAATAACATTTTTTTAATAATTTTTTACTCCCTAATTTTTAACTAGTACCCTTGAGGAACTTAATCAGCGCCTTTTTTCTTTTTGACCTTTTCTTTTTCCTTAAATGCAATTGTTAATTAAAGATTTGACTATCAGTAAGTAATATACAAATAGTCAAGTCCAAATCTTTTATAATTCTTATTTGAGTCTTTGACTGAATTGTTTTTTTTTTTTTTTTCCTTTTCTTTTTCCTGCAATCTGCTCAAGTGAAAAGGCGAAAATAAATTAGAAATAGCAAAATGCTTATTCGTTGATTAATATTTGTCAATGCATATATTATTGACCAGTTTATTTCTTCTCCTTTACTGCCAGATTACAAATCTTAATGTGTGAGAAATAACTTATTGAAGCAAGCAATCCAAGGCAAAGAAAAGGCTATTCTACGAGAGAAATCATTAGGTTAGAGCAAATTTTTTGTTATTTATTATTTAATGTGTAATATTTTAGTGAGGCACTTATGTATTTTAATTATATTTTTATTTTTAATATTATGATTAGCTAGGATGACACACATTGAATGATATAACACTTTGATATAGGAAAAAAAATTAAATACAGTACCATAGTATGTACTATGGTACTGTTGGTGTTGTTCTTTAATTAGAATTGAAGTTTTACCTCGACAATCTGTGTAATAACAGATTTTATTAAATGTCATCGTGTATTTCTAAGGTAAAACTCCAATATTTGAATAACACCAATAATACTTATGACATTGTATCTAAATTTTGTTCTTTGATAACCTAATAAAAGGTTGTAATTGTTTTAATAAAATAGAGGTTGTAATTATTGTGTAACATTTTCTTATAATGTAATGAGAGCCACGCATTTTGTTACAATGAAATAAATAAGCAATAATGTGCAAGTGATTTATTAGGGATTCCTCAGGGGGAAAGGCTAAGAACAATAAAAAATTATTGTTTCCTCCTTTAAGCAAAAATTAAAAAGAAAATAAATATAAAGTCTAGAAGAATGACTTATAGCTACGGATACTTTTATAAATATAAATATTAAACAAGTTGTTTATTACCTAGGATGATCAATTTGTTCAACTAGATTACATGTTTGAAAGATTTTTTTGCGATGTTTTTTTTAAGAAACACATTTAACCCCTTTTTGTGTTTTACTGTGCAGCTACAATAATAATTTTTGTTTAATGCAAAATTAATCAATCCAACCTTTGAATAAATTAATATTATCTTTTTTTTTATTTTTTATCATGTGTATATCAATTTTTGCTGGCAACTCATGTTTTGTCATCTAGTTTGTGAGATCGACTGTCACAGTGCACTGACGTACATGGTGGAGAGGATCGTTTTGGCATGTCCATGGTAATTTGGTTTGTGAAATTAGGGACTTAACTCAGAGATTGGAGTTTGGCTTTTGCTGTAGTTCCTCGCGAAGCTAATGCTATTGCATATATATCGTTTATTGGAGATCGTAGGTGGGATAAACCTCCCAAGTTTGTGCTTATGCACTTAAGAGCATGATGCTTCTTGTCTTCTATAGTCTTTTGTTTTGTTTGCTTTTCTTTCCGGAGAGAGTAAATGATCAATTTAATTCTTAAAATTATGATTTCCGGTTTTTTTATTCCTTAGATTTAACAAAATTAAAAAATGTCATTGAAACTGAAATTTATTTCATCTAAGTCTCTAAATTTAACTATTTATTGTCATTCTGGTCCTTGAACATATGTTAATATTATAACTTAAGTCACACATTACATGTAACTTTGGACTAAAGTGAGTAAAGAAATACAATTTTAGAGACTTTTTTGAATTTAGTTAATTCTAGAGATTAATATGACAATAAATCGCAATTTCAAAAACTAAATTTGGCCATTTATTCTCTCTCTATATAAATTTATAGATATATAAATTATATATATAACTTACATGTTGTATATATAATTATATATGTCTATGGGTGCATTTGATATCACTGAGATACAACATAAACAGAACAGCACAACACAAACACTTAAGTTACTGGACAACTTTTTATCTTGTGCATTGTTTGGTAGCACAAGTAAAAGAATATAAAATTCACCAAAATACCCTTTTTATTATTAATTATCTTAATGCAATTAATATTATTATTATTATTATTGTAAAATAAAATGTATTATAAAATATATAAAATAAATATATAATTCATATTATTATTATTATTATTATATATTTTAATATATATTATAAATGTTATATTATATTATATATATATATAATAATATATACTATATATAATATTTATTGTATTACATGAACATAAAAAATATATTATTATACTACTGGCCATATGGCCATAACAAATAAAAACTGAGGAATGAGATCAAAGACGTATACAATACGTACAGTTATTAATGGAAAAAAGTGACTGTTATTGGGGAAAAAAAAGAAAAAAGAAAGAGGGAGCAGAAGCAAAGTGGGGCGAGATAGTGGGGTGTGAGAGAGAAAAGAGAAGTTAAAAATAGGTATTCTGATCATTTAAGTAGTTTGTAGTGAGGACAAAAAGTTGTCCCAATTACTAATTGAGTAACAAATAATGAAAGTTTTATCCTATTCATTAGCATTTAAGTTGTGCTATCCTACATGATACTTTTTAAAATCAAACATAGAACAACTAAAGTTGTCCTATCTAATACTACATTTTTTTGCAAATCAAACGGATCCTATAATTATATATAAATAATATATATTATACACACACATACACATCCACGCATACACACATTGTAATTACAATAGGTTGACCCATTGTAATTTATCAGGGTTGAACCCTCAATAATTATTGAAGATTGAACCATTTGTAATGTCTCAATATATAAAAAAAAGTAATTAAAATTATGTAATTAATATTTAATTATGGAAAATATCCATTGTAATTTATTTGTACTATCGATGACAACGAAGCCACTATAAATGGCCTAGTATGACAGTAAGAAATTTTGTAATGGTTGACATTTATGATAGAGATGGCAAAATGGGGCAGTCCGACTAGTTTTGGCCTGCCCGCCATTAGCCCACAAAAATCCAGGTTATGGTTATGGTGCAACTTGACTTGCTTTTAATATATAGGCTAAAAAAAAAATTAAGTTTTCTCCATTTAAAGGTGAGTTGGCAAACTAGTCTATTAAAAATTAAAAATAAAAAATAAAAAAAAGAAAAAAAAGAATTATAAGGAAGGTATACAAATTAAAAAAATGATTAAAGAAATTGGTTTTAAGTTCCTACCAGCTGTTATCTCTTTTACTTGTCTACCTAATAGTTTTTAACTACATTATTTCATCTTACTCATTTAACTATTTTGTCTCCAATATTAACAATAATAACAAAAAATTGTCATAGAGACACGTTTACCTTTAAAATAGTGAGTCCTAAACAACTACTTTTATGCTAAAATGAAAAAAAATGTTACACTAATTTTTATTATATATTCAACTAATTTTAAAAATAAAAAAAATTATTGGTGTGACAGACTAGTTTCCCCTACTTCACTAAAATCTTAATTTTTTGATAGGCCGAAATGCGTTAGTGAGTTGAATAACTCGACCCGCTCCATATAAAAAAATGAGTTAAACCTGCTTCTATGCAAAAATACACGAATTCAACCCTCTATATATACTATAAATGAAAGTGGTCACAGAAATATAAATAGATCTACAATGCTTGATGAATTCAACTGATATTAAAAGAAAATTATATAGACCATTATTGATTATGAACTTAATATGTAGTAAATATTTTGTGACTTTAGAGGTATTAAAATATGATGGACTTTATTTTTTGAGTTGTACTAAACAAGAGTTACCACTCTACCTAAAGTGACTTTTGGAAGTAGGAAAATAGGTTTACTATAAAAAAATCTTATATATATATATCGAATTAATAATCGTTAATATAATTCATATTTAACAAAAATTAAACTGTACGTTAATATAAATATTATAAATTTATATTAATATAATATATCATACTAACAAATACTTTTAAATATAACATTTAGAAAAATTAATATTTTATTAATACATCAAATATTAGTATAGTATATATTATCATATTGTTAGAATAAATTTAGAATGTTTATATTATAACTTAATTATATTTTTTATAAACAAAAAGTTATATCAAGAGAAGTTATCCTAACGCCGATTTTTAATTAATGGAGTAATTGATATTTTTTATAGTGGTAATTTAAAAAAAAAATAGTGAATGTATAAAAAAATGTATATAAGTGATAGTCTTTATGTAGCTAAGTGTTTATTTGTTTTTTTTTTTTTTAATAAAATTTCTTCAAACATTAACATTACGTGAAAGTGAGAAAATGTGTTGGGATATAATAAATGTCTACCTAACTAAATTTTAATTGATCTAATCCAAAGAAAAAAGTCTAAAAGATCCCAATTACGATATTGTAAAAATGGCACTGTGTTAAGTCTCTTGAACAAGGGTGAAAATGAATTGAGGTAGAATAAGTTTTATAGAGATCCAACTTAGCTTGTTTCTTAAATTCAAGGCATAAAGTTTATTTAATATTTGATACAGGCTCTTTCAATATTTTCAAGGCTTAGTTTCATCTTTTGAAAAGATCGACTTAACTTAAAAGCTTATTTTATAATATAACTTTTTAAGTAAATAAAAATTGCCTTTAAAATTATGTAAAGTTGCTGAGAAGGAACTCACCGTGTCTCATGTTCCCTCCATTCACCACTTGTGGACTTGCTCACCAAATCACTTGGATCCCCAAGACACAAGTGGCTCATGTCCAAGATTGGTGTGTTGATTCCTCCACCACCATCTTGCAGAGTATGTTGGCATGATTAACTAGCATTGATTCATTAGAATACTAAGTAATCAGCAAACATTGATTTGTTAAGATATTATGTGATCAGCTAGCATTGATTGGTTAGGATATTATATTTTAAATTAGTCAAATATTTCTCTCATCCTATCTTTTACATATTTGTCTCATAATTGTATTTCAAATATATATATATATATATATATATATATATATATATATATATATATATATTCTTGTACCTCAATTAATAATATTGATGACCCTAATTATCTCTATTGTCTATAATTAATATGCTTAAACTTTTAAATATATTAGCAAATATTTAATTTCAAAACGTTATAATAAAATTTTTATATATTATTATTGTTATTTAAATAAATTAACTTATTAAAATTAAAAAGCTTTTTGACTGGTTTATATATTATCCCTTTTTACTGAATAATCTTTTAAAAAAAGTTTGAATTTGACTTAGGTGTTATTTAGATAAATTTCTTAATAAACATTTATACGAGAAGAAAATAAGAAGGTAAAATAAATTATATTTTTTCCATAACTAAAAATTAACTTACACACTGCAACTTTTATAAAAATTCTCTCATTCAACTTATCTAAAAAGCTGATTTTAGTTTTTGTACAAGTTAATTAATTTTAACTTATAAAAAAAATTTAATTCATTTTATCTTATTTCTTCGTTTATATGTGTTTATCTAGAAATTTATCCAACTTGTTCAATAAATAAAATTCACTTGATCTAAGTTTAACGTGAACTATGTCATAAATTTCAACGAGTGACTTTCTCTAATCTAACTTTTGGTTGGCTCTCATGGATCGATCAACTTACCAAGTCAAATAAATTTTACCCTTCCTCTTGGATGCTAGACTGATTCGCACGAGTTACTGTCACTAATTCCAACTCTTCAAACACTTGCGTCGTATTTGTTACTAAGTTTTAAAATAAAAAGTTCATTTTCTGGCGGTGATTGCGTTTTATAGTTTCAGTATTTTGTTTAATTTTGCATGTGAACGCTCGTGAAATTCTAACCACGTGAAGACATTGGATGGTCGAATAAGTTTCATTGATATAATTAATTAATATGATGTTGAAAAATTTAATCCTGCTTGTTCTATCCTTGATATCAACCATTATGATTAACATTGACCTTTTTTTATTTATTTTTATTTTTTATAGATTAGTAGAAGTATATTTTATGAGAAATAATATTCTTGCTCAAGTTTTATAAAACTATTATGAATAATAAATTCTCATTTTGAATATTTAACGCAACTGTATATTTATATTCAAACTTAAAATTATTAATTAAATTAATTAAAATAATATCATATTAATTGATCTACCTATTTAGTGATAATATTGTCCCTCGCCGATCGCATGTGCTTTCTATGAAATTGAGAAATGGACAATTTCGTGCAACTTAAACACGTTACGCGGGACATGTATCTGGTTATGCAGAAACAGATTATCTTCATAATACTTGTGATGAAAAGACAACCCCAATAATAATAATGATGAATCTGTTACAATTTTGGATGAATGACCTAACCCGAAGTTTAAACAAATGAGAGGCAAGGATTCATTGTTAAATATTTCATCCTTTAATTTAATTAATATTGCTTGGTGCGATCTTGAGTCAGAGAAATCTATTCATGAAGTGTAAAAAACATTTCTCTGCATGTACAATGCATGGTAATATATTTCTTAATTTTTAATTTTTTTTTTATCTTTTAAAATCATTATCTTAAATATATTTCTTAAGTTGTTGCAATCGGGATCGGAACGAGATGACAAAAACTCAAAACAATATGTTTGTAAAAAGTAAAGTCGCTATCAATATTTTTATTTGGAAAAACATTGAAAACCCATCAAAATGATCTTCAAAACTAGAATTTGAATTCAGAAATCGATTACGTACAGAAAAGATATTAACATCCTGTGATGTTTGTCTTAAAATAATTACCTCTAATTAATTAAAAAAAATATTAATAACTTTTAAAATATTTATTTCACTAAAAAATAATTAAGAATTAATTAAACACAAGTGAGAATTTTAGAATAAATCATCAATTTAGACATCTGTTTCAAAAGTAGTTACCTTCTCTTTCTGACTTTACTCCTTAACCTTTGCTTCTTTAGAAACTAGCTCAAGCTGTATAATTCTACTGGTTAGAAGGTCTCTTCATGTGCAGAACAAGAGTTATCAATTTCTTCTGAAAATCCATCCATAGACTTTGACAGGAAGAAGATGTTTTCTTTCCAACAAAATATATATAGTAGACTTTGACATTTTAGACCTCTTAAAATAAGGGACTCTCTATTCAATATATCACCTTAAACCCAATAATAGTTAACCCTATTCATGACCCTGTTAAAAACCAAAAAGTTTCTCATTTGATATGTCATATATAATTTGGAACTCAACTACTCTGTTGAATTCATTGCAGTAGTACACCATATGTAGCTTTGAAGAGCTCATACACCACATATATAGAAACTTGAAGCAAATGAAATATACACTTTGTTGTTGTATTCTTTAAACTCCTTTCCTTCTTTAAGATCATGGACCCTTATCTCACAAATTCAATCAGTTTCTTTTTTTTTAGATTTTATAGCCTTAGGGAACCCAGATTCACTGACCCTATATGGGAGATGTGAAATCCTGGGATAATGGTTCCAAAGAATGGTTCTCACCATCCTTTCTTGGCCTTTGATCGAGGAAGGCTGGCCTCATTGGTGTTGTAACCATTTCAATTTTGAATGTCAACAATGCCACGATCTCTGACATGGGAGGTCTCAAATGTGCATGAGGCTGAAGACACAAGAAAGCCACATGGATTGCTTGCATGACATCCTTTTCTACGAATCCATGTTGTCTCAGCTTTTGATCTACAATGTCCAATATCCTTGCATTCTCGTACAGTTTCCATGCCTATATCATGAAGATTAATTTACACATATCATGTATAGTAATAATTTCTAGCAACACACTTTTTGACACTATATTTACGACATGTTTTTTCTGTTGTGCTGTCATGTTGGTCTCCCTAAATATGTGAGTCTGGTTCTCATACTAGAAAGATCTATATGAATTTCAGTTAATAGAAAATAGTGAGTTGGAAAAAAAGTGTGTTATTAGCATTCTTCAAGCAATAATGAATATATATATTAGAGTAAATTACATTTGCAGTACTCCTGAACTTTTTTCGAATTACGTACAATATGTTGGGGATAAGCGTGTGTGTCCAAGACTCAATCTATCGTGTAACCAATTCTAGTTTTAATAATAAAGTATTATTTTCTTTCTTTATCATATTTATATTGTTTGATTTAATAGTTGTTTTGATAAGGTCCTTCATTAAAATTAGAGACTTGTTATCATGATAGAGATTATGATAATGAGAAACAAGTCTTTTATAATTTTAATTTAAATTGTTCTTGATCATAGGATTATTGTGAATAGGATATCAATAATCCGGATAGATAAATATATATGTGATGGTCTTTATTGGATAAAGATTAATAGATCTCATTTATTAAATTACTATAGATGATGCACATATGGATGTCATCATTGAACTGACTCAATTGAGATTTTCCTAATGGTTAACATTACCTCAAGCTATCAATAGGAAATTCTCAAGAAGAAATATAATAGTTTCCTTTGACCTGAGATTATCATAGTAATTAACAAGTTATTTATTATAGTTTGATACCGGACACTTAATGCCTTAGGGCACTAGTTGAATGGACATTAGATATCATTAAATACTCGTAGAATTAATGATTAACCGAGAAGGAATCCATCAACTCTTGGTAATGAGTTTGAGCTCTACGATATTATTAATATAATTAAGACCTTGGCCAGGGCAATTGAATGAAAGAATAAATAAGTTTCTTAAGTCATTCACTGATTAAATATAATGTGTTAACTTATTAGAGTTTGACAGTAATACCATACTCTAGAGTTAACATGGAGCTACAAATGATGGAAGGAAATATTACATTATTCTTCTAGTGGTTCTTGAATGTAAATTATGTTACTTCATGCTATCTGGACGTTAAGGAGTGTTGCTAGACGCCTACCTTGATTAGTAAATTAATTATGATTAATTTACTACCGGTTTAGTATTGAACCTACGGGGTCACACACAAACGAGTGTTCCAATCTTTGCATAAGAAAATAATTTATTTGATAATTAAATTAGAGAATTTAATTTAATCAAATAAATGCTTTAGTGGAATATTATTATATTCTTTGCTAGCACCAAGAATATAATTAATAAAATATAAAGAGTATCCTCTTCTTAAATGTGGAAGTTGTCCACAAGATAAGAATCAGATTCTATTGCTACATATCAGGATTAAATCATGAGATTAGTTATCGTAATTAATCATGTGATTATTTGAAGATTATCTTTTCCTTAAATCAAAAAGGTTGTTGGAATAAAGAGACATGGGATTATTTTAAACCAAATATCTCCTTTTGAAAAAGTCCAAATCCTTATTTTTTAACACTATAAATAGAAGCATTTGCCTAAGAGCAAAGAGTGCCAGACACAAACTAGAAAAGTCTAGTACGTCTAAACCTGAAAAGTAGAAAAGTAGAAAGAAAGAAGGTTTACTCTTTTAGAGTTCCACTCATCAAAGAGTTGATAGTAGAGATTGGTCTCGGTGTGGATACACGTAGAGTCTTAACACGATTGAAGAAGTTTTTTGTTGTTTCAAGAACGCACATTCGGATAAGCAATTCTAAATTTCTCTATTTATTATTGTTGTAGCATATTTTAAACATAAAATAGATCCTTTTATTTCACTGCAAGTGTTATGAACACTATTTTATTCCGCTGCGAGTGTTAGGAACGCTCCCTTACAACTATCACAATACTACTCTTCTTTCTATTTCTACACTAACCCCCTTAATGTTTAAAAACAATACACCCTCTTATATGTTACACTAACTCTCTTTAATGTTTGAAAATATTACACTGACACTTCCTATAAGAGAGGTCGTTGTAATCGTTAAACAAGAAGAGATATTATGTGTAATTTGAAAAACCCTCACGGAAATTAATATAATTTGCTCTATATATTATGTGGAAAAGGTGAGAACTTACATATTCAGGGAGGTACTGCATTTCTGATGGCAAAGTATGCTCTGTGTTTTTCCTGCAGCAGATTATTTCAAGCACGAGAACTCCAAAACTATAGATATCTGCCTTTTCTGATAATTCTCCTCTAATGGCATATTCAGGAGCTGTGTAACCTCTGCCCAAAAGGTAAAAAGAAAACATTATCAATGAAAATCTCTTTAACTGTAAATAGTTAAACTGTTTGGAAATTGAATTCATGGATGTCTCATTCATGTCTTAAAATGATATTTTCACATTCCAACAAAACAGTGGCAACAGAACTTACAATATTAGGAACATCTTATCAAACATCCTATGTATGGTTACATATCATCATTCTCCGGCAGAGCATAATACTCAACCATGCAATGATTCATGGCAGACTAAAATATTTTGTTGATATCACTTCCGTGAAAGATAATCAAAATTTTCAATCCCATTACTCATACCAGCTAAGTATATAGCTTAATTTCTTTCACTAATCATTTTACACATAAAAGTATAAAGTATAATAAACTTGGGACTATACACTTGAAATGTTACAAACATTGAAACCTCTTAGCAGAAACACTATATCCGTAGTCTAGGTAGTTTGCAGCACTAAAATCATAACAAAGACCACATTGCTTTGAACCAGATGATGAGCATTATAAAGCTATGGCTAATATAGAAATCTTTGTATAAGATATCATTTTAATTTGTTTCTTCAATAAAGGACATACAAAGTTCCAGCGAACTGCGTGCTAAGATAAGCTTGGTCTTCAGGGAAAAATCTTGCTAGCCCAAAATCCCCAATCCTTGGATGAAACTTGTCATCAAGAAGAATGTTGCTTGCTTTGATGTCTCGGTGAACAATTCTTTGGTGTGAATCCTCGTGAAGGTATTGTAGTCCTCGCGCTACTCCCAGAATAATTTGGAACCTAGTCCTCCAATTCAGAAATTGGTCACTGTTCCCTGCATTAAAAGAGCAGTCAAAGAAGGATTCATATTGATCTGTCAAACCAATCCTAAGCTCCTTCAAATATTCATAAATTAAAGGACTGGGTATACACTAGATGATCAATATTCGTATATGAAAGTGATGGTTGATAATCATGATCAAACCAATGTTTCCCCAAGTAAAGTGTTGATTGATCTGAGATTGAGCCTTCTTGATGCATTTTGATGAATTTAACATGAGTAGTGTTTTCTTTTATATTTTGAGTATTTCGAGTGTTTTTTATCAAGTTAGAGCATGTTCTTACATGTTTTATAACAAATTTAATACTAACTTTTCTTTTACTTCGATGTAGATAATCAATTTCGGGGCAAAATTGTTAATGTTCAGGAGAAGAAAAAGGGTTCTTGCATGTTTTATTACAGTTTTACGGTTAATCGGTCAAATAGTGTTGTCATTAGTAAATTGGTATATATTTAGCAAAGTTTGTCTTTGTAGGAACAATATTAGGACTTTTATGTAGACTTGAGCATATATATTCACTTGCCAAAGTCTCACATCAATAGTTGATAATTATTAATTAAAAAAGGTCTGAAGAGATTACAAGAAGAAGGAATACCATGTATGAAGAGGTCCAAACTTCTGTTCTTCAAGTATTCATAGACAAGTATCCTTTGAGGCCCATCTATGCAGCATCCGAGAAGGCGAACCAGATTTCTGTGTTGGATACTAGTGATTGTTCTCACCTCTACCAGAAATTCTTTTTCTCCCTGTTGGGATTTGTTGAGAGCCAATTTCTTAACCGCAACTAGCCTTCCATCTACCAACTCTCCCTATCAAAACACAAGTTTAGGAATGTTACTCTACAATAGGAGAAAATGTATATATATGACCCTTGTAAATGATGTTAATCGGTTCACTTGAAGCACTAAACATTCTTGTCTTACCTTACCTGTTTCCTTAGTTAATTTGCTGATTATGTATATTAACCAAGTCACTGTAAATAAAACTACAGGTTGGTCATTTTTACTTCCATCTAAAAATTTGTCAAATAGAAAAAGACCTTATAATTTGTCATACAAGTTGTAAAAATGTTCCTTAGAATTTGGATTTTAATCGAGTCCAATAGTGTCATGTAATTCATGTAACCGGTCTCACCTAATCGGATAAAGCTATTGATATTGTTGTTATTTTTAATTTAAAGGATAGAGAAGACAGAGACAGGTGATTTTGGCCCATATACAGGATCTAGTTCTCAACTCTGGTATTAACAAATAAAATTCTCTATCAAACCAAGCTTGTTAGATCCAATATTTATACTACCTGGTAAACAGGTCCAAATCCACCACTTCCAAGAAGATTATCAGGATGGAAATTCTTGGTTGCTTTCTTCAATGTCTGGTAGTCAAAGCAGCTAATTGTCCTAAGGTTCCCACTAAAGAACTCCTTAGACCCTGTGAACACATAGAAATTAACATCAATTTTGAGGTCCAATGATGATACACTATTAATTATAAGGTCATGTAATGCTTTCTTTAAATTACCTGACTGTTGATTAGATGAAAATATCATCTTCATTACCTCTGCCGATTCATTATGTTTCTCATATGCTAATTAACCACAAACATAAATATACACATTATAAGCACATATATATTTCAAATAAAACAAGCTACCATTAGTGTTGTGGTTTTAGTTTTGATGCTTTTCTCATTTCTCAAATTACCTACCTTGATGCTCTTTGGTTGCAACTGTCATCGTCTGCGCTGGCCGTTTAATACACTTCTTACATACATATAAAAAAATCGATACTATGGCAAGCACAACTATTCCTCCGAGGATGTAAAACAATGATCCGGATTTGTGCAGTGCTGCATGTGACTCATTAGAGGGTGGAGTAGCCTCTGCTGCAATCAATCACAAATTTTATCAAAGATCATATGATTGATGATGATCCATGTTCAAGACTTAGTATAATTAAAGAATATACATCTAAGCTAAGAAGAGATTCTACCAAACTTATTTGAATTTATCTTGTCATATAAGTAGTTACAATGTTTGTTTGTTCAAATTTATAAAAGTGGTTCATGACCTTTATACAAATTATATCATATGTAGCTCATATAATAAGCTATCATTAGATAAATCTTTGGTTAAGCTGTTTACCTTGTCATGTGACTGCATGTGGTTTCAAAATTGAATCAATTAAATGCTACTAAGTAATCCTGAAGCATTCTAGCTTTGATGATCAAAATGAATTATGCTCATGTATAATATGATGCATGAATTTGCAATTGCTATAACAAAAACAATTTTGACCCATTGGTATAGTGTGAGATAATATCACAGTGACAATGGTGCAGAAACAAATTGAGAAAATGAAACCTTGGAGTACTCGGAGAGGCATTCTTGGGGAGGAAAGCAAACTTTGTGTTTCAATTTCAGCCTCACAATCAATGCAGTAGACATAGGCCAAAGATATGAACGAGCAAGTTCAACAATACCTGGCAACAACAACAAATTTCTGATATTATTTTTTTCTTTCACATTGTGCTTTTCTATTTCTTAATTTGTACTTTGTGGTTAGAAAAAAGAAAGAGCTTGACACACTTGCAAATGTCAAGAGACAGAGGGAGAAGTATTCGAAGGTTGTCCATGGAATTGATCGAAACAAGGTTAAGGTGATGCCATTCGGCCAGAAACATCCAAGTATTGATTAGTTACAGGAATGCTAGGACTCTTTAACACACATATTTTTTTAATATACTTTTTATTAGTTGTTGAAATTTGTTTCTTTTGGTGTAATCTACATTTTTTTTTTGTTTACGTTACATTTGTTAAAACTGTGTGAACGGATTTTGTGAAACGAAACTGACAAATTTTAGTCAATACTATAGAGTATATAAAGAATGTATTACTAGCTTGCAAATTAATTATTATCGTGTAATTGAGAGGATACATTCTCCCTCTCACTGAAAAATTATTAGATAGTTCGGAATCATTATAGTTTCAATTAATCTTTATATAATACTTGATATATATGTCACATAAAGATTAATTGAAAAACTTAAATATGTATCATACGAAGATTAAGATATAAACAATGGGTCAAAGTATTTATTTATTTTTTTTATAAATAAAATAGGCGTATGTTTTTGAGGTCCATGAATCTCGTATTTTTTTATATAAAAATAAAATACACATTAGAAGAAAACGAAAACAACTTCGAGTCCCAGGCCAATATCGATTGGTAGCATCCCATCTTTTTGACACTTCTGATATTACAAAGGACACATAAAAACAGGTGTAACAAGCAATTACATGCACTCAGTGGTAGGAATTGCCTCATCTTGTAACAAGAACAAAAAAGTAATTCTATAAGAAAAGGACATCAACTAACGTTGTCAAGTAGTAGAATCTTTACCGTAACACAACTTTCCACTCTTTGTACATTAATTAAGTTAAATGATGGAATACTCTTAAAGATCCTAACGACGATCAAAACAAGTAAAGCATTATTGAAGTAATCTACACCTTGCATGAAATTCAACTCGTATAGATTGGTTTTATATTTATTCTTTTATTTTCAATACACTTTGATTTAATAATTTTAAAAAACTTTATATATTATTTTTATTTTTAAAAACAAAAAAAAATGATAAAAAGAAAAGAAACAAACATTATTTCTATTTTCATTAACACAATTACAAAATTTCAAAAAACAATTTAAATATAATATAATTTTAAAATAACTGATATAGATATATTAACTAAAACTTTAAAAAAAATACCGATAATCTCCTAAATTATCTATTTTTTTCTATTATTTTTAGGAGATTTAAGTATTTTTTTTTAAAATTAACTTAATTTATCCTTTTGAAAATGAATTTTAGAATATAAGAATAGAAAAAATTATTTGTTTTGTTTTCTAGAATTTAATTATGATTTTGATTTATTTTCTTATATTTTTTTTATTTTTTAGATAATAAAAAAAGAAAAATTAGAGCTCTAATAGATTAAGAAAAGAAGACCAAAAGGGCAACCAAAACATAGAAATGGAGTGTTAAGGAGCCTTGAGCCTTTCCTTTCTATCATTAGATATTCAACTCACATGTAAAAAAGAGAGGAAAACAAAGAAATATGAAAATTTTCTCTTTAATTTTGTAGTCACTGCCTCTAGTTCTCTATATAGGAGCCTTACAAGTACAAGAAGGACAATTTGGTTGAAAGCTCACGTCTCTTCGGGATGGAGTTCTTTTACTTCTTTGTTTATTTATATTTCTTATTTTTCTATGTCTAACTAACTAAATTTCTGCTTATTACCAATAAGGTGTGACATAATTAGTAGATAACATTTCTCCTTAAGCATGTGGTCAAGATTTCAATCCCAAGTCTATGTGTATGGAAAAACATTTGTTGGAAGATGTTAGACCCTTAAATAAATCTCAGTACCTCGAAAGATAAGTTCTTGGCTCTTGATCGAGAGATATCCTTGGTTCACCCAAAAATTTCCCTTTATTGAGGTTAAGTGTGTTAGGAGAACAATTCAAATTTCCAATTTCAAATATTTAAGATATCGTTTAGATTTAAAGATATTATTTATTCTTTAAGATGTTGTTTAGATTTAAAGTTGTTATCTTTATTTTAGGATTTTTTTCCTTTTTCTAATATTAGTGTATAAATAGAGGTTTTTGAGATGAGAAAAACTCACTCGGCTTAAATAGAGGGTTACCACCCTAAGTGAAAGGGGGTAATGTGAAGGAAAGTTTTTCAAGTTTATCCAAAAAACTTATAAAGGGGTGAATATTTGAGATAATGAATATTTATTGAGATGTTCCATGGATGTAAGCAAGATGTGTTGAACCACATTAAAATTTATGACCTTATTTTATTTTCATTTCTAAGTGTGGGTTCTATCCTTTTATCATCATTGTGTGTGAGGGGTTTTTCCTCAATAGTGGTATAAGAGTTGATGATTCATATGGCTTGGTGATTAGTCAGATGAGTATTGAAGCAAAATGAAGTTGATAGTGATGTATGCATCCTTGTGTCAAAAGTCCTCTTGGTGATGTAGAAGTCAAGCAGGCGTGTCTTAGTAGCTAATGATAATACAAGTACAAGAAGTTCACCATTCAATACTCACATAGCATAAGTAAAGAACACACCACAATTTGCAAAGTAGAAGTATGATTGAAGATGATTGAGAAGAATATCCATGACGATGAGAGTTGAAGAGGAAATTTGGAAATTTTAATTGAAAGAGGATTGTTGGGAGAACAATTCACATTTTCAATTTTAAATCGCTTAGATTTAAAAGATATTATATAATCTTTAAGATGTTGTTTAGATTTAAAGATATTAACTTCATTTTAGGGATTTGTTTCCCTTTTAAGATTAGGATGCAAAAGGTGTATAAATAGAGGTTCTTGAGATGAAAAAAAACCACTAGCTTGAAAAAAGGGTCACCACCCTAAGTGAAAGGGAGTTGTGTGAATGGAGGGTTTCTCATGTTTGTGTCCATAAAACTTGTAATGGGGTGAACATTTGAGATAATGAATCTTTATTGAGATGTTCAGTGGATGTAGGCAAGACGTGAATTGGATTAAAGAGTCGCTAGAAAGGAGGTTAAATAGTGATAACTGATAATTACTGTCTTTCTTTTTTCACAAACAAAGAAACTTTTGATAGTTTTCCCTCAAGCTTTTGTTTGGCTATCAGAAACATGTTAGGAGTAATGATATCCTTTCTCAAGCTTAGATATAAATTACACAATAAAGTTCACACAAAGTTAACTATGAGAAGTTGTTTCTCAAGAATTATTTGTAAATGGCACAAATTCTTATGTATTTCAAAATATGGTTTTCAAGTTTTTCTTCAAACTTATTTTGTTGCTTTTGAAGTGTAAAACTATTTGAAAAACCTTTTTTTAACTTTTTTTTTTTGTTAAACTTAATATTTCAAAATAAGGATTTTCAACAAACTTATGTTATTACTCTAATTCTAATTTTGAGATTTTAGTATTTTTTATGATTTGTTTACTTTTTAGAGTTTTATATGTTTTGTTAAAGGAAAATATTCACAAACAATTCTTACTGTTCAAGATCTTGCACTCAGAAGTTATTTTGATGGAATTGTCAAATACAAAACATGCATTTTGCATGTGGCGAAGTTATAAACTTGGTTATCTTTTCCTTTTATTCAAGATATAACGACTTCAAATATGAAAGTTTCACAGGTTATATAGTTTAGAATGTGCAGAGATTTTAGAAGGAGATTCTCAACATCTTAAGATACCTCTGTGATTTTTCTCAATGTTTTACACCAATTACAAATTTTCCAAAAGTTGACATACGTTTCAACTTCAAAACCATTTTTTGTCATTTGAATCCAACCTCATCCCCATCTTATAAAATTCATTATAAATTCACTACTAATGCATTTGAGTTTATTCTAGTCCCATTAGATTACTTAGAATGTCTAGTTATGCCTAAAAATACAGAGAAAATATCCAATACACATACATAAGGCTTACACTTAATCTAACAATAACAATACACTCCAACACAAATTAGAACAAGTTTGAGTGAAAAAAATCATCACAATTCATAGAAAAATGAAAAAGACATGAGACCAATTGTGTTTGAAAATAGACACTTAAAGATACAATCTTACCAAAGGGTTTGTACATATTCAAAGTAAAAAAATTTCAGTAAATTAAATTCGTAATACAGGGATATTGCAGGGAATGAAACCAATGAATTCACACCAACAAATAAGTTATTCTATGGCATCAAATCATCATCTTATAGCTTAGCATATAAACTACACTTAGATACAGATCAAACATTGATAAATCAATTAACATATTCACAATGGCAGAGCTTTTTGGGGACATAGGGGATGCCCCCCTCCCCCCAAACTTTTTATGTACGTGTCTTATAAATCATTGAGTGAGGGTAAAAATAGTAAAACTACATGGCCATTACCTACTGTGCATCTTGGAGACAAGCTACAAAAGTAAAGCAACTGCAGATGCCCAAAATAGTAAAACTACATGCCACAAAACATGTCAATTTCCTTTGACTTTTATATCTTTATATTTTCATTTTATATAAGAAAGTTTATATAATATAATTAACTTAAGCCTACATCCTATGCAGATAGAAAATTTTATATTTTCATTCTATATAAGAAAGTTTATATAATATAATAATCAAAATATGGTTGTCTTTAAATTCATTGAAAATTTGATAGAAAATTTTAATATTTTGTGATTTTTGTATAAATTTTATTTTGTAATCCATTGAGTCCTTTAAAATCTGATAAATCCCTAAAGTCCTTTCAAATCTTATGAATTCAAATGTTATAAATCAATTAAAATCTAAATTACAAATTTTAATCGTAAAAGTCTTTTAAAAAAAATCTTATGAATCATTACATTCCTACAAAGTCATTTAAAATCTTCAAGACTTTTTTATGCCAAAATAATCTTTTAAAATCCTGATTCAATATACCCCTTTATTGTGTCTTACTGTCTTGTAGATTTTTTTCACAAAAGTAACTTAACTAATTATTAAAGATAAATTCTCTAATTGTTTTTATTCATTGAGAATCAGAAGTATATATAAAAGTCAGAAAAAAAAAAAACACTGAAGAGTATTATTCATAAAGTAGAAAAATATTTTAATATCATAAAAATAATTAAAAAATAATTTATATTTAAATTATAGTATCATTAAATACTCAAAATTACTTATAAAAGATGATATTTTCATAGGGATGGCAAAGCGGGCCGGGCCCGACGGGCCGGCCTGCCAGCCCACTACAAAATAGGCGGGGCGGGTTGGGATTTTTGGCCCGCTGGCCCGCTTAGGCCCGGCCCGCCTGACCCGCCAACCCGCCAGCCCGCCAGCCTTTTTTTTTTTTTAAATTAATATATATAAAATAATATAAGTTATTAGTGACTATTAATATTTTGTGATGCATTTTTAAAAGACTATTAGTTTGTGGTAAGCATTTTTAAGATGTTATTCATGATGATATTGAACTTGTGGTGTTAAAAGACTATTAGTTTGTGATTTATTGAAGAAAATGAAACAATATTACAATTATTTTTAATTGTGTTCACACTTCACAGTAACACAAATACTCTCTATTGTCCTCTTATGATACAAGTGATACAAGATCATTTTATTTATATCTTATTTACAATAATTTAAAAAAAAAAAAAAAACTGGCGGGGCGGGCCAGGACCAGCAGCCCGCCGCAGCTAGGCGGGCTAGCTCGGCCCGGCCCGGCCCGTTTTCGGCGGGCCACTGGCGGGCCGGGCCTAAACGGGCCGGGCTGGCCCGTTTTGCCAACCCTATATTTACAAAATCATTACATTTAATTTATATATTATAGTTTGAATTTTTTTGGCCCCTCCAATTTTTTTTCCAAGCTTCGCCACTACATATATTCATACAAAAACACAATATATACATTCACACCACATAAGCATGACATTCAAGGTGTTGTTCATCTTATAAATTGAATTCCTTTTCATCAATTCACACACCATTCAAGCTAATGATCATACCCTTGTACATTCTTCATTAGATACATCAATCTACTTAATTAAAATAAAATCATAGCCATATGCACTCACATTCATACATGTTAATTCACCACAACCTCAACTTTTGACTTTGTATAAACCAAACATTGTATATCTCAAGCAATTCAACCAATTGCTTTAATTAGGGTTTTGTCATTCTAAGAGGGACTAAACTTAATTCCTCAATGTCGCAAACAAGACAAAAATCTAAAAATGACAACAAGCACATTCACACATGTTCAAGTCATTATTTGACTCAACGATGATGAAACCCTAAACTTGTTAGGAATGGGGAACTCTTAACTCTCTCCCTATGCTTATTTACATACAACCCCTGACTCCCTTCCTTGCCTCAAGCTCGTAGGGGATCCTTTGGGAGTGCTCCAAGCTTTGTTTGCCTTCCATTACGACGATCAAGACTTGTCAAAACAAAGAGGATGATGAGTACTTCACAACCAACCGATTTCATGTGAGTTTCAACAAGGGAAACTCTACATGCAAACCATTGTATGTCTTGGTTAACAAAGGGGAAAAAGGAAAATGGTTTGGGTTTTGAAAAACACTCAAAGGTAAAATGTTAGGAAAGTTACATGTAATGGATTTTGAGCTCCGACGAGCAAAACAACAACATGCAACCCTCTCCCCTTAGAGACAAAGTTTAGGTTAAGAAGAAAACAAAAGAGAGGTGAAGAGATATTCAACTTATCGAGCTCGAGATGAAGATCCAAAGTAGATGAGAATGAGATCTAACTCTGACGACGAAAATCATGACTTCCTCAACGATCAAGATTGTTAGTGTGAGGATGAAGACGTGAACTTGAGGTGCTTGCAAGGATCGAGAAGAGGTATAGAGGTTTGGGGTGGGAGAGACAAGGTCATGGCCTCCTTGTAGATGGAAAGAAGAAATGGAAGTTGGCAGGTGATGGGGATGAAAAGCCAAGAGAGAAAAATGAAGATTCTAAGGAGTTTTGAAAGGTTTTAAACGTGGGTGGTGGGTTTATAGTGTTTAGGCCATGGGTTTATATGAGTGTATGTGAGTTTAAGACTTTTGTTTCAATAAGTTAAACGAAAGTTTAGGGATTGATGAGATTGAACAATATTAATCCCATGACTAGTATTTATCAGCTTGGTTTACTTAGAGAAGTTTATCTCATCTTCTACAATTGACCATTTTGGTCAAACTTTCAAAGTGTTTGTTTTCTCTCGTGCTTAATTAGTAACTTTTAAATCACCAGTTATAATTTAAAAGCTATACATAGACAACATGAAGCACTACTTCAACAACTCTATAGTTCACTAAAATTCAATTAATTATTATAATATTAATCTTACACTTATCTTTACCATTTATTTTAATTGAAACTTAGCTTAATACAATCAAACAATATTAACAACAATAAAATATATCTTCGTAATCTTTTTTTGGTAAGGTAGGATCATAAGATTTATAATTAGTTTGTTTAACTATTGAAAAAAATAGTTTGTTTAACTATCTAGACCACAAAGATATTTAATACAAGCCAATAATATACTTAGAACATATTCTACACCTTTGACAAGTGAAAGAGTGATTTTAATCTCTGATGATAATATAAACTATTTATATTATTTATTTTTCTTCAATAATTTTAAACAATATCAACATGTATTCTATACAGACATAACACACCACCTATCAGAAACATATAAATACAACACATTCACATATGGCCTAAAACAAGATAGTATTACATTACTAATATTCTTTAGGAAAAATAATTAACGATTTTCATTTTTTCTCAGGATAGAGTGCACGCCTTCTTAACTAAAAAATATAACCTCCTTTTAATCATGATAAGCCAGAGGGTGTTGCTTCAATTGATGGGGGAGGCATTCTTATTCTTATGAAAGTGATACCTTAGTTTGTAAAATAGGAAAAATATAGAACTAATAAAGAGAAAATTTTAAGTTTACTTAATTTGTGAATGCCATAGCCGAAATTAGGCTACCAATTAATCACCATAAAGCTACTCAGCACGTAAAATTAGAGTGCCATCTCTTTCCAAACAAAACCTTAATCTTTTTACGTTGAATTTTATATAATATACTGCCATAAACGCTTAAGAAAAGGAACATTTGGCAATAACATATGTTTGGGACCATTCGCTAATTAACTAAACCCAAAACGATTAAAGAAGAACAACGGTGGTGGAAAGTGATTGGTTTTGGATGTTGAAGTGGATTGCTTTGAATTTGTTACATGTACACAATCATTGTAGACCGCATGCATGCCTAATCCCTAATCCTTATATAAATGCATGCATTCTTTGATCGTTACAGCAATAATTGCATTATATTTAAACTTATATGAACCAGCAGCCTAATCTAAACACTGTCCAGCAAAGATAAACATGAACTACTGTTTTAAAATGACCCCTCACCAAACAACCTTTGGAACCAACATTGCATCACTTTTTTTAAAATAATGCAAGCATATCACTATTCATTTGATGCTAACAATTAAGCAAATTAATTTAAGTTTTTGTTGATATATAAATAAAATTTATGTAATGATTTTATTTTTATTGGCTCTATAAAAATAAGTAGTAACACAGTGTTATGTTAGCACAAACATTTTAGGGTAATTAATTATATCAATAAAACATGTTAGGGTATTGTGAATTCGATAAAGAATTATATATATAATTTCTTAAATTAAAAAATATAAAAAGTTGCTAGCTGCAATTAAAATAAAACATAATCAGAGTTGGAATATAATGGACTGAAAGGAACTAATGTGCGTGGTGTACTGTGGTTGTCAGCCAATTAATTTGCAAAACCGAGTCGTCTAAATGGAAGACACCGATATTGATGTTTGATGCGAACTAATGACGTTAATGATTAATATAGCACTTTCTTTCTTCTTCTTTTTTTTTTTTTTTTTTTTTTTTTTTTTTTTTTTTTAACTAGAACTAGAATTTCAGACTCAATTTTAATAAGCTGTTGATGGAAGGAATCGCCGACCATAGTTTGTTGATAGTGGGGAATCCCAAATTAATTTTAAGTAAATTCATACAATTAAAGGTGAAGGGGAATATCTTTTATAAGAGGCCAAAGATTAGTACTTACTATCCCACTCGTGGTGCGTGATTGCCGTTGGTCCGAATTTTTTTTTGCACACGGAAGGAATCAAGCACGGGTTTCTCCTGATTGTTCTCCATATATGAACGCAGCGGGACCTTACACCACTGCGCCAACTTTTAAGTTAGTTACTTTAGTTTTCTGTATAGTAATAAAGTTATATATGTATATCATTTTTATTAATCAGGTTAATTTTTTTCTGTAATAAAACAAAAAATATATTCTCATGACACATTCTTTTTATATATTATAAGTTTTGTGAACTTGTCACAATATAACAGTAATTGAAGCGATTATAATATCTGTCATTCAATAATTTACTAATTAAGTACTTAAAAAATAAGGAAAATGTAGTTATTTTAAAAGAAAAAATATATTCTATTTGCCTTAATTTAGCACAATTGAAAAATGTAAAGAAAAAAATAAAAATAAAAACAAACTAGTTTAAGTAAAGTTATTAAAACTACATGCACCCCATCTCATCCGTTCCGTTTCAAGTGAGAGGTGTTGCCCTTTTCTTAATTTGTTGCACTGGAGAAGTAGCCTACTGATTCGTAGGGATGATAAAAGTGAACGTTTCCCCATTCATTAAAGGGTAAGAGCCAGAATAGGTGAAGTGATAATACTATTTTTTTTTTTTGACAGAAAAAGTTATAATACTATCAATAATTATATTATATATTCAAACATTTGACATTTTTTTATTTCTATTTTCTTTCACTTTTTTTTTCACTATATGACTTTTATATATATATATATATATATATATAATATTTTCATTTTATTAATTTTCTTTCCACATTCATGCAACGTATTACCTTAATGATAAGAATAAAAAGGACCATTTCGCAGCACGATTATCATAAATTGGAAGCATAGAAAGCTGTTATTGGTAAGAATCCGGTACAACTAATTACATGGCAACCACTCGACTTTGAATTATCTACTTTTATAGTTACATCTACTTTATTTTTTTATTTTTTTATTAATTTCACTTTTTTTTTTTATCTCTCTTTCTCTATTTGTTATTTATTTATTTATTACATCTATAATTTTAATTTTTTTCTTTCTATCTCTATCTTTCACACACTTAATATTCCTCAAAATTGGGTGAACATTCAATTATTTCCTTAGATTATATTAGTTGTCCAACTCTTTGCTCTCAGTCTTTTTTTTTTTTTATCATGATATTGGTACGTAAGAAAACCTCACTAATCATCTTTAGTGGGATTTCTCCTTCCAATCATTCTTTTTTCATTTACGAAGGTTGAATTTGAGATTTTACTTAAGGGATCTAAGTCCAATTTCACTCAAACAAACAACATGTTGGTTCTTTTTTCTCAGTCTTTCACATCATAAAATTAATTTGTATTATTCTTCTATATCTAGAATATTAGTATTAAGGAAAAAGATTAATTGCAATTTTTTTTATTTCATGTAATTTTAATTTATTTAACATTTTTATTCAAATTTAGTTGCTTCAAATTATTATTATTATTATTATTATTATTATTATTATTCCAAGTCTTCGAACATTTTATAATTACAGGAATTGAAAATATAAAATGAAAAAATGACAACCAACTGGCCAAGGCCTAAATTATATATCTAAAATTTGGTATATATAATTAACGAAATAATATCACACGATTCAATATTTGGATAAATAAATTTTTACTATTTATAAAAGAAATTAAGAATTTATCAAAATTTACACTTAATATCAATATATCTGTCCTTGTGTCAAAAAAAAAAAATCAATATACTTGTCCTTAATTTTAATTATATGGGTTAATTGTACTTTTTTTTGTTCTTTTAATACTTAAAATGCACATTGCCACAACAAATAAAACGAAAAAGCATAGCCTCACACGTTACATTAAGTCGAGATGGGATTAGTCTTTAGCTATTATACGATTTTTAAGTTCTGATGACTGGTGACGATTCACAACCAGCTTTAAATGAAAGCAACACATGACCAGTGCAAGACCCATATTTTGGCAGCAAGTATTAACGACGAACTCTTAAATATAAAATATTACATAACCACAAAATACAAAATGAGCCAGATATTACTCTCATTTCATGGCACGTATCCACAAACTTAAACGTTCCTTTTGAAATTATATAATATATTGATTTAATTAAGTTACTGTTTTCTGAAATTTTTTTGATTTTTATTTTGTTTAAAACTTTTTAAATGAGTCTTTCACAATAAAATATTCTTCCATAATTTTTTTCTTCATTTAGTCACTTTAAATATTATAAATTTTTAATTTAATTTTCTATTTTTTCCATTCAATTCCTTTTAAAAGGAAATTAAATAAAAATCATGATATTTTAAAATTAAAATTAAAATTTTAAAGAAAAACTAAAAATAAAAGGAAATTAAAAAAATATTACTTAATAATTTTTTTTCTTTTGAAATCTTGTTTGAAAAGAGTAAGAAACAATAGAGTAAGTTATAAAATAACAATTTTTTAAGACATTTAAATCTTAATTAAGCATTTTATTTTGTTGGTATTTAAATCTTAATTAAGCCTAACATATTTTATCCAAAATTTAATCCACGACCGTACGTCATGTTTGAAACTTCGATTGATCCACGTGTACAACTTATCTTACAAGTTACAACTTTATGCCATAATACGAACAACAAATGCAGCCATTTTTATTTTCCTAGGTCGAGAACCCGTGAAGCGTGAGCTTCTGTTTTCATTTTAATTCTACAGCACTATTAAATAAATAGACAACACAAAGCAATCGATATCATTGAATTCTATTTAAACTAAAGCTTCTAAATTAAATAACTAATTATTTTACTTATAAGAGATTCTTCCTTCCCTTTCATTTTTACTTAATTAATTAAGAACCGGAGAATTTTTGTCAACAGTTCTCAAAACTACGTATTATGCATGCTTTGAGTTTGTGTATTTTAGAATTCAGTTTGGTCAACATGCAATTGGCCTTTTACTCTTATATATAAACAGTACTTGAATCTAATTTCAGCATTCCTTGTGCTTTAAGATATCTTATTTTTCTTAATAAAATTATCTGGGTTATAAAAGAAAAATCTTGAATGTAATTTCAGAACGATCAATTGATTGTTGATATGTAACATATATATTTTTTTTTGATGAAATGTTGATATGTAACATATAATTCCATCTTTATAGAAATTAGGTAACGTTTACTTATAATTTTATTTTTATTTTTTGTTTTTAGTTTTAATTACAAAATTATTATCTTATTTTTATTTATTTTTTAAGATTTGTACAAAAAATATTAAAAATACTGTATAAATCTTAAAAAAATAAAAAATAAAATAAAAATAACATAGTAATTTTGTAATTAAAAATTAAAAATAAAAAATAAAATTATAAGTAAACGTGACTTAACTTTTTCTGACTTTGACGAGGACAACTTTTTTTGTAGTTAAAATTTTTGTACGAAAAAAAGTTGGAGCCAATAAGAAAACATTAGTGCGTAATGCGTTAGAGTAGTAGGGTATGCTTGGATAAATAGATACTACTGTTTATTAGTCTCACACTAATTAAAAAACAATGATGTTTATCTAGAACAGACCTATAGGCTAAGCTAGCTAGTGATAATTTGTTGATTCATGAAACAATTAGCTGCGGAGAAGATTAGACATAGTTGATTTGATGTTTTGCAAATTGAAAGCCAATATTTATTTATAACCTCAAAGGGCCACTACTGCCACATATACATAACACATTAACGATTAACAATTTCGTTAAAAAGTGAGAACCCAAATTGATTGGACAACACTTGGATATTATCCTTCATTAGCTGTCATGGTCCCACTTCAGCTAGCCAAGTCAACCAATACCATCTCTCTCTTTCACTCACTCGTAATTTTTCATAACCAATTCCACCACATTCAAAATCCAATAGTCCTTTCCATTACCTTAATAATTGCCTCCTAGTAACACCCTAGTGCTCTATAAATAGCATTTGCATGCACCTTAGTCTTCACCAAATACTCCTCTTGGCATCTTGTGTTGTGTCCCTCTTTCTATCTATTTCCCTCTCTTAACACAAATTGGTTGCCAATTGCCATAGTCACCAACCAACAACAAAGGTATCATCTCCTCACCAAAATGAAAAATATTGGGTTGTTTCTTCTTCTGGTGTTGGCTACCTTTATGGTGGCAGCCACCGCTGGTAGCTTTTACCAAGACTTTGAAATAACATGGGGTGGTGAGCGTGCCAAAATCTATGAAAATGGACAGCTTCTCACCCTGTCCCTAGACAGAGCCTCTGGCTCTGGCTTTCGCTCCAAACACGAGTACTTGTTCGGAAAAATTGACATGCAGCTCAAGCTTGTTCCTGGTAACTCTGCTGGCACTGTCACAGCCTATTATGTAAGTCACCTTTATTAAAATTTATGCTATCATCATGTTTAGATAAACATATCAATCATACAATTATTCAATAAAAATTGATAAGTTCTTTTTTTATAAAGTTTATTAAAAATAAATCAATTAAAGCTTATAACACATCATAAGTCACCTAATTTCATAAATTCAAATAAATGGTATATAAGTTCTTTCATAAATGGTTATTATAATCAAACTTTTTTAATTAATTAACGTGACAATGCATGATGATATAAAGCAAACTTTTACGATGACACTGAATACATTTAAATTGAATCAATAATTAGTGTGTTTTTTTTTTTTAAAGAATCAATAATTAGTGTTATTGAATACATATAATGTTTAACATGAAACGTAACCAACTAATAAATACTTTTACTTGTGATTGATGCAGTTATCTTCTCTGGGGCCTACTCATGACGAAATAGACTTTGAGTTTTTGGGAAACTTGAGTGGTGATCCTTACACTCTTCATACGAACGTATTCAGCCAAGGGAAAGGGAACAGAGAACAGCAGTTCCATCTATGGTTCGACCCTACCAAGGACTTCCACACATACTCTGTTCAATGGAATCCTGCAAGCATCATGTATATATTCTATATTCTATATTCATATTTCTTTCCCAAAAATAACCATGACTAAGATATATACTAATTAATTAATATATGTAAAATAATTTTATACTATCATTCAATCACAAACTACTGTATACAATATGTTTGATGACTTTTACAATAATTATCTTAAAAACTATACAAATGGTGACTTCTAATTGATTGTTAATGTAAAAGATAATTTCTGATTTGTTGACAGTGTAAATTTTTTTACTAAATGGTCGTTAAACTCTTAATTAAAATCTTTATTCTTGATTAACATCGTTGTTAATGAATTTTGATATTGTATTTGACCTAACAGATTCTCTGTGGACGGGACACCACTAAGGGAGTTCAAGAACTTGGAGACAAAGGGGGTTCCTTTCCCAAAGAACCAAGCCATGAGAATATACTCTAGTCTATGGAACGCTGAGGATTGGGCCACAAGGGGTGGGCTTGTGAAAACGGATTGGAGCAAGGCCCCATTCACGGCCTCATACAGAAACTTCAATGCCCAAGCTTGCGTTTGGACTTCATCAGGCTCAACTTCTTGTTCTTCCTCCTCGGGCCAATCACTGGACGCCACGGGGCTGGCCAAGATTCGTTGGGTGCAACAGAATTACATGATTTACAACTACTGCACTGATACCAGACGTTTCGCACAAGGCCTCCCTCCAGAATGTTCCATTGCATGATGAGAATATTCATATCCAATGTTGCATATTATAATTATAATTAATGGTCCCCATATACGTGACGCATCTATGCTATTATTACGTTAATTTACTTTCTTGTGTAAACTAATGTAACTAAAAACTGTGATTGTTGTTGGTTTGTGCTTTGTTGAGCACTCCATTGTTTGTGACAAAAGATGATTATAGCGTGCAAAATTATATTCATGGCAGCGTGTATATGTGCTGAAATTGTAAAGTATTTTCATTAATAAAATTGCTGGAGTTTGTTAACTATTTGACAAGCTTACCAAATCGTACAAGTAGTAAAATGAAAAGTTCAAGTATCGTTTTTCTAGAGACTTGTGTAATATTGAACAAATTTCATGCAATCACTATCTAGGCTAACGTATATGACAAAAAACGATAAAACACAAACGTTTAAGGTGATGTTTTAGAACTTAAAGAAAATAGAACAAAGAATATAAACAAAGCTGAAAATAAAGGATGGTTCCAATGGTGATGAATTGTCCGGATTAGATTTCACTAAATTTCACTCTCATTTATAAGAAGCACAATATTCAACTTAAACTCAATATGGATTGATAATAGTGACATAAGATGAGGATGAACCACACAATATAAAAGCGTGAATTGAAATTTGGAAAGATTTTTTTTTTTTTTTTTGCTATTATTTATTAATGAAAGCATTAACAAATCAAGGCCTCAAGATTATCTTTTCTTCAGCGAACAATTTGAAAGAAGGATGTCAACACCATTCATTTAAAACTCGTTTTATAATAAGTTTGGAGCAATAAACATAATAATTTAAATTAGTACAGACGACGAAAGTCTATAATTCAAACGTATAAGGATTCATAATACTAATTGGAACAGTCATTTCTAATTAAGTCGAGGGTTGATATTGCTTTGGAAGGTGAATTGTTCTGTTGTAATTTAATTTTTTTATCAATGTTTAAAGTACTAGAAATAAAATAATACATAATTTTATTAAATTACATCAGTTTTGGAGTGGTTTTCAGTGAGGTATAATCTTAAGTGCACGAATCTCCCACAACTATAAGGTTATTGTTTCAATGTACATGCATATGTCTAACTTGGTGATAAAGTTAATTAACCATGCCAATCTCAAGCAATCAAAGGCCTTTGGGGCTTCCCTATAGGCTATAGACCATCTTGGTCCTAGATGGATATGTCCTCTGATTGTTTTGGTTCACCTATATAACAACCCGCTTTATATAAACATGTATTTTAAGGTTAGTCTAATTATATTTAAGAAGCAATGTCCTTTTTTAGAAGCGTTAAAACATTTTATTTGTCATTGTATCACATCACTCTTTGCACTATCACACCATATATCTTGGGAGACATCAGAATCAACCTTGATCATTGATGATAGGCAAGGTGGTAGACATCCAAAGGCTCCCTGCTTTTCAGTTTTCACACTAAGATGAGATTGTTAGTAGATAACTACTTATGGTCATCATCCTATTGTCAACAACATTCACTTATTAATATTAGGACCCTTGCTAAGTCATGTATATTCTTGTTTTTATATATAAGGAGTGCTAAGAACATACTTTCTTATTATTAAAATTTATTAAAAACTACAAAATTAAAAGAGAGGTTCATTAAATAAGATGTGAAATATACATAGTTTTGTAATTTCTAATAAATTTCAACTAATAAAAAAATATGTATACAAAAGATTTTGTTAGAGTATATTCTTAATATTTCTCTTTCTATATATTGTTACTCTATTAATCACTCCTAACTTAAGTATTAGAGACTTAACAAGTATCATCACCTCATTCATCATGCTTAGTTACCATTAGAGTAGCAATGCACTAGAATTAGAAAATTCATACACCTTCATTGGAATGTGGACTTAACTTTGAACCACCTCAAACCAACATCAATTGAACTTTTTTTTTTTTTGAGATAAAACAGACTTACTTCATTTCATTCAAAATAAGAGAATAATTACAATATAGAATTCGGTCAAAGACTTGGTTGCTAACATATAATCTAGATGTCCTGACTAATTTATGAGCAACTTGATTAACTTGCCTTCTTACAAAACTCACCATAGAGTTTGAAAACATCAATTGAACTTTATCAAAAAATTTAATAATTTATTAATAATCAAAGGATTTAGCTTCTATATAATAAATTCTCTGGCCCAATTATTAAGGGTTGTGATGTTGAGTTTATCTTTCGGCTCCTCAATTAATTACATTTATGTGCCATACACGTATTGGGGGCCCATATGTATAACAAACATTAAAAATGCTAAAAATGGGATCAAAGCAAATTTTTTTAGATGTTGACAAATGCAAACAAGTTTTTTAAAAGAAAACCACGGTTGAGTCAGTATGCCAATATAGCCTATCAAAGTTTTAAAAAAAAAACTTGATTATTCATTTCACATACCCACAGTCAACTCAAACACATACTCAACCCAAGCCTGCTTTCAAAATTATCCTACTTGATGATCGCCAAGCAACAGCACCCTTCCAATCATGTAAAGGAATAAACTTGATAAGGTATGGAACTCAAGGAAACTGCTTCTTGTCCACACATCATAAGGATTTGTGTTCGTGCGCCTAACTCGTGACAAAAACTAAATTTGCCTAATAAACATTCTTTTCTTTACTTTTCATTTGCTTATCAGTTTTGCACCACTCTCAAAACTTAATTTTCTTCTATTGTAATTCTCTTTTTCTTTATTTGATGTCTTTCTCTATTGGTTATGTTATGTACTTGAATCGACATATCATACTCCATATTCCATAAAATTAAATACTTATAATTGTCTAGTAAATAAAATATATAATTTAAAAATAATTAACTTCCATAGTTTTAGTAAATAAAATTCCTACACACATTTATGTTCAAAGAATTCAATTTAAATTAAATTTGTACAACTAAAATTGATTAAACATGTTACCATTTAGGGTGTAGATGGATTAGCTAAGTTTGATCTGGTTAAACCCTTATTCGACTCGATCAAAATTAATCAATACGTTTAAGTCAGGTTGAATTCAAGTTCACAGATTATCCGGACTTCTAAACACCCTTATCATTATTAAAATAAGGGTAAAATATGTTTTTAATCCCGTTGAATCTTGTTTTTAGTCTCTGAACTTTCATATTGTGCAATTTAGTCCCTGAATTTTATAAAAAGTGTTTTTAGTCCCTGGGTTTACTCCCCAATTTCTGAAAGTATAAGGACTAAATACATATTTTACCCTTAAAATAAAGTACAAAAGACCACATATTGAGGTGAAATAGGGTTGACTTATCTAAAATATTACTTTAGTCCTTGTAAGTTTGCGCTTTTTTAATTTTGGTCACTGTAAGATTTTTTTGTTCATTTTTAGTCCATGTAAGTTTGCACTTTTTAAATTTTGGTCCTTGTAAGTTTTTTTGTTTGTTTTTAGTCATGTAAGTTTCCGCTTTTCCAATTTTAATCCCTTTAAGATTCCAAAATTTTCGTTTTTAATCCTCTAAGTTTGTACTTTTCCAATTTTAGTCCTTTTAAGATTCCATTTTTTTCATTTTTAGTCCCTGTAAATTCGTGCTTTAGGGACAAAAATTAGAAAAGCGCAAAGTTACAGGACTAAGAATGAACAAAAAAAATTATAAGGACCAAAATTGAAAAGGCACAAACTTACAAGGACTAAAAATGAATAAAAAAAACTTACAGGGACCAAAATGAAAAAACGTGAACTTATTAAATTCATGTTTAATCCTTTTAGGTTTGTTAGTTAGAGTAAGTTAACTCTCTCTGTTTTTCTGGTTCCTTCTACTTTCTCATATATAGATGACTCTCGATGTATAGTATATGGGTATCAATTGTATATTGAATCATGAGCATATTGCTCTTTCACTCCTATGCGAGTTCTCTGTTTTTTCACAGTACAAGGTTCTTTTCATCAGTTACAAAAGTCAACATATAATCTAGGCTTAAATATGTTTCGGATCCTTTGTATATTAGCGAATTTTGCATTGAGTCCCTATTAAATTTTTGCTTTCTGTTGGATTCTCAATAAAATTTTTATTTTGTTTTTGTCCCTAAAACGCTTTAGATAGCGCTTTAAATTGTTTTAAAAGTGGTTTAGACAACGTTTTAGGGACCAAAAACAAAATAAAAAATTTATTAGGGACCAACAGAAAGTAAAAATTTAATAGGGACCCAACGCAAAATTTGCTAATATATTATGGACCTGAAACATATTTAAGCCTATAGTCTAATACGCTATGTCGTGAATTTCATAAATTGACAAATTGTGCTGGTTGTTATCTTATCAAGAAAACACATAGGTTAATTAGTTGCTACAATCCTTAACATGGAAAACTTTACAGATTTTCTCCTCCAATTTATTGTACATCGAAGCAATAAAAGAACAATGTTACAAATTTTACTCCATCCGAGGAAAATGAACCTAACTTTCCTTAAGCCTCTCAACGTAATTGAATATTAATGTTTATGCTTCATTTCTTACATATTTATTTGCTAAGGATGCAACTGTCTCAGCAATGCCATAGTTTGGTCTCATGAAAGATGTTCAACAAGCAGGATAGTGCATTAAAATTTGGCCCAGTATCAGAAACTTGAAATTTGTTGACTTGATTGCTGCAGATGCTTTGTGCATGCTTCAACAAATGAAGAATTTGAGAATTGAGATTTGTTGAACTGAATCTCAGGCAGTCTTCTTCTTCATTCTGGTAAATTCAGAAAGTTAAATACATCCCTTTGCCTCTCCCCATTACTACATAATACAGACATACAGGCACTTAGAAGTTCTTGACGAATGGGAGCATAATTTCTTAAAACAACTTAGTGTACAGATATTTTTGCCAAAATGGATGTTAGAAAGGAATGATACAAAAATCTACTATAATTCTTGCTGAGATGATCTAAATCTAACTCTGTAGATGATTGTAAACCTAAGTCCATAATTCTTGCTTAATTTCAATCAGAATTTCCGTACATACAAAAAGAAGAAGCAGAACAATTTGGACCATGCTGGCATAACTAGAAACAATTGTCATATAAAAGTTGCTCCAAGGCCACAGTAATATGCTATAAAGCATTAATTCTTTAACAAAATCCATAAATTGTGCCAGCAAAGGTGTTGGGGTTATTATTAACATTGAGACTCTGGAGAATTCACACTGGTGTAGAATAGAACTAAAAACCACATGACCATCTAAAGAAAACTTGTTAGTATTTTGTAAACGTGTGACAACTGATGCCAGTAGTAGATTTCCCACAAGGTCCTATCTGCAGTATAATAAATTCTGACTGTTTTAAGCATCTAGCCTATAGGATAGTCTATATGATACAAGGCATACTTTCACACAGCTTGCTGTACATTCATAGGATAGGAATGATGTAGCATAGAAATTTTCAAGTATCCTTTTGCTTTTGGTCAAATTCATGTAATTCATTTGACCAAAAGATCATGTAAATAGCATTTGACTCTCACCAAATGAATATTCTGCACATACAGACCAAACTATTGCTGATAAAAATAAAGTACCAAAATGTTTAGAAACCAGTTAGAACATAATGGCCTTAGGGTTTTGTATACTAAGAAGTTGTGTCCATAGAATTACTATAATAGAATTGTAATTGTAGCCAGTAAGTAGTGTCCATAGCATTAATATTAAACTTCTTATGGAATAAAATCAGCATTAGTGTCAAACCAACATCAATGAAGCATCACACATAAAATGAACCTACGAGGATAATAGGCAATAGATGATCAAACAGATACACAAGGTTTACATTATTTCAATTTTGAAGTGCATTTGATTCCTTCACAAGGAGGTCAATGCATGATGATGATATGACATAATTAACAGGATCAAAGTAAAGAAATATAACTAGGAAATTGCCTAATTTTCATACCTTCTTCTTTGTCTGGTTAGGAGAACAAGTAATCCAAATCCTATAATGATTGCAACTTTTACTACCTGAAAGGTGTGAAGATGTGGAAAAGGACATACAAACATATTATTCAACAATATCTCAAAGCATGCTGTAAAATAGAGAAGAAATAGCAATATGTTCTATTTATATTTAAGATTGAACACCTATATTGAAAGGCAAGATAGATAAATGCAACATTGTGTTTTTTCTAATCAGCAATAAATGCAACATTGTTTATAGAAACTCATTGCCTACTTGGGGGCAGTGAAGAAAATATAAAAGTAGTGATTCTTTCACCTAAAGTACCAATTCTAAGGTCTAAAATAAAAATTTTCAGGTTAAACAAGCAAGATTTTCTGAATTAAAAGTTGATTATAACCTGATTAAATGGTCCTCCAGAATTTTCATCTCCATTATTATCAGAACTCTTGGGCTTTGATTCTTTAATTTCCTGTATCTTTTCATGCTTGCTCCCCTCAGTTCCAGTTCCAACATATGCTGCATTCTGTTACACAAAAATGATATAAAATGTAAGAAAGAAGAAGAAAATACATAATTTGATTGCATTAACCAATTCTTTCTTTCTTTTCCGGGTTTTCTTAATGTGTGAGAGATTTCATCTTCACCAAAGATAAGTGATGTTCAAAGCTTTTACTGAAAGACAATAATTAACCAAAAGGTTTCTAAACATACTTTTATACCTTCTCCACAGTTTCTATTTTTGAGAAATCCAAACTTCTTGAATTTCCACAATATCCCCTTAAACTTTTACTATTAGTTGTTATACAAATGTTTCTTGGTCATTTAGGAATATCCAGACTCCAAAACTTTCAAAAGAATAATATTTGTTGTCAAAGTGAAACACTGAATCCAATTTTTGTGGTGAATCCCCCTGAATACAGGCATTTCCCCACCTTTCTCTTCCTTTTATTGTATGCTTGCAGAATCTTGCTTGGAACTGAATACTTTGTAAGGATGGTTATCTGAATGTTTCTCATGCATCTTTACTAAAACTATAACTATTCCAAATGTGGATGTTGTCATCATTTTTTTTTCTCTTCCTCTTGATATGTTTCTGTTTTACGCACTACTTCGAATTTATTTCTGCCATGGGAATATGTTTGTTTGTTCAGTATATTTATGGTGCTCAACTCCTTCAACTGCACCACGTCCTTAGGTGATACATAATTAAGCAGGTTAATTTACTCTCTACTTTCTCCAAAATATGCTGGGGCGTGTTGCAAGTCTCATACCTGGGAGGCACTTTTCACCCTTCCATGCAAGTCTGCTGGCTCCTCCAAATGCTGAGTCCTGGAAGAATCTCTTCTTTCAATTGAACTTTCTTCTTGTTTTGTTGGAGGTGGTTTAATCTGAGATCTCTTATCCTGTTTCAAGAGAAGTTCCATGTGAACTCCAATTGTCCAAGAGTTTTCAATAATATGCTGATGATACTTTAAAAGCAGAACACTTACTATACCTGAGTCAATCCACCTTCAAAGGCACTTATCATTTTCTTCACATTACTGGGAATTCTCCCCAGTGAGGCCCTCTTCTCAGAATACTGACTACCACCTTCCTCTAGTTTAGGTTGTATCAGATTACTTGTCAGGGCATCATTTTTTTCTGAGCCAAACAAAATTGCAATTTCTTCTGAACCAATAGCTCTCTGAGGATGTTTCTCAGATGGAGATTGATTGGGAGATTGTGACTGATATGCTGGCTTCTTACCCTTTTGTTGTAATTTAGTAACTGCTTGTGACACAGGATTTGTGGATGAGGTCTCCTTATATTGATCTGCAATGTTCTAAAACATGTAAAATGACCATTAAACAAACAACAGTACATTTTCCAATTTCTCCTTGTTGGGACAAAAAGGGACTATGCAGCAAATTAATTAATCCTTAACTGGGTTTAGCTGTTTTTTCTGGTCAAGCTGAGCCCCAACTACATTTCTAGTATCAGATTCTTTGCCATCGCCAGAACCAGCAGGACCTTGCAATCGGGAAACTGCTTCGTGTTGAAGGTGTTTCTTTGGTGATTCTTGAGAAGATGGAGCACTTAAAACATCAGGAAAAAGCATTTGAGGGAATGTAGGACCGCATTCATAACTATTAAGTTTTTTGAATATTTTACTCATTAACTCCTCTTATTATTGTAATTATGCTTTAAGTTTTCATTGCTTCTTTAATCAGCTAAGTAAGATCAAACCTGAGACCTCATCATTTCTGCGGAAGGGTAATGCCGCATTGCCAATAACAGTTCTACTCTCACTTTCTGCACCTCTTTGACCGCTACTAAGAAGCTCATCATGTTTTTTCTTTAATGCAGATTGTCTCTGCAAAAGTAAAGATGTGAGAAGTTAATGTGGAGGCACTAATAACCACAACTTCAATTGATGTCTCTATAAGTTAATAACATTAAAGATTACTCTCTGTATGTATCAACCTGTGGCTATTCTAATTGTATTTGTATTTTCATTTTTATACCATTGGCTAGGTACCAAGGCAACAATTGACTGAGGCATTTAATCTCAAATGTTGAAGAAAGATCATAAGCATAAGTGCATTACAAACTGTATAAGGAAAAGAAATCAATACCAATGAACGAATTCTGTCGCGCTCTTCATCACTAAGGATGAATTGCAACTTTAAACGCAGATGGCCACCCCCAAGGGGAAAGTTGTCTTCCAAAACACTTTTCTCCAATATCAACTTTATTTGAACACCTGCCATTTGTTTATTACTTCCTGTTAGAAAAACTTGCTCTGTGTATAACTCTGAAAAGGCCAATTCAAATAGGATGTGTATTGAAAAACAACCTGTACGTGATATTTCATTCCCCTCAGCATCCAGAATTTTAAAAATCAAATCATCGCGGAGGCTAGTTAAGGGGCTGAACAATTCAACAGAACAAACAGATTATAACCTAGAAATTGTTATGATCACATATCACATAAACAAGGTACACTTCTAAGTTAATCTTACAAGGATAAGTTTCCCTTGTCATTCACTTGGTACTCTATTTTCCCCAAGGAAGCTGCATGCATTCACCACTAAACTTTGTTATAATTGGCATTAGGAATGTGCTGAAGGGGAGAGATAGCTACAAATTCAAAAGCAAGATCTATTGCATACCCCTTATGGATGTTGATGAAGATAATGGAAGATCCATGAATTCCAGTACTGTAAAATGAATAGAGAAGTAAGAAAAAAAAAAACCACCTGGGAGCTGAGGTGCTTGAATTATTGCTAGTGCTACATGACAGTGAGTACCTGAAACCATGATGGTTCCTGGCATTGCAGGAAGAAGAATTCAATAAATACAATAACTTAATTAAGTTAGCCAACCAAGAGAGAGAGATTAACTAGACACTAGTTACTATCCTCCACTCTAGATTCTGATCTAGGTTGAGTGCTCAAGCGTAGCATTGAGTTCATTGACTCTGTCGGTTAAGTGATGGAAACTTGGAAGAATGGATATGGTTAGAATCCAATGAAACCAGCTTGTGTGGTCCTTGCAACCTTAGAAATATTTATTAGCCATAAAATTTTGATAGAAAAATTTTCCGTTTTGTCTCATTTGTTAACTTGTAAGCCCTTCCCATAGTTATTCTCTCCCTCTTACTATTTACATTAGATGTGAGTCGGAATGTTGAAGTACTATTACAATATTATTACTAGGAGGAATGCTATCAACGCGCTTTTTTTTATCTAGACTATCCTCCACTGGAGACAATCCTGTTCAAATCAATCAATACACTTTTTAACACTGTTTTTTTCAATACACTTCTGTTAGTTGACATTTATGTGAGTCACAAATTTAAGAATGACACCCACATACTTTATACTACAAAAGTCTCACTTAACCATATCATTGTGTTACAGAAGTCCCACTTAACCATCAACTACAAAAGCCTCTAGCATTTCTCCTTTTAACTATTCCAAAATTCAACTTCTACTATTTTTCTATTCAAAATATCATGATTTTGCCTTTGCAATGTAAGGGCAAAACTGTCATCGTCAATTTGCTGAAGACTCAAGTGTCAAAATTTAATTCCATAAATTAAAATTTAATCTTTTGACATTGTTATCAAATCATTTAAGTGTACCTCTTCGATTCCTATGGATAAAAAAAATCATTTATGTATGTAACTGTAGGATGATACAAAAAATAAAATGATGTAATTAAAAACCAACAACCTCACACGTACGAAAAGAAGCAAAAAATTGATATGATATATTTCCGTTACACATAAAAAAAAAAATTCCACACTAATAAAGTGTTACAACAAGACCTTAAATAAAAAATATAAAGTCCCTCGTTGGACAAAGTAAAAAAAATCATAACTAAGCTAAAAAGTAAGCATCATTCACCTACAACTACAACTAATTTTTTCTGAACATAAACAACTTTTAACCAAATTTATAAGTAAACAGAAAATTGTAAAAAATATTTAATGAGAGCGGAAAGAATCTCAATTCCCAACCGACATCAACATACCCTTTCAAAATCTTCTTTTCCCTCGTAATATTGAATGAAGAGTGTACATTTACTATGAAGCAATAATTACATGACCCGATTCTACATCGACTCCTATACAGGTTTGAAGACCCAATAACAATCAGAATTGCTTCACATGCTTTCACAAAACCTTTTTATCCACCTGAGATAACTTCGATTCTTGAATGGCTATGAAATTTGCTTTTTCTGATACAACCAGAGATCGAATCTTGCTCTTTTAGATTTGACCCTCGAGCCCCTTTATATTAATTGAAATTATCTTCATTCGACATTTGCCCTTCGTATCCATAATACCCTTTATAATCTCCAAATATTTTCCTTCATCTTATCCCCATTTCTAATAAAAAATAATAATAATAATAAGGCATTGAATCTCCTGATATCTGAGTCGGATATTGAGTTTACTTGAATTATCAGTTTGTAGTGCATGCACGTATTGATTTTGTATATATATAGTATTGCCCCAAAAAATTGCTTTTGAAATTATTTTCCATAATATAAGTATAATTATTTTCTGGACTTGTTAAAACCACTAGCAAAAAAACATTCTTATGTTGATAAATAATAATATGTAATTTTACCGAATTTTTATAATTACATTGATGTATCTTGACCTTAAAATAAAAGGAGTAGCCAACCTAAACTTGTTCTTATACTTTTGGTCAAATATTGTTAAGGTCCTATACGTTTATATTAATGAATTTGATCCTCAAATTTAAAAAAAAAATGTAAAGTTAGTTCCTCATAAATTAAAAAATATAATGAATTCTTAGAAAAAAGATATTAAATTTACGTATTTTTTTAAAATTTAAGAACCAAATTTATCGATATAAAAATATAGAAATTTTAAATTGAAAACCGAAAAAAAAACATGTTTTTTTTCCAAAATACACCAATGACCAACATCTTTATATTAGTTCAAGTGATAAAATTAAAGAATATAATTTTCTTCAAGTAAAGATTCATATTTGGTTGCAAATGTAAGAGAGTTTCTTCTGCTTATGGTAGATTCGATCCCTGGACGTGAGGTTTGAAAATCAGAATCCAAACCATCAAATCACAGGGAAGACCATAGCTGTAAGAGAGTTTCTTGTAAGTACTATTTCTTCATCTCAAGTCAAGACTACCAATATTAATTAGAATGCAGACAAAGTGAGTACAATCCTCTAGGAGGTCTCAATGGGACACCAAAAGCTGTATCCCAAACATGAATTTTCACTGTCATGATTGAGAAACTCGTTAGGTCAATATGAAATTGAAAACTTCGAAGATAACGGTGGGGGAGGAATGACGAAAAAAAAATGATAAAAAAATAAAAATAAAATGAGTTCTGTTGCTTTCTCCTCTGAAGATCTTACATCCTGCCATAACATTCCCATTATTAAGGCCACCTTTACTTTGTATATAGGGCCTAAGAAACTTTCAGGCTTGCAATTACTTCACAGGAATCTAAGCCACTCCTCATATAGTAACTTCACCATAAAAAATAAACTAAAAGTATTCAAAAAGAGCAAGCGTTCATAATGAATAAAAATGGATCATTCAAAAACAGCTACACCTGTGATCATGAAGACAAAATAAAGCAATCTTAATGCCAAGTACAACATAAAATCTCTTGGAATTTTATTAAGTTTATTGAGATTATAGGATACTCATGATCGATCATGAACAATAAGACACTAGTATTTTGTGTTTGTCTTCTTGTTCAGATCCAACATACAATTAACTTGATAAAACCACCCTCCTCATAATAACTTTATTGTCCCTATTATCAGTTTTCCATACTAACTTCACTAAATCTAGCACAACACTAAGCATATATAGGTCTCATACAATAATTATGGTTTTACAACCAATATCTCATAAATCTAAGTAATATAACGATCTGAGGGAAAGCCATGAAGTAGGCCATAAGATAAAGCCATGAGCAAGATTGCAGCCTCCTTCTCATCCTGAGGGAAAACTTGTTGGAGAGCCATGTTCTTACTCAATCTCACAGTCAAATCCTCAAAAGCACCAAACCTCTTTCTATACTTGCCTCCAAGTCTACGCTTCTTTTTCATCTGTGGTGCACCCTCAGTTTTGGACTTCATCCCTTTGCTATGCAACTTGTTTCCCTTCTTCACTTGAGATTGCTCAGCCTCCACCAGATTGGTTCCATTTGCTGTTGCAGCAGCAGCAATGGCACGTCTTGCCTTCCTTTGTCGAATTCCACAAGCATTGCAAAGTGACTGTTACAACAAAATGAATTTTCAACATCATTAATTAGTTAGATTAAAAATGAAAGAATCAATTGTTTAATTCAAAATATTCTAGTTTCATTGTTAGTATCACTGTCATTTTTTATTGAGTTTCTAAGCCATAAAATTAAAGACTTATGTAATTGTTTTGTTGTAGATCGGATTTGTTATAGAGCTTAGTCATGAGCACAATAAAAGAAAAACTTAGAGCTAATTATATTTCATGGAAAAAAAATGTTGTTAATTAATTAGAGGTTGAATCCAAAGAAGGGGAAAAAAAAAAAAAGAAATACAAGAAAATATATACCTTTGGACCTTTTGGTCCACTCCTCCAGAGAGGGGTCTTAGTGGTGTGGCAATCAGAACAAACCCTAACAGTGATATTGCTGTGGTTTGAAGAAGAATTGTAGTTACTATCATCAGTTCCTAGAGGTGACAGTGGAGGGTTTTTCTCTTCATACTTTATCTGCTTAGAGTTAGAGATGCCTGCTATATCAGAACCCGTTTGATCTGACACCATCATCCTCCGCATCAATCTCTTCTTTGAAGGCATCCACTTTGTTGAATTATCTTCACCTTGAAGATTTTCACACCCATCTTCCTTCTTCCACACTCTCAGCTTGAGATCACTTCTCTTTTCATCCTTTTCCGCTATTGGATGATCCCATGATCCACTAGAAGGAACAATCTTCTCAGCCTACAGATTACATGATGATTAAATTCATCAAAACAAAGATACATGTGTGTGTACAAGTACTTAATTAAACAATGATTAGGATCATGAATATGTTCATGTTATATATTTATTAAACTCTATCTATATGTATAATTATAAATAAGATAAGGCTTGTTGTTGTTGTATCTACATGAACTATTATATTTGAGGAATTAGTCCTTAACTTCTGACCGAAATACCTTTAAGTTTAACATAAAAATAAAAAATAAAAATATGCATCACCTCTTCATCACTTTGTAAGTGCTTTGATTCCCAGTGGCAAGATCCTCCCTGATCTTGATCCGAGTTGAAGAGAATAGAATAAGATAGAGAAGAAGAGGCTTGATGGTTTGTACTGAAGAGGTGGTGGGTGTGATCTTCATTAAGATCTATAGGCATAGGAGAAGAAGACACTGAGTAACGATAAGTTGGTATCATGGACTCATACACAAAAAACACGCACACAAAACAAGCCAAAAGAGAGAGAAAGAAGGGTGTGGAATGGATCAGTGCAGCTGCAACGGCCTATACCTTTTGTCTATAGTTTATAATAGAAAAGGGTTGGGAGAAGGAAGAGAAGGCAAAAAGGTTCTGATTCTGAACGTTTCTGGGACACGAGGCATGGTAAAACTCATTTGAACAGAAGAGAGATTATTACATTACAGCCTAGCTAGCACTACCTTAAGAGCTATCACTATAAGACATTCACGTGACTTGGAAACATCTAAAGCAAACAAATCGAAAAGACAAACTGTTTCAGGAGAGTGTGGAGTGCTACTACGCTGACCCCATACGTATGACAAAAGCCCTAATTGCACAATCTTCTTTTTTACCACACCACTGCCTAACCCTGGCTAGATGAAACTTGAAACGATTATGCATGGAAGAGATATGGTAGCCACACACATGATAGGGATAATGTAGTCACACATCCACTAACCAATAATTTGGTCACAGGAATATATATAATCTTGTGGCATGGGTCAAATGCTTTTCCGCCAAACATATATTAGTTAATTTTGTCAACTAAAATAGGCTTAAATAACTTTTATGTCTTGATAAATTTTCAAATTTTGCTTTGGATTTCTTGTTTTGAGTTCCTGATATATCAAAATTTTTGTTGAATCCCTACAGTCAGTTAAGTGATGACGTGGTACCATCCGAACAGATCTTCCCAATATATATCAACAGTTGAGATTGTACCACATCATCACTTAACTGACGACAGAGACCCAAAACAAAATTTTTAATATATCATGGACTCAAAACAACGAAAAAATTTATGAGGAACTCAAAGCAAAATTTGAAAATTTGTCAGGGACCTAAAAGTTATTTAACCCACTAAAATATTATTGAAACTTGAAAGCAAAGTAGGACATAGAACAAACAAGTAGTTTTTCCGAGTGGTACTAGGTTCGGTCTCCTTAAACAAAGCCTCGGGTTCGAGTCTTGTGATAGAAAAAACGTAGTTAAGAGGGGAGACCCCACAGAAGGTGACCAGCCAGGTTCCCCGGCAGAGATTAGTCAGTAAATAAAAAGGGGCATAGAATATCTACCCTTTGGAAAATGAAAATATGGGGTGAGTTATGTATATGCTAAACCTTCCTTATTTGACATCATGTTGTGGATTAATATCATGTGGTTGTTATTACTATATATGTCTATAATACTATTATTATGTGACTATGATAAACCTTATTTGACATCATGTTTAGAATAATATTTTATGTACATCTCTTAACCGTTGATATATAATTGCTTCCACATCAGTTTTATTAGTGTTTGATCGTGATGTAATTTGCAATCTGCTAACTAACCAAATGAATATGTTAACTGTAAATACAATGAATCCTTATTGATCAAGCAATTTTGTTGAAAAGTGGGACTAAGTTTCTCAGGCATAGTTTCTTTAATTTTCCCAAAAAGTACGTAGTCTTAAAAATCGACTGAATTTGTAAAAGAGAATGAATGGAATGGAACCTTGTTTTAAAAACAGATAACAAGTTTTTTTTTTTTAATCAGTGATAGCAAATCTTATTATGGAAATACAAGTAGTTTTTCAATCTTTATAGAAAAGTATAAACTTTGTCGAATCTAATAGTTAGGAACTTACAGCATTACTTCAAGCATTGTAGAGGGCTTTTTGTATTATTTGTATGGGTCTTTATTTGGTCTGACAATGTTGGAGAAGTGACGTGGACCATTATTTGTGACTCGGTCCGTCAAGGTTCTCCTAGGTGGTGGTTCTTCTGCCATCTCTTCCTCCTCTGAACTAGAAGAGTGTTCTTAAGGGGGATTGAAAGAGCTTTCTTCTAGTGTCAATTGCTCTGCTAGTTTTTTGCCTCCTTGGTTTGGGCATTGATTTGCCGAGCAGTTTTCTCTATTTCAAGAACAAAAACGAGGTTCTCTGTAACATCCTCATTTTATTAATTGTACGCATTTATATATGTATATTATTAACATTTATGCACTATATTTTATAGAAACCTTATGTACATATTCTCTTAATGAAATTAATACAGTTCTACTCAGAAGAATTTTCTGAATTTGTAAATGTCTCTGTTTTTGCTGAAATTGATAGTTGACTGGACTGCTATGTCAGACAGCTGTCCAGGATAAAATTTCAAGTATAGAATTTTGAACTCATTTATAACTTAAAAGAAAGGTAATAGAATATAGATTAAAAATATATACAGATAAAGAATTAAAATGCTTATTCAGAATTGTTAGAATTTTCTGAAAGTTAGAACTTTGAGAAATTATTACGGTAAAATTTTAAGACAGAAAATTTAGAGAAAATTCATAGGATATCTATAGAATTATCTAATAATTGTAATATACTTAAAATAATTATTAAAAATGTTTAACCAAGAAAAATTTAATTTAGAACCTTAACCAATCAAAAAGTGACAACTTAGGCTTTTCTAAGATCACTAAATTAAGCTAATTAGACTTGGATTAAGAGATAAGTAAGACACTACCCCAAGGTTTTTGATAGTGAGGAATCCAATGGTGGTGTTATTTTCTTCAAATTCTAATTAGTTTGTAAGATAATTAACAGCCCTAAATTATTCTAGAAAATTATATTAAATTACCTACAAATGTTGACTTTTGACCTTTTGGAAGGCAAGTCACTTGCTGCACTCCTTTGGCTGTCCAAGTGGATGGGGAAGCTTGGAGAACTGATCTCCCTTGGCCAATAGAGGCTGCTGGACGTGCAGGGCAGTGGACTTGAAGAAAAAATTCAATTTGGTGAATTAAGTGTTAAATGAAGCCTTAAAACTTAAGCTAAAAGTAAAAGGCACAAAGCTAGCTTTTCTGAAAAAACAGAACCGTGAGTTCTTAACCCAGAAGCTGCAGTTCTTCATTAAATTTCATCTTAACTTCACCATTTCAACTCAAATTAAGAAACCAAACCATCCAAACTTCCAAAACACAAAGCTAATTCGGCTAGTAGAGAAAGAATTGGAGAAAATCTCAAAAATTCCTACAAGACCAAGGAGTGAGGGAGAAAGGAATTCAAGGCTTTTTCTTCAATTAAAGAGTTTAAGGTAAGGATCTAGGCATTTAATTTCAATTAGAACCCTTGGAATTAGAAGAAAACATGTTGTAGGGTTAAATTCAATTTTTGACCTAAAATCATGAAAACTTGAAATTGATTTAGGGGTTTTGTGTTTTTGATGCTTGTGATTGAAATTCATGGATTGGAATGATGTTTGATTGAATTTTTAAGATGTTGTAATGGTTGAAATTTGGTTTGTTGAATTTTGATTGAATTTGTGATTTGATTGAATTTTGGTTGGAATTGGAGTTTGTTACTTTGGAAAATATGTTGAGAATGGTAGTGAGACCATTCGGCCAGCCCTAAATGCAAGGGATATTATGTGGAAATTTTTGTAAAATCAAGGGCAAAATGGTCATTTTACATGTAGGGACAAAATGGGAATTTTTGAAAAAGAGCAAGGGTAATTTGGTCATTTCAAAATTTAGGACATAGATGGAATTTTAGAAAAGATTAAGGGTAGTTTAGTAACTTTACCTAATAGTGAATTTTTATAATTTTTATGTGATTGCTTAATATTAATTATTTGTTTATTAGCATCATTGTCATATTGCATAAGCTTGAGTTCTTGGAAAATACAAAGATTTCAAATGAGAAATGAGTATTTATGGGGGAATTGATTTCCAGGACTGTGTTGACTGACCGGACTGCGGTAGTCATGTATTTGAAAATATGATTGAGATTATGAACAGAGGACTGTGTTGACTGACCGGACTGCGGTAGTCATGTATTTGAAAATATGATTGAGATTATGAACAGAGAACTGTGTTGACTGACCGGACTGCGGTAGTCATGTATTTGAAAATATGATTGAGATTATGAACAGAGAATATGATAGTCCTGAGAAATGGGTGAGCAGAGTAAGTTAGACAGGACTGTATAGTCTGTGATTATATAGTCTGTGGGGTGAGGGATATTGGCAATTCCACATGTGGCTGTAATTTGGACAGAGATGCTGCCGTGGTGGCCTTCCGGGTATCCTGACCTCCTAATTCTGTTTAGTTTATTCGCGTTTAGTAGGGGCTGATAGCTGAATTACAGATTGTAATGGTAGGCCAGTTTCTTACTAAACACTCAAAGGGGAAGTCTCCATGGAGCAGGGTCAAAACGAATTTGAGTCAAAAACTGCATTGCATAAATCATACTGCATTTAATTATGTGTGTAACTAATTATATTGTTATGATATGTATTTGTTTGAAATTGTTTTAATTCTATGAGAAATTAAATGCCTGATCCTGTAATGCTGTCCCCAGATTCTAGGGGAGTGTGAATTGCAGGTGCTTGAAGATATAGTTAAATGATGAAGATGCAGAAATTCCAGAGCATATAGGATGGGACTATTTTGGGTAGACAATAATTTGTAGTAGTTAGAATTATTTTGTAGCAGTGTTTATATAAATTTTAATGATGTAAATTACAGAACATATTTTGGATTGTAAGAGATCGTATCAGAACTTTGAAATAAATATATAAAATGAATTAAATAGTTAAATTATGTTTTATAAAAAAAAAAAAAGGGGGGGGGGGGGTTACATTAGTGGTATCAGAGCTCTGGTTATGCATCTCTAGGACTTGCGAGTAGTGGGTCTATTAGGTGTTTTGCTGTGTTACCCTGATTAGAATTTTTGTTTGTTAAGAATATTATGGGAAAAAGGGTAGTAACTAGATCTGAAATTTTAAGATATGTAGAAATGAGAAGAGGAAGGCTAGTTATAAATCCTAGAGTTGAAACCAATAGTATAGCTAAGATGGCAGAAAGGAAGAAAGAAAATCTTGATAAAGTTGTGAGGGTGCACACTCAGGACTCAGTCGAGATGACTTTCTCTCCTAATGCTTAAAATTTTATTATTATTAGTATTGTTCAAGTTGGGTTATTTTCCATGTTACTTATATTGTGAATTTAAGACTTATAATCTTGAGTTAGTTGAGAAAGGAGATCTAAAGACCTGAGTTCGTAGATCAAGGTTGAGAATAGAGGTCCAAATATTTGAGTTTATAGAATAATAGTTGAGTTTGACAAAAGAAAGAAAACAAAGTTTTGAAGGTACCTTGATGTTTGGAATATGATGAGATGTTGAAAGTATGGTTATTGCCATATTGTTCTAATGGATGTTTTCATGTGTTTTGAAGGCTGAAACAGTGTATCGTAGTATAAATTTGTCACAGGATTGATATCTTAACTATTAGGACTTGAAATTTTGTGTTTTAGACATGAATTAGAACCAAAATAGTGCATTTTTCTGGTGCAGTAAAATAGCCTGCGGGTTTAATATGTTAAATTACATTTCCATGGTGTAAGTGGTGATTTAAGGCTTGTATAATTGAGGTTATTAATGATCCATGTTATAGGACTTAGTGGGTAGGTATAAGTGAGGGTTCTTGATGGTTAAACCTTGATTAAGAGAGTAGAATAGGACCCAAATGCTAAGTTAGTAGTAGTTGTCCTAAAAAAAAAAAAAAAAAAAAAAAAAAAAAAAAAAAAAAAAATTGAAAGAGTATGTGATTGGAAGACCTAAGGGTGTGTGTATTGATGTTGGAAATTAAGCCTAAGTAACAATTAAATTGGTAGTAGTGAATTGGAGTAATTTGAGGTATTTTGAAAGTCTTTCTAATAGTGATTTGTTGGAATTAGGGTTCTAAAGTACAGCTGTAAGTTGAGGATGTTAATCATGTTTAAAATCCTAACCTCTAAAATACGTTTGAATTGTGTGATAACTATCCGAGATAGACAATTTGTTGTGAACTTGATTTGTTCGCCTTTGATTGACCTTGATGTGATATTAGGAATGGATTGGTTAGCAGCCAACCGTATTCTAATAGATTGTGTTTCTAAAACTTTAATTTTTCCTAAACTTGATGTTTCTAGACTTAACCCTATCCAACCTAAGGAAATATCATTTAAAAGTGAAATTCAAAAATATATGTTATCATCTCTTGGAACTAAAGAAGATAAAAATTGAAATTGACTCTGTGCTAGTTGTAAATGAGTATCCTGAAGTTTTTCCTAATGATGTTTCTGGTTTGCGTCCTGAAAGAGAAATAGAATTTAGTATAGATTTGATGCTTGGTACTAGACCAATTTCTATGCAACCATATAGAATGTCATTATTGAAATTAATTGAGTTAAAGAAACAATTGGAAGAATTATTAGAAAAACAGTTTGTAAGGCCTAGTGTGTCCATATGGTGAGCCCAGTATTATTAGTTGAAAAGAAAGATGGAGGATCTAGGTTATGTGTAGATTATAAAAAATTAAATAAAGTAACTATAAAGAATAAATATCCTTTACCTAGAATAGATGATTTAATGGACCAACTTAGAGGAGCAACAATTTTCTCTAAAATAGATTTAAGGTCTGGGTACCAACAAATTACAGTAAAAAGGAGGATATACCCAAGACTGCTTTTAGGACTAGATATGGACATTATGAATATCAAGTGATGCCATTTGGAGTGACTAATGCCCCAGCAGTGTTGGATTATATGAATAGGGTGTTTGGACCATACTTAGATCATTTTGTAGTAGTATTTATGGATGATATATTAATATATTCTAAAAATAAAGAGGAACATGAAAATCATCTTAGAATAACATTGCAAACTTTGAAAGATAGAAAATTATATGCTAAATTGTCTAAGTGTGAATTTTGGTTGGAGGAAGTGAAAATTTTAGGACATGTAATTTCTAAAGATGGACTAAGTGTAGATTTTTCTAAGGTAGAAGCAGTTTTAGAATGGGAAAGGCCTAAGACAGTAACTAAGATTAGTAGTTCTTAGGATTTGATGGATATTATAGAAGATTGATTGAAGGATTTTCTAAGATAGCTAGACTCTTAATAGAATTTTATTTGGAGTGAGAGTTGTGAGAAAATTTTCCAAGAATTGAGACATAAATTGACTACCTCACTAGTTTTAGTTTTACCCGACCCAAATGAATCCTATGAGGTATACTGTGATGTTTCATCTCTAAGGTTAAGATGTGTGTTGATATAAAATAGGAAAGTGGTAGCTTATGCATCTAGGCGGTTGAAATCACATGAGAGAAATTATCCTACTCATGATTTGGAGTTAGCAGCTATAGTTTTTGCTTTGAAGATTTGGAGACATTATTTATATGGATCAAGATTTGATGTATATAGTGATCATAAGAGTTTAAACTATTTGTTTGAAAAAAATAAATGGAAATGAGACAAAGAAGATGGATGGAGTTTATTAAAGACTATGATTTTCAATTAATGTATCATCTAGGAAAAGCTAATGTAGTAGCAGATGCCTTAAGTAGAAAAATTGTACATGTGTCAACTATGATGATTAAAGAATTAGAATTAATAGAACAATTTAGAGATTTGAACTTGCGTACAGTTAGAGAAAAAGATAAAATTCAATTAGGAAGGATTACTAATGATTTTTGGAAGAGATTAAGAAGAAACAAGATGTAGATATATTTATTCAAGAAAAGAAAGCATTAATAGGAACAAATAAAGTAAAAGAATTTAATTTAGGAACAGATGGAATTAATTTTGGAGGAAGGGCACAAAAGTAACTTAGTATTCATCCTAGAACAACAAAAATATATAAAGATTTAAAGGGAATGTTTTGGTGGTCTAGGATGAAGAGAGATGTAGCAGAATATGTGGCTAGATGTTTAACATGTTAGAAAGCAAAGATTGAATATCAGAAACCCTTTGATATGTTACATCCTTTAGAGATACCTATATGGAAACGGAATAGTATATCAATAGATTTTGTGGTAGGATTACCTAGAACACATAGGAATTTTGATACCATTTGAGTAATTGTAGATAGATTAACTAAATTAGTACATTTTGCTTTCAATAAATATTAGGTATTCTTTAGAAAAATTAGCTTAATTGTATTTAAAGGAAATAATTAGATTATCTGGAGTACCTACTAGTATAGAGTCTAATAAAGACCCTAGCTTTGTTTTTAAATTTTTGGAAAGATTTTCAGAACGCTTTAAGAAGTAAAATTTTATCTTAGTTTAGTATAACACCCTAAGATTGATGATCAAACAGAAAGGACTATTCGGACATTAGAAGATCTCTTAAGAGCCTGTACATTAGAAGAGAAAGAAAAACCTAACATTTGAAACAAAGCCTATTAAGATTGAGGACAGAAGGATTAAGTACCTGAGAGGTAAAGAAATTTCTCTAGTTAAGGTTATTTGGGATGATATCAGAGGTGATGCTACATGGGAGTTAGAAGAGAAAATGAAAGAAACATATCCTCATTTGTTTGTATAGTTATTTTGTTGTATAGTTGTATGGTTATATATTTGTATTAGAAATTTCGAGGACGAAATTTTTATTAGTAGGGGAGAATTGTAACATCCTCATTTTATTAATTGTACGCATTTATATATGTATATTATTAACATTTATGCACTATATTTTATAGAAACCTTATGTACATATTCTCTTAATGAAATTAATACAGTTCTACTCAGAAGAATTTTCTGAATTTGTAAATGTCTCTGTTTTTGCTGAAATTGATAGTTGACTGGACTGCTATGTCAGACAGCTGTCCAGGATAAAATTTCAAGTATAGAATTTTGAACTCATTTATAACTTAAAAGAAAGGTAATAGAATATAGATTAAAAATATATACAGATAAAGAATTAAAATGCTTATTCAGAATTGTTAGAATTTTCTGAAAGTTAGAACTTTGAGAAATTATTACGGTAAAATTTTAAGACAGAAAATTTAGAGAAAATTCATAGGATATCTATAGAATTATCTAATAATTGTAATATACTTAAAATAATTATTAAAAATGTTTAACCAAGAAAAATTTAATTTAGAACCTTAACCAATCAAAAAGTGACAACTTAGGCTTTTCTAAGATCACTAAATTAAGCTAATTAGACTTGGATTAAGAGATAAGTAAGACACTACCCCAAGGTTTTTGATAGTGAGGAATCCAATGGTGGTGTTATTTTCTTCAAATTCTAATTAGTTTGTAAGATAATTAACAGCCCTAAATTATTCTAGAAAATTATATTAAATTACCTACAAATGTTGACTTTTGACCTTTTGGAAGGCAAGTCACTTGCTGCACTCCTTTGGCTGTCCAAGTGGATGGGGAAGCTTGGAGAACTGATCTCCCTTGGCCAATAGAGGCTGCTGGACGTGCAGGGCAGTGGACTTGAAGAAAAAATTCAATTTGGTGAATTAAGTGTTAAATGAAGCCTTAAAACTTAAGCTAAAAGTAAAAGGCACAAAGCTAGCTTTTCTGAAAAAACAGAACCGTGAGTTCTTAACCCAGCAGCTGCAGTTCTTCATTAAATTTCATCTTAACTTCACCATTTCAACTCAAATTAAGAAACCAAACCATCCAAACTTCCAAAACACAAAGCTAATTCGGCTAGTAGAGAAAGAATTGGAGAAAATCTCAAAAATTCCTACAAGACCAAGGAGTGAGGGAGAAAGGAATTCAAGGCTTTTTCTTCAATTAAAGAGTTTAAGGTAAGGATCTAGGCATTTAATTTCAATTAGAACCCTTGGAATTAGAAGAAAACATGTTGTAGGGTTAAATTCAATTTTTGACCTAAAATCATGAAAACTTGAAATTGATTTAGGGGTTTTGTGTTTTTGATGCTTGTGATTGAAATTCATGGATTGGAATGATGTTTGATTGAATTTTTAAGATGTTGTAATGGTTGAAATTTGGTTTGTTGAATTTTGATTGAATTTGTGATTTGATTGAATTTTGGTTGGAATTGGAGTTTGTTACTTTGGAAAATATGTTGAGAATGGTAGTGAGACCATTCGGCCAGCCCTAAATGCAAGGGATATTATGTGGAAATTTTTGTAAAATCAAGGGCAAAATGGTCATTTTACATGTAGGGACAAAATGGGAATTTTTGAAAAAGAGCAAGGGTAATTTGGTCATTTCAAAATTTAGGACATAGATGGAATTTTAGAAAAGATTAAGGGTAGTTTAGTAACTTTACCTAATAGTGAATTTTTATAATTTTTATGTGATTGCTTAATATTAATTATTTGTTTATTAGCATCATTGTCATATTGCATAAGCTTGAGTTCTTGGAAAATACAAAGATTTCAAATGAGAAATGAGTATTTATGGGGGAATTGATTTCCAGGACTGTGTTGACTGACCGGACTGCGGTAGTCATGTATTTGAAAATATGATTGAGATTATGAACAGAGAACTGTGTTGACTGACCGGACTGCGGTAGTCATGTATTTGAAAATATGATTGAGATTATGAACAGAGAATATGATAGTCCTGAGAAATGGGTGAGCAGAGTAAGTTAGACAGGACTGTATAGTCTGTGATTATATAGTCTGTGGGGTGAGGGATATTGGCAATTCCACATGTGGCTGTAATTTGGACAGAGATGCTGCCGTGGTGGCCTTCCGGGTATCCTGACCTCCTAATTCTGTTTAGTTTATTCGCGTTTAGTAGGGGCTGATAGCTGAATTACAGATTGTAATGGTAGGCCAGTTTCTTACTAAACACTCAAAGGGGAAGTCTCCATGGAGCAGGGTCAAAACGAATTTGAGTCAAAAACTGCATTGCATAAATCATACTGCATTTAATTATGTGTGTAACTAATTATATTGTTATGATATGTATTTGTTTGAAATTGTTTTAATTCTATGAGAAATTAAATGCCTGATCCTGTAATGCTGTCCCCAGATTCTAGGGGAGTGTGAATTGCAGGTGCTTGAAGATATAGTTAAATGATGAAGATGCAGAAATTCCAGAGCATATAGGATGGGACTATTTTGGGTAGACAATAATTTGTAGTAGTTAGAATTATTTTGTAGCAGTGTTTATATAAATTTTAATGATGTAAATTACAGAACATATTTTGGATTGTAAGAGATCGTATCAGAACTTTGAAATAAATATATAAAATGAATTAAATAGTTAAATTATGTTTTATAAAAAAAAAAAAAGGGGGGGGGGGGGGGGGGGGGGGGTTACATTCTCAGGACTAGTTTTGATCCTTGTACCAAAAGTACCTGACATGCATAGAATCACAAACAACTAGAGCAACTAGAAAGATAGTTAGCACTGGGTAAGAGAAATAAAAATAAAACTAAAATGCAAAAGAATAAAAGAATGTTTAAAGTTCACAAAATATACTAAAAATTTGTTCAAATACCGAGACACAAGTCCCCGACAACGGCGTCAGAGAAACTTGTTGGTGATTTTGGCAAGTGTACCAAATCACTCAAGTAACACAGTGATAAATAAGTATCGTCTCCATAGGGACTTGTGCGATAAATGGGTAACTATTAGTATAATTTATAGACTACGAAATTGAGAGTAATTGAGTATCCAAAATTAAAGATAAGTGTATAAATTAAAAGAGTAAAAGAAGAGAATTTGAAGTTTTGGAGTTTTGTCGAACATGTAGCGTGCACAGTAAAATTGGTCTAAATCAATGGAAGAAATATGTCGGGGATTAACTTCATCAAATCATCCTAACATGCAATCACTAATTTCTTATTCAAATAAACATTTATTATCATCAACCCACAAATTTATTCAAACCTTAATCCCTTAAGCGAGAGAACCTAAGTCATTTAAATTCCATTATCCCTTGACTTAGTGTAACCAAAGTACTTGCATTGGAAATAAGGGTTTTAGCGATGTCCACTCCTTTTTACCCTATCCCTAAGCATAAAAATTATTGGGTGTTTCCTTTGGTTCACAATTCAATCAAATTTCTTAATTATAATTGAATAAAGAGAATCATGTAATCAAGTTATCAAGCCAAAAATAAGCATTAAGCATAGAAGAGAAGCAATAACAATTCTTTACTGTAATTACATGAAAGTATATTTGATTACATTAAACCCCAACGAAAGATGAATTTAGCTAATCATAGCCATGGGGGAAGACAAAATTGATGAAGAAAAAGAAGAAGAAAAATCTTCAAGCATAGAATCGCCATTGACTTTCTCTCTAATCTTTCTCTCTCCCAGAACGTCAAAATCTACCCAATTCTGAATAATATTCACTTTTTATATCAATCTGGCTTTTCTTCTAAATGAGCTTTTATCTTTAGCAAGGTTAGCTTAAACTGCACAAACAGGTTGGGCTTAAGCCAAAGCAGTCGCACCAACTCGAAGCCAAGTTAGTAGCTCCAATTTTCCTTCTAGAATTGCGCTTAAGCCGCACCAACTTGGTACCCTAAACCCTTAAATTAGTTTGGCCATTTGTAAATTAAGGAGAGGGGTAAATTTGATAATTGCATGACATGCCATGTTCAATCAAAATATCTCAAACTCCGGCAATATCTACACACAAGAAGTATTTTACCCATACATGTATATATGTGTGTTAAAGCACACTAAAACTTATTTAGGATCATATTCACATCCACAAATGATTCATATGTTACGTTTTATTCATTTATCCTTTATATAAAAGAGATGCTACTTTTTTCCTCTTTTTAAGTGTTGATTTTAAAGAAGATGTTTTTTATCTATTGTTTTAAAGTTCAAGACATTAATAATTAGAGTTTAATAGTAATGCACTGACAGTGTAAAATAGTTTTACACTGTTGTTCAATCACAAATCATCGTTTGCATGACTTTCAAGATAATTTTGTAAAAGTCAACAAATTTACCATAAATGGTGGTTTGTGATTGGATGACTATGTAAAATAGTTTTACACTGTCAGTGCATAGCCATAAATTTTCTCTAATAATTATTAATCATTTTGTCAATTAATACCCTTACATTCATCTCATTTTTAATTATATTACCAATTTATTATATAATTAAATTTAAAGAAATGAAGAATAATAAGACATTATTTTGAAATTTTTTTGTCCCTTTTTATATGACTTTATTCTAATTGTTCCATGCATTAATTATTTTTTAACCAAAATACTCTTAATTATTAGTTCATAAATAATAAATTATATGAATTATCTCTTTCTCTCTCACATGAGGATTGAATAATTAAATAGTTTAGTTTTATAAATTAAAACTCCACTATTATTATTCTCTCTCCATGCATTAATTATTTAAGGGTAAAATTGAAAAAATATTATAATTACAGACAAATTTAATATTAATACTTAGATTAACCAATTTTGTTAATATACATAAATTAGTCAACAATGTCTTATAAATAAGAGCGAAAGTAGTATGTTATAAAGGGAGGTATAAGGGGGTACCCAACCTATATACAAAATACAATGTAAGTGACTACTAGCCTACACTCGTACCAACATAACGTGCCAAAAGTCACATTGTAGTGATATTACAAGTACAGTACACAATTTGTATTTCCAATAATGCTAAGCTTTGCACCCTACAATCCCTTCAAACATTCCATGGGATTAATTGACTATTCATAAAAAGAAAAAAGGAAAGTTTTTTATCCTATTAGATAGTCATGCCCATGATCTAAATTTAACCAACCCAAACACACAATCAAAGTTAGGAGCCTCAAGATTAAAAACTATATTATTTCTATGTAACCAAATAGACCGAATTGTGACAAACCACACAAATCATCATGCCTTTTAAGAAAATGATGTAATATATATTTGAAATGGAGATATATACTACCTCAATCCCTAAATATAAGACTCTTTTAATTAATTAATTCACACACTTTAAAAAAGTTGGTTAATTTAGTTAGTAGCATTAAATTTATTAGTAATTTGTATTATTTTTTCAAAATTATCCTTAAAATTATTGAGACTCGTAATCTCTCTCTTTCCACTTAATTACTTTTTACTTAATTAATTAATGTATGATACTTTTTACCTAATAAGAGAGATAATGCATTTATTTTTTTTAATTTATAGAATTTATTGTAAAGTAATTAAGGGTATTTTGGTCAAAAAATAATTAACGCAAAAGACAACTTAAAAAGAGTCTTATAAAAAGGGACAAAAAAGATTGAGAAAAGAGTCTTATATTTAGGGACGGAGGTAGTAATAATTTTTATACAAACAAAATAATTAATTGTATTTTTTTTAATTTCTGTATCAGAAAACAAGTGGGAGTAGTATCTATATTTTGTCCTATATATATTAAAAAAAGAAAAAAAGAAATTGCATTACATACATTCTATTGAAGCAACGGAAAGAATGTTTGGGAACAAGAGTCATTTTTACTGGATATCAAAAGAGTGATGTTGTATTTTATTGTCTTTTTCTTTGTATTTACTTTTGTTCTGGTGGTGGTGGGGCGAGGGGAAAGAGTTGCATGAAAACACCACCTTGTGAGTTATGACCTTACCGTTGCCAAAAAAGCATTGAATCATATATGGTCCCGGCAGCACAAGATTTTCTGAATCTTGTGGGGGTACTGCCAGACACAACTTTTAACATCAACTCTCAATAAGCCATGTCTTTATTTTTCATGTATATATATAGAACCATCTATGGCTAGTAATCAAATGACAAAAAAAAAAAAAGAGGGGGCTGTGATATCTCCCTTACACAAAGGGATCCTGATTTAGAGTCTTACATGTTGTAATATAGTAATTAAATTAAACAAAAACACACGTATATATATATATATATATATATATATAATGGCTAGCTAATAATTAATATTCAAATGAGTATAGTCAAAATGAATATAGAGTAAATTATACATTGATATTATATTATACATGAACACTATTGTTTAGAGAAATGATAACACTATTTGTATAATAACTCATAACAAATTATATAGTTAAGAGAGAGAGAAAGAGACACGAGAGAAAAAGATGAGATGTAATAAATGATGTGATAAAGAGAAATAGAAAGTGTTGTTGTATAAAATGTTGAATAAATTATATTATATAAAAGAAGGTTTTGCCATGTAGGTTGATGTCACGTGACAACACCATATTGATTCTTTTTCTGCCGAAATAAAGACGATTTTATTTTTATGATAATTTTAAATTTTAAATTATTTAATTCATATTAATTGATAACACTAATTTAAATTCATATTCATATTCAAATTTGAACATGATCAATATTTTAAGATGTTTATGATTTGAAATTTTAAATTGTTTAATTCATATTAATTGGTAACACTAATTTAAATTCAAAATTATAACAAATTAAAATAAAGAAATCGTGCAATTAGATTTTTTTATCTCATAATTTTACAATGCAAATATATAATTGATAATTTAAACAATATCTACATATACATGTGTGGATGATAATAAAATTTGAACATCATCAATATTTTAAGATATTTATGATTTGAAATTTTAAATTGTTTAATTCATATTAATTGATAACACTAATTTAAATTCAAATTTCCATTTTAAAATATAAACTATTTAATACATAAATATGGTAAATAATAATAATAATAATAATAATAGTAATAATAATATCTAAGAGATAAATCATGTTCCTTAATCCATCAAAAATAAAAAATAAAAAGATTATGTTCTCTGTCTGCTAAGAGATAGATCACGTTCTTTCATTCATCAAAAATAATAATATTATTTTTTATAGAGATAAATCATGATGATCTTTACTTACTTAGAGATAGATAATGTTTCTTAATTAAAAAAAAGCTACCTTCGTTATTTGCTTCTTTTCTCTTTTTTTTCTATTTATTATGTTTTATAAAAATATTTGAATGGGATTTTAATTTAATTACTATTGTATTTTTAATCAATTTTTCATAATTAATTAAAGTGTGGGTAACGGGTAAGGATTGAGTACAGGCATTTACAAACCCAATGGGGAAAAACACGGGTATTAAAGTTACTATCCAGCAAGTGTGGGTCTAGATATGAGATTTTTTTTTAAAAGTACGGTATGAGGATAAATACTATAGTACCATAGCCAGACCCTACCCATTGTCATCCCTATGACATTTATAAAGATAATAATTTTTTAAAAAACAAACATATATATATATATATATATATATATATATATATATATATATTCAAATGATATAAGACATATATAAATATAAAATTATTTTATATATCAATATTCATAATTATTTTATATATTTTTAATATATTAAATACACATTTGCTAACATATATTTATATAAAATTTGAAAATAATTAAGAAATACACAAAAATACAATAATATAAAAAATGTAGATTATATATTTAACACCCGTGCAGGGCACGGGTTATTAAGCTAGTTGTTATATATATGAATAACACAACTCTATTATTTATTGTGCACAATTAGATAATATGTAAACATGGGAAGTATTTCACATAAGAAAAATAAAAAGCTTGATATAGGGACTATATTAATTTCACCCTTTAGCTTTTAAATAAACAAAGATTATTTTCCTCATGCATTAATCTTACTAACTAGTAAGATCAATTCAACAAAAAAAAAACTAGTAAGATCAAGGAAAAACCTTGGATAAAGTACCATAGGTTCTGTTGGTGTTGTTCTCCAATCAGATTTGGAGTTTCACATAAGTAATAATGATGACATTTAATAGATTCATTTGTTTCGAGTATTATCGAAATGAAATTCTAAATCTAGAGAACGAAACCATATACAAGTTGTGTCCTAAGATCAATTGTCTGCTTAGTTAAAACCACTAACATTTTATTGAACAAAATTTTAGGATAATAGAATGCTATTCTCGTCTAAGATAGAGAAAGAGTTTTAGACTCAAAGACCTCTTATATAAATTATACATTTAATTATCTCATCTAGGAAAAACTTAGAAGTTTGAATATGTGATTTGTCAAATATGAAATTTATCTTATTCCATTTTTTTTTTTAATGTCAGTTCAAAATCAAGTGTAATTTTAGTATTTAATATATTTGTTGATTTTATACAGGTGCGCAAATCTTGATTATGACTTCAACCATTTAGCATTCGTGTGTCTTGTGTGTAGTTCTCTCCAATCATAATAATGACTAACGATCGATGAGGAGTCGTGTACCATACGAACTGAAGGCTCTTGTTTCTTGATGCCCTACATACACACAAAATTATTGAAAGTTAGTAATTTTATTTTGTATGTAATATTAGTTTTTTAATTAGTCTAAATTGAGTTAAGTAAAATTGTTAAGAATTATCTTAATACAACTATATTTTTAAGAATTTGAATATCTTGATCATTAAGATAAAATTTTTAAGGTGAAATTTATTAAAATTAACTAATACAACAAAGGTAAATATTATTTTTATAAATTTAAAATATCTACATTAAATACCAACAAATCGTTAGTCTGAGTGGTACTGAATGAAAAAAATGTGATTGAAATAGAAGATTCACTAAAAGTGATTAGTCAAGTTTTCCAATAAAAATTAATCATTAACAATGTTATGGTGACAAAAAAAAAAAAAAGGAAAAATGCTGTTTGTTACGAACAATTTTTCGTAAAAACTGCACTAATGATTCTTATTGGTTGAGAAGTAAAAAAAGGATGCCGAATAACTTAAAAATAGCAATTTATAAGGATCCCACCATGTATGGTCACTTATTTCTCACTGTTCGTGCTTCCCTTCGTAACAATTGATTCGTGCTAAATAGCACTACTAAAAAAAAAAAAGATATCTACGTTAAATACTCACGTTGCTGGTGTTTTTCTCTTAAAATGAAACATTGTATATTTTCATGTCTGTCTACATGTCTCCAATTAGTTGATAATATGTAATGATAGTATTTTTTACGATATGCAGGTAAGCTACGTATGCGAGTTGTAAATCACTAGTCCTATACGCGTTTGATGCCAGAGTTGACGCTGTCGCTGATAGGGACACCTGAGATTCTTCTTTAGTGAAATTAAAGATTGCACAATATTGTATAGTATGGGATGATACTAATCTGCTGAGCTACTGAAATGGACATCAATATTGGTGGTGGTATAATTATTAATTTGGTAACTTGTCTATAACCCAATAATCAATTGAATGGCTGTGGTTTTGTGGTATAGGGTGCATGTCATGTCAAATCAATTTTAATTAGTCATAGCCAAAGAAAATTGTTGTGGTAAAATGTTGGTGGTGATGTCTTGTATCGTGTCACTTATAATGTTATATGTTGATCTACGTATCATTGAGACGTGACACGGTAAAATAATGCAGTACCAAAAAAGATACCATTAATTTAGATCAACAAATGACATTAAGGCTCTGTTTGGTACAGAGGAGAAAAATAAAATGAATGAAAATAAAAAAAGAAAAATAGAAATAGGTGAGAAATAAATTGATACATAATGTTATTTGGTTGAAGAGAAATAGAGAAGAAATGATGAGAGAGATAAAAAAATGAGTAGAAATAGGTGAGAAATAATATAAATAGATCTCATCATTTTTAAAGTTATTTCTCTCCTAAATCTACTATACCAAACAAGCTAGCATTAATTTCATCCACGGTAAATTATTTCGTTCGTTGGAAACAAACAGAGCCTAAAAGTAACGTGAAATATGAAGCATCACCAACAACATTTCACCACAGAAAGGTTTTTCCGCTATGATCAAAATCGCGATTCTGAGTACACCTTATACAGACAAAAGCCTATATGTCATCATATCAACTGCAATCATGGTTCGTTTGATGTTGCATAATATTCTAGCATTGTAACTGATTATGACTATATATAGTTGCCGAAAAACTTGACTAAACCGTAATATACAGAGAGAATATATATCAAGTAAGATAATTTTTATTATGAGAGAATGAGAAAAGTGGATTTCATCTATTGACAACATGTTTGGAAACGATTTTGAGCTAGATGTGAGATGAATTTTTAGAAGTAATTAGTTTTAGCTTCTCCATCAATATTTTTATGTAAAAATCAAAGGATGCATGCGTTTAAAACGCCTTTTCATGTATTGAATCAAATCATGAAATTATCTTGGACTAACGACCATCACACACCGCGAACAGGATTAGTCTTTGACCCAATGGTTCGGGGACACTTATAGTCTCTGACTCAGGATAAAAAAAATCATGAAATTAAAATAAGATTTAAAGATAAAGTCATGTAATTAATTTTTTAAAATAGTCACATGATTATTTTAAAAGATATTGTTAAAATAGTCATGCAATCAAATCATGTGTGTGTGTGAGAAAAGAAAAATAAGAAAATCATCTAAGATATGGACTCGCAAGTGGCTTAAGAATGGAATCGCAACTAGAAGTATCACTTTATTCACTAAATGCACCGACCTAGTGGGAGGGAATTAATTGGGTGCCAAATAAAAAGTTCCAAATTTCTCCTGGTTATACCAAGAGAAAGAGAAAGAGAGAGAAACTACTTGAAAACAAAATAAACATGCATGAATCAAAACTCTCCATTTATATATCAAACATGAATCCAAAAATAATTCAATTTAATTAATCATATGCTTTTTCAAAATTAACTTTAAATATCAAACATTTATCCTGTCTTTTTTGTATAGTCTACCACCTCATTAGCCATAGTAATTGAATTAATTATAACACAAATTATATTTTTAATTGAAATTGAATTAATTACGATACATATTATCCTTTTTAATAATAATCGAATTAATTATGACATAATTTTGAAAAAAGGTAATTTGTATCATAATTAATTTAATTACTATTAAAAATATAATTTGCATAATAATTAATTAAGCTTTTTAAGTATTTTTGTCTTTTGAGTATTTTCTACTTGAGACAAAAAGTTGTCTCATGATTTATCTAATAACAAAATATTCAGTTTTCATCAAGTGTATATTCATTTAATTTGTGTTGTCTCATGATTTTTTTTCAATTAAATATAGAACAATTAATTATATTTGTATTATCCAGTATCATCGTGTTTTTTAACAAATCAAAGGATCCAAAATTTTGAAAGTGATTTTATTTTTCTATTTTGGTCCAAACTTTTACACAGCAGACAGAAAGCCCAAATGGAAACAAATCCAACAGGGCTGAAGCCCAACAACACATTGTAGAATGCATTCAAGTTTTCGGGTGTTTCTTCCTGCACCCCATAAATATCAAGCAACACCCGTTTTGCATTCCGAAAAGCTCAATACAAAATATATTTCCCCATAAATATCAAGTAACACTCCCTTTGCATTTTGGACTAAGCTCTCTGGAATACAAAGGAGGTGTTGCTTGATATATTGGGGTGCTTAGCCCAAGTTTCCGAGTAGGAGCACCTAACCAAGGGCTTTGCTATTCTCACCCCCTAACCTTGTAAAATTACTCTTCTGTCCCTATCCATTCCTTACACCCCACCCCCACTCCCTTCTCCTCACAGTCTCCAACCCCACTCCGAAACTCGTATCACTCTCCTTCTCCTCCTTCAGTTACTCACACACACACCCGTAAGTTGTGTAGATCAACGAAATCATGGTTCCGCTATGTTGAATGCACATCGGAATTGTGATTCAATTGTTTTTTTGTTTTTTTGCATACACAACGGAATCACGATTCTGTTGTGCATGCAGACAGTATTTGATTAATTTTCTTTACTGGTACTCATTTAATGAACTTTCAATTTTTTTTCCAGTAGTAGCAATGGATTGGAATACTTTTATTTCTGATGAAGTTACGATGTCAAGTAGTTGGGGAAATATGATTGATGCAAGTGAAAATGCTTTAGACCAACCCGATGAACAAAATGAAATGCAAGCAGATGATTATGTGATGGACATTGAACCTCAGCACAATTATCCTGATTTCTCCAATAATTTCATGACTGACGAGGTTGATTGATTAATTATTATTTTTATCTAAATGATATTTTTTGTATGTGTGTTTTGTTAGTGAAGGAATACATTTTGTTTTTAGGCTTTTGAAGAGCGAGATCACTTGTTGACGTGGGTTCGATCTGTCGCAAAGGAACTTGGATTTGTTGTTGTCATAGAAAGGTCAGAAGCTGGGAAGAAAACTTTTGTCCTACTGGCTTGTGAAAAGGGAGGAAAGTAGAAACAATATAGAGATAAGTTAGTCCGCAAGACTACTGAAAGCAAAAAATGGCAGTGCCCATTTAAATTAAAAGGGAAGCTTGTGAAAGGCATTGGTTGGCAACTTTATGTTGTTTAAGGTTTTCATAACCACGAAGTCAGTGAAACATTGGTGGGTCATGCATATGCTGGTCGTTTAAGCAGTGAAGAAAAAAGTCTGCTAAATCAAATGACCAAAAATATGGTGAAGGCAGGGCAAATTATGTTGACAGTCAAAGATCAAGATGCTACAAATGTCACCACCATCAAAATTGTATACAATGAGCGACAAAAATATCGACGACAACAAAGTGGTCCAAGAACTGAAATACAACATCTGATGAAGTTGATAGAACGTGATCAATATGTTTATTGGTATAGAAGGGTCGACACTGAAGATGTTGTAAGAGATATCTTGTGGGCACATCCAGATTCTATCAAGGTCCTAAATTCATTTCAAACAGTGTTGATATGTGATACTACTTATAAGACGAACAAATATCGTCTTCCGTTATTAGAGATTGTTGGGGTGACTTCAACAGACATGACTTTCTCAGTTGCCTTTGCTTATTTACAATCTGATAGGACAGACAATTTTGAATGGCCATTAAATAGGGTGAAATAAATGTTTGTCAAAGATGATGTATTGTCTCAGGTTATTGTCACTGATAGAGATCTTGCATTCATGAATGCGTTAGAGAATGTCTTTCCTTCTTCAACCAACTTGTTATGTCAATTCCATATTTCTAAGAATGTCAGGGCAAAATGTACAAGCATGGACGGATCGAGTTATGCATCTTGGAAACACAACAACTAATAGGTACTTTTTCATATAATTATATTCGTTGATTTTAATTATATACTTTCCTTGACATTACTTTTGGTTGCATGATAGGGTTGAAGGCGCACACACACGATTGAAGAGGTTGCTTCGAGATAGTATGGGAGACTTGTGCAGTTGTTAGGATGCCATGAATAACATGTTTATATTGCAACATACTGAGATTTTGGCTTCATTCCAAAAAAGCATCAATGTTATGGGTCACAGGTTTAATAACATGTTTTACAAGAAGATACGGGGCTTTGTATCAAATCAAGCATAAGAGCTGATATACTGTGTGTGTGTGAGCTTGCTAGATTCAGCAATATGTTTGGCTCAATACCCTTGAGGTCAATTCATGTGCATTGGAAGATGTTATCCATCAATCAAGATGACATCGGTGATTCTTGGGGGGACTTGACTTTGACACATGAGGTTGATGCATTGTTATAGAGGTTTTCCCAACTTGATGTCTTCGGGAAAATCACAATGAAGACTAAAGTCCGTGAACTTGCATTTCCAGATACCACCTCAATGTGTCCACCTCCAGAGAAGATGAAAACAAAGGGTGCCCCGAAGTTTGTGAAATCTACTAGGCGTTCACCTTCAATGTGGGAGCAAGTCGATGCAATGCACACAATTGTAGGTAGTTCAGGAACTCCTACTGTGCCTCCCAAAGTTGTCAGTTACAATAAGCGGAGCAAAATGATGTCTTATGTTAATGAGTTTCCTGATGAATTGAAAACATTCATCCAAAATATTATTGACGTCAAAGCAGATGGAAATTGCGGTTATAGAGCAATTGCAACTTTGTTAGATATGGGTGAGGAATCCTGGGCTCTCATTCATCAAGACTTGATTAGGGAACTTCAAACATGGCACTCTCTTTATCTTCAACTCTTTGGCACGGAAGAAAGATTGGTTGAACTAATCAGCTCGTTGTATCTCGAAGGTGGACCAACAACCATTGACAAGTGGATGACCATTCCCGACATAGGGTATGTGATTGCTAGTCGGTATAATGTGGTGTTGGTTCACTTATCTATGATTCAAAGTTGGACTTTCTTTTCGCTTAGGAGCCGACCTCCGTCTGCTGCACAACAATGTCTTATAGCTATTGGATTTGTTAACGAAAATCACTTTGTACAGGTACACATAATATACTAAACTATTAACTATGCAAATTTGTTTTCTAAGTTAAGCTTACCAGTTTAATTTTCATTGATTAGCTATTTTTACAAGATGATTGTCCCCTGCCTCCTATTGCACCTCAATGGAGAACATACTGCACTATTAAAGCTCGATCATGGCCAAAATCGTACATGCAACACATGCAAGAATTCAACTCAATACCATTTCATTCAACTAGAGGATCTCAATATGTAGTAGACATTACTAGGGATTCATTTTAGTTAATTAATCCTCTATTAATAATTGTCATTAGAGGACTTTGTTTGTGTAATATTTTGGTTATTGAATATTTTTTACAAAACTATATTCTATTTTGACTGATTGATGGTATTTTAAACATATATTAGGCACTACTACAAAATTTAACTAGGATTGTACCCTTGTACAACGGAATCACGATTCCGTTGTATACTTGTCAACGGAATCGTGATTCCGATGTAAGTGTACAGCGAAATCACGATTCCGTTGACAAGTGTACAACGGAATCGTGATTTCGTTGTATAAGGGGGTGAAACAAATTTGTACAATGGAATCGCGATTCTGTTGTACACTTTTTTTCACCTCTTATTCAACGAAATCGTGATTCCGTTGTATACTTGTCAATGGAATCGTGATTCCTTTATATAGTGTACAACAGAATCATGATTCCATTGTACACTTGTACAGCGGAATCACGATTCCATTGTACAAGGGTATTTTGGAAAATCAAGAAAAAACTATCCACGTGAGTGGTGAGAATAGCAAAATGGAGGGTGAGAATAGCAATTTCCCCTAGCCAATTGGCACTGTTGGGCATAACAACTTGCAAACCCAAAGTGAAACCTGTGGCCCAATGTCCTGTAGCATTATCCGAAAACTGTAATAGGCATGTACCCAAAAAAAACAACTCTCAAGAAGGCATGTTCTGGAAGAGTGTTTGGGTTTCTAATCTGTACCCACTTCATATTATACAAGAGATATAATTGTGTCCTAATCCATTATCCCGAACTGATAATTCTTGCTCATTAAGATATGTTATAAAGTTCAGTACCAAAAAACAAATAAAAATATGTATCTGAATTTATAAGGACTTGATATGATCCATTATTATTTGTTGACTGCAGTGGGGAACTACTAACTAATCTGAAATTTAAGATTGATATGGTTTGACGGAGATAGGTTGTTGCAAGTTGCAACTTGCAACACTTCTCTTGACTCGTGTTGATAACCTAACACAAAAATTTATTCATTGTCCCACCACTCCGGTTTCCAGCCCAAAATGATAAATACAAGTACCTAGTCAGACATCGAACTTTGTGATACAGATACAGCTTTAACTTAAATATCTATTTTTTTCAAGGAAAAAGATTATACACCAAAATGGAGCATAAATGATAAAGTTCGTAAAATACAAGTATTTTTTTTATATGAAAAACTTATTTAAATCAACGAGCATAACATGAGAATTTAGTTTTTTGTTACAGGGTATGAGAAGAAATTATGATTATATACCCCTGTAAATTAAAAAAAAAAAAAAAAGGTAATAAGGGATATAGATTACTTGTGTATCAACATATACATATATTAAGACCATCTATGATCAATAATTATTATGTTGTGGATAAAAATAATAGGTATGGTATGGAGGTGAATGAAACATATGTCTGCCTACCCGCGCACCAAACCAGAAGAAAGACAAAACAAAACAAAAACAAAAACATTTGCGTGTATAAAACGGTAGATTAAAAAGTGTAAACATTAAAAACATGAACATTATTCGAGCTTAGGGAGGCTACTTACTATTGTTGAGGATTATGATGAAAAATAAAATAAAAGAATCAGATTCAAGCTAGCACAACCCCAACTAAAGTTCCAACTACAAGTGTGAAATTATATCTTCCTAGGGTGGCTGCTTAGCACTATTGTATTGGATTATGATGATGAAGGTTACTTAGGAACACAAAATATGAAACCCCTTTATGACAAAAAAGACGTGGAGCCGTTTAAGCAGATGGCCACAGTAGTAAAGCCAGCAAAGTTCGTTAAGATGTGTTTAATATTGACAACGAAATGCTCTCTTCCTAGTGTTTTGTGGTTCGAATCATGATTTTTATGGATTGAATCTGAGTCATTTCCAGATAAGTCGTAACTTAACACAACACCTTATCCTTCCGACAATTTCACAATGGAAAGCCACCTTTGTCTACTTCTAGTTTCTGCATAGATACTCCATTTCAAAAATCATAAATTAATAAATTCAGTTAATTTAATTAAAGGGTGGCTAATTTAAGTGATATGTATCTGAATCTCGTTAAAATATAGTGTCCAACCATGTATGTGAAAAAAGAATCTTAGTGAGAGAGTAAGTATTGGAAATTTCTCTTAATTAGGTAAATGGCTATGACTTCAGCTCTATTATTGTACATTATAGACACTCTAAAAGGGCTGCCGGCATGCTTATAATAGTACTTAATTGAAACTTGCTACATTTATATTGTTCACTAATTTGTCTTGATATACCACAATACGTTAGTCTCAATTACAAGAATTGAATTTGTAAGAGTTAAATTAGTCCTAATATTGCTTTGAATCTATTAACCAAACTAGAAACTAGGCTAAGTTGTTATTATCTCAGAAATTGGTTGAAAGTAGTGGCTTGTCTCATACACGGTTGTTATAGGCATCATCACAAGGATTAATTCAGCACTTGATCAGCCACAATTACCAACAAGGCTAAGTTGAGAGTGAGTTCCTTACGCAACAACACCTAGAAGCACAAGTGATGTAGTAAACTGTCTGTACTTGATTTTTGGAATTTCCATCAATGTAGTGCTTCAGAGGGAGATAGAATTGAAACCCCCAAGAATTTTCTTGGCGTTTCCTAGAGGTTGTTGATGAAATTGCAAGGCAGGGGCATGGTCCCAATTCAGCCAAATTCTTTGCATTTTTCAGCTTTGGACCACTCAACTTCTCTTGCAAGGAAAATTATTCATATTTTGGTAAGATATGATATGGTAGGTTTGCAAAATGTGTAAAAAAATGCTACAAAAAAATGTGGGAAAACTTTTAGTCAAGATTGGTTGGGGACTTAAAATTTTTGTTGTGTGTGAATGAGGTTCTTGAACAAGGAAAACAAATGCCATTTGATGAATAGAACTTGCCAAAAATAAAACCAAGGACGGCTATTAACTAATCCTCTAGTATTGAACACTAATTATTAAGACTTGAAGGAGGAAATAGCTACTAGTAAAGAGACAAGTTTAATGTTGGTTCAAAGTTCAATTCTTTAACTAATACCTAATAAAGTATTGTTAGTAAGTCAATGGCTATGTCACTAACCAATGTGCATGCAGTTTGCCTAATGCATGTTGTCACTGTCGAATTTGTTTAGGCACCTAATTCAGCATAGCAAATTATTTCGGTTTGAAAGCATAATTCCCCACTCCATTACCTCCAATAATACTATGCCGGTGATTTTATTTATTTGCTTTAATTATACTTTTGCAAGCAAACCCAAATTAATGTTGTTAGAGTGCTATTGGATGAAAAGCTGTGAAGTTGGTGGTAGGTGCCCCATTTACCTGAGGAAAAAAAAAAGTACGTTTGTTGAACTTGAAGCCTTTTATGTTGTGTACCTTTACCTGCAGGACATCATAATATATATAGGAACTTCCTTAATTTGTTTCAGTTTTATGTCTGGCTCAATTTGTCTCTCTATTCAACTTTACCAATCACAAGTTTTTGAGGGGGGAAAAAAGTATCTAAATCACGAAACAGAACAGATGCATCAAACAGGAAATCTTTACGATGCATTGAATTACGATAAGTTTTAATTTTAAACTTTGTGGAACTTTATAATATTTTGATAGTGAAAGATATAGTTTTATATGTATAATGAAGACTTGATTATGTAAGTATTCCATGGATAATCACACGTAACTACAGTGCCAAATATCGTTTTCAATGGCCTGGTTATGATGTATGTTGAATTATTGGAATTCTTATAAAGAATGATGCACATGGTCATTGGGTTTACAGAACATTAGATATCCTTTTCACATCATGATTAGGATAAATAAATAGATAAATAATTAATTAAACATGTTCGCTTTTATATTTCGTGAATTATAAAAAGGTAACCCGACGAGTTGGCGTAGTGGTTAGATACCATGTACTCACACGTTGTAGGAACGATCTATTTAAAAGAAATCTGTGTTCGATTCTCGCTGTGTGCAAATCCTTCAAGCCGGTGGCAGTTACAGTACCGAGAGGGGGATTTGTCTCTGGATCTATGGGCTGGAGGATATCTGTGGCAGGAAAAAAAAATTATAAAAGGACAATATATTAAAATTTCTAATCTTTCAGCAAAAGTGATACGTTTCATTTTAATTTTATTTCGTGATATGTACGTACGACCTATAAATGCCATCTCAATTGTTTTCATTTGGTTGACATATATGACGCTTGTGGTCCTTGTTGTATTCATATAATAATCTTAACATATTTATCCACTCACAAAGGTCGGAAAGCATCCTAGCTCTATCTTCCAGGACTAAACATAACTTTAGGAAAGCAATTTTTGAGCACCCATAGTCATGAATTAGAATCAATCTTATGAGCAGTTTCAAATGAGTGAACCTAAGAATATTTGGTTGTCTAAATAAATAAATAAAAGATATATCTATCAATGTTTATACATTGAGGAATAAATTAAAGTTTCATTTGAAAGTTTGAAGATTCAATGTTAGCAAACCAATGCTCATGAATCACATCCTCACGTTTCAATTTTAAACACAAATAATGGATAAGACTTGTAAAGCCTTCTAGATATTATATATGTGGGGCTGAAACCTTAAAGGCTATGATCAATATTGATTAGTATTATTTTACAGAAAAGGATAACGATTGTGCCTTTTAAGAAAAATTAGATTTTAATTTTTATCGATTGCAATTGTAAATTTATTTATGCTATTGAGTTATTAATTAATTATATCGTGCCATATTCTTTAGTGAATTTGATGAAATGGTTGTTATAAAATAGATATTAGTATAAGACATCATTATTAACAGTGAATAGAAATTAAATTTCCAAATAAATACGTAATTGCTAGTTGGACTATGGCAGTACTATAAATATGTATTGTTGATTAACTTACGGTTATATTTTGTATGATGAATTAATAATTAAAAATTCAATGAATATTAATACAGTGATATTTTTATTAATATATAAAATATATTTTTTATGTGATTGGAATATTTCTTTTTATTTTTTTATCATACTATTCTATTATTGTAAGACTAATTGCTCAAAATCAATAAGCTTCCGTACCAATTATTTTGATGTGATTCATATATTAAGTTTATCCATAAGTGAGTAGCTCATTTATTCTCACACGCAATTTTATTAGTATATTAAAATACGATTTGAATTATTTTAATTAATTTTAAACCTCAATCAAAATGTTTTGGCGGGAGCTTTTGGTTAACAATTTGAAAGTAGACTAAACCAATTCCTTGTGCATTAATGCTATTAATGCGTCCAATTTTTGTATAATAACTTTAGATGTACCTGCTGGGTTATTTAATCTCCTACATTAATGTCAAATTGGGAAACATCTATAAAGACAGAAAGGATCAAATGATCAAAATATGCACACGTGAGTTTTTTGGGTACACGTGAGTGTAAGTTCTTGTTGGGACAAAAAAGATTTGCAGGTAGGACGGGGAAAAATAAGAAACAGACAATATAATATATAGTACACATACGATCACGAGTAATATAGCATCCAGTAAATTTAATTAAAGAGACAAAAATAAAGAAAAAGATAGGTGTGTGTTTGCCCCTTGTCTGGTTACCAAGAGAAGAAAGGAAGAGAATTGTGTAAAAGTATAATGTGTATGTTTGTGTAAAATTGTGTGGAAATTTTTTAATTTCAGTCCCACTTCTTTTATTTTTTACTACCTCCATTTCTTTTTATTTGTCTTTTAAGGTTGTTTTTGTAGAAACCAAGAAATACAATAATTTTTCTTGATTATAATAAAATAATTGTGAGGTTTCCTATTTTACCCATTTTTCTTTCCACTCAACAATAAATGCATTTGTAAATTAATTAAAGATAAGGAGACAATTAAGGGTGTAATTGATAAAAGAATAATTAATGTGATCTTAAACTTTGCAAACAACAAATAAATAGAAACAAAAATTCTTCAAAAATCCAACAATTAAAAAGGAATGGAGGGATTATCTATCAAATAACTTTAATTCAAATATTTATTCTCTACTCTTCCATTCTATACCATTATTTCTTTTTCTTTCCTCACAACCAAATACACCATTGGTGTTTTTCAAGAGGAGGACCAAATGATTTTTAATAACTTTTATATGAAATAATTTTTTAAAAAAAAAATAAACAATATCTAAATTCTAAATTCGTAGTGAAGTGAATGACTTTCCGACAGCATTTTGGTTTTGGAAAGAGATGAGTGGTGACTGGGATCCTTTGACGATAACACATGTTTGGTAGAAACGAATCCTTTATCAACTGAAAGTTTCTTAGCCCTTTATTTGATCAGAATCATAGTAGATAGAAAATTAAAGGGTCACATATATACTTTATCTCTAGCTATCTAGTATCTATCTCTATCAAGAGAAATGCATGATACATATAAGTGCCCGAGAAACAAGGAATAAATGGACTAGTTAAGCATTTACATTAATACCGGTTATCAAGTAGCTGATTGGTGGTGGTATATAGGAGTTACGGAAATTTGCTGTGGCATTTACTACGGGAAATATTGTGAATACTACTTGTACGGGGGATATGAATCTGTTTGGAGTGGAATTTTGAAATTATGGTTACATTGTATTTATGGGAATTGAATGCCATAAATAAAGTATAACCATAACATTAGATGATGATCAAAGCTGTAAAATACTTTATAGGTACCACTGGTGCCATTTCTTTATATATTATATCAATACATTTGGCTGATAAAAAAAAAAAAAAAAAAAGTAGCAGAGTATTCGTCTGACAAACGTGGCAATCTATAGCAGCTACATGCCATGGCAAGTTGGTAACTGCTTTTTCTCTTGTTTATGTAACATGAAGTTAATTTGGCATGCACTAAGTGCTATTTGCTAATGGTATAAAATTTTGAACCTTAAGATTTTTTTCTTTGGTAAGAGACTACGGGTGTTTTTCAACTTACTGAGTGAAAGACTAATACTACTCGTTATGTGTGACTGTCACTGGTCCAAAAGAATTTTGCATACGGATATGAATTTTCGGCTAAATAGATCATCCCACATGTGAACTTAACGAAATCTTATACCACTGCACCAATTCTATGAATTTTCTAAACCTTAAGATTTGTTGTCGTATCGATTATCACATGAGTTTGATAATCTTTGGAAAAATAAGATAATGGAATGTTCATGGTCAAACTTTGTACAAAAGTTTAAGTCCTAATTTTACAACCACTAATCTTAAAGAATTACCAATAGACTATGGTAAGCTCTGTTCTTTTGCCAGTGTTGCATGGAGCAATAAAATTATAATTTACCATGTATTTGTTTGGTATTGTGAAAAGATTAAAAACAAAATAAAGGTTCCATTTGTTGGAAAAAGTGAAGAAAAATAGCTTGGAACATGTCATCAAATGACTTTTCTTTAGAAAATTATTGGCCCCGCTCGAGATGCTACTAAAATCTTCCGAGATATAATAATTGACACTTCCAAAAGTAACATAAGTAAACATGATAGCTTAGAAATAAACACACGTAACTCGGAAAATGTTTAGCAGAAGAAAAAGGGAGACCAAACAATGAAACAGTACTACACTATGTGCATGTTCGGAAATTTGGTGGGCAGCCTCCAAAATTACGTTAGAAGCAAAAATAACACCTTTGTTATTTCTCCTGACCTACGTTTGCTACCTGTCACCGAATTTTCAAACAGGCACTTTATATGGTAGTATCATTGCCGCCCTTTTAGAATAAATATCATTTTTTTAATTTATTTTGTAATTAATGAAAATAAATGGGCTAAATTATTTATATGGTTCTTTATCTTTATTTTATGTTGCAATTCGGTCCTTTATTTTTTAAAAATTGCAAAATGATCTTTTATCTTTATTTTTAAGTTGCAATTTGGTCCTTTATTTTTTAAAAGTTACAAAATGGTCCCTTAAGTAAATTTTTATAGCATGTTTATCCAAAAAAAATTAAAAAATATATTACTTAAAGGGTAAACATGCTATAAAAAATTACTTAAGGGACCATTTTGCAACTTTTAAAAAATAAAGGACCAAATTATAACTTAAAATAAAGATAAGGGACCATTTTGTAATTTTTAAAAAATAAAGGATCAAATTGTAACCTAAAATAAAGATAAGGGACCAACAAAGTAATTTAGCCAAATAAATGTGTCAATGAAATAATTATCGATCAATTAGAATGAAAATTAATGTAATAACCCGTGCCTTGCACAGGTGTTAAGTTTACAATTTATATTTTTAATGTATTTTTCATTCATTTTTAAATTTTATATATAAGTATATATTGGTATATATGCATATAAATATTTAGAAGATATATCAGCATAGTTAAAAATATTAATATATATCTTATATTATTTTGATTTATATAAATATTTATTTCCAAAAATATTATCTTTATAAATATATTTTTATTTTTATATAATTTAGATTTAGATTTAGATTTAGATTTAGATATATACAATTTTTTTTTTTAAAAAATGTTAATAATAAAAATATCTTATATTTTATAATTATTAGTTTTTTTAAAAAAAATGTTTTCATCATTGAGAAAAAAATGACTAATATGAATAAGAAAAATGATTGTTGGACACCTCTTTGGGTGTCTACACCTTGAGTGAGGTAGGAAGAGAGGAGAGATAAATGATTGATTTGATTGATGATGTAGTGTGATAGGAAGAGAGAGATAGAAAGATATGAGAGGTGTTGATGGGGTGTTTGAAATTTGTTGATGTCCAAATATAAGCACTCTATGAATAAATAATATAAAACAGTCATTATTTTTCTATGTCGCCGTCCTTTGTATCGTTCCTTCAAGTAATGACAGATAGTACAAATATCATTACTTGTCAGACACCTAACAGAAACCCTCAGCAGCCACAACCTTCGTCACCAAAATCGCGTCTTCACTCCAACCCTCCACCTTATCACTGCGGTAAGGGTCTCTCTCTTTTTCTTTTCTCTTATTCTTCATTCCTTTAGGTTTTTGTTTCTTCAATCTTGGCTTGCGTAAATTTATGATCATTTCTAGCTCTAACTTAAATTTAAGTTATTTTTAGTAAGTAAATTTGTGGCACAATGCATGCTCAGTCTCTCACTCTTCTCTCTCTCTCTTGCTCAGTCTCACACTCAGTAAATTTAGCCCTGCTTATTTCTATTTTCAGCATATTTTAATTGGATTGTGTTGATATTTAAATCTCCTAAAAGAAAAAATGAGAACTTGACTGATAATTTTCACACAAATGAATATGAATCAGAATCGAGAAATATAAAATTTGACATTTATCTATTTTCAACATATTTTAATTGGATTGCACTATTGCATTTGTTATGCTAATGTGCTTTTATGCTAGATCATGTATTTTCTTTTTTAATTAATTGGCTAATCCAGTGTTGGCAATAATTGTTCTCTTTTATAGTTAGTTCCTTGTAATGGTTCCTTTGCAAATTGTATTGAATATGTTTCCATATTAAGACCATTGAAACAGACACTCAATATCTGGTTTAGTTTCTATGCACCTTAGGATATCTTGTTTATTTGCATAAGATAGTTGCTCGTTTACTGGTGCTTGCTGCTATGACCTCTGGTGACTGGTTGTTGTGTCGTTATCTTATATTAACTTAGATTCCTGACTGACTTTGGTTGTAGGATCTTCTCCTATTAACTTATATTTGATTTGATCTCTAGGGAGTAATAAATCACATGGTGCCATTCTTTTTCTTGGACCTATATAATAAATATGTTGCTTGATAATGGTGTTTATTTGTTGGGGAAAACTCTCAATATCTGGTTTAGTTTCTATGCACCTTTGGATATCTTGTTTCTATGCACCTTTAAATATGTCACAGTTCAATTCAGTTCGATTCTTTTGGTCAGCCCTACATTTAGCATGTGTTTGAAAAACCATTCCCCTTCAACTCAACGATATAGATCTCAATATCTAGTTTAGTTTTTATGCACCTTTGAATATGCCACAGTTCAATTTAGTTCGATTCTTGTGGTCAGCCTTAGATTTAGCATGTGTTTGGAAAACCATTCCATCTCAACTCAATGATATGGATGACTTGCTTCTCTATTTTTTCCACCACAAATTCACAATCTATCAAAACATTTCTATAGGAAATGTTCGTATTCACGACAAACAGGCACAAAAACCCTAATGCTTATAAGATATAAGAAATGTTTGTAATAGATGGTGGTAAAAGGGAGGCCTAAAGTTCGGATTCAAGTGCATTTTAGATTATAAATTTAGCAAAGCGGCTAAAGTGCATAGCACAACACAAGAATGCTAAAATTCGTAATGTGAGTGAAGTAAGCTTATAACATAAAGAAAATGTTTGTATTTGCAACAAACCTTATAAAATTGTCACAATCCACCAACAGATACAAAAACCCTAATGCTTATAACTTATGGACTCATTAATCCATTTTTATTCTTCAATATCAGTGATGTACGTCTATACTTCATGCTTTGTATGGTTTGATCATCCATATATTTTGTTATTTATTTTATTTTGTGATTGGAAAATAAGATTTGGCAATACACATAAGTATATTACCCCCATAAGGTACCGATGGGGTCTAACTCAGTTGATTTAGTAGGGTGCGTAAGTTATTGTAAATCCTCCGGTACCTGTCTTCGATTCCTACGGATAAAAAAAAAATTACCCCCATAAGGTTGACGCAGTGGTATAAGGCCCCGCTGTATTCACATGTAGGAGAACGATCTATTTAGCGGGAGAATCCATGTTCGATTCCCTCCGTGCGCAAAATTTCCTTGGGCCAACGGTAGCCACGCACCGCGAGCAAGATTAGTATCTGACTCAGTGAGTTGGAAGAAACTCGTGGTCTCTGATCTAGAAAAAGAAAATCTATTAGAATTCACATAGTATATCCTGTCAGGATAATTTATTTTGTAAAAGCATTATTTTCCTCTTTTCAAAGGACAATAACGATAAAAATATATGTTACACAAATTAAGTTATCATAGAAAATTTGAAGAAAATACCAAGTTCCAAATTTAGACGTTATTAACAAAACTCTCCATTCTTTTAATAGAATTTCGTTTAGTGTTTAAAGAGAAATTAACAGAGGTATATAATCAAACATATCCCAAGCAGAATACCATTTTATATTCCAACCTATGAAAGCATGGTAAAATCATCCCCAAAATTAAAAACAAGGCTCGAACAACAATTTCAATTCAATAAAAATTGAGAAAAGCAAGCAAATTCAAGAGAAATGCAAAGAAGAAACCTCATTCTAAATGAAGAACTATCCTTCGGTAAGTTCTCATAGAGTGGATGAGATGTAGTGTGAATAAATAGATCCTTAACAGTATTGGAAAAAGTGAAAGTAAAATGAAAGATGTGTCAAATATCATTGTTTTAAGGATTTATAGGTAATACAAAATTTTCCATGATATAAACTCGAGCAAACAGAACAACTTAGATAAACACATGTAACCCAAAAGATGTTTTAGAGAAGAAAAGGGGGCATCAAGTAATGAAATAGTACAACACCTTTACCTTTCAGCCATATCACTGTTGCAATTTTAAAACTTTAGAATAAATATTATTTATGGAGTATATTTTGTAGTTAATGAAAATAAATGTGTCAACGAAACAATCATGACTCAATTAGAATGAAAATTATGGTTAAGAAAAACAAATAAATCAATAAATAGTCATTAGTATATATTTTAATTTTTAAGATTTAAAGATGTTATAATTTAAACCTTTTAAATGCATTTACAAATTTACAACACCATTCACAAAGATGACGGGGCATTTTCATAACTTACTTGTTATAAGCTGTCCTTTTTCCTATTATCAAGTGAAGTATCCATGGAGGAAAAGGAAACTAGGAAGGTAGCTTTTATGCTTCTAGAAAGAAAGAAAAAAATCTTTAAAAATAAGCAATTTTATAGATGTGTTGCTTTTGCTTCTTGAACTGCCAAATGGTTACTAAAATGTGCAATTGGAAGGGATAAAGCCATTAAAGAGCCAAGACAAGCCATATCGAGACATGAAAAAAAAATGGAGAAGTGTTTAATTTAGGAATTTTATATATTTTTTAGAAGGTGGAGATGGGCCCACTCCTTCGTGGTGGGGCCCACAAATCCCGAATGTAGAGTTTTCGGATTTTTGTATGAAAATTCAGCAGTACAGCTTGAGAGTGACGAGAATTTAAAGGCTTTACCTTTTTGTTTTGTTGGAGGGAGGATATGTCACTATTGTATTAGGGGAGAGAAAAAAACTTTTTTTTTTTACAAAAGAAAAAAAAAACATTTTTTAAAATTTATATTGTTTAGTTAAATAGAAAAAAATAAGGAAGGAAAATTTTCAGAAACAAAATTTTGAAAATAATATTAACAATTCTCCTCATTTAATTTTTTTTCTTTTCCTATTTTTTTTTCTTGAATCAATACAAAAAAGTGAGGATAAAACAATTTAAATAAAATGAATTGCTAGATCAAAGCATGTATATGATTTTTTTGGTAAATAAAAATTTAGTTGAGTTAATTTTATTTTTTTTATTAAGAACATCTCTCAATTGAGAGTTGAAAACTAATTTCTGAAACGTAGAGAATATCCAACTGAATTTTGATCAGGATGTCAAAACAAATTTTATTTCATGAGAAATTCAACCCTCCAATCCAAGTATTAAACTTCATGTTTGGCTACTTGGCATGCTATGATTTGTGATTGGAGTGAACTGGAAAAAGATGATAATGGTTGGAGTCAAAGGTAGACGTCATGTTACACGTGATTGAAGATGCTGCAACTTGACAATGGAAATTCATAAAAGTACAATACATTTTCCCCATCTATACACCTACATATGCATTTCATTTGTGCACTCTTGGCTCTTTTTTTTATATAGAAATTACATTTTATTCTACTAAAATTGAAATTTTCTTTTATTATAAAAATATTCAATACCTAAAGTAGGCAATGAGATGATAAGGATGATTTTTTTTTGGGGTACATAGATAAGGATGATTATGAGTAGGTTTCTAAATATTTGTTTTCATACTTATATTTAAAAAAAAAAAATCGTGTACCAATACTAAATGATCATGAGAAGAATGATTTCTATCCATGTTGTATATTTACTTATTGGACACCTGTATATCTATATTTGAAACCATTACTTGCATTTTAATAAACTTAAATATGATTTGTTATTTTTCTTTTGTGTACAATGATAACATTAATGTTAGAACTTATGATTTTATCTTGTTAAAAAAAAAGAACTTATGACCCCAGCTAAAAAAATATGTTTGAAATACATTTTAAGACCCCTCCATATATCTTTTAGCACTTATTTGAAATAGAGACATTTGTTATTTTTCAATTTTATAACTTATCACCCCTTCCATATATTATCATAATTGAGATTATTATTTGTTTAAAATATATTTCATGTTAAAAGCTTCATAATTCTTTAATTGGTTACTCACCTTTATTCAGCAATTCAAAATATCAATGAGTATTTTCGAAAAAAAAAAACTAGTTAAATAATTATAAAGTTGAAATAACACTTCACCATAAAAGATTGTTGAAAAGTGAAAATGAAGATTTCTTCTTTTTTTTTTTTCTCTATACAAAATTACGGAATTGGCATTGGTGAACATGGGAATAACAGGATTGGAGTCCAAGCCGGTTACACAAACGTATTGGCATTGGTGGAATGTTGTTTGCAGCCACAGGTACCACGAAATGAAATGTCATTGTGAAAGGCACCCAAACCCAAACGCCATATAGTCTTCAATGCACAATCATTGTAAGAAGAGTCTTTGGTTCAGCAAAATTTGTAGATTAATTTTAATGATTGATGTCATAGTCATACACTTAAAAATATTAATTTTTATGGAAGGGGTCTAGCTCAATTGGTTGAATAGGTGTGTGAGTGTTATAAACCTCTTGATACTGTCTTCGATTTATGTGGATAAAAAAAATATATTAATTTTTATACAATATAATTTTTTTATATTATTAATTAATTTTTAATTATAAATTATTTTATATATGACTTTTAAAGTAATTATTACAAATTTAATAATTTTATCATTAATAAAAATTTATAATTGAATAATAGTATAAATATTTGAATGATAATACTTTGAATGAAACTGAATGCATTTTTTTGTGTGTGGACTAAAATTATCCATATTTTAGATTTTTTTTCATATATTAAAAAAATCAACTATCTATCAAATTATACACAGAGCCACATTTGTTCAAGTAGAATTGAAATCAAATTTCTTAAATAACATCTCAATTTGAACCTGGTTAAAAGGAGAAATACTACTAAAAATAGTCAGTAAAATTTTTATTAGTCATTTACTTTTTACACCTATAATATTGTGATTGTTGTAATTAGAGTCTCCAACTCATAGTAAAATTGAGATATTTTCACAAATTTCAGTTTTTTAATTAAATTAGCTAAAAAAACCACCATCCTACCCAGGCTTGATCACCCCTGCCCATGAATATGTGTCCATACATACAGTAAGCCTTGTTGGTCATTTCATCCTATATTTTCCCATCGTTTTCAATAAGCATAAAAAGCAAAATCACTAAAGTAAATTCACACTCGAATGTAATCTTCCCACCCAAATTCAAGCTACAATTCCCAAAGCAAAAGCCACACATTTCTTAACGGGCAATGTCTTGTAGTTGTTACGTGTGAAGGATCATGAGGAGAAGGCAAAAAAAAAAAAAAGAATAGAAAAAGGGTCTCATTCTTCCCTCCTTTTCTTTCCTTCTCCAAATCTATATAAAGAAGCACCATTTGCATCAACGTTTACCTCAACTCACCCATCAAACCCACACACCTCACCTATTAGAAGTAACAAAAGACCCTCCCTCTCAAAAGAATAAGCAAATATATAAAGAAGGCACTTCCCACAAACAGAAACTACCCACAAACTAGTTCTCTCTCTCTTTTCAAGCCTTAAATGAGTAAAAAAGAGTGAAGGAAAGAAAGGAGCACCATTGTTTGTTAATTTGAGAAACATAAGAAGCAAAAGAGTTCAAATGGGGAAGAGAGAGTTTCATGGGGTGGTGTTGATGATACTGTGTTTGTGGGTTTGTGGTGTCACAGCCTCTGTGACTTATGACCACAAGGCCATTGTGGTTGATGGCAAGAGAAGAATTTTGATCTCTGGCTCCATTCACTACCCGAGAAGCACACCTCAAGTACTAACATGGCTGCATCAAATTTTGTTTTCTCAATCATTTCTTGCATTTGTTTTGCTTTTTACTTTTTTTTTTCTTTCTCTTTTTCATTCATGCATGCATCATAAATTGTGTTTGTTATTGCAGATGTGGCCAGACCTTATTCAAAAGGCCAAAGTTGGAGGCCTTGATGTCATTCAGACCTATGTGTTTTGGAATGGACATGAACCTTCTCCTGGAAAAGTAATGCAAATACATTTCCTTAATTTTATTATTTATTTTATTTTTATAACATAGTATATTCGAGTTTTTACATTGTCGTTCAATCACAAAACATCGATATATGTGTTGTTGATTTTTAAAAAATTACCTTAAAAGTCGTATCAACGATGATTTCTGATTGATTGTAAGTATAGTGATGGTTCATAGAAATTAAACTCTTTCCAAATAATTCTACTTCATTGTTGTTTTTGCTGGTTAGAAAGTTAAAAGTGGGAAACTCTAATTGAAGTTTTATGTGATGTTTAAAATTTGCAGTACTATTTCGAAGATAGGTTTGACTTGGTTAGGTTCGTGAAGCTGGTGCAGCAAGCAGGCCTCTATGTTCATCTCCGTATTGGTCCCTACATATGTGCTGAGTGGAACCTTGGGTAATGATTCTAATGATGTTAAATGTACTCCTTGTAATGGGAAGAAGAAAATTCTTTGGTTAAGAGAAGGAAAATAATGATTCTTAGGAAACACTCAAAGGTCACACATGCTCTGTTTTCTGTTCAGGGGATTTCCTGTCTGGCTCAAGTATGTTCCTGGCATTGCTTTCAGAACCGACAATGAGCCCTTCAAGGTTGGAGTTTTCGTTTTGGAGCCACACTAATTATAATAATTTACTTATTATTATTGCTTGATTGAAATTAGTTTAATGAATTATTGAATCATATAACCAACAGTTCAATTTTTTAATCATGATGTGTGTAGGCCGCAATGCAAAAATTCACTGCCAAGATTGTTAGCTTGATGAAAGAAGAGAGGCTGTTTCAATCCCAGGGTGGTCCAATAATTATGTCACAGGTAAATACAAGACTATATAATTTGTTTGTGTTATTGATTTTTTCAGTTTTGTTAATATTTTTTTACAATAAAGTTTATTGAGCCAATTAGAATAGTGATGATGCTTAATTTGGTGCTTTTTTTAATTGAATTTGACAGATTGAAAACGAGTATGGACCAGTGGAATGGGAAATTGGTGCTCCTGGAAAAGCTTATACGAAATGGGCTGCACAAATGGCTGTTGGTCTAGACACTGGTGTTCCATGGGTTATGTGCAAGCAAGAAGATGCTCCTGATCCTGTTGTAAGTTACCCTTTTTCTTCATCTTAAAAACGTTTTCGTGTGTGGATTTGGATCTGAAGATGTCTTTTATGACTTTTCCCTCATATGATTCTTATTCTATTCTGTTAAATTTGTGTGACCCATCTAAATATGGTGGTGGGGTTTATAACAGTGTTATGGTTGCTTTGGTTGGGATAAGGTTGCTGCTTTTACTATACCATGATATTTTTGCTGTTTTTTCATAAGCCCATTTGACCCTTTTCTCTGTGTTTGTTTTACCTTTATTTGGGGAAGGTGCTTTGGCTTATCACAACGGTTTTATTATCTATCTTCACTTTTCTCTTGCTTCTTTTGGTTGTTTTGTAAGCGCAGGGGTTGATTTGTTTGTGTTTCCTTTACTCTTTTTAAAAAGAAGGAAAATTGAGAAAGAGCCAAGATTTGGTTTTTTATGAGGGAAAGCTTGTGTTTTCACTTTTCACTGGCAAATTGATTCCTCTTCCTTGCATCTTTCTCTCTGATCTGTGTTATCTTACTGATTGTGATATAGATTGACACCTGCAATGGGTTCTACTGTGAAAACTTCAAGCCCAACAAGAACACCAAACCCAAAATGTGGACTGAGAATTGGACTGGCTGGTGAGTCTTAACAAATGCTACCTTGTACAATGAGAATGTTTTTATTTTGGCCCTATATTTAGTTTCATGTCTCCTGTTCTGTAGGTACACTGATTTTGGTGGTGCAGTCCCTCGTAGACCGGCAGAAGACTTGGCATTCTCAGTTGCAAGATTCATACAGAATAGTGGTTCATTCGTTAACTACTATATGGTATGATGGTTTATACATTGTGAATAGTTCCTAGTTCTTGCATTATGTGCTACATTCAACTCATGTTCTAGAAACTTTGGTTTGAGTCTAATATCTCTTTTTTTTTAATCCAGTACCATGGAGGAACTAACTTTGGCCGGACATCCGGTGGCCTCTTCATCGCCACTAGCTATGACTATGATGCGCCACTTGATGAATACGGTATGCAGTAATTGTAAATTGTTTACATGCTTTGGATGATTATGATAACACACATTTAAAGCTCTTGAAAACACAAGGAAGCTTTTGGCTAAAGTGATATTAGGGGGGGAAAAAAGTGATAGTTTTATTGTCCCAGCAAAGTGCACAAATTCACTTTTAGGCACCACATGGATAAAGCTGAAAAACATTTTTCACATTAGCCTGAAGCTTGTTCAATTATACTACTGTACCAGGACTTGAAAATGAACCAAAGTATGGGCATTTGAGAGATTTGCATAAAGCAATAAAACAATGTGAACCTGCTTTAGTGGCTACAGATCCCAAAGTGCAATCACTTGGATATAACCTTGAGGTAAAATCCCTAAGCTAAGCTGGTTTTGTGATGAAAACCAACAGAAATGTCTGTGTGTTGAAAATTCATTTGATTCTTTTTGTTAATATAATCTTAGGCACATGTGTTCTCGACCCCTGGTGCCTGTGCTGCATTCATTGCAAATTATGACACCAAATCTTGGGGAAAAGCTAAATTTGGAAATGGGCAATATGATCTACCACCTTGGTCCATCAGTATTCTTCCTGACTGCAAAACTGTTGTTTACAACACAGCAAAGGTAACACAAGACTGGTGACTATGTTAATAAGTTTTTGCATTTTTGTTTTTGTTTAAAAAAGGTACATGTGGTGAAATTATTTATAGAGAAAGCAATCTGTTAGTGTGATATGTTTCTTTAAAAAACTAGAGAGTTCTTCTCAAGGTGTTCCTGAAGGACAGACAAAGATTAGTGTTTTGAGCTGAATTCCTTTGTATTTACCATGTAAATGTTTTTGAAGTGTGAAACTGTGAATATTCACAGAATTTACCAATTCTATGTAGGTTGGTAACAGCTGGCTGAAAAAGATGACTCCTGTAGACAGTGCATTTGCTTGGCAGTCATATAATGAAGAACCTGCCTCATCCAGTCAAGCTGATCCCATAGCAGCATATGCACTTTGGGAGCAGGTCAATGTGACCCGGGATTCTTCAGATTATTTGTGGTATATGACAGAGTAAGTATCTTTCAACTTACCAAACTTCTTAAAGACAAATTATTAGAATGTTAATCTCTTGATGCATACTAATTCTATCCTCTCTCCATCTAATCATATTGATGTCCTTTGTTCAGTGTCTACATTAATGCTAATGAAGGATTTTTAAAGAATGGACAATCTCCTGTTCTTACCGCAATGTCAGCAGGCCATGTTCTCCATGTTTTCATTAATGGTCAACTTGCAGGTGAATAACATTGTTATACCTCTTTTTTGCTTAGTGTTTTTCGATAATAAACTCCAGTTTTACATGTTCAACTTCTGTGTGAATGCAGGAACTGTGTGGGGGGGATTGGAAAATCCTAAATTAACATTTAGTGACAATGTGAAACTGAGGGCTGGCAATAACAAGCTTTCTTTACTTAGTGTTGCCGTCGGTCTCCCGGTTAGTTCTCTCTTTTCTGATATCTGTGTTTTCTGTAACATTTTTAATTTGTTGATGAGTAGTATTTGTAAATGTTAATCATGTTTTGTATTCATTTAATACCAGAATGTTGGTGTGCACTTTGAAACATGGAATACGGGGGTGTTAGGGCCAGTCACTCTGAAGGGTCTAAATGAGGGGACACGAGACTTGTCCCGGCAGAAATGGTCCTACAAGGTTTGTTGTCTTGTACATATCTTGCTCACTAGCAACATTGAAAGGTTTTGTAACAATGCTGATTGCTGGGTGTATATTATCCAAACCAAAAAAAAAAAAAACAAATTAATAAATACTGAGGTGAAGATTAAACAGTGATACTACACAAATGAGATACTAATTGTTTATTGAAACTTGATCGCTAATGAAGCAAAAATTCATGGGAAAAATTATTTGTGCCATTCTAGGACAGACAAGTATGCATTATATCATTGAATATTGAAAAATGTGGATGAAATTAGACCATGTAGGCACTAAGAAAAAACAGTAACTAAGCACATTGTTGAGCCGATTTTAGTGAAATATGCAAAAGATTATGCACTTCTGCTTTCAGAAAGATGCAGCAATAAAGATTAAATATAACACATGTGCTATTGCTATTGAACAGGTTGGACTGAAAGGTGAATCCTTGAGCCTTCACACTGAAAGTGGGAGTAGCTCTGTTGAATGGACACGAGGATCATTAATTGCTAAAAAGCAACCTTTGACATGGTACAAGGTAAGAATAAAATGTCTACAAATGTTGCATTTGTGTCACTGTTATAGATGATTCACCTGCGTCTGCATGAACTCTGATTCATTTCATGCCTTAATGTTGTTAGACAACTTTTAGCGCTCCGGCTGGCAATGATCCATTGGCTCTAGATTTGGGAAGCATGGGAAAGGGTGAAATATGGGTAAATGGTCGCAGCATTGGTCGCCATTGGCCTGGATATATAGCACATGGTAGTTGTAATGCTTGCAATTATGCTGGATTTTATACTGATAAAAAATGCCGGACAAATTGTGGACAACCTTCTCAGAGATGGTGAGAATTCATACAACTTATTTTCCAACAACAGTGAGTGATGTAAATGCTTGAATATCATGAGAGCCTGTTTTTGCCTTTTGGACAGGTATCATGTTCCTCGCTCATGGCTGAGCTCAGGTGGTAACTCCTTGGTTGTGTTTGAAGAATGGGGAGGTGACCCTAATGGAATTGCTTTGGTGAAAAGAACATGAAGTGTGATATTTTATGATGCTCTCTTAAAAGGGTATTCCAACTATTCCATTTCCTTAAGTGTTGTCCTTGTTTAATAAAATCCTCAGCTAGAATTTATGCTACTGAATACTGATTAAGGAAGACAATTTAACTTGGTTTTTTTTTCAAGGCCTTATGTAACTTAGTAACCCTTGATCATTTTATGTTTTCCAATCTATCCTAATTATTAACACTCTGAATATCCACTTTTTCTTTATCATTTTCTTCTGCTGCTCATTATCCTTGTGGTCTTTTGTGCAGGGCAGCATTGACAAGCAATATATATCTAATAACAAATGTCTAGGAAATGCAAAGAAGCTCTCAATTGAGTCCTATGCGGTTAGGACCCTGTGATGCAGCAATTTACCAAATAAGTGTGATCTTATTAGGTTCAGTATACAAAAAATATTTGAAGTTCATCATTGATGCTCCATGTCTTGTGGTTGTTCAAGTATACCCCAAAAGATTGCCAAGGGCCAAAAACAAAAATGTATATAAGAGAAATTGGATGCAAAGACTGTGTATACTGTACATAGTCAGGCTTATGTGCTGAACATTGCTCCATGTATTACAGGGCTTATATCAATGAAGATTGAGTCCTTACACATTTATTTAATTTACTATATACAAAGGAAAGAGTTGTGGACACGCAAAATGTGTCGGAGAGTATTGCTACATTATGCCAAAGATAATTGTGTTTTTCCATTAAAATTATTATGTAAGAACTGATTGAAAGTAATAAAATATCCTTTGAAATATTTGTCTTGTTACATCATAACTTTATGCTATTTTGTTTGTGCTTCTTGGTATACAAAAGATCATTATATAAAGAAGTTCTTGGTATATGCCAGCAACCAATTTTCTTTATTGTTAAAAAAAAAAAAGAATGACTTAGACAGATTGATGCAGCCTATGTAACTTCTGAAATTTGAGGATCAAAGGAAAGGGAAAAATAAAAATAATGTGATAAAGCACTTCTCTTCACTATAATGGGCCTCTCTAAGGATGTCAACTTGGGAGTTGCTATTCTCACCCTCTTAATTGCTATTCTCACCCCCTACTTTTTAAAATCCTATGAAAGGACGTACCTACCCCTGCCAGCATTTCTTCACACCCCTCCTCCTTCTCTTTCCACTGCACTCTTTTCTTTCTCTCCTCCATTTTTTTTTCCCTTTTCTTCACACCCATCATCCTCTCCTTATCTTTCCGTAGCACTCTTTTCTCCCTCTCCTTCTCATTTTTTCTTCACACCCCCACACAATACTTCATGTTTTTCTTATTTTTTTAACTTTAAATTTTATAAAAAATTTGTGTAGATATATTTTAATTTAAATTGTTTTAAAATTGTGTGATATATGTATATATTATATGTATTCATTATGTAAGTTGATTTTTATGTTATAAAATTAATAAATGCAATTTTGGTACCCTTGTTTTTTAAAATCCCTAATTTTGTACCCAAAATCGTGATTTTTATAAAACTGAAGAATTAAATGTCTCTATTTTAAAATAGGAAGACTAAAATTGTGGATTTTGAAAAATATGAGAACTAAATGTATTTATTTTAAAATAGAAGGAACAAAATTGCATATTTAAAAAAATAGAGGAATCAAAATTGCATTTAAGCCATTTATATTTTTTGTTAATTTAATTTTTTAATATTTATATATATGGATTTTTAAGTTTTAACATGGTTATTGAAATTTAAATTTTTTCATATTCATATTTATTAAAATTAAATTTTAGAAACCTAAAAATAGAGATAATAGAAAAAAGAAAAAAAAAGATGACAAATAAAGAAATTGGATGTTCAAATAGAAAAAATTTATAAAATATGATTCATTTCAACAACGAAAATGTAATTCCGTTTCATTCATGATAACAAAATAACGGAAATACAATTTCGTTTCGACGAAGGATGTAAAGCGAAATTGTTTTTCTGTTTTAATTTTTTTTCCACCCCCTTTATTACATAACGGAAACACGATTCCGTTGTACATTTGTACAACGAAATCATGCTTCCATTGTTTAACTTTTTTCTGCCCCATTAACTACAACGGAAACACGATTCCGTTGTACAAATGTACAACGAAATCATGCTTCCATTGAATTATTTTTTTTCCACCCCATATATTGAAACGGAAACACGATTCCGTTATACAAATGTACAACGGAATCGTGATTCCGTTGTGTAGTGTGGTGGTGAAAAAAAATTATGCAATGGAATAACGATTTTGTTGTATACGTTGTACAATGAAATCATGATTCCGTAAAAAAGGTAATTTTGGAATAACAAAAAAGCCACCCACGTGGGTGGTGAGAATAGCAAAATTCAAGGTGAGAATAGCAATTCCCTGTCAACTTTCAGGCTCTTGATCAGATATGACCCAATCAAATGCAGTGAGTATTTGTTGAAGGAAGTTGCTAATTGCACCTCCCTGTTACTTTTACACCTCCCTTCCCCTTGTTGTCTCCACAACCCACTCCTCTGCACCGCGAAAGGTTTTTTCCCCTGTCTGTCGGGTATTTCACTCTTTCTCTTTCCTTTTTATTTTTATTTTTTTAATTCAAATCCCTTTCTCTAAAATTGTGAAATCTAATGATACTATTTGGCTTGATAGGTCACTCATGTTTAAACAATACATCACATTGCAATTGTGAATTAATATTGTAACGTTCTATATTACTTGGATTGTTTTGATGTGAGTAAATTGAGGATTTAATGTTTCATATTGATAGCTGTCGTTTTGACAGGGCTTGACAACTTGTGGACTTTTCCAACTTCTATATCATATCAATTATTGTGAACTGAAAACAACGTTGTCTTTTTGTTTACTAAAGGGGACAATGTTGATTGACAATCATCTTATTAGTGGTATAATAATTGGAAAGAAACAAATCAAAGCATATCATGTACCCAAAGGGAGAGAAACATAGACTAGGGTAATTTAAGGAGAAAATAAAAAATATATATATATAGAAAAGGGAGGTGTAAATAGCAAGTATCTTACTTGGATAGAATCTGACAACCATACCAGCAGACCCCAAAAAATATGTGGGCATACCCATATGTACCTTTTTTTTTTTAATCAATTTAATTTTTTAGCTAGCTCTAATAATATTATTATTATTTCTGTCAAAAAAATGATATTAATCTATGATATTATAAATTAATTATACATTCTCTGCATTTTCAGTTTTTTTTCTCCTTTAGATGTGCATTCTACACACTACTTCTGCAAATAGCCATAAAAATTTTCTTGACCTTTTCAAATTATCTTTTTTTTTTTTATCTTTTTGTGTATATTTAATTTTCTTAATTGTTTATTCCTTCCAATCAATTCTTTTTTTTTTATTTCTACCTCAAAATTGAATTTATATATTCAAAGATATTTATTTAATATGAATTTTAATCATAATATATTTTAAAGATGTTTATTTATAATAAATTTAACTATATAAAAATATTTATCCTTATTCTAAAATACTAGTAATAAAAAACACCAGAAATGTAAATATCTGCAATGGTCTAAATGCTATTAAAATTTGAGAAAATGATGCATGGACACTATCATGAAATGATATATCTAGAGAGAGAAAAATGTAGATATAATAGATTGATAGGTGATATGATATAATATGATAGAAAGAAAGATAGAAAAAATAATAAGTGTTGATGAAATGTTTGTGATATTAAAAGATGCACATATAATTACTCTCTAAACACAAAAGGTTGGTGGGCTAGACTGTTAGCCCACGACAAGATAAGGCATGCAGGGGCCAAGTTTTATTTGCTCAATTGAAAATGCGAACTAACAATGGTCTAATCCGGTTATACTTATGTCAATGAAATCACTATTATATCACCTAAAGTCAATGAGATATCGTATGAATTGTTACTATTAATTAACAAATACCAAAGACAAGAACGAATTGATTTAGCATCTAATATGAAGAGTAAGGAGCACCAACAACATTGGCAGAGTGGCATAATTTCTGCATCCCACCATTGGTGTTTTTCGTTTGGTCGATCGAGGCCACCGAGAGAAAAGAAAAGAAAAGAGATAGGATTGAAACGTGGAAACTGAAAACATGAAACATCAACTGTTGTGCTACCTAGTCGGTCACGTGGTTTAACATTGGCCTTCAAATATGATTCACTCACATAGTCACATGGATCTCTAAAATCTGTTGTTTCCTTTTCCTTTTCTCAATTCTAGAACGACTATGATACGTGACTGGAAATTAAGATATCATAATAATACTGCATTGCCTGTGGACTAGAGTAGGTTTTATAAAAAGCCTTTTTAAGTAAAGATCAAGCCTTAAAAAAAGTCTATTAAGCCAAATAGGCCAACCTATTTATATTCATATATAATATATTATTATATTATATATACATAAATACTATCTCTGGTTCTAATTATAAGCAACAAATTGAATTTTCATTTGGTCCTAAATATAAGCAACAATCACCTTTTTGTAAAGTTATCCAATGTAAAATTTCTTTTATACCCTTACTTTATTGTTAATTCTATTTTCTATGCATTCACATCAATAAAGCAAATAGTATTTTTGGAATAAAATTTGAATTCATTGTAGAATTAATTAAAAATAACTACTTTAACTACTCTCCTTAGTCTTGATGATTTGTCCTATGTTACTTATAATTAGGACCAGAGATAGTATATAGTGCACATAATATAATGGTTGTATAATTACTAATAGGCCTATTTAGGCTTATAGGTTGCTAAGTCTTATAATAAAATAGGCTTTTAAACAAACTTTTAAGCTAAGTCAGGCTTTTATATAGGCCACAGTAGACCTTCAAAAAAAACCTACGACAAATAATAAGTCAGACTCAGGCTTCGTCTTTTTAGTGAAAGTCAAACTCAGGCCTACCAAAAATTAATTTGGCCTTACCTATTTCTACCTCTAAATGTAAGCCAATATGTTAACATTTGAAAATTTACTTTGTCACATCTACTTCTATATTAGGCAAAGAGCTCAAAACAACTACGTTTTTTCAACACTTGACCTTGAACTTTGTCTTTACTTGAGCAGCCATTGAATAGATGTTAGATAATTATAATATGATTAGTCTTCTAATTATAAGAATTAATGATCATAGTATGGTTTCAATATGATATAGTCATCTTATTCATTTCTTGTATACTTAGAGTAGACCATCAACTTTTACAATCTATTCATCTAATATTTTCTTTTGTATTTCATCAAAATTTTAGAAATGAATCATCTTGATGCTAACAAAGTTAAATGTATTCTCTCTATATATAGATTTATGTCATAAGCAAATTCTAGAAAATAAGATCTTTAGACTCTAGCTAAACAATTTTATAATTGATATGTTGTCTTTTTTTTTTTTAATTACTTTAGTTTTTTATTGAATTATTATGAATTATAAATTATATTTAGTTGTGAGAAATAGTTGTAAGAATTGATTACTTTTCTATTTTTCAATTAAAATAAATTTATACTTTTATTAGCAAATTCAGATTTCATTTTCAAAAGATAATTTTTTTGGATGCGCTTATGCTCAATTGTTCTCATTGTTGTTTAGTTTTTTTTTTTTTTTTTTTTTTCTAGCCCATAACTTTAAATACATGTATGTCAAAAATAATTATCAATATTTTTACTCACAAATATATGTGGTAACATTAATATTGGCATGTAGTAAGAAATTTAATTGAAGGGCAAAATAGTTTAATTAAAATACGATTGTATGACGACACTCTTGAAAATGAAAGGTATATGATCATTATTTACTCTCTTTTTTTTTTGTCCTGCGTCAGAGATAATCCACTGGGTTAGAAACTAATTCCGCTCGTGATGCGTGGTTGCCGCTAGCCATTATCCACTACATATACATCATTTTATTTTAGGTAGTTATTTTATATTTTGAGTTGGAACTGAAAGGATTTGAATCTTTTTCCGAAAATCATATAATCTTGTTAAAAATGTTAAAAAAATATTTTTAACTTTTAAATTGAACAAGTAATTATGATGAGCTTTTTTATTTGATAAAATTATGTCTTTCTTTGATAGTACAAGTTTTTTTTATCCATAAGAATACAAGTACTAGAGGTTTATAATGACTCACGCACTTATTCGACCAACTGAGCTAAATTCCTTAATTTTAATAGTATAAGTTTAAATTTGTTTTTAATCTCTTTAAATATAATACAATTGATTTTGATTTTATTTTTTTTTGTTAAGGCCCCTTTCGGTATTCTCCTAAACAAATAATAGTGTAATTTCGTGGGCTTGTGACGCTGACGCATTTTTTTTTAATGCGAAATTCCACAAATCATGCACAGCACGTTAATTCTTGAAATGAAGTTAAATTTTATTCTTTAAAAACAAGAATCCAAAGTCAATGATGTTATTAAATTGCCAATTTGCCATGAGAGAACATCAACATTTGACTAGAAAATGAGAAATTCAAATCGAGAGAATCTCATCATATAAGCATAAGAAATCAAACAATAAAACCCAAGTTGGCCAAAAAGTGTGTCGTGAAAGGCTCAAAGGAAGATATTGAATTTAACATTTATCCACTTTTATCTAATATGAGACAATTTGCACAACCTACGTACAACTTGTTCTCCTTATTCAAAAAATAAATAAATAAAAGTCAATGCATAGTTTATCCCCTTCTAAACATGCGATGTATCATTTTTAAAATATGCTTAAATCCACTTTCAATTTCTATAGTATTATAATTGTGCAGTTTTAATTTTTTTATTTTTAATTGTGCAATTTTAGTCTCTATATGTTTCAATTGTATAATTTTATTTTAACTGTTAGTCTGTTTTTTTTTTTTTACTGCAACTGTTAGTCTGTTATTAATTTTTAATGAATTTTGTTGGTATGACATGTTCATGATGATATTGTAAACACATGCTAACGTGGAGATTGATATAACACTTACAAAGATGTTACAGTAGATAGATTATTTACACTTATAATAAAATGAAACAAATTTATATATAGGTTTTGTCACACATTTAAAGAAGCTGTTATAAAAAAATAACAAATTTATATGATAGTTTGCAATTAAATAATAATATAAAATTAATTATATTGTCAGTAGATACATTATTATTTACACTTATAATAAAATCTTAAATTAATCAAGAATGAATTAAATCTAGAACATGTGTGTGACGAAACCTATATATTTATTATTTTGAACTTTTAGATTAAGATGTTTAGTTCAATGCAGATCTCGAACCCGTTCCAATGGTATATGTTTACCTAATAATAAAATTTATTAATAAAGTGTATAGTTCAACTTGCTATTATGGTTTATTACACAATAGATAGAATAATGATGTAATAAAATCTTTTCAATTTTTATATAGACTCCCCGTTTATAGCTTTTGAATGATAAATAGTATATCTTCCGCCCCTCAAAGATAGGAACGAAGAATAAAGAAAAGGACATCTTCGACAAAAATCCAAGAGACCATGATGAAGATTGATGCAATATTGTCAATAAAAACAAAGAAAAAGGTTAGACTTTTCTTGAATGGTAGTATAGACAATGATTAAATGTAATAAAAACATATATATTTAAGATAAAGCTTAAATAACCTTTTGGTCCTATAAAATAGGGAACTTTTGATTTTAGTCATTTAAAAAAAATATTTGGTTATAATCTCTATTTTTAAATTCTCATTCGTTCAAAATAATTGATGTTATCAGACTAGTTGATAAGAGATTTAAAAATACAGTTTACAAAAAAAAAATATACGTCATTGCCATGTCAAACTCTTTGATGATGAGTAAGTCAATGGATTGTCAATATCGGTATTACATCATCAGTTGTTTATGTATATGTGTAAGACTAGGTATCAAGCTTTTTTTATTCTTACATTACTTAGTAACTTTTGGCATAATATGAAATTTAACAATCCAACTGTTGAGTCTTTTGACAATATCTTTGAGATCATGTGTATCAAATTTTACATAATTTAGACATTCATTGATATGTTATCTAACAATGGATATTTGCTTATGTTTTAAATAATGTATTATCCATCAAAATAAAGTGACAAAATGAAGTATCAATTAATTTCTAGTTTGCATGTAATTTATAAACTTAATTTAAATTATAAAAACTTTCAATTCAACGGTTAGACCATTAAAGTTTGAATTCTACAAAAAGTTATTAATTGGTGTAAATGCAAAAGTTTGACACAGTAGTCAAACATGTCAAATATTGTAAAACATAGGAAAACACAAGAAAATGAGTTGAATTGTGTTTCAAAACTTTTTTCCAAATCCTTTTTGTAAGATGTATGATTTGTATGATGAATAGACGACATGCTAAAACTTTTTATAAGACCAAATGCAAAAGATTGTTTGATGTAAAACCTATTTCAAAAACCAAGATAACAAAAACTTTTGAAACACTAGATAAATATATAGAAAACAACAAATTTTTTTATACTGGTTTGTCTTTACCACTGAGACTACGTCCAATTCTTGACTAACCACCAAGTTCTACTATATCTTCACAAGATATACAAGTATTCTTTTCCAAGTCACTTTTGCCTTCTCAACCCAAATAGTTTTACAATTGCCTCTTCAAGCAAACTCCTCAAGTACCTTTTGACTCAAAGCCTCTTCAAGCTTCAACCAGTCACAAAGATTTGGTTAAGGGTAAGTAACAATCCTAATTGTCTTAACAGACAGATGTACAAATTTAGCTTAGGATATTCTAAGGCATTGAGATTACAAGAGCATTTGAAAGCACTTAATACAACGAATATTCGTTTTGTTCTCTAATTGTGCTTCAAAGACTTTTGGCATATTTATAGGTAAACTTCAAAAATTAGTTGTTGTCTCTTGTACCTTCTTCAAGCTTCAGTTCTTGCTTCATATGAGTCTTTAGAAAGAGAAAATTGAAGTTGAGTGCATTAAATGTCTTTTACCAACTAGTCACTTTGATATGATAAAGCATTTAGCTTATCTCCTTTTTCTCATATGGTATATCTTGTTGTAGTGAGCATATTTACTTTTGATAAGAGTTACGCGCTGACATTCTCTTTTCACTTGATTTGGCACGCTTTTGAGGGATTAGGTGACCACTTGTTCAATACTCCTAAGGCATACTCTTTGAGAATGATAAGTGCAAAGACTTTATATCCTAATAAGCGAATACACTCAAGAAGCAAAGATGATATCAATATAATATACAATAATATCTTGTATCATTTTATTAGACAGTGTACCCATCGTCTTACGCCTTAAGACTATATGTATAATTGCTAAACATTTTGCCATTTGCTTCTTATTGTCAAAACCAAATGAGGGTGTTGATTCATCCTTTATCACTTGGTCAGTTAATACCTTAGGGCCTGTTTTGGGTGGTTTTTAGTTGTAAGTTTTTAAAAAATTTAAAACAACAACCATTTTTTAATTTTAGTTTCAAAAATTTTAAAAACTAGTTTTTAAAATGTAGTATTAGTTTTTCCCTAATTTTTTGTTTCAAAATAAACTCATTTTAAATGTTTCGAATCCTATTAAAATTAGCTTAAGGGTGTGTTTTTGTGGTGATGATGACGACGACAACAACAATGTCTGTGTCAATGGTGGTGATATGGTGGTAGTGGTGGCAATAGCGGTACTAGTGTTGGTGGTGGTGGTGCCAATGTTGATGGTGGTGGTAGTGGCGGTAGTAGCGACGACAGTGGTGGTGGTGGTGGTGGTGTCGATGCCGATAGTGGTGGCGGCGGTGCAATGTCAGTTGTGGTGGTAATGCCGATGCTGATGGTGGTGGTGGTGGAAGTGATGGTGGTGGTGGTAATGCCGGTGGCAGTAGTGGTGCTAGTGGTGGTGGCAGCAGTGTAATGTCGATGGTGGTGGTGTCGATACCGATTGTGATCATGCTAGTAGTGGTGGTGTCAATGTCAGTGATAGTGGTGGTAGTGCTAGTGGTGACAACGAGAAGGATCCTTGTCAAATGTATAGAGAGTGTGCTTTTTTAAAACTAAAAATCAAATTCACAAATCATTTTTTCTTGGTTTTGAAAATGAATGTAAAAGTGTTTTGAAATTGACATTTCAACTTCATTTTTGCCTAACATGTTTTGTTTCTAAAATTATATTTAAAAATCAAAAATAAAAAGCTCGCAACCACCTCAAACGGACCCTTAATAAATCAATTGTAAAGTTAGTGCACATAATATGCCAATTTATGGAATGTTGTCCTTGGCATTAAAAAATCACGAACTACTCACGAACCCCGAACCAATCAATCATGAACACGGTCTACAAACACGTACGGTCATGAACAGATTAAGCCTGAGATGTGTGAATTCACACTGTCTTCAAGAACTTATCTGTGTGATGCGCAAATCCCCCAGGATATAACAAGCTCTTTCCAAAATTAATTTGAGACCACATAACTAACAAGTTATTTTGTGAGAAAAATCCAGGAACTCACAGAGAAAAATGAAAGGATTAAGAAATGATATCTGCTTATTACTCTCTAAACCTTCTTCAATATAAATGTTTATAATAGTAATTAATTAGGAATAATTGTTAATTAATACAATTAAAAAAAAAATAATTTCAATTAAAATATAACATTAATCCACATTAAAATAGATAATAAAATTTATTAAAAAGATATAATAACCTTTTAAAATATCTAACTAAAATAGACAACAAATGAATGGATGCCTGGGAGTTGAAAATATCGAAAGAATCAAATTGGTAAGTATCATCTGTCATTGTTCCTTTGGTCCTCTTTGCAAGGAAACACCATCACATAAATAAATTGATAGTAAAGTAATTATCAAGGCCAGCAGTGGCAAGTCTAGAAGCATTAGCAACATAGAATAGAACAAGAATTCTCAGACCACTTTATGCCAACAATTACTTAGCAATTTAGGAGTAACCTTAGGTTGATTTTTTTTTAATTTTTCTCTATAGATATGGCACAAAAGGCCAAGCCAGAAAACTTAGAAATGTCCACTAAACTCCAAAAACATCTCCAAGGGAGAAAGTTTGTGGCTCAAGAATCCTATGCCTATGGTTCACTTCTCTATACGCCAAAACCTCATCACATCACTCCTCCATGAGTGTTTTCAGCCAAGTACTTTGCTTTTCATTTTAATTTTAACTCACATCATTGGAGAATTTGCATCTAAAATATGTACACCTTTGTGCATTTATTATTATTATTATATTATTCTCACTCCATAAACTAATTTGCTTACTTAGGAAAAAGTGAGCCCATATAAAGATAAGGACTTGGAAATTGCTGAAATGCTTATGGCATCTCTTTTGGATTTCACTGCCTTGATATGTGTAAAGTTAATTTGGTGATGTAAGGCACAGGAGGACAGTGAAACCCAGCAACAATTGAGCTATGATTCCAATCCTTTACCACTTTGTACCCATTCCAACACAATCATTCTCAGATGAATCCCTCCCTGTCAAATTATGGGTCTCAATCATCTGTCTCTTACTCATCAAAAGTAAAAACCAGGCAAAGATTGAAAATAGGTCAGAAATAGTTTGTAGCATACTTGATGTCGTCAATTCCTTCTTTTCCTCCCTTTACCTTTTCTGATTTTTCTATGGACACTGATTATCACCACATTGAGAATTGACCAATGGCAAGGTAAATTTACTTACTTTTGTACTCGTTAGTCATGTGACTTGCTAAAAACTCGTACTCAAATCATAGTCACTTTGTATTTTTTAGATTTGAAAATGGGGTAAAATTATTTATTCAATTTCATAAAAAAAAAATACTACTAAAAGTTGAATAGTCTAGTTTTTAATTAGCATATCATACAATGAGTTAATTTTTTATCTAGACAACAAATATCCTTTTCAGGAGACAATTCTGTTCAAGTCTTGCAGGACTATTATGGACGGCAAATTTTCCCTCCAAGTATTTAATACAACTACATATTCAAGATTCAGATTCGAGACATTTGATTAAGAGAGAACAATCCCATCCCAGTTGATCCATTCATTCCGTGGTCAAATTAATTTAAATATATGCTTATTAGTTTTTAAAAAATAATTAAAATGTTCCACACATGTGTTCTACTAGCAAGTAGTAATTCTTCACCAGACACGTGATACCCTGTAACTGTAGTAGTAGTACCCTTTGGATTCAAGCTTCAATGCATAGAATATATTTCGCAACATACGATGTGGAGTAAATAATATACTATGGGGTTTTGACTTGTGAGTAATTATGCTTTGATAATGGTGCATTATCTCTAATTAACAAAAAGTTATTGGTAAGAATCTGACTCAATAATTAAGAATTACTGTGTACATTACTACAATGAACTCTATTATATATATTCGATTGATTTTATTGAGCATTTGTCCATATATGATTGTAATTACGCTTTGATTATGATTTCATATCATATGGTTCACTTGCCCCTAAGTAGGACACTGCGTTAATTAGCTAGTACAGGGGGAAAATAGGTGGGGTAGTCGATCTCCATCTCCAAGCATATCTTCCCTCTCTAATCAATCTATGATATTTACGTATCTGCACTATCTTTTATGAAGATCGAGAGCAAGTTTAGGTACATAATTGGATTGATGCTATGTTTCAGATGGTACTAGCATCAAACCATATATGAACCTGAGATTTTGATTTTTAACTTTTCAAATTAATTATTTTGATTATTAACAAAAATTAATGATGTGACTTATATTTTGCATATATAGAACAATATTTTATTAAATTGGCATGTCATGTCAACAGTACTAAAACTTTAAATAAGTCGTTTTATTATAAATAAATTAAATAAAAATATTAAAACATAACAAAGTGATAATATTTAAATAAATTAAAGCAATTGAAAAGTTTATATTAAAAATGCTAACTTAATAAAACATCAAGTTATCAATATATATAAAATTTACGAATCCAAAAACAGCTTCGGAAAACACATGACGAAACAAGGTTGCTTCTCAAGTGGATGACACGTGTCATCATTTCATGCTTCGGAATTGTTTGGTTCGGTTACAAACCAAATTCAAATTCAAATACATTCAAGTCTCATTAATTTATTAGGAACAAACATTAATTCAAAATCATTTTTAATTAATATCCAAAATTAAAATTAAATAATTTATAAGTATCTTCAATAAATCATTTGACTAATCCTTAATTTTTGAAATTAAAAATGGAATCATCAATATTATAGATTTACAAAATTATAAGTATATCAATTAAGAAATCAGTTTTCTTACATTTATTATAATGCGATTTGAATTTTTTTTTTCATATATTATTTTAAACAAAAGAATGGATATGATATTTTAAATTATAAAGTAATTTAAGATTATTAAATTTAGTAAAAACTACGAATACATATTTTAATATTTTAATAATAAAAATAATACTTTTTTTACATTTAAAAAAAATCATAAATAAATTTAAAATTATAAATATTGTTATGATCGATTTAAATAGCTACTTATGAAGTTATGATGCAATTTGAAATTTCTTTTTTAGTGATTTTTAATAAAGGTAACTATTACACATTTTTTTACCTTTATTATAGTGTAATAATTTTTTTGTTACCGCAATAGTATTTGTAATTGCTAAACATAAGGGAAGTTATGTATAATTACTAAATATAATAAAAGTATTATTATCAAAGGTTATAAAATGTAATTAAATGTGATAATTTGACAATATTTTCAAAGGTTATAAAATGCAATCAAATGTGATAATTTGACAGAGTGTTTTGACACCAGTTCAAGAAGTTGTGGATGAGAGGGTAGCGAGAGGGTAGCTTGGCATGCCCACATGCCCACAACAATCTAATACGCAACATCATGGAAAATGGAATCATGGCAGAAAATAAGATGTCACGTTTTCTACAGTGGCTTGAGAAGCAAACATCATGGCAAATCTATTGGCAAAATGGGGAGCTTCTGAGAAGCAGTTAGATTGCAGATGAATTTTACATACAACGTTTGTTTTAGAAGACTTAGTGCGAGAGACTCTTCCTTTATTTTGTAATTTGTTCCTTTGTTTATCTTTCTTCACTGTATCAAAAAAAAATGTGGTCATTTTGTCCCTGTGGACTAAGCATTTTAACCCTAAACTATTCATGGCGTAGAACAAATAGAAAGTGACATGTCACGAAGAAATAGATCATAAAATGTAGTGACACATGCTAATTCACTAATATTTAATCTTTCTCCTACATAAAATGTTAATGGCATGGTACAAGTAGCCAAAGAATATATAAAATTTTACTCTTGGCAATTTATTTATACATACGAGTGAAGAAAAAAATTAAAATTAAAATAGTAAAGTTTTTTCATTTTATTATAAATATATAATTAAATTTTAATCACAATAGAATTAAAAATGAATTTTATTTAGGATAATAATTTAATTGCAATTTCATGCACTAGCTAAAAAATGAATTTTATCTTCGTAAATAAATTTTGTTTCATGAAACCAAAATTTACGTTAAATAGAATTACTGATAGGTTTGGGAGTTATATAATTGATGGATAGGAATGTTATTTTTGAGTGAAATTGAAGGAAAAAATAATCTATTTTTGTTTAAATTCATTTAAACTCTTACTTGGCATTTTTTATTATTTCTATATTAAATTATTTTTTTGAATTTTATTTTTTCCATCAAAATGCTATTTTTAAATTTTTATAAATAAAATTCATATTTAATCTCATTATATTTAAATATAATTTTTTTTCTTAAAAAATACATGTCATAATTTTTGTAAATAATTTTTTAGAATAATAATTCATGTTAAAAATGGATATTATTTAGGGCAATATTTTAATTACAGATTCATGGATCAAAATAAATGTGATAAGAAATTATTTCCGTACATTTGGTCCGTTAAACTGTAATTGAATTATTGTCCAAAATAAAATCCAATTTGAATCATGTTATGATTTTATTTTTTGAATTTTTTTCCATCAAAATTTTATTAATTTATTTTTAAAATAAATTTCATATTAATATGACTACTTAACATTTAAATGAAATTATTTCTAAAAATAAATTTCATGTTAAATAATTTTCATAAATAAATTATTTAGGACATGTTTTTTTTATTACACATATTGTCAATTCAAAATAATTTAATAGCATTTTGATGAACCAAAAATTAAAATGGAGGATTAATTTAAAATCAACGATTATTTTGACCTAAATACTAAATGGAGGATTAAAATGAAATATTCATTTATGAAAAAAAAATATTTTTAGTCTTTATATTTTTTGTCAAATGTGGTGAAGATCCCTATATATTTTTATATGGGTGAATTTATTCCTCAAACATTAAAAAATATGTGTCTTTAGTCCCTCACCTCTAAAAATTCATCATGTTTTTTAATGTTTGAAGATCAAATTTATCAATATAAAATAGGCTTAAATATCTTTTTAGTCCTTGCAATTTAGTGCTTTTTTTTGCTTTTCGTTCTTGAAAAAAAAATTGGTTTTAGTCCTTGCAAATTATGTTTGTTTTATTTTTTGTCCTTAAAACGGTTTAGATAGCGCTTTAAACAATGAAAAAAATGCTTTGAACAGTGAAAAAATGCTATCTAAACCGCTTTAAGAACGAAAAATAAAAACATAATTTGCAAGGACTAAAACAAAAAAAATTCGCAAGGATGAAAAGCAAAATAGCGTTAAATTGCAATGACTAAAAATGTATTTAAACCTATAAAATATAAGTCCCTCATCTTGACCACATTTGATTGAAAGTATAGAGAGTAATAACACTTTTTCTCTTTATTTGTTTAAATGAAAATGGACCAAAATCTTTTATTGACATTTCCTATTAAATAAAATTTTAAATAAAAAATTGATTTTTTTTTTCAAATTTACCCAAAATTGACGTCGTGTCTATGGTTAGCATGATTGTAATATTATATTGCTGTATTTGAAGAAAATATTAGCATATTCTTTTACTACAGTTAATATGGAATTTTTTTTGGAGACGGTTAATGTGGAATTAATCAATAATTAAATAGGTGTGTGAAATAGATTTATATCAGCAAATTCTTTTAATATTATTTCTCTTACCACAAATATAACATTAATATCTCAATCTCAATATTTAAAGTAATATTAAATTACTAGAAATATTATTTCACAATAATTATTTAAATTACTACCCTACCTAACACATAATTTATTGTTATTAATTTCTCTCATTTATTGTATTATAAAAATCATAGTCTACCACATATATAATCAACTATATATTTATAATGGACAACAATAATTAATAACTAAAAATGTTATACTTAACAATCCATGATTAAAATAAATAAAAAAATTATAAATAATTTCTAATACAAATTTAAGAAAATATTTATATTTAAAATATTTTATAAAAATATTTAAAAATAATATTTTATCCCGTGCATGACACGGGTTACTCACTCTAGTTATATAAATATGAACATGATTAGGTATAGTTTACAGATAATCATGTCTCTTAAATATGTAGTTAGAAATTTGATCATTAGATTTGTGTGTATCGGAAAACATATGTTAGGGGATATCAATCCCTTAATTGGACCATTGTACCTTCAGAAATTAGTTTCTAATTCTCGACTAAAAGACACTCTGGGCACTCCAAAAATGTTATCATATATAATTATATCATTATTTTTATTAATAATTAACAAATGTGTCTTGAATGCATAGATTTTTTTAATAAATAGTACTTCGACCCATGTTTAGAAGCCCTCTCCATTGGAAAAAATTCTGACCCACTTCATTATGCATTTATGAACTAATACCCCACCAACTCAGCACTTCATACCATACCTGCTATGAGATATTACACCCAAACAGAAGATGTTTGGTGTCTTCTATTCCCACTTTGCATCTCTTGCATTGCACCTCTTTAGCTTATACTATATTTCTATGTACAAGGTTTTTAAGAGAGGCATCCTATTCTAAGTCACCATCCACAAAAAGAATAGTACTTTTAAGGGCACCCCTTTCACCCACATCTTCTCATGAAATTCATTATTATATCCCCTTCTGTTTGCCATAGTTTCCTTGTACGTTGTTTTGACTGAATATACACCAAAAATTTCTCTCATCCATTCCTAGTTATCCTCCTCCCTCTCTGGCATTTTTACATTTACTCACAATCTCTTCCAACTCCAACACCAAGTCCTTCTCCCATTGAAACATAGGGCTCCTCCAATCCCAACACCATTCCCACCTTCCTCCCTACCAACTCCTTATCTCTGCCACCTTGGCTTCTTTATCTAAATGCTATATTATACAATCTATAGAACCTCTCACTTAGCCTCCCACACTCCACCCAACCCATGGATCTTGCCAAAATATATAGTCTTTTCCCCCCTCTAACCTTTCTTCGAATCAATCTTAAGAACCAATGTAGTTAGAATTTTGAGTATCTTCCTCCAAAGAATTGATATCAACTCACCAGTTCCAACATCTCCTTCCCTTCCACTCCCAGTTCCCACCTCCCCTATCATACTTTCCTTTGAGCACCCTATACCATAGTGCATCTTGTTCGTGCTTCAATCGCCGTTGTCATTTTCCAAGTAACGTTAGATTAACTGCTTTGAAATTTCTGATTCCTACTCCCCCCTTGTTCCTTCTTCCTACACACTTTTTTCTATGTCACCCAATGTATTTTATGCCTTCCTTTACTCCCCTCTTAAAAAAAAATTTAAATAGATATTCAAAAGTTAGAGATGATACCTTTTAGCGCCCGAAAGAAGGAAAAAAATTAGATCGGGAGAGACAACAAGACTAATTTCAACAAGGTCACTCTACTTCCTGAGGATATATACTCACTTCCTCATTCTCTAAATATAAGACATTATTTTAAAATTTTCTTATTTTTTTTTATAAGACTTTTTTCTAACTTTTTCTTGCATTAATTATTTTTGACCAAAATACTCTTAATTATTTTATTTCATAAATAATAAATGTTATGAATTGTCTATTTCTCTTTCTTTTGAAGATTGGAGAATTAAATAATTTAGTTTGAAAATTATTATTTTTTACTTGACACACTTTTAAGGGTATTAACAAGACAATGTATTTACTTGACACACTTTTAAGGGTATTAACGTGACGACGAATGGATAGATTTTAAAAATTGTCTATTGTCTATTTCTCTTTCTTAAAGGAAAGAGAAATACTGGTCAAGTAAAAGTGTGTCACGTGACGGCTAATGGATAGATTTTATAATACTGGTCTTGTTAATCAGTGCCTTAAGGGTATTATTGGTTAAGAAATTTAAAAAAATATATATTTATTGTAAAAATTATAGAAATGTGCAAAAAAATTATCATAGTACAATTTTATGCATTCTAATAAAAAGTTTTTTATTTTTAATTCCTTAAACAGTATTATTAAGAGCATTGGATAGTATTTATCTTAAGTAAATATTAATCAGTGTTCTTAAGGAACTGATTAAGAAATTAAAAGAAAAAAAAAATTTGTTGGATAGATTTTATATAACTACATATGATAAATAAGTATTTATGACATATTTATTTATTTATTTATTTATTGGGTAGAATGAAAAAGTGAGAAGGGACTAGGGGTGGCAAAACGGGTCCAACCCGACGGGTCGACCCGTTTTGACCCGTATTTTTGGCGGGGCGGGCCAATGATTTGAACCCGCATACCCGACGTAACCCGCCCCGACTTGGCCCGCCAAAAAACGGGCTGAAGGCGGGCCGGGGCGGGTTGGCCCGCGAACCCGTTTAATTTTTTTTTTTTTTTTTTTTGTTTAGGCACTTATGGGTTAGGTAATGTTGTCCTGTGTTTTTTGTTTATGTTTGCAACTTTGGACCTTTGGTTTGTATGAGACTATTAGACACTTGGCTTATTTACTGTCATATTGATGTTTTGTTGCTTGAATTTTTTTTTCCTTTGGCTTTTTAATCATAATTATTGTTAGATATCATATCACAGCTTGTGTATTAGATAGTCATATTTTTAATTACAGCAACTGAGATAGAAATCATGGAATATATTAGTTTACATGTAAAAAGCTTTTTTTTTAAAAAAAAAAAAACGGGTTGACCCGCCAACCCGCGACCCATTTCTAATAATTTTGGGTTTGGCGGGCCAACCCGCCAACCCGCCAACCCGAACAAAAACGGGGTGGGCTGATACTTTGAACCCATATTTCAAATACAGGGCGGGGCGGGTTGGCCCGTTTTCGGCGGGTCAAGGCTGGTCGGGGCGGGTCGGGGCGGGTCGACCCGTTTTGCCACCCCTAGAAGGGACAAAGGATTATGTAATGTAATAGAAAAAATGATTCGTACTGCAATTAATAAGCACTAGCTATCATGTTGACGTTGCTCACTGATCACCGCTTACGAAGATTCATGCACTGTGCTCTGCTTTATCTCACTCCTTTGCAATTATATAAAGTCTGGAAACCGTTGACCATAAATATCAAAGATGCTTTCTTAGATATTTGCTTCAATATCTATCTTCAATCAATATTTAGTTTTTCTTGGACCGTACGTACAATACAATTATTATTCAGATTGTTTTTTTTTTTCTTTTTCTTTCAACGTGTGCTAACTGCTAACAAACTTTGAAGAAATTAATAATCCCATCTTCTTATGCACCATCACAAATTCACAATTAAAGAAACACTTCCACCTCAGTTCTTGTCTATCTACATAACTTTTCAAATTGGCCTAAAGAATAATAATTACGAAAACAAAATAAGTTTTGTTTGAGAAGTATATTTGTTATTTCAAAAATATAAAAATAATTTAAGAGTTTAATGGTGATACACTAACAGTGCAAAACTATTTTACACTATTAATCAGTCATGAATCACCGTTGAAATGACTTTTAAAGGTAATTATTGTAAGAGTCAACAAACTTACCATATATGATGGATTGTGATTGGATGACGGTATAAAACTTGTTTACACTGTCAGTGCATCACCTATTTTCTCATAGTTTAATACTACGTACTAATAAAATATATTTAGAAACATGATAAGAACATACTTTTTAGGCTTAATTGTAATTTTTACCAAATTTTTTTTACTTTTGATGAATTTTACTTCCAACAAATTAATTTGGGACATTTTATCCCCAACTTTTTATTTTTTGACGAATTTTTCTCCAAACTTTTTCACTTGTTGGCAAATTTTACCCAAATTTTTTACTTTTTGGTGAATTTTACCCTCCCTTTTTACGCTTGTGTAATCATGCCACGTCAGGTCAGCACAACAGTAGAAGGTAAAATTTACAAATTTTTTAAAAAGTTGGATAAAATACGCCAAATTAATTTGTTAGGAGTAAAATTCGCCATAAAATAAAAAGTTGGGAGTAAAAATTACAATTAAGCCTACTTTTTAATGTTTTTTGATGAGTGTCTTTAAAATACTTATTAATAAGATCTTATAAAAAAATGATAAGAACATACATAAAATCTAAGAAATTATAATTAATTCACTAAAGAACATATTAAAAACTATGCTTGAAAGCATTTTATTAACATTTTCTGCACTCATTCAAAATACTAAACTAAGTGCATTGGGTTATTTCCTTGAAAAAAATGTTTTTTTTCTTTTTCAAATCTCTTAAAAATAATAAAAATATTTGTTTTATAAATAAGTTAAAACAAATACTATGTTTAAGATATTAAGTTAAAAAATGGTAACAGTTTTGATAAAAATATTCTTCTCTCACAGTTTTGTCTCCATAAAAAATGGTAACAATATATTTACATTCAATAATCCAGATAAGTTATCAAAACAATAAATGGACAGTCTCATTTTTTAATCGGTCAATAAAATTTAAGATTGCTCAGTTACAAACGTGAGAATAATCAATAACAATACAAGATAGGTCAATTTTTAAATGAGATCATTGTGAAAAATAAAACAATCTCTGTTTTAAAAAATAGTCACGGTTGTGATTTCTTCACATTCTTTGAAATTGTGGAAAACTGTAGACAAATAGGAGCACAACTAATGTGGCTACGATGACAGTCATGTTTTGGTCACAAATACTCCAAAAATCTTAATGTTTCTACCGAAAACATGGTCTCTTATTGTTTTTTAAAACTTTATTTTCTAATTGACCAATTGTTTATTATAGAATGTGTGGCGTAGAGTTGTTTTAACTTAATTAATAGTCTTGAATTCGAGTTCTAGTTATATTACTACATTAGTAAATATTACTCCCTCCGTTCCAAATTATATGACGTTTAAGGTTTTGGCACAGGTATTAAGGAATGCAATTAATTTGTTGAATTTCCTAGAAAATATTAGGTAACTTCCTAATATACCCTTTATCTCTCTAATTAATTACTCATAGTACACTACTCCCACTAAGTATTAATTAAGGGTAGTCCTGGAAAAAGACATTTAATGCAGCATTGATTTTGTAAAACGACATCTATTTTGGAACAAATTTTTTTCTCTAAAACGTCATATAATTTGGAACGGAGGTAGTAAGAGGAAGAGTTCTGTCAATCATAATAATACATAATTATGATAAATATTGGGAAGGAGAATTCTGTCCATCATAATAACTCTATCCAATTTGAACAGAATTGCGTCCACATAGGATACAAGTGCTATTAAACCCAAGATAACTGACCAATAGCTTTTTGATAGAGAAAAGAGGAAGAAAGAGGCAGTGGAGAGAATGTGAATTGGGAAGAAGAAGAGCTAAGGGTTAGTGTAAACACAATAATACAGTGTAAGGGATGGGAGTGGTGTGTGCAGCAATTTGATTATAATTTTGTTGGATTTGTACGGTGTCCTCCTTAAGACTCATCTAAGGACAGCCCATCGGCTGATCAGGACCATTGACTTGTTCAGTTGGTGGGCCGTCCCTAACTCAATTTACATGTGAGGTTGGTGAAAGGCACTATCAACCTTTTCTTATTTAATTCCCTTTTCTTTTTTTTTTCATTTTCACATTTTTCATTTCCCTTGGTTTTTTTCCCCCCCTCTGGTAATTGGTAAACCTCCCCCATAGCGTAGGTTATAGTCATAGACATTAGTCATATAGCTCAGTGACTGTCTCTGAATTATTACTCACTCGTGGGCATTTATGGCTGTGGGGCAGACCTACCGATAGCAATTGCAATTTTTAAGTTACACTTGGATGAGTTTCAACCGTTTTCCTTGTAATTGTAGTTGTAGAGTGTGCTCAAGGAAAAAAGTAGACCCCTGTCTTTATTAGGGACTAGTAATTACTACTAGTAAATAGTAAACCACAAAAACGTGAAAAACAAAATACAAGTCATTGGTTTAGAAGGCCAAGCCCTACATTAGTGTTTTATACAGAGTTTTAAATTACAGTTAAAGTCAGAGTCACAGTGATAGTTACAATTTTACTGCAATTCTTGATATTGTAAATAGTTATAGATAAATGTAGCTGATGTAATCATATAATGGTAAAAAATCTTTAAAACTTTGATGTTGCAGCCAAAATAACGATATGTTTAAAACCTTGGTTGCATATATTATCTTATCATGAAAACTGCACAAGATTTTACATTTACTATTTTTAAGTGTGTGACTTTGAACTATATTTATTTCCTTTCAAGCAATATTTAGTATTATTATTATTGTGATAATAGTTGTTTATTTACATTAGTAAGTTAGTGATTGGCATCAGTGCACCTCCCCAAAAAAAAGTGCAAGAAAAAGGCCATTCAGTGAGGAAGCAGAGAGGCCAGTTATAAATTCATTGTCAGTAACTCAAATCTCACCTTCACAGTTCACACCACTTGTGTTGTTGTACCACTCTGTGTCTTCTTTATTTCTCCCCCCCGTGTGTGATTTAGTTTTGTTGTTTTCCTTTGCCTGTTGTGAAAGAGTGAGAAGCAAAGCTATTAGCTATCTATCCATCTTCAAATCTTGTTGTTGTAAGGTCTCTGAACTGAAGTAACAATGGTGGTAAAGAAGCCACGGATTGTGATAATTGGAGCAGGAATGGCAGGCCTCACTGCTGCCAACAAGCTCTACACTGCCACTGCCTCAAAGGACTTGTTTGAGCTGTGTGTTGTGGAGGGTGGAAGCAGGATTGGTGGCAGAATCAACACCTCAGAGTTTGGTGGTGACCGTATTGAGATGGGTGCTACTTGGATCCATGGAATTGGAGGCAGCCCAATTCACAAAATTGCTCAGGAAATCCACTCACTCCACTCAGACCAACCTTGGGAGTGCATGGATGGCAACACTGATGAGGCCATCACCATTGCTGAAGGTGGCTTCCACCTCCACCCTTCCATTGTTGACCCCATCACAAAGCTCTTCAAAAACCTCATGGAATACTCTCAGGGGAAGCTCACTGAGGCCACTGCAAAGGGTGAACTTGAAAGCTATCACAAGCTGGCTGCTTCGGCTGCTAAGGTTGCTTCCAACAACAACAAAAGCAACCTTAGTGTTGGCTCTTTTCTGAGACAAGGCCTTGAGGCTTACCAGGTTTCAAAGGAGCAAGAGGAGGTCAAAGGGTGTGGGAACTGGAGCAGGAAGTTACTTGAGGAGGCAATCTTTGCAATGCATGAGAACAACCAGAGGACCTATACATCAGCTGATGACCTTTTGACACTGGATTATAGTGCTGAAAGTGAGTACAGAATGTTCCCAGGTGAAGAAATCACAATTGCTAAAGGGTACTTGAGCATAATTGAGTCCTTGGCTTCTGTGTTGCCACCTGGTTTGGTTCAGTTAGGTAGGAAAGTCACAAGGATTGAGTGGCAGCCTGATGAGAAGAGGAAGGGTGTGGAAAATGGCTGTTGTTCTTCTAGGCCTGTGAAGCTGCATTTTTGTGATGGCTCCGTTATGTCTGCTGATCATGTCATTGTCACAGTTTCACTGGGAGTGTTAAAAGCTGCTATTCGTGATGATTCAGGTATGTTCTGTCCTCCTCTTCCCCCTTCCAAGACTGAGGCAATTTCAAGGCTTGGTTTTGGGGTTGTTAACAAGTTGTTTATGCAATTGAGTCCAACACATGGAGGAGGAGGGAAACATGAACATGAAAATGAACACCCCAACAAAGGGTTCCCTTTCCTGCAAATGGTTTTCCATTCACCTCAATCTGAAATGAGGCACAAGAAGATACCCCGGTGGATGAGGAGGACAGCCACCCTTTTCCCCATCTACAACAATTCTAGTGTCCTCTTGTCATGGTTTGTGGGGGAAGAAGCACTAGCACTTGAGTCACTCAAAGATGAAGAGATCATAAATGGGGTTTCATCCACAGTCTCATGCTTTCTACAGCATTCTCAGTGGCAAAAGGGTTCCAGTTCACATAAATTGTGCAATGGGAATGCGAATTCTGAGGAGAGATCTCACCAAAATGAAGTGAAGTTCAGTAAAGTCGTGAAGAGCAAATGGGGAACTGATCCCTTGTTTTTAGGCTCATACAGTTATGTTGCAGTAGGATCAAGTGGTGACGATTTAGATTCAATAGCCGAGCCATTGCCAAAAGATAGCAGTTGTCAGCCTTCTGCTTCATCTCCACTTCAAATTTTGTTTGCAGGGGAAGCAACTCACAGAACTCATTATTCCACAACTCATGGAGCTTACTTCAGTGGTCTTAGGGAAGCCAATAGGCTTCTTCAACATTATCATTGTGTTGGGATTTATAACAACTAGTATTTTTTTTTTCCTTCCCTTTTTTTCCCCTCTCTTTTAAAATTTTTGAACATTAATCTCTATGATATTATTCCCATTTTCATTTTAAACGTCTTCGTTTCTCTTTAAGGAAAGTAGTGAGTGATTGGGAAAAATCAATATTAGAAGGGGGCAAGATGAATAGTGAGATGGGGACATTTAGATGTACTACTTGAAGTAATTTTTCCCCAATATATTCCTTTCTCTTCATTTATGAGTGTAGTTTCTTTTCATTTAATCTCCCTTGTTAATCTTCAAAAGAAAAACTAGCTGAGAATTTTGATGGCATTCAGAATCTGAATTTAGAACTTGAAAGCTTCAGATATGCAATGCAACCCCCCATGTCCATGTGTGTCCTCTGGCTTCTCTCAAAGGACAGGATCCGCCAAACCCGGCTCTTTCCAGCTTGGAATCTCCTCATTAGTTCTATGAAGTGAAATATAGCTTGTCAACTGCTCAGGCCTATGTGTTCTTGTCATGTATCAACTCTACTCAAAACTTTGATGATGCTACCTTTATGAGAATTGGTCCTTGATGTGATATAGATAGAGCTTCTGTAATTAAGTGGTAAGGAGTTCAGTTCAATTCATCCTTGTTCATTCCATTCTACATATATAATCAAGTTTAATTTCAGTGTAAGTCAACAAAATGGATCACTTTGTATGTATATATTGTTTATAGTAAGCAAAACCAATGCAATGCTGGGGCTAGCTAGCTAGCTAGCTCTATGTATGAGTATGACTTTAACACAAATACAAACACAAACACACTTACTTAAACTTTGATTCCAAACAAACAAAGCCTAACAGGAAACTCCAAAAGCATTGATTTGTTTGAGTCATATATATTAGAGGTGAGTGAGTGTGTAACTTGGGACAATAAATGAGCTGGCTAAGACTGTATACGATTCACTGAAAATGGATAGATAGAGGCACCAATGGTAGGGTCCCATTATGCACCCCTCCTGCCCCCATGAGCAGTTGCGGTCGATCAGACCAATAACCAAAATGTCCTTTAACAATGAGACAGAATTGTAGATGCTTATAGCCATCTGATTGCAGTGATCTTTTGTGCAGAAGCTCGCTTGGTCAGGATTCATGAAAACGACTGGTCCCATTCTTCTGCCTAGTAGTACGTATATTGCCAATAGGACAGACATACATATGTAGACCACTTTGCTCCAAGTAACAAAATCCCCTACCTACCATTTGTTATTCAAAGCAAATCCACTATCATACTTGTTACTACTACTACTACTACACTACTCCCTTGGGGGGGCTTGTTTGATTTTGCCTGCTTTCACAGTAGAACTAGAACTAGAACTAGAACAACCCCATGTTACAATAATATATACTTTCTGTCATAGTGTGTCATTGCTATGTTTCATCATCTTCTATGCTTAATTAATCTCATCCCTTTGATTCATCTTGTCATGCTTACAACCAACATTGGTTTACACAAGTAGTAGCGGCTTGTGTCTCTTAACCAAGATGTCCAATATTTGAATCCTAGCCTTGAGTATGGAATAAACCATGTTGGGAGGAGAATATCCACCTTGAGTGCACTCACGGTCCTCGATAGAGATTAGTCATTGTTTCTAGCAATGAATACCCGTATTAATACCATGGTCAGAAAAAAAAAAAATCTTGTCCTTCATACAATAAACCAATTTCATCATTATAAATTGGCCTTATAGGAGGGGCCCACATGTGTTGATCATTGGCGTAGCTCACCTATTCTTCTTTTTATTAAAAATAGTTTTTAATTTCTTATATCATAAGTAAATTGATTTTATTTGTTTATTTAAGTAACTAACAGTGTTTGATATTCTCAATTAGTAGTATTCTTAGGATAATGATTAATAAGACCCTTTTGGTAATAAAACACCAAACAAAAGTCACATGGAATAACAACCTGTTTTGGGGTCACTAAAATTCTGTCAATGGCTTCTAGCATTTCCTTGATAAATGCTAACGGATTATTAAGAATATCTGTTTGGTGACCGTGTGGTCAAATCAAGTGCAATGTAAAGTGACTCTATTATTGTAAGATTTCCCAAGGACCTCCCCGTTCCCCATTTCAAGTTTTTAACTCCACCCTCCCCCCTCCTTTTAAAAGAATAAATAAGGAAAAGAAAAGGAAAAAAATAAAACACATAAATGGCCCACTTGTTCTCTCTTTTTCCCTCTTGTGGGCTTCAATCACCCTTTGATGATTGCATATCACAGACCAATCTGTCATCTAGTCCTTGTCTGATACATAAACGAACAAATGAGAATCTACATTCCTCACCTGCTAATCTAACATCTTAATTACCAAAACATGACCCTCTTAGCCTCCAATTATCATTATGGTCACACACCTTAATTAGCAATATTCCATGGTCACCATGATATGTAATCCCCCACAATATCTTGGGTCTACTTCGTTATAATCAAGTTGGTGTGACTATTATTACCCGATTAATTGCTGAATATCTATTGGTATTAATAAGATATATAATCTTTCGATTTAAGAATAGTCAACGCCACACAAGCCTACTCTAGGTTTAGGGGTTTACCCCCTTGATTTAGTTGAACTTTAGTAGGACCATTGAATTGACTACACGTGCACATTGGAAAGATTTCATTGTAAGGAGCTACCCCTTACTTTTTTTTATGCTGTAAGCAGATGGTTTGTATGATTCAATCAAAGTTGAGTACAAAATATTTCCCTCTCAATATTGAGCATAAACTTAACATAAGGGTAGACAATTACCTCTTATTATTGGACTCATGGCCCTATCATGCACTTAGTATAGCAAGGGAACTGGTTTAGTCACCAATTGGAATCAAACAATATAAAATTAATTGGCACACAGAATGTAAATCACATCGTGAGTGTTACTTTTCTCCTTTAAGCAGTGGATGTTGTACAAATGTTGATATAATATACGTACCACTCAACTCCATTGCTTCTTGCTTTTCTGTTTATTCAGTTGGATGTACTTTAATCATTCTCTTTCACAAAATTATGATTCTTTCTATCATATTCACCTTTGGACAAACATTTCTTTAACTTTACGTGTCCAACTTCTTTATCATAATGATCCTGCTTTTCCTTTTTTGCAAATCTTAGATTAAAAGTTTAATGATAGATGATTAAGAGGTCTCTATCCCTTTATTCTTTGTAAATGAGAATAACGTTTTTTCATTCCTAGAGAGCCACTGATGACAAAGAGGAAGATGACAGATTTAAATAAGTTATCACATTGGGGATCTGGATTTTTCTTTAGGAAGACCTAGGTAGTGATAGGGGTAGACCCTTTAGCAAATAATATATAAAGAAAGATCAAGAAGTAGGCCACTTAAATCTTTAGAATGGAATCTTTGGGGTAGTCCTATTCGTAGGCTAGCTAATAGGTTTGTTTTGAGGTTTCCCAAATTCTTTTTTGAGCATCACACTTAAAGGGGTCGATCCAACTATTTACTATCTTTTGCCCACATTCTCTTTCATGATGATTGAAGCAAAGCTAGCAAAGCATAATATTTTAGCTGGACATGTCCGTGACAAGAGAAGGACAGTCCTCCTTCAATATGTTCTTTTGACAAGTGATCAACCAAACAATGCTAAACAATTAGTTAGTTTTTAATTTCAAATAATAAAAAAAAAAGATCATGAATTAAAGTTCACTTCTTTTATTTTTCTTTTCCTTTTCCTGGTTTGTTGAAGAGGAGGAGGGGTGAGAGTGAGATGAGCTATATCCAATGTATGATTCTTATTGAATGGTGGGGCTCTTCCAATTGTTTAAATAAAGTTTAAATTCACATAGGTTTTTTTTATTATTATTATAATAATAAAAAGGAAGTAAACTTTGAGGGTAAAGTTAAGGATTCATATTCACTAACCCCGATTAATTGGTCTAATATGATTTCCTAAGAAGAAGAAGAAAATGACCATAGGATATTTACCATCACCTGAGAAGAGGTTCAGATGTTGTGTCTAAAATAACACTGCCTACAACTAATTCACTCTAATTATTACCTGTCTCTTTTACTTGGTAACAGCTTCTAGACAGAACTGTTTTCTTATTATTGTGTTCTTTTAATCAGCATATATATCTTCTTTTACTTTCTTTTCTAGTATATAATTTTGTACAACCTAGCTGGTCAACTTAGATGTCTAGGATGCAACAAAAGCTTGTGAAAAAAATAGTACATGACAAGGACTTCACAAGATTAAAGATTTTGTTCGATTGAGGAGGAAGAGGGAGTCGATTCTGAACTTTGATTAGTATCTTAATCCAATATTCTTTCTGTCTAAGACTTAAAATTTTTAAATGGAAAATGATAATGAATTGACCTTCTTTTACCTATTTTATTGGTTTTTGAGGGGTAATAAAGAAGGTGGCGCATCTGATAAAAATATAAAGTTAATGGCGAATATATGAGATGTTTTTTTGGGTGGAAATATAAAAGTGAGTGGATGTATATCACCTGAGATTTAGTCTGAAGAGAATGTCTTGACACTGCCACTAATTCAGATTATTCTGTGTCTACTTGCTATCCTTATGCCAAGCACTCAATACAGAAGTAGCTCGCCAAATTATTCCTAGTGTTGTGTTCATACAATAATTAGCTACTTTCTTAGGATTCCTGCAAGAAAAATTAATCCGCAAAGTGATCTCGACAAGATTATCTCATCACTATAATTCAGTTTTCTTTTTCCTTTTCTCTATTCCTTCCATTACTATGATAATTATGTGACTTATTTAACTCTCACTCTTGTGAGAACAATATAACCCAAAAAGCATGTTTTGTTTTTGTTTTTTTCTCTTTGGACACCTTTACCACAGGTTGTAGATCTCTCAAGCAACCGTTATATAAGATTTTCTTTTCCCCACTAATATATCCTATTTCGGAAGGAATCTTATTCGAGACACAATTAGGCACTAAATATAGACACTTCTCCTTATAGGAGTTCGAACCTTAATTTGTCACGTTGTGAGAGACTAGCTCTTTCCGCTAAACTCAATCCTCGTTGATAATTGTTTTATAAGATGTTTCAATAATAAACGGTGTTTGAGGTGGCATTTTGAGTAAGAAGTGATTCTTTGTGTACAATTGTGGCATTGAAGTTAGAACCTATGACCTGCATACTACTCAAAGTGGGTTTAAGGTTATGTAAAAATAAAAATGAGATATAGATGTATGAGATAACTTGTTGTATTCATTTGATAAATTGTTTAGAGTTACACTATTTAAGTGAAAAATTACTTAGTTATAAAAAGTAAAAGGGTAAATTACTCACTTAGTCCCTTAACTTTATTTTTTGTTGCAATTTGGTCTCTTATTTATTAATTAAAAGTTGTAAAATGGTCCTTAAGAAACATTGATATTGTTTTTTATTTTGGAACAATTTTGAACTTTTTTTTTATTGATTCAAACGTGAAACTAATCTTATTAGATTTACCTACATAAAAACTATGGAACCTAACTAATGTTCAGACAACAAAGGAATATAAATAAGGTGAAAATTGCATGAAAATTATGACCCACGACCAATCAAAAAACTGAAAAATCTAATATTATATTTTTTCTAATTACTCGTGAGACTCACTTTTCACACGATTTTCACATGACCCTTTTTGTTTCGAACATTAATTGGTTTTAATAATTTTCATGTAAGTGAATCAAATGAGATAAATTTCACGTCTTGAATCAATAAAAAAAAGTTCAAAATCGTACCCTGCATAGCATTTGCTTCATCATATCCTTACCCACGCAACCTTGACAAGCTTGACCCATATTTTGTAAACAATGACTCCAAATCCAATTTTAATGATAGAGCATTAGTATTAGAAATGTGAGCAAGACCAAGAAAACACTATAACTCACTTTCTTACTCGCATGACGCAAAGTCACAACCATTTGCTTTGTAACTGAGATATCTTAGATTCATCAATCATAATAGCAAAAAATACTATCTCCTAGATAATCAAGTATTGCCTCCGTCCCTAAATATAAAACTCTTTTTATAAGACTCTTTTTAAATTATCTCTTGCATTAATTATTTTTTGACCAAAATACCCTTAATCGCTTTATAATAAATGTTATAAATTAATAAGATAAGTATATTCTCTCTCTTATGAGGATTGGAGAAGATGACTAACACTCATTAATTAATTACGTACAAAGTAATTAAATTGAAAGAGAGAGATATAAGTGAAAAGATGTTACTTTGTACACTGATACATAATTTTCAGTACATTATTCCTCTTTTTTCCCCAATTTTATTATAACAATTATAGTTTATTGTCGGTACAATTAACGATGTTAATTGTTATAAAGAAACATCTTGATTAGTTTCTTACATTCTTTTTCCAATCAATGTATTATATTTATTTCAAAAATCAAGTTGTCCTTTAAAACATCTTCAACACGGTGCCGTTTAAAACTAATTTGTACGTGATTAAGTCATATTACGCTTTTCAGATATCCCTCCACTTGCAGATTCATATTTTATTTTTTGCATACCTCACTAGTTACAATTCAACTGCAATCAATTCACAGTATCCTTTACTTTGCACACAACCACCACCTAGCTATAATTTACACGCAAATCAAGTTATCAAATTCTAAGACACCCAAAAAAAAAAAAAAAAAAAAAAGAGAACATAAGCATCTCATTAGCCAACCATAGAAAGCATGTCTAGAGTTTCAAATGCCAAAGATCAAGAATTAACAATGTATGTTCGAGAATTGAGCAGTGTGCACATACAAATTTGCCAGCCTCAGAAACGTGTGAAGAGCCACATGAACCAAGGATCTTCAAACAGAAAATAGAATTGTATCAATTTAAGTAACACTAACCACAAACCCTCGTCAGTTCTATGTTAATCTAAGTTTTCCCTACTCCAGCCCCATACATGAATGGTTTTAAAATGCTAAGAAACATCCACCGCAAATTAAATACAACAGCAACAATAATAGAACTCATTTTGCCTACTAAGTATTATATCATTTTTCAGTCTTTGAAGCACATGCCACCACATGAGATTTGAATTTCTCCAGCTCAGCCAAAACCTCATCTTCTGGTCTGTAGATCAAATCACTCATGCGCCATATCTGCACGAATGAGTTTGAATGCATCAGACAAAGGCATGTGTTAAAACAAGCCAATACACATTGTTTCAATCATAGTAATTACTAGTTACTAAATTTCAAATACCAGAGTGGCCAGTTGGCCCAGATCAACCAGTAAACCAGTTCATTAATTGAGTAAACTATTCAGAAATGTCATGCACACAACCTGGTGTAAACCGGTTTAACTTGGCAGATTTACATGACTTGGTCATTCTCATTAAAAAAATTAAGTGTCAAAATAACAAAAAACTTGATCTGGCAAGTGCATAGTCCACATCATCAAAGCCCCACTGCGCCAAAAAAAGGAGAAGGAAACAGTCTTGCCAATGTCCCCACCCATGTCAGCCCTGTATCTGCTCTACCTTGAGCATCCTCACATCCAATAAGAAAACCAGAAACTCCACAATCAAGTGGAAATACCAGGACGAGCCTGGAAAATGTGTTTGCAGTTCTTGGAAGAAGAAAGAGATTAGCTGCTCTTAGGCTCTGTTTGGTTTAGAAGATGAAAATAGAAAGGATGGAAATAAGAGGGATATATTTGAATTAAAGAAGAGTGTAAAGATGTGTGGGTCCCACACAAAAAAGGTGAATTTCTCTCCTCCCTCCCCTCCATTTCTTTCATTCCAGAGGGTTAGGGATGTGTTTTTGTGAATATTAACAAATGGGTCATGTTTCAGGGATACGTGCCTCATTAGGTTTAACCTCAACTGTACCAACAAATTTGGTCATGCCACTTACAAGTTGTTTCCAAAAGTAGAATCTTCAATTTATAAGAAAATGATAAATTTATTTTCTATAATCTATATTTCAAAAATTGAAAAAAGCTTTTCATACCTGCAATGTTCCCCCTCCTCCAGTACTTTCACAGTCATCAGACACACTAACAATCGTCCATGGATCATATGCATTCCAATGGAAGTCAACTACTTTATCCCTGAATATAAATACAAAGTTCATAAGTTAAAAGCAAAAACAAGCAGATTCCCCCCACCCCCCAGTAAATATTATCCGATAAATATATTAAAAAAAAATAAAAATTTGCATTCTTAAGAACAAGTCCAATATTATTTGACAGGCCATTCAAAATATGGGATGAATGATTCACAAAGGAGAAACAGACAGAAAAAAGCTTCCTGAGGATGATGCTATGCAAGACAACAACTAATTTGGTGCTATCTCAAGTCAAGGATATCAGTTCTATAGAATTCATAAGCTTGTAACCAGCACACCTTGAATGGACAGTATACATGGTTATGATCAAGACAAAATCAACAGTACAAATTTAAATGGGGGCACAATAATGTTTTACAGTTTATATTTGATATTCAGCATTCCATCATGAAGTTGATATCAAAAGATGTCATGGTGAATGACAGATGAAAACATTGAAAATAGAGAATCAGGCAACATAAGCAACAAATAAAAACTCATAAGGTATAACATAAGAAACTTGAGGAGCTACATCAGACAACGAACAAAATAACAAGAGATTCAGATTTGAAAGATATTGCTTTTGGCCAGGCTAAAAAGTTTAAATAATAAAAGTTTATATAGATATAGATGATTGGAATAACTAACAAAAGTATAGTTAACACTTAACAATACCAGAAAAACAGTAGTTTCATACCTATGACCTGCATGTTGGAAAAACAACCCTGGAGGAGAATTTATTGATTTTCCAGACCGCTCTATCTTTTTACCAACCTGCATTGCAGAACAGAAGCAAGAAACATTGTGAGCTGTTGACACCAGATTATTTTTGGGGCAACAAAGTAGCAAGACACTACTGACTGAAATTGCACCTTCTCATAGTCCCAAATGTTCAAGAGACCATCTTCAGCTGAACTTCCAAATACAGATGATTTGTCTGGAGACCACTGAATTAAACAAACAGTGATTATTAATAATTAACAATTAATAATATAATATAATGTCAAGAGGCATGAAGAATTATTCAAAAACAAAAAGCATGTCCAAAATTACCTGAACACAAAGAACAGCAGCTTTGTGACCCTCAAATTTATGGATGGGTGACCCAACTCCATTAGTGGTGAGATTGCGACGATCAAACATGCGAACAGAATTATCTGCTGACCTGCAGAGATGTGGTGACAAGTCAAATAGGGATGTGAATCTTCATCAACTTGCACATAATGATATGATAAAAAGTACTGCACATGCCCAAACTAAATTAAATGATGAATTAATGACAATGAGAACTATACAACAGCAGAACATACCCAGTGAGAATCAGATTATCATCATGGGGATTCCAGTCAACACAGTGAAGATCAGCATTATGAGCTTTTTCAACCTGTTACCAAAGTCATGGCAGAGGGAAAACAATTGAAAAACACAGATACAGTGTGTATAAAGGTTATAAATATGAATATTTTAAAATCGAGATGTATGTTTTCCGAGCTGATAAAACCTCAATGTTATTGCATATACTCATAATCCAATAATTTTGGGAGTAGAGAAAAATTAAAAAAAAATGTTCTGTTAAAATATAAAAATCTGCCTTAAAATTTGTACTTCTATAAAAATAATAATAAACAAAAACAAATTTAAATACATGATTGAAGTATAAAGCATATACCTTAACCACAGGGCTAGAGCCAACACGTGCATCCCATAAGATGAGACAAGAATCATCTCCAACACTACAGAACTCCTGTGCACTTCAGCATGATCATAATGATGTCAGGAAGATATGGTTATTTATCAAATATAGTATTTTAACTTCATGCTGCTACAATAAGTACAAACACACTAGATCCCTCAAACAGAAATTTAAAAATGAAAATATAGAACAAAATTCCCCTTACCCCCTCTCGCTTTTCATAATATATTTGAAAAAGGTATAGCTATACATTAATTAATAAAGAATAATGAGTTGATGAAGCGGGAAGAGCAGAGGACACCCTAGACTTCACCCTAATGCTTTGTTTGGATGTGGAGAGAAAATGTGCAAAAAGAAAATGGAAGAAAAGAAAATAAAGAGAAAAAACATAGTTCTCTTCTATTGTTTGGAAGAAGAGAAAAAGGAGAGAGAAAATGCAAATATTCCTTCCTCATGGTAGGTTGGAAAGAAAGGCAAAAGGAAAAAAATATATTTATGTTAAATAACTTCTATATCCTTTTAATGCAATGGGTGGGTAACTGAGCAGGTAAGTATATTTGTCATTTAAAACAAATTTGTCTGATTCCTAATATCTTCTCATGAGAAAATACCAAATATTTATGTGGGCCCCACCATTTTTCTTTTTGCAACCAAACTAGAGAAAATGATATAATCCTCTCATTCTCTCCCACTCAAATAACTTCTTCAATTTCCTCTCATAACCAAACAAAGCCTAAAATTTCATAAGGTGAACAGTAAAAAGAGAAAAGCCATTTTATCGAGGAAAAGCATAGAAGGAAGAAACTACTCAGTATAAAGTATGCAAATTACCTAGATGGGCAGAAAGTCACATCTTCAACAGTATCCTCATGCCCACAATAGATACCTCGTGGTCCAACAGTAGGGCCATCAGCAGTTTTATCAATGCCTTCTCCAGATTTAGAGTTTGATTTGATAATTGACCCACCAGATTTGGAGTCTGTGGCAGCAGATGTTATATGGTCTTCAATACTCCACAACACCACTGTTTTGTCCTTTCCTGCAAATGTATATAAATTCTTTCAGAATTCAGATATAGAATAATCACATCAAGAATTAAGCAGGATTGTTTAAAGAAAAGTTAATGAGTATGCCAACCTCCTGAAAGAACATAGGGTTCAGTTGGGCACATTGCAAGAGCAAATTCTGCATTATCTTGGTGTCCGGTCAATATCTGAAAGAGAATTTACATGTGAATATATCAAGAAGCAGCAACCATGCAAATAACAAAAATAGAAACAACAATAATGTTGCATTAGGAGTTTATTTAATAATGGATAGTTTCAAGGGTAACTAAAGATGGCAGCCACATATTTCAAAATGAAGGAGCAATATTCATTTGAATTTCCAAGTTTTTGCCTAAGAAACATGGATGCATGCTACATTCTCTTTAGTCTCAGATGTTGGTATTGGTATTGGATACATATCTAATCTAATACCAATACATGGGAATATGTCATCAATACATATCTAAGAAGTATCCAAGCCATTTTTATTGAAGAGGAATATTGTGTTGATCCAATTCAGGTGGGACACTGCAATATGGCTCAAAAAGGTTCAAATACAGTTTAAACCATTCATCTCAAAACAGAATCTTCAGTTTTTTCCATGGATTGACTCTTCAGTTTCCTCCACAAGACAGAATCATAACTCTTCCCAGCCTATTACAACGCAACAAACCAGTAAATGTTGCCACCAGTCAGACACGCAAGCATGGACACAACTCTTCTTTTACAGGATGCACAGATCATGACACCCTAGATTGACTTTTGTTTATTTTTTGTATTTTTGCAAAGGCAGAATTTTATATATTTATAATTTTAGTTTGGATTTTACGAATTACAATTATATATCTATAAATATATTGTGTTTTATAAATTTTTTAATGCATATCTATATGTGCATCATAAAAGTATTGTATCTCACATTTTTTTTCAAGAATAGTCGCATCAAATACATATCAGATCATGTATGTGCATCATAGGTTTTTGAACCCAAGGCCAGTTCTAGCCCCAATATTGCTACCCCCACTCTTATGTTCAATAGAGCCACAAGAGAATCATGGCCCATAACTTTTCAAAAATAGCAACATCTGCTACATATCAGATCAGATATTTGCATCATATAACTAAAAATTATATTCAATAAAGTAATCAAATGAAACTACAGCATAATCTGACTCCCACATCAGAAGATCCTACATATAAATAAGATCATGTTTCCAACAAAATAAATAAATAAATATGAGCATTCAACTGCTTCATTCTTTCTCATGTTCCAAACTAGATTGAACTTTTAGAGATGGAATTTTTTATGCAATATTAATGCCCATTCATACCAAATCAGGACGAGAGTTTGTAGCTCCAAGGACAGCATGGCGGTTAGGTTGACTTTCAACATCCCAAACAAGGACCTGGCATTTAAAGAGTTACAAATAAGGAACCACACAAAACCAGGAAATCAAACTAGCTCCAAAGAATAAAAACAACTACAAAGCAAAGCAAACTGTAAAGTTCTCACATCAGGGCTGTCTGTATGTGTAGCCACTATCTTGGAATTTTGTGGTAATTCCCTAATTCTGTTAACCTACAAAACAAAGCCTTATCAGATCACACCCTGATCATCAACACAACAAAACTCAAGCCAAAATATAAATCACTGATGGGTATCCATAAATCCATAAATAAATATAAAATCAAAACCAAGGCAGATTAATTAATGAACACTGTTATTATTTATTCTTCTTCATAGTTCATACATGCTTCAAACACATCCAATTTTTAACCCATCCATCAATGTAAACTGTAAATATACATATGTATACCTCGCCAGGATGTATGATGGTCTTGTACTTCTTCACAAATGGGGACCGCGCCTCTTCATTAAACTGAAACGGGTTAAAAAAAGCATTCCTAGCTGTTTAATCAAATTTCAAACACCAAAGTAAAATCATTCGAACATAACCAAGGTTTTAAATCGCAGTCGCAAATTTGTCATGGTCCTTGATATTGCAAGAAATTGCAGACAAATGCAGCCGAAATGGAGATCACAGAGACCACAAAAACCTTAAGATTGTGACCAAAACCACGGCTGCAAAACCTTAACATTGCGACCAAAACCGCGGCTGCAGACCGGATTTTAAAACCTTGGACGAGAAACATGACATTTACATTCACACAAACATAATTCACCTGCGAAATGTGCTCAGCAGCCGCAACCCTAGGCTTCACAACCTCGCAATTCGCAATCACCAGAGTATTCGGCACGCTGCCATCAGTCTACCAAGAAGAAAAAAAACAAATCAATTTTTTTTCTTCATAAAAACACCACAAAAAACACTCTTTCCTCCCTCTGTTTCAACAAACCACACAAACCAACACACACATTACGCTAACACCGAATAAGAACACAACAAAATTATTTCCCATCACTCAACAAATAAAAAAGGTTTAATTTTTTAAAATTTAAAAAAAAAATTGTTAAGTTGCATTGCCTGCTCTGAAAGGTAGAGACGCTGGCGATTCTTGTAAGTGGCTTGTTCGAGCTGAGGGCCCCACCTATTAACACACACAAAAAAAAAACATTTAAAAAAAATAGATTTGAAGATTGGAAAAAAGGAAAAGAGAAAACCCTAGAGAGAGTGTGTGTTAGCAACCGGCAAGAGAGAGAGGGCCAGACGAGGTTGTGGTTGGCGAGCCAGTCGTAGAGGACAGGGACAAGGGACTTCCATTGCGTGTATTTCTCGTCCACCGAAGGTTGTTGCTGATGCAGTTGCTGCTGCTGATGTTGCTGTGTTTTTCTCCCTTCCTTCAACGCCTTCGCGTGTTGTTGCTGTTCGTCCTTTGGCTTGGGTTTTCGGCCCCTTGTCTCCTTCTTCTTCACCACGCCTTGTTGCGGAGGAGTCTCCATCTGCGTTGGTTCTCTTCACTCAATCACTATGCTCCCTCTCTCACAGTCTCTCTCCACTCTTTTCGTCTTCCACACCCTCGAGTCAAAATAAGCCTGATCTTTTTTTTTTTTAAGTAAATATATATAAATAAAAATAACTATTGCTTTAAAAATAAAAAAAATAAAAAACTAGTGAATTTTTTTACTACTCCATCAGTTAAAAAATGACTACAATTGTAGCTTTCGTAAAAAAATTTCAAATTGACTAATGTTCTCTGTTTTAAATAATCAAACATTCAATCCATTTATGCTATCTAATAAATATTGTTGTATTGAAATATTTAATAATTCACATTGGCAATAACTTGAAAGCCTAAGCCCCTTTCATCGACACATTCACTCTTGGGTATCAAAAGTTTGTTAGGAGCATAAACTTCCTTTCTTATACTTGGAAATAAAATATAAGTTATATGTAAACCAAGTATCTCATGAGTTGTTTCTTAGAAGTTCAGAAAATGTTTCTCTCAATCAGAATTTGATCTTCGTATTTTTAAAAATATTGATGCTACTTTTGAAGTTAATTTCTTTTTTTAAAAACCTTTTCAAATATTATCTGAATTAATCTTGTTTAATATAAAGATCTTTCAGAAGTTAAAATAAATATGCAGCAATCACACATATATGAGAAACTTCAAGAAATGAGACAATACAAAATTTATATTGGTTCACCTATAAACCTTGGGCTACATTACACCTGTAGGATTTTCCACTAACCACAAGCACCAATTACAAAGGTGTTCTTTCTCTTAAAGCTTCCTCAGGCTTTTACAAAGTTATTTGAACGTGCTAGTTTAATTTGGAGTTGATTAATGATACTAATTAAATGAACCTATGCAATATTACATATTTAAAGTTAAAAAAAAAAAAAAGCTTTTAGTTACCAAGTTTCTGAATAGGAGCATACTTTATAAATTCCCATAAATACCTAAATAACATAAGCAAATAAGAAAATAGCCATATAACTTGGCATCATAATGTACTAAATTGGGCGATCCTCACCCTTTAGCAATATTACACATAAGATAATAATTAAACCAACTTAAAGTAAATAATTTGACAATCGTCCTTCGATACGCCTAGCCTTACAGTAGTTCCTTCTTTAAGGTGCTTTGATTTGCAGAACTTATCCCATCCACCCGTAAGATTGCAGTACAACGGTGATTGAGTCAGCCACTTTAGGCTGCAATTCCATTTGTCGCCTCTTTCATCTACCAACTCAACATCAGTGCAAGTCTTTGAAAAAGCAACTTGGCAGAAACTTAGAGGCAATTGCTGTTTAGTATGAGAACATTAAAAACATTAGTTACATAAAAGTTTCCATTTCAAAAATTAAAAAACACAAAGCATTAAGGGATTATTAAAAGCACCACTTACCAATACAGATGAAGTGACATCATTTACAGTCAATGTCTTCAACAAAGAATGGAAGAAATGACCGTCAACATGATGATCAATAGCTTGACCATCATTAATATCATTATCGGATATGCAAATTGGAATATTCTCCTCATCAAATTTAAGGTTCTTTTGCCCAGTAGGATAATCAACTTCATCTCCTATTCTATTTTTCACTTGCAGCAAAAAAGTGGTGGGATTTATGTATACCATTGTTAGCCATCCCCCATAGGTTAGGTCATATAAATCTCCAATCATTTGAATTCCTTGAGTTAAATAGACTTTATTATTTTTCTTTTCTACTTCAACCTCAAATTCATTTTCATTAGGATCACGTAATTTAACCCGATTTGGTATTTGATGATAGAAATCCTTTGAAAAAAGAAGGGGCAACCTTACTTTTTCCTGCATTGAAACAACGAATATATTAATAAGAATGATTCATAGAAAATATAAAATAATATGTTAGCCAAGACGATTCATAATAAAAATAAAAAAGCAGACCAATTTGATACTTACATATCCAGGAACGAACTCACAATAATAGGTTTGGTACTTTATCTTTATATCAGTAACATATTCATCATTTTCTAACTTTGGTTCATTTTCCATCTGCAAACAATGTGAATGAGAATATATCAGACATCAATTGAGAGTAAATAAAGCATTGTAAATCACATATCTATTTATTGGAAATGAAGATGTAGTGCACACCTCAATTAATTATGGGTAACAATTTGCATTGTAACTCAAAATGTAATCAATATTAACGTGTTTTAATTTAGTTGTTTTGAACATCCATTTTTTTCAAAATTCAAATTCTTTTTACCGTTAAGGTCATTAAGGAGCTTTTTAAGCAAGCTTTTACTATGGGAGTGACACGTGTATAACTTTCCTTTAAATGGTATATCAGACGTCAATTGAGAGTAAATAAAGCATTGTAACTCACATATCTATTTATTGGAAATGAAGTTGTAGTGCACATCTCAATTAATTATGGATAACAATTTGCATTGTAACTAAAAATGTAATCAATATTAACATGTTTTTAATTTAGTTGTTTTGAACATCCATTTTTTTCAAAATTCAAATTCTTTTTACCGTTAAGGTCATTAAGGAGCTTCTTAAGCAAGCTTTTACTGTGGGAGTGACATGTGTATAACTTTTCTTTAAATGGTATATCAGAATTGAGAGTAAATAAAGCATTGTAACTCACATCTCTATTTATTAAAAAAAAGATGTAGTGCACACCTCAATTAATTATGGATAACAATTTGCATTGTAACTCAAAATGTAATCAATATTAACATGTTTTTAATTTAGTTGTTTTGAACATCCATTTTTTTTCAAAATTCAAATTCTTTTTACCGTTAAGGTCATTAAGGAGCTTCTTAAGCAAGCTTTTACTATAGGAGTGACACATGTATAACTTTCCTTTAAATGGGGTTTGCTTTATATAAATTATAGATTATAGATATATTATTAGATATATTATGCTGACATACAATTAAATTACAATGGTTGATGCAAATTTTTTTATGAAATTCTAGAGGGTGTTAAGCATTGCTTATGTTTGAGGCATTTATATGCCAATGTTAAGAAAAAATTTAGAGGTGGAACTCTAATTAGGGATTTGATGATGGTTGCTATTAAGGTAACATACATTGAAGCTTGGAAAGAGTGTAATGGCTCAAAATAATGGAATAAGTAAATAAAAAACAATTAATTTAAACATCCACTAGCAATTATCATCGTATGTTAAAATAAATGAACAAATTGATAATTGCTACAATATATCAATTAAGAATATACAACTAATGCACATATAAGAAATAATGAGATTACTAAAGAACAATAATTGTAGTTTTCTAATTAGTCAATACTTCATAAATGCAAACTCCTCACTATTCATAACCTTTTTCAAGAGAAACGTTGGAGAAAAACTTTAGTCTAAACATTAAATACAAATTAATTTTTTAATTCAATGTGTTGTGATTTTATAATGTAAACATGCTTTTTAATGCTTCAAAACATGAATGCAAATTATATAGAACTTTTATTCTTGTGAGTGACATGCTACATGCTCAAAAGTCCATGTTGTCATGCTTTTTTGTGTCAGGCGTGATGCTCAGGACAACTCTTTTAGAGGTAGATTTATGTGACCTTTTGTCTCTTATGATTATAATGAAACTTCTAAAATGAAGAACTTTAAGATAAGTCTTAGGACAAACTCTTATAAGACGAAGGTTATACATGTTCCTAGGACAATATTCTTTGTAGGATGATGTTGGCAAATAAAAAAGTTGTTTTGTCATATTTATTTTTGTGTGTCAAACATGATATTCAAGAAATATTTAGTTGTATGTAGGTAATTCGCTTTTGTGTAAGAACATTTGAAGCATATTGGTGAAGTCTTTTAGTAAGATGATCTAAAGTCACTTTGTCAAATGATATTGATTAAATTAATCTGTAGGTCCCTATTTGATAATTTTTAATTAGGTCCTTGAACTTTTTTTTTTTCAATTAGGTCCCTAAACTTATATTTTTTTAATTAAGTCCCTGCATTAGGGACATGGACCTAATTAACAAATAAATACAAGTTTAAGGACCTAATTAGAAAATAAATGTAAGTTCAAAGATCCAATTGAAACAAACAAATATTCAAGGATCAAATTAAAAATTTGGCAAAAGTTTAAGGAGCCACAAAGTAATTAAACCAATAATATTCTAACAATGTACTACTAGATTTTTTACTAGGTTTATCAAATCATTTAATTTAGACAATTTCTTGACTTAAACAATGTGATCCTTTTTGGACCATGCATCTCTTTTTATTTCTAAGGGGAGGCTGACTCATAATTAAAAGGGAAGGTTTGTATATCTGAAACACTAAATATCTACACACATTAGGTTTTTCTTATTTTTTTATTATTAGTTATCTAATCACAGTATCCTACATATGTTTGTTATCTATCAAAATTAAAGTATTAAATGCCTATAGACCCTAACTATATCAATTTTAAAAGTTAAAATTTTATTTATTATTGTCTTATATAAACTATTTACTTAATTTTATTTTTCAAAATTTTTATCAAATTGATGATTATTACTTTTCTTTTAATTCCCATCATCAAATATTTCATTTCTAATCTTAAGTTGCTTTTATGAATACAAATTATATTTTATTACTATTTTACTTCATTTTTTTAACATAAAGATGTTTAAATTAATAAGTAAACATTTATTCAAAAAGAAATTTGATTAAAAAAATAAATGAGTTAAAATTGTTAAGTCGAAGTTCTATATTCTTTAAATAAGTCAAACCCAAGTTTTAAATTTAATCTATTTAGATAAATGAGTCAAATTTGAATATCTTGTTTCACAAATGAAACTTGATCTTCAAATGTTTAGATCAATTTGACTTGTTTATAATCCTAGGCCCATCTCAATAAACAAATCTGGCCTGTCAAGACAAGCCCTCCACGGGAAGCCTGGAACAGTCTAATTTTATTTATTTTTGTTCTTTTGCCCCATCTCTATATGTCATTGTCATTTAAGTTATAAACATCTGATGCCAAAACTATCATCATAAAGATATTTCAAAAATGAGTGGCCTGTGTAAATTCAGAAATGTATTCGTTATATATCATGTTCAATACAACTAATTAACCAGATTCCATTCCATCCCCTCCTCCTCTAAATACATGTGGCTTTGACAATTTGAACATTACATTATTGATGCTGCAACTGCATAGACTAATTAATATCTTGAATGTTGTATTTGCAATTGGAGGTCTTAGTAAAGGCCATCTTCAGTCCTTTTCTATTTTCAAGCTAGATTTGCATTTCTTCCCCTCTTCCAAGAGTTAGTACCAGTTACATACACATGATCTTGCAGGTTAGCAGAAAAAACATGTCAAAACCTATTTACAACTTGCTTGTTGTATGTATTCTCTTGTCAAACTTCAAAGGGCTCAGGCAGAGAGGTGCAATGTCTCCAGCAGAGTTGTGAACTGCACATTAACAAAGTGAGGGAGAGCAATATGCACAGAAGGAAGTTCAAAAATTGCAATTTGGCTCAATTGGAACCTGGTCATAAGACTCATAACTTAAACATAGTTCCATGTTCACTGACACTACCCCCAGAAAGCTTTCTAATTATCTGCCACAACCTCTTGCTTCTTCCAGTATTCAAAGGACCTGAATAAGAATGTCTTCTAAATGATCCGGACACTTGCCTTCCATATCTTGCCGATGAGCTGAATAACTCTGATGCTAACAACCCATTTTCAATGTCAACTCCAGAATGATAGTTAGTGGCTGAGAATTGGCATTGTAAATTATCTGATAGTTGTCTAGAATGGCTCAAATCAACTGAGCTAGAAGTTGAACCTGCTTCTCTTGCCTCATCACATTCATTGCACACAAGTTTTAAAGCCTGAACAACCTCCCCCATGAAAGGACGGTCCGACACCTCTGGTTGTACACACATTGAAGCAATGGCTGCAACTTTAGCCAAACTATCAGAAGGCGCATCAGGTCCTAGAGATGGATCTATTAATGCTTCCAATCCGTCTTCGCTCGAGAGTAGTGGACGAGCCCACGCAACGAGGTTTTCTTGACCAGGAGGTCGTGACATGTCTACCGGTTTTCTTCCGGTCAAAAGCTCAAGGAGGACAACACCATAGCTGTAAACATCACTCTTTACAAGAAGATGCCCGGTCATTGCATACTCCGGAGCCACATAACTGAATAGTTTTTCAAATATGAAATTTAAAATTATATTAGCGAATGCATAATAGTAAAACAACAAAGAATTACAGTAGTTTTCCAACAAAATAGTGTAGATATTTCCATGAATTGAAACTTTTTAATAGTTGGTTATAATCACACAAGCTGACAAAAAATTTGGACAGTGGAAGTTAGATGACTGAAACAAATCAGGGATTAAATATCATGATTCATCCTCTCAACTTTTCTTCTGAGTGTTTGTTCTCCTGAAACAAATGCTGGAGCAATTAGAGTGCTATGCAATTTTGAGACGATAATTTTTTGGCACAATTGAACATTAATCACTCTGTCAAATGAATAATCTAGATGCAGCATATAGGTGGACATCTAGTTCCATAATAAATTACCAGAAATAGCACTGGCATCTATTTATTGCTATACCTCCACTTCTTCAAAATTAATCTCAGTTAAAAATCATTTCAGACAGTGTACAAGATCAAAACATTATAGATTCATAATATAAATAACTACAGAAGCAAATGTCTTCAGACATGGTTAAGAAATTACTTCATTTTACTCAACTGTAGAGTTCTAGTTTTAACTTGACTTATCAACCTCCCACAAATTTATTATGTTGGAATGACAAGAAAATCTCAAGGGTACTGAAGTGAAGAGATGACTTGTAGATAAAACTTTTCAAATTAGAAATAGGAAGGAAAGAACTGTTACCCAAAAGTTCCCATGACTCGTGTTGATATGTGTCTGTTCCCCTCATCAGCTGCTGTTCGGGCCAATCCAAAATCGGATACTTTTGGTGTAAAATCATTTTCTAGCAAGATATTGCTAGACTTGAAGTCCCTGTGTATGACATGGGGACTTGAATCTTCATGCAGATAAGCCAGTCCACGAGCAGAACCAAGAGCTATCTTTAACCGAGCACTCCAATCAAGTGGGCTGTTTTCCTTGTCAATTCCTACCAGAAGACCAAATATAAGAAAACCATTATCTTAAAGAACTAAACAATTGGAATGGTACTTGAAACTGAATCAAGAAGAGTTAAGTACCATGTAAATGGGATTCCACGCTGCCATTTGGAATGAGTTCATAAACTAGACAGCGGAAGCTGACCTCTGCGCATATACCAATCAACTTAACCAAGTTTCTATGGTGAAGGCGGCTAAGCATCTCAACTTCAGATAGGAATTCACGGTCGCCGTGATGATCCTCTCTTTTCAGAACCTTGACTGCCACTTTTGTCCCATCTTCAAGTATACCACTATAAACACGCCCAAAACCACCTTCTCCAAGTACTCTGGAATCATGGAAGTTATCTGTGGCTTTCTCAATGTCATTCATGCTGAAAGTCTTAGCAGATCCTGTATAAGCAGCAATGCTAGATCGAAATGATGCCGAAGCTGAAGCAAGCCCACCTCCAACCAATGATCCAGCAGCACCTGTGAAATTCATGTTTGTTTCTTTGTCAAAAGGCTTATAAATGATAAAAGAATCAAATTGGCAGAATATTATGTTATAATTAAACACAAAATTATGGGACACCAATTATTTAATTTCAAAATACCTTACTTGAGAAAAAGATCTTATTTGTTTAAATTGTTGCAACTGGACTTTTCATTTTCTGCATAGAATTCTGCCAACCATTTTTTCCTAATGCTATTAAGATGAGATAAATACTAAACATATGATCTATAATTTGTAAATAAAGTGTTTTTTCTCTCTCTCTATATATATAGTGTTGTTTTAAATGATCAACCAAGACAACATTTCTAACAGGGAAAAATGCACCAGTTTACTAGATTACAAGACACTACCATTTGTATTACTATTACCTGGTGCTTTGGTAAGAGAAGGAGGCAAAACCCGTGGGGTTGATGTTGGTTGACTCACATGATCTCTGAACTTGAACAATGCCAAAGCAGCAGCAGAGCATAAAATGACTACTAGAAAAACTGAAAGAGCAATAATAGCAATTATGCCCTTGCTAAGTCCACCTTTATGTTGTCTCTTTGATATGTCAACCCCAAGGGGCTTTATTGTCCTACCATTATTGCCACCACCCGAATATGGACCACCATCGATTATGGAAATGCTTGAAGGAGGTAAAGGAGGAGATGGAGGCAAACCTATATTCAGAGGACCACATAAAATTTCTAACCAGAAAAGTCATGAAGAGGATACAACTACAAGACATTCAAAATTTATATATACCTGGATAGGTCACATATAACACGTCATAATCACCAAAGTAAGAAGTCTTTATAACAACTTGTTTATGCCAAAATCTCTCAGAAGTTAAAAAGGCGGTAGTGTTATCAAATTGTTCCCCAAGTGGTACCAAATCAATGAACACAACAGTTTTATCAGGTTGCTGGTTTGCTGCGTCAGCTCCCATAATGCGAACTTGACTTTGCTTCATGAAAACCCCAGTGGCGATTTCAGAAGCAAACTCTGAAACCAAAGGGAAGAAAGTATACAGAGAAACACTAAGGCGAAGACTGACTTTCATGGGCAACACACATTTGCAAGGTGCTCCAGGTGGAGTACTTGTATAGGGATCTGAGCAAACCAGTGATATACAATCTAAAAAATGAAGAATGGACATTGTATATTTCAGTTTGATGAATACAGTCAGAAAAAGTACATATATTAGCTGAAATAACTCCTTTACTAGAGATAAAACAAATAAAGCATCATTGACTAACCTTCATTAGGAGGTGGGGGTGGCAGTGCTCGAAAACGAGGCTGGACTGGCTTCTTAGGGATCTTGGAAGAAGGCCGAGAAGGAGACACTTTAGGAGGGGGCAATGGAACTTGCAATAACAAATACAATGAATGGATGCAAAAGGATAAGTAGATGATAATGAAAAGACAAGATTTTCTAAAATATTTGTAATGAGTATGGAAGCTTAGCCTGTCTTACTTTTGGTTGAGTGGGGGGATATTTTGAATGACGGAGAAGGAGCCGGTGAAACCGAGGAACCTGCCATGCAGAAAAGTTTCAGTAATCAAAGTTTCCTTTATTTATTTATCAGTCTAATAGAAGAAACATGTTATAAGCTCACCAAACTTTTATAGGTACCTGTGTTCATTGGTGGTGGAGCATGATGTCTTGTCCTAATTGTTGGCAGCGGCGAGGGAGGATTTGATCCATCTACATAAAATAACCAAACAAAAAGTAATAAATTCAATTGCAGTGAAAATCTTAATTTGTGTGGAACAATAATTCAATAGATCGGTTAATAAACCAAACCTTGGTGTTTTGAAGTGGAAGGAGAAACCGAATGTGATGATGCAGGAGCAGGGCTGGTGATTGTGTTCCTTGTATGGTGATGCTCATAAAATGTGGTTGAAGGTGAAGATGCAGGAGGATGATCTTTGTTGAAAGGAGATTTGGGAGATGAAATCGGTGGCTCAGGAGCATGGTTAAATTGTCCTTCTTTATGTGCAGAAGAAGGAGCTACAGAATAAAAGAAAATAAATAAGTTAACTCAGTATGTATGTATGTATGTATGTATACAAAAATATTTTGGTATAGTGTGTCTTACAATAATTTTAATATTTACATTCCTTATTCACACCATTTTCCATCTGCTACAACTTTAGGTTTTGTATAGTAAATAATTGAACGTGATAAAAAAGAATGGTTGTGCATGCAGTCATTTTAAATATGGTAAAATTACATTTCCAAAAGAATTCAAGCATGAAGTCAACTTTGTATATGTTAGACTTGAAAAATAACTCCTGTGCCTTTGCCAAAAAAACTCGACACTTTAATGAGAGTTGGTTTTTCACATGATATTAGAGCCTTTATGACAAAGTGGTCTTGAGTTCAAACTTGCCATCTCCATTCAATATGACTAAGTAGAATTTCAATACAAGGTAAAATGTTCTTGTGTATTGTCCACTTTTCAAGCCAAATGAACTCTTGTGTGCAGGAAAGTGTTAGAGATATATAAATCTTTCTTGGTCCTTCACCAGCTTAGGTTTTTGGGAGAGTAGGTCTTTGACAGTATTGTTAGGGAAATCTTTTAGTTTCATGCTGTTAGTACAATCAGCAATCCTCTAGTTAAGAATTTGGAACTCATCAAAAGTAGTTTAATGTTACAGTATACCTTGAGCAGGGGAATGTACTATAGCTGGTAGTGGCTTTGCTGTTTTGTACGGAGGTGCAGAAACTGGTTCTCCACCGTTTTTCCAATTGAAGCTTCTAGAAGGTGTTAATGCAGGAGAGACAACAGGTGCTGCATCAAATGTTTTGTGCCAATTAAGTTTCCATCAATTGAAGAATTATTGATGCTGTTAGCACAATGAGCAATCCTCTAGTTAAGAATTTGCAACTCATCAGAAGTAGTTTAATGTTACCATATACCTTGAGCATGGGAATGTACTATAGCTGGTGGTGGCTTTGGTGTTTCGTACACAGGTGCAGAAACTGGTTCTCCACCTTTTTTCCAACTGAAGCTTCTGGAAGGAGTCAATGCAGGAGAGACAACAGGTGCTGCACCACATATTTTGTGCTAATTAAATTAATTAATGCACAATAGCATTAACAACATTAAAGGAATTATAGTAACAGATGCAAATGTTAAACACTCTAGAATGATAGTTACAGGAGAACAATTATATATTGAAAAAATTCAATGAATTTTTTTTGAAGAGTTTCGTGGTATAAGATATTTCATTGTTAAGCTATATGCTGATAGTTGTACCTAAACTAAATTTATTTTAGTGATTACATATTCTTTTGCATGTTTAGTTGCAACTTTGTGGATTTAGCTTGAGAGTGAGATGTGTAAAGTGAGAAGTAAGAGAGAATCCACCCTTGATTTGAATTAAAGTATCCCATAATTTAACCCACTTTAAATTGAACTTATAGAAGGTGGATGCACCCTTTTTCGCACCTCAGAAGATCCAAATCCCAGCCTTATAACTTATAAGCACTACTTAGGCCATCTGTACTCTATGATGTTTCACTCGGCCTTTCTGGTCAGCTTTTCCTGCAGGTAGCCCTTTGAATGTGGCCTAACAATGGATTTAGGATAGACTATGATACCATCTTAGAATTTGGGCTTAAGGCCTAACTCAACCACAAAAACCCAACTTGTAAAGTAAGGACTGCCTAAACCTTATAAGCACCACTCAGGTCTCTATTAGACGAGGGATTTCATTTGCCTAAGAGCTGATGTCTTGGTGGTTGCACTCTACGACACTTGACTTATCCTTTCTGGTCAGCCCCTTTGTAGGTAGCCCTTTTTGAGACACTGGCGACCAATTCTAATAGGCTACAATTAAGGTGGGCTAGGGGTGACTATAATTATAGCAACTTTCCAACTATTGTATGGAATATCTTGCAAGCATAACTCATCAAACAACATTTTGCCAGTTAAACAACCTCATGATCATTCTATAATTATTCCACTTTGCATGTAGCAAAAATTAGGCATGATCAGGGAACATTACATATCAGTCATGATCGTCATTTTTAATCTCAATTCAATTGTCGAGATATATAATACACATTTCCCATTTCATTGTCAAATTATTATGTGATTTAAAAAATGAGAGAGATGAAATAACATCTCTTCAGGGATCATCGACAGCAACAAAATATATAATATATAATTGTACATAAGATTGGGTTTTTAAACCTTCATTCGAAGAGTAGAAAGACTATAGATGTGGAATTAAAAAGATTAAACAATTTAAAGAAGAAAAAAAAAAAAACTACTGTAACGTATCTGAAAATAAACAACAGCGGGAAGGGGGATAACAGAACAAAATCCTATCTCAAAATTTGCACCTGGTGATTTGGGTGGAGATGCTGCTGGTATGACTGGGTGGACCAATGGTGGATCTACTGGAAATGGACTTGGTGGTGTAAGTGATGCTGCATGGATACAACAAAAGAAAAATCAAGGAGACAAGTAAAAGGGATGATCTGATAAAATTAATACTTGGATATTTTAACTTTCTCCCTTCTTTCATCAAAATAAGGTAATAAGGTTATATGGGTGGAATTATTTTTGGTAAAATAAGTGGCCTATTTATTGGTTATTTTCCATTTTTCATGTGCGGATGCAATAGATTTTGTGCTTTCATGAAAAAAAAAACTGAGTTTAGAACCATAATAATTGAATTCTAAAGATGATTAGATAAGATTATATAACATACGTGGCCTTTCTGGTGCTATTGCAGTTCTATTGTGAGCATCAGGTGGGGAATTTCCATGATGAGTTGGTTGACTGACTGATGAATTTTTTGGCAAATTTGCAGGAGGTGTTGCAACTGGGGCTGTTAAAAAATGCCATAGAAACAGATATCTGAAGTCAGTATCAACTGGAAATTAGCAATGAAAGAAAAAAAAAACAGTTACGAACCATCAAGAAGAATTACCTTGGGAAACTGGCTCCAATGTGTGACCAATGCTGATATTCCTTCTGGGAACAGTTGGAGGCAAACTTCCATGTTCAGTTGGCTGACTCACTGGCGAATGTTCGGGCAAACTGAATACTTTAGGGGCTGTTCAAAATGCATTAGAAGAACATACTTTAGGCTCAATACCAACTGGAGGTTGGAGATGAAAAAAAAAAGGAGGAAACTTCAGAAGTAAGAAATCAGGTGACAACTTTTTACTTTCATCACATGCCTGGTGAAATTGGCTCTGGAATGTGACCATTATTTGCACCCTCTCCATGAGGCAAACTACCATTTTCAGTTGGTTGGCTTACTGGTGAAATTTTGGGCAATTTGGTAGAAGGTATTGGAACTAGGGCTGTTCAAATATTCAATAGAAGAGCATATTTTAGGTCAATACCAACTGGAAGCTGGAAAACCATCCTTAAGAATTCCAACTTAATGACAAGACTTTTTATCTCATACCTGGCAAAGCTGGCTCTGGCTTGTGACTCTTATTCCTCTCATCAATCTTAGGAGGCAAACTTCCATGTTCAATTGGTTGGCTGACTGGTGAAGTTTTTGGCAAATTGTCTGAAGGTATTTCAATGGGAGCTGTTCAAGAAGCAATGGAAGAGCTGAATTTGGGTTATTATCAATGGGAAGGTTCCCCCCCAGAAAAAGAAACTTCTCAGTCATGTTACCTGGAGCAATTGGTGTGGATATAGGAGGCCTAATAGCAGGTGTTTTGCTTTGAGGTGGACTTGGTTGTATGGATGGTGGCACATTCCCTTCAGCAGTTGATGGTGCATGAGCAGCATTATATGATGCCGGTGGTGATGATATTATGGTGCTTGTACTAGGACTAGGAGATATAGATGGTTCAAATCCTTTTATCTTCTGAGGAGTTGGAGCTGATGTAGGAGGTGGTAATGTAGTAGCTGGAGGGGGCAAGAATGACCCTGGATGGTGCAAACCCAATTTTTTGGTCAGATAATCCCAATATGACCTAATGGATTAAAGGAGTGAAATTACCATTTGGTACTTCTGGAGGGCTTGGTGCAATAGTTCTCCATGGTTCTCTTGGGTGTAAAGTACCAGGTGGTTCACTGGGGGAAGGATCCACAGGTATGATTTCAGGAGATGGGGATATACCAAACCCTGAAAGAAGGAAAACAACTATTAAATACCAGCAAAAACTAATAGGGACAGGACAATGCATAATCAAGTTCAAAAAGCTCAAAATTCAAACCCATTTTGTATGATATTTAGATTTAATTTTAGATTGGAATAGATATACCATTTGGATCTGAAGGTGATTTTGGAGGACTGCTTCCCCATGATAGTCCATGATGGATAGGAGCAGGTGCTTCTCCACTAGGATGAATGACTGGAAGGAATGCTGGAGATGGGGATATAACAGACCCTTGAAGAAGATATTATCAGTTGGGAAGCCAAAAGTTCCATGCGAGAAAAGGAAAAATTATCAATTTTTTTTTCCAGCAAGATCAAAATTATCAAATCAGATGACTTAGGCTGATTAGTTAGGCAAGCATATGGGTTCACATCAGCAATATCTTACTGCAAAATTTAACATTTTGTAATATTGGTATTTCTCTTCTGGTTGAGTTTGTACTTTGCAGTGTATTTGGACAATTAAATTTGAAATAAAAATAATGGATTGTGGTTCAATTGAGAGGTGAAAGAATTCAGCAATCATTTTTCTACTTCTACAAATTTAAATATAGAAGACCACTTTTTTGTTTTTAAAACAAGAAGACATTCAAGAGCATCACTATGAAGAGAGTGATCCCAACTAGGTTGGTACCTCAATCCCCATCAATCATCTGCAGCACACCTTAATTTTATTGAAAAAAACATAGAAGAATAAAGAAGACAAAAGCATGGGGGACCAGACCAAACCCATGTGTAAACATAAGAGTTATCTAAATCTGAAATTGGGGAGACCCAGCCTATTACGGAAAAAATCCTCTCTAATAATATTGAAGACCACTAGATTCTTAGGGAACAACACTAGTAGCTTCCTTCAATGAGTATTTAAAGGGGGATAAAAAATCAATCCACATGCAAAACGTACCTTCACTAGAAGAACCTGTTTGGTTTTCAAATGATTATGGGGAGGATAAGAAATCAATCAACATGCAAAAAGTACCTTCACTAGAAGAACTCCGGCTTTAAATGATTATGTGAACTACAAGTTACAACTTTCTTGAACCAGTAGTAAAACCTATATGCATCTATTTGAATGCTTAGCACAGGAGAACTCTTCATATAAAGCAATGATTACAGATAGCAAAATCAGTAGTTATCAGCTGACTCTGTTGTAAACAGCCAATGTAAATTGATTCTAATGGCACATAGGCTCACAACAAGTATGGAGGGTGAATGAATGTGCTCAAAAACCACCAGCAACTTGCCTTTTGTTTAATATATTCAAACCAAAATTAGATTTTGTAAGCAATGCAAAATGCAACAGAAAGAGGACATCAAATGCCACCTTTGGTTATCCTAGCTCCAAGTATAAAGATTTAAACCAATAGTTTGATTGCAAACTCAGCTATGATGTTGAGGCTCTCTATGATATTATTGTTATTATTATCACTATTAATTATATAATAACAACTTAAAAACCATGTATGCTGATCCAGATCATGTTCTTGTAGCCTAAGCATAAGTTTTATCATAACCTGTGACAAACTGTGGCAAAAATTTCTGAAGAGATTAACTTCAACAAAGAGTTCTGAGAATTAAGTACCTACCTTCAGATCCTTGGAATGCCACAACAAAGCCAATGATGCAGAGCTTCACCAGCTGCAGAATCAGTGCCAAAACAACCCCCATCTCCACACCAATTTCCACAACCTCTTCAGAAGTGAGTCAACAGAACAACAGGACAATAAATAGGAGAAAAAAAAAAAGTACAGCTTTGGAAGCTTATTACTTGAAGCAAGAACAAATAGAGGTTAAATTGAAGAAGACCCACATATAGTGACACCAAAGCAATGAGAGGGAAGGTTATGGAACAAGCCAGAACAGTCTTTGGTGAAAAGGACAAGAGCCAGAACAAGTGTGTCTTGAGAACAACTTGAGCTCATGAATTGTGAGGAACAGAACTCAGAGTCTTCCATGGCAGGGGTAGGAATTAGAAAACTAGAAAGTTGAACTCTTTCCACTGGAGTTGGTAACTAGATCAAGTATAAAATTGATGCAAAGCAATAAAAATATTCACTTTGTGTATTCCACAATCCACACACACTTCAAGAAAACTCAAGAGAGGAAAAAGAAAAGTAACAGACCCCCTTCTCAGTGAGAGAGAGAGGCAGTTGGGGTGGGGCAGGGAGGCTCAGGAACGGAACAGAACATAACAGTCTTATTTTTTGTATTAAAGAAAAATGTGTACTTATTTTTTTGTTTGCTAATTATTCAGTGGGGAAAGTCAGATTTAAGTGTTGTTGTCAACAGAGGATAATTACCAAACTTTACTTTGATTTCAGTTCAATGGAGGTTGCCTAGTTGCTTTTCCTCTTTCCCTTTGGGCAGCTCTTGTTGGCCATCTAGAGGAAAGTGATTTATTGATGATAATAATAATAATAATAAGGTGTGCCATGTGGCAAAATCTTGTTCTGATGCCTCTTGAATCTCCCTCACATGATCTCAGGTTAATTAATGCTTAATTGACTTCTGCAACACACAAATAAATGGTCATCAATTAGGTTAATGTATTGTGATAAATTTTTAAATTGCAGATTGTTTAGGGAAAAAGTAAAGGATCCAGTGTCCAACTCATGGTTTGTGTAACAGATTTGTAAGGCCAGGATTTCAATCACATGGATTTGCTGTAATAAGGGATTAATTCATCTCCATCCCACACATTCATTCAACACTGGATTTTTTAATTTTAACAAGTTAATATAGTGGTCAAGAGGACATTGGAGATAAGGGGAAAATATGGCCCCCATGACATTCCATGTAATGGACAAAAACTGAACTTTAGGACCATTTTTATCAATTCTGAGACGATACGAAAAAATCAGACAACAGCAGTTACCCCATTAAGAGTTTTATGGCACATGAGAATGGGGCAGATGCATCTAGAAATCCTTTGTTACTTGCTTTGTGGGATGAAAATTCAATTCAAATCTTCATGAATATTTATTAAGTGAGTATCTATAAATTCTATAAATATTTGTGTGTATTTATGTATGTTTTTTAAAATATATTTTTTTTAAAAAATAAAATATATAATTTTGAATCATATATTTATATTATAAATAACATAGAGTAACTTACTTTTTTATATAAATAAGAATATTTAATTAATTTTAAATTGTAGATATCTACATCAACATATATCAATACTTTATTATCTATTCTCATCTCGTTAATAATCAGACAAAGAAAAAATCTATTCATTGTATCGCTAAGTGCTCATTAAGCTATCAATTTTAAATTTTATAGCAAGTTTTACCCGTAAATATGATTTGTTTTTTTTTTCAGGTTGATTATGAATTTTCTGTCTAGGAGTATGATTGTTTTTTGTCATCTCTAATGGCAGTTCATATTGCACCATCCAATGACCTTTTCAAGTTGATTATTGCCTAACTATTTGCCCGAGGACTTTTATCGAGCACCGCAATTGAAATTCATGGCACATAAACCTTTCTTGGCTAATTCGATGAGGTTATGATATTAAGGGATTTGTTCCCGTAAATATTATAATTTTAAATCAAGTTATTATTATTATTAAGTTTTTAAATCAAACGATGATATATAAATGTTCTTGTAACGTTAAATAACTTCTATTGATGATGTATTGTAACTTTTTTTTAAACAAAAACATCTACACGTCATAAAAAGAATTAATTCAAGTTTTATATATATTTTTTGCGACCAATTTTCATTTAATAGACGGTTTACAAACATTAACGTAAATTATGATCAAGGTGATATGTTCCGTTCCGATTTCCAAATAAGATAATGTTTGCTTTTCTAAAATTTTTTTTAGAGAAAAAGAAAGCTTCTGATAAGGGAATCAGTGCAATAAATTCCTGTCCCCAAACCAAAAATTAACCAAAAAAAGAAAACAAATTGAACAAAACGTGGACTGAAAGAGGACAAAAGCATTGTTATATGTATGTTATTGATGGTATATGAAACAAAGTGGTACATCATGAGAGAGACACACATTAATCTCGTAGAGAGGGGGTCCAAAAAGAGTGAAATAAGGGCCTCTTGGCAAGGGTAGTGTAGATTGGTTGGCCAGCAGTGAGTGATGATTTTCTTGGATTGTAGTGCAAAGACAATGGCCTCAAGATGGTGGTGGTGGTGGGTGCAGAATCTTTTGCTGTCCACATGGACCATTGCAGCACAACAGTATTGGAAGGGGTAGGGTCCATATATTGTTTTGTCTAAACCACGCATATAATTGACAATGTTGTTCGAATCTTACAGAATTATTATAAGTAACAAACTCTCTCAGTCATGTTTTTAACACAATTGCATATTTAGACTTGAACTCAAGACTATTAGTTATAGTTAGAACAATTTCGTGTCAGTTGATCCATCCGCTCGGTATTAGGTAGGATCCATATGCAAACTTCATGATATTACACATTTTCTTTTTGAAACTTGTCACTCCAAGCATTAATTTATGTAAGTGGGACTCAGTGCCCAGATGCGGTTTTGAGCTGACAAAGGCAAGGCTTCTTAATTAGGGACACTACTTGATGACAACTCATTTTGAAGTTGCATATGGCAATTGAAAATGGAGATATATATATATATATATATATAGGAGGATTTTGTTTCTTAAAGACAGCATAACACAAGACCTAAAGTAAGTTTTTGAACCCAAATTCCTTTTTTGATTGGATGTTATTTTATATAAAATGTAAAGTTCCCTTCTCATTTTTTGCAATTTCTTTTATTTAAATAAATATTTCAACATTTATTTATCATGAAGATTATCCACCATCGAAGCATAAAAAACAATCTTTCTTTTTTGAAAGTGAAAGTCGTCGTACAAGAGAACGAAAATGGATACTTTTTCCCTTGAATGCACTTCAGCTATTTGGATTGTCTTTATTAATAATTTTGGAAGATCAAAACTCAATTTTATAAGCCAATTAGTTTAGTTGGCACTCATCTTAGTGTCCTTTTGTTTTAAAATTAGATAAAATTGAATTTGAATTATTAAATATAATTAGAATGTGTCCAAATTAATCTCAATTATAGATTTTGCATATGGAAAATGTGCATGACTAGAGAAACTTTTTTTTATTATTGAGTATGAATTATTCATTGACTTTGTTGATAATTAATCTTTGATATAATCTAATTGACAATTTTTAGTAGGATCTCTCTTTCTAATTATGTTTTTTTTTCACTATTAAGACTCAAATCTAAAACCTTACTTAAAGAATTTAAATTCGGTTTCACTGAAGCCAAAGTAATGTTGGTAGAGAAATTGATTCTAAAAGTAAAATAAACTCGACTTTAATTTATTAGAAGATTAATATTTCTCAAAGCATAATTATCATTGCAATTTTATCAACAAGTCATTGATCCAAGTGGTACTAGACTTGGTCCCATTAAGCAAGATCTCGGGTTCGAACCTTGTAGATAGAAAAAACGTAGTTGGGAGGGGAGAATCCCACTAAAGGTGATTAGTTAGGTTCCCTGACGGAGATTAGTCATCGACAAAGCTGGTGGATACTCCGTACTAATCACATGCTAACCAATATATATATATATATATATATATATATATATATACACTTTCAATTTTGACTTGTTATACCTTGAACTAGTTAAATTTAGGCTTAAATGTAATTTTGGTCTTCCTATTTTACATAATCTGCAATTTTAGTCCCCCTATTTTAAAATAGAGACATTTAGTCCCTCTATTTTGCACAATCCACAATTTTAGTCCTCATATTTTAAAATAAGAGACATTTAGTCTCCTAATTTTGTAAAATCTGTTATTTTTGTCCTTCCGTCAAATTATAAGCATTGACCGTTAAGAAATTAACGTTGATTACGACGTGGCATGTGCTCCAGTGACGTGGAACTAGTTTTAAGACTCGTAATTTTCATATTAGGGTTCACAACAATCCCCAACCATTAAAATAAATGATTTTACTTTTTTTAAAATATATTTTTCATCATTTTTTTCTACTCAGCATTTAAAATAATTAAAAAATAAACAAATAATCTCATGACATGTCACTATATTTGGGTCACGTCAAGGTCAACGTTAATATCTTAACGGTCAACACTTTCAATTTGATAGAAGAACCAAAATTACGATTTTACAAAATTGGGGACTAAATGTCTTTATTTTAAAATATGAGGACTAAAATTGTGGATTGTGTAAAATAGGGGACTAAATGTCTCTGTTTTAAAATAAGAGGGACTAAAATTGCGTATTATATAAAATAGGGGATCAAAATTGCATTTAAGCCTTTTTCTTTTTAAGGAGAAGTTAGATCAAATATTTTTTCACAAAAACTCTTACAAGTAAAAGGACTTTGTTTATAATAAAGAAAAAAATAAAAAAAAAGCTTAAAAAAAGTTATGTTCTCTAACTTATTGGCTACTTTTTGGTGACTTATTAGTTGTTAATAAGGATAGACTTGGAATCTTGCTATGTTGGTTTTACATTCTTTTTAGTGGCTTATTACTTCTTTTTTCTATTGACTTTTTAATGAACCAATGCTCCCTTATATTTTCAATGGTTTTACATTTACAAATTTGCTCAGTAACATGAAAAAAGAACCAATTTCCTAGTAAAAGTGTTCACGTTTAATAACTTTGAAACTTTGGTTTTATTAAAGAAGAAGTGATTTTTGAAATTTTTATTATTTGCAAATCTCCTTATATATATATATATAAACGTATAAGTCTATCTGTGTTTTCATTGTTCCACTCTCCTCACTCTCCCTTATATTCACTCTCATTTGAATACTCTCCTCTCATGAAGTGGTGTATTTCACTCTCCTAACATGCATCTGATATATTTTTTTTCTACTTTTAATATCAACCGAACAATTTAAATGTAACTGAATATCAAAAACTAATTTCAAAGATATATATATATATATATATATATATATATATATATATATATTATCTTCAAAATTTAAATACGTTCTTAATATGTATATGATATATCCTCTTATACTTTTAATATCAACTAAGTCGTTTTATAAGTTATAACTGAATATCAAAACTAATTTCAAATATATATTTTATCTTCAAAATTTAAATACATTTCTAACATACATATGATATATTCTCTTACACTTCTAATATCAACTGAATTATTTAACTTAGCATTTTATCTTTTTTCAATATATCATTTTTATATCTTTAGTTCTAACTTAAATTTCAATATTTTTTACATATTAATGACCTTTAAAAGTGATATTTACATTCTGTAAAAAAAAGTGATATTTACATTCTGTTAAAAAAAAGTGATATTTACATATTAAATTTGACTCGTGTAGTGCACGGACAAAAATACTAGTTATTATTAAAACAATTTTTTAATCAAAGTAATTTTATGTAATTTAAATTAATTTATACAATATTTTAAATTTTATAAATATACTTTTTCATTAAATCAAATAACTAGTTTTAAATAAAACTAAAATTTTGAAAAATTTTATCTAACAATTTTTAATTTAAAATGATCTTTCAAGGTAAAAAAAGAAATTTTTCAATCAGTCTTTCCTTTTTCTTTAAAACTTTTTAATTTTAATCTTAATTTAAAGTTAATTTTTAAGTTGAAAAAAAAGCTAGACCTAACAAAAAATCATTTAACTCACATCAATTTTTGTGTTCCTTTCCTATGCTTAACGTTCAACATGAATTTATCACTCATGTAACATTCATGTTTTCAAAAGAAAAATAAACACCCTAACATGTTTAAACTTTTAAATGAGCATGAGCAAACGGAAATAAAATCAAAACATTTAGTTATGTTTAGATGTCAACCAGGAGAATTATAAAGTACTTTTACTTTAAAAGTGATAATTTTTTCTTCTTTATTTTGTCTTGAAATTTAGGGATATGCATTCAAATTACCAAAAACATGTTATCCACTTTTATCCAAACATATTGTTAGAGTCTTAAACTTCTTTTGCGTTGCAAAAAATGAGTCAATAAGGACTAAATTAAACGAAGATGAGTATATATTTATGTGCTATAGGTGAAAATTCACATGAAATAAATATGCAACCCATCAAGCTTGTTCACATCAAATAAATTTCTCACATAACGCTCTATAATCATAACTCAAAGGATATAAAAAATATTACATTAATAAATAAAAGAAATAAACATGCATGAAGCTACATAATACACGACAAACATGTGTTGTATTGTCATCCGGGATTTGCAACATCACCATTGTTTTGGCTAAATTTGTTCATATTAGCCATGTGCTTTTTTCCATTCTTATGGCTCTGCATGACAATTTCAATCGGGTTTCTACTTGACAAAACACACTTTTTTCCTTGTTGTCGATGCATTTGTTTCCCCTGCTTCTTTACTAGTAGTTGTTTCATTTTGGTTGTCCAAACCACCTGAACCTTTGCTTTGGTGGACAACCTGATCCTCTTCTTTGGATTCCAGTTTGCCTGTGTGTGCAGAGGTTAAGAAAGGATGAAGTGTCTGACATTCTTGTCTTGAATCCAATCCTGAATACATGTAACAATTAATTTAGTACATTTCACTCAATGTTTACTTTTCTTTAATGATAATGATGCTTTGTTGCTCTTACCTATTTTATTAGTTCTCATGGATGCTTTAGCCTTATGTTTTTTTCCTTGAATATGATCATTCAAGCCTTTCTCACTCGTTGCAGTAATCCGACACAACTCGCAACTCCATTCCTGCTTGACTTTCTTCTGCAAATTCCCACTGTCATCAACTGCAGGTGACACTGCTTTGCGCTTTCCACCACAACGATCAACATTTGGTCTAGCCTGCAATGGAATAAACAAAATCTTTTATGCTCTCTGGCTAATTAAGAGCTTCAACACGACAAAATATTCAAGGGAAATTCTTAAAAAAATTGACATTTTTTAATATAAAAATTAAAAGAAAAAAACCTTTTTCACAATCCAAACAATGCTAAAGAAGAAGCAGGACAAGAAAATCAAAATTGAAAAGAAAGATAAAGACACAAAGGAAGGGTAAATTAAACACAAGACTATACACTAACCAATAAGATCACTTTATCCTTGTTAATATGTGTAGAAGCTTGTCTGGAAGCTTGTCTGTTAGAACCTTGGAAATTGGAGGGTAAATTAAATTGTGACCCACCAAACATGCTATTGTTATTAAACGAGATCCCCTTTGATCTTTGCATCGGGATTCTAAATGCTTTCTCCGACGCCATTTCCCTCCTCACTTCCTCTTCTAGTTCTTGTCGTCATCCCAATGCCATCTCACTGACAATTATCTCTCTCATGATCTCCTATTTCTCCAGCTCTCGTCGTATATGCTCATTTTCCAACTCTTGTTGGGACGCTTCCTCGACATTGACAGGCATTGCCGATGGGAAAACTCTAGGCGCCGAAACATTGCCGGAAAAACTACCTGGCACAAACTCATACCCTGGAAACAATGGCGGATCCAGAAATTTTTTTCAGTGGTGGCAAAAAAATATTATAATATTTTCTCATACGAAAAATAATATAATATTTTCTCATACGAAAAATAATATAAACTTTATTAAAAAGGTATTAGAAAAATTGAAAACAGTAAAAATTAAAAGGATAAAGTGGATAAGATTAATACCAATTTATTTTCTCTTTTATCTTTTATAACATTTTACATTCTTTTTTTTTTTAAAAAAAATTATCTTATGGGGGCAACACCTGTTTTTTTATGGGGGCAAAAAAAATTTATTTAATGTATTCAAGTAAAAAAATTACTTTGTGGGGGCAATTGCCCCCATTGTTGTACATGTAGATCCGTCCCTACCTAGAAAGCAAATAACGAATAAAATAAACTCATGTAACAAAAGTTTTTTATTTTTTAAACTGCAAATAAATGGGTATATATGAACGTGAAGAGAAGTGAGCATTACCTTGTAATGGGCATCTGGAGACATAAGCTATATCATAAAGAAGGCGTGATGGCGGCGATGTTGTCCTTCTGTTTTGGCCATTAAGATATTTGAACTCCATGACAAAGTTTGGAATATGGAACAAAGGGAAAGACACTGAGAAAGAAAAATAAGTTCCAATGAGATCAAAGACAATGTAAGTGTTTGTATGCAGTGTTGAGTTTGAAAGGGTAATTAAATAGAAAATTTTCTCTCACTTTTTTGATAAAATTCTTCCAATAAAGTTCGACTCCAATAAAAAAAATTAATATGAATAAATTTAATATGGTCAAAGTTTGAAATATTTATTGTTTCAAATTTTAAGCATTAAATATTCATTGACTACAAACATTTGATATTATTAATAAATTAAGAAGTGGATGACTCATAACTACATATAATTGTCATGATTAATATTATAAACAAATATTTTTAAATATATCAATTATATTATAATTAAAAATTATAATTTATATAAAAAATATTTTGAATACATAAATTATATTTTACATTTATGATAAATAGTTTAAATAATATTTGTAGGAAACCAAGTAATATTTGATTTGGGTATCTAAAGATTAATTAAAAAATTAATAATAAAATATTTTATTAGAAAGACATAAATTGATTAACAATTTTTAATGTTTTTCATTTAATTTTTTACTTTTTACTCCGTCAACCTATTATCAAATTTTGTTTATTATTTCTAATAATCAATTGAAGGTATTTTATTTTAATTAATAATATTAAATATAAATCTTGACAAATATATTATTGTAAAAAAAGGAAGTTAAAATCTTGAGTATTAAATGATAGCATTATTTTAATGCATTCTCCTTATGTTTAGTATCAATAATACCATCAATAGTTTATTATATTTGAGAAGCCTTTTTTTTTTAAAAAAAAACATTTATTGAAATAATAATAAGTATGTATTGGTAAAATATTACATATACTGTTTTTAATAAAAAAAAATATAATTTTATTCTTTGACTAATATTTAAAAATATTAGTAAACAAAATCATTAATAAAGTTTAAATATTTATATAAACTAAAGAGATACGTAACATTATAAAGTAACACTCTATCCATCATTAGATTGAATTAAAATAATTTTAAATATAAGTTGCTTAAATTAATTTTGGATATATCTTTAATTTTTCATTCTATACATTTGTTTTTACTTTAAATCATTGAAATTTAAAAATAAATTTATCATTTAAAAAATTTTAAAAATCTATTTAAAAATATTTTTTACATACTTATTTTTTATTTTCTAATTAAATATAAGGGTGAGAAAATTAGTTTTCTTTTCTTTTTATTTTTTTAATGGTTGTGCATTTAATTTTTCCTTTTGGTTGTATACAATTTTCATTTTCCTTTTTTTTTTCATTGACTAAATTTCAAATGTTTCATTTAAGAATGGTTTAAATATCATTTTAGTCCTTGTAATTTAACCTTTTTTGGTTTTTCATCCTTGCAAAAAAAAGGTTTTAGTCCTTGCAAATTATGTTTGTTTTATTTTTCGTCCTTAAAACGGTTTAAATAACGTTTTGAACAATAAAAAAAGTGTTATCTAAACCGCTTTAAGGACGAAAAACAAAACAAACATAATTTGAAAGGACTAAAACCAATTTTTTTTGCAAGGACGAAAAGTAAAAAAGCGCTAAATTGCAATGACTAAAAAGGTATTTAAACCTTTAAGAATTGTTAATATATAAAAAACACAAAAAAATTGAAGCTTTATTAGTTCTATAATATTTAAAATATTACACATTTGTAATATTACATAATAATTACAATAATATATTTCAAATATATGTGTATATATTTTTATTAATATTGTAATATTTTAATTTTAAATATGACAACAATCAAGGTCATACAGTTTTTGTAAAAGATTAAATACAAATTTTTGAACACTTTTCAATGGCGTTAAATAATTTAATGTTAAAGATAGAATACATTAATTAATGCAATAATAAAGACTTTTCAATGACTCATTAATTTTTTTTAAAAGTCAATGACTCATTAAATAATAAATTGTAAATTGTGAGAAAGTTTCCTATTTGACAAACACATTAAATAATTATTGAAAATAAAATTCATTAATTACAATAATGAAGACTTTTCAAGATTAGGAAAAAGTCTTCAAAGCATATTTCAAATAATTATTTATTTTATTTTATTTTAAATAATAAACTATAATAAATGTTCTTTTTTATTTTAGGCTTAAATGCATTTTTGATCCCCTATTTTGCATAATCCGCAATTTTAGCCCCTTTATTTTAAAATAGAGACGTTTAGTCCCTCTATTTGGCACAATATGCAATTTTAGTCCCCATATTTTAAAATAGAGACATTTAGTCTCCCAATTTTGTAAAATCCGTGAATATGTCATTCATCAAATTAGAAGGTTGACCTTTAAGAAATTAGTGTTGATTATGACATGACATACATGTGCTCCAGTGACGTGAAACTAGTTTAAAATAAATTATTAAGACTCGTAATTTAGGGTTCATGATTACCCCAAGCCATTAAAATAAATGATTTTATCCTTTTTAAAATATATTTTTCATCAATTATTCTACCCAGTATTTAAAATAATTAAAAAATAAACAAATAATCTTGTGTCATATCACTATATTTGGATTACGTTTAGGTCAACGTTGATATCTTAACAGTCAACGCTTTCAATTTGATGGAATGACCAAAATTACGGATTTTACAAAATTAGGAAACTAAATGTCTTTATTTTAAAATATGTGGACTAAAATTGTAGATTGTATAAAATAAAAAAACTAAATATCTCTATTTTAAAATATTAAAATAGAAAGATTAAAATTACATATCGAATAAAATAGAAGAATCAAAATTACATTAAAGTATTAGATTTACACCATGGCCCAAGATAGTGAAAACTACCAAACATTCTTCACAACCACCAACGGCCTCCTTCACGTATCAAAATGGTGTTGATGTCAAGACCATGGAGTCAACAAAGATGAATTGTCTGCTAATTAATCTGCACAAAGTATGTGGTGGCTCACAACACACAAAGTGGAAAGTATAAAAGAGTTAGAAGGGACCTCATCCAATAGTATAATATAATATAATAATCTCATACAAAGACCATTCTCAAATTCCACGTCATCAATCCCATTAAGCAAATCAGAAAAATATTTCACGTGGTATGTGGAAATGGACAAGCAACGAAGAATATAACCACGCACACACACACAATATGGTCCACTTAGTCTTTGAAAATACTCTTATTTTTCTTTTTCTTAATTTTCAAGTCCCTAACCCCACAGATAAGAAAAAAAAAAATCTAAGTAGAATGTGGTGACACAATGCATGTTTCAAAAGGTTTCCTTGGCATCCCTTTGTTAATTTTCTTGTTACTCACTCCACCCTCTTACTCCTTTTGGTCCACTCTTATGTTTTCTCCTTTGGAACAATATATATCCATCATCACTGTTTTTAGCATATACTTCTTTGATAACCATCAATTGGCATTGCCTTTGGCTCTTCAACCTAATGCACTTTTTCCTACAAGGTAACAATCATGTTACCAAAGGAAGCAGGGGACCAACATAAAAGAGTTTCATCCAATGCTTCAAACCACGTGCAAGTACGAAAATGAGTTGTTAACTCATTTTTAAAATAGAATTCTTATATTACATACATAGCTTTAGGATCTTCCCTTTTGCTAAGGCTGAAAGACCCACTTTTGAAGAACATTCCCATGGTTGTTGAGTTGGCTCCTTTCCACAAAGCTGAATTCCGAAGAAACCTCCATAAAATATATTAAACTATATATAATTATAATTGGGGCCCCAGCAGCTCAATGGTGTCTTTCATCTTAAAAGTTTTTACGTACATGTGTATAATATTTTTGAAATCGTATTTAAAAAACGAAACATTAATATTTTACACGTGAAAAATATTTTTTTGTGCGTATTTACGATTTTATCAATATTTATTATTGAATTATGTTTTAAATTCAAGCAAGCAGTATGGATGAGTATGAATAAACAAAGAAAATACATAAGAATTTCTTTTCCTATATGCTTTTTATTATTAATTAAAATTTATTAAATCTTAGATATCTTTGGGTCTCATTTCTTATTTTAATGAGTTTTACTCATGATTTTATGATTTTCAATAAATTTTAATAATAATAAAGAACATACTATAAATAGTGTATTAGAAAAATGTGTTACTAACTACTTTTTTCTTTATTAATTGATTCGTCAAAGTTGATTCAATACTGAGTTTGGTGTGACTGGTGATAACAATATAACAATAATAACGAAAATAAATCTTTCCACCTACAAGATAATGTGAGGAGTGATCAAACAAATATATGGCAAGAAAGAAAATCAATAGTACAGCCGCAACAAGTAATTTAATTTGAAAAAAACTCTCACAACAAGGATAAAAATCACAAGTCACCATCATGGTCAATAAACCAAGCTCTAATATGTTCAAATGGGTGTACAAAATGGTATTAGTCAAGTGCATAGCAAATAGTCAACCAAAGCAACAGTATGAAAAACCTCCCAAAATTGAGGTTATATATAAAGATTGAACATATCACTCTATAGGAAACGAATCACCAATCTAACTATTGAATTTGAACCAAATAAGTGAAGGTTCAAATAGGGTTCATCAACCCCTAGCCCAGATGGCTTTACTTACAATACATAATTATTAAAATAACAAAGAAAACTAAAATGTTTCTCTTTGTTTTCTAGTCTTGACACTTCTAAGTCACTATAGAGGACTTTCTTTACTCTACTCCAAACTTAACTGAAGTTCTTTAGTCACAAAAACTATTTTAGACTGAGTCCTCTAATTCTATTTATATTATTTCACAAGAAAGAATCCTAAAATGTAAGCCTAGTACGATCTGATTAAGGATGATAAATCCGGTTGGGCCCGACGGCTGGCCTGCTAGCCCACCAAAAAAATGACGAGGTGGGCTAGGTAGCTCAACCCACCAGCCTGCTTAGCCCACCCCACTATTTATTTATTTTTTATCTTATTACTTTTACTTACTTAATAATGTCATTTTGGTGTATAAGTCATTTGAAAGGTCACTTGTGGAGGAGGATGATATTTAATGTTAGGAAAAATCACAATAAGTCAATATGGTTGACATCAATTTATTTATTTAAGTTTTTAGTGTTCTTTAAAGTACACATTTGTTATCATTGTTAATTTAATTTATAAAATCAATTCCTCTAATAGGAAAATTTATATTCAAATTTAGGATAAGTTATTAATACTAGTCCTTTAAATAAATTTAGGCTAGTGTTGTAAAATAAGATACTTGAACTTTCTCTTTTTTTCAAAAAAATTTATGGTGGGCTAACCCATTGGCCCATCAACTCACCCACAGGGTGGGCCAAAACTTTCAACCCACTAACAACAGGCACGGTAACCCACCTTGACCCATTTTTGATGAGCTGGTGGCAAGGTGGCCCAAAATGGGGCAAGCTGACCAACTTTGTCACCCTTAGATCAAGTGGCTAGCCCTAGCCTTATGCACAACCAAGTTAGGCCTAATGCCTATGGGCACTATGCATGACGCTATGTGTCTTGATCCTATGAAAAAATTAAATGATAAAATTTATTTGAAAATAATTAAAATATATGAAAGATCATAAAAATTAGAATTAGTACATAATAAAATGATAAAAAAAACAAATTTCTTGCAAAAAAGTTAACCATAAAGAACTAAAATTTTAACTTTAAAGACTTAATTTGCAAAATATATTAATCTTCATCTTTTGAAGATTTATCAATAAGAATCCAATTTCAAACACAATGACGTGGGTTATTATTGGATATGTTATGTTTTGGATGTTGTTGGAGTTGGCAAAAATTCATTTGATAATAATGGTGTTAATATAATGACTAACACACTAACGAGGTAAATTTTGAAGCTTGTTGTATGATATATAATTGGGTTGGCTATTGTCTTCAACTAGCCTTATAAGGGAGATATGTTACATGTGAGCTCCCTTCCTGTATGAAGAAAGGTCCAAAGTCAACTCATTGTGCATATGTAACGCCCTTCGTTACAATAACAACCCATAGTAAAATATTCTTTAAAACATAAATAATATATTTTTTTTTTGAAAATACAATGGTCTGAAATACCTCATATATTATAAAATAAGATTGAATAAATAAATCCTTACATATATAAAAACATTATCCTCAAATATGGGCATCTAAAAGAGTGATTGAACTAACCACATCCGACCCTTTATACCAAAGGTATTAACCAAAAATATAACTAAAAAGAACTAAATCTTCAAGTCTCCGTCATCTCAACAGTTTCTCCCTCGTGCTCTGAAAATAACACTTTTAATGAGATAATAATTCCAGTGAATAAAACAAGTTCTAAAAAGGTTTGTAAATAGTGTTGTTTTCAACCGGTGTGGTAATCCGGAAAAACTCAACCATGGTACCCGCAATAATTTAAAATAAAATATTATATATATATATATATATATATATATATATATATATATATATATATATATATATACTCCAATAGAAGTCAATTTAAGACAACCACAAATCACACTCATATCATTCTAATTAAGGTAAATATTTTGAAAAATAAAATTAACACCTCAATGCATTCAAATAGATATCTCAAACATAACTTAGTGATTCCCAGAATCACTAGACTAGACTCTTTGGTTCCCATAACCGGTGTGGATCTCAGATTCGTAAAAGGTCTATGAGCTCATATCCATGCAATGGCGTCCCATTGCCTTCCCCATCTTAGATGGAGGTATCTGAATCTCTTCCCCATCCCAGATGGAGGTATCTCAATTCTCTTCCCCATCCCAGATGGAGGTATCTCAATTCTCTTCCCCATCCCAGATGGAGGTATCTATCATAAATCTCATATTAGAATGTTTACCGTCATTCCTTCCCGGAAGGTAATGACTGACTCAAGTAATAATACAATATATCATTCCAAATAGTTGCAAAATAAATTCTCAAACACATGTCAATCATAATTCTTAAGATCACACCATGCCAATATCATAATTTCAAAAATATCAATTAACTATGTGAACAATACACCAATACATGTATACAATTTAAATTAGATTCATACATAAATATAGATAAATATACATGTACATATAAACTTGTTTGAATGCAAGGCACAAGCACGCTGGTACATGGTTCACAAAGTTAATTCAACGTATATGTACACAATATATATAATTCAAATCCCAAGTTCGTACATATGCCATTCAAATGTCAATTTTCCGTTAACTATATATAGCCACACAATTAAAGAAATTACAATAAAGTCATAATCATAATCTAGATGTATATATATTTTTATATATTTAATTTGAATGTAAAGAAAACTATAATGCAAAGCTAACACAAGTTATCAACCAGGGAGATCGTAAAGGTGAAATTAATTTCAACATTTCCAATAAAGACCACTTTTGGCCAATTCTAAATTAATTGCAGTGATGGACTACACATAAGAAAATAAACCAGACACTCAAAAGTTATTAAGAACCTTAAGAATTATATCCATAAAAAATATACCATGGAAGGTTTTAGAAAAGGTTGTTTTACTCACCTCTTGAAGCAAAGTAATTCCTACTCTTATTTATTCTTCATCTTCTCTTTCTATGCGTCAACATGACCCACTCTATGTCTCCTTCTCCTCAATCCTCAAACTAACTATTTACTAATTTTTTCTATTTCCCAAGAGACTGACTATGCAATTCTAGAAGGAAAACTGTCTATCCTTATATAAGTGCAGTTGTACGTGATTAAGATTAAATAGCATAAGATTTATTTTAGCAGATTTGGCCTATCAAATCTTTCTTTATTTTCTTCTACTTTATTATCTAGATTTATCTCATTATTAACATTATTTACTATTTTCTTTTCTTTCAAGATATATTAAGATAAAACATGATCAGATTTAAATTGAGAACCCATTTAAACTATATATAACAAATATTTTATCTAAACTAGATATATAATATTATACTATCACTATATTAATTATCTTTTGCATAGATGTTAGATAATCTCAACAATTCTTATATTAATCACCTAATCTTATTATTGATAAAATAATTATTTAACTCGATAATATTTAATATATAGTAACTAAATAGCAATATTTTAATTTAATTATCTCAATCAAAGTTAATATATCATAATACAAACATTGCAAACAATATAATATACTAAGATAAGATTTCAATCCAAATAAAATAATATCATAATCAATTCAAATAACATATCATGATACAACATTCTAAATATAATATCATATTATATCATAATAATTCAATCCTTCTAATTCAAATAAATTCTTATACTAATAATTTGTATATTAAATCTCATAACAATTCAATCTTTTAAATAACAATAATTATATTAAAATTTCAGGATGTTACAGTATCTAATTTATTAAATTGGAGGTAGGTCATATTAGGGAAATAAAAGTGAGGCCATTCAATTGAGAACGGTGGTCGGCGAGAGAAGATAAAAATGAGGCACTTTCATATAAAACATAGGGCAACCATCATAAAATTGTGTTCAGAGAGTTGTTAACTATTGAATTAGGTTGAAATTAGGACATCAAGTTCAAGATATCAGTTAATGTGGCCTAGGCAAACTTTAACCTTTTGTGCTCCTGAACATTATACATACATTGAAAAAATGCCTCTTGAACTTGATTGATGTTCTAAGTAGTGTGTTCTTTTAAATAATGGCTTGTCTTTTATTTTTATTTATTTTTTATCTTAGGTCAAAGATCACGGGTGTCTCCCAACTCATTGGGTCAGAGACTAATCCCGCTCACGGTGCGTGGCTGTCACTGTCCCAAAGAAATTTTGCACACGGAGGGAATGGAACACCAATTCTCCTACTAAATAGATCGTTCTCCACATGTGAATGCAGCGGGACCTTACACCACTGCGTCATCCCTATGGATTAAATAATGGCTTGTCTTATTCTTAAAACACAATCTCAAAGCAAAACATTAATACCAAAGATTTAGAACACTTTGAATTTACTTCTTGACAATTTATCATTAAAATTTCATCATAAGAAGGGCTAGCTCGGTCTCAACAATTTATTCTCTTCCAAGAGAGCATCATGAGTGTCAAAAAGCTCTAACACTCCTCTCTTGGATGTAGGTTCTATGTCATGTTGCATAAGGTGCTCGTTAAAAACCATGATATTCACTAGCTTTGGCTTCCTCGACAATCTTGGTGTTCATTGTTTCTCCTGCAGAAGCATCTAACATTATTTGATGATAGGCTGCAAACTATTTACAAATATCTACATATGATGTCATCTAAGTTATAGTTCGGGCATCTCTTCAACAGATTCCTAAAGTGTTCCCAAGCTTCATAAAGTGATTCTTCATCAGCATTTTTCAACAAGCATTTTGCAAGTGATAGGATGACATGAATTTACATGTATTAACATGTATCACGTGATTCTTTATATATGTGTTTTTTTACCTAGGCCACAAGTGTTAACATCTATATATTCTCTCTGTTGAATTTTAATATAGCTACATTTTCGGTACTTGAATTTGAAATTATTGGTTAGGTAAATCAGTTCCTACCAACTGATCTATTTGTTCGGTGATTTATTATATGTTCATTTGATTTAACTTAAATAATAACCTTTTTAATCTAAAACTGAATTTCGGATGAGTTCTGGTAAAAAGAAAAATTCAAGAGAACAAGTACGAAAAGCTATATTTTAAGGAAGTAATACGTATTTTGTTTTCATTATCATATTCATTATATACACATTAGAGGCGTAAGGATTTAGAAATGAAAGGTGATAGGTGGACTAAAACAAAGTAAGATTTTTGATATTATCGATACATTTCAATCGTTGGCATCGTGTGTATTTTGTTAGGGTAGCATGTAGATGGACGATATTAGTTGTTTTCAACCGAGGGAGTCTAGCTCAGTTGGTTGGACAGAGTGTGTGGATTATTATAAATCCTTCAGTACCGTGTTCAATTTCTATTGATAAAAAAAAAAACCGAAAGAAAGCGTAGCCCAAACAAATTAATATGGAAGGTGAGTAGTGGATTGTTGAAAATAATGTTATGTCATTTGGGCTTTAGCCAGGCCTATGGCCACTTTCAATTTTGCAGTATTTGGGAACAGTGGTGTGAGATTCGTAGATAAAGAAAAGACAAAGGAAGAGTGACATTTTCCTCCAGTTAACCCTACTTCTAACCCCACATCTCTTATGATCTTATCTCTAGTTTCAATTTTATGTCTATTTTTGGTCTAAGATCTCCTATATATATTTAGAGGTAAAGTTCTCTTAATTCTTAGCGCTTATTCCGTTACAATAAATTTGAAATAGATATCTTAAATTTATATATTATAAATTTTAATATTTCCTCTTAAATTTATTGTAAGGGAACACTCTTTATATTGAATTTTTTTCTGCACAAGATAGATCAATCTATTTTTTTTATTGACACTTGATTTGAATAATTTTTACAACATAAAATTAGTTTTATTTTATATTAATTTAAATCCAAAAAAATTAGGTATGAATTGAAAAAATATTATCTTAATTTTGAAAACAATTTTAGATATGATGGTGATTATCTTGATTTATTTTCACAATAGAAAGTATTGAGAGAAGTGTTAAAAAGAAAAAAGAAATTAATACTATAAGGGGGCGTTTGGTAGAGGATAAATTTTTAGATTTCCAAGAATGTTAGGTTGAGAATGTTAGTTTCTCATGTTTTGTTCCTATTTTAAAAAAATAAGATTCCCTAGAAAGGAAGTTTACTGAGAATGCTTTTTAATCAGTTTCCTACGAAAACTTTCTCACATGGGGAGGTGGGAATCTAACTTTTCCGACTAGGAGGAAAGTTTTAATGATATGAAAATACTATATTACTCCCTTTTTTAAGTACAAAATATCCTCACCTAGGATTCATCTTTATTTATAAACTTATCTACATTGTTGAACGTTGCACTTATCCACATGATTCTATCTTTCTTTAATTTTGAAAAAAATATTAATTTTAAAATTTGTAATTTTTTATCTTTATCTTTTTTTTAAACATAGAATTCGACTACTTTATTACCTAAGTTTATCTCATTATTTATTATTTCATCTTTTGTATTATTATATTATAATATTATAATTCAGCCTCTAATATGATTGTAAGCCATAATAATATTTCAACCAAGTAAAACAATGTCATAATTAAATTAAATAATTAATATTTTAAAAAAATATTTTGAAATTATTTTTGTTTGATTTTCTTTTGCAAATGTTTTTTCATATATAAATTTATTTAAATCTTGTAAATAAATTTGGTAAGTGTCATATTTGTAATAAAATTTGAGTGAAAAAATATTTAATAAAGTTATTTTAATAAAGGGTATATTTGTAAAAATTTCTTATATACACAGGAAAGATCTACTGTAACCATACATAGGAAACTTTAATTCCTAAGAAACATACTATGACTAACCAAACATATTTTAACCATTTCCAAGAACCATGATTCCCAGGAGTTGACTTTCCCAGGAATCATCATTCCTGAGTATGAAAAAACTTCTCCCCTACCAAACACCCCCTAATAGAAATATTAAACTATATATCAAAAGAATAGTAATTTTTATAGGGTAAATGATTGGTCCTTAAATATGTAAACTAATGACAATTTAATTCCTAAAAAAATGGAAATTCTGATTTAGTCCCTAAATGTGTATATAGTGCGACAATTATGTCTCGTTGTACAACTTAATGTCAAATTGGTTTTGAACTTTACAACTTAATGTCAAATTGGTCCTTGAACATTATAACTTAAATAGTCTCACAAAAACTTAAAAGGAAGATGTAATTGTCACATTTTTTACACATTCAGGAACTAAATCAGAATTTTCATTCTTTCAGGGATTAAATTGTCACCAGTCTACATATTTAGGGACCAAAATGGTCATTTACCCAATTTTTATAATATGGTGTATTCCTATGTCAATATTAAATTATGTTGTGTGTCTATTTCACTGAGCTATACCCCTTTGGTATGGTAATTAGGTTCTTGGTTGGTCCAGTAGTGATTCTTGCAACCTCTAAAGCCATGGGTATCCATGAAGTTCTTTTACATGTTACAATTGTTCAGGTGAAACGAAACTCACTTGTGAATTCCTCAAAGTAATCAAATTGCATGACCTTATTTGCATTTCAAAAAAATAAATTGCATGACCATTATATATTCAAAGCTTATACTTTAGTTGTTTGTGACACCGTGGTATAATTTTGTAGGCTGCTCTTCCCCAGAGTATTATTCCCTTTGTATTCGCCAAAGAATATAATCTCCATGTTGACATACTCAGCACAACACAACACAGCGTAAATGTCTTTTATATATTTATATTTGTTGAAAATTACTATATATAATAACAAATGCATTTTGTGGTTTGTGGATTAAAAGCATCAACATAAATTCTAAAAGAAATTCACAAATTTTGCAAGATTATCTTTGGAATGGTGGTTGTGTTGCCCATAACAACAGTCTTTTTTTTTGGTGAATACCATAACAACAATCGACTATGTGCTTCTTGGATGGTAATAACCTATCTTAGAAAATAAGTATATATATAGGCGCTATAGTTCTGCATAGTGTTTTAAGGACCGGACCGGTCCGACCGGAACCCGGTGGCTTAACCGGTTCGGTTCGATGAAAGGATCGGAAATGTAGTTGACCCGATACGACCCGGGTTGAACCGGTCGGTTTTTGAAAAAATGGTGACCCGGCGGGTCATTGGTTGAACCGGTTGTAATGTCATTTTTTTTGAAAAAAAAATGCTGAAACCATGTGTTTTAATTTTTTTTTAATTTTGTTTGTGTATAAAACTTATTTATGGACTTGTATTGTCATGACTATTGATTGTTATTTCTTATTTGGAATATTAAGTACTTTACAATGACAATAATTTTAAATTTAGAGTGTTGAATGATTAAATTATGTTAGCTATATTATATTTTTAAATTTTTTTAATATATACCGAGTCAAACCGGTCCGACCAGTGACCCACCGATCCGACCAATGACCCATTAACCTAGTGACTCGGCCGGTTCGATGATCAGTCCGGTTCTTAAAACATTGATTCTACATCTATAAGTCACACACTCACATGATGGATGGCTTATGTGTAGCATTTGAAGTATATACAACTAAAAAACCATCCCATCAAGTGTCAATTATATATATATATATATATATATATATATATAAACTTAAAATATAAAATCATATAATTTTGGTAATTTATGGTATAAGCTTCATAACTCATCATCAATAAAAAGAAAAAAGAAATTGATAACTCCTCATCCACATCTTTTTTTTTTTTGGTCAACCAAAAGAAGTTAAATGAGAACAAGAGGTATCCCAACCCATATACATTTTTTAATAACCTGCATCCATACCAGCACTTTGATCTAAATTGAAATGCTAAACTAAAACGCTAAACAACTATTGTGTCCAAAAACTTACATGTCAGCACACCTGCTAAATAATTTAAATAAAATGTTTTCATTTTGACGACATAAAATATTTTCAATTCAAAGAATTTAAATTCATTATTACATGTTGTATACATGTTAATGATGCATGTTGAACACTAGCATCACGTGGGTTGATTTTCTACCAAAGAAACTTTTAAGATTGTGAGATGGTGGTAGTGTATGAACATAATCAATTCCCATGTAAAAATAATAACTCTACGAATAAGATATTCCATTTCTTGTATAATCTCTTGTATTTAAATTTTATAAAATTCTTTTAAACAGAGATTTGATTTTACCCCTCAATACAAGTGAAAGTTCAAATGATAGTTTCTGTCGATGTCAGTATAGTATATCATGTAATATATAATATATATAGTTAATTTGCGAATTAAAAACAGAAGAAAAAGAAAATTCTCATAGCCGCCACGAAGATGGATCTATCTATGCAAAATGACCTCAAAAAGTTGGTTCAAAGGCAAGGCAACGATTTGTCAAAAAAAAAAAAAAAAAAAAGGCAAGGCAACGACGATATATTATTCTTAAAATGACGTTTATTTATTATAAATAAATTAAGGTTACTTGCGATTTGCGAATAAGATATCTGCTACTGACTGCATGTTGTTGGCTTTGTACGAAGACAGAAACAAAATGAGCGAAATAATGGTGTTTTAAAAGCGAAGTAAATATTATTTTTATGACAAATTTTGTTTTCATTATTTGTTACAGATTTATGACAAATTATTTGTAGAATTAATTTAAACATTTTAAATTATTAGTTAGTAGTAATTCTAATGATTTTATTTTTAAGAAACATTTTAAATGATATTTGATGAAAAGAGATCAAGTGAGAATTTTACAAACACTACATCATAAATGACTTTTATATATCACAGCTATTTTAATATTACATAGGTCCTATATAAGAGAAACAAATACTTAATTCATTAGAACTAATAAAAATAGTTAATTTTAATTAATAATATCATGAATTTAAATTTTATTTCAAAAATAATTATAGATTTAAATGGTTTAAATAGTGGTTACATTTTTTTTTTGAAAAGTAGTGGTTACATTTATTTCAAAAAAAAAAATAGTGGTTACATTTATTGATAATTTTTTAAATCAATAGGAGTGACTTATATGATTAATGTCTCAATGAATGTAACTATTATAGGAAATGATGAGTGAATCTATTATCGATAAACTTTACTATAAATTAAGGGTATAAAAAAATTAATCAATATCAATCAATTATATTAAATAAAAGAAAGTTTTGCCACATGCCACGTGACAATCATATTGATTCTTTTTCCGCCGAAATGAAGACGGTTTTATTTTTATGGTAATTTTAAATTTTAAATTGTTTAATTCATATTTAATTGATAACAACAATTTAAATTTATATTCATATTCAAATTTAAACTTGATCAATATTTTAAGATATTTATGATTTGAAATTTGATAATACAATTATTTTTATTAAAATTATGTATATATTTAAATTATATATAAATGCAAATATCTTTATAAAGATAATAGTATTCTAAAATAAATGTTTATATAAATTAAAATGATATAAGACATGTGTAAAGATAAAAAATGAGGAGAGATCAAATGACACCGATATAACTTACACCAATTCAATAACTTGATATTGGATGATGTTTTCTTAAAATCCACCGTTGGATTGAAAGTTCATTTCACATAGATCATATATACAAATTTTCATATTAACTCAAAATTATTTGTTGCCTCATTCATATAGATCAAAATCGACGTAATATTTCAAAATATACTAAAATACGGATCATTTGATCACCTACTTATTGATGTTCAATTCTCATAAGATTTGACACAAACAATCTTAATAATATGTAGATACAATTCAAAGATTGGATCGATAAAAATCACATTTTATATCAAGTTATTGAATGGTATAATAATTGGTGTAAGTTACACCGATGTCATTTGATGTCTCCTCATATAAAACTATTTAAATATATGTCAATATTCATAATTAATTTTATATATCTTTTACATATACATACTAACACATACATATATAAAAAAATTAAAAAATATATTAAAAATTATAAATTATAAACTCAACACCCGTGCAAAACACGGGTTATTAAGCTAGTATATATAAAATTTACGAATCCAAAAACAGTTTCGGAAAACACGTGGCGAAATAAGGTTGTTTCTCAAGGATTGGATGACACGTGTCATCATTTCATGCTTCGGAATTGTTTGGTTCGGTTACGAACCAAATTCAAATTCAAATACATTTAAATCTCATTAATTTATCAGGAAAAAAATTAATTCAAAATCGTTTTCAATAATATCCAAAATGAAAATTAAATATTTATAATTTGCACAACTAAACCTTAATTAGAGTCAAACTATCTGATTTCAAATAAACCATCAACATTAACCAAAAATTCTTTCAAGATTTTGATTTTTTTACGGATTGAAATTATCCATTTTAAATTGTATTCAAGTAGTAAGGATAAACCAAAAATTCCCCTTTTTTTACAATTAACTAATTTTTTGTCCGATTAGGATGATATATAAGTTGCACTAATGGTAAATAATAAGGACGATATAATATGAATTTCATTTTTATTTGATTTTTCTATTAAATTTTTATACATACTTTTATATGAATTTCATTTTTATTTGATTTTTTATATAAATTTAATTTGGTGTATATCTTAATTGGATAATATGACAAATTATGGTATATTTTATTATTATTAATAAATAATTGTACAAAAAATTAATAATGGAATATTAAATTTATTTCTAAAACTAATTTAATTTAAAATATATAGATAATCATAAAGAAATTCAAAACACATTTTATTTAAGGTAACAATTTAATTGCAGTTTTATGAATCAAAATAAATGTGATAAGAATTTATTTCTGTAAATAAATTTTGGTTAATGAAACCAAAATTTACGTTAAGGCAATATTTTAATTGCAGTTTTATAGACCAAAATATTGATTCTGATTTTAAAAAAAAAATCTTTTTTTCTCCTTCTCTATAAATTGTGAAATTGAAAGTTGTATTGCAACTAATTCCTTTTTGCCTAATATATAGCTTTTTCCTACCGATTTATAAAAAGATTGGCTTTTACTCTAAAGAAATCAATCACCCAAATTTTTTTTTTTTTATTTGCTTGCTTCTACATTTTTTTTATTTTCTGCTTATTATATGTTTGTCATTCTTTTATATATATATTGATTTGATATTTTTAATCATCTCTTATAATTTTTTAGTGTTCATGGATTTATTTACCGGTTGTTTTTTAAGATTTCTCACTTTCTTTCTCTCATTTAAAGTCGTGACACTTTTTGTGTAGATATAAGAAAAAAGTTCTTACAAGAATAGAAGGATGATAAATTTTGTGAGAGATGAAGGGTAAGCCTTTCACAAATCATTTTTTTTTGTTGCTCATCATACTTATTGTTTCAAGCCATCCACATACTCCTTTGGAAGATTCATTTTTCGCCACTCGTGTGAATTTTCTTTCTAACTTAATTTATGAGTATAATTCTTGAAAAATTATGTAATCACTTGCTTCTTCATTATTGTCAATGTTAACGCCATAGTTTGAAGAAGATTATGAAGGTTGTCCAGGTATAGTACTCACTTTCATATGTCATATTTGTTCATACTTGATAGAATTTTGATTAATCATTTTATGTTCCTTTTTATTTGTTTTTTCATGTAACAAAGGTAAGAAAGGAAGAGTTACATCTGAACAATATTCAAATCAATGGAAAACAATTATTTTGTAGCAAAGAAAAAGGCGTGTTTCAGTAGCAGAGAAGGTTGCCTCATAATGGTTGGCTATTATGCAATTTTGCTCGGTTGTTCAAAGAAAAATATTCTAGTTTTTCTTTATTGTTAAGTCAATAGTAAAATGTTTTGGTGACGGATTTGAAAGGATTTTACATAATAATTTTAAAGATAAAAATCAAAACACAAATACTTGCATGTTTAATATTTCACTTCTTATTCTTGGTAAATAATTGGTTTGGTTACTATAAATGGTGGTTAAATTTGTCTTTTTATAAGCATGAAATTTTAATTTCTGTAACAAAAAATTTTGAAAATTCTTTTAAAATGGATTTTTAATAAAGGTAACTATTACAATTTTCTTACCATAATAATTTAATTTGAAAATTATATTTTTCAGTGGATAGAAACTCAAGTAAATCACATATCAATTAGAAATCATATAAGTTAGATAGAAACTAAAGTAAATCACATATCAACAAATTAATAATAATAATAATAATAATAATAATAATAATAATAATGATGATGATGATGATGATGATGACGATGATGATGATTATGTTTTACAAAACACGGGTATGGACATTTAGTTATCCAATGAGAAAAAATCAATGTTTTTAAAACCGGACCGGTCAATGAATCGGTCAAGGCACTGGTTCAAGATTCAATGGTTCAACCGTGGTTCAACCGTGGTTGAACCGGTTGAACCGGTTGAACCGGTATTAATAAAATAATAATAATAAAATAATTTATAAAAAAATATTAAATAAATATAATATCACATAACTTTATAACATTAAAAACTATAATAAAACTTAAAACATCACTAAAAGTTTAATTAAATATATCATAATACTTAAGTTCAAATTTTAATAAAATAAAATAATGTCCATTAACAATAACAAATTTACATTTAGAATAAAGAAAGAAAATGACAAATTAATATAATACAAAATTATCAAAAATCAAGATATAAAAAAATTATAAATTAATATAAAAGAGCAAATTATATGTTTTACAAGAAAATAGTAATAATAATTGATAAAATAATTTATATCTATTTGAGATATTTATTAAATATGTGTTTTTATTTATTTTTAAAATATTTTATATTAAATTTAAAATTTTAAATGAAAAAATTATAAAAAAAAAAAAAAAAAAAATACCGGTTCAAACCGATTTTGGCTACCGGTTCTTGACCGATTTTGGCCGGTTTTGGTCCGGTTTGACCGATTCTTTACCGGTTCCCACCGATTCTGAGTTCTTCCGGTTTTATAGAGTATCCGGACCGGTCACCAGACCGATTTCTGGTCGAACCGGTCGGTCCGGTCCGGTTTTGAGAACTATGGAAAAAACACGGGTGTACTGCTACTCACACGTGAGTATGCAGGGGCGGACTCACGTTAGATGGAGGGGGGCCTTGACCCCCCCTAATTTTTTTCCAAATTAAAAAATTAATAAGTTATTATTTATTTATTTCAAAGAAATCTGATTTATTTTTATTTAGTAAAGAAATCTATCTAAAACTGAATATTATATTTTATTAAATTTTAATTATTATACAATTAATTTTTATCTCTTGATTTTTTTTTAAATTATAAAATCAATAGTAATCTTATTTTTTTAAGAAATCTTATCTCAATATTATATTTAATCATTTTTAGTTATTATATAATCAGTTTTTATCTTCTAACCTTTTCAAATTATAAAATCAACAGTAATTTTATAATTTAAAAAAAAATATCTAAATATTATATTTCATCAAATTTTAGTTATTATATAATCTGTTTTTTTTTCGGGCTTTGTTAATATCTAATTGTTAAACTCTATTTTCTTTCAATTGAAGGTGTTGTTTTTCGAATCTCATATAAATAATTGTCATTGGATTGATTGGAAATTGTTATAATTTTCAAATTATGGAAATGCACAATAGCAGTCGTTGTAGTCACGAGCTGCGACATTGACCAGAGGCAAAGGCTGAAAGGCACCACACCACATGAAATTTATTTTTTGTGGTTGGTCCCCCTGTCATCCCAGTCTAAAGGTGTTGGCTGAACGTGTTGTTTTTCAAATCTCATATAAATAAAATTTATCTAGTAATTATATACCATCAGTTTTTTTTGGCTGATTTGTGAAAGGCACCACACCTTCAAATTGATGGATAATTATAAATATTTATCCCGTGCATGGCACGAGTTACACATTCTAGTAATTAATAATTTGAAAGTAAACTTATATTTCTTATAATAATGACAAAAAAAATACTCACGTTTATTTCTTATAAAGGATCAGAAGTGGTAACATTTTTGAGCTAAAAGTCCTATTGAAACTTGAAAGAGCATATAGGTGTAGAATAACGCTCATAGGAAGAACTTTTATTAAAGGATTATTAAAGCATATATTTTTAATACTATTTTCTTAAAGAAGTCATGTTGATTTACTTAAAATAAATATATGGAAAATTAACTTTAAGTGATTTTTCTATTAAAAAAGAATAATTGATATATTATTTTAACAACACTTTTTAAAGAAGTGCTATTAGATGTTCTTAAACTAAAGTTATCACCTTTGAAATTAAATATGTTTTTAGATTTTATATAATTTTGAATTTTTTATTTTAAACCCCACAGATTTTTTTCATCAACTTTTAGTTCCCACGAAACCTCATTTATTTTCTATTAGCTATTTTAGTCCCTAGGATGGTTAAATTGGATTTATTAAGTTTTAATTTTTCTAACTAAGAGCATCTTTAGTGGTAGAACTCATTTTGGGTTCTTAAACTACTTTTTGTGGGTCCCACACTGCCACATAGGATACAAGAACTCATCTCATTTTTTGCTCCAATGGTAGAACTTACTTTGGGTTCTTAACTTGCTTTTTGTAGGTCCCACATTGGACCACACATTCTTAATAATTTTATTTAAAAATATTTTTAAATTTAAATTTAAATAATTATTTATATAAATTTTAACTATGAAACAAAAATTAAAAAGTAATATAAAAAATATTAATAATTTAAAATTTTTATTTGTGACTAAATATTAAATTGATGAGAAATATATAACATTGATGATTAAAAAAAATGCATAACATTGAGATTAAGAAAGAAAAATTAAATTTCATTATTCTCGTAACCAAAACGTTCCCAAATATGCTCCACCAAGTTTGTTTGAAGTTGTTGATGAATTTGTCTTGTGTGCATATAACGTCTATTTTCCAGGTATTCCTCTTGTTTTGGTCATAATTATTATTTTTTTAATACTTGGAACGGGTTCTTAGGAGTTCTTGCAGAAGAACCGTTCTTACACCCAGGCAGCCACGTCATTCTGCTCCAATGATAAGAACCGGTGGAACGGTTCTTACGATACAAGAACCAGGCACAAGAACACCATTAGAGATGGTCTAAGTTACATGTTATATTATACATGTGGACATCTTAGGTAACATGGCGTCCATGTGGACACCTTGAGATGATGTAGCAACCTTTGTGTAACATGGCATTCATGTTAAGTGTTTGCCTGTATTATTTTAATAATATTTTTCATCCTTAGAAAATTTCAAATTTTGGTTTTTGTCCTCGTAAAATTAAAAATTTTAATTTGATTTTTAAGGGTAACTCACCTTTAAGAATTAGATTACAATAAAATTAATGAAAGATGGTGATGAGTAATTATTTTAAAGTTATTCTTAAAGTAATTTAATCTTATGAGAGGACATATCTTATGAGAGAAATGTATCTTATGAGGACATATCTTATGAGAGGAAGGTATCTTATGTGAGAGTGAGAGGGTTAAATCTGGACCGTATAATCATATATGGAGGGTCAAGATTTAATGTTTTGTGACTACTTAAAAAAGTCATGTGACTTTTTAAAAAAGTCACATGACCTAGAGTGTTTTAATCTTAACCATTCAAACAAGATCTAGTGGTCAATATTTGTTCTTCTCACTCTCATATAAGATAAACCCTCTCACTATATATATATATATATATATATATATATATATATATTAAGGAGAAAAAAATATAATATAATATTATTTGAAAGACCTCACAATACCAAACTTCCAAGTAGGTATTTCCAAGAACATGTAGATGGCCATATCCACTAGCTAGAAAATTGAGCCTGCTGTGCTTGATTAGAAATCAATCGCGTTGTGATAAGGAGTATGACGAGTAAAAGGCTCAAGAAATTTGTCTCTAGCTAGTTGATTTCTTAGACACCTGGATACCGAAAGTCCAAATCACTCATAAGTGCAAACAGTATTTCAAACATATATGTTGCAGTCAGAATTGTCTGCAAGGAATAAAAATGACAATGTTAACAGCGTTCAAAATCAGTATTCCTTAATAATGGATAGCTATGAAGTCATAAAAAATAATTAATAAGAAACACATACAATAATTTTAGGGTTCGTATTTTTTTTATACATGTTAGGGTTAGTATTCAGATTAGCATGTTTGATTGATTGTAAAAATAAATTAATGTAGTCTGAAGTAGCAGACTCGAAAGAAAGAGTGGTTGAAATATGGTCAACAATATATAATAGTATGTTCCAATGTTCAGTCTCTCTCTCTAATAAAAACAAATCCTGATGAATAATCAAAGGTTAATTAGGTATAGCATGAGCATGCAATGCACCGACCTTTGCGTCACATTCTTTGGAGTAACAGTCTGATCCTCCTGCACTAAAACAAAATATGAAAGAATAATTAAATTTTATTGCAATATTCATAAATTCTTTTATTAAATTAAAAAAATAAAGTATATTTTATAAATATTAATTTTTTTATTTAATACTTACTTTATAAAATATTAAAAGAATTAATAAGAAGATATAATAAAAAGATGAGTTTAATAATGATGCACCGAGAGTGTAAAATAATTTTGAACTTTTCCTCTTTAGAATTACTTGCAATTATTATCCTCTTATTATATTTATATTATTTGAGCTATTTCCTCTTTAGAAAGCAATCCAAGCGTTTATGAAGCATACTAACGAAAAGCCAAAAACACTAAAATATTATAATAATAAATTATTTTTATATATGATTTTTTATAATTTTAAAAAATTATAATTTTTAAATATGAATCGACAATAATATCCACTCTCAATTCATATTTAAAAGAGTTAACTAAGTTTTTAGGCATTAAATTTTTTCAAAATTCGATTTAGAAATCTTGACCAATCAAACTAAAATTTAGGGACTAAAAATTAAATTTTGAAAAAATTTAAAAACTAAAAACTTAATTAACCATTTTAAATATGAACTGACAATAGATATTATTATCAATTCATATTTAAAAATTATAGTTTTCTAAAATTATAAAAAATCATATATAAAAATAATTTATTATTATAATATTTTTTAAAAGTGATTCATGATGAACCACTTCCAAAAGTGATCCACCCTAAAAATGCTCACTAATAATTGATAATTTTCTTTTCATGTATTTAATACAATATTTTCAATGTGTGAATTAAAATCCAAACACATGTTACTTAAAAAAAAATTAAGCTTCAGTCAATACTAGAAAGATACACTCCTGAATCCAGACTTGACTGCTTGAGAGAGTTTGATTATAAGCACACGGCACTGTTAACCATAAAAATAAAGTAAACACACAGTAATTGCTATCAACCCTCACTTTTTTAACCTTGAATTTTAAGTTCATCTTCCACTTCTCCCGCCGCCGCCGCCTCCGCCGCCGCCCCTCTTTTTCCTTATAATATTACTCTATATATCTTTTTTTCTTCTTTTTTTAAGGCAATGCTGGTTAATACGAAGCTCTTCAATACGAACTGTTTTACGAAACACGTATTTATATTCTACTGTAAAAATGTTTAATAAAAACATAAAATAAAAGCTAATTTGGTAGAAACCAAGTTTTCCCCTTTATATATAATAAGAAAAGGTTGAACGTCCATTCTATTTTTAGAGTGCAAAAGTAAAGATGAGATAGAAAAGAGACAAAAACTAATAAGATACTCCCTCAGTAATAGTAAGATAGACTTAATTGCAGATTTTACCATCTAATTCTTATTATTTTATAAATTTTATCATCCAAGTTTTTTTTTGTGAATTTTACCATCTAACTTTTATTATTTTGCAAATTTTACCATTAAAGTTATTTTTTTTTTACAAATTTTATCATTTAACTTTCATCATTTTATGAATTTTACCACTTAAGTTTTCAATTTTTGTGCATTTTACCACCATGATGTTTCACAAAATAAAAAGATTTGAATTCTTTAACTTTTTTTTTTGTGAAATATCAGAGTGATAAAATGCGCAAAAATTGAAAACTTAGGTGGTAAAATTTACAAAAATAAAACTTGGATGGTAAAATTCGTAAAATAAAATTATGAAAGTTGAGTGGTAAAATTTGTAATTAAGTCAAGATATAATAACTCTTTGCAATGCAACTTTTGTCTGTGATTTTATGCATTAAATACAATGATATATATATTTTTTATTAGATTAAATACAATGATATGTGGACATTAATTATATTTTTAGTTTTTTTCCTCTTTTTCTCTTCACCTGTAGATTGGATTAAGAGTGACCTAAATCATTTTTGAATTTTGTATCTCTCTTCACCAATGGGAATTATACAGCCTTATGCGAAAACAAACCATGTTTATCGATTTGTTTATAAATAGAAGGCTTAAATATCTTTTTGATCCTTGTAATTTAATATTTTTTTTTGCTTTTCGTCCTTGTAAATTTTTTTTTTAGTTTTAGTCATTACAAATTATATTTGTTTTATTTTTCGTCTTTATAGTGATTTAAATAACGCTTTGAACAGTGAAAAAAATACTATCTAAATTATTATAAGAACGAAAAGTAAAACAAACATAATTTGTCAGGATTGAAACAATATCACTTTCAATTAGCACGTCACGCGATGTCGTCATTCCATTAAAATAATATTCCGATGGTTGTTACCAGCATAAAGAAGCCCCTGACGTTTGAACAAACATACCAAAAAGAAACAGCTGAATGAAAGAAAGTAAACGTCAACCATTACTCCACTCCACAGACTCACACCTTTTCATTTATACACGACACACCTCTAAGAGAACGACACACCATTCTTAGTTACCCAATTCACACACAGTACCAATCTCAACAAGAACCGAAAAAAGTGAACAAATGACTGAAACAGCAGAAGCTTCAGTTTACGGTGTGGTGGCAAGTTGGCTCACACCCTCGTGTCTATTCATCTTCATCAACCTCGTCATTGGCACCATAGCCATCACCTCTCGTTTCGCCAACACAACAAAAAAAACACAACACCAACTCGTCCGTTCTCCCTCCCTGTCACAAAGACATGCGTCCTTCAATCTTTCTCATCACAAACATGAACCAACAACAACAACAACAACAATTCACAAGGTTGTCGACCCGGTCGAGTATGTGGACTTACCCGAACTCGACCAGGTCGACTCCTCATCCTTGTTGGACCGGGTCAAGTCCCTTAATCTCTGCGAAATTGAAGAACTCGCGGAAATTGAAGGACCTGACACGGTCCAGATACCTGACTCGCCCCGGCTCGACCGGGTTCCCTCCACGTCCTTGCTGGACCGAGTCAGGTCATTTAATCTCGGCTTCAACAAAGCCAAGATTGAAGGGTCTGACCCGGTCCAGCCGCAACTGAACCGCGCTCCCTCGATCCTCCAGATGCTTAAGTCGTCCTTGTCGTTTGACAGATCATCGGTGTCAGCAAAGGAGGCCGAGCCTGAATCCGAAGCTGAGGTAGAGGAAAGGGAAGAAGAAGGGGTTGATGCGAAGGCTGATGAGTTCATCAACAGGTTTAGGCAGCAACTGAGGTTGCAAAGGCTTGACTCTATTATACGTTACAGGGATATGATGCTCAAACGAAACTAAGAACTAGACAAGAGAAGAGAAGAAGAACATCTTGGATTCAAATTCAATATTATTTGAAGGAAGGAGAAAAGTTGAATAATATGTGATCCATTTTTCCAAATAGTTCGTTCCTTCACCATTCAGCTGCATGAACACGAGAAATTCGGCTAGCTAGGGTGTTGTTTGTTTGTATTGGTATGGTGTTTTGCAAGGATTGGCAAACCGTTGCTATTTTTTTTTTTTTTGTGATGCTGATTTATTTGAACTGATTATAGTTCATAAAGTACAATTAATTACATTCACATACTGAAAATTTTGTAGTTTGCGTTACTTTCTTTAAGGCAAAGGCATAAGGTTACGTACGTTAAATTTGGAGAAACTTTTACTTATAAAACAGCGTTCCCACATCCTCTTATCATCATCATCTCTGGCGAGTCTTACGTAATTTTTTATGCATACAACATAATTTTTTATACATATATAGTTTATATGTATCATATATTTTAACTAGTAAGTCACTTTGCTGTCAAAAAAATAAATAAATAAATAGTAAGTCACTTTTGCTATTTGCGTGGAATGCTATCCGCTATATATGATATTGTAGATTATTGGTTTTTAACCATTTTCCACAATCCTTGATTGGTATCACTGGAATGAATATGGATAGATGTTACGATCGAGGAAAGAATGAAATGAGATGTGAAAAAAAATTGAATAATGAATATGTATCGCAAACGATATGCGACATTCTTTTAAATTGCACAACAATTTTTAAACATGAACTGTTCCTCCTTGCATTGATAACATGGAATGTATACTTATATTATAGGTACATCTAGGAATCTTCGATCTTGTTGGGGCTCGATTGTAACTTGCACTTTACCGTGCATCTCATCACCATTTTTTTTATTTAACCATTGTCAAGTTTCTCGGCTGAATGTTGGTCAAAAAGTGTTTACACGCTAAGGTCATTCATATTAGTCACGTGTTCACACGCTGGGATTTTTTTTCCATTCAAAACATACCCACAGACATACCCACAGAAAATATTTAGTTTTCTTTCACAGACGCAGGAACAAATTACATGGTAAAAACCGTGTACAATCACATGTTTAAAAGGAGCTTTAAAATTGCATACCAATGGTAAAATCAAGCATTTCATACATATCTTAAATATTCAAATCTGTGTGACATCTCTGTCATTTGCTGTATCATATTTAACTCTGAGAAATACTAATATAGTATTTGGTAGAGTGAAATAAAATAGAATGAAAATAAATTTAGATGAAAGTTTTGCATTCAAATAGAGTGTAAAAATATGGATTTCATCCTTTTCATTTCACTTCTTTTCTACTCTCTTTCACCGCAAACAAACGGACCATAACACTCTCAAACATAACTTTTTAAAGCTTTTTTTTTTTCAGGATTTACATTTTTTTTAAATCTCAGTTCTTATTTAATAAATCTCATTCATGATTTTATAATTTTTAATAAATTTTAATCCATAATAAAGTGTGTTAAAAAAAAGTGTTACTAACATCCCTCCAACTATTTTTTCAACGAATATACAAGATTTTCAACTAATAAAGTGTGTTAAGATTGAAAGGCATGGCCTCAAACGTATACTACATTCGTCTCAGAACAGGGGACACGTTCGATTCTCCATGGGACACTCACACCCCGTTTCCTATCCCCTTCCTCCCAAGTCCGAACAGAATAAAAAACTGATGATAAATGAAAAGGCTTAATTGATTAAAATTCTGGTTTTATGTTCAAACCCTACATTATTCTAAACCTACGGAAGAAGATTCCGCGAAGCAGGTTAGATGAAAAAAATTAAGTTTAGCAATTTAATGCAAGCAGAGCCTTATTCCCGCAACTTAGCATCCTTTGATGACTAAAAACCTCAATGAAAATACAAAATTGATGCAAACGAACCTTTTTCTTCCTTTAGCCTCTACACACACCACTAATTGAATAGTCGTTCAACTAAAAAAATACACATGCTGATGTCCACCAGGGCCACACTATGTTCTTTTTTTGGGGGGATATGGGAAGGGAAAAAAGTGGGGTAGGGGGGGATTACAGTAATATAGTAGAGTCTAGAAATCAGTCCGAAGTTTTAATGCCAGGATATCAAAATCAAGCAGCCGGGACCTTTCTCCCATCTTCTATAAAGAAAATTGCTGTTTCTGGAACCTGCAAGAGGAAGATAGATTTTCAGTCATAAAAATTCTAATGTCTTGCGGAAAAAGGAACTAATTGTGCACTACTGCACTTGTAAAGAACCAGACAAAACAGAGAGATTTGGATCATCAGCAGGATCCATTAGACAAGGACCATGGAACACTTGCTCACTGCCTCTTTTAATTATAGATACATATTTATTTTCCCACACATACTAGTATACACTAGTATACCTTCACACAGGTATCTTGTCTAAGTCTAACAAGTGCATAGGAAATGTTTTATGTGGATTTTACCCCCTATTGTTTGGATGGAGAAAAAGAAAATAGTGAAGAAAATTTTTTAATTTAAATTTTTCCCTTGTTTGATTGAAGAAAAAATAAAAACAAAAATAGAAAGGAAAGAAACCTCAAGAAACAAAATTTTCTCCAACTTTTTTCTTCATTTAAATTTTTTTTAAAAAATAATCTTCTTTCATTTCCTTTTATCTCATCCAAAACACAAAGGGTTAGTTAAATGGTCAAGTATTTACTACATTCCTATTCAATCTCATGGGAAATTGTATTGAATAGGAAAATAGAGTAAACGCAAACTGTTTTTCCTTCTTTACTTGCCAGGGAAGGAGGGGAATTACAATGATGACATCATGGCACCTCCTACTGTTTTGAAATTATTCATTATTCATCACATAGAAAGCATATGAAATGCATTTCAAAAGATTCATTGTATTAACTAAAGATTGGTTCAATTTTGTTTAAAGACTTGTGTTGTATCATTTAAAATTGTCAAACAAGTAGGGTCCAGAAATAGACATTAGGGGTGAGCATCGGGCGGGTTTGGTCGGTTTCGGACCGAAAAATGCTCACCCGATGTAAACCGGTCGTCAAATTTTTTGGACCGGGCCCAACCGTTTGCTTCTTCGGTTTAGGCGGGTTTTGGATGTGGCGGGTCGCGGGTTTAATCGGTTCGGTATAAACGGGTTGCTCCTACTCTATTTCCGTCAACGTGAAACGGACCACCGTCAGTTGCTTCAGAGACTAAGCAAACAATTTCAGCTATGGAAGAGAAAGTGACGGTGTGTGTTGCTACCTTGCTGGAGATTTGTGTTTGAAGGTGGGACATGGTGGTTATTGCAAGGCACTAGGAGATGAAGATGATGAAATGATGAGATAAAATGAAGGTAAAGGAAGGGACCCATCACATGAAGCTAAATGATGGAGGAGAAGGAACACGTGAAGAAGCTCAAGGAAGGAGTAGAAGGGAGATAGGAAAATGAACTTACCGTGGAGAAGGAGAAGGAATTAAATGCACTGCACACTTGCTCAGTAACACAAGGCTCAAAACGCATGGCAAAAGTATGAAATGCTAGCTCAACTTTGTAAAATGTGAAGATTGAAGACAGCTGTTATCATAATAGACGGCTCAGATTGCTTTTAGTGTAAAAGCAATTAAATCAATGGCTAATCAAAGCTGTCTTAGTATCTCGGTCGGGTGCGGGTTCCGACGGTTCATTTTTTTTCAACCCGCACCCGTCCGACAAACCCATATTTAACCGACTTTTTCATTTTATCTGACCCGACGTCCGAAACCGACCGCCCGAAAGACTTCTTTTTTAATTGGTTTGTGCGGGTCACGGGTTAATGCTCACCCCTAATAGACATTAACCAAAATAGCAAACAAGTCTCACTATCAACAACTCTTTCAATAACAAAAAGCAGGCCTAGCTTAGTCAATGACATAGAAAAAACAGTTGCATCTTTACAAACTTCATTTTCATCATGAAAGTCATCATCAGTACCGAAAACAAAATATAATATGACTATATCATGTAGTTTCTCTAAATGAGTTTATGGTGGAAACATGCTTGTCACTACTAATAGATTTAATATAATCCAAAAGTTACCAAGAAACTAGGGTCACTAAGGGGAAAGGAAAGAAATGTTATGCATGAAATATGTTCGCTACATTCAGCAGTAGTATCCTAGATGATATGTTCAATAAATGATATAAGCTAGTGTCAAAGATAGCACAAATGAAGAAGCAAATTAGAATGGAAATTATATTACTGAAACTTGATAACTCTAATTTTCCTTTTTAATTGCTTCTTTTCACTGCTGTCAGAAAAACATACATATTAAATCAGATTACACGATTACAATGCCAAACAACCAAATATTAAAATTACTTACATCAGGCCATGTATCTGTAATGAACTCCACGATGTCATAAGCTATATCCCCTTGAACATCAATTTGTTCTTTCTCAGTTGGTCCCTGACACGAATCAATCCACAATAGTATAAGACATTATCTTTATATGAAACAACTATACATGGGTGTTTGGATCATAGTTATCAATCCCAAATAGCAATGCAGAGGGGCTGACCCATGCTATAGCAAAATAGAGGGTAGCAGGATAGCCGCTATTGTAACTAATTAGAATAAAAAATTAAAGGATAGAACTTAGAAGAGAGCACAAGACAATAAGATGAAAGACCTGTTTCAGAGAGATTAGAAAGGGAAAAAAAAAAAAAAGGGACAGAACAAAGCAGGGCAGGTCACGGTTGGCCAGAAACAGTGACAGGTTCACCAGAAAATGGTCACAGAGGTCTCAGGGATGATCGGAACCTATGATAGCAGAGACTGAAGTGGTTGGGGATGGCCAACTGTCACAGCTGAGAAATGCTGGAAATGTTGCTGGAGAAGGATGGGTGTTTGTCAGAAGAGAGAACAGTGGGTGCTACTTCATAACAGAGAGTTGTGCAAGAGACTGAGAAAGAAGGGTTTCAGTTCTTATTCAAAGGAAGGGGGGGAAATCCCGAATTGACCCCCTAAAACAGCTCTAAACAATGCTGTTTCATGGTTATAATAAGCTTTTTGTGACCCACTACAATAGCACCTGCTCCAGCCACAATTTTCCGTGATTTTGTCCGCCATTGCAGCTGCAACAGCCACTACTTCAAACTGCAATGATATTCAATTTTTGTAACATGCTCAAGCCGCTCCATAACACAATTCCTCAATAACACTGCTATTTGGCACTATTGACAACTATGGTTTGGATTAGTTTATTTTGGGGTCCAAAAACATTTTCTTTAGTAACTTCCTAATCAAGTTTTTGAAAGGAAAAAAAATATATATTTCCCAGGAAAAAGGGTCATAACATGCATTATATGTACACCATCTAAAAATCAGTAAACCTTGACAACAGAGGCTCCTGTAGCAAACTTTTTCCCGAGTTTCTTGGAAGCATCACTGAGCTTGACACCTGAAATGCAGTAAAAGAAACTGAGTTAAACACCAAACCACAACTATGTAATAATAACTTAAGGCTATGTTTGTATTAATACCTAATAGAAAGGGATGAAAAATGAAGGAGTTAGCAGCCATGTTTTGGATTTTTTAAGGAATGAAACAGAAGAAATCTATTTTATCTCATTTCATCCTATAGAATGAAAATTTTCCAACTGGTATGACAAATTTATTGCATCCCATCTTTAGATTCCACTTGTCATTAGATATCCAAGTAACACCCAAGACAATAAAAGAAATAGCTCACCGAAAAGTTCCAGTCCCTTCACAGTAGTGATACACTTTCGCTTGTTACGTACAACCTTCTCAATAACAACCTCTTGCTTATCCTGAAAAACAACACCACTTCTGATCACATCAAAGGACCGAGAATTATGACATTCAGCATCAAACAACAAGTACATTCATCTGAGAGGGTTAAAGAATTCCAAGACATGCCTTCTTCTTTATCTTCCCACCAGGAAGACGCTTCACCTCTTCTTGCTTCGGTGCTAAAACATCAAAAAATCATAATACACCATAAGGGTTATTACATAAACACACACTCTCAGCTAATGATCACAGAAAATTCATATCATTTGAATGTCAAACAACTTATCTAAATAAAATGTAACACACTAAAATATCAATTCTGAAATTTATGGAATTTCCACCTTCTTCAATCCATTCACATTAAAGATTTAAAAAAAAAAAAAAAAAAGAACCTGAGGAAGCAGCTCCATCACCAGCTCCTGATATACCGGTACTTTGTAACTTGTCAGCAACTTTATCAGCTTCCTTCTCATTTGCCTCTGCGCAAAAATTAAACAATAATAATCCGCATTTAAAATCAATATTAAATCCAAATGATCGAAATAAAAATAGAGTAAATTAGGGGAATATTTAATTTTTCTTAAGAAAAAAAAAAGTACCTTTGAGAAGATCGGGGTATAGGTCGGGGACGTTTTGGATCAACCAGGGTTTGCATTTCTCGAAATCGGATCCGAATTCGCAGTATTCGGGGGGCAAGCTGCACACCCCGCAGTAGAGAACCCGAACCGGTTGGGGTTTCTCTGCCATTGTTGTTTATGCACCAAGCTTTCAAACCCTGCTTCACTTGTTCACTTTTTCTTGAGAACGAGAACAGGAACAAAACGGTGCGTTTTCGCAACGCAGCTCTAGAGAAAAGACGATGATGGTTGATTGATTGATGCGTTCCGAAGCGCGGTGGAGGGGAGGGCTTTGATGGGATGATTGTTGATACGGTGTCGTTTGAGGAACCTTCTCTAATTAAGGTAAAAGGCTTCTCTAATTAGGATTGATATTAGAGTAAATTACACGGACACTCCTTAGATTTGTCTTTATTAAACCTAGCATCCCTCAATTTTTAAACCCTACAGAAAATACCTTAATTTTTTGACTTTCGTTATACCGACCTCCCCTCATATGCATAAATCATTACACTGATCCCTTTTCTTAGGTTTAAAAAATATTACACTTACCCCTCTTGGGAGTGCTCAAAGTAATGTAAAAAAATAGATGAGTGCTAGGTGTAATAAGAGCAAACCTCAAGAGAGGTATGCGTAATTTACTCTTGATATTATTAAGAAATACTCCCTCCGAATTTCAAATATAAGCAAAAAAATTGACTTGAGTTTTTATTTAAAAATAAGTAAATTTCAACTAATTTTAGTTCATTTAATGAGATCATTTCCAAAATACCCTTTATTTAATAGGGTTTTAATTCCAATAACTTCTTCTTATTCTTGATATCAAATTTCATTGAAGAGCAATTTAAGAAAATAACTTATTTTTTAATTGAGATTAGTACAATTAAGTGTTGTTAACCAACTTTCTTAATTAGAGTGAAACAGTTTTTTTTTCTTATATTTAGATCCGAAAGGAGTATTGATATCGATTATAGAATATAATATTGTTATTTTATTATGAATGAATATTTATTATCGAACTTTTAACCTGATGGGTTTTTTTTTTAATTCAAAGAGAGGAGTAAAACTTTGATATTAAGGGATCTACGCTATTCAATTGAGTTAGACTTCTTTGATTAATGTGGATGGTTTTGATGAGTTGGATTGCTTTTTTTCAATAAAAGATTTGTATCGGACCGAGGAGGCTTTGTCTTCCCTTCTTGAAACGATTGATTTGTGTCATTCGGAAAGGCCAGGTATGGTTCATGCCGAGCCCTGTGGGCCTGATGATCAAGTCTTCATGTCTGCTGTCCCGCACCAGTCTCATTGTACCTTTATGTATGAGGCTTTATTTTCGGTTCTCGGCATCACGGTACCATTTGACCAATTCGAAGCCGACGTTCTTCAGAAATTGAATGTAGCTCCTACGTAGTTGCATCCGAATTCCTGGGCTTCGCTACAGGCTTTTCGGGTGCTCTACAGTAAATTTTTTATTACTCCTACTGCTCCTAAATTCTTATATCATTACAAAGTTAAAGAGAGTCAGAAGGGCGGCTGGGTCTCCCTGACCGGGATTCCTGGTCGGTCCATCCTTAGTCCGTATACCTCCTATTGGAAAAATTTAAAGAGTGGTTTCTTTCGTGTTCGACCAGGTCCGGAAGGGGAGGTCGAGTTTTTTGATAGTCGTGGGAGGCTGGGGTTCCCTCTTTATTGGACCCATTCCCCAAACAAACGGTTGTCTTGGCAGGTCGTGGACATGTCTCCTGAAGATCAGGATGACATGGTTACGCTGTGCAAGTTGCCGTGTTCCCTATCTTGTAAGACGATTGTGGAGATTCCTACTTCACGGACTTCGAGAGAGGACTGGGAGGATGAGTATTTTCTTTTTACTCAGTCTTCTTACTTTACTTTGTTTTTTACTGATGTTTGCTTCTTTTGCAGCTGTGATGGGGAAGTTCGACTATAAAACGGCCAAGAAGCAGAGGCTAGAGAAGCTGAAGAGCAAGGAGTCTGCCGCCGAGGCTATCCGAGTTGCTCCTGTCGTTCCTTCTCCTCTTCCTCCTCCTCATCCTTCTCCGAAGAGGAATCAACAAGAGGTTGTTTTGGAGGGGGATGTCCCTTCTAAGAAGTCGAAGCCGAGTCCACCTGGTGCTCAAGCTGCGGATTTTGTTGTTGAGAAACATCCGGCTTTTCTTTCTATGAAAGATGGGCAGACTTCACTTTGGGGGAAAGACTTCAACCCCGGGGCTCTCATATGTGCTGACAATCTCGGTCAAGCCGATCGGGATATGTTGAGGGATGCTGGGCCGCTGCTTTCTATGGAGGTTGTTTGTCGCTTCTAGGCTCGTTCATGGGCTATTGCCCAGTATTGGGCCGAAGAGTTCGACCGCGGCCACCGGGAGCTGGTCATGGTGAAGAAGGCTACCGCTAAAGCCGAGCAGGCCCTGGTGGAGACTACCCGGGCCAACGAGACTCTTCTTCAGTCCGCTGAGGAGTCTCGAATATCCCAGGAGGGGGTGGAGGCTAAGTTAAAGGAAGCTGAGGGCCGGGAGGAAAATTTAAAGCTTTCCTTAGCTGCGTCCGAGAACTTGACCCAGGAGTTGCAGGCTGAGGTGGATAAGCTTATTCTCGAGCTTACCCAGGCAAAGACTGAGGCCGCCAAATCTGAGGCTAAGCTTAAAGCCGATTTAGGCGAGGCCCTAGATGAGATCGTTATGACCCATGAGGCTGGGTTCAGTAAGGCATTTCGCCAAGTTCGCTACTTCTTCAAGGATGCCGACACCTCTCTTTTTTATGTTGATAAGGATATCAATAAAGAGGGGCAGTTGGTGGAGGAGTCTGCTCTTGAGGGTGATGATGCTCCCGGCTGCTCTACTCTGGAGGGGGAAGATGCTCCCAGCGGCCTTACTCAGCCTGCTGCTTAGTCTTAGGAAATTTTCTCTTTTCTTGTAAGGCTCGTACCCAGCCTACCGAATAGGGTGTTTAATGAATTTTATTTTTCTCTTAAGTATCCCTTTTTTCTTTTCCTCTTGTTATTTGTTTGTGGTCCATTTTTGTATCCTTGCTTTTCATATCCTTACAAAGGTCTATGCAGTTTTTTCTAACTCGCTTTTCATATCCTTGTACAGGTCTACGTGGTTTTTTCTAACTCACTTTTTGTATCCTTGTAAAGGTTTATGCGATTTTTTCTAACTCGCTTTTGGTATCCTTGTAAAGCTCTACGTGGTTTTTTTCTAACTTGCTTTTCGTATCCTTGTAAAGGTCTACGCGGTTAGTTTATTATATTAAAATTCGGTCATTCTTCTTTCGGGATGCTGAGTATTGCTCATTGAGTGGCGTTTCGATGTCGGTATCCGATTGGTTTACTCGGTCACATATAGAAGAGTTTTATTAACAAAAGAAATTGAGTGTGCCTCATTAATACCTCTTTGACAAAAAAACCTCTTGGAAAAAAATGTCAAAGTAGGAAAAAAAGTACATTCACCACTTACAATTTTCCTAGCTGTAGTAAAACTTTAGATGTGTCGCATTCCAAGTTCGGGGGATGGCTTTGCCGGTTGGATGCTCTAATCGGTAGGCTTCATTTCCCAGTGACTCGATTACTCTGAAGGGGCCTTCCCAATTAGCTGCCAGTTTGCCCTCTCCTGTAGCTTTCCTAGCTTCCCCGCACTTTCTCCAAACCAGATCTCCGACTTCGAAGTGTCTTGGTTTGACCTTGACCTTGGTGTTATACCTCCTCTCAGCTCTTCTTTTACAAGCCTCTATTCTGATTTGAACCTCGTTAAGGGTTTCTTCGACCATGTCGAGCGTATGCCTTAGTAATTGATTTTTGTTTTCTTGGACGAAATTTGCTCTTCGTAGGGAGGGTTCCCCGACTTTTACTGGTATCATGGCGTCTGATCCTTATGAGAGTCTGAAAGGTGTTTCCCCCGTTATTGATTGCGGTGTGCAACGATATGCCCAAAGGATTACGGGAAGCTCTTCGGCCCAACTTCCTTTGGCGCTGCCTACTAGTTTCTTCAGGTCTCTGAGTATTACCTTATTTGCGGCCTCAGTTTGTCTATTGGTCTGTGGATGTTCCACTGAGGTCACTCGATGCCGAATTTCTAGGTTTTTGAAGAATTCCTCAAGGTTCTTTTCGGTGAACTATTCTCCGTTATCGGATATTACCGAGTGGGGGATGCCGAATCGGCATATTATATTTTTCCATATGAATTTTTGCACATTGTGGGTGGTGATGGTGGCCAAGGGTTTGGCTTCGATCCACTTCGTAAAGTAATTGATTCCGACGAGGAGGAACTTCACTTGTCCTTTAGCAAGTGGAAAAGGGGCCTAATATGTCTATTCCCCACATGGCGAAGGGCCATAGTGCTGTTATATTGTGCAACTCTTCCGCTGGTAGGTGGGTTATGTTGCCAAATTTTTGGCATTCTTCACATTTTTTTACGTTTTCGGCACAGTCACGGCGCATTGTTGGCCAGTAGTATCTGGCTCGCAGGATTCGGGCCGCTATGGTCTTTCCTCCTGAGTGCATTCCACATATTCCTTTATGCATCTTGTTTACCACGTACTCGGCTTGAATTTTCGTGACACATTTCAGCAGTGGTGCAGTGAAGCCTATTCTATAAAGGTCTTCTCCCTCTATAACGTAGTAACTGGCCCTTCTTCTGATTTTTCTAGCCTCTTCTCATTTTTTTGAGAAAGTTCCTTCCTTCAGAAAATTTCATATCTCGGTCATCCATTCTTTGTCCGTCTGGTTGACACTAGAGACAACTTTGTCAATACTCGAAGCAGATATTATTTCCTGTATAACAGTTCGGTGTTAGCCTTTCTTCTTTGTACTTGCCAACTTTGATAGCAGGTCGGCCCTTTCATTTTGTTCTCTTAAGATATGGTTGAGTTCGAAATCAATGAACTCATTCTTCAACTGGGAGGCCAGGTGGTAATATCTTGTCATCTGGGGGTCCTTTGTTTGATAGGATCCATTCATTTGCCCGGTGACTAATTTTGAATCGCTCCAGCACCTAAGGTGTTTCGCCCCCACCTCCTTAGCAAGTTTCAGTCCTGCTGGTAGGGCTTCGTACTCGGCTTGGTTGTTAGACGCGTCAAAGTCAAATATGAGTGATTGTTCTAAGATAATCCCTTCAGGGCTCTCGATTATGACCCCTGCTCCGCTACCTTTTACCTTTGAGGAACCGTCCACGTAGAGGGTCCACCACGGGGAGGGTGCCTTTTCTTCTGGTACTAGTTCTGTGATGAAGTCGGCTAGGCACTGTGCTTTGATGGGTCTTCTCGGTTCGTACTTGATGTCAAACTCGGATAATTCGACTGACCATGCTATCATTCTTCCAGCTAGTTCTGGCTTCCTCAGTACTTGTCGTACTGGGTGGTCGGTTCGTACTACTATCTGATGGCTTTGAAAGTATGGTCGCAGCCGTCGTGCTGAAGTGACCAGGGCTAGTGCTAGTTTTTCTATCATCTGATACCAGGTTTCAGCATCTTTCAACACTCGGCTTATGTAGGTTTTTGCGACTGATTCTCTTTTTGAATGATGACCGAACTGATTGCGCCTCCCGAGACGGCTAGGTATAGCACTAAATCTTTGTCGGGTTCAGGTTGTGTTAGGATTGGTGGTGATGAGAGTAGTGTTTTTATCTTTAGAAAATTTGCTTCGCACTCTTCGTTCCATCCGAAAACCTGTTATTTTTTTAGCAGTTGAAAAAAGGGTCTGGCTACTTCTGCTGCCTTTGGCAAGAAACGGGACAAGGATGCGAGTCTTCCAGTGAGCCGTTGTACCTCCTTTATGTTACTCGGGCTTCTCATGCCTATGATAGCTGCACACTTCTCCGGACTGGCTTCTATGCCTCTGTGGGTGAGCATGAATCCCAAGAATTTTCTGCCATGTACTCCGAATACACATTTCTCAGGATTTAGTCTCATGTTATGTTTTCTGATCTCGCCGAAAATTTCGGCCAAGTCCCCTGAGTGTGAGTTTGGTTTCCTGCTTTTGACCACCATGTCGTCGACGTAGACTTCCAAGTTTCGGCCGAGTTGTTCTGCAAAAATCTTGTCCATCAGACGCCGGTATGTTGCTCCTGCGTTTTTCAGCCATAAGGCATTACCGTGTAACAGTAATTGGCCTTGTCGGTTATGAACGTCGTCTTTTCCTCATCCAGTGGGTACATGGGTATTTGGTTGTACCCGAAGTATGAGTCCAAAAAACTCAGGATCGGATAGCCGACTGCTCCATCTACCAGCTTGTCTATGTTTGGCAACGGGTACGAGTCTTTTAGACATGCTTTGTTAAGGTTTGTGTAGTCAGTGCACATCCTTCATTTTCCGTTTGCCTTATTTACCATTACTACATTTGCAAGCCATGTGGTGTATTTGACTTCTCTTATGAAGCCAACGCTGAGTAGCTTTTCAGTTTCTTCTTTGACCACTTTTCCTCTTTCGGCCCCAAGCTTTCTTTTCTTTTGGGAGATTGGCTTGGCCTCTGGACAGATGGTAAGCTTGTGGCAATGGAAGCTCGGGTCGATTTCGGGTATATCGGCGGCTGACCAGGCGAACAAGTCGGCGTTATCTAACAAGACTCTGACGATTACATTTTCTATTTTGCTTGTTAACTGAGTCCCGAGTTTTGTGCATTGTGTTGGTTCTTTTCCTATTTGGAAGGGTTTTACCTCCTCTGTAGGTTATGCTCTCAGTTCGGCCTCCCTGGGGTCGAGGTCGGCTTCCTTTATCAGTGTTGTGAGTGATACGCAGGCTACTTTTTTTACTGCTAGCTCTGGAACCTTTTTGTCGCTAGCTATTCTTAGACTCTCTAAGTACCATGCGCGAGCTGCCTCTTGATCAGCTTTAACTGTCACTATCTTCTCTTCTGATCCTGGGAATTTCATTGCCAAGTGTGGAGTCGAGATCACTGCCCCTAGTTCGTTGAGTGCCGGCCTGCCTATGAGAATGTTGTATGAGGTAAGGGCGTTGACTAAAAGGTACCTGACTGTGATAGTCTTGGACCCCTTCTCTTCATCTCCGAAAGTAGTGAGGAGGTCAATGTAGCCTCTGGTATCGACCTTTTCGCCTGCAAAATCGACTAATTGTTCGGTGTACGGCTGTATCTTGCTTTCTGGGATGTCTAGTTGTTGGAAAGTGGACCAATATAGGATATCTACTGAGCTGCCTTGGTCGACTAACACTTTGCACACCAACCAATTTGCCAGCTCCACCTTGACCACTACCGAGTCATCGTGGTTAGGTTCTACGCCTTCAAAATCTACGTATGTGAAAGTTATAGGAGGCATTTTCTTGTGTACTTTAGGGCTTATTGAAACCATGTTGATTGATCGGAGACTGCGCAAGTGTCTTTTTCTTGCTAAGCTCGAACTTCCCCCTCCAGCGAATCCTCCTGCGATTGTGTTGATAACACCTCGAAGTCGAGTCTCGTTAGGTTTAGTCGATTGCTCCTGGCGGGGCTCTTCCGTGCGTCTGGTTTTTCTGTCCCGGTCGTCTTCCCGGTCTCGGGTTCATTCTCGCTCGGGTTTTCAGCTGTCATCTCGGACGAAGAGTCGTAATTTGCCCTGTTGGATAAGTTTTTCAATTTTATCTTTTAGGGTGGTGCAATCCTCAGTGGCGTGTCCGTCCACTCGATGGTATTTACAAAACTTAGACATGTCTGCTCTCTCTAAGGAGCGGTTGCGAGTAGGCAGACTTATTAGCTCGACATTGCAGGCTTTTTCTAGAACCCGCGCCCTGCTATGTGTTAGAGGGGTGTACTGGGTAAACCTTGCACCAGGTGGTCTGTCAGCTCTAGGTCTATTACTCCGCTCTCGGCCTGTTCCCGATTTTCTGACGTTCCTCGTTCCTTTTAGAGGACTCGCCTATGACTTGTTCTCTGAACTTAGTCATTTCTTCCATCTGGATGTATCCTACTGCTCTCGCTCTGAGCTCGTCCATGTCATGCGGTGGCTTCTTGCAGAGACTGTCCAAGAAGGGCCCGGATTTGAGTGCCATCAGCATGACGGTCAGTGCTACTTGTGGATTTAAGTCTTGGATCTTGACAGAGATTTCAGCGAATCTCTCCATGAAGTCCCTGAGGGACTCGTTGTCTTCTTGCCGGATGTTGGCTAATGCCACTGCTGTCAGGTGATGGGGTCGACTCGTGGCATATTGTGCGCCAAAACGAGCGACTAGTGTAGCAAATGAGTCGATCGAGTGAGGGGAGAGGCGCGTGTACCAGTTCAATGCTGCCCCCTTCAGAGTTGTTGGAAACACATGGCATATGATGGCATCGTCGTTTGTGTATAGGTTCACCTGCGTGTCGAATGCATCGATGTGCTCGTCTAGGTCGGTTAGGCCATCATAACGGTCCATAGACAAGGGCTTTCATTCGGCCGGCAATGGAGTTTCCATGATACCATCTATGAACGGGTGTCGTCTCGTTGTCTCAGGTTTTGCGTTCCGTCTTGGGGCTGCTCGTGAGCCTGAGGCGGGTCTGGACTCTAAATAGGTTGTTGTTTGGTCTGCCTCGCTCTAGGTGGTGTCTTCCTGCTATATTCGGTCAGGATGTCTGTTGGTGGTCGGGTGGGCAGCTGAGAGTCCGTTGGCAGTGGCGTGGGCAGCCGAGAGTTCATTCCGGTCCTCCTGCGGTTTCTGGTACTGCTCTTGGAGGGTAGCGTTCTCCTTGCGGAGGTCCTCTATCTCCTTAGCGTTGTTATGCTTCAGCGTGTTGACTTCCCTTTGCAGGGCTTGGATCAATGGGTGATTCTCAAGCGCCTGACGCGGGAAGGGCGCCACGTTGTTGGGGTTACCTCCCTGGGTATCCCCTAGAGGAGGTACGCCCTGGATTTGGGTTTCTGCCTCTTGTGGTCACTTTTCGTGGTTCGTTGTTTTGCTCTGGGTTGTCGCCATTGGAATTATGTCGTCTTGATTGGTGTGGCTGGGAATAGTTTCACCAAGCCCCACGGTGGGCGTCAAATGTTCTTACCAAATTTTGGTAAGTCTTCCGGTGTGGTGGCTCCGCCGGGATCTCCTTTGTAACTAGTGGGGGTGTACCTGCAAAGACACTCCGATGCTCAAGTTAGAGGCGCAGAGGTAGGAGGCAGGTATCACAATTGAGATTAGAATTTCGTACCTTGATTGGAATGAATAGTCTGCATTTATAGGGTGTAAAGAGATAGATTTGGTAGGTTATTTTCTTATCAAATCTCCTCAAATCTCGTGATGAAGATAGAGATAATTCTGTCTTCTATCATTATCTTATGACCTGATCTTTTTCTATCTTATCATATAGTAAAATCTGTTCTTTCCGTTATTATTCTCCAGGTCCGAGTGAGAGTTTCTACTCGGCCAGCTCGACTACTCGGTGGAGTGCCGAGTCCGAGTAGTACACATGCCCCTCAAGCTCTGAAGTAATGTAGGAGCTTAAGTATGGTTGTACCGACTTCGGATTTTACTTAGCCGATACGAGTTTATTCGTTCCATTTGGACGGGTCCAAGTTCGATTCTCGAAGCGTCACGTCATCTGATGATGGTGTTGTTTCAGACTTATTAAAGTCGTAACGATTTTCATGGGCGGCAACAATGATTGTTTTTGAATTTTGAAAAGATCTAGGGATTCCCAAAGGTCTCAAGCCTTTCTAGCAGTTGATTAGCCTGGTGAGGGGTCTTGATCCAATGGTTCGGACTGTTTCACCTTTTCATATTCGAAACGCTTGGGGCCCTATATAAAGGGCACTGTTGACGCCGGTGTTCACTTTCTCTTGTTTATTATTTTTGCTATGTTGATATATCGAGATCATAGATATAAATTCAAACTTCTCTGTAAATGCATATATTCTAAGACATTATTTCTTGTGATTGTTTTATGCTTACGCTAATTATAATCAAATTCTAAGTTTCAATTTTTAAAGTTGAATTAACAATTGAAACTAATCACACAATACCAATAAATTCATTTAATTGATTTCTTTACCACAATCATAATGGCCAACCATCAGTATGTTCTTGAGCCCCATGTGTCTTCTTTTAGGTTACTGGTTTAAAAGTTAGGGTTCATAGAAGATTCGTGGCAACAATATTCTAGATCCATGTTCGAAGTGTTTGTTAGTTGTTGCCCATGCAAACAAGTCTTGATTTTTAATCATTAGATCATCCATTAACTTTCTTAGCTCCATATCCAACATGGTTGAACCTTTGTAATCTTTTCTTGTGACTTTCATTGACTAAGGTCTCTAAGGGTTGACTTATCATCTTCATCAATCCTAGGGTCCAAATCTACCAAAAGGACTTTGAGTTGGGTTGAGTTACAACCATTTATCTTCTATCTTTTCCTTTATCCATCTTAGCAACTTCAATTTTAAGAAAACTCTTAAGTTAATTTGTTACGAAATAGATGTAAATTTTTCGTGTTCAAAGATAAATCAGCATACATTCAACAAGATATAATTTCAATAAAACATCACATGAAATAAGATACTAAGATCCATGCATAAAGATAAGGAAATAATGTCATATGTCCATAGGCATTATAAACCATAACCAAAAGTAAAGGCATAACGTAGATTTCTCAAAATACATGCATGACTGCCAATTACATCCCAAAAAAGAAAGTGCAATGAAATGGGAAGTGAGGAATCTATTAAATAATCACACTCCTTACCTGGTCACTCATACACACTACACCCAGGGATATTGGGGACAGTGGTTAGGGTAAGATCTAGTAAAAAGTACTATGCCACGAGATTCTCGAGGTTTAGCAGAAGAAGTGTAGGGTGAAGTTCGCCACAAAATGTATTTTGAGCAAAGGGTGTTCTAGATAGATAAGGAGGTGTGTAGAATTGTGCATCCCACGTCGCATCAATTGGCACCCAAATTCCATAATCATGTTTGTTAAGAGCACAACAAGTGTATTGTTTATACAAGTAATAAAATGAGTTGTAAGAGTTGTTGTATCCAAGAGGATAGTGGTTTAATAACGATACAATAAATCAATGACTCTACGGATTTGAGAAGAAAGAAGAAATTGTGATTTTTTGGGTTTTTTTTTTAATTATAATTCAAAGAATGAATATCACTAGTAAACGATTTTAAAAACTCAATTAATTAAAGCAATTATGCATCAAAATCCTCTTGGTTTCCCCTAAAGTAACTTCTTCCCTTTTAAGTTCCCTCCCATTATGTTCACATCCAATTTCTCTATTTTAGTTTAACCCTAATTCCTTAGACGATAAACCCTTTTGTTCCCAATTATGGTCCCTAATCCCTTAAGTGAACAAAATTAGTCATAAACATTAGGAATTGGAAATTTACACGGAAGCATACAATCTATCCCTAGGCTCAAGAGTTGTATAGTTAATGAATTGGAACAGTCTAAACCCAATTTCCCAATTGCTAGACTTAAATTACGGATCAATTTTTAACGAGTATCAATCATAGAAAAGCATTATGCATAAATTCAATAGCTAAATTAACATAGTAAAGAAATCAACACAAGACAACAACTCAACTACTTGTACTCTATGGCGTACTTGACTCTTCTCATGGGATTCAGCATTTCACTCAACTCACCATGATTGGGTTCTATTAACACTCAGCATCATCGCATGCCATTCCTATCATATGCTTGGCAAGATTCTAAAATCATCATTACAAAACAAGTGCACACATTCAAGAGGTCTTTTTCAAGTTGTAATGAGGCTAGGAACATAGGTGGAAAAATATTTAGAACTAGGCTAAGCAACTAGAATTAAGAGATTATCATGGACATAATTTAAATTAAGTCATCACTATCATCCCTTGGCATTAATATTTTGGCTTAAATGTAATTTTGGTCCCTCTATTTTATACAATCCGCAATTTTAGTCCCTCTATTTTAAAATAGAGACATTTAGTCCCTCCATTTTGCACAATTCACAATTTTAGTCCCCATATTTTAAAATAAAGACATTTAATCCCTCAATTTTGTAAAATCCGTGATTTTTGTTCTTTCATCAAAATAAAAGCGTTGATTATTAAGAGATTAACGTTGACTACGATGTGGTATGTGCTTCAGTGACGTGGAATTTGTTTAAAATAAATTATCAAGACTCGTGATTTTCATATTAGGACTTACGACTACTATTGTCCATTAAAATAAATGGTTTTACCTTTTTTTAAAATATGTTTTTCATCAATTATTCTACTCAGTATTTATAATAATTAAAAACTAAACAAATAAATTTGTATCACATCACTATATTTGGACCACGTCAAGGCTGACGTTAATCTTTTAACGGTCAATGCTTTCAATTTGATAGAAGAACCAAAATTACGGATTTTACAAAATTGGGGAACTAAATGTCTCTATTTTAAAATAGAGGGACCAAAATTGCGGATTTTACAAAATTGGGGGACTAAATGTCTCTATTTTAAAATAGAGGGACCAAAATTACGGATTATGTAAAATAGAGGGACTAAATGTCTTTATTTTAAAATAGGGGGACTAAAATTGCGGATTGTGCAAAATAGAGGGACCAAAATTGCAATTAAGCCTAATATTTTTGCCTACCACTTATCCATCCTCAATTATTCATAATAATCATTGAAACAAAATGCAATAGCATACATTAATACATTTATTTTACTTTAAGTTGTTTTGCTTTTCCATTTTTTTCATTTTTATTTTCAATATTTCCAATAGAGAAAATTTTATTTCTGCTATACCCTCACTCCAAACTTAAAATCATTGTTTTTCTTCGAGCAATACACATTCCCAAACTTAGGATCAAGCCACAAGTGTCATGTAAGGATAAATCCCTTAATTCCAATTGAAATAGTTAACCACTTTTTGGCTCATAAATAGTTAATTCACAAAACAAAGAGGCCTATAAAAAAATTCACAAACAAAAGGGTTAAGGGACAAAATAGTTTTCCGTTTTCTCTGAAAGGTATCGTATAAGGATGCGAGTAATCGATGACACTGATTCAACAACGTTTATTGTATTTGATTGTGATGCAACAATTATGCTAAATAAGTGATGTGCAGAAATGCTCGAGTCTCTTGACAAGGTACTATTTTATATAACTATTTTTTTTTTACGGGTTATACACAAACTTTATACACTAATAAAAGATATTAAAGTCACTTGAACGCTAAATATATCTATTACAATCTTTCATATTATATACACAGAACCAAACGATGTAAGAGCATTTTACATAAAAATATAAAAACATGAGAATATATATAATTGATTTTGGCAAATCAACCTATATTTACAATGAAATATTCTTCAAACCTCAGCCGTGCAACGCACGGAATATTAATATCATCTAAAAATAATTTTATTTTTATTAAATAATTACTGCTATTTATAAGTTTAAATAGAAATATTGGTTTATTTTTAATGAATTATATTTATAGAAATAAAACATTTTGACTGTTTAATAAAAGAACATGAATTGAAATAAAACAAATTTTGAAAGTTCTCGTTTGACTTTATTATTATTATCATTGATACCAAATTTAATTCAAATTAGTTAAACTTTTTATGTGATATAAAAATACTAATGATCAACACATGATGCTGATTATTTTTGCCTTCATCTTTAGGTTTATGGGGGAAAAAAACAATATTAATATGATATAAATTTGATGATTGCAAAGAGTAAACAGTAAATATTTCTTATGATATTTTTGTACGGTCCAATGCTAGAATGTAGGATCTAAAAACTTATAGATATCACTCACTACTATTCAAAATAATTGCCATTAATTAAAAGTAGATGATAAAAAAAAAATTCATTTCCAAATTTCAAATATAGACAACTAATTATATAATAATAAGAAAATAAGAATGTAATAATTATCATTATAGTACAATTTAAAATGCAAGACTCTTATATATATGTAACTTAGATATTTATGTGAATCCATTGTGAGACCATGATCCGGCTTAACTTGACTCAAAGACCTTTTATATTGAAAAAGCATCAACAGGAACAGACCCAGGTTAATGCCAACAAAGAGTAAACGGTAAATGTCTCTTATGATATTTTTGTATTGTCCAATACTAAAATGTAGGATCTCAAAAATTATAGATATCACTCACTACTATTCAAAATAATTGCCATTAATTAAAAGTAGATGATAAAAAAAAAATTCATTTCCAAATTTTTAAAATAAAAAAAAATCTTTGAAAGCATGCCATATAAAAAAAATATTATTCAAATTTCAAATATAGACAACTAATTATATAATAATAAGAAAATAAGAATGTAATAATTATCGTTATAGTACAATTTAAAATGCAAGACTCTTATATATATGTAACTTAGATATTTATGTGAATCCATTGTGAGACCATGATCCGGCTTAACTTGACTCAAAGACCTTTTATATTGAAAAATATATCAAGAAGGACGGACCAGGTTAATGCCAACAAAGAGTAAACGGTAAATGTTTCTTACAATAGTTTTGTACGGTCCAATACTAAAATGTAGGATCTCAAAAATTATAGATATCACTCACTACTATTCAAAATAATTGCCATTAATTAAAAGTAGATGATAAAAAAAATTCATTTCCAAATTTTTAATATAAAATAAATTCTTTGAATGCATGCCATATAAAAAAATATTATTCAAATTTCAAATATAGACAACTAATTATATAATAATAAGAAAATAAGAATGTAATAATTATCGTTATAGTACAATTTAAAATGCAAGACTCTTATATATATGTAACTTAGATATTTATGTAAATCCATTCCGAGACCATGATCTGGCTTAACTTGACTCAAAGACCTTTTATATTGAAAAAGCTATCAACAGGGGCGGACCCAGGTTAATGGCAACGAGGATACCCCCCTCCCCCCAAAACATATAGCCCTATGAATATTTTCAATTTGGAAAACATATTCGCCCCCCTCTGTTGTCAACCATTAAGTCGATTTTTTCATCTGTGTTGTGGGATAGCCCATATATCTGTTTTTTTTTTTTTTTTTTATATAAGAAGCAAACATATATATACTAGCCCAATACAAAAAAAAATAAAAATGCCACCATTTAACTTGTTCCCTTCTTTACGCCTGTGGAGATTTCTCATTGTCTTCTAAAATTTACAATAGTCATTTTTTTCTTTTTTATGTTTATAGGATTCTAAGAATAGTCAAATAGTTGCCACATAGCAAAACCAAAAGTAGTGATAGTTTTTATAGACATGTACTTTATCTTTTAATAAAGGGTCTTTTGTTTTAAATTTTGGTATTTTCAATTTGAAAATGATTTGTGATTGAAATATTTTATTTCAATAAAATTAAAGTTAAAAATATTAATATATGTATATATGTTGTACAAATTGCTAAATTCTTAAATTAGCTTTTAAACAAGTTAAACATTTTAATTTATGAAAATTTAAAAACTTTCCATAAATTTACGACATGAATTTTTTTTGCCCCCTTTACCATTTTTTTCTTGTTCCGTCCCTGACTATCAAGCATTTGGGAAATGCTATCTAACATCCATTGAAATATTAACTCCTAACTTTTTTTTCTTTTAAAAAAAAAGTGTTTTTCAAACGGGTACTTTCAGTGTCAAACTTATGAGAAGTTGAAAAAATTAAAAGCTACATTTTAGAGCAACTTTATCACAGTGCTCGTGTGACGCAGTGTTAACTAAGTAACTGTGCTTTCCTAGCTTTTCCCACTGCAGGGAGCATACGGTGAGTTGCCAATAAGCACAGGTTGCTTCACCAAGCACCAGTGCTTCAGTTTCTTAAAATAAAAAATATATATATTTTAATATTACTGTTACTTTTTAGTCGTTGTCAATGAAAATTTTGTAGCCATTGCCAATGAAATTTTTTTAGCCGTTAATGAATTTTTTTTTTACCATTGCAAGTTTTAATGTTAAAATTTTGGGTAGTTGTAATTTTTTTTTACCCTTTATATAAATAGGGGTACTTCATTTTTTTTTACACAACTAAACCTCTCAAATTTCTCTCATTCTTACTTTCATAAAATTCTCAACTACCTCTTTGATTTGTTTTGATTCAATGGAACCAAACCAAAACCAATTCAATATGAATCCCTATTTTAATTTCATGCCAAATTATCAACTTCTCACAAATCCAAATTTTCAAAATTTCCCACAATTACCAAATCCACAAAATAATCCAAATATGAACAATTTTCAATTTCATACACTCCCGTTTCCATATCAATTTCCTATGTTTCAATCACCACCAACTAACATTCCCACCATGGATCAAGGGTCTTCAATGGGTACTAGTGGCGACCAATGTAATGAAAGAGAGCATGACACGCCGTTCGACTTCGCATCAGAATCTCAAGTTCCACCATTTTCCAGCCAAGTTCCACCATTCAATGTAGCCGTTGGTCAAACTAGTCGTTGGTCAAACTAGCCGTTTGGGAGAGTTTGAAGCATACCTGCGAAGGAGAGAAGAAGTTCATGATAACAGGCATCATCAACAACTTCAAGCGGACCTTGCGGAACATATTTGGGAGCGTTTTGGACGCGATAATCAGCAAAATTAGTTATTGTTTTAATTATGTAATTTCTATTATTTTAATTCTTTTATATCGTGTTATTTGTGTGAGGTTAGCTATTTTCATCATTTTAAATAAAATATAATTTAATTATATTTTTATTTTTATTTTGTTATTATAAAAAAATATTTTACATAATAATAGTCCAAAAAAATTATTAATCTTTAAAATTTAATTAACTTATAAATAAGATAATCATAATGTAATAAATAAGTTATTAATATAATATAATGATCTAAGCTTTTTGGTGGGTCTCATTAGAAGCACCAAGGAGAGTTGCTCCATTGAAGGGATTAAGTGCTTAGAGGTACTTATATTAGGAAGAGTAAAAATGAATGATGTGTGCAAGTGGGTCCCATTAGAAACACTCATAGAGGATTGCTCCATTAAAGATGCTCTTAGCTGAACACGCTTGCCATATATCCAATATTAATTCAATAAGGCAGAAAGTCTATTTTCTTGAATTAAGGTCACTCATTCAATAATATCAATGAGATAGTAAGTTTATTTTTCACTTCGATGATGTTTGGTTCCTTTTTATCATTATTTTTAAAATGTGAAAAAAATAAATTTGATAGTACGTTAAATTAAATTTCAAAGTAAAATATTTTAAATTAAAGAAAAGTATATATTTTAAAGAAAAATATTATATAATATAAAATTATCATGTTTTAAATTTAAGTCAATTAAGCTTTACGGAGAGAATGATCTTTTTAGGATCCCCACTCATGATATATATTTTACGACAACAAATATTCCGAAAAGAAGATGATAGGTACAAACTTAACTGAAAATGAAATATACTTTATTGGAGATATTGAACTGAACCTTTCAAATTGTATGAAAGGAATTATTAACATTTCCATTACTTAATTTTTTTTCATATTATTATTATTATAACCTGAAAATAATTACATTTCATACACATTTTTTAATAAACACATTTATTAAAAAGAGATTTCCAATAAACCACATTTGAACGAATATGCACAGGATATCATTCAAAGCTCTTTTAAATTCTTTCAAGTATATATATGTCACACCAAAAATACAATCTTGTGAGAAATGGTCAAAGATCAAGAGCTTTCAGATTCTAAAAGGTAATAAGCAAAAATTTTCCACTTGTTTTAATGACTCTGCATTTTGGATTCAGGTTCAACGTATTAATTAAGAAAAAGTTTAAAACTCTGCTGTTAATATATTTACATTTTCATTAAGTTTCGATTCACTTATTCTGCTCATTCAAGTTTTTTCAATTGTATTTAGTTATTTTTACCATTCACAATCGCTAGCAACACATTATTTAAAACTTTTCTTTCATGTTTCAAGTCTAAAAATCCAAAACAACATACACAAACTCATGACAAAATATTCAAACATGAACAATTTTTCTAAAAGGTATCCAACACCAATTTTCTCACCTAGTTTACTGTTTGTCTTCTCTCTTCTGCAATTCGAATTCAGTTTCAGCGTATATTTTAAAAAATATATATTCCTCTCATATATATATGTTGCCAAATACAATAATATGTTCTTAATCGAAGTAAAATCTATGCTACTATTATTGCAATAATCCCATAATAGTGTAATACTAACGAATGTAAAGAAACAGCAATATAATACAAAAGCACAAAAGACAAAGGAAAAGAACATCAATGGTAAACCCTCTTCACGTGAACAAAATTGTAAGTTGGAACAGGCTAACTTTCCATAATATGCAATATATACACTCCTCGCCAAGCCAAACCGCCCCCAGCAGCAAGCACTGGCGTTAATGTCCCGTCGAGAATCATCAGAAATTGCAGCAAACACCATTGTCGACTCACATGGATGGATTGAGAGAGAAAGAAGGGAACCGTGTTTCCGAAGAAAGAGAGACTCAGGAAAAAAAAATTACGTATTGGCTGTTACGTGGAAAGAAATTGAATGAGCTTTTATAATATATATATTTTTTCATATATTCATGATTTTTTATATTATATTATTATAAATTATTACTTATTCACGATATAATTTAATGTCTAAAAATGATGTATTTATAAAATGGGTGTAATTATAATATTTTAATATAATAAGTCTAATATAATTTAAATATATAATTAAATTAACAAAAAAAGTATAAAATAAAATATTAACTTATGACTATAATATAATTAAATGAAATATACTGATAAAAAATAATAAAATATATAATTAAATTATATTATTAATTTTATTACTATGAAATTTAGACATATATGGGGTGTTTAATTTTGATGGAATATATAAAGTTAATATATATATATCATATCATTATATATTATATAAAACACAGTTGCTGATTAGGACTGATAATCCACATGTCACATTCTGGTAACATTTATATATTTTGTGTATCCCATTATATCTTAATTAATTATTAATGAATTGATTTAATAAATTCAATAATTATTTTATTTTATAATCATATTAATTATAATGATTTAATAATTGATATTTCTCTTTCCAGATTTAAGTAAACAAATTTTAAATTAATATGTCCTGATCAACTTTATATTTTTAAATAATATCGTGAGGATCAAATTTTAAAATTATATTTTAAATATTTGATAATTCGCATAATATATTAATATTTTAATTAAAGTAATTTTAAAAGTTTACTGATATTGATTCATTCAATTTTTGTAATAATATTTTTACTTTATTGATTGCAATTAAATGGTAATAAAAAATTTATAAAAAAAATCTTTGCTTAATATTAAAGTTATGTTTATATCAAATATCAATATGAATATGATTATATGATTATTTTCTGTAATTAATTAATATGGTTATAGAAGCAGTGAGACTAAAAGCGATGGGTCATGAGATACTTGCAAAGACAATAGACAATTGTTGTAATTTCAAGTGGTGGTTTGATGGAGTTGTAGTGTTTTTTTTTTTTTTAATATTTTTTCCTTTGTTTTTCTTCTCTTTTTTTATTCATATTTCTCTTTTCTTCTTCTTCTTGGGCTTATCGTTTGGCCTTTGGTTGTAAGTGTTGACATTAATCCTATTGTGTAGACCTTTTGTGGCGTTCATGATAGAGCCATGGTGGTGGTTTGATGGAGTTACAGTATTTTTTTTCATTATGTTTTCTCCTTTGTTTTTTTTTTTCGTTTCTCTCTTTTTTTCCTTTGTAGGCTTACTGTTTGGTCTTTGGTTGTAATCAAGTGTTGACATTAACCCTATTGCGGACCTGGGAATGTTTTTTTTTAAATAAAAATTTATTTTAGCAAATCAACTAATAATAATAATCAATATCAATATATATAAAATTTACGAATCCAAAAACAGCTTCGGAAAACACGTGGCAAAACAAGGTTGCTTCCCAAGCATTGGATGACACGTGTCATCATTTCATGCTTCGAAATTGTTTGGTTCGGTTACGAACCAAATTCAAATTCAAATATATTTAAGTCTCTTTAATTTATTAAGAAAAATTAATTCAAATTGTTTATAATTTTATGTCGAGAAGCTATTACTATAAATATATTCACGTTTGAATGCATTTTTTTAAATATGAGAATCATTACTATAAATTATCAAAATTATTACTATAATTTTTTTCTAATCAATACATGTCAATGGCAATTATTACTATAAATATAAATGATTTTATTATTACTATAAATTGGAATTATTACTATAATTTTTTTTTCTAATAAGTACAAGTCAATGAGAATTATTACTATAAATATATTCACGTTGGAATACATTTTATGATTTGAGCATTTAAACTTTCCTTTTTAAAAAAGTTTCATGAGTACTATAAATAATTTATTTAGTGAATAGAAAGCATTGCGTTTGTATCTTTCTCTATGTAATGTCTTTCAATTTTAACTCCATTGCAGAGAATAATGTCCAGGCGATTGAAAGGTTTGAAAATTACAAATCCTTTTACTTTTTCTTTACATTCTTTTGTTTTACTTGCAGAGAATAATGTCCAGACAATTGAAAGGTCTGAAAATTACAAATCTTTTTACTTTTTCTTTATATTCTTTTGTTTCACTTAGTTTATTATTTTGTTATGTATATCTTACATTGTTATTCAATTCATTTATTTTAATTATTCAATAGTTCATTTTTTTTTATCTTCTTTCTCTAAGGTAATCTTCTAACTTTTTCTTTCTAACTTTTTCTTTCATTCTATCGCCTCAAATATATTTTTTAATTTTCTAATATTTGAAATTTGACATTTGCAGAATATAAATGACTATACTTTTTTTAATTAAAAAGGGTGCAAATGCTTAGACAAGGACAACGATCCCAACTAGGTTGGCACCGCAATCCTAAAAAAAACACCTGTAGCCCACCAAAATGTCCTTAAACAGAAAAAGAAACAAAAATCATGGGGGACATAGACCAAAATCATGTACAATCATTTGAACCTACAACAAGGAAGAACATATCTATTCCTGAAGAAATCCTCCCGGACGTACTACACAAACGCATCTTAAGATGACAAAAAGGTTTCAAAGAGAGTTTTCACAAACAAACAAAAAAGTATTATTACGATTTAAAAAAATAAGATTGACTTTTTTATTTGCTTTATGATGTAATTTTATATATTTGTTTGCTCTTTCTTCTTTACTAAAAGTATCTCTTTCATAAAATATAAATCACTTTCTTAAGTGATACTAATTCAGTAAAAATAAAAAAGTGATATTACATAAATTAAATTATAAATGATGCATAATGTCGTGTAATTTTGTATCTAAATTTTTTAAATTTATACTAAAAATTAAATTAATTCAAATTTAAAACATCACAATCAAACTATTAATGGAAAAATCAATTAATTATAAAATTAAGAAATACTTAAATCATAAATAAATGTTTCATTATATTAGAATCAATTGTATGATTATTCATATTTAAATTAAATAATAACTTATAAAAAATATTTAAACTAAATAATAGTATTAACAATTAGTTATAAACATTTTATTTTAAAGTAATATAAGTAGTAATAATAATTGGTTATAAAAAATTTATTTTCCAAGTTTCATATCATGTATCATTATCATATTTATTAATTTTATTGTAAAAATATTTTTAATTTATTATTGTTTCAGTAATGAATAAAAGAATACTTTTGTAAACTAATAGTTTTTTATATCTAATGAGAATATGTTCTACATAATAATAATAATAATAATAATAATAATAATAATAATAATAATAATAATAAGTTATAAAGATTTTATTTTTCTTGTGTCATATTACGTATCACTATTATATTCATTAATTTTAGTTTCAATAATAATTTAATAAATCAATAACTTACATATCTTCTTTTTTTTTTGACAGAATAACTTACACATATTTGAAAACTATATTCACGAAAAAATATTACATTATATCATCAAAATTTTCAATTAGTCTAATTTTTTTAAATCATAGCGATAATAAATAATTACTATAAATATAAGACAGAAATGTACCAAAAAATATACTTAAACAACAATAAGGATGAAATAATTTATTCAAGATTAAATTTATAATGTATACTTATTTGAGCATAATTAAATCAGTAAATTAAAATAAAAAATCTTTAATAATTCAAATAAATATTATTATAATAAAATAATTTGTATATTGATATTTTTTTCAATATATTATTAGCTCGTCAATAAAATCTTATTTTACCTTATAGTAAAATATGGTTTCAAAATTTAAATTTTTAATAAATTAATTAATGAGTTACTATATTTGATGAATAATCATTACATCAAGACATAATATAATTTTTTAAATATGCAAGACTAAAACAACTCTAAGTCGACCAAATAATCAAACCGAAATACTAATAAATTGTACGAGTTGAAGTATAAATCAATCCTAAATTAAATACAAATGTTAAGAAATTTTCTATTGTTGAAGAGATGGAGGTGCAATTGGGTCACTCCCAAATCAAGATCAACAAGTTACAATATAAAGAGTTGAACGAGGCCAATTTTTTTAATATTTAACACTAAAAAAAAACTCACAAGAAAGTGAAAAAGAAAACCACTAGCCAATCCAAGAAAATCAAGAAGAATATTAGAGAACATCAACTTTTTTATTTGTTTTTATTTTAGCATGTAACTTAAAGCAAGTTAAAGTACCTATAAATTTAATTAGTCATTTGTTTCAGTGATATTCTCTTTTTCCTTTATTATTATTATTATTATTATTATTATTATTATTATTATTATTATTATTATTATCCAATAAAAATAATTTTTTAAATGATAAAACCAATGGTTACAAAATATAATTACATATATTTTTAGTCTATATCAATATTGAAATGACGTTAATATATGTATGTGTATAAATCTATCCAATATTCATATAGAACACCTCTTTAATACTTAAAAAAAATATAACACATAAATTTATATAAGTACTTTTTTTTTACAGTAATTTATATAAGTACTTAAATGTGTTAAAATTGACACTTAAAGTTGAAAAATTATAAAAAAAAAAATCAAATTTACAAAAATCATAACATTATAAAATTTTGAATTTTATTTATTTAAAACTCACTACACAATTTATTTTACTAGGAACAACATTAGGAGTCAATCAATTATTATTATCCAAAATAAAATAAAAGTAGCAAAATTATTATTTAAGCATCAACTTATCTTTTATTTATCATTAATTTTCTTATTATAATCTATAAGTTTAAATATTCATTTACCTATTTTATTTTCTTTAACTAATATTATTCACTTCTTTCCTTTATGAAGGAAAAAAATCTTTTCAAAGAAAAACTAATAATTAGAAAATAAAATTTAAAATAATTTTTAATAAGTGCGGGTAACATTACGGGTATTGACATTTAGCTAGGTACCAACAAAAAAGGACACAATTATTAAAGTTATTATCTAGCGGGTATGGGTCTAGATAGAGGAGTTTTTAAAAGTTCCAATATGGGAACAGGTACTATAGTACCCTGCCCAAACCTTACTTATTGTCATCCTTATCAACATATATGTCCTACATGGCACGCATTGCTTGAATTTAAGTTTTAATTTAAAAATATATAGTTAAAAATGTCATTTCATAAAAAAGAAAATATTTTCATTTCTTTATTGTAACTACAAACTCTTACTTTAGAATTATTGAAATATTATTTCACAACAATTATTGAAATTATTATGTTACCTAACACAACTAATTTTTATTTCTCTCATTTATTATATTTTAAAATTATAGTCTACCAGATATATAATCAAACTATATATCTATAATGTATATCAATAATTAATAATTAAAAATGTTATATTTTAATTGTAAATAATTCCTAATATAAATTTTAAAAAATATTTATATTTTCAAATTTTTATAAAAATATTTATATATAATATTTATCCCGTGCATGGCACGGGTCACCCACTTTACTAATATATAAAGTAAAATGTTGTTAAGCAAAAAAGTTTCATATGCCAATCTAAAAAACAACATTTAGAATCTTATTTCACATGGTAACACTAAAATGTTTCCTACTTCTTTTTTTTTTTTTGTGCTTATTTATAATTCTACAATTCATTTTTATATAAATCGATTAATGAATAATTATGTGCACACAAATCAATTATAGACAATTATGACACACAAATATAGAAATTTATTTTTACTTTATCTTTTGATTGATGAATCAAAATTTGAAATAGACGATTAATTTAAAATGGATCTTTAATTTTGGCATAAATATGTAATACTTGATTAATTTATTATCATATTAAATTATTTTTTATTATCGTACTATTTATTTAAATATTACATATGTTTAATTAAAATAGATGATTAAGTAAAAATTAACAATTAATTTGACCTAAATATGAAATCGTCATTTATTTGAATTAAATTTGACCAAAAACTTTCATTGAATTTTTTTATAAATATCATTTTAAATAAAAATAAATTTATCTTTTTCTTCAAATTCACTCAAAATTAATCTCTATGTCCAATTATAATAACTATGATAATTATAACCATATAATTCTAATTTGAATGAATTAACTAAAAAAAGCAATAGAAACTTCAAGATTAATTTAAAATGGACAATTATGAATTTGATACACAAAATCAGAGAATTTGTTGTTATATTTTTTTTTGCCTAATATGTTGTTATTTTATTATATTAATTTCAATATAAATATATATCTTCCTTTATAATATCTTCTCACTCAAATTCATTGAAGATTTTTTTATTTAAGTAAATTTGAATTTTTCATTTAATTAATTTAGGTTCAATTAAATTATAATATATTAAAATTAATTCATGTGTTTGTTTATTTTTTTCTCTATGCACATTAAATTTGGATTTTAAATTATTTTAATGTTTTAATTGTTTTTTATTTTCATTATTATGATAATTTAATATAAATATTTATATCTATATTTTAAATTGATTTAGATATTAGTTATATTTTAAATACTTTTGCAAATAAAATAGGTAATTTCATCACCTAAGTATCTAAAAAAATTAAAATAAATTAAACATGAATGATAATAAATATAAAGGGGACAATATTGCATATTTATTATTAAATTAATGTTATATATCTTAAAGAAGTAATGAAATAAAATATAAATGGTCAAATAAAGATTAACATACTATATATATATTTATGGGGTTGATTTGAATTTGTGACAATAGATGGATGTGATTCTCAATTGTCTTTTTTTCATATGTATCTTTTAAAAAAAACAATAATATTTGATCATTTATTTATATTATTTAATACATGAAAAGACAATATTTTTTAAATAACTTTTAATAAAAATTTTAAATTGTTGTTTATCAAAAAAATATATTAAATTGCTATTTTTAATTTTTAAGTTTAATTATAATTTGTCTTTCAAAATATTAGAAAATGCTTCTTCCAAATATAAAATATTACAATATCGTATCAAATTTAATACAAATGAATGTGATATACAACATTACACTTATTTATAATAATTTAAATATGTAGTCTTAAATTTATATTGTTTCATTCGTTCACTTAATTTTGTTTCTAATATTTTTATAGGATGTTAAATTAATGAACTCCATAAAAAATATTTTAATAGAATAATATGTTAGTTTTTTTAGTTATAATTCATTTTCTTATTATTTTCATCTTAGTTTTGTTATATAGTTTTATTTGTCTATATATAGAAAAAATTTTACTTCAAGAAAGTGACATTGTGAAATTTAAATTTATAGTTAGATAATATTTTTTTTAAATGAGTTATATAATAAAATAAATACTTTTAATTATCTTTAATTAATGAATAAGTTTTTTATTGCGGAAATTTAAATTAGTTTTAGATCTTTTTTAAGTAATATAACAAATTAACAATATTGTCAACATATTTATATATACAAAAAATTCATTCCCTCCTTAATAAACCCGTGCATTGCACATGTACTATCTTGTATATATATATATATATATATATATTCATGATTTTTTTATATTATATTAAAAGATAAGTATAAATTAAAATATTAACTTATGACTATAATATAACTAAATGAAAAATATAATTAGATTACTAGAAAAAAAGTAATAAAAATATAATAATTATCATAATTATTTGGATATTTTTAATTAATTAATTAAAAAATCACAAACAAGATGCTTTAACTAATTGGGTGAATCTCCTTAAAAAAATTGATTGGGTAAATTAAATTAGAGTTTAAATTTGATTGAATGTAATTGTAGTGTTTATAACATCTTTAATATTACTTATGATTTTATGGTAATTGTTTTTAGGAGAATTTCATGATAATTAATAGAAAAATCTTTATATATATAAAAGTAGTAGTATTGGGATCTAAAAAAGGAAAGATTTTCTTGCCCAAAACATGAGCGTTTTTGTAATTTTATTTTATTTTAGGTTTAAATACCTTTTTAGTCATTGCAATTTAGTGATTTTTTATTTTTCGTCCTTGCAAATTTTGTTGTTGTTGTAGTCCTTACAATTTTTTTATTTATTTTAGTCATTGCAAATTATATTTGTTTTGTTTTTCGTCCTTACAACTGTTTAGATAGCGCTTTGAACAGTGAAAAAAGTGTTATCTAAACCACTTTAAGGACGAAAAACAAAATAAACATAATTTGCAAGGATTAAAACCAATTTTTTTGCAAGGACGAAAAGCAAAAAAAATGTTAAATTGCAAGGACTAAAAAGATATTTAAACATTTATTTTATGTCAATTTGTCATTAATTTACATTTTTCAATTTGTCAATTACATTAAAAAACATACATGTTTTACCTTTTTTAATAAAGTAATTTCAGGAAGTAATTTCAAATTGAGATTTGAAAAAAAAATTGAAAGAAGTTTTTTCTTCTATTTAAACGTGAGTGGCGCTGATAAGGTTTGACAATTTTTATTTTTACGTTTTTATTCATTATTTCTCATCCATTTGAAGAAGAAATTTTGCCGATTCTATTCTTTCTTTCAAAAACCTTAAAGTTATACTTTTTCTCCTATTTCTTTTTCAATTTTGTCCTATTATTTTATGATATTTTGCTCTCTTTTTTTGTGATAGGTTTGAGGAAAAACCCATATCTACCATATTCTTCAAAATTGTTGTTTGGGAACAGCCAAACGCATCAGATTTTGATAGGTTTGTAGATGTCTATTTTTTTAAATTGCAAAAATATATCAGAATGTTGGTGATGTTGATTTTTCTCTTTTCTGTTTTGGGTTGTTGTAATGATCCATCTTCATTACAGATTTGTTATACTAAATATTTTATTTCATTAAATTTTATAAACTCTCTAATTAGTTTATTGATAAAATACTGGAGAATTTTTCCGCGATTGATTTTTCTCTTTTCTGTTTTGGGTTGTTGTAATGACCCATCTTCATTACAGATTTGTTATACTAAATATTTTATTTCATTAAATTTTATAAACTCTCTAATTAGTTTATTGATAAAATACTGGAGAATTTTTCCGCGATTCCCAAAACCAACAGATAAAATTTAAAGCTAATTTATAAACATCTCTTATACAAAACTTAACTAAATAAAACTATGTGTACATACATCTTTTCACATGATAGATACACAATATCCCTAACTGGTTCATTTTATACATAAGACCAAACAAAGAAAGAGAAAGAAATGATAATGTCTTCAATCCCTCGTACGCTCTATCCACAAAATCTCCAAGAGAAAGATCCACCTAAAAACCATCTGCTCCCTCGAACACGATGTCCGAGATCATCATAGGCACGAACCACACGTGCAAACATTGCAAGGGTAAGCTTACCAAACAAAACTATACATATAAGTAGATAAGTAAATTTCCAATTATTAAGGAAAAGGATGATAAAAATAGATTTTGTATACTTCAAAATACTATACATAATAACTTAAAATGACATACAAAACTTAGTTCATAAACTCAAAATTCAGTTCAACAATAAACACCAATAAACAACACCATCATGGTTCAACCATCTCAAATAGTTCATACAACATAGTAATAACATGAATCCTCAAAATATCAATAACATAAACCATCACCGCTCATCATCATGAGCCATAAACATCATAAGTCACATCTGACATCAACTGTCACAAACCTCAACACAATACAACTACCAACATCGTTCATCACAAACGATGTACAATATAAACCACTAGACAACCTCAGTTAACAAGACTGACTCTACTCCATGGAGTTTCGACACCATATGAGCGGTCCTTATAGGCCCTATCCCCTACCATAGTCTCACCTTTGACCATTCAGGGAGTCCCATGAGCTACCCTGTGAAGGAAGTGTGGATGTAATCGAATATAGACAAGTGTGAGTATTGGCTTACCTCTGTAAGGCTTGCAAAACCTTACATCTATAGGAATTCGCCCACTTGGCTATTCTATAGGCCCACCTTTGGCCACCACGACAACTTCCGACACTAGATTGAGAGCCTACCTAGCACCCTCAACTTACATGCCTACCCATATGTCTGTACACTAACTGTGCACACCTATGCACCAACTGTGCATATACAACATTTGAAATATTTCTGTGCACCAACTGTGTGCACCCTCCGTATTCCAGTGGCAAACATATTTGGAGTCCCTTACAGTCTTATATACAGCACCTCTGTACCCGCCATCTCCAATGGCCTGACTTAAGGATCTAAATACATCTCAACAACATCAACAATCCTCAATCATGACAATAATTCATCCCCTATACATTAAAAGAGTAACTAAACCTCTTGACAAGTAGTTCTCAACACTCCAACACGCCATTCAGAGTCAAAACATAAGGGGTGGTACTTGGAAAAATATCCCACTAGGCGAGACCCCCAGGTCGATTTAGTGGGCTGGAGTTCTGGCATGAAACTCCCTCTCTCAAGTATACCATTTTTCTATAAAAGTCTTCCCAAAGGACATAGCTAACTCCTCTTTAACATATAGGAATGGTTCCAACACATAGGTCACATATATCATCATCTCATCAATATTCAATTTCAATTTCTCAACAAAATACATACACCTCAATAATAAATAATGTTCTCAATGAATTATATCCCATCAACATTAGTATACCAACCCCAACAACAAAGTCATTCTCATTCAAAATAAGATTACAAGATCCATCCTACAGTCAAAAGACCGTATCACACAAGACATATTTCAAATATTAAATATTCAAGATTCACATCTCAATAAACAAACATCACCATTCCAATAACTCTCATATTGACCAAATTGACCAAATAAGGTCGATTTCTTATTGACAGTACTGAATATGAGCCCTTACTGATTGTAGCAAATGACCTCAGAATTAAAATTTTTTTATATCAAATCGAAACTCTTGAAATCTATTTTACAGAAAAGTATCCCACTTATAAAATCAACATCTAGAAAATTTTATAAAAATTTTCAAAGTCAGCAGCCCTGAATATTTGAATGCTCACTGAATATAGCTCAAAGAAATGTAAATTTCTCCCACTTCCCAAACTTGTTTTGAGCTAGACTTTTTACAGTAAAAAGGTAACATCTTAATATTTTTAAAAAGTTAACTCTTTCCCCCAAATTCTTTCCCTATTGTTCCCAGTAAATTTCTTTCTAACAACCTAAGTTTCAAACTCAAAACAGAGTCCAAAACTCTTGCCCTGTTTCTTTTTAAAAGGTTAATTTAGAAATTGGACATGATAATTTTTGTAATTTATATGGATAAAAAACTTGTTTTGTCTAGTTTCTAATTGTGTAAAAACCAAAAACAGAACAACCATTTTGGGAGTCATGGATGAACCCAGAGATGAGATTTTCTCTCCAAGGTGTCAAAATGAAAGTTTCTCCATCTCGTATCTATTTTCATTCAAAACAAAATTTGTGAAAAACCAACGGTTAGATCTTCCAAAAATCACAAAATCGTAGGGGCTGTCCAGTGCTGGACGAAACAAACAGCCACTGCCATTTTATTTTGTGGTTTGATTTTCACATGGAAAGCTTACCAAATAATTTCAAGAAAATTTGGGCATGGTCTCCTTTGTTTTAGGAGTCTTCCCAATCAATTTCAAAGATTAAAACAATCCACAGACAGTATATAAAAATCTCACACAGCCACTGCCAGGGGAATCAAATACCCATTTTTCATCAATTTCAAACTCAAATACCAAGCAACTCAACATAAACAACAAGAGGGGCACGCATGCTATATGTGGTTGAGCCCCCTAATTCTCAACCACACTTAAACTAAAAATAGAGAAACTTCCCTTACCTTTGGGATTTGCTTGACTGTGGAGGAGAAAGAGGAAGATAAGGGAATGAGACTGGCTGAATAAGCTTGCTCCTTGGACTGCATACAAGGTGAGCAAGAAGTACGAATAGCCTCCTTCCTCCTTGTGTGATTCTTGGCAGTTGAGGGAAAGGAGAGAGAAGAGAGCTTGGGAGAACAAAACAGAAGAATGAAGAGAATTGAGGGAAAGAAGAAGCTTGTGCACGTCTCATATTTGGGATAAATTTGTAATTTTACTATTTGCACCCATCCTTCCTCTAAGGACACCCCCTTCTTTTTTTTTCCTACAACTTACGAAACTCACGTAAAAGTCCCAAAAATCTTACAATAACACTATAACACATAACAAAACATAGAGCTTAAGTTAATTATTATATCAATCAACATAATTTAAATTTAATTTTCTCTTGCGGTATTTATCAATCATTTATAATACTTTACGAAAAATCACAGTGTTACAGTTGTGCTTTCTATAATTTGTCTTCATATATTTATTGATTGTGTATGTTAATTAGTAAATTGATTTGTATTGCACATTCTATTCATGATATATAGCAGCAGATGATGGTGCCTCTTCTTTGTGGTTTTCGTTGGAGAATCGCAACAAATAATTTGTGGTGTTAGGGTTCCAAGACAATGAACATAGTGGTGCGGTGGTTGCTTCTCGCCAAAAAAGATGAAAGCCAATCAAACCTATTTCATATTTCTAATATACTATTATATTTTGGTTTTTACGTTATTATGGTATTGTTAGTTTTATTTGAGACCATCCGTTTTGGAATACAAATTGTTTCGGAATATTTCATGTGTTTAATTTTCATCTTTATGTAAATTTCTTTAAAATTTAATTTTGTTTGGATAAATTTCAAGATCAACTAATATGCATATTGAACCAGGATAATATATTTTATTCTTTTAAAAATAGTAACAATTTAATTTTAATTTCGGTTATGATTGAGAAAGAAAAACCTAAATTAGAAATTAATGATTTAAATTAACTAAAAATAGTAACAATTACAAGAAGAAGAAAAATAATGATTTTTTTTTCATGGAAAGTGGCCAAATTCAAAATTTTTTGAGCTTTAATGCCACCGCTTGAGACTACACGTTGTTAAAGGCAAACCATTGAATACCTGATAGAAACCTCTTTGCCTCTTTCATTTTGGCCATCAGGTTTTAAATTCATATCTACTACTATGTTTTAAGTTTTAAATTTCCAATACTTCAATTGCATGCCTTTTCATATTTCCAATGCTGGGTTTTATATAAACCCTTTGATTAAACAATTGTTCAATATTTAACTTTAATTCTTAATGATATTTAACTTTAATAATTAATTTTAAAATAAATATTAAAATTTAATAAAAATATAGTTTTTTAAACAAATTATTTATATAAGGCACTTCAATATATATGTATATATATATATATATATATATATATATATATATATATAATATCACATAAGGATAAATATTTTTTTTTCTTATAAAAGCAAGTACAAATTTTGACTTAATTCATGAGATGAATAATTTACCTGAAATCATATTAATATCTAAATTATTATGGTGAAATTATTTTATTATAATAATTTTAATTTAAATATATTTTTTTATGGTTGTCTCATTCACGATTTAAATAATTTATTGAATATTTTATTTTACAAACATAAACAAAATGAAAAAAATATAACAAATGGAGATGAATATCTTTCATGAAAGTATGAAGATAAAATTTAGACTTAACTTATCATATAAAATATATAAAAATATAACACACGGGGATGACCATTTTTTCTTATATAAAAATAAGTAGGAAAATTTACACAAAAGTCACAAGGATAAACTTTTTTACTAAAGATTTTTGTCCCATTAAAGTTAAAATTTCTTTTACATAATTAATATATATTTAATTACATAAAAAATCAAATTAAATCAAAATAATCACTATTATTTGATCCACGCAAAATTAGTGTCTAAAATTATTTTTTTTACAAATCTAAAATTATTTTTTAAGCAAATAATTATTCGTTTATTTATTATCTTCTTACTTATATAAATTATTTACGATTTCTTCTACATGGACAAATTTAAATTTTCTTATTGACATTGATATGTATATGCCAATATATTAAAATATAATACAAGGGGATGTATATAAAAAAAATAACACAAAGAAATGTTTTTTTTTTTTTTTTATAAAAGCAAGTAGAAGTTTCCACTTAATTCACGAAATGAATAATTTACCTGAAGTCACATTAATATATAAATTATTATGAAAATAATATTTTTTTTTATTATAGTAAATGTATTTTTTATGTCTGTCTCTTTCTTTATTTTATATAATTTATTGAATGTTGTATTTTACAATCAAAGAAAGTATGAAATAAATTTAACAAATGTGGATGAATATTTTACATGAAAGTATGAAGAGAAATTTAGACTTAACATATCATATCAAATATAAAAAATATAACACATAGGGATGAATTTTTTTTATAAAAAAGGGAGAAAAATTTACATTGAATTCATGAAATAAACTTTTTTACTAATTTTTTTTCCAATCAAAATTACAATTTATTTTACATAATTAATATATACAAATAACTTTTTGTTTATTTATTATCTTCTCACTTAAATAAATTATTCATGATTTTTTGTTACCTGGACAAATTTTAATTTTCTTTTAAACATTGATATCTATATGTCAATATATTAAAATATAATATAAATTATACATAAAATATAATACATAGGGATGGATTTTTTTTTATAAAAGCAAGTAGAAATTTCTACTTAACTCACGGGATGAACAATTTGCCTGAGTCACATTAATATCTAAATTATTATGGTGAAATTATATTTTTTTTATAATAATTTTAATTTTAATGTATTTTTTTTATGGTCGTCTCTTTCTTGATTTAATTAATTTATTGAATGTTTATTTGACGAACATAGAAAGTATGAAAGAAAATATAACAAATGGAGATGAATATTTTTTATGAAAGTATGAAGAAAAATTAACTATTATTTTTTGTACGCAAAATTAGTGTTTAAAATTAATTTTTAATCAAATAATTATTCATTTATTTATTATCTTCTCACTTAAATAAATTATTCATAATTTTATTTTACATAGACAAATTTTAATTTTCTTTTAGACATTAATATGTATATGTCAATATATTAAAATATAATTTTTATATAAAATATAACACATGGATGATTTTTTTTTATAAAAACAAGTAGAAATTTCTACTTAATCCACAAGATGAATTATTTATTTGAAGTTACATTTTTTATGAGTTTATTTGTTATGCACTGACATTTTACATTATTATTCAATCACAAATCATCGTTGATATGACTTTTAAAGTAGTCATCATAAAAGTCAACAAACTTACCACAAATGGTGGATTGTGATTGTATGACGGTATAAAACTGCTTTACATTGTCAGTGCATAGTCTATTTTCTATTTTTTATTATAATAATAATTCTAATTTGGATGTGTTTCTTTATGGCTATCTCTTTTCTGATTTAAATAATTTATTAAATATTTTATTTTACGATCATAGAAAGTATGAAAAAAAATGAAGATGAATATTTTTTAAGAAAGTATTGAGAGAAATTTAGACTTAACTTACCATATAAAATATAATACATGGGATGAAGTTTTTTAAAAAAATAAGTAGGAAAATTTACATTGAATTCACAGGATAAATTTTTTTACTAAAGATTTTCTTTAATCAAAATTAAAATTTCTTTTACATAATTAATATATATTTATATTTAATTAAATAAAAAAATCAAATTAAATGAACATAATCACTATTATTTTCTCTATGAAAAATTAGTGTCTAAAATTAATTTTTAAGCAAATATTTTTTTTTGTTTTGTATTTATTATCTTCTCACTTAAATAAATTATTCATGGTTTTCTTCGACCTAGACAAATTTTAATTTTCTTTTATACAATGATTTGGATATGTCAATATATTAAAGTATGTAGAAATTTTCACTTAATTCATGAGTATACACAATTTACCTAATGTGTCATTAATATATAAATTATTATGGTGAAATTATATTTTTTTATTATAATAATTTTAATTTGAATGTACATTTTATGGCTGTCTCTTTCTTGATTTAAATAATTTATTGAATATTTTATTTTACGAACATAGAAAGTATGAAAAAAAAATATAACAAATGAAGATGGACATTTCTCATGAAAGTATGAAAAAAAAAATTAGACTTAACTTATCATATCAATTATATAAAATATAACACATGGATGAAAAACAACTAAGAAATTTTACACTGAATTCACAGCAATAAACTTTTTTAATAAATATTTTTGTCCAATCAAAGTTATTTATTTTACATAATTAATATATATTTAATTACATTAAAAATTATATTAAATCAACATAATCACTATTATTTTTTCACTTAAATAAATTATTTATGATTTTCTTCTACCCAATTTTTTTTAAATTTTCTTTTATACATTAATATGTATATTCCAATATATTAAAATAAAAATTATATATAAAATATGACATATACGGATGAATTTATTTTAATTTATAAAAGGAAGTAGAAAAAATCCACTTAATTCACAAGGATGAACAATTTATTTGAAGCCTCGTTAATATCTAGATTATTATGGTGAAATTATATTTTTATGAATGCATGAAGAAAAAAATATAATAAATTACATTACATACAATAAAAAATTCAAATAGAAATTCTTAAACATTCTGTTTATCCCATGCAACGTAGGGGTCAAAATCTAGTATAATAAAAACAATGTTGTTTTACAAAAAAAACCAACCGAGCAATTTTTTTTCTTCAAAATAAATATCATTAAAAAGGTAATTTCTATTTTATATTAATTTTTTTTTTAACAAATTGAGTCTATCAAATAAATTTTAAATTAAACATGCATTCCTTTAAATACTATCAAAACATTCTACGACCCTTTTTTCTTCTTCTAGATTTGCCACTTTCGTGAGTCATAATACCCTTAAACATTCAAAATTAATAACAAAACGTAAAATAATCAATTAGATAATACGTTTTTTCGGTACTGAATTACATAATAAGTTCATTCCAATTCAATATCTACATAGATTCCAATATATATAAAACTAAAACAACAAGAAATTTATAATCCCTCGTTTTTATTTCACAAAGTTAGTTCAAAATGAGAGACCTCACTTGTAAATTGAAACCTAGCACATTATTTACTGGAAAATCCCTTGTCCAGGTGACAGTATTCTTTTGGGATCAAATTCAGCTTTTCTATCTGCAAAAAGTTTCCATTTTGGGCCAAAGTGTTCCACCCATTGTTGATGTGTTTTGTTACCAGTAAGATATTCCGTGATCTTAATACCAGCATCCTTACAAAACTGTAGTATATGTTTGTTTTGAGCCTGTAATTTCTCCACTGTATCAAACGTTGCAGCAACACGCAAAAAATCTACAACGTAGAAAACATCTTCGTCTGGTGTAACTGGTGACATCCTATCATCCCACCTGCCAAGCATATGTGTATAAATTAAACCATTTACATAAGCAAATAAATTGGAACACAAACATCTCACGTGACTACAAAAATATAATCATGAATTAGTGATCAAATTTAATAACAAAAATTATTTTTTGTTACTAGTTTAAGAGTATAAAAATTTTAGTGACGATTTTTTTTAGAAATTACATATAAATTATTTTCTTTTTTTTGTAATGTGCATTCTCTTGATAAAAAATTACGTGGTTAAAAAAATATTATCTTCTTTTATTTGTTATGCTATTTTAGTGATGCCTCATTTTTCAGATTGGAAACACCAGAAAGAGATGTAAATCAGTAAAGGAGACAATTGATATATATATATATATATATATATATATACATCACATGTATCTTCTCCACTAGAGACAATCCTGCTCGATAGGATTACTATGGACGGCAAAGCCGGATAGATAATAAATTGATGCTTTTTAAAATTTAAATAATCTAAGAAACTTACTTGTTTCTTCGGTTCGTTGGGTAGACTAGAAAACTTCCACCAGTAATATTTTGCTTAAGAACAATGTCCTTGAAGACACCTTCATCAAAATCTGAGATTCGAGATCTTGGAACCCAGAGGTTCAACCAAGGGTGAGGAACTTCCCAAAGTCCTTCTGACCTAAGCATTTGCTCCAAAGGATAAACTCTGTTCACAAACTCCTCGTATGATGCATCTTTTTCGAACACAAATGTAGGTACAAAATTTAACCCTTTCAACAAATACGCAACTTCCTATTCGAGAAACAAGAAAATAATCAATTTAGTAAAAAATGATTTATAGATAAATTAATTAAAAAATTAATGGTTCCTAACAATTTGAGTGAGTTTAACATATGTTATGGTGCAATAAAAAATAAAAAACACATGTTACAGTATTTTTGGATTTTTTTGGTACATATGAATGTAATGGCATTTTTGGATTAATTCATAAGAACAAAATTATTTTCAATCAGGATAATTTTGTCTTTATGGTATGATGTATAACAAGTATCTTTTTTTTTTTATAAGTTCTCAGCATCTACTCCAATCTTCTACTACTAGGCTGACCCTAGTGAGTTTACAGTACCCTTTTATATTTTTATAATAAATTCATTATTTATCTTATCAATAACAAAAATAAAAATAAAAGAAGTTCCTAACAAGATGACAAAAAATAAGAAGGTATAGCTCAGTTGATTGAGTAGTGTGCGTGAGTTATTGTAAATCATCTAGTATCTAAGTTTGATTCCTACGGATATAAAAAAAAATATGACAATGCAAAAACATTTGTTTCAACTTACCTCATTGACATGTGCTTGAGAGTTGTTGTCATAGTATTTGGCAAGCTCTAGGATGTAGATAATGCCATATTGAGTTACCAGGGATGTTACCCTTTGATGATCAGAAGTTGGAAAAAAGAAAAGATCCAGTGGTGGCTGATTCAATAGAAGCATGCCTTCTACATAATCTGCTGCAATAATGTCATTCCTTTCACTGAAAGAGATTAAATATTCTTGGTCTCTAGAAAATGCAGTGAAGTTGTTGTATAGCAGACGGAGCCATTTCACCTATAAACGCCCCCACATAAAAAAGTTTCATTAAATCTTAAATCATTATTTTAAGTCTAACATTTATTTTAAGATAGATAGATAAATACTAACATTTATCTTAAGGATCTAATTAATTTTTTTTTAGAAATATCACATATTGATATGATATCATATACATCAGCAAATATCATATGAAGTATGATCACTTAACCTTTCGTAAACAGTAAACAGACAATTAAGAAGTGTCACATAATGGCAAAAATAGAAAAACAATGGTTTCGGATTTTCTGGAATGAAAATCAAAGAAAGTTTTTTAATAAGGATTAAAATCAAAATTCACTCGACTAAAAATATATTAAAGCCAATAAGATAAAGGGGGCCTTGGGATTAGAGATACTGAGTCTTTTAATGTGTCACTGATTGGGAAGTGGATGTGGCGGTTGATAACTGAACCACAAAGCATTTGGACACGTGTACTGAGATCCAAATATGGCTTCAGGTTCACTGGTGTAATGGGGTTTAAGGTTTGCAATGGGTCTATTTGGTGGAATGATCTTATGAAAGTGTGTGAAATGGGGTTACAGGGGGGCTGGTTCCAAAACAAGATCGCAAGATTTCTTGGAGAAGGGAAGGAAGTTTATTTTTGGGAGGATAAATGGCTACAAGACACTAAGTTGGCTGAAGAGTTTAGTAGACTATATGCAATCTCATTGCAGAAACAATGTTCAGTGGCTCAAATGGGGTCTTGGAATGGATTGGAATGGGAATGGGATCTAACATGGAGAAGATCGTTGTTTCTATGGGAAAATGAGATGCTGGATGGCTTGAAAAGGAAAATTTCGGAGGGTGTACCAAGAAAGGGAGTTCAGGATATATGGTCATGGGCAGGGGATCATTTGGAAGGGTATACTGTAGGAAAAACTTATACCCAAAGGCTCAACATGGATTTGGTGGAATCTGATACAGTCCTATTCAAATGGATTTGGAGATTACCAATCCCATCCAAAATTGCTGCTTTTGTGTGGAAATTGTCTCTTGATAGAATCCAAACAAAACAAAATTTGTTTAGAAGGAATATTTTGGGGAATATAAGTGACGCTATCTGCCCTTTTTGTGCTAGGGAGATAGAGACTGCGAATCATTTATTTTTTACCTGCAGGTTCTCTTATTCAATATGGAGTCAATGTTATGCATGGGCGGGACTTCAAATGCCACTCCCAAGCAGCTGTAAAGAACATTTTTCGCAACATGTTGGACTTCTACATAAGGAGAGTCAAAGAAAGGCTTGGTGGTGTGTGTGGATGGCAATGATATGGAGCTTGTGGAAACATAGAAATGATGTAATCTTCAATCAGAGCACGCCTGATTCACAAAAAGTTATGGACTCGATGCATTTTTTCTCATGGTCCTGGCTCAATGCTAAATGCAATAATTTCAATTATTCCTTCTATGCCTGGCTGATGTTCCCGCTGTTATGTCTGAGTTAGGTGAGTCTGTTTATGGTGGAATGTGTGGATGGCTGCAGGTGGTCTATTTGGATTCATCATAATGATATAGTGTTCTTAGGAGGCCAAAGTGATATGCAAAAGGTCTTGGAGTTAATTAAAATTCGATCCTGGCAGTAGAATAAGGCTAAAGTAAAGAATTTCAATTATTCTTTGTATGAGTGGGATGTGGGCATCAGGGTTGTGTTGAAATAGAAAATCTGAATTACAAGTGGTAAGTTGGAGTTTTTGGTTTATGCAAGTCAGGTTTGGATCAGTAGGGGAGTAATCTGATATGGTGAAGCCAGAAAGTATGCAGAGAGGTGGTTGGACGGCGATTGAGAATGCTAAGTCAAAAGGTGACTTACGTATGTGTGTATGGTGGGCTATTATTTCTATACTCATTATTGAGGCAAAGCAAACCATAGTAGTACTTTGGGTTCGGTCATAGGGAGGATATGGTAGTATAATGCTGCAAATCAAAAGGGGATATAGCATTGCAGAGGTTTAAATTGTATGGGGAAAGGTATTGGTTTTTAATAGGCTGGTACTTATACATATGGTTATCTTGTATTTTTCTTGTGGTTAACATAAAAATATAGTACAACCATATGTTTTTTGGCATGTATCAGGAACTTATGTATGTGGGTTTTAGGTACCCCTTGTACCTTTTTATATAATTATTTATTTCTTTGGCTGATCAAAAAAAAAAAAAAGCCAATAAATATTAATCATTACTTGTTACGGACATATAGGTGCTCTTATAAAAATAGAAGTTGGAGAAGATTTTCAAAATAAATAAATAAATAAATAAATAATAATAATAATAATAATAATAATAATAATAATAATAAAGAAATCCTCTTTAAGTCCAAACCAATCTCTTTGGATTGGATTATCATCCTTTGGACTAGGACTAGAGAACAAGAATGATGTGAGAATGAATTGTTTTTCTTAATTCCACAATAATAGATTATTGGTAGTTTTGCACATAAAAGAAAATGTGTAGGAAAGGGGGGAAAATGATACTTGCCCTAGTAGGTGCAAGTCCTAGAGCTATTCTTGCTCTTGTTATCACCCCAAATTGACCTAATCCTCCAAGAGCAGCGTAAAATGCCTCTGAGTTCTTCTCCTTAGAGCAAGTCACAAGGTCTCCTTTCCCTATATATAAAAGCCACATATATAGATGTATTAAAGTTTATACGTGAAAAACAAACATACAAATGTATATGTCTACTAAATAATGATAAGAATTATTTTATAAAATCTTAAAATTTATATGAACATAAAAAATAATAAAGCTTTTGATAGATCAAAATCAAATAAAGTTATATTTATAAAAAAATAAAAACATTTAAAAAGTATTCAATCATTAACTAAACTTAGAAGAATTAACAAGAATTTCAAACTTAAATAAGTAATTCATAAATTCAAAAGTTTAATTTCTTTTGAATTTATTTTGTAAAAAATTATTATCTCCCTCTCACACTTCCCCCACAATTGCCTCTTCTATTCTTAATATATATATATATATATATATTCTGTAAGTTGTTTGATACAATATCTTATTTCTACACTAAATCGATTTATTATAGATTTATTAAATAGATTATTGAATATCAATTTTTTTGCATCATATAATATTTCAAAATTATACAAACCAAATATGTATAAATATGAAAACTAAATTTCAGCTTAAATATATTTATGGTCTTTATATTATTTTTTTTTTTGTTACCATGACATTGGTGCGAAGTATCCGCTAGCTTTGCTGACGACTAATCTCTGTCGGAGAATCTGGCTACCTTTGATTGGATCTCTCCTCCTAACCATGTTTTTTCCATCCACAAGGCTTGAACATGAGACTTTGCTTAAGGAGATCGAGTCCAGTTCTACTTGAATTTACTCGCATCAACAACTTGTTGGTCTTTATATTAATTTACATCATAGTATAAATTATAAATTATTATATTAATATAAATAATAATTATAAATAAAATAAAAATTTATATTTCTGTAAAAGTAAATGAATAATATATATTATAGTATAAACTATACTATTTTATATATTTAATATATATATATATATATATATATATATTATTAAATTATTAAATATATGTGTAATAAATGCGCCGGATTTCATATGTAATTCTTTAAGAGCTGATGTAATTGATATTTCTTTTCCTTTTTAGTCTTTGACCTTTTGTATGTCACAAAAAAATATAATAAATATACTATTATTATTATTATTATACTAAATATATGTAGTAGATATATCATTAAATGAATGTAATAAATATATTATTATAATATACATAATAATAGATTTATTGCGTATAATAATAATATTTAATAATAATTATATTTATATTATTTTTAATTTATTAATAAGTATAAATAACATAACATATAAATCTAAGAATTTCGTATAGTGATTCATATTTATAATAAAATTTAGTCCACTTTTTAAGTTATATATAATACAAATTTCATATATATTAAAAAGAATGACGTTAGTCTAGTAGTTTAATGAAGACTATTAATGAATGGGGATGGGATTTGAATCCAACTCTAATTCTTTGTGAATTTTTTCTCATTTTTGTCCACAACGTTAGTATACCAAATAAGAATTTGGGAGACTAAAATTTCACAATTGTGAAACCCAATAAACCAAAAATGCACATGTCAAACTGATTAGCATGAAATCATCATGTCAAGTGTCTTGTCAACATATGTCATTAAATATTTGACAGACGATTGAAGGAGGGACGGACTTGAATATAAATAGGAGGATACTTAGGAAATCCTATTAGCACAATTAGAATCTAGACTATAAAAATCATATAATTGCGATACTTAAGAGACAAAAAATGTAATTAAGTCGATCTTTCACTTGGAACAAACATGTAAATGCGTATGAAAGAAATTAATTGATTAATTACTAGATAAAAGTGAGTGAGTGAGTGATACCTGTAACAACATCCAATTCAAGAACATTAGATATCTGAGGTCCAAATCGAAAGGCCATGCCACCCATCCCAGCATTAGAGAGAGTGCCCCCAACTGTGGCATACATATAATCAGTCAAAGATAGAGGTGTGAGTCCACGTTCAAGGGCTGCATGCAACACATCAATCCACAATTTCCCACCACCCACATCAGCATAACAAACCAATGGACTCTTCCCATCACAAGCAGACACCAAAATCCTTGACCAATTGAGGTTAGTCATATTCAGCACCACCCCATCTCGTGCCATGGCTTGTCCATGAACCGAGTGGGCTTTCCCTCTAGGGGCTATGGTGAATGGGGTGGGAAGAGAGTTTGAGAAATGTATCAAGGCCAAGATGTCACTAACAGAAGATGGCTCAAAAACTGCCACTGGGGTTTTGTGAACTATGTGGCCATAATCGGTTGAGGCTAGTGGAAGGGTTCGAGGGTTACGACTAAGCTTTGTGGCTAGTTCTTTGGATGCTTGGAATGCTGACCACGATTGTGCTTGTGCTTGTGATAGCAATAGCACAATCATAGCTATGGAAAATACTAAATTCCTTTGCTCCATTTTTTTTTTCCAAGAGAAAAGATAAATTAATTTGGTAATTTGCTATGGCATTGAATTGACATGTATATATATAGAGTATAGTAGAATAGAGAGTACAAATAAAAAAAAAAAAAAAAAAAAGAGTAGAGAGTGAAGCAGGAAGTGCTATTGTTTTTAATTATTAATTATTAGAGCATTTAATAGTAGGTTCTAATGCGAATTTTTTTAGTCAGCCAAAAGAGAATATATTAAATAGGGTACAAGGGATATCCATCCAATCTATATACAAAACAATCAATGTCATTGTCCACTAGCCTACATTTGTATCAAAACCACCAAATAGCTATATTCACACCCACAGTGTTTCTTCAAAAACTAACTCCCTGTAATCCCTTCAAACATACCATGGGATTTGTTAACCATTCAAAAAAAGAGAAGGATAAATTCTTCATCCTATATTAGATAACCAAATTCATGATTTAAATTATTTTTTGAAAAGCGAAACGAATATATTATTATAAATGAAATGACTTGAGCAAAAGTAGTGCCCAAGCTGCAATACAATATGTAAGCCTCACGTAGCTTGCTTGGTTGAATACAATTAAACTTTATAAAACATTTTTTATTTTGTTAATTATTAGGTATTAGGGAAAGTATAATAGGTTTTAATGTTCCATTATTGAGTATTTGAATTTGTACATTCATTTTTGGTTATTATGAATTTATTTATTATATTTAGGAATTTATTTGTAAAATAAAAATATCAAATGAAAAAAAATTGTTTTAAGCATTTATGATTATTTTTAAGTTTGAAAATAATCAAAGTCAAAATAAAATAATATTTTTATAATTACAAATGTTTGAATTCATGCATTCATTTGTCATATTTATGAATTTTAACTTTTTAACATAAAAATATGATACTTAAAAAATAAAATAAAATAATATTTTGTTTTTACTATTTTTAATTTTAATTTGAAAATAATTAGTCAAAATAAATTAATTTTTTAATTAAAAGTAAAATAAAATAATTTTAAAACTTTCTTGGTGAAAACTCATGGAGGGTTCATCATGATTTCCAATTTAAAGCTTGATGCTATACAATATTGTTAAAAAGTTTCAATGTTAGCACAATGAGGCATAATACCTTAACAAGGTTCAATTTGAAGCGTTGTGTAGGAAAATGATGAAAGAATTTTGAGGGTTCATCATGATTTCCAATTTAAAGCTTGATGCTATAGAATATTGTTAAAAAGTTTCAATGTTAGCACAATGAGGCATAATACCTTAACAAGGTTCAATTTGAAGCGTTGTGTAGGAAAATGATGAAAGAATTTTGAGAAAAAAATGTGAGAGATTTTCAAAATTAATGAAAGGTTGTGATTCTTCATCAAGGATCATGAGATGTGACTTTAGAGAATGAAGATATTTGAAGACATCTAATTTATGTTTATGTCTTTAGTTTTGATGATGATATGTTATGTAAATGTTGTAAAGCTATAAGCTTAGTGTGAACACTAGTCTACTAGGATGTGTGTTATAGCTTTATTGTGTGTGACTCATGCATCTAGGCTAGAAAACATTTTAGTTTTCTCATATTTGATATCCAAAGTGAAGATTTATGACTTATATTTGTTATGGATTGAATATGGGCGAAAATCTTTTGAAAAATAACAGGTTTTCAATCCAAAAACAATATAATTGATTAATAGAACAATATAATCGATTATCTCAAAGCTAATTGATCAAATATGATAATATTAATAGGAATAGATGCACTACTTTTATTTTCTCAAACATCATTTTTCTTTTTTATATAATTTTGGGCCTATGTCATGTACTGGTGTTGATGGTCCTTCGGCCTACAGGTTTAAAGGACAATAGTAGATGGTGGATGATCCAATTTGATAACGGCAGTTGCTATTTACAAACCCCATCTTGGCTTACACACTCCCCTTTTCAATTTGTTTTCCAAAAATGTCCTCTTTTGAAAAGATACACTCCCCCCTGTTAAAAGAGACCCATTTGTTTTTTTTTACCCTTAAATTGAAGTATTGAAGCATCAATCAAACATGCAACATTGTTCTTCTGGACACGTAGCTGAGCATGCCACCCTTGTATGGCAACAACACGTTCATCAATCGCGCGGTGCGGGGCTGAAGGGGCGCGAGCTCAGTCGGATCCCGATGGCACCGGCGAAAATAAGTGGCCAAGAGGAAATGATGCAAAGGGTTCGAAAGAGGACATTTTTGGAAAACAAATTGACAAGGGGAGTGTAAATAGCAACAATTGCAAATTCGGGTTAGTTAGGGTTTCAGTTTCAAGCCAATTAAAGCAGACCTGCAGCATTCTCTCACTCACTCACTCTCCGTCTCTTGTTGGTGCTGCCTTCGTTTGCCTTGCATTTCTCGTAAGCAAGTCTTCCTTTGTAATCTGTGTTCAAAATTTGATTTGATGATCTCTTCCTTTTTAATATGTATTCTCAAAATTGTATCACTTTTCTTTCTGAATTGCCAATTTCTCTTCACGATTTTGTAAATTTTGGGGTTTGGTTAATTCCGCGGTTAGAAACATTCTGTAATCTGTTAATGGGGTTCAATTAAAGATCTGATTTTTCTTATTCTTATTGCTGATATTGTAATCCATGTTATGCAGAAGAATTAACATATATAGCAAGCATGGCAGTCACATTCTACGACCTTAGCTCTGCCTCTGGGTTGAAGAAGCTTGATGAGTACCTTCTCCCACGCAGTTATATAACTGGGTATGTCACTTGCTTTTATGCTTCCTCTTTCTGTTTTTTTTTAAATTCTTGTTTCTCAAGTATTGTCCCTTTGCATGTGCTTTTTAGGTACCAAGCTTCAAAGGACGATCTTACTGTTTATGCAGCTTTGCCAACTGCTCCATCAGATGAATATGTGAATGTGTCCAGGTGGTACAAGCACATTCATGCCTTGTTGAGAATATCGTAAGTTCGCTTCCCATGCCAATTATATGTAATACGTGACATGTAATTTAATGAATAATCAAACATAATGGTGTGATGGTTCATGTTGGTGTGTTATGCAATCGTTATATATGCTTCTGTTGTGCTGCGGTAGGATGATAATTTGGTAATTTGAGTGACTCAGTTATATTTTTCATGCATTCACACTTGGATGTTTTTCAGTTTGTTATCTTTTATACCAATTTTGTGTCTGCACTCTACAGTGGTGTTTCTGGTGAGGGATCTGGTGTGACTGTTGAGGGATCTCTTGTTGCGGAGCCTGTTGCAACTCCCCCAGCTGCTGACACAAAGGCAAGTAGTATTTTCCTAATGATAAAATGTGGTTGGTTTCATGTTTTCTTTTCACATTGTGTGCCTTAACTCATGGTTGGTTGACCTTTGATTGAATGTAACCTTTTTTTTCAGGCTGCTGTGGCTGAGGATGACGACGACGATGATGATGTGGATCTCTTTGGTGAAGAGACAGAAGAAGAGAAGAAGGCAGCTGAGGAACGGGCAGCTGCAGTGAAGGCATCTTCAAAAAAGAAAGAGTGTAAGTTTCTCTCTTTTCACTGACTCACTGTCTTTGAACGTCATCCTGCCCCCTCCCCTGACTATAGCGCTCTGCAAGGGCATTGATTTTGTGCTGATTCCATTCTTAGCTGGAAAGTCATCTGTTCTGTTGGATGTGAAACCATGGGATGATGAAACCGACATGAAGAAGCTTGAGGAAGCAGTGAGATCTGTTCAGATGGAAGGGTTGCTTTGGGGTGCATGTATGTTCTTTTTTTTTTTTTTTTTGGCTTTGGTTATTGACATTTATTTGACATGTTTTGAACTTTGTTAACTGTTTTCAGTTTGATCTACTTCATAAAATTGTTGAATTATAAGATTCAATATACTGTATTTGTAAGTGTTAAAAATGTTGTTAACTAGTCTTTGACTTCAAGAGAAGTTGAACTTCCCTTTACCGTCATGTTTGCATTGCATACTTTTATTTTCTGCTTATCATGGCTGTTCCTTTTTTGCGATTCTGATATTGGTTTATTTGTGTTGTAGCCAAACTTGTTCCCGTTGGGTACGGTATCAAGAAACTGCAAATTATGCTTACTATTGTGGATGACCTAGTTTCTGTCGACAATCTTATTGAGGAATATCTCACAGTCGAGCCCATCAATGAATATGTCCAAAGTTGTGACATTGTGGCCTTCAATAAAATTTGTAAGTATTTTTAGATGGCTTTTTTCTCCTAGTAATTCCTAAGAGTTGGTTTTGTATTTGGTGATAACACACATATCTTTGTTATATGGTTTTGCATCCTGTTCTAATGCTATTTCATAACCTTTGTTGCAGAATTTACAATCGTGGGACTTGGAGATCATGGCAACCAGAGGAATCGCAAATTTTAGAAATTATGTTCTAGGGAAACTACCCTGAATTGAGAATTTTTGTTTTTAGAAACCTGCTTGTTATTGTTTTTATATATTGGTCTGTCTTTGTGATGTCATCGGATTATTTTAGAAAACCAATTTAGTAAAAAGGAAGGTTGAAATATGAGAAGACTGGGGAAGATCATGATCTATTAACAACAATGAGTGTCTCCACCTTATGGTTTAGCTCTTGTATAATTTTTTTATTTATGCTATGATTTAGCCCATTATATATTTAGCAATTAAGCATTTGCAGATAGATGATGTGCTGACTTGATTTATGCTATGCCTCACAGCAAATGGGATATACCTGCTTTGTTAAGAAATAAAAATGTTAAGAAAATTGTTGAATGTGCCCTTATTGATGGAATGAATGAGAAATGTGATGCTTAAATTGGATAAAAGAAGTTCCCAAAGGTACCAAGCAATAAAAAAGTTGCCAAAGATAAAACAAAGTGTCATTTTTACCTTTTTATCGTCAAAACCGTATAACTCAGCAGCTAGAAAGTATAAGTAGTAACACTAAATTACAAACAGCAGAAAGCATAGTAAAGAACTAGAACACATAGCTATATTGGATGTGTTTAGTTTAACGTTAGGTTGAATGGATACACATTCCAATGCACGTTTTGTGAGAAGTAGGAATTCAGAGTTTTTTTATTCAACGGCCAATTGGGAGGTGATGGCATCTTAGTAAATTTCTTCATCTTGGCATCAAGCTCAGTATAGTTGCCGTGCCTCCTCTCCTTTAGCAATAGTTCTATCAATATCCTCATCTGTAATCGCACTATCCTTGGAACTGAAAACCATTTCAGCCCCAAATCTTACCATTTGATGCAACTCATACTCAAGATAAAATCTGAGCAAGTTGATTATATCTGTGATGAAATTGATTATTCTACATTTTCGTACCCTAAGTGTTCTTGCCTTTCGATAAAGAATACTTGTTCATACTCAATTGAAGAAAGAACACAACATAAATACAAAAAAAAAAAAAAAAACACAACATAAGAGAAAAGAGTGAGTGCTCACAAAGTAACTAACATGTAGCAACAGAGAGAGAAAAGAGAAGACTAGATTGGAAATTTGCGGGCTACAAGCCTACAACTACGAATGTATGTAATGTTGTGTTGTGGCTTTGGATTGCGATTTGCAGGCCACGACTTTGACTTGCGGGTGGGAATTGCTATTCTCACCCCTTACTTTTTCAAAATTATATAGAAGGATATTATTGCTCTTATTACCATTTTCTCACATTCCCTCCCTTCCCTTCCTCTCTCCTTCCGCTGCTTTCTTTCCCTCTCTCTCCTTCTCTATTTTTTCTTCACACCCCACATAATATTTTATGTTTTTTTTTATTTTTTTAACTTTAAATTTTATTAAAATTTTGTATAGATATATTTCAACTTAAATTGTTTTAAAATTATGTGATATATGTATATATTATATGTATTCATTATGTAAGTTGTTTAGATTTTTATGTTATATATATTTTATGTTATAAAATTAATAAATACAATTTTGGTCTCCTTATTTTTTAAAATTCGTAATTTTGGTCTCTCTATTTTAAAATAAAGACATATAGTCCCCATATTTTTTAAAATCCACAATTTTGGTTTCTCTATTTTAAAATAGAAACATTTAGTTTTCAATTTTATAATTTAGGATTATAAAAAATAAAGGACCGAAGTTGCATTTAAGTCATTTATATTTTTTGTTAATTTAAATTTTTAATATTTTATATATATATGGATTTTTAAGTTTTAACATGGTTGTTGAAATTTAAATTTAAATTTTTTAATATTCATATTTATTAAAAATAAATTTTAAAAACGTAAAAATAAAGATAACGAATAAAGAAAAAGGAACTTCAAATAGCAAAATTATAAAATACGGAATTTCATTTCCGTTTCAATTGAATATAATATAATGAAAATATAATTCCGTTGCACACCATTTCATGTAATGTAATGGAATTGTAATTCCGTTTCTGTGCAACCAGGTGAAAAAAAAGGTAACGAAATCACGATTCCATTAAATTAATTTTTTTCTCTGCATATATTGTAACGGAAACACGATTCTGTTGTACAAATGTACAACGGAATCGTGTTTTCATTGTGTATTTTTTTTTGACACCCTGTTCATTGCAATGGAAACACGATTCCGTTATACAAGTGTACAACGGAATCATGATTCCGTTGCACACTACACACCGAAATCATGATTCTGTTGTGTAGTGTGGAGGTGAAACAAATATGTGCAACAGAATCACAATTCCGTTGTACAAATTTGTTGCACCCCCTTGTACAACCGAATCACGATTCTGTTGTACACTTTTCAACAGAATCACGATTCTGTTGTACAAGTGTACAAAGGAATTGTGATTTCGTTGTACAAGGGTATTTTGGAAAATCAATAAAAAAATCACTCACATGGGTGGTGAGAATAGCTTACGGGTTGCAATTTGTGGATTGATTGGTTGATCTCAAGAATGACAAAACGAAAGTGCAAGGGTGTGAATGTAATGTTGTTTTGTGGGTTAGGGTTCCACACTTGGAATATATTTTTTTTGGTCTTTATTGTTATTAATAGTACCTAAATCTTTATTGTTATGATAGGTTTAATAGTTTTTTTAATACCAAAACCTAATCTTTTTTTATAAATATAAATAGGCTTTTTCAAAAAGCTTTAATTTGACTTTTATACTAAAGATATGTTTGGATTAACGTTAGAAAGCTTTTAAACATCTGTTTGTGCATTCCAAGACACCAAACACAAAAGTAACTTTTTTGTTGGATTGGAAAAAATGTCAGTTACGTCCAACGTAATTGGCTTCCAAACACGTACTAAACATGTCAGGTTAGGCTAGGTCAAAGATCCCTAATAAACCGCTTGAATAACTACAATAGATATGACTTTCTATAGCAAATATTTTTAAAAACGCTATAAAAAGTTTTCATTCTTTATTTACAATAATAATGCATCATTAAGCTACTACAATAGGTGCGCTATAAAATAAATTTTGGCATGAATTCACTATCAAAACTAATGTATATGGAGCTAACTAAACAATTAGACATCCATGACTTTTTTTTTTTTTCTGGCGTAATATTACATGTTTGGTTTAGCTGATCTTAATCAAATAGTAGTTATTTAATTTCTTCTCAATTTTTTGAGGAAAAAAAAAGTATTTCTAAAAATATTTGTGTTCCCAAACAGGCCTGGCTGGAAAATACGCTAGGTGCCATTGCTAATGAAACGAAATGCATGCTTTTGGTTATTAAGCAGTTCGATCAACTTGTTTCACAGTTGCTATTGCCAAACAAACTTGGCTGCTGAATTATTGCACAGGCCATCATAGTTTGGAATGTATGTGCTAGGAGAAGCTTGGACTATATAGCCACCCTTGGCCCTAGCTAGCTTGTTGCTTGCCATCAAGCGTCACCACCACCGATAACGATCAAAAGATCCTTTAGAGTCAAAATAAAATGTAAGGATCGAATGATCTTAGGTATAAAAAGTTATTTATTTTGTAATAAAAAATAAAATTATAACTACATCTCCGTATGAATTACAATTGCCAAAGGTTTCGATGGGAACTTCCTACAATCCTCGTTCACACTCTGTTATATATTGTATTGAACCCGTATCTTCTTAATTAGTCCCGTGAATGATTTGTTGTTAGGCCTAATTAAACTTACAAGTTTGGAATTACATCCCATCAAGAGTAAAAAAAAATGTTCATCATTCATTAAGTGGTCTCTTAATCATTTGTACTGATTGAAATAATTTTAAAGAAAGAAAAAACTCACACGTATATGTATAGAGAGAGAGAGATATCTTTTATAGAAGGCAATAAATTAGTTAGCATCCATGAGTTAATTTTTATACCTAAAATTTTCTAGTTTTGTCCTGCGTTCTAGTTAAGCTTGGCTTACACACATGCAGTTGCATATATACCATCATGTGAAAAATGGACCATTATGACATATGAAGCCTAATTTTTGAGGAAAACAACACATATTCTAGGAGAATCGTTTTTGTTTGGATCTGACGCTGCTGTCATCCACAAATAATAATAATAATATAATAGCAAATAATTAACACGTATATTTAGCGTGGTCCAGGACCTAATTAAAGAAGCTACAAGCTAGACTCGCCATTTTCTTCCTGAATTTTGTTTGACATTCGGTGTTACGGTAGATATATGTGCCTGTAATGTAAAAGCTCCTCAGCATTTCTCATACGTTCGTTGTTTCATTCCACTTATTTGAGTCTAGAACTGGGATGCATGCACCTTGCCCAAGCCAACTCAGATCCACAAGGGAAAGCGATGCTTCATGAAAAGCCATTTGCTGGCTAATGTTATAAAGTGGCATGGGGCTATTTTTCCTATTTTAATTTTCCCAATTTCTCTACTCTGTGATGATGCATGAATAATACACAAGTTATATGCTGTGAACATAAAGATCTTTATAATATTAATTAATCGAAATTATCTATAGACATGCTTTTTTTCCTTTTTTATTTTTTTTAAAAAGAAAACATTACAAAATTAACAATCTTACTGTACATAACAATCTATGATTCAACGTTGATGTAAAAAATCTTTATATTATCAATGCATTCTAATTAAATTAAATTCTTCATGTATCAATTCCTTCTTTCCATGATAAGAGAGGTGAGAGAGGGGAGAAGGGGTCGAATCATGGTTTCTCATCTCACATTTGAACTACCAACAAGTGATTAGTTTGAGTGGTAACGGTGATGGACTTTGGTTCCTTAAGCAAATATTTAGAAGTTCAAAGTCTGATTCTTATCTATTGAGAAAACCTAGTTGGGAGGAAATAACTTACTTTTAAGTGCCGTTAGATCTTTTGAAGGAGATTAGTCTCAACGAATGACTAGAAATACTCCTTATAATCATATATCACTTTTAAACTTCTACTTAAACATTCAATTAATTTAAAACTTAAGCCCATTAATTAAATAGAATATATTTATATAGTTTTAAATATATTTTTAGTCTATAAATAATTTTGTTTATTTTTTATTTTTTAAATGTTCATTTTTAGTCTTTGTCTTTCATGACCCAAAATTCAGAATTTATGATTAGTAAAAACTGGAAATATCTCTCTAATTTTAAAACCCATCATTTATCCTTCAAACAAAATTTATTTTATCAAAATATATATTGCATTGTCAAAACATAAAATGTCAAAAGTTACAGCTGGTCTCCTTTCATAGAATAATTACATGAGTTTGAAATCTAAAAATTATAATCATTAGTTTACAAAATTATCATTTTGAAATTCTTAGCAATATTGATAGATGGTTTTCAGAAGCTACTTTGATTATTTCCATAAAAAATTAAATAATAATTTTTAGTGATGATATAAACTAAAATGGCAGAATTAAAGAAATCTAATCCCCACATAGCAAATAGTATTAATCATTTCGATCCAAAATTGCTTGGGAAGGCCAACGTTTAGTCACATGAGTCAAGAACACTACAAAAGTTTTTTATTCTTCCATTTTGCAACCTCGTTTTTCTGTAGTGTATGCCATATGGTTAAGCTTAACTTTTTTCTCATTTCACACTCTCGTTAAATATATTTCATATTTTTAAGTAGTAATGTAATTTTAGCTAACTTTTAATCTTAATCATTCATGTATGATTTTATAGTTAAAATTTGTCATTCTCATTATATATTAAAAAAAAGGCTTAAATATATTTTTAGTTTCTCAAATTTAAAACACTTTTGTTTTGGTCCCTTAATTAAAAAATTATTCTTTTCGGTCTCTCAAATTCGTAAAATGTTGTTTTCAATTCTCGGAGTGAATATGGGGACTAAAAAAAATAAATTTTTAATCCTCAAAAATTATGTTGAGGGACTAAAAATAACATTTCACAAATTTAAAACACTTTTGTTTTGGTCCCTTAATTAAAAAATTATTTTTTTCGGTCTCTCAAATTCGTAAAATGTTGTTTTCAATTCTCGGAGTGAATATGGGGACTAAAAAAAATAAATTTTTAATCCTCAAAAATTATGTTGAGGGACTAAAAATAACATTTCACAAATTTGAAGGATTAAAAAGAACATATTTTTAATTGAGAGACTAAAACCAAAAGTGCTTCAAATTTGAGGGACTAAAAACATATTTAAGCAAAAAAAAAATTATTTAACATAGTTACATCTTTTTTTTTTCTAACCAAACACAAAAAGAAAATGAATAATTTTTCTCCTTTTCTTTATATGAATAATGAAGAGACCAAGGAGGTCTAGTTCAGTTGGTTGAGCAAGGTACGTAAATTATTATAAACTTTTAATACATGTCTTCGATTCTTACGAATAAAAAAAATATGAATAATGAAGAGAAAATTAAGATATGTTTGATTTGATTTTAGTTTTTTTATTTTCAAAACTATTTTTTTTTCCAAATACATTTTAAAAATAGTTTTAAGGGAAATTCTAGAAAAAAGAAAATGTTCGATTACACGTTCTTGAAGACAGTTCTGAAAGGAAATTAGAGATTGTGATATATATAATAGAGGTTGCAAGGTCGGGGTGCATGGCAATGACATAGAAAAATGGTCATGATCATACACATTGCGATGGATATTTGTTAGGAGTCAGATTGTATCGTGGACGTGGCCTTCATGGGTCGTGGCTGTTGTGGCAGTAAGATGCGTACGGAATATGGCACAATAGTTTTAGGTGTTGGGTCGACAATTTCTGATAAGGTTTCAAACGAAGTCGTCGGAAAGGATGACAATGGGTACGGTTGTTGCTACGTTGTCGCAAGTGTTGCAAGCAATTTGGATTCTGGGATGGAGGTTGAGATTTCTGGGTTTTGTTTATGACATTGTGTTAGCACATGTTGTGTTCAATGTTGTAGACATGGCCTGTTTTTGATGCCTTGGTTCTGCATGCAGCATACGGATAGTAGATGAATTGAAGAACAACAACTGAACAAGATGTGGTACGGTTTGGGTTGATGGTACGTACTCTGAAATTTCAAAGATTTGTTACAAAATTGTATTTCGTGAATCCACTTATTTGCCAAATTGCCATGGCGAAAATAAAAGAATGTTTTTTTTTTAAAACATTTAACTTGTTCTTGATTTTTTGATTGAAAAAAAAACTTATATACAGTAACATAAGTATTGTTGGTATTGTTTACCAATTAGATTTGGAGTTTCACCTCAATGATACATGATGACATTGAATAACTTCCTTCGCATATTATTAAGGTGAAATTCTAAATTTAATTGGAGAATAACACCAACAATTGGTACTGTATCTAAGTTTTTTCCTTCTTGATTTTAGAAACACATTTTGAAGCTTGTGTTTTCTAAAATTTCAAACAAAAATACCTTTAAATGTGTAGGGTTTAGGGTTTCTTATTTATGAAAATAGAAAAATATTTTACAAAACAGTAAGATTCTTAACTCTATTTTTTAAAAAACTTTTTTTCTGTTTTTTTTAAATATGTTTTCTTTCTTCTCGTTTTTTCTTTACAACTAAACATAGCATTAATAATAAGACAAATGATGGCCTTTTATTGTTTGTGGAATATACTATTATGTATTATCTGTAAGCTCATCCTTATCCCTTATTTCCTTCCTTAGCCCCACGCACGTTGCAGGTTCATCTAAATCCAAAATCATCAACTGTTTGGTGATAAAACTTGTTTCCTTCTAGTAATAAAAAAAAAAATGCTTCATTCTTTTATGTATTATCCTGATAAAATACAACGAAAATAATTAGTTTTTGAAATAAAATAAATGCATATACATAAATATAAATATAATAAAGGGGATAATCAATTTTATTATTCCAGAAAACTTAAGTATAAAGGTTCGTTTGGCCAAAATTTGGCATTGTTTTTTTTATCTTTTATGTCATAACTATAAATAAATAAATAAAGGAAACGTACCTGCAGAGAAAGTTAAAAAAAATAACCAACATAGAAAGCAACTTAAAAATAGCATAACAAAAAATGACACTTCAAATGAATTATTTACTCATTCTTCTTAGTTATTTATGATATATCATAAAGCACTTCTAGTATTTTTCTCCTAAAAACATATAATGGCACTTTTCTGGTTTTGAAAATATTATTTTTAAAGTTTGTAGCTTAGTATATATAATTAAGATGACGAATTCTTTATTTAATTTACACACAGAGCTTTGTATTTTAGGGTACAGTTCAAATCAAAGTAGTTTGAGTGAGTCCAGTGCATGTTCCTCCCTCCAGTACATACATAAACTCGATCAATTTTATAAATTATTTAAAAAACAATTACGTGGAGGAGGGTTGATAAACAATATTTTATACATGTCTAAAATAAATGCGAAGATTTGGGAACATGATTGGAAGAAGACAAGACCAGGAAAAACATTCGATCTAAAAAACAAAGGGTTTTGCTTCGGGATCGTGCATGCCTGTGTGTTGAAAACGAGATACCCGGAAAAAAACAACACAACAATCACGTTTGGATCAAACTTGAAAATCTCGATTGTCATTTCGATGAGATTTGTTGCTCGACGCAATTAAGGAGATTTCAGTTGTCACCTTCTTGCCTAGGCAGGGAACTGGGCAATGGGAACACCATGGCTCCTAACTGATGGGCATTACCTTGGGAATTGACTACACAACAACGAAGAATCTTTCAAAAAGATATGCTCATTAAACCCAAGGAGATACAGTGAGGTTTTTTTTTTCTACAATGTCGACATGTTACCAAATACCAATCTCTTTAACCCCAACAAAACAAGAATGAAATGAATATTCATGGTGGGGATTTTGGATTCTTGTGCCAAGTGATAATTGTGATGTTTTTAATGCAAATAACACGTTTCGCTTAGCTAGGCAAAAACTGACAAATGCAATTAATGACTTTTTTTTTGGAGTCAATATGAAGTAAATGCAAAATATCCATCAAGATGGTTATGATTAATCTCAGTCAGAAAATTTGACTGATCATTTTTAGTAGAGTATCTCCTTTTAATTATGTTTTTTTTTTCTATTAACAAAATTTGAATTCAAAATCTTATTTAAAAAGACTAAACTCAGTTAAGCTCGACTAATGACAAATTTATAAATGAAATTAGTGACTAAATTCCTTTTCTTTTTCTTATCTACTTTAACAAAAATTTACTAAGATTCGCAAACATGGGCTGCACCTAGGCTAAAATCCTGATTCAACTGGCCTACTTACTACCCTGCTACTTTTTATTTGTCCATTAACACATAAATTTTATAAAAAGATATTCTATTCTTAATAAGTTTTTCACTCTTTTTTTACAATAAATTTATAAAATATTTAAGAATTGAATAAAGATAAAAAAAATATATAAACAAGAGAGAGAGAATAAAGTTTACACTTAAATAGTTTTTAGTTCTTGTAAAAATGGTTTTGTCTTAGACTCTTAGTCCTTTGAAAACATTATGTTGATTTTTGTCTTCATAATATATATATATATATATATATATATATATATATATATATATATATATATTTTAAATAATGTCAGTTACAACTTAATAATATGACAAGCATTTAGTCATATCATGTCTATCATCCTTGGCATGTAACATAACATGTCTATACGTATATCAAATCATTATTAAGCGATGATAAGAATAATTTTAAAAACCTCAATAAAAAAAGATTCATCATATTTATGAGATTTAAAAATTTATTTATAGTGTGAAATTGACGTACAAAATAAACGCTGGTTAGACACGTCTGGATGACAAATACAGCTCCACGGAGTTATCGAGGGACAAATGGCCCATCCCAACGTGGGAAGAGAAAGATAAGAGGATCTAGACATAGATTATGGTACCCATCTATGTACTTCCTATCTGCTAGCAATCGACTTGTGTCCTGGGAATGGGACCATTTTGTGTTAGACTTTGAAAAACAAAATATATGGTAAAATCAACTATTCTAACCTATTATAATTATTTACGGTTACTGATTAATTATTGATATACTAGAAGCTCACATTAACACCATGTGTTTAGTTCACTTTATTTAAAAAATGATGACCATTTTCTTATTTGTACATATCACTTGAAACTATTATTTTTTTTAATTATGTTATTAACAAAATTTAACTTTTTAAATAATTTTTATTACAATAAATTATACTTCACTCAATTGATATGCTTAAATTACATGGAACTCTCTTCTTATTTTAATCTTCTTCTCTTTTAAAAGTTTAATATGTACTATAACTAATTTTTATGACTTTAAACTTCCGAATAAGATCATGAAGTTCCAAAGCCAATAGTACGAGTGTTCTAAATATCATTTCATCTTCTAAAACGTGAAAATTGACTATTTAATGTTCAAAATTATCTCAATAAGACATTAATGTTGAAAGAAAAGAAAAATATTCTTAGGTAGTTCCTTTATATTTGTTTACTAACAAACTCATTATTCATATGAACTAAAGTATGGAACATATATAATCACTGAAGTAAGAGGATAGAAAAATATAATGAAGCATATGTTCAAGGGAAGAAGAGTTTTATTTATTAACTTTTTAATATAAGCTTATGTGATAAATGATCCTATAATAGATGAATACAAATTAAACTCTTAGTTTTAGTATATGTTGTTACTTGACAACTAATTGATGAAATAATAATTATGTTGGCAGCCTTGTAACTTGTTACATCATTAAGGAGTCTAATGAAGGCAGTGTATTTTTTTATATATAAATTGTGTTTTCAATCTCTCATCTATTTAGACCAATTAATTATGTCATACTATAGTTGATGAAAGGTTAAAAATTTGATTTCTCAAAAAAATTTCATGTGACTGTCTCATCAAACTCTTTGGTGACGTGATAAGTTATTGGACTACTAACGTGACTATTACATCACCAGTTAATGATATTATTTGATATTGGAAACTAAAACTGTTAACAAATGAAAAGAATAGGGACCAAAAACTCTACAAATTTTGTTTAGGAATTAAAAGTGAAATTTGCAAAATGTTTAGGGACAAAAACATAATTAACCCAAATGTAAATTGTTTCCTCAAAATTGGAGAGAAAACTTTTGTGAGTTTTACAATAATTTATTATTTCTCCTTATTTTCTCCTTATAACCAAATGAGAGAAAATGATATACTTTTTTAACAAGTTAATTCCTATATATACCGTTAGGGGGGGAAAATTCACATTGTTAACCAATTATAAATCATTGTTAATGACTTCTAAGATAATTATTGTAAAATGTAACAAACTTATTATATATTGTAATTTGTGATTGGATAACAGTATAAAAAATCTTTACATTGTTTGTGCATAAACCATTTATTCTTTTGTTAATTTTCTCTTCACACGGTTTGTTTTTCTCTATTTTTCCTTAAAACAAACTATGTGAAATTTGAAATAAAATTGTTTAAATTTTGTTTAAAACCTAATATAGCCTAAAAGGCATTAATCATTATTTTCTTTAAAATTAATTTCTTATAGATATCCTTCCTCATAGGAAGTATTTCTACTCAACACAAATAAGTGCAAAATATATAAACACATTCAAATTGTGATTGGCCACATTATGCAAACAAATCCTTTCTTTTAGACCCAACTCATGTTAATATTCATTAAACAATATGATATTATATAAGAAATTATAACAATGTTTGTGAGAGAGAGCACAATCTTTTGGTATGATGATGCCTCTACATGCATTAATGATTTCCCCTAATGAAATTTCATGGCCAAGAACATAATGGTTTCATTAATTTGTTGCAAGAATCACAGCTTATCGGATTGTAAAGGGTTGGAAGCATATTGTCATCAGTCAGTCGTGTTTGCTTCAATTAAGGGCTACCCAACTTGTCCGTTACAATGATAGTGTTCAAAAAAAGTAGACAGAGTGATATATATCGAGCGCTAATGATTACATGGTGTATTATTGGCCAGCAATACACGATTTCTTTTACCTGGTACATGCACATTAATTACTCTTCTTTCTTTCATTGTGTGCCAAGCGACAAAAAAGTTTGGAAGCTAAGCTAGGCCTGATATCATCTATAAACAGGTTCTGAAGCTAATGCTAGACATGATATCACTTTAGAAAGCATTATTAACCATAAGGAAAATCTTTGGACACTATATTTTAATGAGCAGTGCTTTCCCCAGCTTAATTGATTTGATTCTCTCTAAACAACTTATGTGCAATGTATTTGTGCTGTTTGTAAACTCCACTCGCCTTCTCCTATAATATAGGCAAATGACAAGTCTTCCAAAACATTATTGAAAAAGCAGAAATATATGTGAATATTTTAATAAAATAATTTATATTAAACATATAAAAATTATCTAATATATATATATATTTCAATAATTAGAATAATTTAATAAAATATATTAATTCTATAATAAATGTCTTTTTTTAGTCATTAATAAGTGTCTTTAAATAACTTGTCCACAATCAATAATACCATACAACTAGTTTAGGCTATGTTTGGTTTTTTATTTGGGGAGCTCTAAACTTAGTTTGGAGAATTAACTTGTTATAATGACATATTTGGTTACTTCCAAAAGTACGTTTGTTGATAAAAAATTTGTTTGAAAATTCAGTTTTGTAGAAATAAGACTTGAATTGCTTTTGTAAACCCAGTTTACAAACTTAGTTTAATCCAAATTTAAGTTTGCAAACTTTAATCCAAACATGTACTTAATCTTTAAAAGTTCCGTTAGGGAATAGTTAACGTGTCTTGTTAAATATTTTTTACTATTATTTAAAAATAAATATTAAGCAGTTTTGTACTTTTGTGTTTTTAAAACAGTAATTAGGATTTGTCATTTTTAACAACCAATTTATTAATTATACAGTTCGTGAAGCCACATCGTGAGTATTTATATGAATGTCAATATGAACACGAATGCATACTTTGCATTGCAGCAGTACCTTGTTCCTTCATGTTAGGCAGGTGGGAACCGACCCCTAACCATATTCTTCCCCGTTAATTAGTTAGTGCCCGTTAAATCAAACGCCACTCCACACACTATTTTTCCACAAATAAATAGTTATTTTCATATTTTGAAAACTTCTGCTCAAAGATGACCATGTGCCAGTTTGGTTGACATTCATGCATCATGCCATCAACTCACTCGAGAAACCAGTGTACATTCAGAAAACCTCATTTCTCTATCCTAACAGATGTGAATATTATGTTGTGGTTTCATCTTATATTAAAATATATATTTTCTTATAGAAGTATAGTATACATTTTATTTTATTTTTAAAATGTTTTTTATTAAAGTTTTGTTAGAAAAATAATTATCAAAAATACTTTTTAGTACATGTTTTTACTTTAGTCTTTATAAAATTTTATTATTTTGTTTTAGTCAATGTCATTGGTTAGCTTTCGCTACGCATTGATGTTAAATTGAAAAAAAAAATATTAAAAGGACTATCATGAATAAAATATTTTATAAGAATTAAAAAAATATTATAAGGACCAAAAATATAATTAAACCTAATAAGAAATACTTATATCTTTGGAGAAATTTTGGTACAAGGATTTGATTAGGACTAGTTTTGATAGTTAAAATGAAAATTTAAAATCTAAGGGGTGAATTTGTAATTTAAAATATGATATAAAATATTAAATTTAATTAATATACTTTAATTTAGTTATAAGATGAATAAAATTAATTTTTGTAGCTTAAGATAGTGGATACACTAAAAAACAAGAAATATATTAAACATAAGGGTAAAATAGTAATTTCACCGTTAAAATTATTATGGTTCAAAATAATATACATTATGTAATGTTAATTTAATTATTGTTAGGACAAATGGTGACTTATGACCCTTAATTATTTTTGTTAGGACAAAAGACAACTTTTGACCGTTAATTATTTTGATTTAACAAACAAAGAAACAAGTTTTTAAAACCTAAAAGCAGATGAAAACTTTTTTTTGTTAGAAAAAGCAAGATAATTGTCTTAGTAAGATGATATACAGTGCACAGTGTTTTATTAAAGCAAATGTTCCTGCAAGCATACATATGTTTGTATAGTCTTTCATGTTATAGGACAAAACACATGCATATATAGAGTCTAAAGCTTATCATAAGCAGATCAGGCAAGCTTTATGAAAGTCAAATAAAGACAACTCATTGTCTATATAAAAACCGGGTCTACTTGCCCTAATAGAGTATAATAGTGTATTTGTTTATGTAAAAAGGAGATGTACTCTCTACATTACAGTAGTTCTACGAGAAAAATAAAATAAGCAAAATGCCAATTTTAATACTACTTCCATCTCTTTTTATAAGATATTGTTTTGAAATTTTCTTGTCCCTTTTTATAAGACTCTATTCCAATTGTTCCTTATATTTTTTATTTTTTTTACCAAAATACTCATAATTATTTCAGTTCATAAATAATAAATGCTATGAATTGTCTCTTTCTCTCTCTTACGAAGATTGGAGAATTAAAGAGTTTGGTTTTAAAAATTAAAATTTCATTACTATTATTATCTCTCAATGCATCAATTATTTAAGGATAAATTTGGAAAAATATTACAACTACAGACAAATTTAACGCTAATACTTAGATTAACCAATTTCTTAATAAGCGTAAATTAGTCAACAATATCTTATAAATAGGGACGGATGTAGTATTTTTTTTTTCTTCTAATTTTATGCCAATTTAATCAACCAGCATACCATCACTCCCGTGTAAGTTACTATATTGAACAAATAAAGAATAATGCAAATTTTTTTACACTTTTTGGAGTGTATCTATACAAGCAAACAATTATTTTAGTTGAGGAAAAAAGATAATTTTCTATAGACCGATCGAATACCATTCCACTAAATTGATTGTATGTGAGTTACACCAATATTTAGCTTGATTCAGAAGTATGACTTGGGCAATGAACTAATAGTACTATGCTAATGCTAATAAACTAAGTAGTGTTATTCAAAAGTGTATATGATATACGGGTTGTCTTTACAAACGATCGTTAATTGACTGATGAAATGTCAATCATTTCATAATTGAGACAAGAGGCATCAATCAATATAAGAGTGACAAATGAGACATAGTGTGGTATATAGTGACAAAATATGCTCTTCACATTGCCACATATAAATCAGCATCGAAAGATAGTCATAACAACTGGGGTTGGAGTGTCTGGTTCAAAGGATTTGGATCATTAGTTGTTACAATGTCACTGAACACCTGAACAGCGAGTGTGTCGATCATGAGCTCCACTAAACACACTAATACTAATAATAAAAAATGACAGCAAGCGAAGCGATTAATGTTGAGTTGAAACGTGATGGGATGATGAAAATACAGAGATAGGAGACATCTATGCTCTCTGTCACATAGTACTTGCTCAAATTCCATGCACGTACGGCACTATATTGCTTATACCACTATCTGCCAATCAAAGTGACATGGATACGATGGTGTGGGAAATGAAAAGCTGTTGTTGTTTTTGTTTTCGTTCGTTTTCTTGGACCACGTGATCTGATTGCTTTTCTGTTCTGCCTGGCTTAGATCCCCATAAAGATCTCCAATATCTTACAAACAGTACCCCCCACAACACAACCCCTTCTCTCTCTTTTTCCCCCTTCCCTTTTTAACACTGCACTGCACTGCCTGCCACGCTACTCACATTCATGCACACCAATCCAAACTCCTCGCAAATACATGTAACCATAAACAGTCTTATTATCTAAATATTCAAATGTTTTATTTATTTATGGCGTAAATATTTTTTCAGAGTCCTTATAATTTAGTTTTTTTTATTTTTCATCTTTATAATTTTTTTTTTGTTTTAGTCTTTGCAAATTATATTTGTTTTATTTTTTGTCCTTAAAACAATTTAGATAGTGCTTTGAATAGTAAAAAACGTGTTATCTAAACCATTTTAAGAACGAAAAATAAAACAAACATTTTGCAAGGACTAAAACAAAACAAAAAAATTGTAAGGATGAAAAGCAAATAAACATTAAATTGCAAGGATTAAAAATGTATTTAAACCTTTATTTATTTATGAATTTAATGATGATACATTGACAATGTACCATAATTTTACATGGTTATCTAATCATAAATTATCATTTGCATAACTTTTAAAACAATTTTGTGAAAGTTAACAAATTTATCATAAATGTTAGTCTGTGATTGGATGACAGTATAAAATAATTTTATATTATCAGTACATAACCCTTTTCATATGCAAAAGTTACACTTTTTCTAACACTCCATCTACTATTCACTAAAATTTACTACAAATCACAAATTTTGGTGGGTTCTACTTAATTTTGAGAAGTAAAACCTATAAAATTTGTGATTTCCAATAATTTTTTGCCAATAGTATAAAAAATGTTAAAAAGAGAATGCTAGAGAAAATATTTATAGTATTCCTTGTAAAAGAAATATTTAAATACTAGTATACTTGAAATTTAAATTCGAACCTTATTATTGTTATTATTCGCCAAACAAAATAAAAGAAAGATAATATTTTTATTATCCCATGTTATTGTTCATAAATTAAACATTTATCTAATGTAAGATATAGAATAAAGTTTTAAAATCTTTCTTGAGAAATTTCACAATAGATATATCAATGTTTCAAAATATATAAATTCAAGTTTAATTTTAAAAATTACAAACGAGTTATGTTGGTCTTTCTAAGGAATATTATTGTGCCTAATACATAAAAACTAATATGACTAATATTTTGATTTCAGATATCAATATGAGATTTTTTGTATTATCATAAATATGATTATGGCTTTACTAGTGCCATTATAGGGATTCATCCGAATATTGGCCTGCATGTGTAGTGTATTGCTTATGATATAACACTTGAAAAAAGTGTCGAATATTCAATCTCAGTCGCTGATGGTGGCAACATATTACATCTCTATTCTATTCCCATGTTGAATTTGAATTTTACCAAACATTTCCGAGACACGTAGGTTCATGGACCTACACAACGAGGTCATGAAATTTTGTTATGGTATATATGTTGAGGACAACTTAATTTACTTTACAAAGAGAAACTCTTTCCCTCTAAATTGGTGTCATTATTTTTTTCCCCTCCTTTTGAAGAGAAAAGGAGATACTCGTTTCGTTAGGTACAAGACCTAACTATCGCTGTTTGAACATGTGGGTGGCAAGGTATGCATATAATTGTGCTCATCTAGTCCTGGATTTGGGTATCTCCGACATAAATTACATACACACTTTTCAATTTCCATTGGCTCTATCCATTCGGTTAATAATTACTATGAGTCGTCTCTAGCAATTTAAGAAGTCTTCTTTTTTATTCATTTTCTTTTTCTTTTTTGCATTTATTAGTCATGCATGAAAAACATGAATCGTCAAAGATTACAATCTTCAATTTGAAGCATTAGTAGAATATATATGTTCTACACAACCATGCTTAATTGGTGGAGGGTCTTGGTGTATGATAGCTCCTCCTACCAGCGAGATCTATAGGTCAAAGATTGTTCTTTGAATGCCCTTTGTTGTTACTCTAATTAAGACAATTATGGTCTGAATAAACGCTCCTGACAGCTACGTTTAATGTAGTGGCAGTGATGTTTAATGTGGTGGACTTGGAATAACTTTTTTGGTCCTAAAATCGTGCTACTGTTGCCAACTTTGTTCAATTCAGTGGTTCTTTATGTAATATGGGGCACGGCCATGTGCTGGGGGACTATCTTGTATAGAATGGTATTCCCATTCTATTGGTTTTGTATAGGCGGAGGGGTTCTTAGCATGCATCACTTTGGTTACTTTATATTTATTTCATCATCATGACATAAATATAGATTAACCTTGGGTGATCATTTGTACATGTCTTTACCTTTTGTTCTGGTACTTCCAGTACCTCTAGTATCTATATTAATATATTTCTTTGCTGATTTAAAAAAAGCTCTAATTAATTTTCCCTCCCAATCAAGGTCCTTGTCTAGGACCTTTTATTTGCATTTGGCTATTTGCTTCATTAGCAAGAACCCCACTAATAGAACAATTTGGTACATATATTTTATATAGTTCAAAATATTCCTACATGTATACATACAGATATATATCACCAACTAGAAGACCCCCTGAAAGCTAGCCAAAAATTAAATTATTATTAACCAGTTCACTGGATTCTCTTGCGTGTGCATAGCATGCCATTGTTTTCTTCCTATATTCTGATTAAAGGCATGCCAGGTGCTTTTCATTTTTTTATGTTCACTCACCCACGTAAGGCTTGGCAACATTAACAATTGGGAAATTAATTATAAGTGTAGTTCAGTCAGTAACCATTACTAATTAATTATTTGATTCTCCTCCTTAGCAATTTAATAATAATGTCATTGTATCTATCATCTCTATCATCTTTATTTTGTTTGGCTCGGAACATGTTGAATCTGGGGGGTAAGAAATTAAATCATGTCATCATGTAGACATAATTCAAATGATGGCTTATCTATTCTGTAAGAGGCAAATTCTTGTGTTACAGTTAGCTTTCATTTTCGTTGATTACATATGTTGGGAATAGGTCAGGCTCTATAACAAAATCTTGGCCCGAAGAAAATCCGGTGTGATGTCTCCCTCAGTTCCCATTGACATTACCCTTCCATGAATCAGAAAAGTTTAATGCAATTTAGTTTGATCCAAGATAAGTCCTATGGTCCCAGAAAGAAAATCTTAAGAGATCCTTTTGATAATCACCCGATTTTGACTCTCTCTTTTAATTCTCAAAATTGGAAACTTCAATTGGTAATATAAAATATATAAGGCTTATGAATTGACTAAATTTGACCAATCTTTGACCCTGAGATAAGAATCCAACGGCCCCAGTTGAATTGCAATTTTTTTTTTTAATTTTTACTACGTCAAGGCCAACAATATTGGATGAAGCTTGTGGGTTCTATTGCTGAGAATCTTTGTGATTACGATGATGACACATAAACACAATCACAGAAAGCAAGTACCGATTGGAAGGCCTAACACTTCATTAATTGCTTCATTAAATTTATTTATTTTCTACTAGCTGCTCAATTTAATTGCTTTACACAAATACTTCATGACGTTTCAGAAGGAGGGCCAAATACAATCTCCACAATGGTTCCATCGTATCTTTGAATTTGACATTTAGCATATCCCTCGCTTTGCACAATGTACAAGTTGGGTTTTGAATAATTTTTCTCACACCTTCATATCGTGGGACTACCTCTATACCCATCCTGGTGAAAAACAATGGGAGGAAATTACTTAAATTGAACATATTTAAGTTTCTCTCTCCTTTTTTTTTACTATTAATTTATCATAAACAAATATGTGTGCGAGTATTTAAAAAAATGTGTAAAATTATTATTTAAATTTTCTTTCTTCCTTCTCATCAATTCAAATAATAACTCAAAATATATCTTCACTTCAATTCAACATTAAAAAATCAATCCTTGTTTTGTGATTTATTTATTTATTTATTTATTTTTATCAATTGTGATTTCTTTCCTACCACTTATCACATTTATTATTTATTATTTTTCTGATGTTCTTACTATAAAGGGAATCAAATGATCATTTTTTTTTTATTTTAAAAACTCTATTAAATATCAATTACAACAAAATCCTTATTTTATCCTCCTTATCATTAAACTTCCCAATTCTCTCTCTCTCTCTCTCTCTCTCTGTCTACATGTGTTTCTCAAATTAAATATTTTCCATATCCTCCTTTATCATGCAAAGCCCTCTTCCATTCTATATATAGCCCCTACCTCCTCCACCTCCTCTCCCCACTACAGCACACCAACAACCAAATCAATCCATCCACCCTAAAGCACAACAAAGCACTTCTCTCTTCTCTCATTCTCTCACCCTCTCATTCTCTCCAAACCAAACCAAACCAAAATGGTAGCAAAAAACAACCTTTCTCCCACATACTTCATCCTCCTGCTCATAACCATCACACGTTTGATCTCCACAGTGGGCAAAACCTCCCAATGGAAGGCCCCGCTGCCTCTGGAACTCGCCTCCGTCGACGACACCGTCTTCCACAAGCTCCACAGCAACCCGGAGGCCCTCCAGGGGGCCTCCAGGGACTACGGCAACCTCGCTCGCGACGTCCCGTTGGCCGTGTTCCACCCGTCCTCGGCCAACGACATCGCGAGGCTGATAAGGCTGTCGTACAACGGCTCTGCAGTCGCCTTCAAGATTGCGGCGAGGGGCCAAGGGCACTCGACGCGGGGACAGGCGATGGCACGTGAGGGCGTGGTGGTGGACATGGCAGGGTTCAGAGAGAGGGGGAATGGGGTGGGGATAAGGGTCGTGAAGAGTAGTGTGGACCCTAATGATGATGGACACTGTTATGCTGATGTTGGAGGGGAACAGTTGTGGATCGATGTGCTCCACGCCACGCTCGACCATGGACTTGCACCTATGTCCTGGACTGATTACTTGTACTTGACGGTGGGAGGGACTCTCTCCAATGCTGGCATCAGTGGCCAAACATTCCGCTACGGTCCTCAAATCACCACTGTTCGTGAAATGGACGTCATCACCGGTACGAGACACTTTCAATTCAATCAACTAACTTATCAGACAATTTTATCAAATACTTTCAATCAATTCAAAATCAGTTAACTTATAAGTTTTCAGTTTTGCAACATCTAACTTATAAGTTAGTTTTACCGATCACAACGTACTTTTGAAATTCAAGCATTTTGGTACTATTATAACTCCTTTGTCAAACTAGTTCAACTATTGGCTCAGTATCAAAACTCTTGGATTTTTATGTGTACTTTAACAACCATCTTAGTTTAATTGATCAAGGTTTTAATATTGTGAAAATTGGTCATTGGACACCTTGGAAATTGACACAGCTTGGAAAGGAAGGAAAGAGAGGGAGATGGGAAGGGAAAAGAAACTAAAATAATTGTCCAAATTAGTTGCGTGAAAAAATTAAGGTTGTTTAATTAAATTATGGTTCGTCACGACTCCAATTGTGGCAACCAACGTGCCGTGGTTGTGGATGTTTTCAGAACTTCTTTGCAACTTCGGTTGTAGTGGCGTTTGTTCAATTTTTTTTAATGCATCAGACTGTGATTGCGATTGAAATTTATAAAATCTTGGTTTTTAAACCTGTTCTTTTGATTAGCATTAGGAATTTCAGAAACTTGATTCTATTTTACATTTTTTTAATGTAGTACCGAATTAGTGGTTGATAAACGAGTCCTTTGTAGACAATTTTGGTGAGTGTTAATTAGCAAGCGCTTTCCACCTGGTCCCATGTTTGAAAAATTCTTAACCCATTAAATCAGTTCACACGGACAGTCATAGCCTCCAATTCTTGATTAATTGTTTTCTTTTCTAAGATATATTATTGGTCCAAGGTCTGGTTTTGGTCAATTCTTTTATTAGCTGCTGAATTTTAATTAATTTACTCAAGTGTTTGTTAAATAATATGTGCATGCATGCAATTAGATATATTATTATAATTTATTTATGTTTAATCAAGTTTTGGTTTGGTTTCAGGAAAGGGAGAATTTGTGACTTGCTCTCCGCATAAGAATTCGGAGTTGTTCCACGCGGTTCTTGGAGGCTTAGGACAGTTTGGAATTATAACAAGGGCAAGAATTGCTCTTGCGCCAGCTCCGAAGAGGGTACGTTTTAAATCTTCGGAATTGACTAGGACTTTGTCCTGTTGCTTGTTCCTCCAACATCTCATATAGTAACGCCAATTCCACATGTTACATTATTCAACCCATCAAGCTTTACGGAAGCATCAAATGTCCTTGTCCTAAAAATCTTTATGTCATCATTTTTCTTGGCACCCATACGTTTCACATTATGTCAGTGCATGTTAGTCTCATCCATGAAAGACACATATACACAAATGAAAACGTGGATTCTTGAAATCGAAAAAGCATTAAAATGTGTTTTGGAAATATATGCTCAAGTCTTTTGAAATATACAGTAACCCTTTGAGACCTTAAGCGATTAAGTCAATAGAAAGGCTCGTATTATCAACCCCAATTAACAGCTATTTGAAAATATTAACAAGTATAGGTGTATACATAAATATGTTTCCACTAGAAAGCATATAAAGTTGGTGAGAATGAGATGATTCATTTGAATTTTAGTTAAGGGTTGAGCTATATAGCACGAGGTAGTACTCTAGTACCTTATTTAACTTTATGCTTCTATTTGATGGGACTCATTGTTGCATAAGCCATATATAATCATGAGTTCATTATTGTTTTTCATTATGAGTTAATGAGTTGATTGTATGCAACTAATGGTGAATTTTTTGTTGGCAGGTTAAATGGGTGAGGCTTTTGTACAATGACTTTTCTGCTTTTACCAAAGACCAGGAACAATTAATCTCAATGACTGGAAGGAAACAAAATATTGCACTGGATTATTTGGAAGGATTGCTGCTAATGCACCAAGGACCCATAAATAATTGGAGATCTTCTTTCTTCCCTTTAGCCGACCATGCCCGAATAATTTCGCTAGTAACTAAACACACCGTCCTCTATTGCCTAGAAGTTGCCAAATATTATGATGGCCAAAATGAAAACAATGTGGACAAGGTACCATCTCTATTCATGTGCATTTGCCTTCATGATGTGTCTTTTCAATTTCCTTTGCTTTTATTTTTGCTCTCACCTTATATAACATAACTCTTTATCAAGAAAATCTAACTCAGTTGGTTTAACAGAGTGTGTAAATTATTGTAAATTTCTTAGTATCTGTTTTCGATTGCTAAAGATAAAAAAATATATAACCCTTTGTCACACTAAATGTTATATAAGGTTTTTTACTATAAGTTGTAATCAACATTGTAATTAATATTCTTATTTTTCATGTTTGTGTAGGAACTCCAAGTTTTACTCCAAGGACTGAACTATATCCCTGGGTTTTATTATGAAAAAGATGTCTCATATGTTGAGTTCTTGAATAGAGTCCGAAGTGGAGAGTTGAAGCTACAGTCACAAGGACTGTGGGATGTTCCTCACCCGTGGCTTAATTTGTTTATACCAAAATCTCAAATCATGGATTTTGACTCAGGAGTATTCAAGAATATAATCCTTAAACGAAACATCACCACAGGACCTGTCTTGGTTTACCCCATGAATAGAAACAAGTAATTAAGCTGAACTAATCACAATTTTTATGTTATTATCATTAGGAAAATGTTAATAATTGGTACGAAAACTATATAGTACTATTTTCATTAAATTCAGGAAAGTGAAATTTCTCTTTCCTAAAATAACTTCTTTCTCTTAAAATGATTTTACTGAATCTCCACGGATTTCTTATTTCCTTTTTTGAATGTTTGAAAAGTCATTCACAACATTTTTTTCGTAAAGAAGTTACTCGTACCAATTAAATAGCGTTGCCGTTATTATCATATGTACAATTTTCTTCTCTTCACTCACTTCTTTTTCCATTTGTAAATATTTCAGGTGGGACAATAGGATGTCAGCATCAATACCCGACGAGGATATCTTCTACACAGTTGGATTTTTGCATTCAAGTGGGTTTGATAATTGGAAGGCCTATGATGCTCAAAATAAAGAAATTTTGCAATTTTGTAATGATGCTGGGATCAAGGTTAAGCAATATCTTCCCCACTACCGCACACAAGAAGATTGGACAAACCATTTTGGCCCTAAATGGAGGTCTTTTGTAGAAAGAAAACATCAGTTTGATCCAAGAATGATTCTATCACCTGGACAAAGAATCTTTAACAATTAAACTAGCTTTTTAAAAAATATTTTCTCCCAAAAAAAAATTTAAAAAAAAAGAGGTTATATATATGGTGGGACTACCCAAGTTAGCTAGCTGGCTGAGCACAAGTGTACACATAGGACCCAGAATTCAGATGATAGCCTTTGTACTTGTTTTTGTTAAGAGGGTGGGGTTAAAAGCTGCATGACTTTGGCATATATGTAGATCAGGTTACACATACTTCAGATACGTTAGGTTGACAAAATCATGTGTGAAAGATGCACACAGCTAGCTGTACCCTTTCTTTCTCTCTCTCTTTCTCTCTGTCCCTCAGTTTGTCCATCACTAAAAAGATTAATTACTAGTTTAGAACCTAGTGAGGAGAAGAAAAACCATTATATTGAGGATTTCATTTTATCACGTTCTAATCCTACAATATTAATTCTTAATGTGCAATGAGTGTGTTCGGTGCCCTAATGATTCTTTATCTTTGTTAATTCTTATTATATCATTTTGTTTTTTGCCTAATTCCTAATTTTGTAACAGGGGCACCCTAGCAATAATTGAGTCCTAGGTTAAGAAGGAACAGCATTATTGTGTCTAAATTGAGAGTCCTAGCTGTATGCCATAATAATAAATCATCGTAGGTTGCTAGATAGATGTGATAACGCCAAATGCCTTCAAATACTATAATCTCCATTGCAAGATCCTTCGTCGTAATTATGTGGAAAAGATTACGCTGCTTTATAAGAGAATACAAGAAAGCAACTGATTGATCCTTAATATAAAGAATCATGCAATAAACAAATGGACTTGTAGTCCATAAAGTGTATTTAATATTTGATCAAAGAGTAGTGTAGACATCAAACTAATAAAGTTTGATGCAATTCGTAGATACTTAATTAATTTCTAAATCATGTTGATAGAGATTTAGTTTTAAATCATATATATGAAAAAAAAACTTTATTGGAAAAGGTTAAAACTCGCCATATATACAGATTTTTATATCTCCAAGAGATTCACTTTAACTGTCCATTGAAAAATATCCTAATTCGTAAAAAAAAAAAAAAAAAAAAAAAAGGAGAAGGTTTAGACATGAATAATTACGGTAACCAAGGAATGCAACCTACGTCTCTCAATTTTGCGGAGAATTTAGGAATATTATAGTATATCACTGAAAGGACACACAAGTTGCAGTGATGAATATTTTAATTTAAAGTTTTAATTAGATTCTAAATTTTTTCCCTTCTTTTTTCAGAAAAAAAAAATCATCGCGTGATCAAGTCAATTACAACTAGACAACAAGAATATAAAAGAGAAATCGTGGCTTCGTTTCACCATAGAAAAGAAGGAATACAATAACGACGACAATAATAATAAAATGAAATTGACAGAATATCTAAATGCCTGTAGATATTTCTACATCAAATGAAAAATGTTTTTCCATGAAAAATAAGTTTCTTTTGTTGAGAATTTCTAACATTTTTAGTTCCAAAATATATGAATGAAGCCAAGAGAAGAAGTTAGAAAAGAAAATGTTACGTCCGAAAGCTAGAAGAACATCTTATGAAACAATCCAATCTAACTAAGATCCTAATTAATAGACTATTTCAATTAAAAAAATATGAAAACTAAATACACTACAGAGTAATTAATGAGATCTGAATCAAACTAAGAAAATGATGTTGGAACAGCCAAGAGAAATAGCAGCATTTCACGAATATGAAGATAAGAAGAAAAATATCTATAGCTAGTCCGTTCACACACTATGGTGGACACGCAACGCAACCAAAACGAATGCAAACTGTAACAACGTGGATTTTTGCTGATCGGCCTAACCATGACCTCAATGTTTAAATACTATAATCTTTATTTGGCCATTTCTGATGTAAATGGCTTTGTATCTTAGTCACTCACTTACTTGCACCTATTCTTAAAGTTTGGGGAGGTGTGAAATGCCCCGAATTCAAAACCTAATACCTGTACATTTTAAGATGAAGATGGTTAACAATACATTTTTTAACACACTTTTTTTATTAGTTAAAATTTATTAAAAATTATAAAATGATAAGTGCGGTTCATTATATAAGAAGTTAGACCCACACAATTTCGTAATTTTTAATAAATTTTAACTAATAACAAATAGTGTGTTAAAGATTATGTTGTTACATTTTCTTTCGAGATTTATTCCTCTTAATAGTGTTCTTCTACTTTGCATTTATATTCCAAAAAAAAAAAGGGGTTCACAACATGTTTCGTATGATTAGTACAATGTAAATACCACCAATAAAAAACTAACATTTCATATGACAAATGGGAATATCTTAAATGTGTTGGAATATTTAGCAAATAATATAATAAAATAAAATAAAAGTAGTGCTGGATCGAATAGGAATAACTTTTTGCTTTTGGGGTATCAGACAGACCCACGAGTGCTTTTGTTGTGACAAAGTATTAAGCAACGAGTTCTTGTACTAATCAAACGTTCATTTAAATTAAAGTAAACCTCACCCTAGTTGTTCGTGTTATCCATCAATAAGAGGGTTGGATTTCTTGCGATCGTATATTGTTAATTAACTAAACAAGATTCCATAATAAAGCCACTCCGATCTTTGCCCCATAAAGTGAAACTTTTCTTTTACTTTTTCTGCTAACAACGTGCTTTGCGGCCTCAATTGGGACCTAAGTTAGCTTATTTAATTAAACAAGTGCATAATTGTAAACATAAGAGGCCATGTAACACTTAATTCCAGCTTACAGGCAACAAGGAGACAGAAAAAGTTAGTAGCTTCATCATTTTGTTGACTTTTCTTGCTGCCTATAGAGTATAAATGCTTTATAGATCAATGTCTAACTGTTGTGCAAAATCTAGGACATGAAACCCCAACACTCACACAGTGACACTATGAATTATATCTATGTTGATAATAGATATTTTACAAGAATAACAACACTTGATTAATTAAATTATGATAGTACCATGATATAATCATAACCAAATCGTAACTTCTTTGTCGCTTTTCCGAAAATCCTAAAGTTTGCCGCTGTATGTAAAGCTTTGTTACCCATTGTTTTCCACTTCCAAACATCTTGATATTAGTTTAATTGAAAATTATAAAAAAAAATTACCTAATTTGTTAAAGTTTGAATGTTGTGCTCGTAATTAATTAACTAAGAACTTATTGTTTAAGTTTGATCGATTTGCTTTGGAGGATTTTGCTGACCTGAGGGATTCCTTTTGCTTTTAGGATCAGAACCTATCTTCTATTAATAGCCTAATAGATCTAGCCTAACATAATAATTAGATGCTTGGGGGCATCATAAGTGAGTGTCTTCGACAACCACACTCAAAGGGCATTAGTAGTAAAAGGAAAAGCAAAATTTAAAGTAGAATCTTGTCGAAAAGAGTTAAGTTTTCTGATGGACAACTATGTTTATCATATAATCTCTTTCAAAACTTAAGGTCTGAAGTAGGGTATGTTGGAATTTTGTGGATTAGTACTGTATAATTATTAGATTAATTTTTTATTATTAATATTAATTTTGAAAACAAAATTTGTGATATTTTTGTTATTGAATATTAATTATTTGAACTTATGTGATGAATTTGACCCTCACTTACTATTCAAATGAGGGGTTTTGCTCTTGTTATAAAATCGTTGTCTCACATTAAAGAGTTTTGTGACATACAAGTTGTGGCAAACCGTAATAAATAAAGAGGAATTTTCCCCCATTTCTTTACTCATGATTTTGAATTGAGACAGTAACAATAAAATCAGGGTTTTCTTTAATGCTAAATAAAGATTGTAGACATGAATTATGAGTTCTTTTAAGGTACACATATTCCAAATTAAATTCTCCTTTAATTAATTTGTGTAATATAAACATGTCATAATTATCCATCATTATATTTTGTAAAATCTATTAGGGTAATTTAAGTTTTTTATTTTCTAAATGGGAAGGGGGCTTAGTCCCACAACAAAGAGATAAAATCAATTTTAAGTTGATAATATTCCTATACTGGTTTATATATTTTGGTTCAAATTGAACTAATTAATAAAATTCAATCATCTTGATTTGAATATTAATTATCTATGATTCAGAATTTGATATGTCACCTAATTTGTCATGTTTTAAATCTTCTTCCCCTCCTCTCCAAATTCTTCAGTATTAATTGGAGGGAAACAAAAATTAGATAAGGAGGGATTTTGTTCCCTTTCCCTCCTAAAAATTGAACCAATAGTATATCTCCTTTATTTGCATGGAAGTTGGCAAAATTACAAGGGTGAAGAGTAAATTACTCAACCCCACATTTGATGCGTGATAAGTAACAAGAGAAAGTATGTCTACAGGCTTTAGCTAGTTCCTTCGCTACTGTATGACCAATTTTTTTTAACTACCATAATTAAGGGTTTTTGGTTCTTCGGTAAGACCTCGAGGTATTCTTACAAGGTTCAGTCCTTTAAGCCTCTTCGGTCCAAGACTTAGAGCTTAATCACACTTCAAACTCCTCACCTCTCTCTAAAGATGTATTATGTGATAATCGAACTTAGGTCTTCCCTCATAAACTCAGGGTGTGTTACGCCAACTGAGTTACATTCATTAGGTTTGTATGACCAATTTTTGGGTTTATATTTGTTATGCTTGAAAAAGATAATTAGTTGACAAAACATCCTATTTAATGGTATGTGACAGTTAATTAGTTGAGGGTTAAACACCAGATAAAATATGTCAATTGTGAAAGACTTACAAAAATCAAAGTATGTCAAACTCTAAACAACCCAAACCACCTATTTTATACTTTTAGATATGCAAATTATTTGAGTGTTGTTATAGAATTATTGGACCTAAGCTTGCGACGTTGATTTGTGTGGAGTAGGGGGAGCAGGGAAGATGTGAAGGACAAAGTGAAGGTTGGAAAGGGAGTCATGAAAAGGAAATTAGGTAAATGCAAGAAAAAGTTGATCAAGTTCGTAGATGACATGGAGGTGGTAGATATCCCTATGGTGGGAAGATGGTTCACATGGTATAAGCCGTATGGGATTGCAAGAAGTAGACTAGATAGAGTGGTGGCAACAAGAGGATGGATTGATGCTAGGCCGAATAGTATGCAATATATTCTTGAAAGAAACATTTCAGATCATCGCTCTCTTGTAGTGAAGAACTCTATGGTTGATTGGGGACCTAAACCTTTTAGGGTCCTTAATTGTTGGTTCATGGATAATATGTTTGAGAGATATGTGGAGGAAGTTTGGAAAAAATTGATTGTTGTTGGTTGGGGAGCATTCGTGCTTAAAGAAAAATTGAAAGGCTTAAAAAAGGATTAAAGTCTTGGAATGAGGAGCATTTTGGGAAGTTGGAAAAGAAACAAAGGGAGGTGGAAAGGGAGTTAAATGATTTGGAAAAAAAGGAGGATGATGGTGCTCTTTATGATGATGAGAGATCTAGAAAGTTAGCATTGCAAGAGGAGTTTTTGAGGGTGGTGACATGTAACGAGTCATTGGCTAGGCAAAAGTCTAGAACAAAGTGGGTCATTGAAGGTGACAGAAACTCAAGATACTTTCACACAATTTTTAATTGGAGAAGAAAGAAAAATATGTTTAGAGGCTTCTTTATTGATGGTGTGTGGGTGGAGGAACCATCTAGAGTAAAAGTGGAGGAGGAAAAATTCTTTGAGGAAAGGTTTAAAGAGCAAGGGGGGATTAGGCCTAAGTTGGATGGAGTCAACTTTAAGAGTATTTCTAGGGAGGACAATGAGGCTCTTCTAGCAAAGTTTGAGGAGGCGGAAGTGAAGGTGGCTATTTGGGATTGTGGATGCTCCAAGAGTCCCGGCCCCGATGGATTTAATTTCAAATTCATTAAAGCCTTTTGGAACTTACTTAAGGAGGATATGTTGAGATTTCTTGAAGAATACCATAAGCATGGATCGTTCCCTAGAGGTAGTAACTCCTCTTTCATTTCCCTAATCCCAAAAGTGGAGATGCCACAATGTTTGGGAGATTTTAGGCCAATATCCTTGGTAGGATGTATGTACAAATATTGGCTAAAATTCTCTCAAATAGAATTAAAAAGGTTTTGGGAAAGGTGATTGACCAAAGACAAAGCACTTTTTTGGGAGGTAGATTATTGTTGCATAGTGTTCTTGTGGCAAATGAGGCGGTTGAAGAGGCGAAAAGAAAAAAGAAAAAAATGCTTGATCTTTAAAGTTGATTATGAAAAGGCTTATGATTCAGTGAATTGAGATTTTTTGTTATAGATGCTTAGTAGGTTGGGCTTTCAAGAGAAGTGGATTGGGTGGATTAGAGGATGCTTGGTGAGTAGTAGGGTGTCCGTGTTGGTAAATGGGAGCCCTACAAATGAATTCATGGTGTCAAAAGGGTTGAGGCAAGGAGATCCATTAGCTCCTTTTTTGTTCACCATTTTTGATGAGGCAAGCTATAGAGAAGAACCTTTTTTCAAGTTTTAAGGTGGGAGAGGAGGGGGTACATATAAACTTACTTCAATATGTGGAAAAGTGGTTTGAATGGGAAAGAGGAATTGTTAATAACTTCTTTGCACATATTGAAAATGTTAATTTTCACATGGAGGAGAGTGATACTTGGAATTGGAAGGCTGATCCCTCGGATATATTTTCAGTCAAGCCGGCTTATAGTGCTCTGCATAACACGTTAGTTGGAAGTATCCTTGATGACTTATTAGGCTAGATATGGAAGATTAGAGTCCCACCAAAAGTAATTTTCTTTTGTGGAGGGTCATCTCAAACACTTTACCCACTGGTGACAATCTCAGGAGAAGGAACATCCAGGTACCAAACTTTGATTTCTCTTGTCCGTTCTGCAGCTGCGTTGAAGAATCTTTGAACCATACTTTGTTCTCTTGTACTATCACTGATGGGATTTGGAAATATTTCAATGCTGGTCTGGATTTGGTATCTGTTTTACCTCAATTTGCACAGGCTCATTTTCTACAGCATGGTTGTAACCCCCTTCTAATTTTAAACTTAATTTAAGTAATTAATTTACATTATACATAAAAGTACTGATACATTATATTAAAATCCAAAATATTTTCTTTTAATACATCACTAAAATTTACAGAAACCTTACTACAAAATGATCTATTTCTAAAACTATTTTCTGCCCAAAATTTTTCCCTTCCTATAGCTCTGGAAATTTCTACATCTTTATTTTCTAACAAATCTTCAGTCACCTGCAATTTAAACTTCCCTAGGATCTAGGGACAAAATTCACTGGATCAGGCATTTAATTTCTCATACAAAGACAGACATTATCAACCAGAAAAATTTATATAATAATTAACAAATCACATAATTAAGACAAATGCAGTATGCTTTATGCAAATGCAGTTTTGACTCAAAATCATTTTGACACTGCTCCATGGAGACTTCCCCTTTGAGTGTTTAGTAAGTAACTGGCCTACCATTACGCACTGCAATTCAGCTATCAGCGCCTACTAAACGCGAATAAACTAGACAGAATTAGGAGATCACGATACCCAGGAAGGCCACCACGACCGCATCTCGGTCCAGATTCCGGCCACATGTGGGATTGCCAATACCCTTCATCCCACAGACTATATAGTCACCGACTATACAGTCCTGTCTAACAAATTTTGCTCACAAAAAAAAAATCATTTCTCATCTGCCAAAATTATTTCTCATTACTACTGCAGACACGGTTAGTCAACATTTATCATTTAAAATTCATGGCTACCACAATCCAGGTTAGCCAACATAAATCATTTTTCACTTGAAATCTTTGAAATTTCCACAAAAAGACTCATGCTCATGCTAGATGACAATGACCATAATTAAATAATTAACATTAAACAATCACATAATTAATTATAAAATTCAACAATTAACATCATAATATTAATATTTTGATAAGATACTAATTAGGTCCTTGTTATGTAAATTTATTAAACTACCCTTAATCTTTTTCTAAAATTCCAATTATGTCCTCTAATTGTGAAATTACCTAATTACCCTTGTTATTTTCTATTATTTCTGAAATTACCCTTAATCTTTTTAAAGAATTCCAAATTTATCCCTAAACTTTCTAGAACATGTGAATTTACCATTTTACCCTTATATTTTTCTATTATTTCTGAAAATTAGGATTGGCAAAATGGGCTGGCCCCGCCCGCTTTGGCCCGGCCCGCCTGTGGCCCGCCGAAAACGGGCCGGGCCGGGCTGGCCCGCCTAGCTACCACGGGCTGCATGTCCTGGCCCGCCAGTTTTTTTTTTAAAAATTTATTGCAAATAAGGTATAAATAAAATGATCTTGCATCACTTGTATCATAAAAGGACAATAAAGAGTATTTTTGTTACTGTGAAGTGTGAATACAATTAAAAATAATTACAACATTATTTCATTTTCTTCAATAAATCACAAACTAATAGTCTTTTAACACCACAAGTTCAACATCATCATGAATAACATCTTAAAAAGGCTTACCACAAACTAATAGTCTTTCAAAAATACATCACAAAATATTAATAGTCCCTAATAACTTATATTATTTTAGATATATTAATTAAAAAAAAAAGTGTTGGCGGGCTAGCGGATCAGCCCGCCCTGCCCCGCCTGTGGCCCGGCGGGTTGGCGGGTTAGGTGGGGCGGGCCAAAGCGGGCTGGCGGGCTGCAAACCCCACCCCTTCCCGCCAAATTGGTAGCGGGCTAGCGGGCCAGCCCGCCTGGCTCGGCCCGCTTTGCCATCCCTACCGAAAATGCCCTTGATCTTTTTGTAAAATTCCCAATGTATCCCTACATGTGAAATGACTATTTTGCCCTTGGTTATTTGAAAATTTTGAACATAGTACCCTTCCATTCTTGTCATGGCCGAATGGCCTCATTCAATTTCCAACAACATCTCAACAATTTCCAACATCATTCACAATACAACCAAGCAAATTTCAATCAAGAACAAACCAAATCAAGAAATCTCAATCAAGAACAATTCAATCAAGATTCAATCCATTTCAACCCATCATGAAATCAATAAAACATAATTTCAAACACATTTTTCAAACTTCTAATCTCAATTATATAAAAGCCCTAAATCAATTTCATCTTTTTCATGGTTTATGATCAATAAGGACATGTTTCTCCTACTTCCAATTTGTCTAATTTGAAATCAAATGCCAAGATCCTTACCTTAAATCCTTAGTTTGATGAAGAATTTCCTTGAACCCTTTTCTCCCTTTCTTTCTTGTCTTCTTGAAATTTTAGAGTTTTTCTCCTAATTTCTTCTCTTGGGCCCAAGGTAGGTTGAAGATTGTGAGGTTTTGGTTGGTTTCTTTCTTGATTTTGGAAGTTAAGATGAAATGAAATGGAGAGGGTAGCAGCTGCCCAACTCACAGTTTGGAGAGTTTTTGAGAGCTAGCTTTTTAGAACTTTTTCTCTTGCTTTTGGTTTCTTATGTTTTTATAAAAAATTTCTCCACCCAATTTAATTTTTTCTACAAGTCCAGCTCTTGATCCGTGGACAGCAATTTTGGCCAGCCTTTCAGCCCACTTGGACGGCCAAGACAAGTTCCTTAGTTGACTAGCCAATTTGTGTGGTCAAAGGGTCAAAAGTTGTAGAATTTTGTAGATTTTTCTATAATATATTTAGGGCTTTTAATTATCTCACAAACTAATTAGAGTTTGAAGAAACTAACACCACCATTAAATTTCTCACTATCAAAAACCTTGGGGGTAGTGCTTAATTATCTCTTAATCAAAGTCTAATTAGCTTAATTTAATCACATTAGAAATATTGAGTTGTCACATTTTGATTGGCTAATACTTTTATTTTTGTTTTTCTTAGTTAAACAATTTTAATAATTATTCTAAGTATGTTATAATTAATAGATAATTTCATAGGTGTCATGCAAATTTTATCTTAATTTTCTACCTTAGAATTTTATCGCACTAATTTCACAGAATTCTAACTTTCAGAAAATCCTAACAATTCAAAATTAACATTTTAATTTCTCAATTGTATATATTTTAAATATATATTTAATTACCTTTTTATCAGATTACAGTCTAGTCCAAAATGTTACATCGAAAAATTTATCCTGGACAGCTATCTGACACAACTGTCCAGTCAACAAGCAATTTAAGCAAAAACAAAAATATCAAAAGACTTAGAAAATTTTTCTGAATAGAACTGTATAAATTTTATTATGAAAATATGTACAGAAAGTTTCTATAAAATACAGTACATAATTTCTCATAATATTTATAGAAAAATATTTACAAACAGTAAAATAAAAATGAGGGTGTTACAATGGTATTCCTCACGGGAGAAAAATTGCAAATATGAGGTGGAAATATATCTAGTGCGCTGCTGGGTGGATGATTTGGAATAATAGAAATCAGAACATTTTCCATAACAAGGAGGTTGTAATACAAGAAATTTTGTACCATAGCTGGGCATGGTTGAAAGCTTACGAAGCATCCTTCTGTTATTCGTTTGCTCAATGGTCATCGAACACCTTTGCATGTATTGCCGGTTAGCATAATGGCATGGGATTGCTGGAAGTCATAGTACAATGAAGCGTAGTTACATGGTGATTTTTGTTTTGTGGCTTGGAATCAGACTCTTTTCAATAATTTAGGCTGGGGTTGCAGTTTTGCGGAAGCCTCGGGCTGTTGGGGGTGGAATTGAATTCTGGTAGCAGCGATCCTCTCATGCTTCGCGGTGGTCACTCGTACTCGTGGATTACTTTTTGTTATGTTTATTGCCTGCATGTTGATATTAATGACATATTTGGTTGGTGGCAATTTGCCTACAATAGTGCTTAGGTTGTTATCAAGGAGGGGTATAGGTATGGTTATATAATATTTGCATGGACACATCGCAAATATGTAATAACCATGGGTGGTTTTTTGGCTACAAGTATACAGGCATTAGGTAGTTGGAGTTGGATATTGTATGTTATTGGGGTACTTCTTATACCCTTGTACATGGCTTTACTCTTTAATATATATAAAAATTCATTTTGCTGATAAAAAAATGAAAAAGTTGAAGCACCTTGCGATGACGTTCTGTTTTTTCTTTGTAATTTTTGTTGGCGTTGCAATTATTACAATGCTGTTTAAGTGATGGTTAGTTAAGTGAGGGTTATTTGAGCTTATGTATTACGGTGAGGTATTTTGTATTGTAGTTAGTTTTGATATTAATGAAATATTTGAGTTATTTGCATACATAAAGTTGTGCAATAAGAATTGGTAGTTGGTACTGTTAATGACCTTTAGTAAAAATAAAGAATGTAAACAAATAGTAATATAAACTGTAGCATGATATTATTTGTAAAACTAATCTTTAATGACTTTAGATTTCAGAGTTTGATTATGTAGAGGAAGGATGAAAATTAAATTCTATTATACCTCTAATATATTCATTTAAAAATAATTATCTTATAGTTGACTGTGCAAATATTAATAACTTTTAAAATGTTTGTTTTAACCTCGATTAAATAAATGAAACAACATAATTTTTTATAAAGACAAAAATTTTGTTGAGCTAGTAGTAGTAGTAATTTAAAAAAAAAAAATCTAACTTTCCCAATTAAAGTAACCCTTTTTAAAAGAAATAATAATAAAATGTTCCAATTAAATTAGCCTTTTAATTTAGATTAAAAATAAATGTAATAATAATTTTTAAAAAATTATTCTTATCCGACTTAAAGTGACTCTTGAAAGGAAAATTAAAGTTAAAAAGTCTTTTTTTTACGGCGAAAGAGTTAACAAGTTATTCCAATTAAATTAAATCTTTTATTTATATTAAGAAATAAACGTAAGAATATTTTTTTAACAGAAAATAGTTCACTAAATTATCCCAATTAAAGAGATCGTTTTAAGAAAAGAATTGACAAATTATTTCAACTGAAAGAAAAGAATCAACTCTTAGATAAATAAATGTAATAATAATTTTAATAAATAATTTACCAAACTATTAAGATAAACTCACCCTTTTAAATTGGAAAAAGTTAATAAGCCATTACAATTAAATTAACTCTTTAAGTTTAAAATGGAGGCAATTAACAATTTAGAACTATCCTTAAAAAAATTGCATTACCTTCTGAAACCATCTTCACTAGCATGTGGTAACATTGGTAAACACCAACCGTGAACATTGATTTTTCTATTTTCATAAACTAATCATAGCACCCGCACTATATTGAATGATACCTACTTGAGTTAATTTCGGACTTCTAAGCACCAAGAAAGAATATCCAACCCATCCACAATACCCATTTTTTGGTATCAAACAGTTGCACAGTCAATTGAAAAGCAAATCCATTTTCAATCCAAGCGAATATACATTCAACCTAAAAACATTATGGCTCTGAATCCTAATACAAACTCAATGGATGTGTCCTATGAAGACCACCATTTATGCATGAGTCAAACTAGCCAAAAGTAACAAAGGATACATTCAAAAACAATTATTATTTTGAGACCTTTATTTGTGGCCCACCCACATCCACTGTATAGACATCAATCTTACCTTTTCCGAGTCACACCAGAAGTGCTGTCAACTATCCAAAAGAATTCATAATTACCAATTTAAGCACAATATAACAGAAGTCAACTGCTAAGAATGTTTTGAACCCCCGGACACCATTTTATACCTAGCAACTCTCAATCATCAAATTGTTGTTCCATCGCATATAATCACAGTTGCCAACAATTTATCAAACTTATGTGGTGACACACTCATATACAACCATATTTCTCATCATTTAAATTCTAGTAGTTGATGGTGGAAATTCTACACACCAATATATGTAGGATATACCCTCCCAAGAAAACAATTTGGTCACTACTAGATTACATCAACCACCACAACATTATGTATATGTGCAAGATACAAGGAAGACATCAACAAAGTTCAGCACAGTTAGTAGATAGTTGAGTTCCTTAAATATGTTAGGAATTCGATTCTTGACTATGTGTACGAAAAAGACTTTATTGAGAGAGATAATACTCACGTAGTTAATGTTTTTTTGTTAATTCTTAAGACCCAAAAACAAGAGATCTACAACAAGCATTGAAGTGGGTATGAACAGAATTCTTTTTTAAGCTGCATGGCATGGTAAAATGGAACGTGCAAGGTCATTCACATACAAAAGAAAACGCATGAACCCATAGATTCCATCAGATGATAAGAACATGGTGTAAATATATAAAGCAAGAATGCAGCAGCACCTCCTTTGCAGTCATTTAACTGCACAAAATTTAGAATATTAAACATGATTCAAAGAGCTTAACCAAAACTGATGAGAATCTCCACTTAGTAACAAACACCAATGAAGTGATATTTATGAAAACGCAACCAGCAACACCTAAACAGAGCCAAATCTGATTTCAGATAAGAATGAATTACATTATAGCTTAAGCAATTGATGGAATGTCAGAAAATCAGTCCTAGAAAATTTATACTTTTCCATTTCTTTGCACGTGGATCAATAATTATTACAAAACACCCCAAATAAAAGCCAAACTAATTCTCAAGGCAGGTCATAGAAACCATACAAAGAATCTTAAGCTAACCCATTGAGGCATGACAATCCACACTGCTGTTTTTCAATATATTTTTAGAATTTAAGCACCACTCTGATCAATGTAGGCTAAGGATGTTTTTTATTTTCTTCATTTGTCTTTTGACTTGCATTTTTACTTGTTCTCCTTTGAAGTATCATGAAACCAAAGTTAATTCGTCTCTCATATTAGCTTCTCTAAAAGGTGATTTTTAACTTATGTATAAGTTAATTTTAACTTATGAAAAAGTTTATTTCATTCTTAATTTTTATTTATCTAAACAATTCTCACGTAACAACATTATTTCCGAAAAGAATAGTATCATTGCGAAACCATTATTGGCACCTCAGCTGAATAATTAGGCACACAACAATTACTTTTGTTCCCCAACTTGTTCAGGAAGGACGTAATTAGGCACAATACAACAGCAATCCCAGCAGGGAAAGTCAAGAAGCACTTTTTGAATACTCACTCAAGCTTAGAATTCCAAAACATTTGAACCCACAAATTCCTAGAGAGCTGATTTTACAATATGTATGTGTAAATCCTATAATAATATTCATTTTCTTCAAAACAAAACAAAATATCAGAGCATTGATAATCTTGAGCCATTTCAAAAGGTGCAGAAAATATTATCAAGCAAACTAAGATGGATATATATGATGAGTATTTCCTAGTAAGTGACAAACTCTTGATAGGCCCAAAACATATATATCTTGAAGAACAAATCCATACACCAAGTCACAAAAGATATTTACAACAAATTACACACTAATACCAGTCCATGTCCGAAAATCAGAACCTACATGTCAATTAATTAACTGACCCTCTAATTATTTGGTGTAATACAAACTTTGTAGGAGGTTCTATTGAAATACCGAGCTTACTTGAAAATGTTGGGAATAAATGTGTATGTTCAATATTCAATTCATAACGTAATAAATTTTAATAATAAGATATTATTTACATTTCTACTATCATATTTTACTGCTAGATTAAATGGTCAATTTTGGTAAGATCCATGATTAAAATTAAAGACTTGTTATCATAATAGAGATTATGATAATGAGAAAAGGTATTTTTTTTATAATTTTAATTTAAATCGTTTATGATCATAAGATTATTGTAAATAGGACATCAATAATCTGGATAAATCAATATATAAGTGATGATTTTTTTATAGCTAAAGGATGTATAATATATTAAAAAATGTACCAGGGGTATTTATGTGATGGTATTTATTGGATAAATATTAATAGATCTCATTTATTAATTTACATATATATAAATGATGCACATGTGGATGTGATCATTGAACTTACTCAATTGAGAATGTCTAATGATTAACATTACCTTAAACTGTCAATAGAAAATTTTCTAATAGTTTCCTTTGACTTAAGATTATTATAGCAATTAACAAGATATTTATCATATTTTAATCCTGGACACCTAATACCTTAGGTACTAGTTGAATGGATATTGGATATAGTTAATGGTTAATCAATAAGAAATCCGTTAACTCTTGGTAATGAGTTTGAGCTCCAAGACAAAATTAAGACCTTGACTAGTGCAATTAAATGAATGAAGAAAAAAGTTTCTTAAGTCATTTGTTGAATAAATATACAGATTAATTTATTAAAGTTTGACATTAATACCTTGCGCTAGAGTAACACATAGCTGTAAATGATGGAAGGAAATATCATATTATTCTTCTATTAGTTCTTGAAAGTGCAAAATATTGTTTCGTACTATTCGGACATTAAAAAGTGTTGTTAGACACCAAATATTAATGCACATGCACTTGATACCTCATATTTCTCCATATCCATTTTTTTTTCTTATCAATGGCTTATCTTTTGGCGAAGGCTACGGTGGGAAAGTAAGTAAAGTTTCCCACCGTGCGAAAGTTTGTTTCCATCGTTGGATATCTTTAATTTTAAATCTACGGTTCAAAATTTTCAACTTTCTTCTTTTTCTTTTTTCTCTTTTTTTCTCCCTTTCCCCGGTTTCTCCCTTGGAAAACCCTTCTCTCTGTCGATGTGTCTTCCCCTCAAACCCAACCTCTTCCACTCTAGCTCCTTCTCCGGCGACGACCTCCACTCCCTCCGCAATGGTGGAGCACATCACCGTTGGCCTTCATCGTCCCCACCAAACAAACAAGTTGCAAACAGTTGTTTTCCGAAGCTTGCGTTTCGATTTGCGATGAGTTTTTAAAATTTCAAATACAACATCGGCGGCGAAGGGGGCGAACTGAGAATATGGAGGTCGCGCACACAATGGCGAAGAAGCTCCGACGCGGTGACTTGTGGTTTTCGTGCCTGTTTCTATTCTTTTATTTGTCATATTTTTCTTGATTTCTTGATTTTTGTTCATACCTCTCTGATTGGGATCTTGGGTATGAAAGGGGAAAGGGTGGAAATCCATGTGGGGTGGCTTGGATCTGTTAAAGTTTGATCCTTTGAGGGTTTGGGATGAATGGGTGTGTGGTTGGTGGTGGGTGTCGCCGTCGGAGGGTAGCTACGGTGGAGGTGTCGTCGGCGCGTGGTATCAAAGGGGAAAGGGTGAAAATCCATGTGTGGTGGCTTAGATCTGTTAAAGTTTGATCCTTTGAGGGTTTGGGATGAATGGGTGTGTGTGTGGTTGGTGGTGGGTGTCACTGATCCGCTGTCGCGCACGGATAAAAAACGAGTGATTTTGAAAGTATAGTTACGGCAACGACAACTCGAGTATCGTTCTCAAGGATTCTTGTATTATTATCAATCAATACAGGAACAATTAATGGGGGGTTTGATTATGATATCAAGAAAAAGGGATTAAAATAAATTGTGATTATCAAGTAAGCTAAAGCGAATCAACCTACTGTATCGACTTCCAACTTATCATTGATCCCTATAAATTCCAATTCCCTAAACGGATTAGATCCTATTCGACTATAATAACTACTGACAAGCGCAATAGAAATTATACGGCGTATGTTCCTGAATTCCGAATTAAGCAAACGGAATTATGATCAAACGCGATAATGCAAAAGCTACGTTAACGCGAAATTGATTCAAGATCACACAACCAATCGAATTTAAGAATTATATCCTATAACAACAATCAAATTAAGCAATCAATTGAGATTATTGGAATAAATCAAAGGAAACAAATTGATATGGAATTTATAAAAGAACCTCAAAGTGGAATCCGATTACAGCAGATCGATTCTTCGGAACTTAGTTCTCCATTACAATTGTTCAAAACCTTCTCAAAGAATTTCAATGAGAGTCTATAGTAAAAACGTGTACAGTACGCGGCCCTCTGTTCTATATTTATAAAGTTTTAAACTGCTAATGCGGATCACCACGGCCGTGCTGAGGAGATGACCACGGCCGTGGTCCTTGCATAGTCTGGAGGTCCAATCTGCGTGCTTTCCGAGCACGGTCGTGGTAAATTAACCACGGCTGTGGTCCTTGCATAGTCTGGAGGTCCAATCAACGTGCTTTCCGAGCACGGTCGTGGTAAATTAACCACGGCCGTGGTCCTTGCATAGTCTGGAGGTCCAATCAACGTGCTTTCCGAGCACGGTCGTGGTAAATTAACCACGGCTGTGCTCGAAAAGTTGACGCTGATGCAAAACTTTCACTGATTTCTGCTTGGCCGTGGTTATTTCACCACGGCTGTGGTGGCTTAGCACGGCCGTGCTTAGGCTACCACGGCCGTGGTATTCCAGACAAAGGTTTCCTGTAGCTCCAGTTATGAATCTTCCATTGAAAGCTGCTAATGCTGAAAATAAAATACGAAAATTAAATAAAGCTAGAAACAAACTTAAATATGAAAACACACTAAAATGGTGAAACTAATGAAATAAACTAAGGAAATGCCTAAGAATAACAGTAGAAGAATGTGCATGAAAATGCACTGATCAAATTCCCCCACACTTAAACTTTTGCACTCCGAGCAAAATTGAAAATTCAAAACAGAAAAACTTCAAAACAAAAACGGAACAGAGCATGCAAACTTAGAGGTTATCAGGATACAAAGTGCAAGCAAACTCCTAATACTAAGCTTAAAGAATATGACATTAGTGAGTAACTCTTTTGTGACAGTCAAAGTAAATATGAAAAACAGATTACCAAAAAGTACATCAAAAGCATCAAGATCCTCACAAGATAAACTGTTTCCACTCAACTCTCAAGTGTTTAGGTTACTGTTTACACTCAAAGCACAACATGAGAGATAGTACTACCATAAGCTTGAAAAGACTCTAACATTCACAATTTGAAATACATTGCACACAAAGATCAAAAGGACTTTTATTATGGTTGTAACTTGGCCAAGGTCAGGGTGAGATACATTCTAAAGGGGTACCAAGCTAAAATTCAAAGAGTTAAAAGAAAATTGAAAGCATTGCGGGAGTTGAACTAAATAATATCTCAATGGCGATTGAACAACAACCTCACAACTTATTTCTCTTCTCCTTTTCCTTTTATTCTTCTCTTTCTTCTTTTTTTTTTTTTCTTTCAGAAGGATTAGCATTGACATCCTTCTCTATTTTTTTTTTTTTTTTCTGCCAACCAACATCATAACAACAATGTTCAACCCCACACAACTCTATACAAGACCCTTTCAACCCTTTGAATAGGGTGATAACATTGTTTTTCACTTTTTGGCTTGTAATGAGTTTTAAACACAAAAAGGATAATAGGCTCAAAGGGCCTTCCAAACAAAGGGATGATATTATCAAGGTTGGCTTTTTGGCTAACTAGGTAAAAAAAAACAAAACAAAACAAGATGCCTTTATCAATTCAGTGTGCACAAGTAAACAAAAAACTTCAACAAGAGTCAATTCAAGTTCTAGAGACTAACAAACATGAGTGAAATCACACAAGAAAGAAAGAAATGGATTTTTGATGTTATCCATTATTAGGCTCAAAATCTCACAAGGGTTAGAGATCTTCCACTAGTGATGAACAATTTAGAGTTTAGTCAAACATACAAACTAAGAATGCGCAAAAAGAATCAGTCACATCACACCACAAGTCTTTCGACAAAGAACAGAGAGAATACTCACAATTGTAGCAAGATAATCAACGAAAAAGCATGCATTTTCCATTTTTTTTATTTTTTTTTAAATCAAAGACATACCAAAAACAAACAAAAACAAATGGTTCCCTCCCCCACACTTAAGACATACATTGTCCTCAATGAAAAGAACTCAATTATAAAGTAAGAATGAGAGAAAGGAAAGGGTGCCCCCTGATCAAGTTGCAGTGTAGTTGGGCGCTTCCAAAGAAAGCTCTTCTATGGTTGCATCTTCAGGCACTGAACTCTCATGGAACAGCTTCAGGCGCTGCCCATTGACCTTGAAAACTTTGTCAGTACCTGCACTTTTAATTTCTACTGCACCATAAGGGAAAACATTAGTAACAACAAAAGGGCCAATCCATTTGGATCGAAGTTTCCCAGCCATAAGCTTAAGGCGGGAGTTAAACAGTAAAACCTGTTGGCCCACAGAGAATTCCTTCCTAGAAATCATTTTATCATGGAAGTGTTTGGTTTTCTCTTTATAAATCCTAGAGCTTTCATAAGCCTCTAGCCTAAACTCTTCAAGCTGTTGTAATTGGAGTTTTCTTTCAATACCTGCTTGTTGCATTTCCAAGTTACAACTTTTCACCGCCCAATAAGCACGGTGTTCTATCTCTATAGGAAGGTGACATGCCTTACCGAAAACAAGTCGATAAGGAGACATCCCTATGGGTGTCTTGAAAGCTGTTCTTTGAGCCCAAAGTGCGTCTTCTAGACGGCGGCTCCAGTCCTTCCTGTTTGGTTGCACTATTTTCTCTAAGACCTGTTTGATCTCCCTGTTTGAGATCTCAGCTTGCCCATTAGTTTGTGGGTGATATGCAGTAGAGACTCTGTGCACAACTCCATACTTCCGGAGCAAAGCTTCCATGGTGCGGTTACAGAAGTGAGTGCCTTGGTCACTTATGATGGCTCGGGGTATTCCAAACTTGCAAAAGATATTGGACCTGACAAAATCTGCAACAACTATTGAATCATTAGTCCTAGTGGGGATAGCTTCTACCCACTTTGAAACGTAATCAACAGCAAGTAAAATGTAGAGAAAACCAAATGATACAGGAAAAGGACCCATGAAGTCGATTCCCCATACATCAAATACCTCACAGAAAAGCATAGGTTGCTGAGGCATTTCACTCTTACGAGTGATGGTTGTACCTGCTATCTGGCACTCTTTACAAGTGCGGTAAGTCTCATAAGCATCCTTAAAAACAGTGGGCCAGTAGAAACCTGAGTCTAGGACTTTTCTTGCAGTCCTTTGCGGACCAAAGTGTCCCCCTACTTGAGATGCATGAGAAAAATGTAAAATAGATTCAATCTCATAGTCGGGGACACATCTCCTAATCACCTGATCACTACCAAACTTCCAAAGATATGGATCATCCCAAACATAATATTTGGCATCACTCTTGAGTTTGTGAATTTGTGCCTTGGATGCACCTGTAGGAAAAACACCAGCAACAAGATAATTAACAATATCAGCAAACCAAGGGGTAACTCCATGCAAAAGTAAAAGCTGCTCATCAGGAAAGTCATCCTGAATCGGAAAAGGATCTTCATCCCTCTCTATCCTGCTCAAGTGATCAGCCACTAAGTTCTCAGCTCCATTTTTGTCTTTAATCTCTACATTAAACTCTTGGAGCAACAACATCCACCGAATCAGTCTCGGTTTTGCTTCCGGCTTCTTCAACAAGTACTTTAAAGCTGCATGGTCAGTAAAAACAACAACCTTGGAACCTAGCAAATATGATCTGAATTTATCAAGAGCAAAAACAATAGCTAGAAGTTCCTTTTCAGTGGTGGTGTAATTTGACTGTGCAGAATCTAGAGTCCTAGAAGCATAATAAATAACATGGGCAGCCTTGTCAACTCTTTGTGCAAGGACCGCTCCAACAGCATAGTTGGAAGCATCACACATAATCTCAAAGGGCAGGGTCCAGTCAGGGGGCTGGATGATGGGAGTGGACGTCAATGCTTTCTTCAAGAAGTCAAATGCTTGTTTGCATTTGTCATCGAAGTTGAAAGTGACGTCATTCTTCAACAAGTTTGACAGCGGAAGAGCTATCTTGCTGAAATCCTTGATGAAACGCCTGTAAAAACCTGCATGACCAAGAAAAGAACGAATCTCGCGAATGCAAGAGGGGTAAGGCAGTGTAGAAATCACATCAATCTTAGCAGGGTCAACAGAAATTCCTTTTTCAGAAATAATGTGGCCCAAAACAATTCCCTGCTCAACCATAAAATGGCATTTTTCATAATTCAAAACAAGGTCAGTTTCGATGCATCTCTCTAAAACCATATTCAAACTGTTCAAACATGCATCAAAAGAAGAACCATAAACAGTGAAATCATCCATAAACACTTCCATGCAGTTTTCAATAAAATCAGCAAAAATGCTAATCATGCATCGCTGGAAAGTGCCAGGAGCATTGCAAAGACCAAAAGGCATCCTCCTGTAAGCAAAAGTACCGAATGGGCAAGTAAAAGTGGTCTTTTCTTGATCTTCAGGTGCAATATGAATCTGAAAATAACCTGAAAAACCATCAAGAAAACAGTAATGTGACTTACCAGCAAGCCGTTCAAGCATTTGGTCAATGAACGGTAAAGGAAAGTGATCCTTTCTAGTAGCTTGGTTCAACCTTCTGTAATCAATACAAACTCTCCAACTGTTCTGAACTCTAGTGGGGACAAGTTCATTCTTTTCATTTTTCACCACGGTGAGTCCAGATTTCTTAGGTACAACCTGCACTGGGCTTACCCATTTACTGTCAGAGATAGGATAAATGATACCTGCTTGCAAGAGTTTGGTGACCTCTTTCTTCACCACATCGAGGATCAAAGGATTAAGCCTCCTTTGGGGCTGCCTTACTGTTTTCGCACCATCCTCAAGCAAAATCCTGTGCATACACATGGAAGGACTAATCCCTGGGATGTCAGCTAATGTCCACCCAATCGCCTTCTTGTGCTTCTTCAAAACCTGCAAAAGCTTATTTTCTTGATCGAAATCAAGGTTAGAAGAAATTATAACAGGGAGTTTCTCATTACTCTCCAAATAAGCATATTTCAGGTTTTCAGGGAGTTGTTTCAACTCTAAGGACGGGGGCTGCTCGATGGATGGAGTGTTTGGGGCAGCCGGGATGTCGAGCACCTCAGTGGCATAAACAACTTCATCGACAACAACTTCACCTGTAGGAAACATGTTACCCTGCAAGGCAGAATCAATCTCAGCACATACAACACAAGGGTTAGTGTCAGTACAATCAGCACATGAGTAAACATCATCAAAACCCAATAAAGATGGAAAATCAAGTGAAAATAATTCAGAAAAAGTGTCATCAACCAATTCAGAGATCAAGTCAATATGAAAAACGGAATGCTCTTCCAAGGGATGTTTCATGGCATCGAAAATGTTAAATTTCGCGACAATGTCACCAAATTCCATGGACATGGTTCCATCGTCAACATCAATTTTTGTTTTCGCCGTTTTCATGAACGGTCTGCCTAAAATGATGGGAGCTCTGCTTGACTTAGTTTCTCCCTCCATGTCCAGAATGTAGAAATCTGCAGGAAAAATCAAATCATTAACTTGAACAAGGACATCTTCCACTACTCCCGCGGGGCGGGCATTGCTCCTGTTCGCCAGTTGAATGATTAAACCTGTATGCTGCAAAGGACCAAGACAAAGGTTATTATAAACAGAAGTAGGCATAACATTAATGCCCGCTCCTAAATCAAGCATGCAATTCTCGAATTTACTATCCCCAATGGTACAAGGAATAGCAAAAGTTCCCGGGTCCTTGCACTTTTGCGGCAAGACTTGAGTGAGAGCTGAAACATTTTGCTCGCCGGTAACTTTCTCACATGAAGGCTTGGGCTGAATAAAAGCAGAAATATTTCTTCCCAAGTTGACTCTTTCACTTCCCTTCATCCTCCTCTTATTTGTACACAAATCCTTCAGAAACTTTGCATACCTTGGAACCTGCTTAATTACATCAAGAAGCGGAATGTTTACCGCAACTTTTCTGAAAACATCCAAGATCTCTCTCTCTTTGTCTCCCTCCTCAATCCTTTTATTTTTCAGAACTCTATGTGGAAAGGGGACTGGTGGAGCATACTCTTTTTCTTTATTTTTTTCAGTTTCTACCACAACAGAAGAAGGTGGAGGAGGTTCAGGTGGAGAAGGTTCAGATGTAACCTTTCCGGATCGCAAGGAAATTGCACTCACATCAGCATTAGGACCCTTTGGATTCACAACTGTTTGGGCAGGAAGTTGGTTCGATCCTTGGGCTTGCAAGGCATTCATTGAGGTGGTAAGTTGTCCAATCTGTGTCTGCAAGGTTTGAATACTAGATTCTGTTCTTTGTTGAAACTGAAGATTGCTAACAGCTAGTTGCTTGACCAGGTCCTCTAATGAAGGTCCAGAAGGTACAGAGGTGGTAGCTGGTGGAGTGTTCTGTGGTCTCGGAGGGGGTAACACTAGCTGTTGCTGTGTGGGCTGCTGGTTTCCATATCGAAGGTTGGGATGGTTCCTCCAATTGGGATGGTATTTGTTGGTGGACAGGTCAGGAGTGTTGTTGTACTTGTTCTGATTGCTTCCGTAAAGGGCTGCTGCATAAGCTTGGGGTAACTCGGTAGTTGACTCATCTTGCAACATAGGACATGTGTCGGTCAGGTGTTCAGCGGAAGTACAAATACCACACAAGGTTGCTGGTTGAGGTTTACCCACTGCCAACTGTTTCACCAAAGAGGTGAGCTCGTCAATTCTGGTTTCTAAAGCTTTGTTGGAGGAAACCTGAATTTCGTTCACACTCCTTGTTTGGACTGCAGAATTATTTCTGGTTGTGAACTGTTGGCAGTTGAGTGACATGTTCTGAATTAAGGTCTTGGCATCTGCTGGAGTCTTATCAACAAGTGCTCCACCACTAGCAGCATCAAGGATGTTTCTATCCATAGGTAGCAATCCTTCATAAAAGTATTGGATCAGTAACTGCTCGGTAATCTGATGCTGAGGACAACTGGATACCAACTGTTTGAATCTTTCCCAATACTCAGCCAATGTCTCATTGCCTTGTCTAATACCGCATATATCCTTTCTGATTGATGCAGCTCTGGAGGCAGGAAAGTATCTCTCTAGGAAGACTTTTTTCAAATCATTCCAAGTGGTGATAGAATGCGGTTCAAGATCGTATAACCAATCCTTGGCAGCACCCTGTAGTGAAAACGGAAAGGCTCTCAGCTTGATATGGTCTTCAGTGATTCCTTCAGGCCTCAAAGGTGTAGAACACACAACCTGGAATTCTTTCAGATGCTTATGCGGATCCTCACCTGCAAGACCATTAAACCTTGGCAACAAGTGTATCAAACCAGATTTTAATTCAAAAGGTGCAACAGCTTCAGAATACTCAATGCATAAACCATTGTAATTCACATCAGGGGCAGCCAACTGCCTCAAAGTTCTTTGGTCAGCCATATCAAAAACACTTTCAGAATCTGAATCAAACAAGTTATGCAAGTAATCGGAATCAGTGCCAGAATCAATCACGAGTAGTGAACTATTGCTAGCCTGGACTGCTCTACGTCGTGTGTGCAAGGTTCTTTCTATCTCAGGATCAAAATCAAAGAGATCAGAACAAGAAGACCTAGTAGCCAGGACTAATGCAGCAATGCAGCAACAATTGTCAAAATGCCAACAATGTCCCTAAAATGCAAAAACAACATAATGAAGGAAAATGATTAAAAAAAATTCAAAAAAATACAAAAACACCAAAATTAATCTAATGAAGTGAAATTAGAATTTTGAGAATTTTTTTTTTTGGATTTTTTCGACACTATGAAAACAGTAAAAAATTAATTAAAAATAGAAAAAAGAGGAATTTGGCGATTTGAGGTATGCGTCCCGTAACTCTTCCAGAGTATGGGACTATTGATCGCACAATTTTTCTGGTCCCAGCAGGGAAAAAATATTTGCAATCAGACACAATTTTTCCAAAAACCGATTTTTTCGACTCTATGCGCGAATTGGCCAAAACCGTCGGAAACTAGGGCCTAAACGCGAGAACACTAAACCTATGACTCTAATATTGATTAATAACGACAAGAATCCCCGGCAACGGCGCCAATTTGATCCGCTGTCGCGCACGGATCAAAAACGAGTGATTTTGAAAGTATAGTTACGGCAACGACAACTCGAGTATCGTTCTCAAGGATTCTTGTATTATTATCAATCAATACAGGAACAATTAATGGGGGGTTTGATTATGATATCAAGAAAAAGGGATTAAAATAAATTGTGATTATCAAGTAAGCTAAAGCGAATCAACCTACTGTATCGACTTCCAACTTATCATTGATCCCTATAAATTCCAATTCCCTAAACGGATTAGATCCTATTCGACTATAATAACTACTGACAAGCGCAATAGAAATTATACGGCGTATGTTCCTGAATTCCGAATTAAGCAAACGGAATTATGATCAAACGCGATAATGCAAAAGCTACGTTAACGCGAAATTGATTCAAGATCACACAACCAATCGAATTTAAGAATTATATCCTATAACAACAATCAAATTAAGCAATCAATTGAGATTATTGGAATAAATCAAAGGAAACAAATTGATATGGAATTTATAAAAGAACCTCAAAGTGGAATCCGATTACAGCAGATCGATTCTTCGGAATTTAGTTCTCCATTACAATTGTTCAAAACCTTCTCAAAGAATTTCAATGAGAGTCTATAGTAAAAACGTGTACAGTACGCGGCCCTCTGTTCTATATTTATAAAGTTTTAAACTGCTAATGCGGATCACCACGGCCGTGCTGAGGAGATGACCACGGCCGTGGTCCTTGCATAGTCTGGAGGTCCAATCTGCGTGCTTTCCGAGCACGGTCGTGGTAAATTAACCACGGCCGTGGTCCTTGCATAGTCTGGAGGTCCAATCAACGTGCTTTCCGAGCACGGTCGTGGTAAATTAACCACGGCTGTGCTCGGAAAGTTGACGCTGATGCAAAACTTTCACTGATTTCTGCTTGGCCGTGGTTATTTCACCACGGCTGTGGTGGCTTAGCACGGCCGTGCTTAGGCTACCACGGCCGTGGTATTCCAGACAAAGGTTTCCTGTAGCTCCAGTTATGAATCTTCCATTGAAAGCTGCTAATGCTGAAAATAAAATACGAAAATTAAATAAAGCTAGAAACAAACTTAAATATGAAAACACACTAAAATGGTGAAACTAATGAAATAAACTAAGGAAATGCCTAAGAATAACAGTAGAAGAATGTGCATGAAAATGCACTGATCAGTCACCGTCGAAGGGTAGCTACGGTGGAGGTGTCGTCAACGCGACAGGGATGAAGGTTGTGCGAAAGCGAAATTGCGGACTGGAGTCTGAGAGAGAAGGGATTAGGGACAAATTAGGAAAAACAAAGAAAAAGAAAAGAAAAGAAAATGAAAAAATAAAAAAGATTTGAACCCTCCGATTAAGAATTAATAGATCCAACGGTGGAAATAAACTTTCTCACGGTGGGAAACTTCACTTACTTTCCCACCGTAGCCTTCGCCTTATCTTTTATGCTTTCTTCTTTTTTTATCTCTTTCTAAATATATACACTCTTGGATTGAATGTCATGAATTTTTTTTCCATCAAGGAGACAATACGGATACGTCATTATTTTGAATTAGTGTTTCAGAGCTTTTAAAACATCTCAAAGTGAAGCCAACTAGGAAAGTCTGACCATATTTGGCACGAAGACATTGCTTACAATAACTGATTAACTTAACAAGCAAATTTCTCTTATGTTTCACGGTTATATTTAAATTTAAGTAAAATTAAATCAAATTAAAATTAGATTGAAATAATAGTGGTTGAAATTATTATAAAAAAAAAAGAAAAGTGAGTGATCTCTAAAAATCTCTAATTTAAGAATAATAACTCTAATTTATAACAGTGCAGATGTCCATGACTCCTCTGTATCTACCATTTATTTTTCTCCCATTCAACGTAATGAAGCAAGATTTTCAAATTTGACAAGCACAAAGTCGGCGGTTTCAAATTTGACTGCAAGATATACCACAAGTATGTCATTAGAAAAACAAAACAGAGTTCACACGTGTTTGATACGTATGCAAGCAAGAACAGATACCTAGCTAGCAGTACCCTTGACCTGGTGCAAGGTTTCTTCTATGCAGTTCACAACAACTGAGGACAACTCTCCTTGATGATTACTGAACATATGATTAGCTCCTTCAATGACATGTAACTTGTGCTTTGGTATGATCTTGGCAAACTCAAATGCATCTTCAACTTGAATAATTTCATCGGAAGAACCATGAATTGTAAAGACCCTGTCATATATGATGCGATTTTGACATTTAGCACATCTATGAAGCAGGGTTATTTCATAGCTTCATCAAGAGTTGCTGCTAGAAGCACTACCTTCCTACAATGTAACTAGCCAATTATATTACACAAGAAGCAATGTTTCTCCTACAATGTACTATACTTAACACAAATTTGCATACTATACTGGTTGAGCAAAATCAAAGTGAAAAATAGAATCATAACCACACACACACACACACACAAAAGAAGCAAAAGAAATAGGTAGGAGTTCTTTTCATGAAGCACCGAATCCATGATCTACAACATAAATTAGTGCCTACTTATAGAAGTCAAACAGGAAAGCAAAGATAAAAATAAAATAAAATATTTATTAATTTTTAATTCTCTTGAGAAGAAACTTGAAAATCATAAAAGAATTATGTGTTTATTTTCTATTATAAATTTGAAAACACTAAAGGCAGCTATTAAAATCAAATTTTTTACGGGAATTCTTTTTATAAAATATGGAAATTTTCTAGAGAAAAAATCTTAAAAAATTGGACTTTTGAGTATGAAAGAATAATTTAGGTTAATTGGTCCCTCAGAGAAAGCGAGAGACTGATCCTGCTTTTATTGCTTCTGCTATAGAAATATGTTTTGGTGAAACCATGTAACATCAACACACATACTAGACCAACAAAGATATGCAGCAAGAGGCAAAAGGCTGTAGCAGAAGAGACAAGACAACTTTTCTGTTCACCTGCATTCTTTGTCAATCTGAAGGCATGCTTCATGCATATTTATACACAAGCGATCCATCAAACTTTCTTCAGTTACACGGTAATCAAAACTTTCTGCAACACAAGATGTCCAAAGATGATTATATAATAATAAAATAATTGAGTACCTATGTGTGACAGAGACAGAAACAAAGAATGCCATGTAATTTACTATATTATGCATGATAGCCATCAAGCCTGTAGAAGTTTATCTTAAGACCCAAAGTTGAATTAATTTGCAAGTATTGAGCAAGATTGTTAATGATTAGCTTAACCTAACAGGTTAAACTTCTAGAAGGGGTGGTTCGTAACATGGTGTACCAAAGCTTCTATGGCAATGAGGGCAAAAGTTTGATAACCATCCTTGTTCTTTATAACTAAATTAAAATCCCATACAATGTAAAATGGGAAAATGCATTGTCCACTCTTCAACTCTGATAGGGACTTGGGTATTCTGGAGTGCCTAAGTTCAAGATCGAGTAAGATGGTATACCCAGAGAAGTACGTAGCTTGTTTCTCTACCTTGACAGCTAGCTTTTAAGGAAGGGTGCCCCAAGGGCTTGGGTGCTTCTCAAACTCTGAAAGGCTTGAGTGAAGGGGCCAGGTATGTTAAATATAATAGATCCATTATGGACCCCCACCTTACATCTTAAGGGTTTAGGAGAGTTAGTTCTTAACAAGTATATCTAAACACTAGAATCAGATATGCTAAGAGAGAAAGAAGGATCGATGAAAGAATGAAGAGGAACTATATCATTAATCATTCAAGAATGAGTATGAGATTCCCAGGCAGTTTGAGGAACCTGGACCCTCCCTAAACCAATTCTGAAATCTCAACTGATTTCCTTCGTTACAATTACATCAGTTACAATAATTCCCTCCTCCTCTCAACTCCTTTTCGGGTGCCTCCTTAGATAAACGTGTCTAATAGGAGGCCTAACTCTATCAACAAATCATCAATAGACACTGAATATATATATATTGATATATCTCTCCAAACATGTGCTGGACTACAGGAATTAACGAATAACCCTGAGTAAATGAAAGGTTACCTGACCTCCTCTTCTTCACATCAATGAAACCGTCCTTCCTAATTCTTTCCAAATAATCTTTTCCAAGGCGTTCTTCAATGCCTGCCTTCATATCATACCGCCCAGAGAGGTTGACAACTGTTTTAATGTCATTATATTTTGAAGCATATAGAAGCACTACGTCACCTCCTGTGCCAAGATACAGAAAACCATTAGTAATAGTTCAATCTTCGGTTTCAGCAACTACAAATGAAATGCAATAACCGCCCAAATGGAATAGGACTTTTCTCAACCTTAGTCCTTACCCAACAGAGATCTATAGAATACCTTTGCTCATATAATACTAGTTAACAAATATGTTAAAATGAAAGACAATGACCAAGTTCATTTTTAACACGGTTGCAGAAATATAGCCTGAAGTATTGGCTATTCTAATGCTAGAAGTTTTAGCTAGGCATTATGCATCAATTAAATGAAGTTTGAATCTGGTATAATATCACAAGTTACAGAACTCTCTTCATGTTGCATCATTCAAGGCTGCAATCTTAACATCCAAAGCATGGTTGACATGAAATCATTTTGAAAAGGACAGTTCTCAGCATTTTTCAGGCATATATTGAAAATTTGAAACATGATCAACGAATGATTAGATAAATCAGCATAGATAATCATAAATCTAAAATGATATTTAGATCTATCTTTCTTAACTTTTTCTTGTTGGCAGAAATATTTATAGATTAGGAGAAAAAGTCGAACTACCTTTACTATGACCAACAATTGCACTGATTATACGGTTAGATTCACGGAAATGTTGAGCTACAGCATGTAAATCATCGACCTCTGTCCAATAGTTAGCATACTGAAACGAACCTTCACTTTCCCTTCAAGGAAAATACAACAGCTTAAGTTAAGACAAAACAAAGAGTGGAGCAGGGCTAACGATCAAGACCAGCGGACAGAAATTTTAGCACTGATAATGCAGTGTAAATGGAGAAACTACCACCCAGTTTACACCAAGCAACTGAGTTCCATATGTTGGGAACTAAGCAGTGGCTTTGAAACATGGGTACTTCATTTTATTGGAGTATATTATGCACATATATGGATACGGAGTACTGTATCTGCATTCATGCAACATAGAAAAGCAGATACAGTGACAGAATCAGCTCTCTCTTTAGAAGGCACTATCTAATACCAATTACCATATTGAAATTACAGGGAAATTGAGTTACTGAGGATGGTACATACCTTCACTACTAGCATGATAAGACTCCTAAAACAATAGCAGTGATCCTAATATTCTAACAACTGGAACTACAAGAGTAATTTCAACATTAGTTATGATAAACAAAAATAGCCTCTGCTACCAAAGCAATCACATTAGAGGACCACCTATATAACTTCTATGCTGTTTCAATGATCAAACTATCATATTCATCCATCCAGTGACACATACCGTTGGTATTCACAAATGTCGCAGTATTTTTAGCATTGAGAAAGTATTAAAGTATTCATATCACATGCTTTCATACACTTCTTGTACCTAATTATCCATTGAAAACGGAAGAACCCCTAGAATGTATATCTCTCCAAAAGAGCAACCAAGATAAAGAGGGTCCAGTCCACTTTTCTCTATTTCTCAGTTTTTAGCTTATCATTTGAAAGTAAAATTCTGAAATTCTAATACAATTCAACAACCATTTACAGTAGCGTGCAAAGCCACCTAAAAAACAAAGGCGTACTTAATATGTTTAGACAAGTAATGGTTACCCATTTCCTAATGGTTTTCAATGATAGTTTGTAGTTTGTTTCTTTATCATTCTTACTCATAAAAAAAAAAAAGACAAGTAATGGTTATACTCTGCATTGCTATAAACTTACCCATTTCCAGAAAAGTCAAAACGGAAAGAACTAATTTTGGCATTTTCCAATGCAACAGCAAGGTTCAATATGAGATTGGTATCCTAAAAAGACAAAAAAAAAAAAAATCAATGAGAATAATCGGGCACTAAAGGAATTAAATAATAATAATAATAATAATCTACTTACATATTATAAATTAAAATATACAATTATTGACTTTAACTCTCATTATTCTCTTAACATTTTTTTTTATGGAATAGATATTCTTAACATTTTCTATCTTCTCTGTTTTGGATGTATATTTCACACAATACACTTTCAATTAAGCAAACAATTTACCCTTAATCATATCAAACTACCCTTTCTTTTTTATTTGTACAATGGTTGCACATTAAATTGTTAATAATTAAAAATAGCTTTATATTATAATTTAAATTATTTATTATAAATCAAAAAATAATTATATGTTCAATTATATTTTAATAGAAAATTTGATTATAACATATTTTATATATTAAAAGCTATTAATTTATATAGAATTATACATTTATACTGTGATAAAATAATAAGGGAAAAAAAAAGAATAAGAACTTAAGAAGGCTTGGCATGTGAAAGAAACTAACCTTTGTGCATCGAAAACCATGGCACAAGATTACAATGTCCCTAGTTCCAGATTCATGCAATGTGCCCAAAAGTTTTTCACCGTGCCTGTTGGGTATTATGACTTTGTGTCGCTGAACAGCTGAAAAAGCAAATGAAACATCAATCATCAAATTTCATCATTGAAAATTCAATTCTGAATGAGTGTGTTGATGTCGTGAATGCGATGAGTGGTGAATATCGCAAAACTCACTCACATGGGTTTTGTGGAGGCAGAGCCATCTTCAAGGGTTCCTCTCCTCTGCGCTTCTGATTGCTGTGAAGCAAATGCAAAACTGCAAAGAAGGTGTCACGTTTCAGAAAATTGGCAATTTTGCGAAAGGGCCACCAATTGCAGATCACTGCGTGTGCAAAAGGCTTTTTTTTTTTTTTTAGTAAAATATGTTTTTAGTCCTGAACTATTTAAGGTTTTTGTTTTTAATCTCTCAATTAAATGTTGATTGGTCTTAGTCTCCGAACTTTTTTTCCCTTTGGTTTTTGGTTCCTACTATCAAGTTTTTCTGTTAAATGATGATGTGATAGCAGATTTGTGACGAATTTATTTTCTAACGATTTTTAACCGCCAAAAATTGTTTTGCTTCTATTTCAAACACGCGCCCTTCAAACTCCAACCCAAAACCACATTACTTTACTTCATCAAACAAAACCACCATCACGAATTCAACATATCATATAAATAAATAAATAAAAAGACAAATCAACAAACAAGTTGTGAGCAATAGAAATAAGACATAAGAGATTTAAAAAGGTGTAATATGGTCTTGGTATCCTAATCTAAGCAATAAAAATAATCGCGTCAACACCATCACTGTCAATTCATATCGCACCTCCTCCCAAATTCAAAAAGACACCTCGCCAACTATATCTTCTCTTCCAAAAACAATTGTTGCTTTGATATAATCTTCATTATTTCCAAATGCTCCTCCTCCCAAATTCAAAACGCACCCCAACTTCGCCGACGACACCTACGCCCTCTTCCCCAAAAACCCCATGATAATTGTCTTATATTACTACTTTTTGTAGTTATTTTGAGGGCAATTGTGTGATATCTCTTATGTTTTTGAGCTTTGTTATGTTCATTTTAGTTTAATTTTGAATAAAAGTTTAGTTTATTTAGGAATTGTTAATTTTCTACTTTTTACAATTGATCTTGGTTAGTTTGTTTATGTTTTGTAGGTAAATTGATGAAGGATCATTTGGAGAGGAGTTGAAAGGCATTATCACCGTTGTGGAAGAAAAAGAGAGAATTTTGGAGCTACTAACTTGGCTTAAGCGAACTGAGTTGGTGCGGCTTAAGCGCAGCTCTGGAAGGAAATTGAAGCTACTGACTTGGCTTAAGCGCAACGAGTTGGTGCGGCTTAAGTGCAACTCTGGAAGGGAAACTGGAGCTACTGACTTGGCTTAAGCGCACCGATTTGGTGCGGCTTAAACGCACCCCAACTTCGCCGACGACACCTACGCCCTCTTCCCCAAAAACCCCATGATAATTGCCTTATATTACTACTTTTTGTAGTTATTTTGAGGGCAATTGTGTGATATCTCTTATGTTTTTGAGCTTTGTTATGTTCATTTTAGTTTAATTTTGAATAAAAGTTTAGTTTATTTAGGAATTGTTAATTTTCTACTTTTTACAATTGATCTTGGTTAGTTTGTTTATGTTTTGTAGGTAAATTGATGAAGGATCATTTGGAGAGGAGTTGAAAGGCATTATCACCGTTGTGGAAGAAAAAGAGAGAATTTTGGAGCTACTAACTTGGCTTAAGCGCACTGAGTTGGTGCGGCTTAAGCGCAGCTTTGGAAGGAAATTGAAGCTACTGACTTGGCTTAAGCGCAACGAGTTGGTGCGGCTTAAGTGCAACTCTGGAAGGGAAACTGGAGCTACTGACTTGGCTTAAGCGCACCGATTTGGTGCGGCTTAAAGGCAACTCTAGAAGAGAAATTTGCATTACTGACTTAGCTTAAGCACACCGAGTTGGTGCGGCTTAAGCCAACTCTGAAATACACTAATTTCTGCTCTGGCTTAAGCCCAACCTGTTTGTGCAGCTTAAGCCAACTTTGTTGAAGATAAAAGCCCATTTAGAAGAAAAGCCTGATTGTTATAAAAAGCGAATCTTATTCAAATTTGGGCAGATTTTCACATTTGGGAAGAGAGAAGGATTAGAGAGAAAGCCGACAACGGTTCTATGCTTAGGGATTCTTCTTCATCTCTTTCTTCATCAAATTTGTCTTCTCCCATGGCTATGAGTAGCTAAATTCATCCTCGTTGGGGTTTGATATAATTAGACTACTACTTCCATGTAATTACGTTTTATTCTTGTTCAATAAAGATTGTTATTGTTCTTCTTCTATGTTTAATGCTTGTTTTTTGGCCTGATCAACCAATTGCACGATCCTATTATTTCAATTGTAATTGGGAAATTCTTTTGAATTGCGAACTGAAGAAGGCAACCAATCGTCTTTATGCCTAGGGATAGGGTAAAGAGGGTTGGTCACCGCTAAAACCCATTTTCTTAATGCAAGTGCCTTGGTTACACTAATTCAAGAGATTGATAGTGGAATCAATGGACTTAGGTTCTTTCGCTTAAGGGATTAAGACTTGAATAATTTTGTGGGTTTATGATAACATATCTTGATTGAATAGGAATAGTTAGTGATTGCATGTTAGGAACGTCTAATGAAGTTAAACCCCGACGACTTCATCCATTGATAACAAACCAATTTTCTTCCTTTTACTCTTTATTTTTATGCACTTGTCTTTTAATTTTGGTTACTTCAATTCTTAATCTTCGTAGTCCATTAAATTTGCTATTAATTACCCAACTATCGCACAAGTCCCAGTGGAGACGATAATTTACTTACCATTGTGTTACTTGAGCGATTTGGTGCACTTGCCAAAATCACCAACACCCCATCACCAGAAACACCCTCCTCGACATTCCCATCAACGACTCCCTCGCACTTCCCACCTACGATGGTTCCACTCAAAGCCTACTCGTTCTCATCTCCGACTTCATCTTCTCATGTGCCACGACCCATTTGCGCCAAGGCCTCACCATGGTCCCGACGATCAGCTACGGCGCATCTGGCGCCAGCGCCACCAATGCCGATTGATTCACCCCATTCGATCTCTGGAAACACAAAATTGAAATCGTGAATCAGAAATTGGAGTGTCGATAGAGTGCGGATTGAGATCGGTAATAGATCTAGGAATTCGGAATGTTTGGATCTGATATACAATGTGAGAGTGTGAAGAACAAATATCTCTTTCTCTCCATTCTTGTGTTGCTCCCCTTTTTTTCCTCTCTCTGTCCATTTTTTACAAATTAATTTTCTTTTCTTTATTCATATATTGGGTTTTATTATGATGCTGGTATGGTTTTGTTTGATGAAGTAAAATAATGTGGTTTTGGGTTGGAGTTTAAAGGGCGCTTGTTTGAAATAGAAGCAAAGCAATTTCTGGTGGTTTTAACCGTCAGAAAATGGTTCAGCATATTTTAAATGTTCCTACCAAGTAATCTGTGGCGGTTAAAAACCACCAGAAAATAAATTCGCCACAAATCTGCTGTCACACCATCATTTAACAGAAAAACTTGATGGTAGGGACTAAAAACCAAATGGAAAAAAAGTTCGGGGACTAAGACCAGTCAACATTTAGTTGAGGGACTAAAAACAAAAACCTTGAATAGTTTAGGGACTAAAAACATATTTTACCATTTTTTTTTACAGAAATAATTATGTTTGAGACACTGTCATACATTATTAAGTGTGTGTTTAGACTTTAGACCAGTTTTTTATTTCCTGCTTAAATGGAGAAGCTGACTCAAATATTTTTCATAAAAATTCTTAAAAATATAACGGTTTAACTAACATGTAAATGCACATGTTTTTTTTTTTAACAGATGTACATACACATGTTAGAAATTTTATTATTTTTGTCTTACTTTTAAAAATTAATTTGATCTTTTTATTTAAAAAAAAAACAAAGTACTCCATATGTTCCTATTATTACCTATTTTATCATAATTAAAAAATGATTAATTTAGTTGTTAACGATAAATCTATCATAAATTTTTATATTTTTTTAAAGGGTAAAATATGTTTTCAGTTTTGTACTTTCGATAAAACTTTGTTTTAGTTTCCGAACTTCAATTTTGATCAATTTGATCCCTGAACTTTACAAAAAGCAATGATTTTCGTCCCTCCTCCTTATAGGGAAAACCTTATATGTTGAAGCTTTAAAGCTTTCACTCTTTTGGATTTGATGTTAGCAACCAACGCGTAGGGGAGGAACGGGTTTTTTTTTTTTGAAAAGCAAATTATATATTTATAATAGAAAGGTATTAGGGAGCAAAAAACCATTGCTCCTGTATAGGATGTACAATAAATTTATTGAGATCCAAAAAGAACCTATGCAAGTATAGGTCTACTGTTTCCAATTTCCCCAATTACAAAACAACCCAAAACCACCTATTTGTATTAAAGTAAACATCCTAAAGGATTAATGCACCACGAAGAAAAGAAGGTCCCTGGTTGCACTCCTTTTTTGTATAAAACCCACTACCATGAGACAACCTTAATCTGTGATAAGATCCCCATAAATTCAATGCTTCCATTTTTAAAAATAACTCTGTTCCTACACAGCCATATACACCAACATGTTACGTGCCAGAATAAATGCCTCAATTTCTTCTTAGTTTTCCTTCTACAACATTCACCAAACTGTAAGAAAAATTGTCTGATATCTTGTGGCATCACAAAAGATATTCCAAGCCAATCCAACACTGCGTTCCAAATCCTCTGAGTAAACGAACATAGCAGAAAAATATGACTACATTCTTCTCTATAATTTTTGCAAAAAACACACGAAATTTCCAAACTAGGCACAGCTATACCACGTCTATGCAGCTGTATGCATGTAGGTAATCTATCCTGTAATAATATCCAAGAGAAGATCAACACCTTAGATGGAACAATTGAGATCCATAAATTTTTTTCCCACAAGTCCTCTAGGGGCTCAATTCTCAACTGAGAATTTTTAGCCAAAATAGTATATGCAGATGCAACAGAAAAATTTGACAGGCCATTGTGTTTCCAAATCCAAGAATTAGCAATAAAGTCCTGCAGGCAAACCTCATCAAGAGTAGAAATCAAATAAGCTAGTAACTCTTCTTCCCATATGAAAAGTGACCATCTCCACTGCCATGACCAAGCTCTACCAGAGTTAGGGGTACATACCATATCGGCAACATTTGATGACTTATTTTCTGCCAATTGATACAAACGGGGAAAAAATGCTTTGATTGATGATTCCCCTATCCAAGGATCAGACCAGAAACTAGTTTGCATACCATTGCCAATCTTACGCCTAATTGAATTAGAGAACCAATGTTGTGGACAGAAGGAAAGTGAATCTAATTTGACAATATCCTTCCACCATAAGCTTGATTTATTGGGCACCATAAGATTATCTAGCTTATCAATAATCCATACCTGAGTCAGAAGTTTATGCCAAATTGCAGCTTGATCTATTAAAAATCTCCATCTCCATTTTGATAATAAGCTAATGTTAAATAATTGCAGATTTTTAATTCCTAGGCCCCCCTGTGCCTTTGGTAAACAGACACGCTCCCAGCATATCCAGTGTATCTTTTTATTTTCAGCCATACCACTCCACAGGAAACTCCTCTGAATACCCATAATGGTATCCAACACTTTTTTTAGTGCTTTATAGAAAGAGAGAAAATATAGAGGCAGACTATTAAGAACTGAATTAATCAGCACCATTCTTGCCCCTATAAACATTTGCTTACCTCTCCATCCAAATAGTCTTTTTTTAAAAGTTGATATCACAGGTTCCCAGAAACTACATCTCCGTGGATTGTCCCCAATTGGCAAACCCAAAAACTTGAAAGGAATTTCAGCAATCCTACAATGTAAAAAAACAGTTGTTGCTTGTAGAAAAGCATGATCTACATTAACCCCAAACACATTACTCTTATGAAAGTTAACCTTTAAGCCTGCAACAAGTTCAAAAGCACGAAAAATAGCTTTCAGAGACCTCAAATTATCTGTGTGTGCTTCCCTAAGAATGATTGAATCACCTGCGTACTGAAGGATAGAAAATTGCACCTCTTCATCCAAATTACATGTTTTATAAAGGCCTCTCTGTACAACACTCTGAAACAAGCCTGATAAACACTCTGCCACAATTAAAAACATAAAAGGCACAAGAGGATCGCCCTGTTTGAGACCTCTCTTAACTTCAAATTCTTGACTCGGGCAGCCATTCACTAGTACCGATGCTCGGCTTGAGAAGATGCAAGCTTTAATCCAGACTCTTCACTTGTTTTTGAAGCCCAAACGAATGAGCATGTAGTCCAAAAAAGGCCAATGAACTGAATCATAGGCTTTTTCAAAGTCTATCTTAAAGAGAAGAGAAAACACCCTTTATTGTTCCTCTTAGCCCAATCCAAGACCTCATTAACACCATCTAAAATGTGTCTACCAGGGATGAAAGCTGTTTGGTATGAAGAAATAACAAATCCCATAACCTTCTTTATGCGTAGAGCCAACACTTTGGATATAATCTTATGTATACTCCCCAAAGAAATGGGTCTATACTCAGAAATTGATTATGGGTGATCCTTTTTAGGTATTAATGCAATAAATGAGGAAGTTACCACCTTTGGCAAGGAAGCGTTATTATAGAATTCATGCACAAAACCACAGACTTCTTCTCCTACTATATCCCAACAAGACTTGTAAAAATCAAAAGTGAAACCATCTGGGTCAGGGCTCTTGCCACCCTCACAACTCCATACTGCATCCTTAATTTCTTCATTTGAAAAAGGCACCGACAATGATTCCTTTTCCACATCACTAAGCTGGGCAAACTGAACCTCGTCAAGATTAGGACGCAGCATGTCTGACTCTTGAAAGATATTATGAAAATGTTTCCTCACCTCCTCCTTTACCTTTGTAACATCCTCCACCCACCCCGAATCAGACTTCACAGCCACAAGTTGATTCTGTCTTTGTCTATGTCTCATGCACATATGAAAAAATTTAGAATTTGAGTCTCCCTCTTTCAGCCATTTGGCCCTGGATTTTTGTAGAATCATGCTTTCTTTGTATCTAATTAGGCACCAAAACTCCTAAGAAAGATATTGTCTCTGATCCATATCAACTTGGGAATCTTCCATAATTTTATCATCCAACAGCCCCATATCTTTCACTATATTTTCTATCTGAAGATCAATCTTACCAAACACTTCCTTACTCCACGATCTCAATTTATCCTTCGGGAATTTAAGTTTCTCCTTAAAGGAGAAGAGTTTCCATCCACTGACATTCTATTGTGACCAATAATCAGCTATAAACTCATGAAAAAGGGGATGTTCAATCCAACAATTAAAGAAACGAAAGGGTCTAGGACCCTAGTTGCTTATCTCATTCCTTAGAATAACAGGACAATGATCTGACACATCACGGTTACCAACCCATTGAGAGGTAATATGCCAGATCGAGATTAAGGTTTGTGATAAGAAGAAACGATCCAGTCTACTCATGGATCTCCCATCTGACTCCACCCATGTGAATTTTTTCCCCAAGATCGGAACGTCTACCAGCTCCATATCTTCAACAAATGCTTGAAAAGTATCCATCTCCAATTGATTATGGTATAAAGATACCCCTCGTCTTTCACTCTTCTCTAACACCGCATTTGTAACGACCCGCTATCATCACAAGACAACTTAACTACTATATTGCGAAAAGATTTAATTAAAAACTTATTATAAGTTATTTATAAAAATACGTGCAAATTTTTCGCGCAACATCACTAATTATTCATAACATTCATCATCAAGAAATATACATCACGTACATAACTACATCTGAAAATCATCCATACATAAATACATATATATCTGAAGTATAGGTACCAAGCCATATGGTCATATACAAACCACATACCAAAAGTCTGATATATCTCAAAAGGTTCAGACTACGTATGTACCAGTACAAATGTACCCATCAGTAAGTACATATAGCAAAAGAGAAGCGTTACATAGCTCTAAATAAGCATCAGTTGAGTAGTTCCCTGCCACCAATATTCAGCTTCTCCAATAAGCATATAAGTAGCATATGTAACCTTTCGGTTGTCTGGACAGTTCATAGCTCTAAAGATTTTCTCTAGTTCTTTCATCCAAAGATCAGCTGTATCAGGGTCTGACTCCCCTTTAAACTGTGGAGGATAGTTCTTCTTGAACTCAGCTAAACCTTGAAATTCAGGAGGTATCGCAGCTTCTTGTTGCTGAGCCATGGCAGCCTGCTGTTGAGCCATAGCAGCCTGGTGTTGTTGCGCCTGTTGAGCCATAACAACATGGTACTAAGCCATAGTAGCTTGTTGTTGAGCCATTGCCGCTGACATCACCTCTAAGGTGTGAGCTATCTGAGCCAAATCCGGTATAGGAGGAGAAGAAGAAGAAGGAGGAGGAGGCTGAGGCTGAGATTGTCTAGTCATCGTGATCCTACAAAGATCAACAACCACAAGACATCAGCAACCATTATTTCTTTTAAGAAATAATGCATAGAAAGTCCCTTGACTTTACAAACAACAATTATTCCTTTTACAGAAATAATTCCACATGCACAACAAAAGACACAATAGACCTATCCCCATAGGTTTGTTCCCAAAAGACACGGCCAGCTCTAATACCACAAATTGTAACGACCCGCTATCGTCACAAGACAACTTAACTACTATATTGCGAAAAGATTTAATTAAAAACTTATTATAAGTTATTTATAAAAATACGTGTAAATTTTTCGCGCAACATCACTAATTATTCATAACATTCATCATCAAGAAATATACATCACGTACATAACTACATCTGAAAATCATCCATACATAAATACATATATATCTGAAGTATAGGTACCAAGCCATATGGTCATATACAAACCACATACCAAAAGTCTGATATATCTCAAAAGGTTCAGACTACGTATGTACCAGTACAAATGTACCCATCAGTAAGTACATATAGCAAAAGAGAAGCGTTACATAGCTCTAAATAAGCATCAGTTGAGTAGTTCCCTGCCACCAATATTCAGCTTCTCCAATAAGCATATAAGTAGCATATGTAACCTTTCGGTTGTCTGGACAGTTCATAGCTCTAAAGATTTTCTCTAGTTCTTTCATCCAAAGATCAGCTGTATCAGGGTCTGACTCCCCTTTAAACTGTGGAGGATAGTTCTTCTTGAACTCAGCTAAACCTTGAAATTCAGGAGGTATCGCAGCTTCTTGTTGCTGAGCCATGGCAGCCTGCTGTTGAGCCATAGCAGCCTGGTGTTGTTGCGCCTGTTGAGCCATAACAACATGGTACTGAGCCATAATAGCTTGTTGTTGAGCCATTGCCGCTGACATCACCTCTAAGGTGTGAGCTATCTGAGCCAAATCCGGTATAGGAGGAGAAGAAGAAGAAGAAGGAGGAGGCTGAGGCTGAGATTGTCTAGTCATCGTGATCCTACAAAGATCAACAACCACAAGACATCAGCAACCATTATTTCTTTTAAGAAATAATGCATAGAAAGTCCCTTGACTTTACAAACAACAATTATTCCTTTTACAGAAATAATTCCACATGCACAACAAAAGACACAATAGACCTATCCCCATAGGTTTGTTCCCAAAAGACACGGCCAGCTCTGATACCACAAATTGTAACGACCCGCTATCGTCACAAGACAACTTAACTACTATATTGCGAAAAGATTTAATTAAAAACTTATTATAAGTTATTTATAAAAATACGTGTAAATTTTTCGCGCAACATCACTAATTATTCATAACATTCATCATCAAGAAATATACATCACGTACATAACTACATCTGAAAATCATCCATACATAAATACATATATATCTGAAGTATAGGTACCAAGCCATATGGTCATATACAAACCACATACCAAAAGTCTGATATATCTCAAAAGGTTCAGACTACGTATGTACCAGTACAAATGTACCCATCAGTAAGTACATATAGCAAAAGAGAAGCGTTACATATTTTTACCCATTCCCTACTAGCTGACCACAACTACATATTACCCTTAGCTAGAAACTATGACGATAAACGAAAAGATAAGGAATAGATGAAGTAGGTCTCCTATGACTTCAGCCGCGAAGAGCTTGATCCGCCGGTAGTTCGCCGTCTGCTCCCGTGAAGAATCGCGATCATCACAGTCAAACACATACAAACAAACAGCGCAAGGATAAGCTTACAGAACATACATTTCAAATAAAACATTAGATTTACACTAACATATTCACAAAGGTAAATAATAACAATATACAGAAAAAAAATCCATTTCAATAGGTCAATCACCAACATATCCTCAAATAATATGTCCTAGTTATGCACTATATGTAGACACGACTCCATGGAGATTTTCACTAGTCGAGCGACCAGCACAGTCAAATCCCTTAACATAGTCCAATTCGACCATTGGGGGAAACGCTGATACTGGTCTTGGAAATTAATTAGTGGCTTTGTCAGGATAGGTGTACGTGGGTAGTGGCTCACCACAACACAAGATCTGCAGAAATCTTGGTCTCAATGTAGAATCGCCCGTCCATCCTATCCCCCGGGCCCATGTACACGACCCCACCAATCTTTCCGACACTAGGTTGAGAGCTACACTCCCACTCTCAACTTACGTGCCAACTCGTATCCACAGTCACGATCCACTGTGGACTCATGCATGTATGCACGTACAATCCAATACAACAACATATCCACAGTCATCGTCCACTGTGGTCAACAACATATATCCACAGCCATCAACCACTGGGGTCAACAACATATATCCACAGTCATCATCCATTGTGGTTCAAAGTTAAAGAAAACATTGAAGTTAACTGGACACTGATCAAAACCTTAAAATTTTTAACTTTTAAAACTGTCTATAACACTTTGGAGTTTTTTTCTAAAATCTCTTAAAAACATTCGAAATAATAGAAATTATAGAAATCATCTTTAAAACTTTAGAAAGATTTTGAAAGGAAGTTAAAAGATAAAATAACAATATGATCTCCTGGTTTTGAAATCAAAACACCAACAGTATATTTTCAAAAGAATGAAACCATAAGCAAATCAAAGGTTTACAAAAAAAATAGCAATAATCATTTTAGTGAGCAAAAGGCAAAACTATCTTTAATACAAAACAGTCCACTTTTAAATTTAGAATCTCAACTCTTCTTAAAAATATTGTAGAAAACTTGATTTCATGCTGTAAATCACTGGAAATATAGTTTTAAAGAATGAAAATAATAATCTCTAAATCATCTTGTAGAAAGTGCACCAAAATTTTCTAAAATCTCAAAAACAGATTTTCTTCACTGCAGATGGGTCAGTTTCAAGGAAACTTTTGAAATATAAATATAATGAATTAGAAATCATATCATACACCGTTCGAAATCTTGAAATGTCTATTTTCTAATCATATAACTCGTTTTTTAATACGATTTTTGTAGAAATACAGAATTGCAAAACAAGATACTATGTTCAGTCACGTTTTTCTGACGGGACACTCAACTTTCGAGGACCATAAATCCTTCGATTTTCAATATTTTTAGGCAGTTCTTGTGCCAAAACTGTATCCCCGGATGTCTATTTTCATCTCCAACAAACGAAATTCAATTTCATTCACCACAACCAAAGTTATCACAAAAATACTAACACATGTTCAAAAAATAACGTACCAGACAGCAAGCACTTTGTTTTCAGCTATCGTATAATTCCAATCAATCAACTTATATCACAAACAAATTATCAAAACATTACTTTCAGAATCAATACACATCACAACATATCCATACATCAAAGAATACATGAAAACTGTAAACTTTCCTTACCTCGAAGAGATGCTAAAATAAGAGCTTTGAATGATGGAGGAGTGAAGGAACTTTTAGTTTTCTGGAACACGAATATTAAACCACCACTATGAACCAACAACAGCTCATAGTATAAAAACTTGGGACTTAGAAATTTTGAAGGAGAACTTTTAGAAAAGTAGAATTACTCAACGGTGGGGGTTGCCGGAAAAAAATGACGTTAGATAGAAAAAAAAACGGTTGTAAATAGCAAGTTTCAGAAATTGAAATTGAAATTTAACGGAGAATTGGAAAGCTGGACTCGATTACGTGAAGCGAGAATACAAGTTAGAAGCTAAGTTACTCGACGCAAAATTTATAAACGTATGATATGACACTGTTTTATTTTTTTATTATTATTATTATTATTTTTCAACCAACACCTCCCTGTGTGCCAGCAAGATTTGAATGCTAACTTTGAAAATCAAATTGAAGTTGAAGAAAAAGAACGTGCAGATTTTCAAACCAAATTGAATGAGAAGACAAACTGCACTTCTAATTTTAATTCACGCGATTTGCACAGATTGCATTTAGGAAGCCTTTGAAATTTTTGCTACAAAGTACGTAGGAGTAAATTATGGTAGGTGTACTTATAGCTTTAGGTAAAATAATTAGCAGATAAGATAACAAAATGCAAATCAAGCTAATTAAATTAGTAAATGTATGACTTACTAATTTTAATTTTTGACATCTAATAAAATTTAGAATGTCTTAGAATTTTTCTAACTCTCAAAAAGTTCTCAAAATCACACTCTTTAGAACCACGTTAAAATATTATTATTTTAATCAAGTGTAACAGAATAACATAAAAATTTTATAGGAACCTAATTATAATTATTAGAGACTAATTATAATTAAATCTTTTTAATTTCTTGACTATTTTCTCACTTTCACAGTGTATTCTTACACTGACAGTGTGCAACACAGTCCCGATTTCAGTGAAATTTTCCACTAAAACTTACATAGAAAAATCACACATGTTTATTAATTATATTTTCTCATGAAATTAAATTTAATTATCTCTTGTTATTATTTTCAATCACTTCATCATAGATTAGAAAATCAGAGTGTTACAGCATTAAAGTCCCCTGCAACACACCAATGATGGCAACCAAAGCCTCTCTTTGTCATCTTTAACTCTCGCCACAACCTAGTTTTTCCTTCCATAGAGCAAGGTGAATACACATTCACCACAATACAAAGACAACCAGACATCTTCCAATCAATCCCAATACCCAAAAAGCCTTGGCCTTGAAAAGAAAATCTAAGATGAAAATTACCAGTTTTCCATATGATCAGCAAACCCTCTGCCAAGCCAACTGAAGGGTTGTGTACCCACTCGCAGTCATCACCACCCCATAGCTCTTTAATAAGACGCTCTTCAAACCCTTCACACTTTGTTTCCTGAAACATGCACATATCCGGTTTGCTAGATACAATAAGGGATCTAATATGTTTCCTTTTTGCCCTATCCCTCAATCCTCTGACATTCAGGGAAAGAATCTTCATGGAACAGCTATATTACTCCCTTCCATCTTAGCCTGTCGGTCTCTATTTTCCATCTCATCAATCTTTTGAATAAAATAAGCTTCATTATCTTCCCCCACAACTCCCAGAGACTTCATCGGATCCCAAACCTTCTTAGCTACATTCCCTTCAGAGCTCACTTTGATCCGACTATTGCATCTTCTTATATAAGATTTTGTGATGTCTTTCATTGAAAGAGAGTTACTTACCAAATGAAAAACTCCCCTATTTCAATCTGCCACTATCGAAGTACCTGCCTCTACTGAAGACCCCTTCTCCAAAATATGATTTGAATAGCACATCAAAGGCAAATCATAATTTGATTTGGACAATCCTCCTCCATTTTTTAATAAACAAGAAGAAGATGAATAAGGAAGGGAGGAGTCTAGAACTTCTGGGTTGCCTAAAGGAATCACTGATTTAATCATACCATGTGCCCTCAAGACAGAAAGATCTGGATCGCCCAACTTAATGGCTGAATCGCCCAGTATGTTATTGGGCTCATATTGAGATTGGGCCACATACCCCTTCACCACAGACCCAATGCCTCCTTGCGACTTTTGTGCTACTTGTGGGCCCAACACATCTTCTGACTCGTCCACATGGGAAAGAGAAAGGTTGTTCTGCCCTCCGTCACCATCCTAACACGTGTTCTTCAGTTCATCTTTTGAATTTTCAAAATTGAAATCAAATTCGAGACTGCCGCCAAGATCCTACGTTCCTCATCTTCTTCATCTGCATCCACATAATCATCTTCTTCCGAATCTAAATGAGACGCCCCCAGTTTGGCCGCACGGTTTCTACACGACATGAAACTTGAACAATCCTCAATGCTTTCCTTAACTAGCTTAATGACAAACACCTCATTGTTGATACGAACCCTCACTAGGCGATTAATCAAATCCCACACATTGGTACATATAACAAAACGAGCCACGTCTAGCCTTTCCCTGTTCTTAGTTGTTTCATCCATATAAAGATATTCTCCATAACTAATTCCTAGCAATCGGAAAACTCCTCTGTCCAAGCATGAACTGGAGTTCCATAACATTTTAACCACACCAATCTCTCCTTATCCACGGTTTGTGGGGTCCATGCAACTATTTCTTCAAACCATTAAGAGACCCAGGGGATGCCATCATTGATATATTCACTGGCCCTCTTAGGCTCCTATGTTTCAAGCAACACCAAAGACCCCCATCGGAGTTGCCCTTATTCCAAAAAGCCCTTCCATATGAAGTTTTTGTTGTGTCAAATACATATCTCCATGATTAATCACTCGACCAACATAAGCTCTGTTAAGGTTCTCCGTCACTTCCTCTGCTGTTTTGAAATCAAGGCTGAAAGAATTTGGGTTCCCGCTTTTAACTTCTTTCCCCCTTTGTAGAACCCTCTTAGAAACTGCTTTCCCAGTGACACTAGCATAAGAAACACCTAGTCGTACCATATTCCTTTCCCTCCTAGGCTCTTTCTGTTTTCTGTGCTCCAAACCACGAACACCATCAATATCATCCTTGCACAGTTTCTGCACTCCTTTCTCAAATTTTGGAATATTCACCGTGATTTTCCTATCGCCAATGAAGATGTTATCCAACCTAACCACCAAAGATCTTACATCTTGTACCTATGCAAAACGCGCAAAACCAAAATGCTCACCCCTTTTGTCTCGCTTCTGTGGAATATATACTTCGACAACCCTTCCATATAATTTAAGAATATTCCACATCTCCTTTGAGCCAAAGTCCTCAGAAAAATTCATGAAGAACAGAGACCTTATAGCCTTATCACTCCGAATGTCCAGAAACCTATTAGTAGAACGGACATCATCCCTTGGTCTAAGACAGCTCCTTCTGACTTCTCTCCAAACACCTTCGTCGCCGCACTCCTGTTTGTTTGTCATCACCTTTAGGGTGTGCAAAACGTTGTCGCGCAAAACTTTAAAAAGAGATGCTTAATGAAATAAAGGTAGGTGATAAAGGTGGCTTCGATGAAAGAAGAAAGGATAGGGTAAAGGAGAAGGTAGAAACGGTGATTTAGATAGGTGAATGGGTGGAAAGGACGGTGGGATGAACGGTGGGTTGGACGGTGGGATGGGCGGTGGGGTGAACACTTACGCAAGGACCTCTGTTCTCTCTCATCTGCACAGGTTTGTATTATTGAATTATTTTCTTTTGGGGGAGGAACGGTTTTGAAGTTATAAGAACGTGAATATATATATATATATAGTAGTGTGTAGAGGAGCAACAATTTTATGGCAGTTACATTATGAGAGCATGAGAGTGGGGGAGAGAGAGGTAAAGAGATAGAAAAAGAAAGTGGGTATTTAAATCTTTTTAATATGTTGTACTTGGAATGAAAAGTTATTCCATGAATTGTTAAGTAACAAGAAAAGAGGTTCTTGTCTTGTCCTTCTCCATTTAAGTTGTGTTGTTCCATGATCTTTTTTCAAAATAAACATATGGAACAATTATAATTGTCCTATCTAGTACCATGCTTTTTAGCAAATCAAATAGACCCTTAGTCACATTTTAAGCTTCTCGTCTCTCCCTAAAGATTTAGTTATATACTCCCTTCGTCCCTAATTATAAGACATTGTTAACTAATTCATATATATTAAGAAAGTTGGTTAATTTAGTTATTACATTAAATTTGTCTGTAATTGCAATATTTTTTTCAAAACTACCCTTAAATAATTAATATATGGAGAGAGAATAATAGTAGTGGAACTTTAATTTTTAAAACTAAACTCTTCAATTTTCCAAAGAGAGAAAGAGACAATTCATATTATTTATGAACTAAAATAATTAAGGGTATTTTGGTCAAAATATAATTAATATAAGGGATAATTAAAAAAGAGTCTTATAAAAAAAAATATTTTATATTTAGAGATGGAGGGAGTATTATAAAATTGCACAATTCAACATGAGATACTTACTATTCTTTTAGAACAAGCGAGGTAGGGTATTATCACCTTCTCTATATATCTCCGTAACAGATTCCCAAATTCAAATCTTTATTTTCTTAAAGGATTTTCCAAATTTTTTCCACATAAAATTAATTAACTTTTGTGACAATTCTATTTTTCCTTCTTTTAATTTTCTTTTATCATACCGTCATGACTCCAGTTGCGATACAGATGTATTTTTGTTCAAATAATAATATACAATAATATCAACATTGTTGTGTTGTTTGGTTTTATTTTTAAAATATCCAAATAATAATATAGGTAAAAAGTTTCAAGCGAGAAATTTTTATCTAAATTATAAGTTGAGTCTTTTAAAACTTTAAAAAAAAAGTTCTAATAGCTAGATAATTAAACCCATACAATTGTATAATGACTCCTATTATATTTAAATTTTTATTAGTTTACTTATATTCTTATATAACGATCTTCCAAATTGGTGGCTGTGCTTCTACACACAAAGGTAGGCGAAGGAATAGTCATAACTCACACCACTGAAAATTGGAAAATTGGGTCAATTCTTTGGGCAACACAAGACTCTGGTCCCAGGAAGAAGACTATTGGTAATTTGGTGATATGTGTAGGGCCCTAACAGTACGGACTCATTGATTTGTCATAGTTGGTGGAAATCATAGTTTTAAACTGTGATCCATAATTATAATTGTAATCGCAATGTAAAGAGTTTTTGACCTACCGTAATTACATCGTAATCGTAATTGTACTTACATCAATCACATTTTCTTGTAATTGCCTGCAACATTAAGATTTTTTTAACTCACTGTAATCGTGAATGTAATCGCAATTTAAAATCATGACTAGAAACATGCATAATACGGAACCTTTTTATTAGGACTTGTATGAGGCTGACGTTGTGACAACGAGGCAATGACACAGCCAGTCACATGGAAGTACACAGGAAAGTTCATACATTACGGCTATTGTATTGAATTGCACAACCCACCAAACCAATGATGCTGCTGACAAAGAGACAACGATGGTTAGAGCACAAAGCAAATCTAGGGCGCCAGTTATGCTCCTTGACTAGTTGGATTCCCTGTTAGGCAGCAGGGTATAAGGTGGATTATGACCATATCTTATATCATTATCACTTATACTCGTGTATTTGTCTAGTGTATATATATATATATATATAATCCAGTACTAAAATGGAACTTCTCATCTATGATGACATAGCTAAAGTAAAACAAAATTGTATGAACGTAGTAAAAAGTAAAAACTCAAAGAGGTTGATACTAGAATGGGTTTAACTTCCCCTTCCAATCAGGAGAAAAAAAATGGGCTATCACCATTTGTTGGTGGAGTCTAATATGAAGTAGCGAAATTACTCCCTTACTGGTGAGGAACAAGAAATAGCCATTGGATATATTACTTAAAAATTCAACGGATCAGATTGATTATCGGTGACCTGGTAGAGGTGTTTTTTTTAAATAATTTAAATTTTTTTAAAATGGTAAATAAAAATTGTTGAAATTAGTAAATTATTTAGTATTAGTAAATTAAGCCGCCAACCACGTCCGAAGCCAGACAGGCAAGTTCTTCTCCGATGACGGCGACAACTTTTTTTTCGACGACAGCGACGGATTTTTCCTAACCACGACAACGACTTCTTCTCTGATGACAATGATTTCTCTCTTTCATTTTTCAGATATGTCGACGCGACCCCTCCCTCCGCATCTCCTTTCTCCCCTGAACCTCGCTGGCAACCGCCCGTGCCTGGTTACCTACAAAGTATTCTTGGATTTCACATGAATCATGTTTTGGGGCTCTGAACAAAGCTGTGATAGATTGAAATTTTGATTGTTTTATTTGGTATTTTGATTTTGTGTAATTGTTAACACTTATTTGACAATTTCTGTAATTAAAACGTTGTTTGTGGTTTTTCAATTTTTTGCTTTATCTCGTAAAGGGAGCATCTCATTGTTGGATCCTTGGGATGAATTATAAACACTCCTCTTGTGTTTCCTGTGAAAAATGATGAAACAAATTCTAAATTTAGGATGAAATTGACGATTTCAGATTTGGGTTTTGTTCTTCTAGTTGCTCCGTCGTTGCTTGGTCGCTGGGGCAGAAACCGCACTGCCTTGCGGAGGCTTGGGATTCGAAGGCGGCGGCGGCGGCCAGAGGTGGGGTTGCCGTCGGAAGTTAAAATGACCATAGCGATTTTTTATTTTTTGATGTTCATAGTTAAGTTCTTAGCAAAGTGCTCATTTGATTTTCAGATGTTTTTTTTTTTGTCGATTGAGTGAAAATAGGAGCAATTTTTGGAGAAAGATTAGGGGTGGAGCTTTGATGTGGTTTTAAGTTATTTTAAAAAATGCTTTATTAATTAAGACAAAATAGAAAGTGGACGAGGATCTGCCAACGGCCGTCGGAGTGCGGCACCGGTGAGATCTGAGCGGCTGCGTAAACAGCATCATTGAGGATCGAGGGGTGGAAGCATAAACACTTAAACAGTATAATGACGAGAAAAAAAATGATGATGAAAAAGAAAGATAGAAGTGAAGTAGATCCGGAAAAAAAAAGTAAAATTTTTAATAATTTTTATTTAATTTATATTTTTTTTATTTCTGGTTATCAACCAATTTGGTGGCACGTTACTGTATTATTATATTTTATTTTATTATTCATTTATAAATATTATTATACATTATTTTATTATATTATTATTCATATTCCTCCCTCACGGGTGAGAAAGTAGGTTTACTACTTCACCTAATTTGTTAAAGTGATTCTAGAATGAAAAATTACAGAACTCGTGATTTTCTAGAAACAAGTGTAAACTCTTGTTGAAATCTTATTAATTTTGACTTTTAATCAGAGTTTCACGTAGAGTATTCAATAAGAGTTCGAGTTTTAAATTTTTTAAAACAATCTTCTAACGCCCTCTTTAAGATTATAAAATCTTATTAATTTATCAAAGTGAATAATTTTAATACATTTTAAATTTGATTTTTTTGTCTTAATATAGGAACAAATAGCTATAAGCTTTGACAATGATTAATTTTCATAAGAAAATCTGGCTAGTAGGCCATCATAATGTTAAAAAGTCCAAGTGCGGATTTTCATTTATTGATTTTAAGTAAACAAGGGTTAACTCTTGTGTCAACAATTTTTTTTTCAAATTTTTACTGTTACTTTTTTTTATCCAAATCTTATTTTTCAAACAAAATTCCATAATTTTTTTGTAAATAAAATTATCATATTAAGTACTCATTTGAGTTTTTTTTAAAATGAAAATGTGAATAAAACAATAAATAATTTATAATTGTTTTAAAATACTCATTAAATTTTTAATACCTGATGGCGGTTTCTACGATGAAGCAGCGCCTTAGGTGGTTCACGGGTGAAGAAGAAAGAGGATTGCTACAGTAGGTAAAATATTATTAGTATATTTAAATAAATAAAAATATTTCAATGCAAAATGACATTTAAGCCCTTCATTTTAAATTCATAAAACATTACACCTAAGACTCGTTGCACTGCTTCGTTCTTCTTTCCGACAAAGAAACTAAACATCCCACCTAAAAGTTGTCGTCGATGATAAAATTCTTAGCCTCTTCATCGGTGAGAACAATATAGTGACTGTTTGTCCTTTTATTTGGTGCTAACGACGACATATGAGAGAAGCCGCACCGTTGCCGAAAAAAGCCAGACAACAGCAACAGTGAAACCACACCAACCGCGGAGACAACCGGAGATAACGAGTAGGTGGAATCCGCCACTGTACTGTTTAACCCTCTCAGCTAACCCACAAAAATAAAACCAAGCCAACACTCTAGTACCAACCTGACTTTTGCTATATGAATTTGACACAATTGACTCGGGTAGCATATTGGGACACTTGTTAAAATCGTCCTTTAACAATCTAACCCCAATAATCATATAACGTTTCGTTCAAATATATGGAAGTTTGCTGGTTTATTGCTTCTTTAATTTCAGACAAGTAAAAATCCCATTGAAAGCGTTTAGTCTCACATCCAAAATTGCACACCAAGTGTTTGATACACGTTCTCTAAGCACTGCTACTAGATCAAACTTCACTGCTGTTGTGAGGCTCACCGTTTTCAAGGTTCGTGAATGGTTGAAGGTGCCGGTTTTGGTGTTGAAGGGGATTTGCGTCTAGGTTTTGTTTATGAAAAAATAAAAATGGTCCATTTTTGTATTCAAATTTGTTGCAAGACAACGTCCATGGAGGAATGTATGTATTTGAGTTTGAATGATAAAATGACTGAATATTTGTGGTAGCACCATGTACGCCGGAATCTATGACGGGAAATGGTGACGACAATTCGCTAAACCATCGCAACTATCTTCGCACCTATGCGAATCAAAAATTACTTCACCTTCCTCGACAAACAACATCGACTTCTTTCAGACAACAGTCTCATATTGATGTCGCTCTTTTCCGACCATGGGAAGACCATCAAAGGTGGTCACACAAAGAAAAACCCCCTTTTCAGTGTGGGGTAAAACGGGAAAAGACTAAAACTTTGTTTTTTAATATAATATATTCAATTGTTACCTACATTTTAAAATATATAAAATTTTGTTCAATCACAACCATCAAATTATTTTATTATATATCTAACGGTAAAAATTAAGTTCCTCACTCGTGGACCACATTCGATTTTTTTTTTTATCCGTGGGAATCGAAGACAGGTACCAAGGAGTTTACAACAACTCACGCACCCTATTCAACCAACTGAGTTAGACCCCCTCGGTACCACATTCGATTTATGCAAAAACATAATGGTTCACCCATGAACCACTTACTTGCTACCTCACTGTAGAACTTGCCCTATTTATTATATATGATAAATTACACTCTCTCATTCATGGAAAAAAAATACTTAAAATAAAATCCCCTCTATTTTAATTTTAAAATTACATTTCTCTCTCTTAAAAGATAAATATGTGTTACACTTTTAATTTTTATATGTAAATAAACAACATAACAGTAACAAAAAAAAAGTATGGAAAAGGTTCATCATGACATTTTTTTACAAATTTTAACGTTATCAACAACTGATTTTATACACGGTTGACTTTAAAATTTAGAAGATGAAAGAAAATTCTAAACAATCGTATTCAAAATTTCTATCTTATTTTCTAAAATCATGACATGAATATAATTTTTTTTTTTTTTTTGACATATGAAAAAGAGAAAAGTTAAACCCTAGTTGTTAATGTTGAGAATTACAAGAAGAGAGAATATATCAATATGAAGTCCGTTTATAGTAAAATGGGATAAAGTATATAGCACATGCCTCTCTTAGTGAAGCTTCAATTTCACTAAAATTAGGATGATCATTATATATATTAGATTTATAAAATTAAAGAAAAACGAAGAACTCACAATATTAAAGAACGAAAAAAATAACCTAAATCTCTTCATGACAAAATAATTTTAAAAAAATGGTATCATAATTAAAGAACATAAATAATACAAAAATATTTTTTAGTTCAACTAAATATTCAACTTCTTGGTTATACTTTTGAAATTAAAAAATAAATAATCTAACATATCGATAGCAAAGTTAAGAACCGAAATTCAATAAGAAGAAACATATATTGATTTGCTTGAGTCCTATTGAAATTGATACTGTTGGACTAATTGAGGATACTCATCTGTATGAGGTGTAAAATGAATAAATTAAAATAGGAGAATTAATTCATAGCATTAAAGTTTCAGCTCGTATTTCATTCATATATTTTTTTATCCTTAGCAACAAATTTCGTACATAGAAAAGGCAAAGGTAATTCATATTCACAATTATTTTGTAGTTGCTATATTTTGTTATTAAGAATTTCTCTTTTATCTCTCCTCAAAAAAAAAAAAAAAGAATTTCTCTTTTATCATAGAGTTTATAGATTTGTCCTTGTTGTCTATTATATATGATTATTTGTTTGACAATATATAAAATTGGTAAAAACATATTTATCAATATTATTTTTTTGATATTTCTTGAAGCCGTTGAGGAAAATATAGAAGGGAAGTAAGGATAGTCAAGGATGGGTATGACGCATGGGAATGACTCGAATGAGAGAGGAAGCTTCCTTTGTAATTCTCTGAGACAATGATGTAAACCTAAGCTAAAAGAAGCTTGTTTCAATTACAACTTCTGCGGTTTCAAAGTCTTGGTACAATTAAGTTTGAATGTTTTTCGAGATACAGATTATTTTCTATCCCAATAAAACTATACATTTTGTTTCACTATATACGTAAATGTGGTTATTATTGATTGCTGATACGGTTTGATATATGGTTTTAAACATTATATGCAAAATAATTAACTTGAACCCAAATTAAATGAGAAATCGCGATGCTAAGAAGGAACATTGTTTTGATTCGCTCAACGTTACATGATTAGAATATAAAGGAAAATTTGAAACGTCGTCTAAAGGTCAAAAGGCAAAAAATAATTAATAAAAATAATGTGAAAAATGCTAAGGTTAACCTTAATATTATAAATTTAACACCAAGAACATTTTTATTCTTTAAGGTACATTTTTATTCTTTAAAGTACCAAACTGGCCCTTAACTTATCAGTTTTCAATTTTCAAACTTTCAGTTCTCTAAGTTATTTTTTTAACTTTTAACTAATTTCATTAAATAATTAACTAGGCCAAACAAATATAGCTCTAATATTCACTGACCAGTAGAATTTTCAGGAGTGTTTTTTTTCTATAAAAAAAAATAATATTTTTTTCGCTATCTGCATTCGTAGTAAGCCGATCGATCTAATGCATATGCCAAATATAATAGTCTGGAGTCTCTGGACCACACACCACAGAAGAAGCTATTGGTAGTTAGATGCTTACATGCATTATTCCAAGAATCAAACGTGGCTGCTGTATTCTAAAAGTTACTTTCGTGAAGATTCAAAATAACTTATGTGTATGGTAGATTGGTAACTTAATTAATAACATTACTACTTGATTCACATGTATTAACAAATAAAATAAAATAAAACCACAACCACAAGTTGATTTTCTTTTTTCGGCAAATAAATTTAAGGAGAGAGTTTATGATAAGCACAAGTCTGATGCAGCAACTTGGGTAGAGTCATCTAATAATAATAAAGCTCCACCTGGTTAGTAGTCCAAATTACACTACAAAATTCAGAGTCAAAGTTACGCTACAATATCATTAGTAAACGCGACAATATCATTAGTAAACAAATAGGTTGATTTAGTTGTCTCTCTTGAGAACTTGTTTAAACTCTTGGCACACAACAGCATGTTTTTTTTGTCTATAGTTCATTATATAATTAATAAGGATAGTAGGTGTTATTATAATATATTAGAAGTATTAATATTAAGCAGTATTTGTATAACAATTGACTAAGGTTCTCTCGTTCAATTTGTTTGTTTAAAATACTAGGTGTTTGAACATTATGAATGGAGGAAGACATGATTGGATGGAGAGATTCTATTAAAAGTAACTAAATAGATTTTTTGATAAAAATTAATTTTTAATAAAACTAATAAATATTATTGAAAAAATTCAAGTTTTACATCAATTAGAGAGATGGATAGAGTATATGGGTGTAACCCTCATCTTATAAGTCAATTTTATAGAATTTAGATAATTTCAAACTTAAATTTTAATATGATATTAGAGTCTTTCATATATAAAAAAAAAAATGAAAACAAGAAACGTGAAAGGAAGCAAATAATAAAACTGTATAGTGAGGAGTAGAAATTTCAAAAGAATGAACACAGATGTCAAGTGGAAAGAAACACCGTGCCTTCCACCCTTGACTAATTTTCAAACCATTCAAGCATGGACTTTGACTTTACTACTTTTCCACCTATTCCCTCTCCCCGCCTATGCTTCCTACTCTACTTTTCTTTCATCCTTTCACTTTCCATCAATTCTTAAAACCATCCCAACTTCCAGCTAGTCCCCCCCTTCTCTCTCTCTCTCTCTCTCCCCTCATGTTCTTCTATACTTTCAGTGGTGCTTGTTGCCACTACTTTTCAAACTCTAATTAACTTTCCTGGAACAAGAAGACAATTATATTTTTCCTACACCCATATGCAGGTGGTGGTGCTTTTATTTGTTTTCTTCTTTTTGGGCAGGCACCCTTTCTTTTTCTTTTATTTATTTTCTCCTCCATTCGTTGGAGTTTCACACTTCATATCATGTACATGTCCTCCCAGTGGGATCAACCTACTTGAGTACTTTTCAAAACCCTTTCTCTCTTTTGATCCATTCTTTCCTTTCACACGTGAAATAAAACATTTGTCTTGAATTTTTCAATAGCTAATTATTTATGCGGAAGATTGAAGATTATTATTTTGTCTCCCTAGCCAGCCAGCACCTAACATCTTAATCTTCCATTCTATCATATTTCTTTGTTTTTTATTTTGTCAATATATGAAACCAAGCCACTCCCTCACTCAAACGCAGACCCACATATAGGAGTAGATTGCATTTCACAAAAGTAAATTTTCAAATGGCATATAGAAAGGGAAAAAAAAGTATCACTAGGGACACAAAACATATACTCTTCTATCTCATGATCATGATGCAAAAGCATTAGCATCAAGCACCATGCACCCCATGGAAAGTGTCTTCTCTCTCTCAGTAGCCGCCAGGGCTGATTTTATCCAATTTCTGGTGCAGTCTTTTGGCTGCAGTTACATTTGTCTATGGGCATATGATTCCATTTCACCCAAGTATATTTATGCATATATACATATTATTCCATTCTAATTATAAACATGACATATTCTGAGGCTTGTTGATTGGACTCATAACTTGGTCTGTTTTTTTGGCATATATAGTCGTTTGAGCTTCTTGGATGGTATCTACAATGTAAGGAACAACCAACCAAGCTCTAGTTTGGGGAGTGTGGCACAACAGCTTTTCAATCAGCTCCAGACTTTAACATTTGATGTCAATGATGAGTAAGGCTAGCTAGCTCTCATGCTCCCTAATTTTTAATGCAAATTGACTTACTTCTTTGAAATATTTGAATGTTATAATAAACAAAATATTCTTTTTCAAAAAAAGCAAACATAATTTGTTCGTTTTATTCAGCCGTGTTCCTGGACTAGCTTTTAGGAATCAACGGCCCTACCTAGAGCTGCAACAATTGGAACTTCTGAGACTAGCATCCACAGAAATACAAACACAATTCTTTCGGGTAATTTATTCTTCTAATGAAAGAGAATTCACTTCAAAGTTCAAACCAATGCTGTATTTAAATATTTTTTAATAAGGTTATGGTACTAAGATTAGTTTGTTTTTTTTGTTTTTTTACAGGAGGCAAGGATTAAGGTTCGTTTGTTGTCAAAGAACCTGAAAACACTTAATATTTTGTTTCCTAATAAGCTTTATGATCATCCAGGAATAATCTTATTGTGTGTCTTGTTCTTCTCAGACTGCTGTTTTCATGGGGTGTAACAAAGGAGAAATTGAGCTTGGTTTCTTAAATATGTCCCAAGTAAGCAACAATATATTATATGTAATGCCATTTTCATTAACCAAAAGATGAATCAATATTGTAATAATTGAATTTTGATTTCCCATTTTTTTTTTTCCTGTACAGGTTGACATTCAAACAGCACTTAGGAGTTTGTTTCCTGAAGATTTTTCTACTAGAGTACAGGCCCAGCAGATTGATCAAAACGCTCCTACATCATCTTCATCTTCTCTGAGATCAATATCCACAGGTAGCCCTGAATACTCATCTCTTCTGTTCAGTATTCCAGGCACATCTCAGCCCCACTTTCCACCTGAGACCCTTGGAGGAGCATCAAGAGTAGTGCCCCCAATGCAGCCAGTGCCAAACACAGCCTCCACCACTAGTCCTCACCAACAAGCCATTCATCAAGCATTGGCACAACTCCCTCTAACCCAATTCCCCACCCCAGAAACTGAAAATGATGCAATCATGAGAGCAATCCTCCATGTTATATCTCCAACAACTTCTCATCATCTGCACCAAAACTTGCCTTATAACAATGCTCCTGTGGTGCATCCAGATGCCAGTGCTTTCCAGAGGTATAGGCCTGACATAGGCTCCAACATGGCCTCCAATTTCAGAAGGCAAAGCCTCATGAAGAGATCTTTTGTATTCTTTAGAAACTTGAATTTCATGAGAATGAGAGAACGCATTCAACCAACGTCCCGTCCCACCAACACCCAGCTGCATCATATGATATCAGAGAGAAGAAGGCGTGAGAAACTAAACGAGAATTTCCAAGCACTTAGAGCACTTCTTCCTCCGGCAACAAAGGTACACAACTAATCAATTCATTATTCTTTTATAAACAATGCCATTATGCAATGAGCAAAACTCAAACACACCACAACTATAGTTAATGCAGTTTTCTAATCAGATTTGACGTTTAATTTGGATGACTAAGATAAAATATTAATTTTAATTAAAGAACAACAATAAGGTAGATACTATCTATATAGAGAGAGCTTGCTTGTACTATTTTTTTTTTTTTTTGTCACCATAACATTGATATGGAATATCATAAGTTTTATTGATAAATAATCTCCGTCGAAAAATCTAATTGATCATTTTTAGTGAACTTAATTAATGGGCTTGCACTGTGTAACTAATCAGATATCATTTTTTATATGATTTTTAAGATAGTTATTATAAAAATCAATAAATTTACATGCAAGTTTGTAATTAAATGATAGTACAAAAACCTTTACACTATTGTTCTATTAAGTTTTGTCCATTTTGCTTCCATGTGTTGTATATTCCAAAACTAATGCCTTTGAATTTGAACATGGTAATTTGTTAGAAAGACAAAGCGTCTATACTAATAGCAGCAAAGGAGACATTGAGCTCTTTGATGGCTGAAGTTGATAAACTAAGCAAAAGGAATCAAGGGTTGACGTCACTTTTGCCACCCAAAGAATCTACAACTGGAGAAACCATGGAAGCTAGTTTATCACCAAATGAAAGATTAAGTGTCCGAATTTCACATGTACCCGAATCAAGCTCATCAGAAGAGAGAATGGTGGACTTGCAAGTGAATGTGAGAGGACAAGTTTCTCAAATTGATTTATTGATTCGCTTATTGGAATTCTTAAAACGGGGTCACCACGTGAGCTTGGTTTCCATGGATGCAACAAACACCCACATTGCAGAAGGGAATAATACTCTTCATCAACTAACCTTCAGATTAAGGATCATTCAGGTATGTATATATCTACCTCTAGAACAATTCATGAAATAGTATAGAATGACTTAGTTAGAAAGAAATGTTATATATAATAATGGAAGCTTAATTGCTCCCATGTATAATTTACGTTTATCAAAAATTGAATTGCATGTTAACACAGACACTGTGGGTCCAACAGACAGTTCTATAAGTATAAGAAATTGGCATATACCATGAAAACATTATACTATATATTAATATGATATATCACAATGTTAGCATATGTTTATAATGTTTATATTAATAATTTAATTTTTGTTATACAAAAACTATACTTATGGGGACAAGTCTAGCTATTAACATTGTTTCTTGTCAGTATATGACATTATTTTTGTATTATAAAGCTATGAGCATTGGTTGATTTAATTAAGAACACTAGCTTGTTACAAGAACAGTTGCCTTTAGAGAAGGACTCTACATTTGATTAAATCAACCTATATATATATATATATATATATATATATATATATATATATATATATATATATACATTCAAAATAGGATGGTCCAAAGATTAAAACATATATACTAGATAAAGTTGTAATTAATTACGATATGAGCAACTGGTATACATGTTTAGGATAGCCACATGTGGCTAAAAAGATATATTATATATGAAGTAATTTTAGTATTATTTATGTTAATATATTATAGTAAAGTAGACAAAGTTTAAACATAGGAAGATGATGACTTTCAAAATCAGTCCCACCCAATGTAAGGGCATGCAGGAGATAAATATTCAAATAAAAAGGTTTTATTTACATAGCTATTTGCACATGTCAAACTTTTCAAAAGTGGGTGGCGCAGGACAAGTCTATTTCTGCATTATGAGAGTGGAATTCTTGCATACAAAATCAGACAATTAGATTAGGAAAAAAGTGACGGCTTCTTTATTGCAGGATCCTAGAACCCCCCTTGATCAGTATAATGATGAAAAATATTTTTTTGTTTACATATTAAAATGTTTTAAAGTTAAAAGGAAGGAGCTTCGAAAGTGCAGTTGTGATTGCGAAGGTGGTTTGGTGTGCTTTGTCACCATCCGCAGATGACACAAATTAGAAATTACGTATTCAATTCAAAAAAGTAGGTTCTATTTTGGCAGCCATAAAACATGAAATCAGCATAAATATGTCGATGATTTCTATTTTTATACGTATAAAGTTGCCTCGTAAGAGAAGAAAACTAAACTTGTGGTGGTGGCTGTTCGGTATGTTGTAATTATACAAAAACGACTAGAATAACGTCACATTTTTTTTAGCATATGTTATCCAAATCCGTTTCAATTTGGTTTCAGTTAGTCTACTTCATATGTTATTATATTAATATATTAGTCTAATGATCATGTACTGATAATACAAAATAATTTATATTATCATTCAATCATAATTCATTGTTAATATGATTTTTAAGATATTTATTGTAAAAGTCAATAAATTTATCATAAATAATAATTTATAATTAGATGATAATGTAAATGTACAGTCCTTTTTTTCTCTGTATTAAAATATTGCATGTATTATTAGTCGTCACATATTAATTTTAGAGAAAAAAAATCATACACTGACAGTATAAAAATATTCAATCACAATCTATTATTTATAATAAATTTATTAACTTTTAAAAAATTATTTTAAAATTTATATCAATAATAATTTATGATTGAATTACTATATAAAACAATTATACACAGTAAATTCATCAACTCTTAATTTTGTAAACCACATTAATAGCCCGTGAAAAACATAGACCAAAAAGTAGCTATCAAAGACTGTGTGCCAAAAGATTATCATTTGTAGGGACCTTTTTTGTGAAGAATAATCAGCTCTGGATGTTTGTGCAGGGAACTGAATGGGACGATTCTGCCTTCGAGGAAGCAGTGAGAAGAGTAGTTGCTGACTTGGCACAGTACCAAATGGACTAATAACTTTGACCAACTTCACCGGCCTTTGATTTTTATTCTGCGGCGGTAGTGCATCGTTGTTGATGTTACTAGTAGTATATGTTAGTTTAAGTCACATCAAATTCATTTAATTTAACTCCCCACCGGTTGTTGTTATATGTTGGTTTCATAATTAAATTGGTTTTATTAATTAAGTATACGTATTTATAATAATTTGTGTCCGTTTTCATTATCATTAAATATGGTTATTTTTGTCGATTAATTTGTTATTATTACTCATAGCTATTCATGTTTTAACTTTTTTTTTTTTATCTCAAACTGTTTTAAAAATTAAGGATCAATTTGTTTAAACTTTAAAAAAAAAATTAAAAATATTTTTAAAAAGTTTTTTTTTAAATAGATGAGATTTGCTTCTTAAAAAAAAGTAAAAAATTACTTTTTCTAAGAAAAAATAGTTTAGACAAACATATCTAAAAAATAGAAAACTACTTATTTTATTAAAAAAAATTAAAATAAGCTTAAACAAACATATCCTACCGAGGGGATCTAGTTCAGTTGATTAAGTAGGGTACGTGAGTTGTTGTAACCCGCGGTACCCAAGGACGGATTTACATGGGGGCGAGCTAATGTAAAATTATGTAAAATTAGTTGAGTTTGTTGTTATTATTGCAATGATTAAGGCGATAACTAGTATAATGTTGTGTAAAACTAATTGTATTATGTTGTTATCACAATAATGGCTAAGGTTATTATCTTTTAAAATAAAAATTAGTTTCAATTTTATGTGTAAAAATAGTAAATATTTATTTTAAAATTATTATTTATTAGAAGCTAGACATTGTAGGAGAAGAAAAAAAAATTAGCCCCCCGTTTAATAGATTTTTGGATCCGTCCCTCCTGGTACCTATGTTTGATTCCTACGGATAAAAAAAAAATAAAGATACCCTAAAATTTTAATTAATATTTTTTCAATTACTCCCTTATTTAAGTTACATTATTAGTGATATAGGTATAAAAAAAATCAATATACTATTGAATAGGGGTATTTTAATTTAAATACAATATTTTTAATCCATTAAATTTTTTTTAATCTATTACATTAACCTTAATGATTACTCTCTCCATTTCTTTTTAACTGTCAGATTTAAAAAAAAAAATTGTTTCTATTTATCTGTCGTTTGCAAAGCTCAAGATCACATTAATTACTCTTTTATCAATTATACCCTTACTTATTTCCTATGCATTTATTGTGAAGTGGAAAGGAAAAGGGGTAAAATAGAAAATTTCACAATTATTTTATTGGAATCAAGAAAATTTATTACATTTTTTAATTTCTACGTAACAACCTAAAAAGACAGATAAAAATAAATAGAGGGTGTATAATAATTACGAGAAGGAGGTAAATAATTAAATTTAATGATATGTATCTTAACGTTGATTGTTCATATACTAATCATTTTGTTAAATGATGACATATGTCAAAAGAAGAAATGGATTAAAGTCCCTACATGACGTTTATCAAAATAATTTAGAGGTAAGATCATCTTAAAGAGAATAGTTGATGTAATTATATAAAGGATGAGTTAAAAGGAATAAGTCAAAAAATCTGTCAAAAAAAAAAAGGAATAAGTCAAAAAAGAAAAATTGGAAAGCGAAATGAACATAGTATATAGGTCGTATAAATATAAATACAGAATATAACCTAACTATTTTTAATGAAACTATAACTATAATTAATACTGGCTGATTCAATTGTAGTGGTCGTGAACCGACTCGTGGCTATAATGAGATCTGCGTATGATTTTCTTTTCAAGGGAGGTATAGAGACAAAGCGCATTGTAGGGTATTAAATATGTACACCGACAACTAATTTAAAGTGAGTAAATATATAAAGTGAAAAGGAAATACTTTTAATTTAACTAACTCTAAATATATGGTAAATATATTTTTATTTTCTCATTGTATATATTTATCCATTTTGAAGGAGTCAATTAAACCCTACAAGTCATATAACCAATTGAACCGCGATTTAAAGGGACACATAATATTAATATATAATTTTCATAGCAGCACACATCAAATGTATTTTGTTCATTTTGAGGGGATCAAAACTCATGTAATGCGACAAGTAATAAATCTATTTTTCCTTACATATATGATTTATGTATGTGTTGAGTGCTTGGTGGAAGGGATTTTACTAATTACAATCTAGATTAAAGCTAATTTTGGCTACCAACAAGTTGTTGATCTAAGTAGAATTGAGTTTGATTTTTTTAAATAAGGTTTTGAGTTCAAGTATTGTGGACAAAAAAAATGTAGTTGGAAGGGAGAGAGATCCCACTAATGGTAGTTAGTCAAGTTCTTCGACGGAGATTAATCGTCAGTAAAGCTGGATGAATATTTCGTACCAATGTCATGGTATATAAAAAAAATAAAAAATAAAAAAAGCTAATTCTGGCTTTCTTGAATGCAAGGATGAAAATTTATGTTGCCGACTGCAATTTACAGAAGGAACAGGGAGCAACATTATTTGGCAATGAAAAAGATTGATGGATACATTTCCATATTCAAAAGATGGTCAAAGTGACAAAGTCATTATAAATAAGCCACAAATGTTTTTGTACATATTCTACCATGTACATGTACATTAGGATCGATTCTATCAATAAGTCAATGAATTTTCTTTGTGGAAAATCTTGTTGGGAGCTTTAGAGACGGCGGTTTTGACTGTCCATCTCAGGCAACTGGTTCAAAAGCATTCAATAAAATTTGAAGACAATAATATAGTTTTGGGTTTCTTTCTTTTCTTCAATAAGATCCATACCGAATCTGTATACAGGAAAAAGTGAGGTCACAATTTGTTACAAGAACATATTCTAGGTAGGTATTTAGTGACAGAATTTTTTTACGTGAAAGTGAAAAAAAAATATTGATTAATAGATTTTATTATGAATTGTCAAAACTAAAATAATTAAATAACGTGAGTTTTTTAAAAAGTTAAATGATTTTTTTAAATAGTTACATAATATTAAATTTTAATTAGTAGTATATTTATGACTTATTTTTTTACTCTTGTATAAAAAAAATCTCAATGTCCCGATATTCTAGTATCTAACCACCTTCATTAAATAATTACAAGGAATTATTCAAGAAAAGGAGGACCAACTACCAATCATGAAGTTAATTGTTCCAGAAAAACGAAGTTCGCACGAGATGAAATGTATTAAAACATGTATCCATAAATTAATGACAAGTCAGAATAAAAAAATAATAATAATGACAAGTCAAAATGCTCTCTCTCTCTCTCTCAAATTAATCTCACCCTCACGTGATTATGATGCACCCTCGTTACTGTATATTTTCTCAGTCGTTGAACATTTTGATATATGAACTTTTAAAAATTAATGTTTTTAGTCTATCAACATAGACGGACACGTAAGAAATAGTGTTAATAGTGTCTATCGTGAGGGACTAAAAATATTGATTTTTAAAAGTTCAAAAACCAAAATATTTGATGTAGGGACTAAAATCAAGAGTTTTACAAAGTACAAAGACTAAAATCATATTTTTCCCATAAATTTATATCATATAAACATATTAGACTGGACTCTTATAAAATTTAACCCTATGAATGCCTTAGACTATTTAACCCTGTGTAAACATTGCAACTGCAAAAAGCTCTGGCAAATTAAACTAATTCTTATACGCACATTGATTATGTTATTATTTTGTTACCAGTTACGCTCATAAAAATTTAAGGTTGATACTTGATAATGATTAATTTGCCCGTTAATCGCATAACACACGTTATTAATATAAAAATGTGTATAAAAATTGGTTTGCAAGCATTGTTTTCATCATGAAACAAATAGCAGTGCTCAAACGTACTACTATTTGGCACCGGGAGAAACAGGACCTAGTCAAGGTAAAGGAAGGAAGGAAAGAGATGAGAGGGGAAAAACAATCTGGGGAAACAGTAACACGGGGTATACGACGGGGAGAGTGAGGGAGAGAACATCGGGAAGAATAACCACATACTTCTTCTCACAGTTTCCTGATGAGTACAGAGATGAAGATCTCTGGAATGTATTCTATAGATGGGGGAGGGTATGGGAAATTTACATTCCAAATAGAAGAGACAAGCAAGGAAAACGGTATGGATTTGTGAGATTTCTCGATGTTCTGAATGAAAGGGATCTGGAAAGACAGCTAAACCAAATATGCATTGGCAATATGAAAATGTGTGTGAATATCCCAAAGTAAGAAAAAGGAAAATATCCAGACACAAATGGGAAGAAAGTGCAGAATAACAAAAGGGAGGTGGATTACAGAAAACAATTTGGGGAATCATCTGAGCCAAATAGAACTTATGCTCAAGCTGTAAGACAAGGAGAAAATGGATCAAAGTCTGGGGAAACATCTTTGCCAAATAGAAATTATGCTCAAGTGGTAAGACAAGGGGGTAACGGGCCAAAGTTTAAATGGAAGGCCAAAAGAAATACTCAGGAGGGCATATGGATGGGTCAAGACATAAATATACAAGTGGAAAATGATGAGTGGCTGAGAGCAAGTTTCATTGGTAGATTGAATGATTTAGCTATGTTCGACCGTTTGAGTGAAGTGTATGTGCTGGGAGGCCCGAGGGAGGTTACAATGAAGTATATGGGAGATGACTTAGTTCTTATTATAGGGGTGACAGAAGCAGAAGTACAAGAGAAGATACAATTTCAAGAGGAGGGTTTCCTATCTATATTCCACTCAATCCAAAAGTGGGATACAACAATTGCAACAGGAAGTAGATTAACGTGGCTACGATGTTGGGGTGTGCCTCTACATATGTGGGGAAATAAGTGCTTTACACAGCTGGCTGGGCCTTTTGGGGAATACATCAAAATGGATCCTGAAACAGAAAATAAACAAAGTAAACAAAGGATTGACTATGTTAGACTTCTTGTGAAGATAACAGCCCCATAACCAATTATTGCATGCAAAAGCGTCAGATTCAATGGGATTATTCATCAAATCTTAATCATAGAAGAAACCATGGTGTATGAGAACAAGTGTGGATGTAGAGTGTGGAACTGGCAAAAATCAAATGGAGATCAATCTTCAATGAGGCTATGGATCTCAAATCTTCATACTCGGAATGCCCCGGTGAACCATTCGAAGCTGGTAAAGAAGACGCCGAAGGTTGTGGTGAAGATGTATACGATGAAGATGCAGATCGACACGGCGGTGATGTTGGTGGCAATCCACCGGAGGAAACATCGATTCAATACCCACTGTGCAAAAAGAAGATGCAAGGTCATACGGATTGCAGAGAAAGCGTAACACAGTGTAATGTTAGAGTGATGGAGATGTCTGGAGGAAAAGTGATGGGAAAGGTTGACACAAGATCAGTATTGCAAGCAGAAAACCAGCAAAGAAGCGAAAAAGGTGGGGAGGAAAATGAAAATAGAAATCAGAAAGGGAAAGAAGCGACGTTAGGCTCGATAGGATCTTACCCTAGTACCAAGGGGGAGGATAGGATGAAAAATAAGAAGGCAAAGAGGAAATTTATTCTAAAGAAGCAGGAGACAGAACGCCACCAATGTTGCGAGTTAGAAAGAGAACGTGACAAAGTTGCTACAAGTGAGCCTCATCAATATACAACAAGTAACAAAGCCCAATCGAATGAAGTTGGGCTGCAAAGGGAAAGCAGAACTAGCGTAATTAAGGAGGGACAAGGGGGCCCAATAGTAATAATAGACAACGCTACACTTAATGAGGACTGCCACGTGAGCAACGATAGCAACGAGATTGTTACCGAAACACAGCTAGATGCGGAGGGTGTGGTGAGAGGCCCAATAGAACAAGTAAGTGCGGAAACTCCCTTAACCAATGGCGCAGATGCAAGGACGAATGAAGCTAGTAGTAGTAAGAAGCAGAGGTTTGGTAGTAATTCACTCAGCAATATATTATCTGATGACAACATTCATAATTGCAACAGAATCTTTTGGTTGAGAAGTGATCCTAGTGAAGCACAGAGGCTATGGGAACTGGGAAAAACATTGGGGGTAACATATGAAGGCAAAGAAGAAGAAATGGTTGGAAAATTGGTAATCTTGGAAGAAAGAGATAAGAAGAATTTGGAATTAAGGCCAGATGGTCAGGAGATGGGGGATAATCTAGAATGTCAATGAAGCTTTTGTCATATAATGTAAGGGGTCTTGGGGGAGGGTAAAATGGAAGTTTATAAGGCAGTTGGTGTTAAAAGAGGAGATACAATTTCTATGTATTCAAGAAACAAAAAGGGAGTAGATCAATCTAGAGGTTTGTGGTGCTATATAGGGAGACAAAGAAATTGCTTGGCTGCACAGCCCTGCAATTAATTCAACTGGTGGTATTTTAAGTGTCTAGAATAAAGAAAGCTCAGAAATCACAAATCTGTTTGTTGGTGATGGATTCTTGTTAGTGGAAGGGAAATGGAGAGATGGAGATTGCAATGCAACCATTGTCAATGTTTATTCTTCATGTGACCTACTTGGCAAGAGAAGACTATGGGAGGAGCTAAAACAGAAAAAAAAAAAAAAAAAAAAAAAAAAAAAAAAAAAGGCTAGTACAACTCATTTGTGGTCTGTTGTAGGGGATTTTAACAGTGTTAGAAGGGGAAGTGAGAGAAAAGGGGTGGTGGATAATTATGGTGGTGGAGGTGAGTGTGAAGAATTCAACCAATTTATTGACAACTTAAAAGTGGAGGATATTCCAATGGTTGGAAAAAAATTCACTTGGTTTAGGCCAAATGGACGAGCAATGAGTAGGATTGACAGAATATTGGTGAATAGAGAATGGCTTAACAAATGGCCCGGTTCATCACAATATGTCTTGGAGAGAAATATTTCGGATCATTGTCCTTTGGTCTTGAAAAATGCAATAGAGGATTAGGGACCAAAACCATTTAGAATGTTGGATTGTTGGTTTGAAGACAAGAATTTTGCTAAATTTGTGGAGGAAGCATGGAAGACATTGGAATACCAGGGTTGGGGTGCATACGTGCTAAACGAGAAGATCAAAGGGATAAAAAAAGAATTGAAAGTATGGAACAAGGAGCATTTCAGGAATGTGGAAAAGAGATATAAGGAGGTACAAATGGAGTTGAATTACATTGAAGAGAAAGGAGAGAATGGGACTTTGAATGATGAGGAGGTGGAAAGGAAAAGAGAATTGCAAGAGCAATTTTGGAGGGCATCAAAATAATGTGAATCTCTCATTAGGCAAAAGGCAAGGATGAAATGGAATATGGAAGGTGATTGTAATACCAAATATTTTCATAGTGTGGTTAATTGGAAGAGAAAGAAAAATATGCTAAGAGGACTTATGATAGAAGGATCTTGGGTTGATGAACCAACAAAAGTAAAGGAAGAGGCAAGAAGATTCTTTGAAGCTAGATTTGCGAAGAAGTTTGGGATAGATCGAAACTTGATGGGGTCCCTTTTAAAAAAAATTCGAAGGAGGATAATACTTTATTGTTGAGAAGCTTTGATGTAAGGGAAATAAAGGATGCAGTATGGGAATGTGGAAACTTGAAATGTCCTGGCCCAGATGGTTTAAACTTCAAATTCATAAAAAAAAAAAATTGGCACTTGATGAAGGAGGATGTGAAGAGGTTCCTAGATGAGTTTCATGAAAAAGGGGTTTTTCCAAGAGGTAGCAATGCCTCTTTCATTACACTTATTCCAAAGGTTGATGAACCACAAAAGTTGGGTGATTTTAGGCCAATTTCACTTGTTGGGTGTATGTATAAAATATTATCCAAGATTTTAGCAAATATAGTGAAAAAGGTTCTTAGTGGAGTCATTGATAAAAGTCAAAGCGCCTTTTTGGAAGGGAGAAATTTGTTGCAAAGTGTGGTGGTTGCCAATGAAACTATTGATGATGCAAGAAGGAAGAAGAAGAAGTGCCTTATGTTTAAAATAGACTATGAGAAAGCATATGATTCCGTTTGTTGGAATTTTGTCTACTACATGCTCCAAAGACTAGGTTTCAAAGAAAAGTGGGTATTATGGATAAAAAGTTGTTTGTCTACAAGTATGGTGTCGGTCTTAATTAATGGAAGCCCATCTAACGAATTTAAAATGCAAAAAGGCCTAAGACAAGGTGATCCTTTGGCTCCATTTCTCTTCATCACAGTGGCGGAGGGGCTTAGTGGTTTGATGAGACAAGCAATTTCAAAAGGGTTCTTCACAAGTTATCATGTTGGGAAGAAGGAAATTGAGGTCAACCTTCTACAATACGTGGATGATACCATAATTTTGGGGGATGCATCTCTCAACAATGTGGTCACAATCAAGAGCATTATGCAGTGTTTGGAGTTGGCTTCCGGATTAAAGGTAAGCTTTTCTCAAAAGTTGCTTTGGGGTGGTAGGGGTTGAGAGAAGGGAAGGGGTGAGATTTGCAAACTTGATTAACTGTAGTCTCTTATCTTTACCTTTCACATATTTGGGTATTCCCCTTGGAGCCAATCCAAGAAGGGTGGAAACTTGGAAATCCATAATTGGTAAATTTAAGAGGAAACTTGCACCTTGGAAAAATAAATCATTATCATTTGCCAGAAGGGTTTGCTTGATTAATTTCGTTTTGTCTTCTTTGCCAATCTTCTTTTTATCTTTTTTTAAGATCCCACAAGAGGTTGAAAAATCAATTATGTCAATTCAAAGAAATTTCCTTTGGGGTGGTGAGAAGGATAAAAGAAAGATGAGTTGGGTGACTTAGGAGAGAGTATGTTGCTCGAAGGAGCATGGAGGGTTGGGTATCAAAAATATTGTTTTATTCAATGAGGCTTTGTTAGCAAAGTGGAGATGGTATTTGTTTAATCATAAAGATGCCGTGTGGGTAGAAATCTTAGAATCAAAATATGAAGGGTGGAGGGGTCTTGAGAGGGGTGACTACAATAACAAATCATCATTGTGGTGGAGGGATTTAGTGTTAGTTTGTGGTGGTAAGAGTGAGTCTAAATGGTTTGATAGAAGTGTAACTTGGAACATTGGGGAGGGAGATCAATGCAGATTTTGGTGGGACAATTGGCTCGGTAATGGGAGACTTGTGGAGAAGTACCCAAGATTATTCAACATTTCCTTGCAACAAAATGAAGTTGTAAAGAATATGGGGGTTTGGAGTAATGAAGGCTGGAGATGGAAATTTGAGTGGAGAAGGAGAATGTTTGATTGGGAACACGATCAATTTTTGGAACTACAAAATTCTGTGCTGAGTTTAGCGGTGCAAACAGGTATAAAGGACACATGGAGGTGGGGTGATCATGAGCATGGAACTTTTACAGTTAAGAATGCATATATCATACTACATGGTGAACGGATTGGATCACATGAAATGGAGATTATGAAACATATTTGGGCTTTAAAAGTGCAGCCTAAGGCTAAATTCTTCATTTGGAGACTTATGCTTAATAGATTACCCCTATTCATTAGAAATATTATCCATGATCCTATTCAATGTCTCTGCCGTTTCTGTTCAGTTTCGGAGGAATCTATTTCTCATTGCTTCTTCTCTTGCAACAAGGTTCTGGAAGTATGGCAGTATTGTTATAGATGGCTGCAACCGACATCAGTTTTTCCACAGGCAGCGGAAGCACATTTCTGGCAACACTCACACTCTTTATTAACAAAGAGGGAAAAAGAATGGTGGTGGGTTATTTGGGCTGCAGTTGTGTGGTGCTTATGGAACCTTAGAAACGATTGTGTGTTTAATGGTGGATCATTTGACAAAGAAAGTTTGCTGCAGACAATCACATTCACTGCTTGGTCATGGCTTAAAGCCTTTTATGCTAATAGATTCCCATATTCATTTGCTTTATTTGATTCGGGTGGTTTGGCATGTATGGCATATACCATTGTGTTGATTATCTTGGTTTTAACTTTGTAATTATGTCTCATGAAAATGGTACTGCTGGTACCGTATCAATAAAATATTTGCCTTTGCCGGGATACCCTTGTTGTAGCCATCAACCAAGCAATTGAATCCGTAATGCAAATACGCAGTAATGTTCATATAGATATAAATCGAGTCAGAACATTAGACTAGACATATAGGTTTCTTCATCTAAGTTAGTTAATGGGGTCATCTTGTAGGTAAGACCTAGACAATTGAGTCCTTTTGGGATGGAGACAACAGACAAGTAGTACTAGTTAATGCTCCTAACGTATATAGAAAAAGCACAAGATTTTACTTTTCTAATTCTTCTAGTTGGTGTTAGTAATTTCTTCGCATCTTTATAAGAGTGATCACCTCTTGGGTCGAGTTAAGTAACGGAAATTCTTAATCTAATTCAATTAAAAGTCATTAGGTTAGGTTAGGTTGGAATTAAAGTACTTCTAGATACTAATTTCATCCATCTCAACTCAATTACATTTAAAATAAAATAAAAAATAGAAAGAAAAAATTCACAAAATAGGAAAATTCAGAAATTATAAAAATTGGAAGAAAATTAATATCTTTTCTTAAATGTCAAAATTATTTCATAAAGCATATTTTTTAAATTACATTACGTGTTTTTTATACTAATTATTACATTAAGTTTTTTTTATTTTTTAATAAATTAGATCGAGTCAATTATGGAATTGCTAAACTTAATATCTAATCCGAATTTTATACAAATTTAACTCCATCAAAATTGTGAACCAAACTCTCTCCTTTTTTTTTTTTTTTTTTTTGATTAATTACACTTTTGGTTCCTCAAGTATCATAATTGTGCGATTTTGGTTCATCAAATTCCAATTGTATTAATTAGGCTTAAAATCACACAATTACAATATCTAATAGACCAAAAGTGTAATTAAGTTTTTTTTTCTTAGGTCAATTGTACCTATGATAACCCTACTTCTTACTTTGATATTTAGTCAGAGCATTCAAATTTCAAAGAATCAAAGCAGAAATTTCAAGTTTGACTTACCTAATGTCTGAACTATTCCGTGATGACAAGAGGATTGGTAACCAATTATACGAAACCTTGATATTGAAAGCAAACCATGTTTGGAAGTTGGAACTAGGACAGGAGACTAATCGTGCGGTAGAAATTAGATTTAAGTTGATGATGTTATTATAACTTGATAACTGATAAGTAACATCATTTCAGAGCATATTGGATAGAGGAAATTGGAGTGAGCAAATTATACTCACAACCTGGTTTTTTATATTGCACATGACAGTATGCAGTATTAATAAAGAGAGAAAAACAAAAATTTTACCTTGCATGACCTCACTATAATTAGCTGCAAGATCAACTAGTTATATAAAAAATGGTTTTTCCCTCCCTAACAAAATCATGTCTTATTCAACATTAGAAAAGGATCCAAATCCTTTAATTCACATTTTACCTCTTAGGTAGCGTCTCTTTGAATTTACATCATAACGCTAACACGGAACTTTTTCTTTCCTCATGTTTGTGGATTTTTATTTAACTTCACACGAGTTCAAAATTCCAACACAAATTCGGACAATGGGTAATGTTTAATAATCCAAGATTCATACAGAAATGTTTACGTCATAATGTCACATGTTAAGTAATTAAAAAAAATATTTATTATAAAAATCATAAGAAAACATAAAAAAATCATGGACACAGACACAACTGACGCACTCTAGGCTTTTCAAAATGCACCGTTGGCGTTGATTATGCAGTCACTTCAACTTTCCAAAGTAAAAATAGGGCTTTTTTTTTTATAAAAATGATGTAATTTTTCCAAAATATTACCAAAATGGATAAGTCGTGTTTTAAAACATAATTTCATATAAAAGAAGTCATGTTTTAAAAAATGACTTTAATTTTAGTATTTTTTTTTAAAAAAAATAGAAGTCGTACTCTAAAAATCGATTTTCTAAAATTTTGATTTTATTTTTATTTTCATTCATGAAGTCGTGCTCAGATTCTCAACTTTCATAATTTTTTTGAAATTGCTATTTACACTCCCATTTTATCGATACACCCCTTTTTAAATTTTTTTCATTAAACATAAGAAAAACAACTTTAAAAATATATTCGGAATAAAATATTACTCAAATAATTCCTAACTCTTAATTAATTTCTAGTTGAGGGCAGTAGGAAAAAAATTTAAAAAGGGGTGTATCGATAAAAATAGGTGGTGTAAATATCAATTTCCAAAAAAATATATGAAAATGGTTACCCAGTAGTACACGACTTAATGAATGAAAATAAAAAAAAAAAATTAAGGAAAGGGGGTGTATCAATAAAAATAGTCATTTTCAAAAAAAAATATGAAAATCGTTGCCCAGTACACGACTTCATTCATGAATGAAAATAAAATAAAAAATTAAGGAAGTCGATTTTTAGAGCATGACTTATATTTTTTTTTAAAAAGAAAATGCTGAAACTTAAGTCATATTTTAAAATATAACTTCTTTTATATGAAGTCGTATTTTAAAACACAACTTATCCATTTAAGTAATTTTTTTAAAATCTATCCATTTTGGTAATTTTTTCGAAAAATTACACCATTTTGATAAAAAAAATATAAAAAAAAAACCTAAAAATAGTGATTTATTACATTAACTAAATGATTTTTCAGCACAGTAGATCAGTTGAACTAATTGCTTCGTCCAATAATCAAATCAGTTTTGTTAAAGCTAATAATTAAGATATAATAAATAAATAAATTATTAAAAATCACGGTAAAAATGTAAGGGTAATAAATATTACATTTTTAATAAAAACAATGAAGTTACATCATATTTGCTTACATGTTTTCCTGTTTGAAAAACAAAAAAAAAAATTGTCTACTTTTACCCAAATTTTTCAATAATTCTCAACAGAAAATCAAACACACTAGCTCACCATGCCGTGGACCATCAACATTAATATATTAGTCTTACAAAGCTGAACAATTTTATAGTCAGATAGTGTTGAGATCAACAGCTTTATCGAAATATAGATAATTCTTGTTATTGTTTCAAAGATATTAATCTTGTAAGGGTTGGAAAATAAAGGGTAGAGATGCAGCTTTTCTTCTCTTCTCTTCTCTTCTTGGACTTATTCAACTTTAATCCAAAGATGCACTTAACAGCTCAAATATCAGATGCGTTTTAAGTCTAATTTACTAAGATAAAATGATCTATCAGATCTTCATATCGCTGGCTGCATAAATGCATGCAAAATCTTACTGCAAGGAATACATATACACACAGGCCATTATATAAAGTGTAGATTAATATCCTTCTAAGCAACCAGCAATGACTTAAATATTGATCAGCCTAGGGCCCTTGATTCCTCATCAGATAGTCTTTTCCTCCCAGTCACAAAACATAGACGCGCCACGGCTCGTGGCTCGCATAAAATGACCAAAAATTTCAATTTACAAAGGCAATGTGCCTTGTGCTCACAAGGAGGAAAAGTGTTCAAAACTAGGAAGCATGAGGCATCCGTTGTTTTTACCTTTTAGAGCCACCTTCATCTGTGAGGGCCCTTTTGAGTAGGGTACATTTTTGAAGCAGGGAAATTAGAGCACCCCATATTTTGAGGTTATTTGCAAATTTATGCTTCTACAGCAACAGCAGCAGGAGCAGGAGCAGCTGCTTCATCAGTGGAATCAAGCGATGCCATTTCTTCCATTAGTTCCATAACATCTCCAATCATTGCCTGCTCCTCTGGCTCCAGTTCTGGCTCAGCATTAAGAATCTTCTCCCTGAGCTTTGTTGCTAATTCTTGTGCACCATCGCTCTCTGCCAGGAACCTCTTTAGAGCATCCTTGCCATGGAAATTCCGGCCATTATATTCAAAAAATGAACCACTCTTCTTTATGATTTTGTATTTTACGCTCAACTCTATAAGCTCTGCTTCTCTACTTATACCTTTGCCGAACTCAAGCTCAAACTGTGCAGTTTTAAATGGAGGGGCATGCTTGTTCTTCACAACCTTGACAAGAACCTGGCTTCCTAAAGTCTGCATAATAAAATGCCATAAAGGATAAGTACTCTTACCATAAATTAGATCTTAATGTGTTCAAAGCAATATTATGACCCGCAGCTGTGAAATATTGCACAAGCAGAGACCACATACAAAAGATTAAGTGTGAGAAAAAAGAGACTATCCTAGATAGCTAGTGAAGAGCACTAGTTTGAGGGTCAGCATTAGAACAACTTGCATCCAACGAACAAATAATAAAGATCTTTCGATCTAACTATTGTTAGAGTACTTTTATAATTATAAAGGTACGATACTTTGGAAAGAGAAGAGAAGAGTTCAAATATTTACTCCAAGCTTATTTGAAACCATAACATTTGAGCAGGCATGGCAATAGTAATGCAGGATGCAAAGAGAAGAATTTAAAGATGATTTGTACCTCTTCACCCTTCTTGACAAGCCCAACTCTTTTGATATTTAGCCGCACAGAAGCATAGAACTTCAGAGCATTACCACCACAAGTAACTTCAGTGGGCCCACCAAATCCCCCAAAAGTAGAAATCTTTGACCTCACCTGGAGAAGCATACACAAGAATTCCCATAATTGAAAGATAAACATTTCTCTGAAGTAATTTCAACAAAAATACTCGTATCAAAAAGAAAAAATACACATTCTTACACAGTATATAACCAACAGTAAAATATAATAGCATGCGTGCCACGAACATTCCCTAGGATCAAACAACTTTCTCAATCAAGCACAATCATGTAGGCAGGCCTGGCAGAGCAAGCTCAACTCTCCACAAATTTACAAAATTGGTTAACTAGCAAATGGAAACTGGCACACCAATATACATTAGTCCAAATAGATCGGCATCACATGATTCAATTAATTTATTAGGAATAAGAGTGAAAACGTAGCTAGGCAAAAGTGACATTAAATAGGAAAGAACACTAGCAGAACAAAGCTAGAAAGGGAACAAATGTTTAATTTCACCATAACAATAGAGTATAAGTTATAAAACATAACATTCTAATTACAACAGCAAACTCATAAGACATAATAACGAACCTAAGAGCACATTGGCTGTCAGACACTAATCAAGCCCAACCGCAATCACTAAATGGACAGTGAATCACTCTGGCTCAGAAGGTCCAGAAAATATAGTCATGGACCAAGATGGAATTTAGTACACATCAGACTAGCCCAACCCAAACATAAATTTGTTATGCATGCTAAATTGCTCAATATAAATAAATAAATATTCACAAATTGTCATAGGCAAACATGATGACAGAGCAATGAAACTGTAGCTGATACCTGGTTTATAAAAACCAATATACACTGTGAAAGTGACAAGGAGTGGCACAATTTCCGAAGAGCCTGGCTCATCAACCTAGCCTGCATTGCCATGTGAGCATCACCCATCTCACCATCAAGCTCGCCTTTAGGAACAAGAGCAGCTACCTATAAATGGAAACATAGCAAAATGTTGAAGACACTAACTCAACTTATATAAGTTAGACTTAATTGCAATTTTTACTCCCAACTTTTTAATTTTTGGCAGATTTTACCCCCAACAAATTAATTTGGCGCATTTTATCCCCAACTTTTAAAAAAAGTTGCAAATTTTACCCTCCACAATTTTGATAACGTGGCATGTTAAAATAGTTGTATTTTTTACCCCAACTTTTTACTTTTTGGCAAATTTTACCCCTAACTTTTTACTTTTTGGTGAATTTTATCCCCTTTTTTATGCTTATGTCAACATGCCACATCATCAAAACTGTGGAGGGTAAAATTTGCAACTTTTTTAAAAAGTTGGGGGTAAAATGCGCCAAATTAATTTATTAGGGGTAAAATCTGCCAAAAATTAGAAAGTTAAGGGTAAAACTTGCAATTAAGCCTATAAGTTAAGAACATCAACCCAGTGAAACAAGATATCAATGAAATCATCCAAAGTTCCAAACCATATCAAGGCAAATACATATATATATATGGTAAAATATTTTAACAACTTCTAAAATTAGACTGTGTCTATGCTAAAATATGTGTCATTTCCAGAACAGTATCCACATCTCATATTTCAGGCTCCCAAGAACTTGCAATCAAACACATTATTTGCTGCACAATACATGCAGAACAAAGATCTCCAAGTGCAAAACTTACATTAGGATTATTTCATTATATACATACATACTGACACATGACAAAAGTCATTCAATATTTACTTTTTTAAGTAATTTAATGCATTTTAGTATTAATAAAAACAAAACATGCAGAGTTCCATACTTACACTGTCAACAACAATTACATCAACTGAACCACTCCGGATTAAGGTATCCACAAGGCTAAGTGCTTGTTCACCACAATCTGGTTGTGAGAGAAGCAAGTTCTTAGTATCTACACCAATTGACTCTGCAAGTGTCTTATCAAGTGCATGCTCAGCATCAACAAAGGCACAGTAGCCTGCATGATACAAACAACTTAATTAACAGATATACTATTAACAAGTTAAACAGTAACAAAAATATAGGTGCTTACAAAGAAGTTAATGACGAAACTTCTGAAAATGTTGGGGTAAATAAGTTGATTTTAACTTATGCAAAAAATTTGATTCAGTTTAGCTCTAATACAACCAAAAGCAAAAGAGATTTCAATTATCACTTCAAAAATAGCATATAAAGATAACCTCCTAGCTTTTGTGCTTCCGCAATCACATGCAAAGCAAGAGTTGTTTTGCCAGAAGCCTCTGGACCAAATATTTCCACAACACGCCCCTACAGACATCACAGTTAAGTTACATATCATGATCAGAATATAGCAGTTACATAATGAAATAATAGAAACCCCAGAAATATTCCAGTCTGATTGTATTATTTGAAATAGGAAATGGAGCTCATACAGCTCTTACAGACAAGGAAAAACAGTATACCAGAGCCTATATCTCCTCCAGAGAGGAACTCTCCTAACCGCCCAATACTATACCCCCCAATGACTCCCTCCTCTCACTATCTTCCTAAATCCAATATTCTGACAGAATTCCCCCAAATGCGGTACCAACTGCCAGTGCCATGTCACTAAGACACTAACTAATTCTCCCTTGACCCCACTTCTGGAATAAACTCTCCAAACTATGGGCTTCTTTGGGCTCAAATCCATCAACTGATCCACAATTCCTCCCATGTCAACCTGCGATCCACAGGTCCTATCATGAAACATAAGATTGTTTCTCTCATTGCTTTTTCTCAATATATATATATATCCCAACACTTATTTTACAGTTGCAAAGTAAACTATTGAAACCCAAACAATCTGTTAAGAACATTAACAAGAGATAATGGCCTTATAAACTGAATAGACACTGATATTTTCAAAACAGATAAAGTTATATAATTGTAAGAGAAATGCTGGCAACACTCTCTTTGACACTCTCTTTCTAATACTCTCTCTGTTATTGGTTGAAATTTATTGAAAATCACCAATTTTGGTGGATCCCACATCCCATTTAATGATTCTCTTTCTTGATTTAAATGTGGAACCCACCAAAATTAGTGATTTTCAGTAAATTTACATCAATCACAGAGAGTATCGAAAATAGAGTGTCAAAGAGAGTATCGCTCTTAGAATGTGGGTTTGGGCCTAACACAACCTCAAAAGCTAGCTCATAGGATGAGGGTTGTCTCCCACTTATATATTATATTTCGGCCTTATCTCTAGCCAATGTGGGACTTGGGTTTTTCCCAGTACACCCCCTCACACCCAGCACTTTGGGACTTGGTGTGTGGATAACAATGGTGGGTGACCCTTTTTAATGGATCTAGGATATGCTCTGATACCATCTTAGAATGTGGATTTGGACCTAACTCAACTCCAAAAGCTAACTCATAGGGTGAGGGTTGCCCCCCACTTATATATTGTATTTCGGCCTTATCTCTAACCAATGTGGGACTTGGGTTTTTCCAATAGCCGCTGGCATTACTCATAATTGTAATTGGCAAATACACAAAAGAAATATGGAGGGAAAATTAACAAATTGAACCCACCCACTCCAAACCAAAGAAAAATGAAAGGCTTTTTGTCATCAAAAAGAGCACTTATTCAATATATTAAAAATAAAAAAATAAAAAATAAAAAGAAAAAAGAGCTCAACATTGGTTCAGGTACAACAGAAGACAAAGACACAAGGATACCTTTGGAAGACCTCCGACCCCAAGTGCTATATCCAGAGCAAAAGAACCAGTAGACACCACAGGTATATTTTTAGGAGCCACAGAACGACCAAGCCACATGATAGATCCCTTTCCATATGCAGAGGTGATCTGATCAATAGCTTGTTGTAGGGCCAAATCTTTCTTAGACATGTTCTCTTCACCTGAGTCACTTCCATCTGATTTAGACCTCCTTTTACCTTCAAGTGTATAAAAAATTTAAAACACCATCAACGTAAAATCAGCACAAACTCAAAAAAAAAAAAAAAAAGGTAATAACAAAAATCTTGCAGGAAGAAAAAGGCAGCAACCCTTAAGCCAGTATCTGTGCTTACTATGACTAAAATGCACAAAATAAAAAAACTAAAACACACATTTCTCTGTTCCTGTTTGGTTCACAGCAACAAATATCTACCTAAATTATAGAGTCAACAACAAAATGAATAGGCATTGGTGGTTCCAACAGACAGAGTCCCTATGTCACAAAGTAATATTAGAAAATAAAACTAAAATGACACTTTGAAAAACCCTTACGAGTTGAAAAGCTCAAAACTTGAGACGTGCCCAATACTCCTGGTTTAAAGCAAAAGCGCTGCAAGCAAAAGGGTACAAAAAAATCACCATCATTCATTCACGCACCAATCCAAAAAAAAAAGAATATATATTTTTTTTTAAAAAAAAGAATATTCTTTAAAAAAGAAAATAATATAATGCATCACCGTTAGAAGGTCGGAGTGGAACAAAGAACGTTTGAGGAGGGAAGTGTTAGCGTTGCGAAGCAGACTCGCCATGGAAAAAGAAGCACCAAAACAGGAATAATTATTTGTTTTTGTTCAGAAATGAAGTGTGCAGTGTCAGTGAGTGAAGTAAACTGGAATGTCTTTTTTCTTTTTTTTCTTAATTTTATATTGGTGCAATGAATTAGGGTTTGCTTTCCCTCCAAAATCAATTTCCACTGCCATTGCCAATTGCCAATTCTTTTTGTTTTTCGGGGAACGAAAGGTTCGTGTATGTTACATCTTTGTTGGGCCTGGCCCATGAAATTATTTAGGCCTTTTATTGAGTTGACCAACATGAAGGAGTGTATCTTGTTGTAATTATTATTTTGTATTTTTGTTACTAAATTATGTCCGAAAAATGTGTTGCGATGTCAAATTTATCTCCAAACATTTACGTGCATGAATTTCAAATATTTAATCATTTATCATTTGTTTTCAACAGGATTGAAGGATACATGTTATTTAGACCAACAAAAAAATTATATGTCGAACTCAACTTTACTTCTCAACTAGTGAATTCTTCCGTACAATGCATGGCGTAAATTATGAATTGGGAATTAATATTAAATATTATTTTAAGAAAATCATGTTATAAGGATTAATGTGTCATTAATAATAGAAAATTGTTTTATCGTGCAATGATTAAGTATAAACATGTTTGAAAGTAAAAAAAAAAGTAAATTATGTAGAAAAAATTATACAAATAAATTAAGAATACATTATTCTATTTAATAGATGAAACAAATATAAAACAATAGTCAAAACAATGTGTCACCTATATTGATACCAACTCATTTTACAAAAGATGAAACAATAATTGTAAAAAAAAAAAAAAAAGCATCATGAACACCTATAATACATCTTTTTAATGCAGAATGCAGATTGTCCTACAACACCTATATCAATGCACGCGACATTACTTCTCAACGTTAGGATGAGGTACTTAGTTGGGGGGAAAACAAATAATAAACTATTTGATGTTAGAAAATGAAAAATAATTGATAGAACAGTGAATTACTAAACTTCTAGGGTTTAACACACTAAAGTCGGCCTAACGATGGAAGATTTGGGTTGGGTTCTTTCCTCCATTTTCAATACTTTTGCTTCGGGTATAAATTTCAATATCAATATATACTCCCTTTTCTATGTTCAAGGTTTTTAGTAGCAACCAGGGATTATGAATCCAAATTCAAGTTCTAGCCGACAATACAAATTCTATCTTAAGTACCAAGTATAGGCGGACCTATATGTGTTTGAGAGTAGGTAAATGCATCCCCTCATTTTAATAAAGTCGCATGTATTTATTTTAAAATTTTATATTTTGTACTTCTAATTTTATATGTTTGAATCTCCTAACCTATTTTCATGTAAGCATAAATAAATACATCCCTTTATTTTAATAAAATTATAAGTATTTATCTTAAAATTTTATATTTACACCTCTTATTTTTATGTGTTTGAACCTATTATTTTATTTTCTCACTCTTCTTATATAATAATTATTATTAGATTTATTTTTCTAAATAGATTGTCCCCACTGGTCCCGGATCTTAGATCCGTCACTGGTACCAAACATCATATCAAAATATTAAGCCGATCAAACAATTAAGAAAAACTCTTTTAACAAGTTAGGAAATATACAATAACAATGAACTTTTTAACACTATACCTTAACCCAGAACCATAGGTAACGGGTCTACGTATATTCTTACATGTATGATCTTTTATTTAACTCATTTTTTACCAATACGAGACTTTCAACAACCCTATTGTATTTAAAAATCTAAATAAAATCTCTATCTCATATGCAACATTTTTTTTGCGGCCAAGTAACCAAGTTTTCATCTATTTATATTTTTTATCTGTATCATCCACTGCTGCCAGGCATTTAAATCACTCCATGCTATATTGTTGCCCTCATAGGGGTAGTAAGTCTATCCTTTTTGCCCTTATCATACCAATATAATTGAGCTAATGAACTTTACAGACTCTTATGACACTTGGTCCAACTATTGTTCACTTGTAAACCAAAATATTTTTTTTTACTTTCATGGTTTAGAGAAAAGTTGAATTCCATGAACCTTCTACTTTATATGGCACCTATTGTAACGGTGGTCTTCATATGCTATAAAGGATATCAGGATTATCTGGTATCTGCACTTCAGTTCTATTCTTGCATAGTAGTGTGCTTACTCTCCAGGCATGTCCTTACACCATAGTTCTAGTTAAGGCTTCTTGAGGCTTTCAATATGTGAAGTATATTAAATATCTGGACTAGATGCCAAATGTTTCAATATATTCTGTTCATTAATTACAAGGACTCAAGGAGCAACCTTGCTACAGTACAACTGCGTCACCTTATTACTTTAATCAATAGTTTTATAAAAACCACCCAGCCTCCATTTTACTCAGCCAGGTGTCCACACATCCTTTTATTTCAATATTTTATTGTTTACTCTCATTAAAACACCGGCCACTGTTTTATTTTTTTTCTTCCTCTGCCTGTGCAGAGCACAGGAACTCCTCTAGTTTTTACTCAAAAACATTACAGCCAGATCTCTAAAAAGGACCTTCTTAACTTCATTTTTTCAAGGACTAAAAGTTAATATTGCCCTATTTACAAGCCTAAAAACATATTAACCCTTAAATTTATCATTGAAAATTAAGACCTGCGATTTCTGGGAGAAATGGACAAAGCACGAAAAAAAATGTACTTTTGCCGCAATACTAATTCAAATTAACAAAATTGTGTATAAATAAATTAATAAGAAAAATGATAGTAACAAAGCACAACCTATAATATATTTTAAGTATCTGGAATGACTTACAAATTCCAACAGTAACAAATCACAGCATCCCTGACTATAATATATCCACATTCTCTCAAAATGGATGGGAAAAGGGAGAAAGGGACTCTCAATAAATTCAGACTATAGGATCTAGGGAGGAAAATGAATTAAGGACCATGAAAAATTGCATGAAATTGAAACCCATTTTTTCATCAAGCACCATAGGACCCCAAAAACACCCATCAGCCACAAAACACTCCGAAGGAAATAAACAATTACTGCTGCTTGCACTCTGGAGGTCGCTCACCCTGCTGACCATCACCAGCCTGTGCCCTTCCACTCTTCTGAACATTTATAACCAAAATGGAAATCAGGAATCCAATTATCAGAGCCATGGATAATAAAGAGTGTTAACTATACAACATCAAGCAAAACAAATTTAAAACAGAAAACGCGAGACATATATTGGGTGAAATCATGTGTATATAATTTCATTCACATCACAAAATAAAAATATCTTACCTTAGCTGTGGATGACTGCAGCAACATTCCAAAGGAAATTGACAACACAGTGCAGGCGAAAAACAAATGCATCAATTCAGGTTCAAACCTCAAATAAAGAATAAACCAAGGTTTCAACACTCCAAATCAATTGACATTATACCTTCTTTTTAGTCTTAGTTTCTTCCTCCTCTTCATCGTCGTCATCTTCATCTTCGTCTTCATCCTCCTCTTCATCATCCTCATCTTCATCTTCATCCTCATCATCCTCCAGGTCTTCAAACTCATCTCCCTGAGCTGCCTCCCCAGTAAACCATGATACAGCATGAGGGATAATTTTGTCTCTTATTGTTGACCTACATAGGAATCAAGATTAACTAAGAATAGATTCAAGAATACAGATGCAAGGAGCAACATGAATCAACAGTTATGCTTAGACAGCATAAGATGAGCAAGCAACAGGTTGGATAATAAAAAATATAAGGTAGCTCATACAAGCAAAAGGTAGCAACTAGGCTTACCCAATGTCATAATCTTGTTCCATCTGATTCTGAAGTTCCTCAGCCTGTTGAAAAAATGAAACTATTATAGCAATAGACAAAAGTTTCATATTTATTTTTAGCCTTAAGTTTATCAAGACAGACTGTCATACCAAATCTTCATCAATGTCATCATCATCTTCAGGGACTTCTGGTGGTTTGAAAAAATTGAAGAAGCTTTCACAGATTTCAGTTTTGGTAATTGGTTTAGCATTCTTTGAACCCTTCTTAGGCTTTTTCTTCAAAACCTTCTGAGTCAAGCATTTTCCTGGATACCATTCAATGTCCGTCCTATTAAAAAAAGGCAGCAATCAAACCTTAATCAACATCAAGCCAGACCCTTTTGACGAGATTGTGAACAATGGAAACAGATTACATAATAGCATCATGTAAAATGAACAGCATACCCAAGTGCTTTCTCCAATATAGGTTCATCCTCATCAATCATATGATATGTTTTTGTCAAGACAGTATTTGAAAAGTAAGGATTGGTATCAAAGAAGAACTCAAGCTTGAATCCTTTAGGATTTTCTATCCTGCTCCACTTGATATCTTTAAGAAACTTGAGAGCACCTTCGTCACGCTCTGAAATCTAGTTAACAAAGAAGCAGTGAAAGGATCACTAAAAAAAGCAACTTTTTTGGTCCAACTAAAAATGAAACTTTTATGCGAAACTCATAACATTCAGGGGGAAGAAGTTCACAGTTGGAACACCATTGACTAACCTCTTCAGCTAACACATCATTATTTTTCATTGCATTGAGCCAAAAAGAAGGCACTCCTTTCTCTACACAAGTCACAAGTAAATTGCTATATCAGAGAATTGAAACAACACAAGAATAAGGTGTCATTTCTATAATTACTACCTTCTTTATCCTCTTCTGATTCATCTGTTGTTTCGTTTGCTGCCCCTTCGACTTCAGTAACACCATTTACGATTTCATAGCGCTGCATCCATTTATAATAAGTTCAGTGACAAAGCTATTACATCAAATAATCAAACAATCCAATACAAATCAAAATCAAGAATTTCAAAATAGATTAAAAGAACATTAAGTATGCTCAAATTGAATAACAAAAACAGCAATGTCATCAAGTTTGGTATCCATGAGAAGCAAATTATGCAACACATAGAAAGATAACTTAAACATCATATGCAAGTCTCTACGTTACAGAATAATCAGGATACCTTTGTATACAAAGGCTGATACAATTTTTGGTACTTGGCTTCAAGAGCTTCTCTCTCCTTGAAGAAGTCTGCCTCTAGTTCATCATGTTTACCCTGTACAGTCCATAAACAAATTCAGAAGCTGACATTATGCAACACCACATTCGCCCATCTTTGCAAGATAGCTAATTAAAAAACAAACACAGATTAATAACAGGGAAGCTCATGTCAAAACAATTAGTGAAAAAGGTCTAACCATAGAGATCGAACTCCAATTCAAAATCAAGACTCAATACAATTGTTTTACCTCACAAGATATATAGATAAGTAGTCAGGGTACAAACATAAAATGTTATAAAAAAAAAGTAAATGAAATAATGAAAAAGAATTTAATCATTGCAAAAATATTTCGCCTCAGCCAAAGTTAAATTTCTGATTATACAAAAGTCCAACAGAAATCAGAAACTCTAGAAACCAATTCTCCCTATCAAAATGTGAACTTTAGATGCACCAACATCATGATGTCACTGTTCACAATGATTTCACAGATAAACTGTTTATATGAAGGGATAAACTATACAATAAACCAACAAAAGGATAAAATATAAGCTACACACAATAGTAGCATCAAAACTGAAAAATTTACAATGGGAGGATATACCTGAATCTCTCTGAGAGATTCAACACGCTTCCTGACATTAGGGGATAGACTCTCTAGAACATCAGAATGCTGCCCAGCCAGACTCTGTATCTTGCTCTGCACACGGATTCAACCACGCACAAATTATATAATAATAGATTAACCAATTCACCAATTACTCAAACACCGAAACCCAACCATAGAACTTGTATTCCAGCAACGCACACAAAAGAATTCCATCATTCTTCAAACTTAAAATAAAAATAAATAAAAAAGAAAATAAAATTTTCATTTCAGGATTTAGAAACAGGAAGAGTTGAGGAAACCTTGAGAGCACTGACTAGGTCGGCGCGATTCTCTTCGTTGAGGGCTGCACAGGGAAAACAAAAAGACGATTGAGAAAAAGAAAAAAGAAAAAAAAAATGAAGTAGGGAATGAAGGAGATGCAAACCAGAAGTGAGATCTGTCATGGCGATGTTGTCGTTGTTGTTGGTCATTGAGAATGTGTGAGAGGCAGAATGGAAGAACGAAAGCAGCGAGAGTGCTAAAACCCTAGAGAGAAGTAGAAGTAAAAAGGGTAAGCAGGGTTTGACGATGGCGTCTAATCCTTCTTCTCCTCTTCCTCCTTTTAAACAAGAGCATTCCCCTCCCTTTATTTATTTATTTACAAATATTAATTTAATTATGAGGTTGTTTTATTTGGTTGAAATATTATTATGGCTTTCTATCATATTAGTATTTTAGCCCATGTATAGTACAAAATAAATGTTTATTTTATATAACTAAAATTTATAATTTATTATACATAAATATTTCTAAATATATGAATTATATAATAATTAAAATTTGTAATAAATAAATCTTTTTTACAAATAAATTATACTATTTTAGATTTATGATAAATAATTTGTGTTATGATATATTGTTATTTTTATAATAAAAAAAATCAAATTCAAGTTAAAACTAAAGATATTGCAAACGATAGACTGAAAAAGACAAGAAGTTACAACTGACACGTTGTTAAGAACATATTTTAATATCTATCTATCTATATATTATATAAAATACAGTTGCTGATTAGGACTGATTGTCTACATGTCACATTCTTGTGACATTTTATATAATATATTGATTGATTGATATTTCATTCTTAATTTTAGTATCATTAATCAATTAATTAATTATAGATTAGCACAATCACAATCTTAATATTTGTAAGATATTTAATATATTTATAATTTTCTTTCTAGATTTAAAAAATGAAAATTTAAAATTATATTTTAATTAAAGTAATTTTAAAATTTTATGATATTAATTTATTCAATTTTAAAATATTATTATTATCATTATTATTATTATTTGATTTGATTTTATATTATATATTCAAATTCAATTATATGTTCAATATAGTGTAAAAAGTTTATTTTCATGACATATCTATCTATTTATCTTCTATATATTATATTCTATTATATAAGATTATATAATATACGGTAATTAGATTTCATTTCCTGACATAGTTTATTAATACCCTTCACCTTATCAATTATAAATTAATTCAAACTTAATTTATGATAATGATATAATAATATAATATGATTGCAATTAATTTATTTTATATAATCGATAGAATTGATCAAATTAAATGGTCTTGATTGCACTTAATAATAATATAATTTATTGCAATTAAATGGCAATCAAAATTTTGTAAAAAGAATCTCTCCTTAATATTACTATTATGTTTATATTTATAAATGATAAATAAATATTATTATTAATCTATATCTATCTATATCTATCTATCTATATATTATATAAAACACAGTTGCTGACTAGGATTGGTAGTCCATGCGTCGCATTCTGGTGAACTGTGTTTTATATAATATATAGATAAATATAGATAGATAGATAGAGATAGATATATAATCAATTAATTAATTATTGATTAGCACAATCATAATCTTAATATTTGTAAGACATTTAATATATTATTAAATTTCTTTCTAGATTTAATATTTTAATATATATTTTAATTTTTTAATTAAAGTAATTTTAAAATTATATTGATATTAATTTATTCGATTTGAAAATTATTATTTATTATTTTCAATTATATGTATAATATATGGTAATCGTGAATTAGATTTAATATTTTAATATGTATTTAATTTTTTTAAAATTAATATTAAAATTATATTGATTAAATCACTCCAATAATTTAATATTTAATTAAAGTAATTTTAAAATTATATGATATTTGATTTTATATTATATTCTACTATATGTTATCAATTGAATATTGAAGATTGAATAGTCATTCTTTCCTCATTTAATTTTGGGTTGTATGATTACAACAAATTGAACAAATATTATGTGAAAATTGAAGAATTATTTCCTCATTTATATTTTTTTTTTTCAGATTGAAAAGTCTCATTTCCTTATTTAATTTCAAATGATGTTTGTATTCTATTTATATCGTCATTTTCCTAAAACATGTTTCCAAATGATGTGGGTACTGTGAAGAGACAATTGTGATTTCGGGTGACGTTGATGACCGACACATGGTGTTAGTTTTACAGTGTTGTAGTGAATTTTTTTTCTTCTTCTAATGTTTTCTCTTTTTGTTCTTCTTTTGTTTTTCTTATTCCTATATTGTCTTTGTTTTTCTTTTATTTTCTCATGTTTATCTTTTGATCTTCGATTACAGGTGGTGATGTTGATGACCGACACATGGTAATGTTTTGATAGTGTTGTAATGGATTTTTTTCTTCTTCTAATGTTTTCTCTTTTTGTTCTTCTTTTATTTTTCTCATTCCTATCTTGCTTTTGTTTTTCTTTTATTTTCTCATATTTATCTTTTGATCTTCGATTCCACGTGGTGACATTAACTCTATTGCATATTTGGGAAGCGAAAGAGACCATTGTTGCTAATTATTTTTTGTTTGTAAGTTTTTTTACTTTAATTTTGGTACCTTGGCAATTTTTCTATCAAGGAAGGAGGAAAAAAGGAAGGGAACAATATAGGATTTAATGAGTTTGTCATAATCTTAAGGGAATATTATTTGTTTTTAGTTATGATGTTAATTCTCATTTCTATTGCCCACTTTTTTTTTTATGACTATCATCATAATCTTATCTTTCAAGATATGATCAATATAAAGATATTTAAATAAGTAACGACATATTAAATTACATTAACAAAACTTTTTAATTTATGCCTAAGTCTTCTTTTCTAATAATTTGTTTGTTTGGTAAAAAATGTTTTGTTAATATGGAATGTTATTTTATTTAATTGAAATGGATCCAAATTTTTCATTGATTTTTTCTTATAAATAAAATTTTAAATGAAGATAAATTAATTTTTTTTATTCAAATTCACCTAAAATTAACGTTCCTGCCTGATTAAATAGTTATAATAATTAAGATAATTAAATATATATTCTAATTTGAATTAACTATGATATATAATCATGACATATATATTTTTTAAAAAGGAAGGTATACAGTGACTATTTAAAAGTGTTATCTTTTAGAAGATTTAAAATTGTTATTACCTAATTTAAATGGGATTTGGCATTATGATTGGGCAATATTTTGGTCTACTTATTTTGCAAGGGTAATATTAAGTTTAGGGTAAGATTAGATGATCATTTTTTTCTAAAAGTTAATCGAAAAGTTATTATTAAAAAAAAAACATAATATAAACTTAATCAAATGATAGATAATTTTTTAATATTAAATTAATGTATTTTTCTTCAATTATCATAAGTAACATTTGTACTTAAATTTATTTATACAAATGTTCATAAAATTGATTTTTTTTTTAAACTTATTTAAACCAAAGGTAAATATTTACATCAATTATGAATGAAAGTTTTGTATAAAAAATATTAAAATTTAAATAAAATATAATTACAAGCCTAAACATTAATTACGCAATAAAGAGATGAAAACTTTATAGCAAAATATAATAATATGCAAGGATTTTTTAAAAGAATAATCGTAGTTCATACTTTCACCATCCGATCTTCAAAAAATAAGGAAAATAGTTTTTTAAATTTAAATTACAATGTGAATATTTGCAAATGTGAATATTTGCTTTATAATAGCAATTACAATTATTAATAAAGTATCACTATAATAAATATATACAAAAACACATATTCAAATTAAATTCTAAAATTGATTTAAACATAATTTTATTTATTGCTAATAAATTGGTGAATATAGTTTTATTATAAAGTATTTAAATTGAATCATATTTATCTCGCTAATAATATGAAAATTATTTTGAAAATAAGTATAAGACGTGCAATACTTTGATATATTTAATAAACTATTTTAAGTGTTTAGTCAATTGTTATTAGGTGTTCTTTTTATATGTATCGACAAATGAAGATAACAACTATCTTATTTTAAATCAATGATTTATAGGAATAATCAATAATACTAATAATATATAGATTACTTTACCTTACTACCAAAATTTTCTCGTGCATCGCATAATCAATCAATCAATCAATATATTATATAAAAACATAGTTGTTGACTAGGATTGTCAATACATGTGTTACATTCTGGTGACATTTTCTCCTATTTTTTTTATTCCTAATTTTACTATTATTAATTAATTCATCATTGATTAGCACATCACAATTTAATATTTGTAAGACATTTAAATATTTTTATATTTCTCTTTCCAATTTAAATAACCAAATTTTAAAATAATATATCATAATCAACTTTATGTCGTGAGAATCAAAATTTAAAATTATATTTTGAATATTTGACAACCTGCATAATATATATTGATTTTAATTAAAATAATTTTAAAATTTTACATATTTTATACAAACAAAAAATTCATTAACTCCTCAATAAACCCATGCATCGCACGGGTACTATCTAGTATATATATATAGGGGTGTTTTTTTGGTTCGGATCAACCCAACGAACTCGACAATCTAATAAATTGGTTTGGAATTTTTTTCTAGTTCAGGTCCAATTCGAACTGAACCAATTGAAACCCGATGTTGATTGGTTCGAGTATTGAATTTATACTTTCCAAACTCAAACCAACCCGAACTGAACCAACTATATATCCATTATTATTTTTATTATATTTTTTATGATCCAATCAATTAATCATGTATTATTTTTTTATAATTTTGCTATTATTTAGTTGGTGTAAGTCAATTACACTTAAATATGGTTAGTTGCATTCTTTTATGACATTATTTGTGAATTTCGGGACAAAATCATGTTATTTTTTTATTTTTTTAAAACATATTTTTTTTTATTTTTTTAGCTGAAAATCCGATGACCCGAACCAAACCAACCAATTATTCATCGAGCTGGTTTGGTTCGGGTTAGGCAAAAAATTTCTGAAATCCGAACCAAACTAAACCAATGAAAATCAATTGGTTCAAATTTTATTTTCCCTCAAATCCGAACCAAACCGACCCATGAATCTGTAACTGAATAGTTTAAAATTTAGTTACAGATTTTTAAACCATTCAATTTATTTGAAAAAAGGGATAACGTAGTCTTTTATATAATTAAATATTTTTATATTTAGTTATAAATTGTCTATCATAAATCTAAAATATATTTTATTAGTACAAAAAATATTTATTTATTATAGATTTTAATCTATCTATCTATCTATATCTATATATTATATATTATATATTATATAAAATACAGTTGCTGACTAGGACTGGTTATCCACATGTCACATTCTGGTGACATTTCTAATTTTAGTATCAACATAATCAATTAATCTATCTATCTATCTATCTTTACATATTTAAATAAACAAATTATTATTATTATATATTATATAAAATACAGTTGTTGACTAGGACTGGTTGTCCACATGTCACATTCTGGTAACATTTCTAATTTTAGTATCAATATAATCAATTAATCTATCTATGTATCTATCTATATTTCCATATTTAAATAAACAAATTTGAAAGAAGAAATTTTTGGATTATATAAAAAATTATGTTGACATAATGTACAATCATCATTTACATAATAATTTACGACCTCTCCATTTTTTAAAATGTTTCTTAATAAATAAATAAAATTTTAAAAAAAAATATATTATTTCATAGATTACTGTAATTATAAAAAATATTTCACAAAATTTAATAATTTTGTTATGAAATTTTTTTATAATAAAATAATTATTTTAATATTAATAAATAAAAAAATATAACTTGATAATTGATCACTGTAATTATAAAAAATATTTCACAAAATTTAATAATTTGATATTACACATAGTCATAAATATAAAATAATATTACATTAAATACTAATACAATTGTGAATAAAATAAAAGATATTGATATTGATGATTGATTGATTACTTTAATAATTAAAATATTAAAATGTCACCAGAACGTAACACGTATAGTAACAATGTTTTAAAAATATTTTAATAAAGTAAATTAATTCAAATCTTAATTTATGATAATGATATAATATGATTGCAATTAATTTTATTTTATATAATTGATAGAATTTATCAAATTAAATGGTATTGATTGTAATTAATAATAATAATAATATAATTGCAATTAAATGGTAATCAAAATTTTGTAAAAAGAATCTTTCCTTAATATTAAGATTATATTTATATTTCATATGATTATATGGTTATTTTATGTAATTAATTAATTAATAATAATATAATTGATTCCAATTAAATGGTAATCAAAATTTTGTAAAAGGGATATTTCCTTAATATTACGATTATGTCTATATTTTATATGATTATATATTTATATTTCATAACTCAATTATAATCATATTAAATATCAATATCAATATGATTATATGATTATTTTTCATAATTAATTAATATGGTTATAAAAGCAGTGAGACTGAGAGTACTTGCAGAGACATATACTTGCAAAGACAATTGATGTAATTTTGAGTGACGTTTATGATAGAACCATGGTGGTGGTTTGATGAAGTTGCAATGTTTATTATTATTATTATTATTATTATTATTATTATTATATCTTCTCCTTTATTTTTTCTCTCTTTAATTCATTCCTATTTCTCTTTTTTTTTCTTAGATTTACTGTTTGGTCTTTGTTGTAAGTGTTGACATTAACCCTATTGCAAACCCGGAAAGGTTTTTTTTAATATAAAAAATATTAATGAAATCCGTAAAATATGTGAGTTCTTTTAGTTAAAATTAATTTTTTTAATTATTTTCATCTTATTTTTGTTATATAGTTTTATTTGTCTATACTTAGAAAAAATTTTACTTCAAGAAAATGATATTCTGAAATTTAAATTTATAGTTGTATAATATATTTTTTTAAATGAATTGTATTATAAAATAAACACATATAATTATCTTTTATTACTTTTATTATTGAAAAAATTCCTTATTGTAAAAATTTGAATTAGTTTTATCTTTTTTAAGTAATATAATAAATTAACAACATACTTTATAGTTTATACATACAAAGCATTCAAGCATAAAAAAAATGAAAAAATTCCTTATTGCAAAAATTTGAATTAGTTTTATCTTTTTTTAAGTAATATAATAAATTAACAACATACTTTATAGTTTATACATACAAAACATTCAAGCATAAAAAAAAAATACAAAACATTCATTCCCCCTTCAATAAACTTGTGCATCACACGGGTACTATCTAGTAATATGAATTCAAATAAAACTACACTCCAAAGCATAGACTCTCTTCATTAAAAAAAATATAGACTCTTTATAGACATATATATATATATATATATATATATATATATATATATATTATATATATATATATATATATATATTAATAAAAGGGCTTTTAAGTAAATGTACATTAACGGGTATGCGTGAGTACGGGTAGTATGATATCAGCCCCTACTCCTTACCCCGTCTATAGGGATGGCAAAGTGTACCTGTAACGACCCAACTTCGTTACAGATATGTTATACTAAACTCTCTATTTAATTATTATCATGTGAAAGAACGTATAAATTTTTTTCACATTTAAAATACATACATATGTACCTACATAAAACGTTCATCACTGCATCGTCCAAACATAATATACCGATTTACACCTTAAAATACGAGGATACATATAACATCAGAGGAAAGATCCCCTTGTAGAGAACGTTCACACTAATCTTAATATTTATACAAAATCCTAAGTTGGTTCCCCATAATCTGTACATATATACTAGAACAAAACTAGCAAAACAGGAGGATCGTCCAATCTTAGGATCGTCCAATCAACATAGCAGGAGAATCGTCCAATTTTCAGTCGTGACTAGCATGAGAACCAGTACCATCACTGCTACCTGCTCCCTTGTTAACCACACGATCATTGCAGTAAAACAATACAAACAAAAATTGCAAGGGTAAGCTTACTTATAAAAAGAATGATATAATATACACAATTTCAAACAACATCATTCACAATAAACATTCAGTTCACTTCAGGTATCATTCCATACATCAATATCATCATGCAACATTATGCTGACTCGACTCCATGGAGATTTCAACAACTTTCGGGCGGTCCTCATAGGCCCCATCCCCTACCATTAGTCTCGCCTTAGACCATTCAGGGAGTCCCTTGAGCCACCATGTGGAGGAAGTGTGAATTTAATCCGATATAGACAAGTGTTGGTATTGGCTTACCTCTGTCAGGTTTGCAAAACCTTCCATCTTTAGGAATTCGCCCACTTGTCTATTCTATATGCCCGCCATTGGCCATCACGAAATCCTCCAGCACTAGGTTGAGAGCCCACCTAGCACCCTCAACTTACGTGCCTACCCGCATTCAATATCATGCACAACTCTGATTGCCACACGTTCCCTCTATGTTATAAATTCACCATTTTTCTCAAATCAAGCTTATGAACCCCTCCAGCAGTTCAATAAGCACAAGTAAGGCATTCTCATACCTCGAATCCTTACTCACAACACAACACTAAATTTCACTAAGGGTGAATTTCCTAACATAGTTCTAGAACCAAAGTGGTGGCAGATCCAACATCCTCGTTCGTAACAAGACTAGGTTCTGATTCTCTGTTAAACACACCCTCAAAATTTCACAACCATCATCGTTGGACGTCAGACTTTACTGAACATAAGACACCACTGGACGCGGGTCATTATACACTGAATCATTGGACGCTGGTCATTAGACACTGGTTTTACTACACTCTAGTATTCACTGGACGTTGGTTTTTTTGTCGTAGTATAGATAGATGGACGATGGTTTTCTTTGGACGAGTGGTATTCTGCAGAGTCCAGAACCTTTCAAAACCCATTACGAACATAAGTTTCAAAGATTTTGAAACCATTTTTCCAACACTTACAATATCATTCCAAAGCACAACAACATATTATCACAATAACTCAGCTCAAATCATCAAAACATCAAGAGGACAAAAATCATCACATCATCATAACAGATCTTTCAAGCATCCAAACAGAAATAGAATTCCAAACATATCACCACCAGATCAGTCAAACAAGTTTAAAGCTTCCCTTACCTACAGCTCTTGACTCAAACCGTGAAGAAGAAAAAGCTAGTGAGAATAACTTTGAGGTTCTCGAGTGATCTGCCCTCAAGTTTTGTTACAGAATCAACTAGGAGACACCAGCTCAAAATCAGCTAAGAACTCTTTAGGAAAGAAGAAATAAATCTTCAAGTTCAGGTAGAAAAATAGCTCTCTCACTCACGGTAAGGAAACTTATAGAAAAAGAAAGATAAGAATGAAGGAGAATGGAAGAAACAGGAAGCTTGACACGTTCACTTAAGAGATTTGCATGAAATTTTGCTAGTAACACCTCTATTTCTCCTAAAAATACCCCCTTTTCTTATTTTTTTTCTTCTTCTACAACTTACGAAATTTACGTAAAATTCCTAACAACAACCTTACCTTCTAAGCCCGACCTTACATGAAATATTATCAACAACATTATAGCACATAACAACACAATCTATTTATTAATTCTTTTATACATAATATAGCTTTAAATTTAATTTCCTCTTGTATTATCAATCAAACACTTGAAAGAAATCACGACATTACAGTACCCGGACCCTACGGGTACCCGCAAAAATATCCGCAAGCGGGTCGGGTAAATACCCGCTTATTAGGGCTGGGGCCGGGGCCGGATATTTACCCTTAATTTTTTGCGGGTACGGGTACGGGTACTATAGTACCCACCCTGCCCCGCCCCGCCCCTATCATATATATATATATATAATTAAAATAACTTAAATAAATAATTATGTTATATATATACTTTTTTCTAAAAAAAAATAATTTTATATTTTCCATAAACTAACACTAATAGTAAAAGATTTATGTTATAACTTACAATAATTTTATATTTTATATTTTTAATATTATGTGTGAATGCTTTTAATGTTAAGTTTGAATTATTTAAGCGTGAATTTTCAATTTATTTGTAATAATTTTTTAATTAATATTTTTATAGCTTAAATGCAATTTTGGTTCATCTATTTTACATAATCCGCAATTTTTGTCCCCCTATTTTAAAATAGAGACATTTAGTCTCCCAATTTTCTAAAATATGTAATTTTGGTTCTTCCATCAAATTGAAAAGCGTTGACTGTTAAGAGATTAAAGTTAACCTTAACGTGGTTCAAATATAATGACGTGACACGAGATTATTTATTTAGTTTTTAATTATTTTAAATACTGAGTAGAATAATTGATGAAAAATATATTTTATAAAAAGGTAATATCATTTATTTGACTACGATGTGCCATGTATTTCAACAATGTAGTACTAATTTAAAATAAATGATTAAGACTTGTGATTTCTATTTTATGACTCACGATTACCCCAACCATTAAAATCGACGTGACATGTGTTTTAGTGACGTAGATAAACAAATAATTATTACTCATTATTTAAATAATTAAAAAATAAATAAATAATCTCGTGTCACATCACTATATTTGGGCCACGTCAAGGTCAACATTAATCTCTTAACTGTCAATGCTTTCAATTTGATGAAAGGACCAAAATTACAGATTTTACAAAATTGGGAGACTAAATGTCTCTATAGAGGGACCAAGATTGCTGATTGTGCAAAATAGGAGGACTAAATGTCTCTATTTTAAAATAGGATGACTAAAATTGCGGATTGTGCAAAATAGGGGGATCAAAATTACATTTAAGCCTATTTTTTTATTGATTTATTAACTTCATACATAAGTAAAGTGCGGGTAGCGGGTGCGGGTATGGGTATATAGGTACCCAGCGGGTACAGGGATGGGGATTAAAGTTGCTACCCGCGCGGGTATGGGGCCGGGTACGGGTATTTTTTTTAAACGCGGGTATGGGGACCGGGTACTATAGGACCCTACCCATTGCCATCCCTACCCGTCTACAAACGAGTAGAGAAAAAACTTATTTAAACTACGCTTAGGTAAAGGTGTAAATGAGTCGAGCTGAGCATTAAAAAATTAGGCTTGACTTATAAAAAAAAATGGGTGGCTCTAGCTTTGCTCATATATTTAAACGAGCTTAATTAAAAGCTTGGGTTTGCCTTGTTTAAAAAAACCAAAGTTTGAGCTTGCCTTGTTTAGCTCATTTATAACTTAATTGTTTTTTAATTTGTGAACAAAATATTTTTTAACTTTATCAATTTAGTATTTAAAAAAACATTTTAATACTAGATAATAATCTACAGATAGAAATATGTGCTAAACATGTGATATGATAATGTGGAGTCTATGTAATTTTAATTTTTCTATGATATATGTGTGTGTGTAAACGAGCTATTAATGTTGAACGTAAAGCTTGAATTTGACTCAATTAAATAATCGAGCTCAATCTCAAGCTTGAGTTTGTTTATTAATTAAACAAATGAGCTTGATTGAGCATTTAATGAGTTGAGTTCGAATAGTTTATGAATAACTTAACTCATTTACACCCCTGCGCTGGGGTACCCATTTAAATATTTGCTTTGTATCTGTGGCAGATTTTACCTACAACTATCCGCAAGTAACAATTCTTTTGCCATCCCCTCCCCCAAGTTCTAATTGTGCCAGTTAAATCCACCAAGTATTGCAATGTGTGATTTTAGTTCACCTGTTAGTTAGAATCTACTGACATGGTATTGATTGATGACGTTTCACGTGACATTGCACTTACATGATGACATCATCATGATGTCATGCTAACATGGTAGTTGATTTGATATACTTATGTGCTCCAGATTTGGCACGTGCGACTTTAGTCTCTCGGATTTCATAATTGTGCGATTTTAGTTTCCTAAATTTCATAATTATACGATTTTGGTTTCCTAAATTCTAATTTGATGTGTTGACATTGTAGACAAAAATGAGGAAAAAAATTTACAAAGTATTTATTATAATTATTAAATATAAGAAATATTTATTATATTTATTATAAATATTAAATATAAAAATATTTATGATACTTATTATTAAATATATTTATTAAAATAGATTTAGTAAAGTATATTTTAATAAATATATTTAGGGTCTTGCTAACCAGTACCCTTAGGGCATTGGTTAAGGAATTAAAAGAGGAAATATTTTATTGAAAATCATATGGGAGTGCATTTAAAAATCATAGGGAAGCGTATTTTTACGTATCTCAATAAAAACCTTTTCCCATTTTCTTTCTTAACGGTGTCCTTAGGACACTGGTTAGCATTTGTCATATATTTAATAATAATTATAATAAATATTTTACATTTAATATTTATAACAAATACCTATATTTTAATAAGTATATTTAATATTTATTATATTTAATAATAAATATAATAAATATTTTTAATATTTTCATAAATACTTATATATTTGAAAGAACAAGAAATACACACGAGAGAGGGGGTTGAATTGTGTGTATATGTGTTTGTAAAAACACTTTTGCAAAACACATTTTAAGCAAAAAAAAACTATTGTCCAATAAAACGTGTGAGGATAAATGGGGGAATGAAACACAGAAACTGAGTTATGTTCAGTCCCTTTAACACAAAATTATTACACTAACCACACACTGGTTGCATCAAGTATTCTATATGCCTCTACACTAATCACAAAATTTGTTTGACTTTTGGCCCTTGTAAAATTCATTTTTTTGGTTTTGGTCCTTGTTATTTTGTTTTGATCTTTCTAATCTATCTATTTTTTTCGTTTTAGTCCTTATAATATGTAGATCACTTACTTTTAGTCCCTATCAAATATTTTTCAAAGGGACTAATTCAAAATAAACAAAATATTATAGGGACTAAAACGAAAAAATAGATATATTAAAAGGACTAAAACAAAATATCAATGACCAAAACTAAAAAAGAAATTTTATAGGGACCAAAAACATATTTCAACCTAATAAAAATAAATTATTGCTTTGTTAAAATAAGCTAAAAAGTGAATTTATTGTTATAGTTTTTCTATTTATAAATAATTTCATCTTTCAACACGTGGCTTAAAAAATCTTTGAAAAATTTAAAAAACTTTAATTATAGTTGTATAATCTAAAATAAATAATTATTATATATTTATACACTCATTTTCTTTTCCATCTAATTTTTAATCTCATTTCCTTTTTATGCCTTTTTTTATGACATCACTTATTATACTTATCACTTTCTCTCTCTTCCTTTTCTTTTCCTAATTGCTACTTTAAAATGAATTTACTCGTATAAAAAATACCTTGCCAACACAACTTGCTATTGTCAAACATGAAAAAGACACTCAAAGTTTAAGTACAGTTCAACAAATTAAGTGCATGTTAAGGTTTCATATTTTTTGTTTTTCCTAAAAATAATAATTACATTTTACATTTTGTAAAAGCTTTAAAAATAAACAATTATTTTTTTCTAAAAAAAAGTGAAAGGTCTCAAGCATTGAAATTAATAGTGAATGCAATATGTAAAAGGCATTAGGAATTTGGAGAACTTGATATAGTAGTTAAGCTGACGAGCTTCGCCCCATGACACAATTGGATTTGTATTCGGATCCTCCACCATTTTGAATATCTTTTTCAAGAACGGTTGTGGACCAACCCCCTTAAAAATAATTATAGCCTCTTTGTCTTTCACATTTGTTGCTTTCTTAGCGAAAACAGTGTCATCATGAGATCCAACATTGTTTGGTTGCTCTGCTTTCATTCTACCACCTTCTCCTCCTCGTGATTGGATTCACCTTCAAGAACCACCATTTTTCGTCTCTTTTCTTTTAGAATAGCAATTTACTACATGTTATGTTTTCCCTCTTTGATTCCTCTTAATATATGATGAATAAATGTGAACATGGATGTTTATTTATCTTTTGTTAACACGAAAGTGTTTGAGTGAGTTAGAGTGTAATGACCAGATTCTTGATATTTATGAGGGATGTAAAAAATGGTTAATATAATAAACAAAAAATGAATAAAAAAGGAATACAACAATTATCGTAATAAATACAAAATAATATTCAAAAGGTGTTATATAAATAATATAATTCGGTATTTATAATTTTGATTCAAGTGGCAATGAATTCATTTTACAAAAGAGAGGTTAAAGGGAGATCAAGCCATTTTTTTGTGTTTTCCAGTTCCTTATCATTTGTAACAATTTAGTGGACCTTATCGGCTAGGTAAGAAGCAAGTCAAATAACATGTATATATTTTAAAACTAGATAGTACCCGTGCGATGCACGGATTTATTGAGGAGGGAATGTTTTTTTTTTATATATAAAGTATGTTGACAATGTTGTTAATTTGTTTTTTTTTTAGAAATGTTGTTAATTTGTTATATTACTTAATTTGTTATATTACTTAAAAAATATCTAAAACTAATTTAAATTTCCACAATAAGGAACTTATTCATTAATGAAAATAATAAAAGATAATTAGATGTGTTTATTTTATTATACAAATCATTTAAAAATATATATAACTATAAATTTAAATTTCACAATGTTATTTTCTTGAAGTAAAAAAATTTCTAGATATAGACAAATAAAACTATATAACAATAATAAGATGAAAATTATAAAAAAATTCGATGAAATTTTTTGGTCAAATTCAATTCTAATAAATGATGATTCCATATTTAGGTCAAATTAATAGTTAATTTTAAATTAACCATAATTGATTTGTGTGCAAATAGTTGTTCATTAATCAATTTGTATAAAAATCATAATAAAAAATGTATGAGGTAAGTTAAGAAATAAACTTAAATGAATAAATAAATAAATTTGAAATTAAAAGAGTTATAAGAAGAAGTATATATTGTATTGATCTCGATTTAATGGTTATAATATTAATGGTTTGATTAGTCAAATTTGGTTAGTAGACACACAATTAATTTCTATTAAAATAACCCAATTTATGATTTAACTCAATTATTAATGTAATCAATCATACTTAAAAGCATTTATTTATATTTTTTGAATAATTCATTTATATTTTTCATGAATAAATTCAAGAAATAATACAAAGCAAAAATTAAATATAACAAAAACAAAATTTAGAAGCATTTATTTATATTTTTTTGAATATAGATAATAAAAATCATATTACATGTTTTATATAAGCATACAACGATAAACTTATGATTCAACCTAGGACACTTCAATCAAAAGAAAGTTTTTATGCTGAAGATTTTTGAACTGCAGCTTTTATCCTTTGTGAAATTTTTTTAATGGAATACATCCAACCTACTCCCAAGTGAACACCAGTCCATCTATGTCCACCTTCTCTAGTATTTCACACTCGTACAACAAATTGTCATCATCTTCATCTACTAAGTAACATAATTTATAACATTTACGTGTCATTCTTATTCTCGAACAAATCTTGTAGGAATTATGTGGCAAGAAGGAAACAAATTAGTATAACAATTTTGAGTAAATATATTAAATGAAAAGTTATAAAAAATACTAACCTAAGGAATTTTACCAACAATAGCTCTGAAAGATCATGTCATTGGCAAAAAATTGTCAACACAATGTGTTCTTTGTTTACATCAATGCCTTCCTTTCTTCGAGATTCATATCGTCCTTCAACAAAAGAAAAAAAAATGCGTCTTATATCAGATTGTATGCTAAACACATAGTATCTATATATAGAGTATGAAGGAATGAGAAAGAGATAACCTTAAAAGAAGTGAAAAAGGCAACCAATAAAATAGATTTTGTTGGGTTTTAAAATCAAACCAATCAGAATATTTAAATCCAATTTTGCAAATCACGTCCAATAATAATAATTAGTGAAAATCAATATTACTTAAATTACTTTCAGTATTAAATGTCTTACAAATATTAAGACTGTGATTGTGCTAATAAATAATTAATTGATTGATTATATATCTATCTATTTATCTTTCTATCTATATATTATATAAAACATAGTTCACCAGAATGCGACACGTGGACTACCAGTCCTAGTTAACAATTGTGTTTTATATAATATATAGATATGGATATAGATAGGTAGATAGATAGATAGATAACTTGTTATCATACTTTTATATATATATATATATATATATATAGAGAGAGAGAGAGAGAGAGAGGTCATATCAGGTGAGAAAAAGTCTTATTATAAGAGATGAGAGGGTTTAACAATAACCGTTAGATCTAATTTTGCGATTGTGATCAATTTCTTCATTAAAAAACTAATGTGACCCTCTTCTTTGTACCCACGCATGTGTCTCCTCTCTTTCACACGCACCAACATTCCAATTACCCTTCCAATTTGTTTAGCTTTTAGTCTTTTTTCCCTTCTGTTTTATAACAGTATTGTTTTAGAGGACTTTGATTTATGTAGTTGCATGTTTCAGGAATTAGCTTTTATGTATCTATTTTAAAAATTGGATGGCTTTCCACCTTACAACATAAATGGAAAACAAAAACACTTACAAACATAATTACTTCAACTTTGGACTCTTTGATCCATAATTAATTCAACTTTGGACTGTTTGATCTCTGCAAATTTATCTCAGGAAAAGTCATAACAGATAACAAAATTAACACATTTTTGAACATAAAGGTATCTATGCCTAGTGCATAAATAGGTCCTTTGCATATACCAATATAACTGAGACATCTGCAAACACAAAATGCCCATGTAATATTTGTATAAATGTCACAACCATCCTTGAACCTCAACATCTACACTAACCCATGAACAACCCTCACTCCATACAGTCAAAATCTAAGTCGCATCTTTAAGCCCCACCTTCCACATGAACCACTATTGATTGTGATTTTTTTTTTTGTAAACTTTAATAAGATTATTTTTGTTGGATTATTAACTATAAAGATGTAAATCAGTAAAGAATTTTGTTCCTCCAATGATATCCGAAAGCAAAATTTGCGTGTATATTGTTCACATGTTGTAACTTGTAAGTAATGACATGACATTCATTCAAGTACTATGTTTTCCTTTTTCCCCATTGAAGCCAGTGCACAACGAGAATTGGAAAAGAGAAAGGGATGTGCTTTTCCTACCACAATGATCTTAATATGAAAGGACATGTGTGCAAGCCAGAATTAAGGAGAGAAGAGGGACGTGTGTGGGTAGATAAAAGAGGGGTCACGTGAGTTTTTTAATGAGGACATTAATATGAATCATAAAATTAGATCTAATGGTTATTAGTAAATCCTCTCTCTTAAAAGTTTGTCATCATAAAAAAAAAGGGAGAATGTTGAAGCAGAACCCTCTATGAGATTAATGTTTTAATGACAACAAACTTTTAAGAAGCAGATTTTAAGTATGATAGACTCTTTGCTACTAATGGTTTGCCTTGAAGCGCTTTCAAAGAAACATAACTTATCAAAGAGCATGGAGAAGGGGTGTGAAGCATTTGCCTATAGCCTTGGCATCCGAAATCTGAAGTCCGTCCAACTTCAGAAGCCAGAAACCAGAAGCTGGAAAGGCAGTCATATTTTTCGGGTCAAAGTGTAGATATCAAAAGTTATGTATGATAAGAGGCATGATGTTGGGGATAATTTAAGTAAAGGGGTAGATATCAGAAGTTACATATGACTTGAAGATCATAAGAAGATGCAATGCTTAGATATCACGTGAAGACAAACGTGTCTACACAGTCAAGAAGCACACACCATGAGCTGTGACAACTAGTTTTATGCAGCAATGTACTGATGCATTGCCTTGATGGAAGCTCTCTTGATCCAATGGATCTATTCGAAAAAAGAGAGAGCTAAGTTCTACTTTAGCAAGGCAACCATTGTTAAGAAAAGTAATCACACACTCTGCAACGGTCAAGAATGAATCTACACCATTCTGCAGAAGACTTATTTTTTTGAAGTAGCAAAAACTCATGGTTGAGCTGGAATAAAGGAGAAACCATGAACTGTGGATAGAATAGCAAGCACCAATGAATGAGAATCGAGAATTCAAAGCTGGTGCAAGTTGTTCCTGCTAAGGAAGGTGGAGGATCCAGTTGTGCAATTAAGACAACACACAACGGATCTCCTTCGCCTCCAAGAAAATGAGCAACTGTCAGCTTCAAGGTTGTCTATATAAGGACATTAAAGTGCTGCTGAAGTTCCTTGCTAGGAAGGAAACAACTTGAGAGTTCATAGGTCAGAAGCCTTATCAACTTCTGATACTAGACTTCTTTAGCCTAAACTCTCTTGATTTGTATAGTCAAATCTATCTAGCCATAGAGAGTTTGTAAACAGATTAGGAGGAGCTTATTGATGGGTTTCTCCCTATGAGATGTATTAGGTACCTATCTAAATAGAACCAGTTTAGGATAGGAAACCTCAGAAGAGTAGTCAAGGGACTGCTGCTTCTGAAGTTGTGAGTGACTACAACATGTTGCTGTGAGGGTCAAGTAGCAGTTGCTACTGTGGATTCAAAGCCTAGAGAGGCTTTTAGAAAGAATACTTGGGTAGATGGCTTGTAGAGGCTTAAAGAATACTGGGGTTAAGCCTGGAAAGACTTGTTGAAAGAATATTTGGTGGAGCCTGCAGAGACTTAGAGAATATTGAGGTGTAGGAGCCTGGGGAGGCTTCAGGAAAGAAAGAATACCTGGTTGGAGTTTGTGTTAGTGGAAAGCCTATAATTGTAGGGACTGGATGTAGCCCATGTGAGGTGAATTAGGATAATTTCCTCTGTGTGCTTTATCCTTCTTACAGCTTCTTGATCTGTGTGTTTTTGTATTATTACGTTGAATAACTTGGTTCTTAACCATTATATCTTTGATATAAAACTATTTTAAGCTACTCAAACTGTTTTTAACTATCCAGAAGCATATACATCTACTCACCAAGCTTAACTTTCTATAACAGATTCTACCTACCCTGAATTTGACATTCTATGAGTAGCTTCTGAAGCAGTATATGAAAGTATCTTTATATGATTACTATTGAAAAATCATTTTATACAAAATACTATCAAAGGATATCAATTGCTCCTAATGAAGCTTCTTGAAGTTGTGTCACAGACATGTTCTAAAACTTCACGAGCTGAATGTTCGTTTGCAGAAAAGCCATAGTCAGTTAAGAGTCACTATTCAACCCCTTTTTTAATGATCTTCTTATCCACTTCAATTATAAGACATAACTTGATCAATAAGCATGAAGAGAGGTGAAAAGTATCAATTTGAAGTATGCTAACCCTCTAGAAATAAGATCTACCCATCAGAAGCAAGACTACCAAAAAGAATGTTGCCCAAAAGCATACCAGACTGACTATGTTTTCAACATATCAAAGTTTAGTAAGATTAGAAGTTGTGAGCTTGTGATGATTAGAAGTATGATTAGAAGGTGAATCCAATCAAGGGGTAGTAAAACTAGAAGCTACACATGACATGAAGGACCGCTAAAAGATGCAAGACTGAACAAAGATTGGGACACATATATCTGCATTGTTTAAAAGCACCTACATTAGAAGTAACAAGCTCAAAATTAGAAGAACAAGACTTTCCTGGTTCATCAAGTTCTCCTAAAAACAAAGCAACCAGAAGTGTAGAAGAGTGATACATGGACACTTAATGGGTATGGGTAATTATCCATAAATTTTAACGAGTACGGGTGAGGTTACAAGTACCTTAGTATCTAACTTTACCCATACCTATAAATAAGGCTTAAATAATTTTTAGGTTCCTGATAAATATCTAAATTTTGCTTTGAGTCTCTGATAATTTTTTTCATTGTTTTGAGTCCTTAATATATTAAAAATTGGGTCTCTGTCGTTAGTTAAGTGATGACGTGACACCATCTCAACGGTTGATATATATTGGGAAGATCTGTTCGGATGGTACCACGTCATCACTTAATTAATGATAGAGACTCAAAAAAAAAATTGATATACCAAGTACTCAAAACAACAAAAAAATTTATCAATGACCCAATGCAAAATTTGAAAATTTATCAGGAACCTAAAAATTATTTAAGTCTATAAATAATAATAATAATAATAATAATTAAAAAACCTAAAAGATAGATTACGTCCCCTAATTTAAAAAAAATAAAATTACGTTCCTTAATCATTATTTGCTAATAGATCCTTACTAATTAATTTACATGTTTATCCAATAAAATGAAAAAAGTTCCAGAGCAAAAGCATCAGCCCGATCCGTCGTCGTTCCGCCCAAAAGTGGTGAACGACACAGACCCTGAACGAAGTGTCGTTTGGCAACTAAACCCAGAACCCTATTGTTGAGCGTGGTTCTCTGCACGATCGATCAGGTTTGGAAAAAAAGAGAGGGTTGGAAAATGGTGGTGAGGATTCGGCTTTCCCGGTTGGGATGTAAGAACAAGCCCTTCTATCGGGTCATGGCCGCTGATAGCAGATCCCCAAGAGATGGTAAACACCTCGAAGTTCTCGGTTATTACAATCCCTTACCAGGTTCCTTCTCACTATTCATTCCCCTTTTATTTTTTATTTTTTTGCTTTTTCTAATGCCCATAGATGATTAATTAGATACTTGCTTCTAATCGATGCTTACAGGTCAAGATGGTGGCAAGAGAATGGGTCTCAACTTCGAAAGAGTCAAGTAAGTGACTATGTCAGTTTTGGGTAATCAATTGGTGACTGTTGCTACTTGCTATAAACATTTGTTTTTATTATCATGGAATTATATCTAACTAGATATTTCAATAATTATAAGATTATCAATAACTTGTTGGTCCGAGTGGAATTGGGCTAGGTTCCCTTAAGCATGGATTCAGGTTCGCTTTGTGGATGGAAAAAAGATGTTTGGGAGAGGAAAGTCTATTAAAAGTGGCCAAATAGGTTCCTCAGCAGATATTAGTTATCAACAAAGTGGATAATTCTTACTAATAACATAGTTAATGAGAAATAATTATAAGATTGGAATTAATTTAGTTGTTTCCTAGGAAGAAATAGAAGTGTTTCTGGTTGGATGATCTGATACTGTTAATTAATCCCTAGGATCTTCTAATGGGACAGAGACATCTGGTCATTTTTCTGATAGTGTTAGTTTGTCTTTTCTTCTTTAGGTATTGGCTTTCTGTTGGAGCTCAGCCTTCGGAGCCCATGGAGCGTCTTCTATTCCGAGCTGGGATGCTTCCCCCACCGCCCATGGTGGCAATGGGGCGTAAAGGTGGACCGCGTGATACTCGCCCTGTTGATGCTCTCACTGGACGTGTCCTGAATCAAGAGAAGCCAGCTAATGCCAATAACAATGAGCATCAAGATGACACCTGAAAACCCTTAAAAGTGCTGTATTTTAGGATTTTTTCCCCCTTTTTTCGTTGACCATTTTGTTCAAGATATATCTTTAATATCTATGTTCCCAATTGACTTTACAGAACTCAATAGAATAACTACTGTTTGCATGGAGAAGTTGGGTTCTTTTGCGACATTGTGGGTGTATTGTTCAAAGCAAGGGCTAGACTCTGATCAAATTTAGGTTGTTTGATATTATGTTAAGTGAACTGATAGGTTATCCTGCTGTTGAATTGCCTGTTACTTTTGTTTTGTGGAACTTTTGAAAGTTGCTAGGGCAATAGCAAAAGTAGGTCATTTGATTTTGGATTTATTCCTCTATTGCACTCTGAATGCATTTGCAGTATTTCTGTACTCTCTGGTTGACTTCTTTGTTTCTGCAGAAGCATTTTGAATGCTATCCATTTATCTGCCTCTCAATGCATTTCTTGAAACTATGTTACTATTATTTAATCAAGGCTTTTTTTTTTACGCTAACTTGGAGTGCTATTTGTTATTTTGATAACTCAAATGGCAATTGTCTGAATTTTGGATCTGAAATTATATGCCAATTGCCATTCGATTGTTTAATAATGAATTTAGTCACTCAATTCTATGCTTTCTAGTTCTAGCATATATTGGGGAACTCTAATCAGCCATTGCTACCTCATTTTGGGTATTTATGTAATGCTGTTCTTGTTTATTCTCTAAATATTCCTATTGTATGCGGTGATATTTCCATGTATGATTAAGTGTTGATCGTTGTGGTTCGCCAATGAATGATTATATATACCGTATTTCTGCTTTCCGGTGTTGCATTACTCATGAATTAAATTTTGAAACTTCTGTTATTGTATGCATTACTTAGGGTAACTGACCGGTAAACTAGCTCAATTAAGTGTGCTAGCACTTTAATTCACATCAATGATGACATTTATTCCTGAGAATTCTTGATTTGGTTGTCTAGGAATTCATGTATTGTTTTTTTATTTGTTGAAGACTTGAAAATTTAAATGCACATCAGACTTTCAATTCATGCCTTATTTATTTTTGTTTTTGGTAAAAGAGAGAATCATGGTTATGCTTAAATCCTTTCAAGATAATAGTCAATCTCATTGCCTCCTCCCTTTTAATATATATATTTATCCTCATGTGACAGAGGTTGTTATCTTTGCTGATGAAGGTCTGCCATTAGCAGTGATAGTAGTTGTTATAGCCTTATAGGTACCGTGAGTTAATCTGTTGAGAATTGCTCTCACTCAGTCTCAAGGATCAGCATATGTTGATTGTTTTGATTCTTAGTTTAATGCACTTTTTTGGTTTACTTTTCTGAATAATTTGTTGGGCAGTGGTATTGATTTTGATTCTCATGTAATCTTGTGTGAATTGATCATTGTTGCAAATTCTTCTTGATGCAATTGCAAATTGATTTAATATATTGATTGAAATTCATAAGAAATTTCATTTTTCATGCATATTGACCCTAGAGGTATAAGGTGAGATTGTTTTGGTTTATGAACTAGCAAGAGTAGAATGCACACGTCGGTATGGTAGGTTTAGTTGTAAATCATAGGGGTGAATTATGAAACGTGAAATGTTGCCAAGTTGCCCCGGTTATAAGATTTGGTTTGCCTGAGCAGGGAAGTTGGTCTCTGAATAAGGATGAATAAGGATGATGACAGAGAAGTATGTGATGAGGCAAAATGAAATGTACTTCAGGCTGTTCATACTCAAATGAAGTTAAAAAAAATCTAATTTGAGTATTTGACCATGTAATAGGGACTACGAATTTTCCGGGTAGAGCTTCAATAGATGATTCTACTACTGATTTTATAACGTAGTTTCCTCTGCCTTAGAGACAATGGTCATAGTAAATCAGTTCAAGCAGGAGTAAGACGCTTTGATATTTTTCAGGCCTCATATTATATAATCTTCTTGTTTCATCATTTTATTATTATTATTTTTTACATGTAGACAAAGATAAAGATAAAAACATAAGTTGGCTTCACAATTTACAAAATTTCCACGAATTGGATCAAATTATAGACTCTTAACTTTGGTGGCTCTTGCCATCAGATCATATATTTCAAATCAATCTTAAAAAGAACCCAACATTTGGACATCTAGCGTGTTTGGAAATGGATCTGCAACATGATTTTTCACGACTGGATAAACGTTGTTGATTGTAGCTTTTGCAATTTTCACATCTTAATGGGGGGGCCAAAACGTGTTTCCAAAAGGCATTTGCAATTGCAATTGCAGCAGAGCATGTTAAGACAGAATGGGAATAAGGTTATAAGTAATAGCAGTTCACAATTCCAAAATTCTTTTCGGAAAATCTATATTGGCTAATTTCTAGTTGTAATTTAAGACTTCCTTACAAGCAACTCCTGATTCAACTTTCAAAACATCCCATTATGAGCCATGCCGGTACCATATCTCCCTATACTATTAACTATCGTTTAGGTGCACCCACTCACTGGTCCAGTGTACTGCGCTCACTTCAATTAACATCCACATGATCATTGATTGGTGATCACCTGGCTTGCTTGGTTATAAAGTAGGCAACTTTCATAAGGTTCAGTATATCCAGTTAAAAGTTTTTGAACTAAAATTAGACGCTATTAACTACAACTCTATAATGGTAAGTAACATTTAACATGTTTCATGAGTGTTACATGTGTGTTCACAGTGGTTTCTTTTTTGAACAATCTTTTCCGCAATTCCGCTGGCCGCTGGCTACAGTGCATCTTGTTAATAAGAGTATTGACTTCACCTCTTTCATCTTTTGATAGGCAGGCAGGACTGGAAACGTAGATTATGTAGATTTTTTTGTTACATAGATTATGTAGATTTTCCATTATATCTTATTGCAGTTTGTTATCTTTTTGAGTTTAATTTCTATACGGTTAGTCTAGAAAGTTGTTGGTCCGAATAAAACTAGGTTTGATTTTCTTAAGTAAGGTGTCGAGTTCCGTGGATGAAAAAAACATGGTAAAGAAGGGAGATTAGTCATCAGCGGATACTTCACACCAATGTTATAGTGATAATAAAAAAATCTAGAAAGTTTTATACCGTCAATTAATAAGAAATTATGGCAAATATAATTTTTAAAATAATTATTATAAAATGTAATAAATTTATTGTATATGACAATTTTTTATTGGATGATAGTATAAACAGTACATAGATTATTTATTCTATTTTTTGCTTCTAGCCAAAGTTTTGTGGGAAAATTATTTTTCTCTCTGCAAGAAGGAATTCAGATTGAAAAAAAGGAGATAAATATAAGATGACCAAATCATCTTTCTTATGGTATGTTAGAGTTCAGTTTTAGAAGAAACGAGAGGGGATAACAAACTTTTCATTTCTAATAAATTTGATAATTTTTAAGTAAAAATAATAAAATGATAACTTAGCATAAATTTAAGGCTTAAATATGTTTCGGGATCCCTGATATATTAACGAATTTTGCGTTAGGTTCCTATTAAATTTTTGCTTTCTGTTGGGTCCCCAATAAATTTTTTATTTTGTTTTTGTCCCTAAAACGATATCTAAACCATTTTTTAAAGAAATTTAAAACACTATCTAAAGCGTTTTAGGGACAAAAAACAAAATAAAAAATTTATTAGGAATCCAACAGAAAGCAAAAATTTAATAGGAATCCAACACAAAATTCACCAATATATCAGGGATCTGAAACATATTTAATCCTAAATTTAATGTCCTAAATTTTGTTTATTTTTATATATATTATACAACTCTCTTAATTTAAAAATAAAATTTTACCCTCTCCTCCCTTTCCTCCAAAATTCAACTCCTAAACATATATACTAATGAATTTGTTATCCACCGGCGAAGTCCCTCGAGAGATTTCTGTGTTTCTAAAACTGTTCCTGGCTCCTCTTTTGTCACACGAGACCACCTCTGACACTATTTCAGTTACATTGTTAGAGGAAGATATGTCTATAACTTAGTACACTGTTACATTGTTTATAATTTGCCGCCTGATCATTATGTCACTTTCTGTATATAATTATTTATGGTCATGCGATTGTAACTAATATGCCTAATGCAATGCCACTCCGGTGTGTCAGTGCATCTGATTAAAGTTCATGAACCCAAATTTGAATAAAAAATATGTTAAAAATTTAAGTTTGTTAAAAAATGAGTTTACACAACATGATTTATATTTAGATATTTCTTTACTCAAAAATACGTTTGATGAAATGAAACTTGTTTGAATAATACTAATCAAAAGTACTTTTAAATGTATAATTACTGAAAATGGTATGAAGTTTATAATGTAATATTAAATATGAATTAGTAATATATTGTTAAAAAATAATCAATAAATAACTAAAAATGTTAAAATAATATTAAATATTTTCACTAATAAATAATAAGACTCCAAAAATATTAATGATTAAGCTTTATATGCTTAAAATTAAAATACACAACATATTAACTCACGTTGAAATTTATATGGTCCAAATGTTAAAATTGTATATATATATATACATATTAGATTGTATTATGGCACTACACATATCAACATTAAATTTAAGGGCAGCAAGAGCAACTCATGTGAAAATTTAGTCCCACCTCCAACGCACATCAGAGCATAATTCCAAAATAAGATTATATATATACTACACCGCAGTATATACTTCCTGCTTTGACATGTGCTATATCGTTCCCAACCACCCCACGAGCAAAAGATTTAAGCCAACCTCGATCTCAGCCTCGAGTCTACTCATCATTCTGCCATTAGAGTGGGTAAAATTGAAAAATAATGGTTCCTGTTGGTAGTCTTGATGGTTTTACAACAAAGAAGAGAGAAGGCGTAAATCTCCAAGACGTGTGTAAACACTAACCTTTAGGTTTGATTCGCCCCCACCAACCTCCATAGAAATTGGATGCAATAGGGTGTCTTGGCGAATCCCCTTCAGGATACAATGGAGCCCTTGATATGGTTTGCACACCCACAAACAAGTGTATCGTCAATGGCAGTTTACAGAATAATAGTTTCCTTAATTCTCTCTGCACACAAGGGAAGAAAGGAAATGATTTGGATACAAAGAATCTGGTGATTTCTATGTTTGTTGTTATATTTTTCTGCATGTAGATTGGTTCTATTTATAGACCATCTCATGTCTTTTGGTGAAGAGATTTGACCTTTCAAAGAGACAAATCTCATGACTCTTGGTGAAGAGATTTGACCTTTCAAAGAGACACATCTCATGACTCTTGGTGAAGAGTCACTTCTTATGACCCTTGGTGAAGAGTCACATCTTATGACTCTTGACAAAGAGTCTCATCTCATATCTCTTGAAGAAGAGTCATATCTATTCATATTTACATCTTTATATGAATAGACACATAACTTCATGAAAGAATACAACCTTTCATTAATTTTGAAAATCTCTCACAATCCCCCACCATTTTCAAAATATATCCAAATCCAATTATTCCGGAAATCACATGGTTTCAGATAAAGGTATCTCGCGATTTGAACATTTACTTAGTAAGTTATGGGTTTCACTCATCCCGAATATTGTGGTAGACAAGCTTTGAACCAAATAATCATTAGAACAAGCGTGCGTAACTTACACATGCAATCTTGGTACCATTGAACGAATTGTTAAAGTGACACATTTGATAAGGTCTTGTGTCATGTATCCTTTTCATGAGAGCTTTAAGAGTCAAGCCCTTAACTCCAAGAAGCGGCCATACTTCACTCCCATATAGGTAGACTTTATTAGAAGTGCCCCATAAATAAACACTCCAGCACATACATGCTATAAGTCCATTAAGAACAAATGTTCAACCTTCCCCTTTTATATACTTTATGGTCCAAGTACTTTTAAAACCTTTGGGATGTATCTATTATTGTTAAGTACTTGCAATCACTCTAATAATGTACTTTCACCATTAAACTTAAGACTTGATGCTACTCAAGTGTGAGTTGGGTTTCCATTATTGGTGATTAATTAGATATAGGCTTGAGTCTCATCCCTAATGATGTTTTATACACCATATCCCTTGTCAATCCTTTCGTCAAAGGATCTGCAAGATTTCTTTCGGTTCTTATAAATATTATGGATATTACTCCATTTGCAATTAGATCTTTCACATAGCTATGTCTAAGTCCAATGTGTCTAGACTTTCCATTATATACTTGACTATATGCCTTTGATAGTGTCGATTGACTATCACAATGTATGGATATTGGTGCCATTGGCTTTGGCCAAATTGGCATCTCATACAACAAATTTCTTAGCCATTCCGCCTCTTTGCTACCTGCAGCCAATGCTATGAATTCTGCAGCCATGGTGGAGTCAGCAATGCAAGTTTGTTTCTTGGAACCCTAAGATATAGCACCTCCACCAAGAGTGAAGATCCACCCACTAGTTGAGGAGTGGTCTTCTGTATGAGTTACCCAACTGGCATCTGTATAACCTTCTAACACTGAAGGATACCCATTATAGTTCAAACTATAGTTCATTATTCCTTTCAAGTATTTCAATACTCTTTGAACAACATGCCAATGGTATTTACTTGGGTTACAAGTATACCTACTCAATCTTCCCATAACATATGCTATGTCTGGTCGAGTACATGTCATTGCATACATTAAACACCCAATTACTTTTGAATACTCAAGTTGTGCCACTGGATTTCCTTTATTTGGTACTAAACCAATGTTTTGGTTGAAAGGAGTAGAAATAGATTGACAATCAAAGTAACCAAATTTCTTTAAAACTTTCTGTATATAATGTGATTGAGATAAACCTATGTTATTACCATCTCTAGTTATTCTAATTCCTAGAATCACATCTGCTACTCCTAAATCTTTCATGTCAAAATTTCTAGACAAAAAGCTCTTAGTGTTTTCCACTTCATTTATATCAGTACCAAAAATCAACATATCATCTACATATAAGCAAATCATGACACCTTTCCCATTATAGAATTTACTATACACACATTTGTCAGATTCATTTAATTTAAATCCATTAGCTAGCATAACTTGATCAAACTTTTGATGCCATTGTTTAGGAGCTTACTTTAGCCCATACAAAGACTTTTTCAATTTACACACTTTTTTCTCTTGACCTTTTACCACAAACCCTTTTGGTTGTGTCATATACACCTCTTCATCTAATTCTCCATTTAGAAATGCAGTTTTTACATCCATTTGATGAATGATAAACTTGTAGATGGAAGTTAGTGCCAAAAGCACTCTAATGGAAGTTATCCTTGCTACAGGTACATATGTATCAAAATAGTCAATACCTTCTTTTTGTGTAAACCCTTTAGCTACTAATCTTGCCTTAAACTTATCAATAGTTCCATCTATCTTCATTTTCCTTTTGAAAATCCATTTACATCCTATTGGTTTGGAACCTGGTGGGAGGTCTACTAGTTTCCATGTTTTATTCCCCATTATAGAATCCATTTCCTCTTGTATAGCTTCTTTCCAGAAAGCAGCATCTTGAGACTTTGTTGCCTCCTCAAATGTTTTTGGATCACTTTTAGTATTATAGCAAATTGGTCCATAACTATCTGTGGACTCTTTTGTTCCTTCAACAAGAAACATGAAAAAGTCTAGTCCATAAGTTTTCTCTTTCCTAGCCCTCTTACTTCTTCTAGGTTCTAACTTTTCCAATGCATCTTTATTAGATACATTATTTTCTGGATCATGTGCATTAGTATGAACATTATCCTTGGGCCTTGGCATTGAGTTAAATCTTTCTTCTTGAAAAATTGCATCTCTAGACTCAATTACTGTATTTACAGCATATGAGTCATTAGACTCTATAATCATGAATCTATAAGCTTTGCTATTTTCAGCATAGCCTAGAAATACACATTCAATTCCTCTTTCACCTAATTTCTTTCTTTTTGGTTCAGGAACCTTTACTATTGCTCTACAACCCCACACTTTCAAGTAGTTGAGATTAGGCTTTCTATTTTTTCAAAGTTCATATGGGGTTATCTTGTTCCTTTTGTTTGGAACTCTATTTAATATGTGACATGCTGTCAACATTGCTTCTCCCCAATATCCTTTTGCTAGACCAGAATAGGATAACATGGCATTTACCATTTCTTCTAATACCCTATTTTTCCTTTCAGCTATACCATTTTGTTGTGGGGAATAAGGTGCAGTTGTTTGATGAATTATACTAGTAGACTCAAAGAAACTAGGATTATAGAACTCTCCTCCTCTATCACTCCTAAGGCATTTGATAAAAGTTTCATGTTGAAGTTCTACTTGTGACTTAAATATCTTAAATTTATCTAAAACTTCATCCTTTGAATGCATTAAATATACATAACAATATCTAGTACAATCATCTATGAAAGTCACAAAGTATCTTTTACCGCCAATGGTAGGCCAACCATGCAAATCACAAACATCTGAATGAATTAAATCTAATACTTTAGAACTTCTTTCAACTCTTTTAAAAAGGAGTCTAGTAATTTTAGTTAACATACAAGTTGTGCATTCATTTGAAATTCTATTTATTTTAGGAATCAAAAATGAATTCATCATATCTTCTATTTTCTTAAAATTAACATGTCTCAAACGAATATGCCATAATTCACAAGACTCAACAATATAAGCAGAAATAGACTTATTATTATTAATCACATTTAGTTTGAACATATTCTCACAAAGGTATCCCTTCCCTACAAACATTCCCCCTTTTGAGAGGATAAACTTATCTCCCTCAAATACAGACTTGAACCCATACTTGTCAAGTAATGGTACAGAAACTAAATTCTTTCTAACATCAGGTACATAGTATACATCAGTGAGAGTTAATATTTTGCTTGAAGTGAATTCTAGTTCCACTGTCCCTTTGCCTTTGACTTGGATAGTTGAAGCATTTCCCATATATAGAACAGTTTCATCTTCTTCCTTAATTTGTTTTGAAGAGATCTTTGTTCTTACACACATAGCGGGTTGCTCCGGAGTCAATCCACCATGAACCAACATCTTCAATCATGTTGATTTCGGAAATGACTGCAACAAGGTTGTCTTTTGTTGCTCTAGATTCCTTCTCTTTGTTTTTCTTCTTCAGGAACCTACATTCATTTATGAAGTGTCCTGGTTTGCCACAATGATAACAACTTCCTTTCCTTTTTGTTTGCTTGTTACCATTTTCACTGTTGTTCTCATGAGATTTTCCAAAATCTCGCTTCCTTTTCTTAAAGGACTTACCCGATGTCCCTTCCTCCGTTACATGCATTTTTTCTTGAACAGATAGATCCTTAGTATCATCTTGTTTACGATACTCTTCTTCTAAATGAAGGTGATTGCCCAATTGTTCAAGAGAAATATCATCTTTACGATGTTTTAGACTTCTTTTAAAGTCTTTCCATGAAGGAGGAAGTTTTTCAATGATTGAGGAGACAATGATGCTTTCATCCATATGCATATTGTGTTGTTTGTAGTTATTCAAAATACGTTCAATTTCATGCATTTGTTCCATGACAGGTCTACTATCAATCATCTTATAATTATTAAAACGACTAACAAGAAATTTCTTACTTGTTGCGTCCTCCATCATGTATCTTGCTTCAAGTTTTTTCCAAAATTCCTTAGCAGATCCAGAATTCTGATACATATCGAACAAAGTGTGGCTCATCCCATTTAGAATGTGTCCCATACAGATGTAATCATCATTATCCCACTTGTTTTTCTCACGGGTTTTAGCCATGGTCTCATCTTCCCTATCTGGTGGTTTTGGAGTGTTCAAGACATACACCACCTTCAAAGTAGTAAGTAGGAAGTGCATTTTCTTTTGCCAACGAATGAATTTTCCTCCATCAAATTTCTCAAGTTTGACAAAATCAGAAGTCATCTCTTTCAAAGTTACAACCATTGTTGTTAGAATGAAATCGAACCTAAAGATTGTTGGTAGTCTTGATGGTTCTGCAACAAAGAAGAGAGAAGGCGCAAATCTCCAAGGCGTGTGTAAACACTAACCTTTAGGTTCGATTCGCCCCCACCAACCTCCATAGAAATTGGATGCAATATGGTGTCTTGGCGAATCCCCTTCAGGATACAATGGAGCCCTTGATATGGTTTGCACACCCACAAACAAGCGTATCGTCAATGGCAGTTTACAAAATAATAGTTTCCTTAATTCTCTCTGTGCACAAGGGAAGAAAGGAAATGATTTGGATACAGAGAATCTGGTGATTTCTATGTTTGTTGTTATATTTTTCTGCATGTAGATTGGTTCTATTTATAGACCATCTCATGTCTTTTGGTGAAGAGATTTGACCTTTCAAAGAGACAAATCTCATGACTTTTGGTGAAGAGATTTGACCTTTCAAAGAGACACATCTCAACTCTTGGTGAAGAGTCACATCTCATGACCCTTGGTGAAGAATCACATCTCATGACTCTTGACAAAGAGTCTCATCTCATGTCTCTTGAAGAAGAGTCGTATCTATTCATATTTACACCTTTATATGAATAGACACATAACTTCATGAAAGAATACAACCTTTCATTAATTTTGAAAATCTCTCACAGTTCCAACGGAAACGGAAGAATCCAAAAGCATGCCATGAGTTGCTTTTGAGCCAAACCTAAGTTGGACACAAAGGGAGGTAGGAAACTAAATTTTGTAGACATCCAAACATGTGGGCAAACTGAATTTGGTCCTTCAAACATACTTTTGAGGTGGACAAACTGAAAACTAAACATGTTCTTAATATTTTTTTATTATTGTGATGGGATATATAGACATGTGCATCAGAAGAAGGACCTACAAGAACCTAAGCTTAGTTTGTCTTTAACCCAAAGAGCAAATTAATGTGATTATGTATTTATATTTGGTGCTATGCCTCTGCATTGCATCTGATCATCCAAGACTTTTTGTGTCTGTTGATCCAGTGCATGAATGTGGCATATATTCTATGAAATACATGTTGTTGAAAAGCCCGGAATGCTTGTTTATGAAGGAAAATGTAATGTATCTATATCTTTTTTTTATTAGTATTATTTAAAATATTTTGTAATCAAATTCTTACTTACATAGTAAAAGAAAACTAAAAAACTAAAAGAGCTTTCGGGTGATTTTTTTTTAAAAAGTACAGCTTGTTAAACGTTGTGTTTCATTTCTGTTACAAAGATTTTATTGTAGATCGTTAATTCAAAAGACTTTCTGCTTACCAGTTACCCCTTTAAAAAAAAAAGGGGGAAAAGAGGTACATGAAAGGTGTTAAAATATGGGAGATAGAATAATGAAGGTGCATCGATCAATAAAAAAAGAAATAATGAAGGTGCATAGACGCTCGTTTATTTGAATTCATGTATAAAGTCATGCTTTATTGGAAATTATTTGTGAATCTTTTTCATTGTTAGCTGAAAACCTTTTGCTTTCAAGATTCAAATTTATTTGAAATGGTGAACTTACATGATTTGCTTGCGCAGTTCAACATTTTGAATAAATGTTGTCTTGTGAAACGAAATCAATGTCCTGATGGCGATGGTTTTAAGAGCATCTTTAGTGGTAGAACTCATTTTGGGTTCTTAAACTACTTTTTGTGAATCTCACAGTGCCACATAGGATACAAGAACTCATATCATTTTTTGCTCCAATGGTAGAACTTACTTTGGATTCTTAACTTACTTTTTGTAGGTCCCACATTGGACCCCACATTCTTAATAATTTTATTTAAAAATATTTTTAAATTTAAATTTAAATAATTATTTATATAAATTTTAACTATGAAACAAAAATTAAAAAGTAATATAAAAATATTAATAATTTAAAATTTTTATTTGTGACTAAATATTAAATTGATGAGAAATATATAACATTGATGATTAAAAAAAATGCATAACATTGAGATTAAGAAAGAAAAATTAAATTTCATTATTCTCGTAACCGAAACATTCCCAAATATGCTCCACCAAGTCTGTTTGAAGTTGTTGATGAATTTGTCTTGTGTGCATATAGTGTCTATTTTCCAGGTATTCCTCTTGTTTTGGTCGTAATTATTATTTTTTTAATACTTGGAACGGGTTCTTCGGAGTTCTTGCAGAAGAACCGTTCTTACACCCAGACAGCCACGTCATCCTGCTCCAATGCAATTCTTACGATACAAGAACCACACACAAGAACACCATTGGAGATGGTCTAAGGGGATCACACGTAATGACTAGTTTTAGATAAACAAATATTTTTTAAAAATTATTTTAGAAAAATTAAATTAATTTTTTAATACAAAATAAACTTCTTATACCTTTTCTTTCCCATTTTCTCCTCATCGAAGAACTTGGAGAACCTATCAATGGCTTAGCTTGATTGAATCTTACCAATACCTTAATATGATTTTTTATTCACATAATATATGTTTGCGTGGGAGAATAATTTCACATGAACATAAATTACAACAAATATTTATTGGTTATAGGTGGTTGGCTGTTTTCTCCCCTTGCCTAGACATTCAATTTCACGTTACAACAAATATTATCACTGCACGTGACGTTACTTTTCACCATTATATTCTACATGGTTTACGTCACAAAAATAATTGATCCTGAGATTTCGCAGCAATTTATGTTACTCCAGCTCACATTAAAGGAACACATAGAAAATGCTTCAATGGGCAAGGGGCCCCCAATCAACAGTTATGTCAGAGAAGGCAACTACGAGTGTGTGCATATGATGGTATGCTACAGTTGGTTGGGGTGCTAAATTTTGAACACTTATAAATTGCAAATATCTTATTAACATTTTTTTTTTACATTTCTCTTTTTTTATCACGTTATATTATCATCAATTATTTATCTCTCTTCCTTTTTATTTCTCTTCAAGTGTAAACATGCAAAGAGTATCTAAGAATCATTTTCGGGTTGAAATTATCCCCCCCTCCCCTCTCTACATAAACTACACAATATAAATATTTTTCCAAAATCTATACCTACCTTCTCTCTCTCTATATACAATGGTGTATGGAAGTTTTTGTATGAGAAAAAGAAATAAATTTGAGCCGTTTGACTATACATGAATTGTTAGAATTTTTTTTGAAGAAAAAAATGAATTCTTAGAATTAAAATATAAAGTTATGTAACTTTTTTAAGTAATTATGTAATTATTAAATAACTTTTAATCCTAATCATGTATGTATAGTTGTGTCATTCAGATTTAATCTTTTCTTTGCATTACAAACACTCCTCTCTCTGTATAAACTGCACATTTTTTTATAAAAAAAATCTACGTAATTCTTCTGTCACTTTTATAATAATAAGATAAAAAGAATATATATTACAACACACGCTCTTTATTTTTATTTATTTTTAAAATGATACAAAATTTTTAATATATAATTTTTTAAAATATAAATCCTTTCTTTTTGTGAGTTTTTCTCGATTCACCGTTGCCTCCGCCAAAAGCATAATCATGTATCGTGTTACACGCTGTTCTGAGCCCATGTCATTATTATTCTTCACAAAAGAAGCATAAATTCTAATTTCATCCACATATTTAATTTAAATTATATTATTCATACAATATATTTTTATAATATGCTTTTTTTCTCCATCACATTAATTATCTTATTTTATACTTTTTTTTTTCTAACTCTTATTATATCTTTTATTTTACAATGAAATTGTATAAATACAACTTCTCATTTGATTTTACTAGTTCACATTTGACATTTCTATTTAATCTACGATAGAACTTTGCCATTTCTTACCATATAGAATGGATTAATACCTCACTTTCTTCTCTTGATGGCAGTGTTATGAACATCAACTCAAAAATTTAGTCGACATCACTCATTATACAATAATTTTAAAAGTTAAAATATTTTTAGTACATATATATTTAAATTGACTGAATCAATAACTCAATATCCCAATTGAAATGATGATCTGGTTGAATATAATAACACTGCTTGATAGAGTTAAAGAGGGTCTTCCTCAGCACCAAAAATAAATAAAAAAAGTTAAAGAGGGTCTTTATTTCAAATAAAACAGGTAATAAAATCAAGATTAATGATATGTTGGCTGATAAAAAAAAAAGATTAATGATATGCTTTAGATATGGGCCAATACTATTTATCTAACGGACAATGTAATGATTCATTAAAATTGTTAGGCAATAACATTTAAATAAAAGATAGTTTTATTGTGATGCCACAGATGACTCTAATTTATGACCTACAAGCCACAATAAATTAATTACAAATAATAATATTAATAACGATAGTCCCTTTTGGCGCACTATCTTTTTCCTTGGCTCAACCTATGAATCTATGATGACAGTTGACAAGTAATGCAAAACAGGTGCAAATTAATAATCTGACACAGGTTAAATATCAGAGAGAAAGAAGCAGCATGGTGTCAATGATAAAAGCAACACGTGAAGTAGATGAATATGGTATGGGACACTTGCAATTACAAATAAGCGATAGTTGCACGAGTTTACGTTCAACCACTTTTCGGCTAAAAGACAAAACAGAGTAAAAAATAATAACTAATTACCAAAAAAGTTTGAAAAAAAAATAATTTATCTGCAGGGGTTATTTTTGACACGTTACACTGAAAGGCACCAACTCAGTTGGCGCCTCCTGAATTTTTTTTTGTCCCGTAGCGGGAGGCGCCATTTCAAGTGTAACAACCTTTGACATTTCAAAAAAAAAAAAAGTTAAAGATTCAGGAGGCGCATCTTGAAATGGCGCCTCCCGCTACGAGTGTAACGTGTCAAAAACAACCCCTACAGGTAAATTATTTTTTTTTCCACACTATTTTCGTAATTAGTTTTTTTTTTCCCTTTTTGTCTTTTAGCCCCACTTTTCACATGATGATCAAATGGTACTTTAATCTTATCATCATAACATTTTATTAAATAATTCAGATTACACACACACACATACACACACACACACACACACACACACATATATATATATATATATATATATATATATATAATTTCTAAGACTTTTTCGTAAATATGATGCATGCTAAGGCCAACAACATCTACGGAACGGATAACTCTATCACAAACATGTTTGGAAAGATTAGTGACGAGTGACTCATAAATGTGTTCCTAAAAATAATAAAGTAATGTTAACAACTTATTCTCTAACGTAGTCTCTATGATTAGTTAAAATTTATTACAAACTTATTATTTAACTTTAACGAGTATCTTTTTTTATTTTATAATTTTCAATAAATTCTGACCAATAATAAAATGTATGTTAGATAGAGTGTATTAAAAAGTATATTACTAACACTTCTCAAAAGAATAAGCTCCTAAAGTGGTCAGTAGGTTTAAATTTAAATTTTATTATTGTTATTATACAAATAAAAGAATAATCTCTTTATCTATATAAAATAAGTTTAATTTTCATGTATTATTAATATAATTTTTTTACATTCAATCAATAAAAAAATCATGTTAAAAATGCCTTTAAGTTGATTGTATAAAAACACTTATTGTACATGACATATTTGTGATTGAATGGGATATAAAAAATCTCTACACTGTTAAAATATTTAAATTAAATTCTAAAAAAACCTAAATACCTCATCACTTAAATGGTGTGTTTAGAGAAGTGGAGAGAACATAAGGGAGAAAAGAAAATTTTGAAATTTAAATTAAAAGAAAAGAAAATTTTGAAATTTGTTTGTATAAGTCAACTTTTCTCTCAATTTTTCTTCTTTACTTTCTATGTAATGAAATGAAAAAAAAAATATCATTATCCGTGATATGTTGTTTTTTTTTTTCTTTCTATTTTCTTCCTTTCAACCCAAAAATACATAAAAAAGATAAATGTGTTACTTTTACTGCTAATAATAATGGATTAAAAAGCAGTGAAGTGAATTGAATGACCCAAATCTAGTTAGTACATGTGCAAGTAAAACAACAGCCTTATAAATGGAAACCTCCACCAACATGTAATTTGAACCTGGCAGAGATTAGAGTACAATTACAACATCTATTTGCCTCTGTGTCTCTCTACATATCTCTGTCTCACTTTACAAAATTGTACTACATTTCTGTCTCCAATGGCCACATCGGTGAAGAACAACTTCCTGAACCCTGCACTGGTTTCAAATCTCCAACAAGCACTTATCCGCAGGAAGAAGGACAGTGTGCAGGAGCAGCAGCACCACAACAAAGCCAATAAGGAAACCACCAAAGCTTCTTCAAAACCTGTGGTGCTAGTCACCAATGGTGAAGGCATAGACTCTCCTGGCCTCACATTACTCGTTGAGGCACTGCTTCGTGATGCCCTTCTTGATGTTCATGTCTGTGCCCCACAATCGTAAGTTTCCTCAAGACATGTTTTTGCGTGAATTTGAGTTGTTCCAATGTGTGGATCATGACAAAACTTCAACTGGGGTGGGTTGGTTTAAGGATTGTGATGTGACGATGGTTTTTTTTGTTGATGCAGGGATAGATCGGTGTGTGGTCACTCGGTTACCACTGGGGAGACACTAGCTGTGTGTTCGGCACAAGTTGGTGGTGCCAATGCTTATCAAGTGTCTGGTAGTTTCACACATTTGGTTATGAACAAAATTTAGATGTCATTCTTTAAGAGGTTTTGGTGTTGTTTTTCATTAGTCTTAGTTCGATAATTCGCGTAATAAAAGTTTTCATTAAATCTCATATAGAATACTAAGTGGAAATTCTAATTTTGAGAACTGTATGTAAGTTTTGTCCTTTTTCATTTGGTTATTTGGTGTGACAACTATGATTATGAGAGTAGTCCAATGTCATACAGAATACTAAGTTGAAATTTTAATTCTGAGAACTCTATGTAAGTTTTGTCCTTTGTTGTTTGGTTATTTGGTGTGACAATTATGATTATGAGAGTAGTGCATTGTTATGTTCCATTCTTGCTGTTCTAGGATCTAGATTTTTATATGCTTTTGAATTTTTATTTTAATGGTGTTATGGAGAAAACGCATTTTAGGATGCAGGGTGTTTGATTTATTTATTTATTTATTTATTTTTTATGTCAGGAACCCCAGCAGATTGTGTCTCTTTGGCTTTATCTGGGGCATTGTTTTCTTGGTCAAAACCTGTTTTGGTAGGTATTGATGCTATGCACAAAATCTATCATCAACTATCGAATATATATAGTTAACACCACCATTTTAACTGCATGAGTCTGAAACCAGGTAATTAGTGGACTAAACAAAGGAGCAACTTGTGGTTATAACACGTAAGTGTGTGATGTGCTCTTCTTTTGGTATCCTACGAATCAATTTGGAAAAGGGACCAACTTGCTTTTACGGATAGACAACTCTAACTTCTTTAGCTTTCAAACATAGGTATTTTATTTTGGAGTCTTTAATGATGTAGGTTGTACTCCGGAGCTGTTGCTGGAGCTAGAGAAGCACTGATTTGTGGTGTGCCGTCTCTTTGTATATCATTGAACTGGTACTTATGTCAAAAGTTATGCATTTTTAGTTTTCTGTTCTTCTTTTGTCCCTCCAATGATCACATAACCATGTTAATGTAATGTTTTGTAGGGAAAAGAATGTGAGCTGTGAAAGTGATTTGAAGGATGCAGTTACGGTATGTTTACCATTAATTCACGCAGCAATAAGAGATATACAGAAAGGGATTTTCCCCAAGAATTGCTTCCTCAACATAGGGATCCCAAGCTGTCCTCTGACAAATAAGGTTTGTTCTCCTGATCAGCATATTTTCATATTCTAGAGTTTGCCAAGAAATAGATTGCTGTTTTATAAGTTCATGTTAAAAAAAAATGGCTGCATACCTATATGAGATATTTTAATGTCCATTATTTTGTATAGAATCCCATGATTTCATACATCATAATTTAACCAGTATCCTTACTTTTTGTTTGACATAAGTCCAATTTGAATAAACTCCTTCACAGTACATATAGGAGAGGAAATAGCCAGGTAAAACTACTCAAATTTATCCCATAGGCCATAGGTTAAAATCGAGTTATGCACTTCAACTTTTGGAGAAATTAGCTGAGAGAGCTTCTTAAAAAGTTAAGGGTCATAAGTTGATTTTAACATTTGAAAAAAAAAATTATTCATTTTATTTTCTTATTTTCTTCTTAAGTATGTATTGAAAAGCTTATCCAAACTGGGCTATATCCCATTTAGTTAGACATTGTGCTTTCCAATAACAATTCAAGTGGTTGTTCTTATGGCCTACATTTTGTGAATAGGGTGTGAAAGTGACAAGGCAAAGTCCACAAAGGTCTTCTTTAAGTTGGCAAGCTGTGTCAACAAATAGGAATCCTTCAGCAGGCCATTACATGTCTAACCAGCAAAGTCTTGGAATCATGTTAGCACAACTAGGAAGAGATGCCTCTGCTGCTGTAAGACTGTCCTATCTAATCACATAGCTTAATGCATTTAGGTTTCAACAGCTAGTGTCCTTCTTTATATGAACATTCGTTCAGCCTCTCATTTTTCAATGGAACTTCCTTTGTGTTAAACTCTTCAGGCAGCAGCACGTCGTCTAAACTCAAACCGCAAGAACGTGGAGGTTGAATCAGTTGGTGTTGCTGGAAAATTCGGTTCTCAACAAACCATAAAGAAATACTTCCGAATGGAGGTACCATTAACATGACTTGTAAAGCAAACAAGCATAATTCTCATGAATCTACTTTGCATTTGGCACAATTAGGATAGATAGCATTACAAGTTTGAAAATAAACTCTTCTTCATGCTGATGCTTCTTTCCATTTTCTCTTGTATGGCAACAAATTGCATTCATTGCCTGAATTCACATTTGCAGTTAACAGAAAAAGTGCAGCAGAACATAGAGGAGGATTTAGACTCCAGAGCACTTGAAGAGGGATTTGTGAGTGACAATTTTGTGCTTTCTCTTTCTACCTATCTTATACTTTTTTTTAGGGTGCATTAGTGGTAACTAAGCATCCTATATTGTGCTAATTTGCTGCTATGTTTCCTTTTGGCATGACAGGTTACAGTTACCCCTTTGTCTTTGTATGCAAATGGTCACATGGAAATTCAATCATCAGTGTCCAGCTGGTTAGCTATTGCACTCAGTGGTGATCAATGAAACTAGCTGCTAACTCTGTGTGGTATTAATTGTAGAGTAATTTGCATTGTAATTGTGGCAATTTGAAAGTGAGAGAATCAATGCTTCACAAGTTTTATGTTGTGAGATCTTGAGAGTAGTATACTATGTATCATTGGGTAGCTACTATCCCATTAAATTTAATCTATATGTTCCTAGTCCACAGCAGTTGTGATTCTTTCATTTACTGATGACATGAAAGGATATGCACATCTTGCTAATGAGAAGATTAAGTGGCTCCAAAAATGTGTTTCCACCTGTATTACACTATTACTGAAGCTTGATGCGTGAGTCTGTAAATATACTCTTGCTGATGAAAAGCTTGAATATCAATTTGGGGGAATGCAGATGGGGCAGTCCTTGATGAAAGAAGGTTTGAATATTTATCTGTGAGGTATTTATATTTAATGTCCGTCAATATCTCAAACATAATTACTTTTAAAAGAGGGTACCTATAAAAAAAAATTCTAATAGAACCTTGTTTTGGTATATTACTATAAGACTGATTTTTGCAAACCCCTCTATTATTAGAATAGGCTTTTTTAATTCTCTAAGGGTCTGTTTGGGAGTGGTTGTGAGTTTTTGGTTTTTGATTTTCAAATGCAATTTTCAAAACAAAGCGAGTTCGGCAAAAAAAGAGCCAAAATGATTTTTAACTCAATTTCAAAACACTTTTACATTCATTTTGAAAATCAAGAAAAAATGTTTTGTGAATTTGATTTTTAGTTTTAAAAAACATTCTCACTACCACCATCACCACCACCATCACCGCCATTGCCACTGCTGCCATGGGTTTAATTATTTTTTATTTTTAATTATTTTTGTGTCGATATTTTTTTATAATGCATTATTTCATAGTGGAACGAGATAAGATAAAACAGTAAATATTGTATTAAGGATCAGCAGCAAATGTAGCACAAGTTGTGCAGACATATGCTATTCACAAATACATGTATCAGATTGCAAAAAGTAAGCTTATACAAATCCCCCCTGCAAGATACCCCTTTCTATCCTATAGCTGACATGCAGATGACTACATCAAAAGAAATATTGCACAACATTTACTCCTTTGTCAACCCGGCTCACCATGTGTTCAACTCAATAAATTGGATTCTAGGTTGGTCAAGTCAAATTTTTTGAATAACTAAAATAGACTAATTTTTATCAATTTAACTCGGTCCAAACATGTGATGAGTCAAGTTAGCTCACATATTGTAGTCCATTTTGATAGTTTTAGTATGATAACGAATGATGTTGATAACTAACATGGTTTGATTTATTTTAAAGTAAATTACAATGATATCTCTTGTATATTACTCTTATTATTCTAGGCATTATTTTTAACCCCCTTCATTTAATGGTTTTAAATAACATTTATAATTTGAAGTTAAATGACCAATGTGTCGTGATCTTTTATTGCGAACCCAAAATGCCCCTCACTTAAATCCACAACAGAGCCAGGCGAGTCTTCGATAAGCAAGGCGAGTGTTGGAGAGTGTCGTTTTGGTTGAAGAAGGGAGGGTTCGTTTCTGGGATTGGGGGTTTCCTCGAAGTAGGAAGACGATTTTTCATTGTCGTTTCGGTTGTTTTTTATTTCCATTTTGTGAACAACCGAAATGCACTTCTTTTTCGTGTTCCAGTTTAGGGTTTTGTTTTGCTTCGTCTACAGTGATGGAACGACTTGATTACTTCGAGAACGAAAGTGACATTCATGAATTCGTTTCTACTGCTAAGGGATTTGCGTGCCGCATTTTACTCTTTTCCGAACTACCTTCGAAGTTTTTTTTTTTTTTGAATTATTTTTTTAAAAAAATTCGTTTGTTTGCCTTGTGACTGTTTTTTGCTTCTTTTTTTATGTTTTGGTTTTTGGATTGGGGGTTAGGGTTTTCTTTTCTTCTTTGTTTTTGTGACTGTGTTTTTTGCTTCATTTTCTTCTTCTGATTTTTTGGATGGTTCAGTGGCATGATGGAGCGGTGGTAAGGATGATGATGATGATGGTTGCGAAAGAACTTCCCGAGTTGTTTTAAGAGTAAAATAGAAATAGAAATAGAAAAAGAAAATAAATTACTGAATTTGTTGATTGTATAACACCATGCTAACATGCAGAGGTAACCTTTGCAGTGTTTAGGAAGATTATATTCAATAACTTGGACAGAGCTGCTGAAACCAAACAATTAAAATTACTGCAAGAGTAAATATAAATTATAAAGAAACATCTATAATCAATAATTTATAATAGGATCATGTGTGAAATTAAGGTGGATATTAAGCAGGCAAGTTGCATTAGGTGTAATTTGATGATTAAAAATATTTTTTTTTTTACATCTCAAATCAAATATTTGGTGGGATTGACTTGCTAAACATGACTTGTTTGTTGTCAAGAATTCTCCATATTTTAACGAGGTGAAATTTATTCCATTTTCTACATTCCCATGCTTTCTTTGAGAGGATAGATATTAATTTGCTGACTTTTATGATGATAGGCACTTCGCTATATCAGGCAAATAGCTCAGTAAACAAGTGGTGAAGTGGTTTATGGTTTTGGTAGGCAGCCTGCTGTTATGTGAATTTTCAGCCTAAGATTGAGCAGGTAGCCACATGAATCTTATAAAAAGTAGAGGGAAATGTGGAGAAGATTGAGGGAGAGTGAAGAGTCTCTTGAATACCCTCTGTTTCAGTCTTTTGTCTTCCATAGTAAATCCACTGCACATGTATTAATACCATACCAACATCCGTATCTGCACAAGAATAATATAGTACCTTCACCACAACTGAGTGTGTTTTGAACCAGTTTCTATAAACCTCCCTTTTAACTGTCTTAATTCTTTTAATCTCTTATCTTTAAAATTAACATCCATTTGTAAAATAACAAGGGTTCAACCTAAAGTAATGAGAGTACCACTTCCAATAATAACAGTTATTAATAAGTAAATAATTGTTGCTGGAGGAGACCACCATACGCTTGGTAGTGTCAATTGTCATCACTTCGGACCCAGGTATCATCCCATCAATGTATTTTTAATTTCTATTCAGGTACATATGCAGTATAAATAGTGTAGTGTTAGTGCTAATGTTGAAGGTTGCTCTCTTTCTCATGTCATTTTAGTAGTTAATTAATTGATTTATGTATTCTAATTTTATCTTTTATTTTTTAGCCTTGGGAACTACTCAGGCTGCTGGAGAAAGATCACCTAGGGGTGTAAAAAAATCAGTTCTTTGAATGAAACCATTGGTCAAGAACAGACTGATTTTACCAAGTGGTAAGTTCTTGGTGGGCTACTTACAACACCGTTCCAAAAATAAATCTACAGGTTGTGCCTATGATGGTTAGGAATGAAAATGGAGGCAAAGTTGCATTGCATTGTAAGCAAGAACAACAAAAATCAAGTACCAAAAAGAAACTGGTATACTCAAGGGCTAGTGTAACTGGAATGATTTATTTGACAGTTGATTGTATCACACCATGCTAACATGCATAGGTACAAAATCAAGTTGCATGGCATTGTCATCGTATCTTTTTTTCCTTTTTTTTATTTGTTCGAATCTTTTATTTGAACTTTATTTGAAATTTCAAATAGTTTACTTATCCGTAGGTGCTATACATGACTGAAATTTGCTATGTAACTGGAATGCAAGCACAGGTACTAAAAATGAACTTGCTACCAATGTATGTTAAAAAATAATAGATATCTTGTCCCTGCACTTTATAGGTAGTTTCAAGAAACCCAAGTCCCTTATGATTCTCTGTTTCAACAAAATTTCCTTTTGTCTTCTATATATTATTATATTGCTGAACTAATTAATAATATACTTTGTCCATGTTATGAGGTAAAGGAGTGATGGATATCGCGAAGCCAGAGCACATTGGTTTGTTGGAAGCATTCCAGGATCCTGTTGTGATTTACCACCCTGAAAGGCATACAGTTCCCAAACATGGTTAGTGGTATCTTTTACAGTTTTACTCTTTTGGTATCTGCAGTGTCAGATTTGATCTTGTTTAACTCGTGCAGGCTCTGAGTCAGCATATAATTGAACTGAGGAATGAATAGAAGAAAGGAAAAAAGAACCTGGAAGTATGGACTTATCATAGTTTCTATGGTTCTTTTTGCCATTTTATTGTTAGATCAGTCTCTGTTCACATATTATTGTTAAACTGGACATGTTTTCCACATGTAGTTAAATGGATTGGCTGACAACTTCTTAATGGTATTGATGCCCTTGCCCCTGAACACTCAACCATGGATTTGGTATATTGATGTTAATTGAAATTGTTCTGCATAAGTTGTGGCACTTTATTACTAACCTGAAATCTCATTAATTCAGTACTAAAAACCGAATTTTTAATAAATTTAGGGACTTTGACCGGTTAAAATTTTGTTCAGGGACTAAAAATCGAATTTTTAAAAAGTTTAGGAACCTTGACCAGTCAAACTAAAGTTTAGGGACTAAAAATCAAATTTTAAAAAAATTTAGGACTAAAAACTTAATTAACCTGATGTGAACCCAAGAAGGTTTGAAACCTTTGAACCCACAAGTCACTTGAATTACACCCACCCCAAGAAAACTAAGAATCAGATTTGATGATCCACTTGAACCCTTGAGTACAAGACACAAGAACCCAAAGTGTTTGAGACGCCACAAGGATGATCAAGTCTTGATAAGTCAGAAAAGTTCTAAAAAGAACCAAAGAGAAAAACTCTATTACTAATATGAATTTTCAGAATTGTTTTCATTCAACTTCGGTTCTGGATACAATGAGCTTTGCCTATTTATAGAGTAAGTGCTGACCTAGGTAATTATTAAACATCAAACCCCTATGTAACAACACATTAACTAGGCAAATGAAAAGTCCCAATTAAACCCACATTAATCAGCTTGTTTAATATGTAACAGCTGAATACATTTATTATCCCTAAGTTGAAAAGACTCTTATTAAACCAAAGTAAATGAAAAAAAACCTTCAAATTCGTCCAAATACATCAGCTGGCCATAAAAGCACTCTTTCAGTCCAAAAAAACATAATTGAGCATAAATACAACCAGTCCATGTATAGTTGATGGCCCAAGTTCCTTAATTTCAATGGTTTTGGGCCAAATCTCCTTCTACAGCTCTATCTTTAGCCCAAATTAATGTTAAAACGTGATTATGCTTAGATTTAGATTGGACATAATTTTGTTTGGGCCAAATGTCTTGAACAAGTCCATTTAGTGCTTCCTTGAATCTCTTAGCCATTGCTCTTGTAATAGGACCACTTGGAATTTGTAAAAGATCCCTTAAAGTGCTTGAATGTTCTTGTTCCAGCCCATGATTCTCAGTATATTCTCTTTGTGTAATTTGATCTTATGGTGTCTTTGTTCTTTTTCCTATCTTTGTTGTGTCTAACCATCTTCTTTTTCTCATATTCCTTGTTTGCCTTTTGCTCTCTAAATTCTAAGTCACTTGATTATCCCCCTTGCTGTCTTGAAAAGCATCATTGATAAGGTTCTCTCTTTAAGAACTTATAAGAGGAAGTTGAGTGGTAAAAGGCAAGATTGGTGAGATCATCATCGAGTAAAAGCCTTGATTGTGTGAAACACGAGTGATCTCATTATTTGAGTGAAACACTTAGTAAGTGGAGAGGATCCATATTATTACTTGTTTGTTATTTGAAGCTATGACTACTCATTGGGGCTTTAACATGGATGAGTTGGAAAGGAGAAATAGGAGGCATGCAAAAAGGTGGAAAGAGTTAGAGGTTTTGAAGGTAAAGGTTCCAAGCTTCCAAGGAAGAAGTGATTCGGAGGCTTACTTAAAGTGGGAGATGAAAATGGAGCAAGTGTTTGCATGTTACCAATATAGTGAAGAGGAAAAGGTTAAGGTAGCCGCTCTAGAGTTTAAAGATTATGCTCTTATTTGGTGGGATAAAGAAAAGAGAGATAGGAAAAGATTCAATGAAACCCCGGTGGCAACATGGTTGGAGATGAAGACCTTGATGAGAAAGAGGTATGTTCCGAGAGAATATTAAAGGAGACATATAGAAGAAGAGAGAAAAAGAAGAGTTAATGAGAGAGATGAAAGGTTAGGTTGGAGGACCAAACAAAAGATGGATTGTATCTCAACTAGTGCTAAACTCACTACATTTATTCATCCAACTAGAAGTAGGGAACCTGAATGTCTCATGTGTTCTGGAAGAGGGCATATGACCTCTCAATGCCCAAGGTGGGAGACATTGACAAAAGAAATAAAAGAAAAAGAAAAGGAAAGAGAACTGGAAAGAGAAAAAGAAAAATAATTAAAAGAAATGGAGAGAAAAATATAGAGAGAGGAGTTAAAAGAAAAAGATATGAAAGAGAAAGAATTGAGAGAAAAAGAAAAAGAAAAAGAGAGAGAAAAAAATAAGCAAAAGGAAGAATATTCTTGTTTCTACTTTAACCCATTGTTTAATTGTGATGATTCTCTTTTGAAGGAAATCAAAGCAGTGGTTCCAAAGGAGGAATGCAAAGCCATATGTTCTAACCCTTTGTTTATAAATGATGATTCTGTTTTGAAGGGACTTGAAGAAGTGCTTCCAAAGGTAGAAAACAAAGCATCATACGAATATGAACTTAATATTTCAAAGAAACTTGATATTGTAACCAAGAGGCATTTGCCATTCCTAGTAGTTGAAAAGATCAATGATAATGCTTATAAACTTGAGTTTCATGGTAAGTATCAAGTCAATGTCACTTTTATTGTTGCTGACTTAACCTTGTTTGATGTAGATGATGAACTTGATTCGAGGACGAATCTTTTTGAAGAGGGAGGGAATGATATGATCCCGACGATATCCAATTATTTCAAATATCTTTTACAATGGATACAAGTGCCCAAATTAAGAATTGTCTCATATCTACATTGTGAAGATAATTTGAGCAAACTAAAAGACAATAATTTGGAGAGCATAATGAGCCCAACACTTTATATTCAAGATGCAGCTATGGGATAGAGTTTATTTGGATGGAAGACATAGATTTTGGGCTAAAGAACCAATTGAGGCCCATTTTCTAATTTTCCATGAATTTCGTATTTAATTTTGTTGTAATAAGTTCAGATGTCTTTTCATCCTTTCTAGGACAAATTTTAGTGTTTTTAGGCTACTTGAACCATTATGATGGTTAGTGGGACTTAATGAACCATTGTGATGGTTGGTGGGACTTCATGAATGATTGTGATGGTTGGTGGAACTTCATGAACCATTGTGATGGTTAGTGAACCATTGTGATGGTTGGTGAACCATTGTGATGGTTAGTGGGGTTTTATTTCTATTGGAAATTTAACGCTTAGTGGGAATTCATTTCCTAATGTAAAGTAAAAACTTAGTGAGAATTAATTTCCTAGTGGGATTTAATTGCTTAGTGGAAAGTTTAGAAGGAAGCCTAGCCTATAAATAGGGAAAACTTTGTAGCTTTGAAGGAAGTGGAGTTAGAATGAAATATGAGTTTTCTCCATTTGTGAGAGCTTCCCTTGGTTCTTGAGCAAAGAACTGAATCTGATCTTATCAAGACAACTTGTGACGATCAATCTTATGACTTATTACTCACCTTCTCACCTATTTCTTGAGTGTGGCATCACTATCCTTCTCTAAAAGAAAACTAAAATCAATTCCTAAATCTGAATTTTCAAGGCGATTCATTTTCGTTTCTGTGTTCGTGTCATAACCCTTAAAGAAACTAATAGTTTAATTATATTTTGTCATTTTTTTGGACTAAAGGCCAGTAAGAAAGGTACATATTGCTAGTGTCTGGTGGTGTTGGCATGTTAATATAATTATTTTGTTAAGATGTCCATAAAAACGAGCCTTAAGAATATTTCTATTAATACAAGTATTTTTTTAATATTCTTTTTTTACGAAATTAATTCTTATAAGAAGTAGAAAGATAGGTATTTTATTATCTCTGAACATTGATAGTAGTATAGTACTCATTGTGGCCACCTGTAGGTGCTAATTGAAATACTATTTTTTGACAGTTTTAAACCCCTAGTAGGGGGCATCTTTAACAAAAAAAAAATTGTAGTTTCTGACGGTTTTTAACTGTCAGTAAATGCTAACTTTAATCAAACTAGAAAATGCAGTTTTTGGCGAATTTTGGGGAAAATACCAGCGCTCTCTTAAAAACGGCCATAATCAGTTTGTGACATGTGTAATCTTGACCGCTTATTTAGCTGTCAGGAATGCCATTTATGGATGTTTTTAACCGTTAGAAAATGCATTTTAACTGTCACAAATGACACTTTTTCTTGTAGTGTAGGGAGAGAGAATCTTATCTTGAAATGTGAATTTGAAAAATATGACTTTCTCCGATGAAATTCTCTACAAGACTTTTTCTTGTGGGTTGAAATGCCAATAGCAAATATGCTCAATGGAGGAAAGACAATCGTGCTGATAACATATCGAATAAAACAAATTAGAGCACAGAGAATAAAAAGGAAGAAGACTGGAGTTTAGAGAGAATCGGAATTGTGTATATTCTTTCCAACGTTGTTTGGTTGCTCTGCTTTCAGTCTATCACCTTCTCTTACATTGTGATTGGATTCACCTTCGGGAACCACCATTTTTTTCTCTTTATCTTTCAGAAGAGCAATTTACTAGACGTTTTGTTTTCCCTCTTTGATTCCTCATAATAAATGATGAATAAATGTGGACATTGATGTTTATTTATCTTTTATGAACACGAAAGTGTCTAAGTCAATTAAAATGTAATGATGAGTTTCTTGATATTTACGAGGGTTGTAAAAAAATAGTATATAATAAATAAAAAATGAATTAAAAATGGAATAAAAAATTATTGCAATAAAGACAAAATAATATTCAAAAGGTGTTATATAAATAATATAACTCAGTATTTATAATTTTGATTCAAGTGGCAGTGAATTCGTTTTACAAAAAGGTTAAGGAGAGATCAGGCCATTTTTCGTTTTTTCTAGTTCCTTATCATTTGTAACAATCTAGTGGACCTTACCGCTAAGTTAGAAACAAGTCAAATAACACATATTTTAAAAAATGTGACTCGTTATCATACTTCACCCTTCTTTTGCTTTTAATCTAACGGTTATTATGTGTTATTTGAACTAATGAGTCACATTTTTTAAAATATGTGTTATTTGAATTGTGTTATTATTAGTGGTAAAATTAATCACTATCCTTACTTTTCATTTTCTTTAAATTTAATAGTTCTAACGAGTAATCGTTAGATTAAAAGAAAAAGAAGGGTGAAAATGATGATTAACTCTTTTATAATTACTTTTATAGTAACTTGATCTCTCTGCTACCCCCCTCTCTCTCTTTATATATATAAAAGTATGATAACAAGTCACATTTTTTAAAATATATACATGTTATTTGACTTGTTTCTAACCTGGCAGTGAGGTCCACTAGATTGTTACAAATGATAAGGAATTAGAAAACATGAAGAAATGACCTCATCTCCCCTTAACCTTCTTTTTGTAAAATGAATTCACTACCACTTGAATCAAAATTATAAATACCGAGTTGTATTATTTATATAGCACCTTTTGAATATGATTTTGTCTTTATTACAATGATGATTATTTTATTCCATTTTTTAATTCATTTTCTTTATTTATTATATACTATTTTTTTACAACCCTCATAAATATCAAGAAACTTGTCATCACATTCTAATTGACTCATATGCTTTCGTGTTCACACAAGACAAATAAACATCAATGTCCACATTTATTCATCATTTATTAAGAGGAATCAAAGAGGGAAAATAGAACGTGTAGTAAATTGCTTTTCTAAAAGAAAAAGCGACAAAAATGGTGATTTTCGAAGGTGAATCCAATCACGATGCAAGATAAGGTGATAGATTGAAAGCATAGTAACCAAACAACGTTGGTTCTCAAGACGACACCGTTTTTGCCAAGGAAGCGACAAATGTGAAAGAGGAAGAGGCTAGGATTATTTTTAAGGAGGTGGGTCCACAACCATTCCTTAGAAAGATATTCAAAATGGTGGAGGATTCGAGTACAGACCCAATTGTGTCATGGGGCGAAGATCGTCACAGTTTCGTGGTTTGGGACTCTCACCAATTCAAGCACAATAACTTCTCCAGCTTCCGTCGCCAACTTAACTACTATGTTAGTTCTCCAATTTCCTAACGATTTGTACATATTGCATTCACTATTCATTTCAATGCTCGGGACCTTTCACTTTTTTTTACAAGAAAAATAATTGTTTATTTTTATAGCTTTTACAAAAATAATAATGTAAAAAATAATAAGTATTTGGCTTAAATAACTTTTAGGTTCCTGATAAATTTCCAAATTTTGTTTTGGGTTCCTAATAAATTTTTTCGTTGTCTTGAGTCTATAATATATTAAAAATTTTGTTTTGAGTCCCTACCGTCAGTTAAGTGATGACGTGACACCATCTCAACAGTTGATATATATTGGGAAGATCTGTTTGGATGGTGCCACGTCATCACTTAACTGACGGTAGGGACTCAAAACACAAGTTTTAATATATCGGGGACTTAAAACAACAAAAAAATTTATCAAGGACCCAAAGCAAAATTTGGAAATTTATCAGGGACCTAAAAGTTATTTAAGCCTAAGTATTTTTTGAAAAACAAAAAACATGAATCCCTAACATGCATTAAATTTGCTGAACTGTACTTAAAGTTTGAGTGTTTGTTTCATGTCTAACAATAAAAAATTGTGTTAGTAAGGTATTATTTTATGAGTAAATTTATTTTAAAATAGCGATTAGGAAAAGAGAAGGTAGAGAGAGAAAGTGACATGTATAATAATTAATAAGTGATGTAACAAAAGAGAGAGATAAAAAGAAATTGAGATAAAAAAATTAGATGGAAGAGAAAATGATTGTATAGATATATAATTATTGTTTATTTTGGATTATGCAATTATAATTAAAAGGTTTTTTTTAAATATTTTTAAAGTCACATGTTGAAAGATGAAGTTATTTATAAATAAAAAATTTATAAAGATAAATTCCCTTTTCAGCTTATTTTAATAAAGTAATAATTTATTTTATTATTTTTTCAAAAAATAAGTGATTGTTTATCAAAATTTAACTAAGTAAACATGTTAATAATTGGATACTTTCAAAAATTAATTTGTATGGGTATTCATTTTTTACCGATTAAAGGGACATAAGTATCGAGGACCACATATCATATTATCTTTGGACATTTTGTAGAGGTAATTTTGATCTTTATCTTTATTTTCTTTGTGCAGGGATTTAGGAAGGTTGATTTAGGGCGTTGGGAATTTGCACATGAAGGGTTTCAGGGAGGGAAAAGACATTTGCTGAAGAATATCACAAGAAAAACAAGCAATAAGTTATGTAATAAAAAAACTTTGTGATGGAGCATTCAAGTCCGTGAAGTATGTATGGTCCGGAAAGTGAAGTTGAGGAGCTCAAGAAGGAGCAGAGAATGTTAGAATTGGAGATTTTGAAGCCCAAGCAGCAACATGAGGATTCACAGGTTCAACTCACCAATGTTAAGGAGCAAGTTCGATGTGCTGAGTTCAAGCAATATCAAATCTTGGATTTCCTCACCAAAATAGTCCAATGGCTTGATTGTGTTGAGCAATTAATGCACAAAGAGAAGGAAAATGATGGGCTTGGTGGTCCATGCATGGTTAAGAGACGCAAATTGTTAGGAACTCAGTGCCATGTAAGCTTCTCTAATAACAACATGGACACCACCCCAGATGTTGGTTATAAACAAGGTTGTGAACAAGACGCAGGCTACGGTGGGATAGTATAATAGGTCTCCCACCGTGAGAAAGGATATTTTGTCCGTTAGATCACTTCAGTTAAATATCAATGGTTTTAATTTTTTCATGTTTTAGTTTTTTTTCTTTTCTTTTTTGTCACCCTCTTTCCCGTTATACCCTTCTCTTTCCTGTTTTGAGACGTCATTGTCGATTCCGCAGCAACTAAACAAAGAGAAATTATATATTCATAACTGCCATTTCAGAATTGCAATTATTATGATTGAGATCGAAAACAAAAGGCGTAGTTACGAAATGGATGGTGTCGTAGCCGAAAACAAAGAGAAGATTTTGAATCAGAATAACAACTCCGTCGTCATCATCAGGAGGGAGTTGGAGGTGTGGAAGTACTCATTAATGGCTTGCTTTTACCCACAAACATTGCAAATCGTACGTACCCACAGACATTGCAATTCATGTGCGCATGATCATGAATACCATCTTCGGTTGGGCTGAGCCGTTCCATCTGGGCCAGTTCATTCTTGTGTTCTTGATAAATAAATAAATATAAAATAATAAAAATTAATTGATGCATTTCATTTTTTAAAAAAAAAATATCACTAATCTAATTTCTAGATAAACATCTATAGATTTAATAGACTTTGACATTATTTTCTTAAAAAAGTATTAATCATAGTTTTACGATTAAAATGTTTTTTTAAAACATTATATTAATTTGTTCTTCTTGTTTAAATATCCGAACAGTACTCAAAAAAAAAAAAAATTCCAAACAGTAGCATCACTTTGGGGAGAACTAATGTGGAGGGTTTGGAAGTGGGAAGAGCAGAAGATGAAGAAGCCATTAGAAAGTTGGCAACGAGAGTGAAACCCAAAAGCTCGATGTAGATTGCTACAAATTTTGCAACTAGATCGACATGTCGTTTTGGTAGAGAAGAAGAGGTAAAAGAGGATGAGTGGGGAAAGAAGACAAAAAGCAAAAGGGTTATGACGGGATTCTTGCTAGGGGTGCGGAATCGGCAGTGAAGGACAGAGGCCTGAAGAATAAGTGGGGAATAGGGATGGCAAAGTGTACCCGGACCCTACGGGTACCCGCAAAAATATCCGCAAGCGGGTCGGGTAAATACCCGCTTGCTGGGGCCGGGGCCGGGTATTTACCCGCAATTTTTTGCGGGTACGGGTACGGGTACTATAATACCCGCCCCGCCCCGCACCTACCATATATATATATATATAATTAAAATAACTTAAATAAATAATTATGTTATATATATACTTTTCTGTAAAAAAATAATTTTATATTTTCCATAAACTAACACTAATAGTAAAAGATTTATGCTATAACTTACAATAATTTTATATTTTTAATATTATGTGTGGATGCTTTTAATGTTAAGTTTGAATTATTTAAGCGTGAATTTTCAATTTATTTGTAATAATTTTTTTAATTAATATTTTTATAGCTTAAATGCAATTTTGGTTCATCTATTTTGCACAATCCGTAATTTTGGTCCCCCTATTTTAAAATAGAGACGTTTAGTCTCCCAATTTTGTAAAATATGTAATTTTGGTCCTTCCATCAAATTGAAAGCGTTGACTATTAAGAGATTAACATTAACCTTAACGTAGTCCAAATATAGTGACGTGACATGAGATTATTTATTTAGTTTTTAATTATTTTAAATATTGAGTAGAATAATTGATGAAAAATATATTTAAGAAAAAAGTAATATCATTTATTTGACTACGATGTGCCATGTACTTCAACAATGTAGAACTAGTTTAAAATAAATGATTAAGACTTGTGATTTCTATTTTAGGACTCACGACTACCCCCAACCATTAAAATCAATGTAATATGTGCTTTAGTGACGTAGATAAACAAATAATTATTTCTCAGTATTTAAAATAATTAAAAAATAAATAAATAATCTCGTGTCACATCACTATATTTGGGTCACGTCAAGGTCAACGTTAATCTCTTAATTGTCAATGCTTTCAATTTGATGAAAGGACCAAAATTACGGATTTTACAAAATTGGGGGACTAAATGTCTCTATAGAGGGACCAAGATTGCTGATTGTGCAAAATAGGAGGACTAAATGTCTCTATTTTAAAATAGGATGACTAAAATTGCGGATTGTGCAAAATAGGGAGACCAAAATTACATTTAAGTCTATTTTTTATTGATTTATTAACTTCATACATAAGTAAAGTGCGGGTAGCGGGTGCGGGTATGGGTATATAGGTACCCAGCGGGTACGGGGATGTGGATTAAAGTTGCTACCCGCACGGGTATGGGACCGGGTATGGGTATTTTTTTTAAACGCGGGTATGGGGACGGGTACTATAGGACCCTACCCAGACCCTACCCATTGCCATCCCTAGTGGGGAAGGAAGACAAATAGAAAGAGGGTATAACGGGAAAGAGGGTGACAAAAAGAGAAAAGAAAAGAAAAAACATGAAAAAATTGTAGCCATTGATATTTTAAATGAATTTATCTGACGGACAGAATATCCTTTCTCACGGTGGGAGACATATTACACTCTCCCACTGTAGCCTGCGTCTGTGAACAATTGTCTACATTACAATCTGAACAAAATGGTCTCTTGTCTGAGACTGTGACAACTCTTAGAATATGGGTTATGAGCCTAACTCAACCCTGCAAAATCGGCTTGAGGTGAGGGTTGCCCCTCACTTATATACACTAACTTGGTCATATCACTAGTCAATGTGGGATCTCCAACACACACCCCTCACGCCGAGGACTAGACATTTCGAGCGTGAAGTTTGCAGGATTAGACATCTGCGGGTGGTCCGATAGCGACCTGATAGCGAGTGGCCCGATAGGCCCACAACAAGGCACAATAGGCCCAACAACAGATCGCTAGAATAGACTTTGATACCATCTTAGAAATGTGAGTTATGGACTTAACTCAACCTTACAAAACTGACTTGTAAGGTGAGGGTTGTCCCCATTTATATACACTAACTTGGCCTCATCACTGGACAATGTGGGATCTCTAACACACCCCCTCACACTGAGGATTGGACATCTAGCATGTGAAGTTTGCAGGATTGGACATCTGCGGGTGGTCCGATAGTAGCCCGATAGGCCCAACAACAAACCACTAGAATAGGCTCTGATATCATCTTAGTTAAATCTATTCAAACTTGACAATGTAAAGTTGTTCTGAACTTTGTCTACCTTTTGGTTTTGAATTTTCTGTCCCAAAGATTTTTGTTTCATAAGATCGTGTATTAGTTGATGCTCTACTGCAACAAAATGATAAATGACCAAAATATGTAAGGCTTGATCGGTTGATTTCTCAAACCAATTTTATATGATCAAGGAGGATTTTTGTGTTTTTGGCTAAGTCCAAGTTGTTGATAATGCCTATATATTTTGTAGCTTATCTCCCATAGCTTTTGTGTCGGTAAATTTTGATTTCCCCAACCTGTATAAAGTCGTATATTAGGCTAATTTATGGCGATTTTTAACCCCCAGATTTATAACCGCCACAATCGGATTTACTTTAACATTGCTCCGAGCCAAAATATAACACATTTTAATTTTACAAAGACGAAAAACGAATGAAAAATTTTGCAAGGACGAAAATCGAACTTTTCCAGCTTTATGAGGACGAAAAACATATTTTAACCTTTTTTTTATCAATTATGTAAAAGTAAAAAAATTATCCCGTGGGAGCAATTGCCCCAATACCCCTTAACTTGCATCCCCCCCCCCCTCTCTCTATATATATAGAGGAGGGATGCACTTACTCCAAGAGTAAGTATAGGAGACTTACTCTTCATCCTCACCATTCATTTTCTTGAAGTCTAATGGTTGTAATGAGTAACTAATCTTAACCATTAGATGTCAAGAAAATGAATGGAGGAAATGAAGAGTAAGTCTCTTATACTTACTCTTAGAGTAAGTAGATCCCTCCTCATAATATATATACAAATATTGATTCTTATATGTTTCTTTATGTTAAATTGTTCTTAGAGTTATGTTTTATTATTGATCGTTACGATTCATGATATGATTCGATTCGCGATTCAAAAAATAGGCTTTCCGATTCATGATTTGTATCCCAATTCAACTACCTTGCATAATGGAAATTGATGGGTCATTATCCATTTCATTTCATTGTTTCACCTCAATTTGGGGTGTACTTGATGGAATAAAGTTTTTAGATCGTGAAATAACTATTTTATCTTTATAAATTTTATCCTAATCATTAGTCTTTTAAAGATAGAACCAACAAGTTGTTGGTTCGAGTGAAACTGGACTTGGTTCTCTTAAGTAAGGTCTTGAGTTCGAGTCTTGTGGATGAAACTTGGTTGAGAGGAGAGACCCCACTAAAGGTGGACAGTCAGGTTTTCCGACGGAGATTAGTAATCAACAAAGTTGATGGATACTCCGCACTAATGTCATGATGACCCAAAAAGTTAATACATTTAAAATCAAGATAATATAAGAATTAAAAAGTTATAAATCATTCTGTTCCATCCTTTTTTCAAACAATGAAATGAAATTTTTGTTCCGTTCCATTATAAAATATCCAAACAATGGAACAACATTTTTATTCCATTACATTTCAATTCATCCCATTCCATTATATTACAGTTCATTCTATTCCATTCTCTGCCATCAATCCAAACATAGCCTTAGGATATTTATTTTATTTTATTTTATTTTATATAATATCTTTTTCTTTCCTTCTACTTTCTACACAACCAAATAAGAAAAGAAAGAAAATTTTTATTTCTTTCCTTTTATTTTTTCCCTACCAAATAACTTAAAAATAATCTCATTTCTACTTATTCTCCTTCCTTCCCCTTTTTTTTCCCTTTCATTTTCTTAAACTGAACCTTACAAGACCCATCTCGTAAGCTTTTGTTGTACGTCTAAGTATCCCATGTTTAGTTAAGAAGACTGTTTGAACAAGATGGACTTAAATTGTCTTTATTCAATTCTTGTTAAGAATCTGTTATGGGAAAGCACAATTCGATGTTTCACATATGTTGTTCCCCTCTTGTGGTTTCCAAATGAAACATGAGTTAAGTGACCTGAGTTGGTCCATAAAGCATCATCATCGTAATAGAACAAATGAAACACAGAAAAGTAACATTTAAAAGATCATTTACGACAAAGATCAAGTGGGCCATTCTGTCTTTTTGCTTAGTTTATGCTTAATATAAAATAACTACAGAAGCCCAGGTTTGTCGACGAATGTAACCAATGGCCCCAACAATGAACGCCAACTTGTGAACTTTAATGATGTATGTAGATATCATGTGCTTTTAATTTCCTCTGCTCCCTAACATGAAACAAAGATTGGTGGATGATCATCATGTATTAAGATGAAATGCAATTTGATGATCATCATGTATTAAGATGAAATGCAATTTGATTATCATCACAAAGTTTATGTTGCATTCTGTATTCTAAGACTTGCCACGTGTATTAACTTTCTGCTTATCTGAGCAAAAAGGTTTGGACTTTGAAGAGTTTGGTGGGGTCTTATTACATGTCTAGAAGGAAGTTGTTGATAAGGTTTTGTTATTAAAAAAAATGCAAATAAAAGCTTACTATGTTGTTAACATGAGCTTTATACGAAGTAGATAAGACTATAAAAAAAACCGCCCTCAGTCATCAATTTTAGAAGGGCCAAAAATTATTTTCCCAAATTTTGCAGCCAGTAAGTAAAACTAAAAGACATTTTTTGTTATAAAATGACTAAGTGTTAACAATGTTGCTATAAAATTTCATCCCCTTCTTCCTTAACGAAATACTAAAAATACAATACAGGAAGGAAAAAGAGAATGGCTAAACAAAAACTACTATTGAAACACAAAATCAATAGAAAAGGATGCATCTCTGAACACATTGTTTTCACCTAGTTCTTCATGGCTAGATTGGCATTAGGTCTCACTACTCCCATTGATGTGGAAGAGGATGATGATGACATTGCAGACCTATCATATTCCTCCTTGTCCTCATTGAAGACCTTATTCAGAACTTCTTGGAGCTCCACATACCTTCTTCGCTTCCTTAGTTGATCTTCAGGACTGTCATCACCCATACATGTAAGCTGAGATAGGTCATCAGCATCCATGATCTTATTCAACACTTCTGAGCAACGAGGGAAGAAGCGTTTCCCCAACTCCACTGCTCAAGCAAAACAAAAAAGAATTTAGATCCCAACTACTGCATGCGTTGTTTTCTTGAAGTTTCTTGAAACTGGGCCAGGCATAACTAAACCCCCATATTTATAGTCAATGTGGCCTAATATTAGATCTATTATATAGACTCTAATACCATCTTGAATTTGGACTATGCCTAATTCAACTACAAAAGCCGCTCGTAAGGTGAGAATTGTCTTAGTCTTTATAAACTCCACTTTGGTCATATCTATAGTCGATTTAGATCTCAATAGAGTTTACACTTTAGAAGACATTTTTAATCTAAACATCATATTGTAGTATTCAAACAAATGTATTCAATGGGAAATCTCCAATGTCAATGTCAAAAATGGAAAGATTATATCCAGTATATTTTGCAAATATAAGTGATGGCTAATCATGCAATAATAATTGTCCAGTCCTGCCATGATATATCTCCAGCAAGACAATAAAAACTGAATAGAAGCATTTTAAGAAAGTGAAACATGACAGGCATACACTAAACTCTCTGTTATTGTTGATAAGAATAATTTCAAGCCTTTATCCTCAAGGAAAGTATTCATTATTGAATAAGGGAAATAAAAGAAACATTAATTACCAGTTCTAGACAGTGCTCTCAACCTAACTAGATGTTCTTCCTTCATTCTGAAAGGTGCATCGTTTAAGTCCACAGTTGTCCTCTGGTGATCGCTAATATTTGGACAGTATATGTCTGTTGATGGAAATTCAGATGTGCCATCAATTTGAGAAATATCCATAATAACCTTTGCTTCCATGGGAAACAACACTTTCGCCAGTCCAACTGAAAACAATGAATCATCAGTTATAGCCTCATGCTGCTTAAAATCAACCATTGTAAAGTACCTATTTGCTAATAATTTACTTGATTCAAGACCCAACCCAGATGCTGACTCAATTGTGTTACTGAAAAAATAACAAACCACCTTGTATGCACAGTAAAGAATTTTTACATTATCATCCAATTACTGATAGTGTAAAGTCATTCAATCACAAATTATGTATGATAAGTTTGTTGACTTTTACAATAATTACTTTAAAAGTCATATCAATGATGTTTGGTTGACAATATATTTTACAAAATTAGTGCATAGAAATTAAACTCATTGAAGAATATGTAACGTGAGAAAATACCTCTATTTTCTAGGTACAACAATTTCATGCGCAAATCATCCCCTGCCATAGCAAGAGAAAGAGATGCCTCTCCAAGTAAAGGCTCTCTTCTCTCAGCTTGCTCCAATATCTCTATGCACAATCGGTCATTGTATGATACCTTTCCTTCCTCTGTGGACCTATAATAATCCACAGCTTTGGTGAGACGCTTTGAAATCTGAAGGGCATTTCTACCATCCAAAGTAAGGTCAGAAGGCTGTGCCCCCTTTGTCAAGAGAGAAACTATAATCTTAGGCTCTTTCCTCATTGCAGCAACGTGCAGCACACTATAGCCCCTATGGTTTTTGTGGTTCACATCAGCAAGACCAAGATCAAGAAGCTCAGTGGTGGTCTTCACATCACAGTATGCAACAGCATAGTGAAGTGCATATGCATCATCAAGAGTGGTGTGCCCCTCTTTCAAAAGCAATCTTACCAATTCCACATCATCTGAGTCCAGTGCCCTGTGTATTCTGTTGACATGTTTGTCAGGAAAATTGAAGTTTTCGGGCATGTACAAGCCCAGTTCTCTTCGTTTATCCATGATTTGTTTCACCAAAGGTTGAGGCAGTGCCTTTTCAAGAGTGGTGATATCAGCATCAGATTTAACTATCATCTCAGTGCACCTAGCTAGCAGTCTTTCACACGTTGTGCCACATATATTTGCGACCGATAGAACCACCAAAATGTCATCTATTGCCACCTTATCAAGAATGTCTAGTAGATGTCCCTGCAAGTAAACAAAACCGTCGTTGAAGCGTCTACAAAATGATAGTAAGAATCACCAGTCACCACCATTGATTAATATTATATTCTATCTTAAAATAACTTCAGGACTAAGTTTACTATGTATAATGATATATAAAAATTCTTTAAAATAATTTACTATGTAATCGTAATATTATGAAATATTGAAATGTATTCTTTCAATAATATAGACTAATTGAGAGGTAAAAGTAATGGATTCTGAAAATTCATTAGAAAGGAATGTATAACAGGGGAAACACACGAGATGAAAGAGGAAATTCATTTTAGCAATAATAAATGAGTTCAATTAGAATTCATTTTACCTGCTTAACAGTGAATGATATTGTATCAAAATTAAACTCAACATGAATATATCATTTAAAAGGAGTATATTTATATCTAGAGAGACAAATAATGGAAAAAGAACCCATGAGTTGGAGGATCAATTGACACATCTAAGTTTAATCAGTAGTCTCAAATTCAAGTTCTGGGTAGGTAGTTTTATTAAATACTTAAAAGAAGACGTTTGTTGTTCACAACGATTTTACTCAGTTTGAACAGGATTATCTTTCGTAGAAGATGTTCTGATCTCTACATATAAAAAAGGAAGAAAAAAAAAAAGGATGAAAGGGTTGAATTCATGTTGTATACCTGATAAAGAGTCACCAAGTCAGATAGGTGAAAAGTGGAGGAAGCATAGAGCAACTGAAGCAAGAAATCCACAGCAGGCCTACACCCAAAATGGGAACACACATCATCCACACAAACACCACCTTGAGGCAAAGGCTTCTTCACTCTGCCACTATACAAATAGGCCAGAACAATCCCAAGCGCCTCCAACCCAACATCATAGTCCTTGGCCACTTCCTTCAGCCGCAGCACGCCGCCACCAGCAAACGCGTTCTTGAAGAAGCCGCTCCTGGACGCCAGAATGCACCGGTGCACGGCCACTTCCCGGCCGTCGCCGGCCACGATCTTGGCGTCGGAGAAAAAGTCAACCCCGCCCTCCAGGATTGACCCCAGCTGCTCCGAGAGCAGCCTCAGCCGCGTGGCATCCGAAACACTGCTCGAATAGGCCTCGCCGCTGCTGTCGTTTGAGTCCGAAAACACACCTCCAAAGTTCATTGTTTGAAGCACGGTTCGGGGTTCATAAGTAGAGAAGATAAAGATATGTATATGTGTACATAGAGATATATAGAGAGGTTAAGGAATAATGAATGAAGAGGATGGAAGGAGGTGCTGTGCTTATATATGAAGTTTTCGGGGGCATGAGGTCAGAAGAGAAAGAAGAATGGTGTTGTTGATTTGATTGATTATGTAAATTTAGTAGAATCAGAATAAGAATGGTGTCTGTCTGTGTTGTGTTGTGTTGTGTTGTGTTCCTTAAAAGCTGCTATGGGACATTTAAAGCGAAAACTGCGAATTTGTCCGTACGCCATTGGATTTGGAATCAGTGTTTTTGTGTTGTGTCTGCTTTGAGTTGGGTTCATGATTTGTGGTTGCTTGTCGCCCTGGGCTGCGCTGCGAGCGTGAGCAGCTGGAACTGTCCCTTTCACAAAGGAAAATTATCCCATCCCAGTTTTTGGATGTGCGAGTGGAAAGAAAAGAAGGATAAAGAGAAGAAAAAATAAAGAATAAACGTTTTTCGTTGGAATTTATAGATTACAATTGAATTTTGTCCTTCTCAACGAGTCATCATGCATGTTTGATTTTTCGATAAGACTTTCAAATTATCATTAAATCAAAAGTTTTGATTTTTCATTTTTTTTATAAAATATATATTAAAATGTATGTCTATTTATCCTAATATTAAATCAAACACATTCTTCTTCGTTCCCTCACAAGGTAAATCCTTAACAACATATATAAAAAAACATACTTAAAAAAATCCAATATTAATCAATTGTGTTGAACTTTTCAGTTGAAATTAAGAATAATTTTGAACCTTTCTATTTTATCTTCTTACAAATCTATCTATTACTTTTCACTATCAATTTTAAATATGTTTTATATTTTCAAGACATTAAATATTTTTATTTTTTATTTAACATTTAACATAAAAGATAATAGAATGATTTATAAGAAGACGAAATAAGAGGATATAAAATTACTCATAAAATTAAATTAATGTATATTAGTCTGGACTTTTTAGTTTTTACATGGAACGCCTAACATGAATATTTTCCATGTTTTTTCAATGGACGGGATTTACGCCCACTACTTTACCCACGTGGGCATTAATTGGGTGTGTAGTGGACTACGCTCAATTAGGATAGGATACGCTTTGGTATTAATATTAGGCTTAAATATTTTGTAGTTATTGTAATTTAGTATTTTTTTATTTTTTGTCTTTGTAAAAAAAAAAATTGATTTTAGTCCTTGATGTTTGTTTAAAGCGATTTAGATAGTACTTTGAACAGTAAAAAAATGTTATCTAAATCGCTTTAAAGACGAAAAACAAAATAAACATAATTTGTAAGGACTAAAATTAATTTTTTTTTGCAGGAACGAAAAATAAAAAAGGACTAAATTATAATTACCAAAAAGTATTTAAACCTTAATATTATCATGTGCTAACTCTGGCGGATTTTTTCAACCTGCAAGTCTGCAACACATATTGTGTTTAGTTAGGTTTTTTAATAAAGCTTTATTTGCCTAAAAAAAAACTCTCGTGATTTTTTTTATCTATTTTTTGTCGATTAAGAAATTTAATTAATTCAATTAGAAATATTAAATTTATTAATAATTTATATTTTTTTAAAATTATCTTTAAAATGATTGAAAGTGTATTTATTTTACCTTTTTTGCTTAATTAAATTATGTATTTCTTTTACTTAAAAGACAGTTTTATATAAAAAAAAAAGATAATTAATATAAGAAATAATTTTTAAAAAAATATAAAAAGAAATTAAAACCAACTTTTTAAAATATTCCTATAAAGGGGAAGAAAATAATATCTGTGTCTATTCTCACTTTTGGTTCAAGCAATGTCAGCGTGTAAATTATTAGTACTTTTATTGAAGAATTTTTTATTTAACATATTTTTATTATTAGTTTAATTAAAAAGTTTTTTTCTTATGAAAACTACTTTAATAGGAATAGTAGTAATAGACATCATTTTAAAGTGACAATAGATAAAAATAAATAATAGTAATAATAAAAGGTATACTTGTTTCTTAAATGGAAACATGGCTTCTTGTTAATTTTAGGATAAAATATATTTTTGTTTCTTTTCAAATTTTAAAAGTTCATTTTTAGTTCTTTTAAAAAATTTTGTTGTTTTTAGTCATTCTAATTTTAAAATGTCCATTTTTGTCTCTTTAAATTTGAAATACACCACTTTTAGTCTTCAAAGTGTTTTAGATAGCATTTTATAGAAGAGTGAAAAATGGTTTAGATAGTGCTTAAGGTGAAAAATGAACATTTTAAAATTAAGGTTTAAATACAATTTTGGTCCTTATATTTTGTTCAATCTGCAATTTTGGTCCCTCCATTTTAAAATAAAGACATTTGGTCCATATTTTAGAAAATTTACAAATTTGATCCAATTCTCAATTTTGCATACGTTTTATTTATTTTACTTTGATTCAATTGAACCCTAGACCTAACATATTCATTTAAGGTATCATCAAGAAATAATTTAATTAATTAAAATGTAAGAAATAAAAGAAATAAGTGTAGACAAAATTAAGAATTTAACCAAAATTATGAATTTTCTAAAATAGGGGGACTGAATGTTTTTATTTTGAAATAAGAGACTGAAATTGCGGATTTGACAAAATAGGGGACTAAAGTTGTATTTAGTCCTAAAATTAAACGAACTAAAAACAGATGAAAAATTTTAAAGGGACAAAAAATGCACTTTTCAAATTTCAAAGGAAGAAAAGCATATTTTATCCTTAATTAACTTTATTAGTGTTTGGTTCATGAAAAAAAAAATGAAATTATAGACAATGAAAGAGATCGAAATCTATTGTCTTTTAATTTTGATCTCCTTCTAGTATTGATGGATCAGGATAGAGAATATAGACTTAAAATATTTAAAATATATTGACAAAATTATCTTTCTTATGTGTTAATTCTTAGAAACTTATAATAATAAATTAGTTTTATTTTTTCTTTTCTTTCTCTCGCTCTTATGGTACTGGACAGGACAAATATTTTTGTTCCATGTTTGATTTGCAAAAGGATTATGGGACAACACAAATTAAACAGTAGATGACAGGATAAAAACTCAACTTTTTGTTACTCAGAAAATCACATGACAACTTTTTGTCCCAGGTACAAAGTATTCAAAAGACACATACCCCATTATCTGCATTTGAATTTGAGTCACTGCATTTGAATTTCCATTATCTGCTAGCTACAACAACCTTATCATGCCATATATTTTGAATTCACATTATCTACTAGTTACAACAACCTTATCATGTCATGTATTTTGAATTCACATTATCTACTAGCTAGTTTACTTGTATATATTTTGTATTTTGAATTCACATAATATATAATAATAATGCAAATTATATTAAGATAATTAATATTAAAAAGGTATTTTAGTAAATTTTATATTATTTTGCTTATATTATTCACATAAAAAAGTTGTCCAGTAACTTCAATATTTGTTCTGTACTATGCTGTCCAGTACCATCAATTTAACAAATCAAACTAACCCTCAGTGTTATTCATGCATAATTATTGAGGCCCTGAAAGGTTGTAACTAAGTGAAAATGGTAGATATAATAAATAACAAAATCGATATAAATTAATTAAATGTCATATTAATAAATATAAAAGTTATGTAAAACTAAACATAAAGACCTAAACTATGTGAATACAAAAAATTAGGAAAGTGGAGACCTTGGCAAAACCTCATACAAATAGTCACCATTATAAGGATGGCGAGGAGGCTAAGGCTATGTTTGGCAAAAACTAGCTGAAAAGCTAGCTGAAAGTTGAAAAGCTAGCTAGTAGCTGAAAGCTGTCAAGCTAGCTTATTAAATCATAAATGTTCGGTAAAACTAGCTGTTGAAGTAGTTGAAAAATATAAAATGACAGAAATGGAGATATTTATATAATATTTTATATAAATTTTAATTTTATTTTATGAATAAAAACATATTATGAGGTGTTATAATTTTTGTTTTTTAGTTAATTTTAAACTCTTGTAATTTTTAATTTATAGACAAATTATTTTCATTGTTTTTTAGTTTAAATTATTACATTTTTTTCATATTAAGTATTCTACTATTAATACTATTTCTTAAAATATTTTTATCAAGTTTAAAATAAAGTTATATATATATATATTTAAGTAGACATTATACTTTTATTATGTTAATTAGCATAATAGTTAAAATAAATCTTGTCTAATATAAAATTATTAAAAAAATCTTGTTTTATTTAAAAAGGGTAATAATGAAATTTAATAAACATTTTAAGGATAAAAAAGGAATAAAATATAAAAAGCTAGAAGCTAGTGTTTTAAAAAACGTTATTTCAAGTAGTGTTTTAAAAAATGCTACTTCAAGTAGTGTTTCAAAAAAACGCTAAAAGCTACTAAAAAAAACTTGTTTACCGAACAGTCAAACAAGTTTTTCAGCTAGTAAAAAAGCTAGAAACTAACTGAAATGACTTATCGAACATAGCCTAACTCACATTGCAAGAGGCAGACACTTCTTAATTAGCGCTCCAAAACCAGGGGCGGACCTGTGTATTACCTAAGGGGGGCCATGGCCCCCCCTGAATTTTTGGAAATTTTTTTAATTAATATAAATATTTTAATTATTAAGTGATTTATTTTGTTAATTTTTAGTTATTATATAAGATTTTATTCTCTTTTAAAGGCTTTGTTAAACATTGAACGTGGCCTGTGGACTTTTCTTTATGGATCCAATCCATGAATGTTAAATAAATATTCTTAAAAAATATAGGATAAATTTTTAAAATTAATTTAATTTTAATCTTTTTAAATTTTTAAATTCCTTTATTAGTAGAAGTGTAGAACATGTCTTAATAAATTCTTTTATAAGTAGAACATATTGTATTCAAGTATGTAATCGATATAGACTTACAAGTATATTACAAGAGTTTAATGACTATGCACTGACAGTATAAAATAATTTTACACTGTCATCCAATCACAAATCACCGTTTATATAACTTTTAAAGTAGTTATTATAAAAATCAACAAACTTACTATACATGATAGTTTGTGATTAGATGACTGTGTAAAATTATTTTACATTATCAATAAATATTCTTTTTTCTCATATATTGTAATATTAGCAAACATGTTTTGATAGTTTTATTTGTTTCTTATCTCATAAAATAAAGTTTTTAATTTATTTTTACGTGTTAATTTGTATTGTATGTATAAAAAATGTAATTAATTTAGGTATTTTTATATATAATTTAATTATTTTGATTTCTATTATTGACAATTGTTAGTAATAAATGAAAATAAGTTTTTAGAAAATTTGTATCATTATTGGCCCCTCCTATCTTTCAATCCTGGGTCCACCCTGTCCAAAACTACCATGTGTTCGTAGTGTTGTAAGTTGTAACATCATCCCTAAGTCTTGCCCCAAGACTTTTGAGTGAAACTTAATCTTGCTTGAAGTCATCAACTTCATGCGCTTACACTTTGCATAAGGACAATTAATCCTTCCCTAGGATAAAAAGTAGAGCTATGTCGTAATTGTTGACAAAACTCCGTAATTCCACAAATTAATAAACTCATTTTTCAAGTCTTTCCTATTAAGATTGAGAACATCTTACATCCAACAACAATCCACTTTATTCATGGCAAACAACATATAATTATTAACCACTCAAATTACTACACAAACTTGAAATAATTTGTTTGCCTAACCTTTGTATTTTGGACATCTCTCTCTCTCTCCCTCTTTTTGTAAACATGACAGTGCACATAACATGAAATAACAATAAACATAAGTCTAAATCATATTAAAAATGCATATATAGTTTTAAAAATATCTTTTTTTATATTAAAAGAACAGCAGATAACTTGTAACTAGCTATACATTTTTCATTACAAACACACACGTGTGTGTGTAATAAGTCTAGCATGGCTCGCAATGTACATTAATTGATGCAAATAAAGGGAAAGAGATTTTTTGGAGTGGAGCTGAATACTCCTGTTGCAGCCTTTTATATATATGTGGTCCTCAACTCAGTGACACATTGAGCAGTTACGTATGCATTAAATTATTGGGGCTTTGGATTAAGATATGCGCATCAAAAGTCCAAGGATAGGATAAAGGTCAACACGGTTCAATTCGTACCATAACCATGATCACTGACCACCAGCGCGTAGATCAATTGGTGTGGAATTGTTCTAGCTTAAGTAAAGGTTTTGAGTTTGAGTTCTGAATATGCAGCTACGTTAAATACTCGGAAGGAAAACTTTGTTATCTACACACCCAACTCGAACAGGATTGCCTTCAGTGGATGATACATGTAGTTTATACAAAAAATAATAATAATAATAATAACCATGATCACCGGTTTGTTTCCTTTTATCTTTTGCCTTTTTGTTTGCACACGTTAGCTGCCTTCACTTGTAAGGCATTTATATAGACATCCTTGGAGACACTTGTTTTTGAGATTCTAGTTGATCTATACAATGCAGACTGGGAAATTTGACTTCCTAGTGCAATTTAATTTTCTCAAAAGGAAAATTTGTCGCTTTACTCAAACGGCATGTGGGGTTCCTCCAACACAAAACCAGACATAAAAGGGTTGATTTTGGTTGCATGTACGTATTAATGTTTTAAGGAGTATATATATGCCAAGTTGATGATCGTTTTGCTGGCACTTGATTTATATGGACATGTACAGTTATTTGAGCATATAAAGTTGAGCTGAATTATTTATGCATATGTGTATTGCTATGAGAATGACGAAGTGGAAGGATAATTATGATCTAATTGATGTTACACAACGGGTCTATAATCGCAGTGTTCAAATTTTAATATACAAAAGAAAAAAAAAATATAGAAAATGTTCTAGACAGAGTATAGTCCAAATTCACAAAGTAAATATTATGACCTAAATACAAGCAATGAGAGTAGCTCAGTTTAAAGATGAAGGTCATCCCATGAATGATGCAACATGATAAGCAATATACTTGTGTCACACTTGATACAAATTAAAAAGAAAGGGGTAAAATATGTTTTCAATCCCTTTATTTTTGTTGAATCTTATTTTTAGTCCCCGAACTTTTATATCGTGCAATTTAGTCCCTGAATTTTATTAAAAAAAGAGTATTTTTAGTCCATGGGCTTAGTCTCCAATTTTTGCACGCTTTTTAACTTTAGATTATGAGGAGAGTGACTAAAAACACGTTTTTTATAAAGTTCAGAGACTAAATTATACGATATAAAAGTTCGTTGATTAAAAATAAGATTTAACAAAAATATAGGGACTAAAAATATATTTTATCCTTGAAAAAATATCTCTTATCAAGCGCCAGAGAATCTTGGGTGCCTCAACAGTTGTATCACCCATGCATTCACGCAAATGACACCACCAAGTAACGAATGACCAATACTGCAACATTTGTCGCTGGACTGTGTTAAAAATCTCCTCTTGGGTGGCTTTGATACATATGTTCTTCTTGGAATCAAAAGATTTGTATTTGCTATATTTGTAAATAATTTTTATGTTGGACCTGTTATTATATTTTAAAATTACAATGTTGTTATTTAAATTTATATTTATTGTATATTATTTAAAAGTTATAAAACATAAAGTTCAAAAATAGCTAACTTAATTTAAGTTTTAAAAAATTCTTAATAGTAGTACATTACATTTGACAATAAATAAATACTTAACAAAATCAAAGTATGACTTAAATTGCTCAACCACAAATGTTAACGACAGTAGCGGATTTAGGACTCTAAGTCAGAGGGCAAAATATACACATTTAACATAGGATAAATAATGTTATCATATTTTATTAGTGCAACAAACAACATGTTATAGTGGAATGTTCCTCTTCCCCTAGTGCTCGTAACAGCAGAAGACCCAAGCAGAAGCTATACCGTTTTGAACAGCTTTGGCTTCAAAAAGAGGAAGAGTGTTATGATATTCTTCAGTTCTCTTGGATCCCGGGGGATGGTGTGGTTCAAAACATCCAAAGAGTGAGTGCTAATCTTCAAGAATGGGGTAGCACTACTTTTGGTCAATTACCAAAGCAGATTAGGCAGCTAAAAAAGAAGCTAGAGATTTTCCAATCCCAACCCCAATCGGAACACACCTTTCAGCTTACCCACTCTACAGAGAGGCAACTGGATGAATTACTGGAGCATGAAGAGATTATGTGGGCTCAAAGATCTCGGGCTTCTTGGCTTCAACACGATGACAAAAACTCCAAATTCTTCCATCGAAAGGCTTCTCAAAGGAAACAGGTAAATTCTATCCCTTCTATCAAAGATGATAATGGAACTCTTTTTACCAATGAAGAAGATGTGGCGAATGTAACAACTAATTATTTTTCTAATCTTTTCCAATCTTCTGAGACCTTCAATATGGATGAGGCTGCCAAGCTAGTGGAGGGCAGATTGAGTGATGACATGAGGAATCTCCTTCAGGAAGATTTTTCTGCCCAAGAAGTCCATGAGGCCCTCAAGCAAATGCATCCCACCAAAGCCCCTGGCCCTGATGGGACTCCTGCCCTTTTTTACCAAACTTTCTGGAGCCAGGTGGGACAAGATGTTACTAATTTGGCTCTCCACATTCTGAACAGCGATGGGGATCCTTCTTCTCTGAATAAAACATATATTGCCCTCATCCCCAAGATCAAAAAGCCTTCTCATGTCAGCCAATTCTGACCCATTAGTTTATGCAACGTCATCTTCAAGATTGTCACTAAGACTGTTGCCAACAGGTTAAAGAGAATATTACCTTCCATTGTTTCAGGAAACCAGAGTGCATTTGTCCCAGGAAGGCTCATTACTGATAATGCACTAGCAGCTTTTGAGACATTCCACTACATGAAGACTAAACAAGCTGGGAAAAGAGGTTACATGGCATTGAAGCTAGATATGGCAAAGGCTTATGACCGGGTAGAGTGGTGTTTTCTGGAGAGAGTGTTGAGGTTCATGGGGTTTCCGAAGAAATGGCAGGATCTGATTTTGAAGTGTGTCTCTACAGTCTCCTTTTCTGTTCTTATCAATGGCATTCCAGGGAAGGAGTTCAAACCTCATAGGGGGCTGAGACAGGGAGATCCACTGTCTCCCTATCTATTCATCCTTTGTGCAGAGGTCTTATCAGCTCTCATCATCAAATCTGTGGAGGACAACTCTCTGCATGGTATTAAAGTGTGTCCCAAGGCCCCATCTATCTCTCATTTGCTGTTTGCCGATGACAACATTATTTTTGTTCGGGCAACTCATCAGGAAGCTACCCTCTTAGATTCTCTCCTCAAATCTTATGAGAGTGCCTCAGGGCAGTTGATCAACTATGACAAATCTGAGATTTCTTATAGCCGAGATGTTCCGAGTGCCAGAAGACATGAGCTAGCTATGCTGTTGGGGGTAAAGGCTGTGGAATCTCAAGGAAAGTACCTTGGTCTTCCTTCTTTAATTGGAAAATCAAAGACCTAAGTCTTTCAATTTGTTAAAGATAGAGTGTGGAAGAAACTTAAGGGATGGAAGGAGAGGGTTTTATCAAAAGCTGGGAGAGAGGTCTTAATCAAGTTTGTTGTACAGTCCATCCCGACATATGTCATGAGTTGTTTTCAACTCCCATCATCGTTATGCTCGGACATTGAAAAAATGACAGCTAGATTTTTCTGGGGGGGTCAACCAGATACCAGGAAACTCCACTGGGTGAGTTGGGAAGAACTTACTAAGTCAAAAACCTTGGGAGGTCTCGATTTTAGAAGGATGAAGGCTTTTAACAAAGCAATGATAGCTAAACAGTTGTGGAGACTCACCAATAATGAAGATGCTCTCTCTACAAAAGTTCTCAAAGCAAGATATTTCTCCCAGTCCCAACCCATGAACTGCAAGAAGCACTTTAGACCTAGCTACACTTGGACCAGTATCCTCTCTTCAAGGGATCTGGTTGATTTTGGGGCTGTTTGGCGTGTGGGAGATGGTCACATGATTCGTTTCTTGATTGACAAGTGGATCCCCGATGCTTGGGACAACCTTATCCATTGGGACCAACGAACTGATGTTGTCACTAATTTACGAGTTGGTGAGCTTATCATCCAGGACTCCAAACAATGGGATGTCCACAAAATTCTCAGCCTTGTTCCAGTCTCTGTCTGCGAAAGGATTAAAGCTATTCCCCTGTGCAGAACCCACTAGCAAGACTGTCTCATCTAGAAGTTTAATGAGGATGGCAATTACTCGGTCAAATCTGGATATCATTAGGCGCTAGCTTTTCACCCCACCACCCATACATCATCCAGTTCTTATCAGGGGAACTTATGGAATAAAATTTGGAAAATCAGAGCTGTCCCCAAATGTAAGAACCTTGTGTGGAGAGCTTGCAGAAATATTCTTCCTGTTTTGAGTAATTTGAGGAGAAGAGGTGTTGATGTTGATCCTATTTGTCCTAGATGTGGGGAGAAGGAAGAATCTGTTATTCATGCTCTTCTGCTCTGCGAAGAGGTTAGAAGAATATGGTTTGCATCCCCTCTGGGGGGTATTATCAATGCTCAGGAGAATGATCAAATTAGTCTTTGGATTCAACAGTGTTTTAGTATTGGGGACTCTGATTTGATGGGGACAATTGCTAATATGCTCTGGGTCATTTGGAAGGAAAGGAACCAGTGGGTCTTTAATAGGAAAAAAAATCCTGTGTGGATCACTTCGAATATGGTTCATGATCTTTATCTGGTTGATCAGAAACCGCAACCAGTTGTTAAAAATCAAAAGTGGTCTAAACCACGCGTTGGCATGGTCAAGATCAATTTTGATGCTTCTGTGGTGGAAGGGAAAGGGACAGGGCTGGGCATTATTGTCAGAGATCATCTGGGTGGAATTTTGGCTGCAGCTGCCAGGTTATTGCCTTCCTCTTATGAACCTCATATTGCTGAGACTATGGCTTTCTTTTGGGCTATCCAAGTTGCGAGACAGCTAGCCTTTACTTCTATCAGTTTTGAAACTGACTGTCAAAGATTGGTTCATGCTTGGAAGGACCATTTGTATGGCTCCAACTCCTATTTTGCAAGTCTTATCCTGGACTGTGTTAATTTGATAAAAAAAAATCCCTGTTTTTTCCCTCTCTCATGTAAATAGATAAGCTAATAGAGCTGCTGACAAGTTAGCTAGCTTAGCTTTTATAGTCTCGGAAGAAATTTGGGTTCAGGATTTTCCTCCCCAAGTGATAGCTATTGCTGCTGATGATGTATTGCCTTCGGGCTCTGTTCCTACTTAATCAAAACATCGTTCTGCTAAAAAAAAAAATAGTAGAAGAGGATAATTATCTTATCTCTTATCCTATTAAGTCAATTGGAAAAGAGACAAAATTAAACTTTTAAAATAAATACTTAAATAAAAATAAGAGAAATGCTAACAACACACCCTCTATCACACTCTTTTGAACAACTCTCCATGGTTGGTTAAAATTTATTGAAAATCACAAATTTTGATGGATCTTGCTTGTTATTTAATGATTCTCTCTCTTGATTTTGTAGTTTTCAATAAATTCCAACCAATGATAAAGTGTGTGTTGGGAGGAGTGTGTTAGAAAGTGTTGCCAAATACATGAAAGGAGTAAAAAATTAGGACAGGGGATTCAAATATATAAAATTAGGGGAGCAAAATATATACATTTGAGATATTTATATGTAATTTTTTTAAAGTGAGGGGTGCAAGTGCACCCCCTCAAATACATATAAATCCACCACTGGTTAACAACATTCAAATTTCATGAAATATATAGAAGTCCTACACAAAATAAAAACATGTAAAGGCTTGATAATAAATAGTGTTGAAGTTGATCAATCTTTGGGCTCTTTCTTGACTGTCACTTTCCTAATTGGCTCAGTGGTGAAAACTTGTGTGATAGGTTCTTCAGCAACATTTGTTTATTTTTTTCCAATGTCGTTTGACTTAGCTTTCACATAAGTGTTGGATGAAGTAGTTACTTCAGCTGCATCACTGGTTTCTTCATAGATAATTTTGTAGTTGGAAAGAATAACTGTAAAGGTATAATATGATAGATTACAATACATAAGAGAATTTAAGTAAAAATAATAATAAAATAATAATAGGTCAAAATAAATGTTAAAATTCAAATTCAAATCAACAATAAATAGAAAGAATAAATGAAAAATCTAATAGATTACGTGACAGATTATAATACACATAAGAATTTAAGTAAAGAAGAATGAAAAAACAATTGGAACAATAATAGGTCAAAATAAATGTTAAAATTCTCATTCTAATATTTTGAACTGAGAATTTTTGGTATTAATTATTTCAAATTCAAATATTACTCCGTAATTAACTTAAACACGTACATAATACATATAAGAATTTAAGTAAAGAAGAGTGAAAAAAACAATTGGAACAATAATAGGTCAAAATAAATGTTAAAATTCTCGTTCTAATTATTTTGAACTGAGAATTTTTGGTATAAATTATTTCAAATTCAAATATTGCTCCGTAATTAACTTAAACACATACATATTTTGTAACAATTGTGATTAATTACACTACCTTTTAAAATTATTCTAAATCCAAATACAAAATAGTACTCCGTAATTATTTTAGTTAATTTAAAATTATACCTTATTTTAAAATAATCTTAATTTCCTTAATTAAAACATATATATGTTGATAATAATTAATTTAAGTATTTCAAATAAAAATTAGATGATATACTTGTTCTAATTTCCTTAATTATTATATTTATATAATTTTATGAATTAAAAAATAGAAAAAATTCTCTACAAATTTCCTCTAAAGAAGAATGAAACAACAATTGGAACAATAATAGGTCAAAATAAATATTAAAATTCTCATTCTAATTATTTTGAACTGAGAATTTTTGGTATTAATTATTTCAAATTCAAATATTACTCCATAAATAACTTAAACACGTACATATTCTATAACAATTGTGATTAATTATACTACTTTTTAAAATTATTCTAAATTCAAATTCACAATAGTGCTCCGTAATTATTCTAGTTAAATTTAAAATTATAACTTATTTTAAAATAATCTTAATTACCTTAATTAAAACATATATAGGTTGATAATAATTAATTTAATTATTTCAAATTAGAAAATATACTTGTTCTAATTACCTTAATTATTATATTTATATAATTTTATGAATTAAAAAATAGAAAATATTTTCTAAAAATTTTCCTCTCAATTGCATAAAATTTTCCACTTAGACTCGTTTACTTTTATTATATATATATTACAAGAGAATAGACTATGCATTGTTTACGTAAAACAGTTTTATATTGTCATTCAATCATAAACCATGATACATGATATATTAAGAAAATTTCTAAAACTTATAATTATTTATAATCATTACTTTAAATTTTATGTTTTATAACTCCTAAATAATATATGCAATAAATGTAGATTAAGATATCAACTTTATAATTTAAAAATATAATAACAAGCCCGTGCATCGCACGGGCCACCATGTCAAAAATTAAAAGAAATGTGTCACCTAGCCCAGTATGCCAAAATTTGAAAAGCAAGTTGGGTTAGGTTAGCTCCATTTTCAAATTAGTCTATTTTTTTTTATTTTGCATTAATTTATTTGTATTCTATAAGAATAAAATAAATAATAAATACTGGACCAAAGATATATGTATATAAATGTGTAATTTGCATAATAACTAATTCGCTTACTATTAAAAAATGGCAACTAATATTGAAATTAAATCAATTTCAATTAAAAAAAGAGTAATGTGTATCATAATTAATTCACTTATTATTCAAAAAAGATAAATGGTATCGTAATTAATTTAATTTCAATTAGAAAACTAATTTTTATAATAATTATTTTTATTATTATTAAAAAGGATAAATTGTATCATAATTAATCTAATTTTAATTTAAAAGAATATTTCATATTATAAGTATTCCTATATTAAAATGTAACTTTTTAAAAAAAGGTAATTTATATTTTGAATTAACTACACAACATAAATAAATTTTCATTGTGTTAAATTTTTATGGAAAAAAAATAAACACAACAAAATCTTAATTCTGTAAGATAGTGCATAACGGAAACTTATTTCCATCCAAGATATTTTTGTCAAACATGGGCCTCCCATTAATGTTTTTAGGGGATGTTTGATAAGAAAGATGTTTTTAGTTTACTGAGAATCTTAAATTGAAATTTTTGATATCTATTTTAAAAAAATAATATTCACGGGAAAAAATATTTTCTGTGAATATTTTTAACTAGATTTTTTACAAAATTGTTCCTATGGAGAGTTGAAAATCTAATCTTTTCAAATTAAAAAACATTTTTATTGTGGTAAAAAAATATCACATTACTCTTATTAAATTATTTAATATGGTAAATAATTAAAATATCTAATATAAATATTATTTAATTAATTAAACATTGCTGCATGCATTAAGGTTTTCTGGGCCTATAAATTCTCATTGAAGCTAATCTTCATTCCGTTATTCTTGACCCATCCACCACTCTCTAGTCTCCCCTTCCAATCTCATTTGCCTGTGCGAATTGAGAAGGAACAAATGGCCCATTTATCATCAGCTACTTCTCTAATTCTTGGCTTTCTTATATTCACTTCTGGTACTTTTCAATCATTATTTTTTTTTTCCTTTTATAATCTGGCCGATTTGGGTGTCTCCTCCGGCTCTAAAAATATTGATATTTGTATGCATAAAAAATGGTCTAGAACTCTACACATGGCACCATTATTAAAATAAAATAAAAACTACTAAATATCTCTAATTTACATTACAAATACGAGTGGGTCTAGTTCAGTTAGTTAAACAAAGTATGTGAGTTATTGTAAATCTCCATGTACTTGTCTTCGATTCCTACCGATAAAAAAAATTACATTACAAATTTCACATTAATTTTTGCAGTGATATCGAAGGGGAAGTCCTGTGAGCTAGCCGTAATTGGAGGCGGTTGTCCAGATTTGGAAAAATGCCTAGAAACGTGTCGTCCTTGTTATCGGGGCATAGGCGAAGTCCACGCGTACTGTGTAGCTGCAGGTGGAGGAATTCCTTATGATCAATGTGTTTGTAGAATGATAAAAGGTGCACCCTGTAACCCTGTTGGACCACCCACCTGCCCCAGACCATGGCCACCTACCAACCACAGTACTCAGTCTCACATTGGAACTCCTTAATCAGTGAAGTGATATATATGAATGAACTATTGACATTTCAACCAATAAATGAATGAGAAATTCTACTGTACCATTCTACATTTTTTTTAGTTTCCATAATCTTTATTAAAATGAGCAAGAAATCAAAATGTCCTACATGCAAGGCAGTAGGCTGAAAATCATCTCTAGTTAACTGGCCTTATGCTTCTACAAAATTAAAAATGGCTAGTGAAAATGGTAATATTTTTTTTTTCCGCAACTCTGCAAAAAATTTCAACTCCTCATATGTTATGCATACATCCCTGAACCGTGGATCATTGCTTAATTCATCAACCCGTTTGAGCAAACTGCCCAGATGACTCAAGTCTCTGATTTTGTAACTCACTCTTTTTTTGTCAACGTCACTCTCATTGTGTGTATGAACAAAAATTGGAACGAATTAGATGAACAAAGATGACAGACATTAATATTCAAAATGATTGAAAGGTTTGAAGATTAAGAATTCAAAATTTTTTATTTTACTTGCTTCATCTTTTTATTATATATCTCTTTCATTATTATTCAATTCATTTTTATTTTATTTTATAGTTTGAGATTATTTTATAATATGTTTTTTTTATCCGTAAATATAGAAAATGCTCTAGACAGAGTATAGTCCAAATCCAGAAAGTAAATATTATGACCTAAATACAAGTAATGAGAGTAGCTCAATTTAAAGATGAGGGTAATGCGGTCATCCCATGAATGATGCAATATGATTAGCAGTACACTTGTGTCACACTTGATACAAATTTATATATATATATATATATATATATATATATATATATATATATATATATATATCTTATCGAGCGCTAGAGAATCGTGGGGGCCTCAACAGTTGTATCACCCATGCATTCATGCAAATGACACCACCAAGTAACGAAGGACCAATACTGCAACATTTTTCGCTGGATTATGTATTAAAAATCTCCTTTTGAGTGGCTTTATGCTTTAAAATGTTGTCTTTGATACATATGTTCTTCTTGGAATCAAAAGATTTGGTTTTGCTATATTTGCTATAAAAAATTGCACAAAATATGCTTATATTTTTGTTTTGTTATTGGTTGATTGTTGACTATTCTTCCATGATTTATGATGTTATTTGATGCTTATATCATTCGGCTATGTTATCTTGTAATTTAGAATCACAAAACTTTGATTTTATTTTTTAACATTTTCATAAGCTTGAAAAATTATAGGGTATATTATCTTTTTAGTCTTTAAACTTTTTAGAATTTCTATTTTTAGTTCCTGAACTTTTTTTTATCTATTTTTAGTCTTTTAACTTTTTTTTCTTCCTAACTTTTAGTTCATTAACTTTTTTTTCATCCTTACTTTTAGTCCCTAAAAAGGACTAAAAGTAAGGATGAAAAAAAAGTTAAGGGACTAAATACAACAATTAAAAGTTCAAGAACTAAAAACAAAAATCCTAAAAAGTTTATGGTAATTAACCCAAAATTATAAATGCAACCTTGGGCCCAAGAACCTGCATCCGAGGTTCTAGACAATGAAAGATGATGGACCCAAGTTGTTGGAACGAAGTGTTTAACATGGAGAAAAAATCCTGATTAAACATCTAATCGGGTTAAGCCTAAGTTTGGTTAAGAAAAATTAAGAAAAATGTGAGTTTTGGACAAGGCAATGGCTTGCACGAAATTTTCAGACCTTAAATAGTGATGTTAACTTAACTTTAATGATTAAAAATCATTAATTAAAAGTTAATAAGGTTTGAAAAAAAAATTGGATTGAAAAGGAGCTTATTTAGACGAATTTTGGTGCTTAATTGAAAAGTTAGGTTAACTAGTAATAAAAATGGTAATTTTGTCCAAATTAAATTAAACATCATAATTAAAATATATATTTTTTTTGTATATATGACATTGGTACAGAGTATCCACCAGCTTTGGTGATGACTAATCTCCGTCAGAAACCTAACTGGCCACCTTTAGTGGTGCCTTCCCTCCCAATCACGTTTTTCCATCCACATGAACTCGAGATCTTGCTTAAGGGAACCGAACTCAGTACCACTTGGACCAACAACGTGTTGGTAACATAATTAATTTGTCATAATAAACTTAATTAGGTTAGATTTGAAAAGAAAAACTCTTTTTGGACTTAATCAGCTTGTGGTTCTATTGGTTCAGTAGAATTTTCCTGCCTCAATCATCTCATCCAGATTATGATGAGATTCTTGATGATCATTCACTGAACTCTACCTCTTCATAACATCATTGTACTACTCAGACTCGGCACTCCACCGAGTAGCTGATCTAGCCGAGTAGAGACTTCTCACTCGGACCAGTGAAGAAATTACGGAAAGCATATCTTACTATAAGATAAGATAGATAAAGATCAGAACACAAAATAATGATAGAAGATAGAATTATTACTGTCTTAATCACGAGATTTGAGGAGATTTGATATGAAAATAACCTTATTCAATCTCCCACTAAATCCTATAAATACAGCAATGATCCAACCCACCAAGGTACGAAATTCTCAATCCCAATTGTGATACCTCTCCTACCTTTACGCCTCTAACTTGAGCATCGGAGTGTCTTTGCAGGTACACCCCCACCAGTCACAAAGGAGATCTCGACGGAGCCTCCGTACCGGAAGGCTTACCAAAATTCGGTAAGAACATTTGGCTCCCACCGTGGGGCCCCGTGAAACTATTCCCAGCCACACTGATCAAAATGACGCAATCGCAATGGCAACAACCCAGGGCAAAACAACAAACCATGAAAAGCGACCACAAGGGGCAGAAACCCAAAACCAAGCACAATGCCTCTAGGGGATACCCAAAGCGGTAACCCCAACAACATGGCGCCCTTCCCGCGTCAGGCGCTTGAGAATCATCCGCTGATCCAAGCCCTGCAGAGGGAAGTCAACACGTTGAAGCAGAACAACGCAAAAGAGATAGAGGACCTCCGAAAAGAGAACGCCACCCTCCGAGAGCAGTACCAGAAACTGCAGGAGGACCGGAATGGCCTCTCGGCTGCCCACGCCACTGCCAACTGACTCTCGACGGCCCACGCAACCGCCAACAGACATCCTGATCGAACAGAGCAGGACGATACTACCTGGAGCGAGACAGATCGAACAACAACCCACTTGGAGTCCAGACCCGCCTCAGGATCACGAGCACCTCCAAGACGAAACGCAATGCCCGAGACAACGAGACGACACCCTTTCGTAGATGGTATCACGGAAACTCCACTACCGGTCGAGTGGAAGCCCTTGTACATGGACCGTTATGACGGCCTAATCGACCCAGACGAGCACATCGACGCGTTCGTCACACAAGTGAACCTGTACACAAACGACGACGCCATCATGTGTCGTGTGTTTCCAACAACTCTAAAGGGGACATCATTGAACTGGTACACGCGCGTCCCCCCTCACTCGATCGATTCATTCGCTACATTGGTCACTCGTTTCGGTGCTCAATACGCTACGAGTCAACCCCACCACTTAACAACAGTGGCATTAGCCAACATTCGGCAGGAGGACAACGAGTCCCTCAAGGACTTCATGGAGAGATTCACCGAAATCTCCGTCAAGATCCAAGACTTGAATCCTCAGGTAGCACTGACCGCCATGCTGATGGCGCTCAAATCTGGACCCTTCTCGGATAGCCTCTGCAAGAAGCCACCCCATGACATGGATGAGCTCAGAGCAAGAGCAGCAAGATACATTCAGATGGAAGAAATGACTAAGTTTAGAGAACGAATCAGAGGCGAGTCCTTTAAGAGGCAGGAGGAACACGAAAAATCGGGAACAAGCCGAGAGCGGAGTAACAAGTCTAGAGCTGACAGATCGCCTCGCGCAAGGTTTACTCATTACACCCCTCTAACAGATAGCAGAGCACGGGTTCTAGAAGAAGACTGCAGTGCCGAGCTGATAAGTCTGCCTACTCGAAATCGCTCCCCAGAAAAAGCAGACATGTCTAAGTTTTGCAGATACCATCGAGTGCACGGACACGCCACTGAAGATTGCACCACCCTGAAGGATAAGATTGAAAAACTTATCCAACAGGGCAAATTACGACACTTCGTCCGAGACAACAATCGAAAGTCTGAGCGAGAGCAAACCCGAGATCGGGAAGACGATCGCGACAGGAAATCCAGACCAACGGAAGAGCCTCACGAGGAGCAACCGACTAAACCTCCCGAGACTCGACTCCGAGGCGTTATCAACACGATAGTAGGAGGATTCATCGGAGGAGGAAGCTCGAGCTCGGCAAGGAAGAGACACATGTGCAGCCTCCGGTCAATCAACTCGGCTTCAATAAGCCCTAGAATACACAGAAAAATGCCTCTATAACTTTCACAGATGCAGATTTTGAAGGCGTAGAACCCAACCACGATGACTCGGTAGTGGTCAAGGTTGAGGTCGCAAATTGGTTGGTGTGTAAAGTCTTAGTCGACCAAGGCAGCTCGGTAGATATCATATACTGGTCCACCTTCCTACAGCTAGACATCCCGGAAAGTAAGATACAGTCGTACATCGAACAGCTAGTCGATTTTGCAGGCGAAAAAGTCGATACCAGAGGCTACATTGACCTCCTCACTACCTTCGAAGATGAGGAAAAGAGGTCCAAGACTATCACAGTCAGGTACCTCTTAATCAACGCTCTTACCTCATACAACATCCTCATAGGCAGGCCGACACTCAATGAACTAGGGGCAGTAATCTCCACCCCACACCTGGCGATGAAATTCCCTGGTTCGGAAGGGAAGATAGTGATAGTTAAAGTTGATCATAAAATAGCCCGCGAATGCTACTTATAGAGTCTAAGAATAGCTAGCGATAAAAAGGTCCCAGAACCAACAGTAAAGCACATAGCATACATCTCGCTTGCGACACAACCAACAGAGGAAGTCGATCTAGACCCCAGGGAGGCCGAGCCGAGAGTAGAGCCTACAAAGGAGGTAAAATCCTTCCAGATAGGAAGAGAAGCAAAGCAATGCACAAAACTCGGGACTCGGCTAGCAAACGAAACAGAGAACGCAATCGCCAGGGTCCTATTAGACAACGCTGACATGTTCGCATGGTCAGCTGCCGACATGCCCGAAATCGACCCAAGCTTCCATTGTCACAAGCTTGCCATCTGTCCAGAGCCCAAGCCAATCTCCTAAAAGAAGAGAAAACTCGGGGCCGGAAGAGGAAGAGCGATCAAAGAAGAAACTGAAAAACTACTAAGTGTCGGCTTCATAAGAGAAGTGCAATACACCACATGGCTTGCAAATGTGGTGATGGTAAAGAAAGCAAACGGCAAATGGAGGATGTGTACTGACTACACAGACCTTAACAAAGCGTGTCCAAAAGACTCATACTCGTTGCCAAGCATCGACAAGCTGGTAGACGGAGTAGCCGACTATCTGATCCTAAGCTTTTTGGACGCGTACTCCGGGTACAACCAGATACCCATGTTCCCACCAGATGAAGAAAAGACGGCGTTCATAACTGACACGACCAACTACTGTTACACGGTAATGCTATTCGGGCTGAAAAACGCGGGAGCAACATACCAACGTCTGATGGACAATATTTTCGCGGACCAACTCGGCCGGAACCTGGAAGTTTACGTCGACGACATGGTGGTCAAAAGCAGAGAACCGAACTCACACTCAGGAGACTTAGCCGAAATTTTTGGCGAGATCAAAAAACATAACATGAAGCTAAATCCTGAGAAATGTGTATTCGGAGTACATGGCAGAAAATTCTTAGGCTTCATGCTCACACACAGAGGCATAGAAGCTAATCTAGAGAAATGTGCAGCCATCATAAGCATGAGAAGCCCGAGTAACATGAAGGAAGTATAAAGGCTAACTGGAAGGCTGGCATCCCGGTAGCTAGACCCTTTTTCCAACTCCTCAAGAAGCAAAGGTGTTTGAATGGAATGAAGAGTGTGAAGCAAACTTTCTAAAGATAAAAATACTACTCTCATCACCACCAATCCTAACGCGACCAGAACTCGGCAAAGACTTAGTGCTATACTTAGCAGTCTCGGGAGACGCAATTAGCTCGGTCATTATTTAAGAAGAAAATCAAACGCAAAAACCAGTCTATTACATAAGTCGAGTGTTGAAAGATGCCGAAACCAAGTACCAGATGATAGAGAAGCTAGCACTAGCCCTGGTCACCTCAGCATGACGGCTACGACCATACTTTCAGAGCCATCAAGTGGTGGTGCGAACAGACCACCCAATACGACAAGTACTGAGGAAGCCAGAATTAGCTGGAAGAATGATAGCACGGGCAGTCGAGTTATCCGAGTTCGATTTCAAGTATGAGCTAATAGGACCTATCAAAGCACAATGTCTAACCGACTTCATGACAGAGCTAGCACCAGTAGAAGAGGCACCTGCCCCATGGTGGACCCTCTACGTGGACGGTTCCTCGAACGTCAAAGATAGCGGAGCAGGAGTCATAATCGAAAGTCCTGAAGGGATTACCTTGGAACAATCACTCAGATTTGACTTTGACGCATCTAACAACCAAGCCGAGTACGAAGCCCTGCTGGCTGGACTGGAACTCGCTAAGGAGGTAGGGGTGAAACACCTTAGATGTTGGAGCGACTCAAAGTTAGTCACTGGGCCTATCAAACAAAGGACCCCCAGATGACAAGATACTACCACCTGGCCTCCCAGTTGAAGAACGAATTCATTGAGTTCAAACTCAACCATATTCTAAGAGAACAGAATGAAAGAGCCGATCTGCTATCAAAATTGGCAAGCACAAAGAAAAAAGACCAACACCGAACTGTCATACAGGAAATAATATCTGCCCCAAGTATTGACAAAGTTGTCTCTAATATCAACCCGGCAGACCGAGAGTGGATGATCGAGGTATGAAACTTCCTGAAAGAAGGAACCCTCCCAGAAAACCGAGAAGAGGCCAGAAAAATTAGAAGAAGGGCCAGTTACTACGTCATAGAGGGAGAAGACCTTTATAGGAGAGGCTTCACTGCACCACTACTGAAATGTGTCACGAAGATTCAGGCCGAGTATGTAATAAACGAGATGCATAAAGGAATATGTGGAATGCACTCAGGAGGAAAGGCCATGGCAGCCCAAATCCTACGAGCTGGATACTACTGGTCAACAATGTGACGCGACTGTGCCGAATACGTAAAAAAATATGAAGAATGCCAGAAATATGGCAACATATCCCACCTATCAACGGAAGAATTACACAATGTCATAGCACCATGGCCTTTCGCCATGTGGGGAGTAGACATATTAGGCCCTTTCCCGCTTGCTAAGGGACAAGTCAAATTTCTCCTGGTCGGAATTGACTACTTCACGAAGTGGATCGAAGCCGAACCCTTGACCACCATCACTACCCACAATGTGCAAAAAATCATATGGAAGAATATAATTTGTCGATTCGGCATCACCCACTTAGTAATATCCGACAACGATAAACAGTTCACCGAAAAGAACCTTGAAGAATTCTTCAAAAATCTCGGGATTCGGCACCGAGTGACTTCAATGGAACACCCACAGACCAACGAGCAAACTGAAGCAGCAAATAAGATGATACTTGGAGAACTAAAGAAACGAGTGGGCGACGCCAAAGGAAGTTGGGCTGAAGAGCTTCCCACAATCCTTTGGGCATATCGTTGCACACCGCAATCAACAACGGGGAATCACCTTTCAGACTCTCATATGGATAAGACGCCATGATACCAGTAGAAGTCGGAGAACCCTCCCTACGAATAGCAAATTTCATCCAAGAAAACAACGATCAATCACTGAGGCAGGCACTCGACATGACCGAAGAGACCCTTAACGAGGTCCAAATCAAAACAGAGGCTTGTAAAAGAAGAGCCAAGAAGAGGTATAACAGCAATGTTAAACCAAGAAACTTCGACGTCAGAGATCTAGTTTGGAGAAAGTGCGGAGAAACAAGAAAAGCTACAGGAGAGGGCAAGCTGGCAACCAACTGGGAAGGTTCCTTCAAAGTAACCGAGTCACTGGGAAATGGATCCTACCGATTAGAGCATCCATCTGGCAAAGCCATCCCCCGAACTTGGAACGCGACACATTTGAAGTTTTATTACAGCTAGAAAATTGTAAGTGGTGATGTACTCTTTTTCCTACTTTGACATTTTTTCCCAAGAGGTTTTTTGTCAAAGAGGTTTTAATGAGGAACACCCGATTTCTTTTGTTAATAAAACTCTCTTTCTTTTTACATTGCCTATTTATGTTTGACCGAGTAGACCAATCGGATACCGACATAAAACGCCACTTAGTGAGCGATGCTCGGCATCCCGAAAGGAGAATGACCGAACTCCAATACAATAAACTAACCGCGTAGACCTTTATGAGGATACAAAAAGCGAGTTAGGAAAAATTGCGTAGACCTTTACAAGGATACAAAAAGTGAGTTTACATAAAAAACCGCATAGACCTTTACAAGGATACAAAACGCGAGTTAACAAATCCGAGTAGGCCTTTAAAAGGATACAAAAATGGACCACAAACAACTAATACGAAGAAAAGAAAAAGGGATTATTCTTAAGAGAAAAATAAATTTCATTAAGATAAACACCCTATTTGGTAGGCCGGGTACGAGCCTTTAGAATAAAAAAGACAAAAATTCCTAAGACTAAGCAGCAGGTTGAGTGGAGACTCCAGGAGCATCCTCACCCTCAAGGGTTGACTCATCCACCAGTTCCCCCTCCTTGTTGACATCCTTATCAACATCAAAAAGAGAGGTGTCGGCATCCTTCAGAAAATAATGAACTTGGCGAATAGCCTTTTTGAACCCGGCCTCGTGGGTCAAAATGACCTCGTAGGCCTTGCCCAAATCAGCTTTGAGTTTGGCCTCGGAAGCAGTTGCCTCCTCTTTCACCCGCGCAAGTTCGAGAGTGAGGCGCTCCACCTCAGCTTGCAGCCCCTACGCTAAGCTCTCAGACGTAGCCAAAGAGAGTTTCAAATTTTCTTCCCGGCCCTCAGCCTCTTTTAACTTGGCCTCCGCCTCCTCCAAGGACCTCCGAGACTCCTCAGCAAATTGAAGAAGAGTCTCGTTGGCCCGAGTAGTCTCAACCAGGGCTTGCTCAGTCTTAGCAGCAGCCTCCTTCGCCATAACCAGCTCTCGGTGAGCGTGGTCGAACTCCTCGGCCCAATATTGGGCAATTGCCCACGAGCGAGCCTAGAAGCGAGAGATAGCCTCCATCGAGAGCAGAGGCCCCGCATCCCTTAACATATCCCGATCGGCTTGACCGAGATTGTCAGCACAGATGAGGGCCTAGGGGTTAAAGTCCTTCCCCCAGAGCGAAGCCCACCCATCCTTCATAGAAAGAAAGGTCAGGTGCTTCTCAACGGTAGGACTTGTAACCTGAGCACCAGGTGGACTCGGCTTCCCCTTCTTAGTAGGGTCATCCCCCCCTGAACAACCTCTTGTTGCTTTCTCTTCGGCAGAGGAGGAGGAGGATGAGAAGGAATGGGAGAAGTTCGGACACTCTCAGCGGCAAGCTCTTACATGACTTCAGAGCTTGGGGGCATGTGTACTACTCGGACTCGGCACTCCACCGAGTAGCTGATCTGGCCGAGTAGAGACTTCTCACTTGGACCAGGGAAGAAATAATGGAAAACATATCTTACTATAAGACAAGATAGATAAAGATTAGAACACAAAATAATGATAGAAGATATAATTATTTCTATCTTAATCACGAGATTTGAGGAGATTTGATAGGAAAATAACCTTATTCAATCTCCCACTTAATCCTATAAATACAGCAATGATCCAACCCACCAAGGTACAAAATTCTCAATCCCAATTGTGATACCTCTCCTACCTCCGCGCCTCTAACTTGAGCGTCAGAGTGTCTTTGCAGGTACACCCCCCACCAGTCACGAAGGAGATCTCGGCGGAACCACCGTACCGGAAGGCTTACCAAAATTCGGTAAGAACAATCATCAATTATGATTTACTTTTTCTTTATTCATTTCAATAATATTGTTATGCTTGTGATTATCCTTTTTTATTTTCATATATTCATCATCAATATTAAGAGTTTTTACTTTTCTCTCTAGGAAAGCAAAATTCCAAAAACAAAATTATATAAGCACATGTTTACAGTTTATATATCATGTACATGATACTCCTAATCAAACAAAGATTCACCATCCTTCTATGGTAAGGGAGGAAAATTGTCAGCTTTCCTTCTTCGGATGTATAGCTTGGAAAACAGCTTCAAATTCTTCTTTTACTCTTTCAAAGACATTCGGACCCTTTACTTCATTGGTAGGGGTATTCTCATTAATATCATCGTTCCTTCCATGAGTTTCTTTATGATGATGATGTTGTGACTTATCATGGTGTATGATGGCTTTAATCTCTTCCTTAGCTCTCACAAATATGTTTGCTTCCTTTGCTTTCGTTTCTGCCAATAAAAAATGCCTTATATCAAGTCAACAATTTATTGGCACTGAACTTGTATATCAAATCAACAACCCATGATGGAAGAAGCCTTTGGTTATTTATAATGGCATGACACGATTTTTGCATTCAAAGGATATAAGTAGAATGGAATAATTTTCTTGTAATTCTTTCACATGACTGATTGGTTTAAAGGAGGGGAAGGGAGGGGAAGAATTTTGAATAGACATTCTGTTTGGTTAAGAGAAGAAAAGAAAGGGAATTTAATGGAAGAGAGATGAGGGGTTTTAATGAAAGAGAGGGTAAATAGTCCTTTTCTTATTTGGTTGACAATGTGAGGAAAATAACAATTTTCTTGTTTAATTCACAAGGAAGGAGGATTTTAAAAATTAATTTACTTTTAAACTCTTATAATTTTGAATTCAAATATTTTAATCTACACACCTGAAATGTTTTAAAATCTCCTCCCTTCCAAATCCTTCCAATATTAGAGGGGAGCAAAAAATTGGATGATGAGGAATTGTGCTCTCCTTCATTCCCCTCCCCTTTCCCCCCTCTTAAAAATTGAACCCAACAACAAAACTTTATAAAAATCCCTCCTCTCTCTTTCCCTCCATTTCCCCCAACCACACAATTGGTAAAGGTTTGGAACAATAGCAATGAGAGATTCACGGGCCTAATGTGTTTCTATAATAACATGTATGCAGCCATTCGAGAAGATTTGAACAATAGCAATGAGAGTCACGGGCCTAATGTGTTTCTATAATAGTAACATGTATGCAGCCATTCAAATGATTTGAACAGTAGCAATGAGAGTCACGGGCCTAATGTACACCATCTTATGTACACAATCTCCAAATGACTAAAGATAATTTTATCTTTCCCATACATTAACATATATACCTGATGGAGAGCTTGGGGATTCCTGTTTATGCTTTGATGACTCGGCCATTTGATCTTCATCCCTATATCACAAAACAAAACAAATAGAAGACAGAGTCTGTCAACACCAATGTCTACTTTCTGCAGTCAATTTTGACTTTTATTTTTCTTTTAAAAGATGTGCATGAATATATGATGATTTCAACCTTATGTCACAAGTAGGAGCCTTTTTCTTGTGATGGAACACTTCAGCAAGGGCTTGAAACTCCTCCTTTGCTCGCTCAAACACATTTGGAGCCTTAACATCATCCATTGAAGTGTTCTCGTCGATGCCACTATTCAGTCCATGAGTTTCCCTGTTATGATGGCTTGAATGCTTGTTAGGATGCATAGTTTCTTGCTTTGCTCTTTCAGGTAAATTGGGTGCTCCCTCTTCATTAACTGATAGCACAAAAAATCATAATCATCTAACCAGAATTGGGCACAACAAACTTCACATACTGATCTTGGTAATTTTTCTAAAAGATTCCAACGAAAATCAGTTCTTATGTTGTTTTTTTTTTTTTTTAATTTTGGCCTACGATACAAAAAAGACATATATCTTGGAATTCTAAGATGGTATTAGAACCAATCTTATCATTGTTGTCGGATCTCTAACACACCCCCTCATGCAGAGGATTGGCCATCTCGAGCATAAAGATTACAGGATTGGACATCTGTAAGTGGTCCGATCCTGGCCAGACAGCAGTAACACGGTATGCCCAACAACAATCGTTAGGATAGACTCTGATACTATTTTAAAATTTGAGTTTAATTATATACTCTATTTTGGCCATATGACTAGAGATTTCCAACAAATACTCCAAATACATTGCTAATATTAAATTGAAATATAATACCAGTACCAGATAATTAAAAGGCAATAATGCAAAAGCCAATCTCTATAGACCAAAGACAACAAGATTCATCTGTAAGTACCACGCAATGTAAGGATTACATGTTGCAAAATAAAATTAAATAGACAAAAATGGGCAAATGTGAAAGTAATAGCAAATCAAAGTTTCTGTTTGATTGAACGAATGGCCGGAAAGATGATTGGATGAGATCGATTAATACAAAAGTGAACGTATTCGTACCTAACGGAGAGTTTGCTGTTTCGTCGTTAGACTTAGATTGGGTCATGTTGAGTTTAAGGTTAACGGGGAAATCTAAGTGGGGCTTGTTGAGAATGCGTTGATGTTGTTGTATCGAAGTTAAAGTAGTTTTAAGAGTTGACAAAGCGAAAACGCATGACCAAAACGAACGACATCCAAACCGAAGTTCACTTCATCTACTCAGAAACGACGTGTCGGATTGAGATGCCAACCTGATAGAAAAAATAATTGTATGGACCTCATATTTACTAAGGCCCGTGTTATTTATTCCCAACCCGTTTTTTCATTTCCCATTCCCCAGTTTTTTATTTAATAATTAATTTCTTATTATACCCCTATTTTCACATCCCTCTCCCTCTCTTTTAATCATTTTCTCTTCCCTCCAATCCTCATTCTCTTCTTTCTCGTTAGACACCCCTCTTCTTCTGCATCTTCTGTTTTTCTCCCATCCTCATTCGGCAAAAATTATATTTCGTTGTGTATAAATACAACAGAAAGTTTCCATTTTGTATAAAAAAAATAACACAATTTAGTTGTGTTAGATTTAAAAAAAAAAACAAAATGGAAACTTTTTTTCATCAAAGGTATTTTTATATAAAAACAAAAACCAATAAGGAGTGGGAAGAGAAAAAAATGAGACTCAAAATAACATGGGCCTGCAATTCATGGGCATCATATTAGGACCTTTTTGTCGCCCGGTCCAGTTTACAATGGACTCTTTTTACAAATACACACTAGTCTTAACATTTTGGACCGAAAACATAGTTTTAACAATATTTTTCCCATAAAATCCAACTATACAACTTTATTTTTCCCTCTTAATTTTTTTATATCTATTTTAAGGTTAATTATAACACAGAGTCATAGATTTAGAAAAAAAAATTCTTTAATTTTATACAAATTATATATAATTTTTTACAAGAAACTTATCTCTCTTATTAAATATTTTAATTTTTATACCAGAATAAAAAAAAAATTATACACTATCTATAAAAAAAAAAAAAAGAGGTAATCAGAATTATTCTTGTTAATATCGCCCACAAAACCGTTGGAAAATTGAAAAATTATTTGTCTGATTCTTAACAAACAAATTATTAATATTTAATCGTGTTGGGTATCCCTCTCTTCTCTCTATTAATTCTTATTGGCTACCTAATTAATTATCAGGCTATTAAAGTTTGTAAGTTAAATCAATTGCAAACCAACTAATAAAACTACACTTATTGCATCCTTAATTCCCATCTGTAATGGCCATCTTTTAGCAATGGTTATATGTATACGCACGCATTTTTTTTTTTTTTTTGCTGATTTATACGCACGCATATTCATGTGTGTGTGTGTGTATATATATATATATATATATATATATATATATATATATATATATTTCTTTTGGATTACAGTATGACGTATATGCTTACGGAGCTATCACTAGGAATAATAAGCCGTACGTCGATTGTTCAACGGCATTTGCGTGTTTCTATCTCGCAAGTCGCATGTCTTACATGAACAAATGCATGTGTTGACTTTATGGCCAAATTCATTCGTAGACTTTACTCCTGCTCATTGTTTTAAAACTCGGACCGATCCGGCCGATCGGATCGGTCGGACCGGGATCCAGAGGTTAGATTGGATCGAGTTGGCTATCGGACCGGCCATGCTTTCGATCCGATCAAACTCGGTGTGACCCGGTCAAACCCTGTATGACCCGGTCAAACCCGGTGACCCGACCCGGGACGCACATTTTTTTTTTTTTTAATTTTTTAATTTTTTTAAAATTACTTGAAATGACGTCGTTTGGATAAAAAATCAAAAGAAAGAAAGATTTTGTGGCTGTGACTGTTTGCCAAAACATTGTTTGTTGTGTCGTGTTTGTGAGTCTGTGATTTTTCTTCTTCAAACTTCAAAGTGCACACAGATAAATCCTAATGCCCTCATCTCAACCACATCGATCCACACCACATGATTCTATTTAATCCAACTTGAATGTTATTTTTAGTTGATTCTGTTTTATTATTTATGAGTAGTGATTCTTAAGTAATTGATAATGTGATTCTATCACTTTGAATTTTGTTTGAAGAAGTGATGGTACAGTTGATAGTGTGATTCTATTATTTTAAATTCTGTTTAAACTTTAAAAAAGTTTAATAAGTAATTTATAATGTGATTTTGTTACTGTGAATATCAATGGATTTGAATTTGAAAAATGAGCTTGTGAAAAATGAGCTTGTGGAATTATATTAATGTGATTTTTTTTTTTAAGGCAGATATAAAATTTTCAAATTTTTTAATACAGACCGGGTCATGTGGGTCAATTAGTGACCCACCGATTCGACCACTGATCCAGTGACCCAGTGCCTCGACTGGGTCGGTTTTTAAAACTATGCTCGTGCTACGTACTCTAGTTTCAACTTGTAAACTCAACTTGTTGATTAATCGAAGTTGATCACCAGTTCGTCACATATTGACTTCGAAATAAGTCAATCTAGTTTTGCTGGCTAGTAAGGGGAAAAATCAATGTGGCTCTACTCATCCAAGCTAGTCGGTTAAACAAGTTGAGCTACTTTTTTTTTTTTTTTTTTTTAAGAAAATAAACTAATTGACAGTGGAAACATACGTTGCAGATTCGTAGTTGTTTGTCGTGTGGCTTGTTCTTTGGCTTGTAGCAGCTAGCGGTGGTTTATGATTTATCTGTTAAGGATTGCTACGGCCACTAGTTTGCTAATTGTTGCATAGGCACATGAGCACCGAATTTGGCAATTGGGTTGTGACATGCACAAATTTATTTATTTTAAGGGTAAGTATACCCTCTGGAGATAGCGGAAGAAGTTAGTTTTCCATAACGTAACGAACCAATGTTTAAATCTTCATCGAGATAAGTATCTACATTTAATACCTGATCATGTGAATTGCTTTCAGAAGAGGATATCTGTAATAAACTAAAAAGGATAAGTACATATGAGTAATTTGAAAGAAAAAAAAAAGTCTTAAATTTTGTCTTACAGAAATCAATTAGTAATTCCTTAGGTAGCAAAACTCTTGTGCTATTTAAATAATGAGTTTGTAGAGTAAGAAAATGTAAATTAAAAATCGTAAATAATACACTAAAACGCAGAAACAAATACAAGACAATTAGTTATGGATGAATCCAAGGCTTAGGCTTGTATTCAATTGTTTTAATTATTCTAATTGTCATAAGCAAGTTTTTATTATAAGCAATTTTTCTCTACACTGTGTTTTTATTTTCTTATTAGTTATTACAAATTGTCTCACCAATTTTTTTATGGAAAAAAATTTAATGAGAGAAGAATCAGAAGATTGTTCCAATTCAAGGTAGAAGAAAGAAACCTCACTCAAAAGAGTCAAGTAGCAGCTCAAACTTGCAATTTATTAAATCGAAGATCCTGATTCTGTCATATTCCACTTCATTCACATTTATTCCAATTCTAACACTTCACATAAATATAAATATTGTAAGGTAAAAGCATCTCCGAAGTTGTTTAAGTTACTTTTAACAAAAAAGCAATGGTACCATATTGGATGGCATCATTAAAACTAACTGAGGTGACACCTGCACAAAAGAAACGGTTACTTATATATAAAAAATGGTTGTTTTAATTATTTTATTGTCCTTTAATTTATTTTTTAAGTTTAATTTGATCCTCTTATTATTTAAAAGTTCAATTAGATCCTTTAGTTTTTAAAAATAATTCAATTAGGTCCTCTACTTTTAAAAAGTTAAATTAGGCCTCTTATTTTTTAAAATGGATTCAATTTGATATCATTTAAAACCAATTTTTGTCTTATTTTTTAAAAAAATTTGAAGCAAATAGAAGAAAAATGAGATCAAATTGAATCCATTTTAAAAATATAAAAGACCTAATTGAACTTTTAAATAATAAAATGACCAAATTGAACCTAAAAAATAAATTAGAGGAAAAAATAAGTAATTAAACCAAAATGATTGCTTAACTAAAAGGAAAAGTGATGTGTGTAATTCATTAAAATTGAATTATGATAAATGTGTATCCTATTTGGGATGAATTATAGCAAAAATAGAAGAGAGATAGGAAGAAAAAAAAATATAGAGAGAAAAAGTTACAAATAATTATAAAGTGATGCGATTGGAGAAAAAAGAGAGAGAAATAAGAAAAAAGTAAAGTGAAATGAGATGGAAGAGAAAGTAAATATATATTTGAAAAAAAATCATTATGATCAAATATTTCTGATATGATCATGTAGCAACAAATTAAAACTTGTTATCTGAGTTAAAGGGGTTAATGTTAAACCCAAAAAAAAAATTAAAGATTGAATTTATGTTAAACAAAAAATTAACCTGAAACTATCTAATTAATCCAACTCACATTTTAAAGATTGAGGATATGTTTGGATTTCAGGTGGGAGGATCCCAAAGTACGTTTGAGAGTAAAAATGAATTTAAGATTATGTTTAGTTACCCCTTAAAAGTATGTTTGAGAGTAAAATTTTGCCTTCAAACTCAATTTTGGATAAGTAAGACTTGTGATACTTTTGCAAACTCAGTTTGCAAACTTAATTTTGATCCAAATTTAAATTTGCAAACTTTAATCCAAACATGCACTGACTCGGGTTGAATTTGTTAGTTAACCATACTTATAATTATCCCTTTTATTAGTTAACATGAGAGGCATTTTTTTAGTGTAAAGTTAAACACTATATTAACAAAATTAGAGAATTAATTAAGACACACGCTAGGGTGAACCAGCCTCTCAAATGATTTATAGTGCACCATAATTTTTAACCTTCAGATTAATCTTTTCCTCACATCCTTACGGTGCACTCTTTGTAGCATATAATTTCTTTCTTCCACTGTAAAGTCATTCTCCTCTCCATATCTTCACCACCGTAGATCCATCTCCATCGTGGCATCATCTCCGCCGCGACGCCGTCGCCATTGCAACCCTTTCTCTGTTGCGGCTCCACCTCCGTCTTGGCTTCATCTCTGTCCCAGATCCACCGTCGTCACCGCTCTGTCTTCGTCACAGATCCGTCGCTGTCAAGAATCGCTCTGTTCAGGCTTATAAACCTACCACATCAGGTCCCGCACATCGCACATCTCACACCTTGGCCACAGGGTGACGACACAGGGAATCAGAGCCGCAATGACATGAGTCGCGAGACATCATAAACACGACGACGGGGGACACTGTAAATGCGGCTTCAACATCACAGATCCACCTTCGCGGCTCCAACGTCGCGAATCTTTCAACTCACCGCAGCTCTATCATAGTCCCCAACGACCTCGGCCTCATCGAAGGGAGTGGAAATATCTCTTTGAGCATAGATCTCAAAAGAAGAAACGATATGATATTTGCGAATGTGATGTTTAGATTCTAGAACAGTAAATAGAAAAGACGATTCCAATCTCTCATTGTGATGAGAGATCTGTGACGCAGAATGAAGAGGACGACGGAGGTGTCTGCGATGCCAGCCAACAAGGGTTGGCCGGCATCGGAAGTGTGGTCGTTGACAGTGAAGGTATAGACAGTAAAAGAGAAAGAAGAGGACAGAGACATGATCTGGTGGTGAGGGTCTACCGTAATTACGTACACATGAGATCAATCCAACCGTTAAAAGATGTGGTGCATGGTGGACCACTTACAAAGATGGCCCACCGTAGAAGCTGTCATTAATTAAATGTAATTTATTCTGTTAATTCATCTTTTATCGATAGTTGTTTTTCTGTTAGATTGTTTTATTTGTCGAAAGAAAAGTAATGAATTCAGCTACAAGATTGACTTGTCAAAAGGAAGGTCACGTGGGTATGACTCATCATAACGCAAGTTAATAATTAATTAATAATATGCCTTGAGATTAGGGATGGCAAAAAAATCCACGCCAGTGGATATCCGCGGATAAAATTCGTCATGATAGAAGATGGATAGTATAAACGGATACCCGCGGGTAACGGGTACGGGTTTTTTATTTACCCGCTCATTAACGGGCGGATGCGGGTATCATACTATCCGTGCTCGCGGATACCCGCTACCCGTAAAATTACTAAACTACCCTCATATATATATATATATATATATATATATATATATATATATATATATAATTTAAAATTGCTAGTTTTTGCTTTTGATACTAGTAAAAATTATGTCTAGAGATTCAAAATCACAATATAAGATTCTTATTTCTTTGATTTTTTTTTAATTAAAGACATGTAATTTTCACATAAAAATTCACTTAATTACACATTTGATTCTTGATTCTTCTTGTAGTAAATAATATTATTTTATTTCCAAATTTTATTGCACATAAATGATCTGTTTCTTAGTATTTCTTTTAAAAAAATCACCCTTTTTTTTAAAAAAAAAAATGTTTTTTTTAATATGAAATATCCATGGGTATCCACGGATACCCGCAGATATAAGAAAAACCCACGAATTTTTATCAAACGGATATCCGACGGGTGACGGGACGGGTAACGGGGCGGATTTTCTCCGACGGGTCGGATAGCGGGTAACCACTATCGGTGCCCGACCCGACCCGTTGCCATCCCTACTTGAGATGCAAGTAAGAGTTTGTCATTACTTGTTTGTTCTGCCATCCACGTCCTTTTTAATTGAACTAAACTATTTAAATTAGAAGTGATTTAATTTAAGAGTTTAATCAATTTGAAATTTCCATGAGCTCTAATGTTACGTTTGTTGGATGGAAAGAAAATGAGAGAGAAAGAAAAAGTTTAAAATTCAAATTGAAAGAAAAATAGAAGGAAGAAAAAATTTAATTTTTTGTTTTTACAAGTCAATTCTTCTCTTTCTTTTTCTTCTATTTTCTCTTCAACAAAAAAAAAACTGTGTAATCGTATTTTTTTTTTCTCTTTATTTTTTTTTCATCCAACTAAACATAGGATAAATTTGACGTAGTCCCGTCATATTTGGTTAAATTATAGAGGAAGATATTTATATACATTTATTTCTCTCTCAGTCATGTGTGTTGTTTTTTTAATTAGAACATCTAAAATTTATTGTTACCTTACTAATTACTAGCGGAAAAAAAAAACGTTAGGATTGAGGAGATATTAGGGGGAGCTAGGTAATAGGTTGAGCGTTTTTAATTTAAATCCCTGTGTCCATAGTTTTAAAACCCGGACCGACCCGGCCGGTCCGACCGGGAACCGATGGTTAGACCGGGTCGAGTCGGTTATCGGATCGGTCATGCTTTTGACCCGGTCAAACCCGGTGTGACCTGGTCAAACCCGGGATTAAACCGGTGACCCGACCCAGTCACACTCTTTTTTTTTTTTTTTAATTTTAATTTTTTTTTAAAATTTCTTGAAACGACGTTATTTGGACAAAAAATCAAAAGAAAGAAAGATTTTGTGGCTGTGACCGTTTGCCAAAACATTGCTTGTTGTGTCGTATTTGTGAGTCTGTGAATTTTGTTCTTCAAACTTCAAAGTGCACACACATAAACCCTAATACCATCATTTCAACCACATCGATCCACACCACATGATTCTATTTAATCCAACTTGAATGTTATTTTTAGTTAATTCTATTTTATTATTTATGAGTAGTGATTCTTAGGTAATTGATACTGTGATTCTATCACTGTGAATTTTGTTTGAAGAAGTGATGGTACAGTTGATAGTGTGATTCTATTATTTTAAATTCTGTTTAAACTTTAAAAAAGTTTAATAAGTAATTTATAATGTGATTTTATTACTGTGAATATCAATAGATTTGAACTTGAAAAATGAGCTTGTGGAATTATATTAATTTGTTATGTGATTTTTTTTTACTTTTTTAAGACAGGTATAAAATTTTCAAATTTTTTAATATAGACCGGATCATACGAGTCAATTAGCGACCCACCGATTCAACTACTGATTTAGTAATTCAGTATCTTGACCGGATCGATCACCAGATCGATTTTTAAAACTATGCCTGGGTGTACCAAACCCACGGCGGGTGTCATAAAGTTGGATTATAGTACACATTTTAAGATTATGACAGATTTGTCTGGACTTACATTATTTATATTAAATCAAACAGGTTTAATTAATACGGACGGATATAATAATTAATGCATGGCTGCTTTTGAACCAAAATGATTAAATTAAAATACTTTTATAATGCAATCGGCTGATGAGACATTGAAATAAAAAACGAAGAGAGGGCGGCTTCTACGGTGAAGCAGTGAATCAAGTGGTTCACTCATTCACTGTGAAGAAGTTAAAAAAGCTGCTACAGTAGCTAAATACTTTTTTAAAGGTAAATTATATTTTTATTTTGTGATGGTAAAATGACATTTAAACCCTCTAACAGGATTTGCATTCTGGACAAAGTTCCAACCTCCCGAACCCGCACCTCAGACCAACCTCATCCACTTCCCCCAATCCTCAACACCCCATCGACCAACCAAATTATCCTGAATTCTAATTAAATTCTGAAAACAATAATTTAAAACGTAGAAAATAAAAATAAGTCAAATATCCATCTCCACAACTGCTAAGATGACATCCCAACCAAGAAAGTCTGATTGTTTATCACGGTGGTGGATTGCTTCTGTCAAACCGAAGTTCATGGTACACATTGCCACCAGTAACCTCTCATTGTAAGGTTAAAAGGGTCTATTCCTTTTAAAATCATTTTTAATATAATATTTTAAGTAAACTAATATTAAATTAATCCCTTATGATCTTTACCGCTCCTTTATTTTAAATTAAATCTAACGGCCATAATTACATAACTCACCCGTGGACCATATGAAAATTTGTCTAAACTTGTTGCTGCACCGTGAACCATTTGTGTCCAGGGCCCACGCTAGAATTCGCCGTTCCATTATTATATGTATAATGTAATGTCCACTTGAAGGTACACCTTAGCCAAATACATTTACCAGTTTCAATACAAGTTTAGTTTATCTATCCATTGATAATAATGATATTTGGTGATAATATTTTATTTCGAAACACACAGTGCTTTGACAATTGACCTGAAATTTAAACGTCTCAAAGCGTAAACTTGAGACAAAAAAAGTATACTCTATGACCGTAGAATGATCATATTCTAACGCATTTTGCGCTCTATATCCTAACATTTCTGAACGTATACGAAGACTGAATGATGGCCAAAGGAAAAATACTAAACCATTCAAAACGTGGCTGGAGAAAAGGGGTACAAAGTGCCCATCCATGTGCCAAGAGACATTGTTGAATTGAATGGTCTAGATATTTGACCATCTTGACCCACTTGGTACGCACGCATCCGTAAGCCAATTTTTTCAGACTAGTATATGTTGTACGAAGTTTTTAATTTAAAAAAGTAAAAAAAAAAAAAAAAGACAAAATATCCGATCCATATGACATGGGGAAGTTAAAAATTAGTCCACCATGGTGCTGTGATGGTTAGACTCAAATATGACCATTGGATATAGTAAAAAAAATGTGGTTAGGATCTTTGACCTGGAACCCAGTTAACAATTTTATAGGACGGATTATTAGTATTTGCAAGTTAATCCTCTCGTGGCTCATAGAAAGGGTAACTTGTTGAAGTTTTGCAAACTAATCCAAAGGATAGAAAGTGATTGTGCAAATTAACCCAGTGGGAGGGAATTATTGTACAACAACTACAATAGTAACTTGGAGAAGAGGGAAGTAGGAATGTTTATCGATTTGAGTCAACGCGACAAATCCAAGAATTCAACTCAAATAAATTAAAATGGTTCAAATTTGTAACTTAATTGGGTCCAACCTGAACAAAATTAATCAAACCCAATAGTAATCAGCTAAGTTTTCTGGTAAAAACTAATTGAGGAAGCAATGGTCATGTGTTAGGACAATTGCTCGTGTATGACACTTCACTCCTTCATTCATTGTAGACAAAAATGATCCTTCCTCCCACTTCAGTCAATGTGTCATCTTCACGAGGTTTCACAAAATAGGGATGCAATGTATTAAACAACATTTTAATTAAAATTCAATGCACCAAACAACAATTTCATATTTTACAAAGGGTAAGACAAAATTATTCAAAAAACAGTTACATTCTGTAATACTTGTGTTTCCGAAAAGGGTTATTAGGATTATTATTAATATACAGTCTATATTTTATTTATCTCATTTTTATCTTATTTTTCTTTGTAACTTTTTTTTTATATTTTTCATCACATTATTTATTATATTTATTAATTTTATTTTTTTTATCTCTTTTCTTTTCACTTGTACATCTAAAAAATGAAGTGACATCTAAAAAACGAAGTGTAGATTAATAATTTTCCTTCCTGGCAGGGTCCACCATGGACCAATTCCCAGCTCAACCGTCTTAAAATGCACCTCTATCCCTACAACTCATTAATGGGTTGGCTCCTTATGATTTGACATAAGCTGCGTATGTACTTGCAAGTTGCACCACACTCCACGGGTGGGGGCTACAACATCTTTTAGGTTTTTCCTTCAGTGCAGTACGTGGTTAGAATGTATCAGGACATTCTGTGAGTTGGCATCACTTTGATAGGACCATGTGTTAATATCTTCTGCATCATTCACTAGCATCCTCTTTCGGTGTTTTAATGTCTATCCAATGACATCTTTGCAATCTTTGCAATTTTTCAAAAGTTGATATTATTGTAACATTTTTTTTAAGTTATCAGTGCTTTCCTTCAACAAAAGCCAAGAACCCAGAAAACTTCTTCAGCAGAATGAAAACATCGAATGAAGGGAGTGAACTGTTTAACATTTTACGACTCTGACATTGGCATCGAGACAACGAATAATAGCTACAGCGAAGTGGTTCCAAGTTAAGAGTGTAAACGGAAAAGGGATCACTGATAACGAAGGATAAGGATTCAACGTGGGGGCTCCATCATTAACCAAAATCGAAGCTACAGAGGGCCGAGTGCCTTGGTTCCTCGGATGAACTCTATAGGTACTGAAAAGGGGGAGGGATGAATGTTACACAAAATTAGGGATTCCAACTTGAAATGAAACTTAAATGAAAACAAAATAACTTTTAAAAAAATGTTATAATAATACCAACTTTTGAAAAATTGCAAAATATCCTTCGATAGACATTAAAATACTGAAAGAGGATGCCAGTGGATGACGTGGAAGATATTAACACCTGGACCAATCAAGTGGTGCCAACTCATAGAATACACTGATACATTCTAACCATAGACTGCACCGAAGGAAAAACCCATCTTTTATTCCACTTTCTTTGTAAAATCTTTATAACTCTACTTTCTACCTTTGTTAAATCTTTGCAATCCATTTTCATGTAACGTATTATTTCCAATTTTTATTTTTTGTTTAACATTTTTATGTATAAATTAAAAATATAGTTAACATGTTAGAATTTTTAAAATTTTCTAATATACTCTTAATTTATTTTAACTAATCTCTTTATAACTATTTCTCTTGTTAATTAAGAAAAAAGATAATTAATATTATCTCTTTCTTATTATGTGAGTTTTTTTTTTATCAGCAAAACTAAAAGTATATATATAATAACAGGTATAAAAAATACCCAATCAGATACAATAACAAGTTCTCCCGTGAGACCACCACCATCTACCTGCTGTTAGTAATGGTTATTTAATATTTATGGAAGTGCCTATACCGAAGTAATGCCCGTATGTAATAACCACCTATCCAAAACCCACCACATTAAAGTTACGTACAAATTACTACAGACACACCACCAAAAGGATCAAAATATACCCCCCACAAGTATATGTATACCACCCCTCTGTACTTACAAAAAAAAATATATCCCATTAACATCAACCCATTTGACTACCGAAAACATGTTTTCAAACAAAAGTAGTAATAGAACTTGGTATAGCAAATCCATCCAGTCTTGCGTGATTTATCCCGCCACCTGCACATATGAACTTGACCAACAATTCCAATAAAAGCTATCTCAGTATAACAGAGATACATGCCTGGGTATTTGCCAACCATTGTTTATTGGAAATATTAAAGCTGGCATCCCACATCTTGAGCCATGACCAAGCTTGTAACCTTGCAGAATCCATGATACTGTCTCTGGTTAAAAGTTTGTTGTTAAATATGATTGAGTTTCTCTGCCTCCAAATGCTCCACACAGTAGCACACCAAATGATTTTCCACACTTCATCACCCCTCCTAGATCCACCAGGAATCGAATGTTGCCAGAAGTGCTCCTCTGTGCTTAATGGGAACACTGTTTTCAATTCCAACCATTTATACCACTGATCCCATACTTGCACCGATATTGGGCACGTGAAAAAAAGATGTGACACAATTTCCTCTTGTTGATTGCAGAAAGGACACCTCTCATCCTCCACCGCCAGCTGCACATTTCTTGTCTTTAAGTTATCCCTGGTTGGGATTCTTCCAAGCCATAACTTCCAAATAAAAGTGCTGGCCCTTGGAGGTATTTTTAACCTCCATATGAAGCTACAAAATGGGCTATTGGCAATTTCACCCTGCATGCTGTTAATAATTTTATAAGCAGTATTAACAGTATACATGTGCGAATTGTGATGATTCCATACCCACCTATCAGCACCATCTTTTTTCGATTTAACATTTCCTAACCTAACCAAGAGGTTGTCAATGAGATCATTTTCCCATTGAAACTTTTCTCTCCTTCACTTAAATTCCCATTTCCATACCTCACCCTTCCATTTTCCCATATTTTCCACCACTTCATTTTGTTGTTGTGAAATACGAAACAACCTCTTGTATTTTTTCTCAAGGCTATCATCCACACACCAATTATCATCCACACGACCTCTTATGATGTGAGTATAATCAAACATAGCAAATAATATTATCTTAAACTTTTAATAGAAATAATTTTTTTAAATTAATAATTAAAAAAAATAGAAGAAGTGTATTAAAGTGAAATAACTTTGATTATCCCTTTTGATTTTGAGAAAATATTTTTGAGATACAATATATATATATATATTGTAAAAAATAAAAATAATTATATGGTATATAGAATCAATTATTTAACGTTTAAATCACATAACTGTATATCATACAGCATGACTTTTGGTCTCCCACTTTGAATGATCTTTTTTCCGTACATAGACATCCAACAATCAACATGTCCGTGGTGGAGATCAATTAATCAAGTTTTAATCTTTATGGATGTACGATGAAAAGAAAACATATGGTCATGATTTAGAATCCTACACCCACTCGATAATTCGTGGGGTCCTTTGTTGGCATTAGGACCCCACTACTAATTTACTAAATGGCTCCTCTACCAATTCTGAAAAATGAGAACGGATTTATATATTTTTTAGTGACTTATAAACTTAATAACGGATTGTTTTATGATATTCTTTTCGTTTCATATTTTTTTTAAAGATAAATATAATTTTTTAGAAATTTATTAATTATATAAGTTAGTATACCTCATATATTTGGTGCTTGCTTACTATCATTGACCTTCTAATGCATGGGTGATGCTATTCCATTGTGTGCATTAATGATAGAAAAAAAAATTGAAATAACAAATTTATCTATTTATTTACTAGCTTATTGATTATTATATTAAAATAATATGTGCGTCCTATTGCCACTCTTTTTTTTATCTATTATCTTTCTCTTTTATTAATAACTAGATTTTGACTTGTGTGTTGCGCAGGATAAATAGGATGTTTAAAATTTTTTATTTAGATTTTGTAATTTGTTATATTTTTCTCTTCGTACTTTCATAAGAAAATATAATTTCACCACAATAATTTAAATATGAATGTGACTTCATGTAAATTATTCATCCCCATAAATTAAGTGAAAATTTTCTACTTGCTTTTATAAATAAAAATAAAATTCATCCCTATGTGTTGTACTTTATATATAATTTTTATTTTAATATATTGGCATATAAATATCAATGTATAAAAGAAAATTAAAATTTTTCATGGGAGAAGAAAATCATGAATAATTTATTTAAGTGAGAAGATAATAAATAAATGAATAACTGTTTACTTAAAAATTAATTTTAGACACTAATTTTGCATGGAGAAAATAATAGTGATTATGTTTATTTAATTTCATTTTTGGTATGTAATTAAATATATATTGATTATGTAAAAGAATTAACTCTGATTGGACAAAAACCTTTAGTAAAAAAGTTTATCCCGTGAATTTAATGTAAATTTTTCTACTTATTTTTATAAAAAAAAATCATCTCCATGTGTTATATTTTATATGGTAAGTTAAGTCTAAATTTTTCTTCGTACTTTTATGAAAAATATTCATTCTCATTTCTTATACTTTTTTCATACTTTCTAAGATCGTAAAATAAAATATTTAATAAATTATTTAAATCAGGAAAGATACAGCCATAAAAATATACTCAAATTAAAATTATTATAAAAAAATATAATTTCACCACAATAATTTAGATATTATTGTGACTTTAGGTAAATTGTTCATCCACATGAATTAAGTGAAAATTTTCTATTTACTTTTATTAATAAATAAAAATTCATCCCTATGTGTTATATTTTATATATAATTTTTATTTTAATATATTGGCATATACATATCAATGTATAAAAGAAAAATAACATTTGTCTATGTAGAAGAAAATCATGAATAATTTGTTTAATTGAGAAGATAATAAATAAAAAAAATGACTTAGTATTTTCCTACAAATTAATTTTAGACACTAATTTTGCGTGGATAAAATAATAGTAATTATGTTGATTTATTTTATTTTTTATGTAATTAAATATATGTTAGTTATATAAAAGAAATTTTAATTTTGATTTAAAATATCTTTAGTAAAATATTTTATCCCGTGAATTCTATGTAAATTTTCCTACTTATTTTTATAGAACATTTCATCCCCATAGTTATATTTTATATATTTTATATGGTAAGTTAAGTCTATATTTCTCTTCATGCTTTTATGAAAAATATTCATCCCCATTTGTTATACTTTTTTCACCCTTTCTATGATTGTAAAATAAAACATTCAATAAATTATTTAAATCAGGAAAGATACATCCATAAAAAAATATCTTAAAATTAAAATTATTATAAATAAATATAATTTAACTATAATAATTTAGATATTAATCTGACTTCAGGTAAATTGTGCATCCCGTGAATTAAATAGAAATTTCTACTTGCATTTATAAAAATAAAAAAATATCCTTATGTGTTATATTTTATATATAATTTATTTTTTAATATATTGGCATATACATATCAATTTCTAAAAGAAATTTAAATTTTTTCCAGATAGAAGAAAATTATGAATAGTTTATTTAAGTGAGAAGATAATAAATAAACTAATAATTATTTGCTTAAAAATTAATTTTAGACACTAATTTTACATAGAGAAAATAATAACGATTATGTATATTTAATTTGATTTTTGTTACGTAATTAAATACATATTAATTATGTAAAAAAAAATTAACTTTGATTGGACAAAAATCTTTTATAAAAAAGTTTCTTCATATGAATTCAATGTAAATTTTCCTACTTGTTTTTATATAAAAAAATGTTCATCCCTGTGTGTTATATTTTATGTATTTTATATGGTATATCAAGTCTAAATTTCTCTTGATACTTTCATGAAAAATATTCATCAACATTTGTTATATTTTTTTCATACTTTTCATGTTCATCAAATAAAATATTCAATAAATTATTTAAATCAGGAAAGAAAAAACTATTAAAAAAATACATTCAAATAAAAATTATTATAATAAAACATATATTTTCACCATAATAAAATAGATATTAATGTGATTTCAGGTAAATTATTCATCCTTGTGAATTAAGAAGAAATTTCTACTTACTTTTATAAGGAAAAAAATATTCATCCCTGTGTGTAATACTTCATATATAAATTTTATTTTGATATATTGGCATATACATATCAATATATAAAAGAAAATTAAAATTTGTCCAGTTAGAAGAAAATCATGAATAATTCATTTAAGTGAGAAAATAATAAATCAAAAAAACAAATAATTATTTGCTTATAAATTAATTTTAGACACTAATTTTGCATGGAGAAAATAATAGTGATTATGTTGATTTATTTTTATTTTTTATGTAATTAAATATATATTAATTATGTAAAAGAAATTTTAATTTTCATTGAAAAAAATCTTTAGTAAAAAGTTTATCTGGTAAATTCAGTGTAAATTTTTCTACTTATTTTTATAAAAATATTTCATCCCCGTGTGTTATATTTTATATGGTAAGTTAAATCTAATTTTTTCTTCATACTTTTATGAAAAATATTCATTCCCATTTGTTATACATTTTTCATACTTTTTATGATCCTAAAATAAAATATTTAATAAATTATTTAAATCAGGAAAGATACTGTCATAAAAAAATATACTCAAATAAAAATTATTATAAAAAATATCATTTCACCACAATAATTTAGATATTATTGTGACTTTAGGTAAATTGTTCATCCATGTGAATTAAGTAAAAATTTTCTATTTGCTTTTATTAATAAATAAAAATTCATCCCTATGTGTTATATTATATATATATATATATATATATATATATATATATATATATATATATATATAATTTTAATATATTGGCATATACATATCAATGTATAAAAGAAAAATAAAATTTGTCTAGGTAGAAGAAAATCATGAATAATTTATTTAAGTGAGAAGATAATAAATAAAAAAATTACTAACTATTTGCTTACAAAATAATTTTAGACATTAATTTTGCGTAGATAAAATAATAGTAATTATGTTGTTTTAATTTGAATTTTTATGTAATTTAATTTATATTAATTATGTGAAAGAAATTTTAATCTTTGATTTAAAAAATTCTTTAGTAAAATAGTTTATCCTGTGAATTCAGTGTAAATTTTCATACTTATTTTTATAGAACATTTCATCTCCTTGTGTTATATTTTATATATTTTATATGGTAATTTAAGTATAAATTTCTTTTAAGTCTATTTACAAATGACATCAATGTTCTGCAACATATCAATATTCATCCTCATTTGTTATATTTTCGCACTTTCTATGATCATAAAATAAAACATTCAATAAATTATTTAAATAAGGAAAGAGACAACGATAAAAAATACATTAAAATTAAAATTATTATAAATAAATATAATTTAACTATAATAATTTTTATATTAATGTGACTTTAGGTAAATTGTTCATCTTGTGAATTAAGTAGAAATTTCTACATACATTTATAAAATAAAAAATATCCTTATTTGTCCATATAGAAGAAGGTTTTTCTTGTTATGACAGTCATCTAAGTCCAAATTTGTTAATTTAATTATTTCAATCATAATAAAATACAAAATCATTTGTTAGGATTTTACTTTTATTCTAATTATATTAGTTGTATAAATATTTTAATATATTTTAATTAGCCGTATTTTATTTTTATTTGTCCTTTATTATTAATTAGTAATATTTAAATATTTAATAATTACCCATTGCAATAATAATTAGCCTATTTTATTTTTATTTGTCCTTTATTATTAATTAGTAATATTTAAATACTTAATATATTACCCATTGCATTAATAATTAAAAAAAATTAAATATAATTTTTGACATATATTTTTGGCTGTTATTTAAATGAACAAAAAACATTGTAAATTTATTTAAAATTTAAAAAGTTACACAAAGATAGTTTTCTTAATACTAAAAAAGAACTACTTAAAAAAATCAGAATTCATGGCCTTCTAACAATTCTGACGTGTACATCATATCTGGTCTCCCCAAACGAAAAATGTACCACATCACCTCTCCTCAGTCAGTTATGCCTTACAAACGTATACTTAAAATAATTGTTTTTAGTATTAATATATTTAATTATAAATATCAAAAAACAAATAATAAAAAAATAGTTTATTATAATTCTTCATTTTAAATTATAAACTTCAGAAAATTATAAATTCATTTTTAAAAATTAGTATTAATATATTTAATTATAAATATCAAAATACAAATAATCAAAAATACAAATAACTCTTCATTTTAAACCGTGTAATTACAAACTTTAGAAAATTAAATTATAAATAAATTTGAATCATAATAAATATATTAAAGTTTATTATAATTACAATTCATATTAAATGATGACTGAAATTAAGCTACATCTTGATGCATGTTATGATTAAAATAGAGCCAAAATTAATTATCATTAAATTTGCTAAAATTACAATGTAATGGCTTATTTAGCCTTAAAAAAAGCGGGAAACATAAAATTACAATCTTATCCATGACAACTACTTTTATAATTATAAAGATTTTCCTTCTCTCATAGCTATTATTAATTAATTCATTAATTATGGGAATGTTTTAGTCAAGGCGTAATTATCAAATTGATCCCCAAATTATATTAAATACTTCGATTTGGTTCCCAAATTTTAAAACGCATCAATTTGGTCCCCAAATTTTTAAAAATACACCAATTTGGTCCTTTTCGTCCAATTGGAGTTGGTACCTTTAATAATTTGGGACAAAATTGACACCGTTAAAGGCTAAATTATCCCAATAAGCAAGAAAACTAAACAAATCTTGTCAATTTGGTCTAAAATTATTAACGGCGTCAATTCCAATTGGACGAAAATGACCAAATTGATACATTTTTAAAAAATTGGGGACCAAATTGATACGTTTTAAAATTTGGGGACCAAGTTAAAGTATTTAATATAATTTGGGGACCAATTTGGTATTTAAACCTTTAATCAAAGTATAACAACAGTTACATTAGTTAAATTTTTCTTACTTTGTGTAATTAACCTTAAGCAATATATACCAAAATGAACCTAAAATAATCTTCTATGTGGATCTCCAACAAATAATTTTAATAATGTAATTATTATTTTTAAATATTTGAAAATTTAATAATTGTACTTCACGAGCATTGCATAGTGTCTATTTATTTTAGTTGAAAGGTTAAATATATAATTAAAATGTATGTTTAAATTATACATTTTATATAAGGAATATATTATGGTGTTACTTGAAAAATCAAATTAGCGTTAATCAATTATCATGATATAAAATTGCTCCACACGTGAAAGCTTATCAATGTTATCGTACATCAAAGGAAAGAATGGTAAAACAGACATGTGCGTGCTGTTGGAAAAAGTCATAAATCAAAACGCAGTGAAGAGGAGGACACCAACACAGTAACGAAAGTCGCAGCGAGCGACCAACGACAGTCCATGTCTTTATGCGTGAATGTCATTGTTTGTCGTAATTCAGACACACAATTTACGATACGCGGTCTTGACTTTTGCTTTGACCATGTGCCTGCTCGTCAAAATAAAAAACACACGAAATTAAATTAAACACAGATTTTTTTTTCCACTCAACATTACAATATACAGTGTGCGTGCGTTGGATAGCGATATAAAAATATTATTGATATATTTTTGTCATATTTTTTAGTATAATTTTAAGGTTTTAATAAAAAATTCTTAGGAGATGTTTGTTTTACGGATAATTTTTTTAATTTTGGAAATACAGGACCGAAAAAAATTATCCTACGTTTGTTACGAAGTAATAAAATATTTAATCCCGAACATATTTTATTCCTGAGTAAACTATAATTCTACCTTTAGCCAATATTTAATCCCGGCGGAGAGGATAGAAAAAATTTATTCCCATGGGATATGAGCCGTCTTTATGAGTAAAAATTCAAATATACTATTTTTATACCCATTACGTCACTACCCTCTCAATGTTATTATTTCTTCGTTCTTAGGAAAGTTGGCAGCAAATTTAAATTTATGATAGATATATTGATTAAGGTAGGCAATATAGGAAATGAATGTTACATCTAAATGAAGTAGTTACTTTACTATATAACCTTTTTTATTACATGTTATAGATTTGCAAAGTTGTAGTTTCGGCATATTAATTATGTATTGGCAATCTGAATGTAACTCCTCTGCGAAAATGGGTGATGGATGTATCACTCTCTTAAAAAAATCATCTTTAACACAATAAGGATATTTTAGTAATTATAATATATATTCCCAGGAAAAAACAACTAAACCAAAGACATGTTTTAATTGTACCTGTGAATATAAAAAATATTCTCAACCTATTTTAATAGTTAACCAAACACATTTTTTAATTATACCGGAAATAACATTCCCATGTTACATCCGAAGGAAAAAATATTTCTGGGATTAAAAAAATTATCTGTGAAACAAACGCTCTCTTATACTCCTAGTAGACAAATAAAATATTACATCTTTTATGTTTTAAAATATTGATAGATTGTGATTGCAACAACATCCTTAAGGCTCTGTTTGATACAGAGGAGAGAAATAAAGTGGATGGAAATAAAAAAGGAAGAGTAGAAATAAATGAGAAATAAATTGATACATAGAGAAGAAATTATGAGAGAGATAGAGAGATTAGTGAAAATAGGTGAGAAATAATACAAATGAGTTCCATCATTTTTAAAGTTATTTCTCCCCTAAATCTACTATACCAAACAAGCTAGCATTAATTCCATTCACGGTAAATTATTTCCGTCGTTGGAAACAAACAGAGCCTAAACCACAGCCACAGCAGAAATCACGTCAAATAAAATAGGCTAAAATGACCTATAATCTATAATAGCCTGTTTTTCAAGGACAGAGATCAAAATCGGTGTGATACCAAAGCAAACAGGTACTAAATATATTTATTTTTATTTAATATTTTTTATAAATAAAAAATATAATATTATATATAGATTATTTTTAAAATCGGAATTATTTTAAAATCAAGTCTAATACATTATATTATTAATATAATCTATAGTGTATATATTAATAATTTAATTTATACTTTATAAAAAAATATCAATAAAGACAATCTTAATACCTAACGGTTAATATATAGTTTCTTTTTGTAATAATATAATGCTGAAATAGTTTTTTTTAAGTAATATTTAACAATATTAATTGTTTCAAAATTTTATTGAATTAATAATTTATATATCCTAATAAAAAGTTAAAAAGAAAAATATGACAAACAAAAATTCTTCAACAGACATAGAACAACTGATAAAGATACTTGCATTCTTAAGCATAGACCAAAATTTAATTCCTAAAAGGAATTAATAGATTCAACATAATAAAACCTTAGTCAAATATTAAAAAACAAATAATATAATTTTTCATCTTGTTAAATTTGAACCATATCAATGATATGTAATAGTATTATATATATTTCTTATTTTAGTTAAAAAATTATTGAATAATGAATCAAATGGATACAGGTTCTAAGGTAGTGTTCATATACAAGTTGTCTACTAGGTTTAGGAAAAAAAATCTTCATTTTCATAAATGATAATAAAAATATAACAGTATTTTAATTTATTTTATTTTAGAAATAGTGAAAACCTAATTTGTTATTTTTACAATTTCTTATATAATTTAAAAAAAATAAAAAATAAGAAAAATAAAGTGATATTTTATAATCATTTACAAAAATAAGCAAAAAAAAAAAGTGTTTGGTCAGTCCAGAAAGAGAGCAGTGGTCACATATCTTGCAATTCTAGTAGAATGAGTTGGGTCATCAATGGTGGATTCTAGGGGAATCAACATAACCTTCAATCATGGTCTTTTGTGTTCTACATTGGAGAAAATATATCTATAAGGATTCCAACACTCAAATTAGGACATGTCAAAGTTAAAAAGTAAGGAATAGAACAATGCTTATGTTATGTGTAATTACTCGTTATATTTAAAAAGTAAGGAATATAATAATGTTTATCTTATGTGTAATTACTCGTTATATTTAGGATTCTTATAACCTTTTGACTTTACTCTTAATTACTAATAAGGATAAACAATAGTCACATTAATGTTAGAACTTATAATCTTATGCATATTATTTAAACCTCCACTAATAGACTGACTCTAGTTATTACCAGTGAGGATAAACTATTGAACCCTTATTAGGCCGTAAATTATTAACAAAAAAGAGAAAAAGTTTTGTCAAGCCATGTACAATGCTAAAGTTTCTTTTATTTAATTTTGAATGATTTAGCTAACTCTATAAAGTATCTTAATTAGATTAAAAGCATCCAGGTTCTCCAATGGAACTTCACAGAAGCTGACCTTCTTTGACCGGCAGCCTATTTCTTCATTAATTTATTTTTTTATTTCAATTTTGTCTGTTGTTGTGCCCTTTTATGCCCCCCATAACAAGAATTATAAAACAAAAGCATTTATCCTCAATAAGGGTCTATCTACCTTTAAAAACCCAAAACGGGGTCGAGTTCAAACCGTAAACCTTTGAACTACTCAAACCAACTCGTGGGTTGGACTTTGGAAAAATAAAACATATAAAACACACAACTAAACTTTGGAACCTTGTGACCACACCCACCATTTATTTTCCCATTCGAAGTTGCGTTGGTAGATTCGTTGTGGAATTCAAAGACCACCCCTTTTCTCTCTTTTTCCTGTTTTTTACACGTATTTGAAGACTGCTGCTTCTGTGGAATTTTGTCTTCCTAGGAGCCTTATATATAAGCAAGGAAAGCCGCTAAGATATTCCCATCTTTCATCATTTATATTGTGTGCTTTGATCTTGGAGCAAGACTTCAATTCATAGACACCAAAGATAGTTATATCTTCATACGCAAAGGTAAATCATTCATGTCAGATTTTATCTGTTGCTTTTGATGAAGTTGTTTGTTAGTTGTTACATAAATATATCTATTGTACCCCTATCAAATCCAAACTTGTTTTATTCATGGGGTTGCATGGCTAAAGAAACATAGACTAGGGGATGATGGAATATGGATCACTAGAGTTATATGCATCACCTATTTCATTTTCTTCATTTGAAGTTTGCAAAAAAAAAAAAAGGAAAGAAAGAAAGAAAGTTTACATTCAGGTCGTCGTGATCCTGGTTGCGACAGATTCAAAGAAAGAAAGTTTACTTTCAGGTCGTGATCCTGGTTGCGACAGATTCTCCTTTTTTTCAAAAGACACTTGAAACAAGAACAATTATGAAAAGAAATTAACTCTACAAAATGGGGAGTTCTATAAAATTACTACTGTGGTTGTGTAGTCTACTTATAACTCATCTAATATATGTGCAGGACTCAAAGTGATAGTTTTCTCCAAACAAATTGAAGTGTGGGAGGGGATCTACATATCTATGGGATTATCACTTTCCTTACTCTCATCAGCCTGGGAAGAAATCGTTAGACATTCACTCTTTGGTCTGTCTTTGAACTTCAGTTTTGGTTCCAAAGATGGGGCTGTGATTTTGAGATCAGGTAGCTTCAAGAAAAGAGAATCAGAAACTACTTCTGTGTTGTCAAAGGGTGCCTCTACCACCAACGGTTCAAGCAAGTTGAAGGATTGCAGACCCGAACACATGGTCCTTGAAAGAGACCTTTCATGCATTGAAGGTATGGAGATCATGGGGTCAGAGAGAAGTGAACAATTACAGCATAAACCAGTGCCTGTTCTTTCTCTACCTAAAGAAGTAGTTTTCTCTTCCCCGAGACCAGTTAGTGAGCTTGATGCTGCGGCAACTAAACTTCAAAAAGTCTACAAGAGTTACCGTACTAGAAGAAACCTTGCAGATTGTGCTGTTGTGGTGGAAGAGCTCTGGTAAGTCTCAATGAGAAAAAAAAAATTTAGATTAGAATCCTCTCATGTTAGCAAATTACATAACATTGCCATGTTACATGACACAAAAAATGAAATTAACAGCCTTATACAAATAATGGAAAGACAAAATTTAGATGTTAAGTGTTTTTGATGTTGTTCTCCAATCAGGAGTTTCACCTCGATAATCTGCATGATAAAAATTTCCTTAAGTTATCAGAGTGAAATTCTAATTCTGATTGATACGAGAGGATTCAATTTGACATGAGAAGATTCAAATTCATTTTTTTTATTTGGATATTGGGTTAAGGTTATGCTATGTATGTTACTAATTGATGATGATATTTAATTGATGTAGGTGGAAGGCATTAGACTTTGCTGCTCTTAAACGGAGCTCTGTTTCATTCTTTGATGTGGATAAACAAGAAACCGCCGTGTCACGGTGGGCAAGAGCAAGGACAAGAGCAGCTAAGGTATATTCCATTGAAATTCAACTTTCTCTAAATTAAAGTAAATTCATACATTTTCTTATTCATATTTGGGATATTTACAGGTTGGGAAAGGTTTGTCCAAGGATGATAAGGCTCAAAAATTAGCTTTGCAACATTGGCTCGAAGCTGTAAGTTACCCATTATTCCATTAATAACTCTTATTTAGCCTTGAAATTATGTTACACTTTAGTTTATGGTCTAATCTAATGTTAACAATGTCCATTCCTTCTTGTTTTCTGCACAGATTGACCCACGTCATCGCTATGGACACAATTTGCACATGTATTACGATATTTGGTTTGAAAGCCAAAGCACCCAACCATTTTTCTACTGGTAAACTCTTCTTCTAAGATATCTAATAATCTATAATATCTTCTTGACTGTAATTACCTTGAAAGAGGTAAAAACTACATAAGCTAAGGATCTGGATGGTTAACTTTGAACTTTATATAATATATGCAGGTTGGATGTTGGAGATGGTAAAGAAATAAATCTTGAGAAGTGCCCAAGGAACACCCTTCAACGCCAGTGCATTAAATATCTTGGACCAGTAAGTTATCCCTTCAACAACCTCACATTTGTAATAAAAGAGTAAATAGTCAATGCATTTGTAAAGACTTTTTTAATGTGTAAGCTAATGTTTGTCTTTGTTGTTACCATTGCAGAAAGAAAGGGAAGAGTATGAAGTAATTGTTGAAAACGGGAAGCTTGTGTACAGACAGGATGGGAGGCTTGTGGATACTGATGGAAAGTCCAAATGGATATTTGTACTTAGCACCACAAGGTCCTTGTATGTGGGACGCAAGCAAAAGGGTGCATTTCAACACTCCAGCTTTCTAGCTGGGGCTGCCACAACAGCTGCAGGAAGATTAGTGGCTCAAAAGGGTGTACTTGAGGTAAATACCATACACGACACATAATAATAATATATCTACATTTACATTTAGCTAATCTAAAGTTTATGAGATAGTTTATTTCAAATCTAGGATAGACACACACACTCTTACTTTTTCACTTTACATGTCACATCACTTTAAAGGAAGTAATTAAATTCATTTATCATGTACTCAAATTATTGTTGCAAAAGCAATGTCACTTACACAAAGTGTTAATAATAAACATTGCAGGCTATTTGGCCATACAGCGGTCACTATCACCCCACAGAAGAGAACTTCAAAGAATTCATAAGCTTTCTTGACGAGCACGATGTGGACCTTTCTAACGTCAAGGTAAAAATTTTCATCCAAGTGAAGTTATTGAAAGTGAAAATTGATTGTGGAATAAATTAGCTGAAATGGTTGTTCTACTTGTTTCCTTTGCAGAAATGTGCCATAGATGATGATGCTCCTTCAATTGTTGGGTCCAATTCATTTAGTGACATTAATGAATCACAACAAATTAAGGGTCCCAGTCTCTCTTCCCAAGCAGCTGCCAATAATGTCAACAACAATGGCATCACCATTAATGCAACAATTCATAAAGAGATTGAGAAGAAGGTTGAGGCCCCAGTATTTGACGTGCCCAAGAGGCTAACATGCAAGTGGTCCACTGGGGCAGGACCCAGGATCGGGTGTGTGCGTGACTACCCTGGACACCTTCAATCAAGGGCATTGGAGCAAGTTAACTTATCTCCAAGGCCTGCTTCTGCACGCCCATATTATGGCCCAATTCCTTCTCCAAGGCCCAGCCCAAAAGTTAGGATGTCTCCCAGGATTGCTTACATGGGCTTACCAAGCCCAAGGACCTCAATTCCTGCTGCAAGTTAAGACAACAAAAGCATGGAAGGGAATTATGGCTAGGCTCACTCCATGTATATACCTGTTCAAATAGTGACAAAAAAATGTGTCAACTATGTTGACAGTTGAGATGAGACCAGAGAGACTAACTCTATCTCTCTCTCTGGCTTCTGTTTTGGTTTTAGAATTTGTTTATTTCTTTATTCTTGGGTTAACTGAGGCCCATTTTATTAACCCTATTTGTCTTTAGTTTTTTTCTTTTTCTTTTTGGAAGGCCATTCAGTTAATTCTTCATTGTAAGTAGAGTACAAAATTTCTAATTAAACATGAGATCAATATTTGTCTCTAATAAAGATTCAGCTATTAATAACAATCAGGTCATGTACTTCTGGCTTTTATACTTGTATCCAATAAAGGTATTTGTATGTTATTGAATAAGTTTGCTTATATTAATAATTATATAAAATTTGAAATTGATTAAATGAATTAACAATATATGGATGATTCAAAGTGAGTTTATCTAATTCTACTCGGACTAATTTGAATTCTAAATTACTTTCCAATAGCAAAAGTTTTAGACAAAAATGCATATTATATATCATTGACTTCAAACAATGCATTAAATTAAATTTACTATTTTATGGGTTAAAATTAATTTTGTGACTTAAAAAGTGATTTTCGCTAAAGTATTGCATAGTTGTACTTTAAAATATTTTGATCTGAAATCAACTCAAGATTTAAGTTATGACTGAAATGAAGTTACGTTTTGGACTTTTTTTTTCTGGTATTTCCAACCCTGACATGATTCTAATTTGTCAATTGATCTGGTTTATTAAAAAAATATAAATATGTATTTTTCCTAAGCTTTGTTTTTTTTATACACTCAATTTTGCAGCAGTATCTTGGGTGAGGAAAGAAAAAAGAGATATTTGATTTTATTTAAAAAGTAAAAAAGGAAAAGAATTTGAAAGAAATAAAAAGAATATGTTATTTTCTTTGATTTGATTTACCGAAGAAATTGTTTAGAAAGAAAAAAACAAAGAGCGAGACTCTCTTGGCCTTTTCTTTTTAGCCAATTTTGCCAAAATATTCGTGAAAAGTGATATTGTTTTTTAATTGGTTTTCACTATACCCTTCTAATCCATCACCTCCTACGCAGGACCCTTGTTGTTTAGTGACTTCTTTGCATGTTATCTCATGCTCTATCCCTTGGATGTGATAGTCAATCAGGCATCCCATAATGACAAATCCCATTGTTTATGTTCTACTTAAAGAGCTAGTTCACACAAATAGGTAAAGAACACGTGATCCTCAAATAATTGTTTACAATTTATTTATGTCTATAAAGCATATCTAAAATGCCAAATAAAAGTGTCCAACTTTTCAGAAACATGATCCTCATCCTCTTGTTCTCTTCAATCATCCTTTTCATGACAACATACGCATTCTTATGTGTTTCACTTCATCTATGGAAATGAACTATGTTTTGCCAGTGGTCAATTTCTTCCTGTATTTTTTGAACTTGAGGAAACTTTCACACTTCCAATCTTGAGCGAGGATCTTGTAACCATGCATAAAATGGATGAAAATAAAAATAATTATAACAAGACACAAAAAAGAAATACAAAAACAAGAAAATGAAATATTACACATGGGCTTTTGTTCTTCTACATATCTTGCAAAAGACCATAGTTTGGAGAGAAAAAAAAAACTAATTTTGGGAAATTTCGCCCAAACACATAGCGCAATCCTGCAAGAAACAACAATGAAATACATGCACTAATTGTTATACAACATTTTAAATTGAGACAAGAATGAAATACATTAACTAGTCAAAAAATAATGAAATACATTAATACATGCATTAATTGTTATACAACATTTTTTACCTACCTTCCGTATTTCTCACTTACACAAGCAAAGGCTTTGAGTTAACGTTTGATTGGGATATAAATGGGTGAAAGACAATACAAGAGCGAATAATCAAATCACTCAATCACACCCACCGTACCCCGGAAAAGAAAATGGCCACAAATATGTCATTAGTCTTGGTCTTGGGTTAACATTCTTTTGATTTTATTTTTTTTAATCTAGAAATCATTTGGTTTGCCTTTGGTAGTACACCATGAATAGTCTTAACTAATTTTGGTGTAGTCACACCAATTTTGTAGGGGCCATATCCCTTTCAGCTTTTTTCCCACACTGCACTGATATGGTAATCTTTGCCAGCAGAGAGTGCAGTGTGTGTGCAGACTACTACATGCAGGTGAGGCACTGAAGCAATATAGCTGCAGAAGAGAAGAGGGGCCACAACCACAACCCAAAATCTCATTTCAGGGCACACAGATAACTTGGGTAATGCACAAACTGCAGCAATCTTTCTTCTTACTACACTCTGCAGCCATCACTATCAAAGTATTTATACACTGAAATAGTATTATATATATCTCTCATCAGTCATACCCTCTTCTGCTTCCATGTGTTGTTGGGAGTGAGTTCTGGAGTGTATTGATACTTGTGTTGCTTTTTGTCTTTCAAGGCGGCTTCTGCTTATGGAAATTGGAGACAAAGTACACCTTTGTTTCCCTCCTCATAACTCGTTTTGCCTAGTGAATATGATGACACCATCATGTGCGTGTCAAAAACGGTGGAATTTGTACCATATAAATTCCTACCACATTTTTTGTTTTGATAAATCTGAAAGGAAAGACAAAAATTCATAAAAAACAAGGACTATTGGACACCATGCAGCAAGATCAACCAAATCATAGTAGTGTGTAGATTTGATTTTTTAAGTTAACGTGATCTTGTAGCAACGTGATTTTTATTTGGATGACAGATATTAAAATAAGTTCAACGAAGAATCTTGCACAGTATTTTAGAAATATATAAGTATCAGTGCTTATTGGTGGAATAACATTGGATCAATATATTGTATCTAAGTAAAACAAGTATCTGGTTCCTAAATAAGAATCAATCTCTGTATCTGAAATGGTGGGTCATACAGTTTACTTTATGTTGAAATTTGTACTACTAAGAGAAAAATTGATTTTGGTGTATGACCAAACATGCACGAAAAGCAACGTGAGTATATTTTCTCTTCTTTTAAACAAAAACTTGATGGTACTGAATCATTCAGCTAAGCTGCCATCTTTACAAGTTTATTTATTGTAACAGGTTGGATGTCCGAAATTCATCTAATCGTGATCTTTGGAATGAGTTATATGATGAGAGTAAAGAAATTCTCACACACGCTAGAGTGTGAGACCCCTAACTGAAGAACAAATACGTAACATCCTAGCTAAGTTCCCAAAACATAAATTTATAAATACGCAGAAAGCAATTTATATAGAAGCATGGCTTACAATTTACAATACAAATTTCTAAAATATGACAAGTCCAATCAAAGTAAGTCCTTCTCTTTGGTTGTTGTCAACATACTACCTCACTTAAGTTCAAGTTTCTTATGAAAAATTCAACCCTCATTAATGGGAAATTAAACTTAAAATGGTGACTGCGCAAACAAAATTGAGTGAGTCAGCAAAAGGGTACGGATTGGGATAGATAATAAAGACTGCCACATTGATATTCACTTTAATCATCAATAGTATCATGAATATATCAACCTTGCTCCTCTCCAACCCATCATCTTTGACCATCATTCATTAGTGATTCAATGAGGGCTGATTCGCTGCATGTTTGCTGTTCCCCATCCACCAACCTGTGTGAAATTGACTTAACCATGAAATGTTGCATTCCATTCTTCCTCTATTGGTCTAATTTCCCATTTAATTACTCTTGGTCCAGTCACACTTGCCTTCGTGGTACCATTTGTTCCAGTTTGGGGCACTTGCAATTATGACTTTTTTTTAAGATGATTTGCAATTATGACTGGTATGATACTTGTCCTCTACAGATTTCTTTCATATTCCTATTATGGTGAAAAGTAGATTTCAATCTACAATAATAATAGGGATAACCTCGTTTGAATTCAATATATATTTTTTAAATTAATTTGTAGGACCATATATTATTTGAGAATTTTTAATTAATTTTTTAAATTATTTTTTTTAATTGGGTCCCTGAATTTTTATTTATTTTTTAATTAGGTCCATGCCGTTAACTACCGTTAGTTCCATTAATGGCATGGATCAAATTAAAAAATAAATAGAAGTTTAGAGACCTAAATGAAAAAATTTAAATAGTTCAGGAATCTACTGAGTAATTATCAAATTTTATCCAGACTATCATACTATACTTCTCAAGCATATGTAGACTACTTCTAAATTTAGTATTGTCCATTCTACAGATCTGTACTGAGTATTCTTAACTCTCCAAGTCAGTATTCTCACATCTTCAGTCCAATATTCTCACATTTGCATATTCTAAACTCAGTATTCTCAACCTCTGTAGGTTCTTCAACCAATATTTTCAAACTCTGGAAGCATCAATCCCCTTACTGCACTTCTAGATTTTTCCTACAGATTCTGTTTGGACAAACCTAATGCACTCCTTCTAAATACATTCTTCAATTAAGTGATATTTTTTGTATGATTTTTAATTTACTTTTAATTTATTCAGTAGGTCCTGAACTATTTAAAAAAATTTAATTAGGTCCCTAAACAATTTTTTAATTGGATCCCTGAACTTCTATTTATTTTTTAATTAGGTCCCTACTGTTAATGGAGTTAACGGCAGAGACCTAATTAAAAATTAAATAAAAGTTCAGGGACCTAATTAAAAATTGTCAAATAGTATAGGAACCTACATATTAATTTAACCTATTTTTTTCCCATTTTACTTTTAATAACTATATATATATATATATATATATATATATATAGACACACACACTCAATTAACTGCCATTATTATAAAAAACAACTCCTCAAGACAGTTATTTACATTTTTTTAACTATTTTTAATTAAAATAACAAAACATATTGATTATTATTAATAATTAATTAATAAATAATAATAATAAGGCTTAAATATTTTTTTTAATCCTTGCAATTTAGCGTTTTTTTGCTTTTCGTCCTTGTAAAATTATTTTTTTTGTTTTAGTCATTGCAAATTATGTTTGTTTTATTTTTTTATTCTTAAAGTGATTTAGATAGCACTTTGAATAGTGAAAAAATGTTATCTAAACCGTTATAAGGACGAAAAATAAAACAAACATAATTTGTAAGGACTAAAATAAAAAAAATAATTTTACAAGAATAAAAAAAATACTAAATTATAAGGACTAAAAAAGTATTATAACCTAATAATAATCTTTTGGCTTAATTGCAAATTTTACCACCAAACTTTCATAATTTTGTGAATTTTATCACCCAAGTTTTATTTTTGCAAATTTTAGCACTTAAGTTTTCAATTTTTGCGGATTTTACCACCTTGATATTTCAAAAAAAAAGTTAAAGAATTGAAACTTTTTTTTTTGTGAAACATCATGGTGGTAAAATACACAAAAATTAAAAATTTAGGTGGTAAAATTCGTAAAATGATGAAAGTTGGATGGTAAAATTTGCAAAAAAAATAACTTAAATGATAAAATTTGCAAAAAAAAAATTTGGATGGTAAAATCTACAATTAAGTCTAATTTTTTAACCGAGAAACTTGAGTTGGTCTGGGAAGTAAATTCAGAACTGTTAAAATAAAAAAAAAAAAAAATTATGAAAGAAGTGGCTCTGCAGTCTAGGCAGTCCAAGACCTTCTGCATATTTTTGAAGTTTCACACTCTATGGGGACATGCAGCTCAGTAATCCATTAACAACGAATCCGAATCAGGTGCACCTGCCGCAGTTATTAATTATTATTTAATGGATAAAATTTTATATTATATTTATTTTTAACATTTTATTATAAAACATGTAAGGTAAGATACTCTTCATTTTATCATAAAACATTCTATTATAAAGGTTTTTACTTTTTAAGATGTGTGGTAGATCATCATAGTTTCGCAAAAATATTTTTGACACTCCCCTTAGTATATAGACTATCAAAAGATAAGAGAAATTAATAAGAAGAGAAAATAAAATATACATCAAGTGTTAAAATGTTACTACCTTTTATCCTAATTATAAATAATATATGACAAATCATCTATACTAAAAAAAATAATTATTATAATTTTTTTAATTAATTATACTATAAATTTAATTTTTATTTCAAAAATATTCTTTATTTTAAGTAGTCGTTATAATATATAAAAAATAAAATAAACAATAAAATAAGAGTATAAAAAAATAAACACATTTTGTAGTCAAACCATTTTTATACCTTTTTGGACTAATATATAATATGTCTCTCTACATGACAAGTCACTTGTCAAAACAAATGTTAGAAATCCCAACCTGTTTGCCATTTGTCTGAGAGAAGTGAGAAATTTTCTTCTCTTTGATAAAGGATTTTCCAACAGATCTTTGGTGGGGTCTGTGGCATATATTTTTCTGTTTACTTTTCGTTCTTTTTGTGACACGTTGCACCAATCTAATTCATCAACAGTCATACATATTTGGTCTCTTCAAGTGAGTGTGATTCGCCAACTCAAAACTCTGCTAAGTGTTTTGCCTTATTGTGGATACCGATCTATCTTCTCTCACACACCTTTTCGCATAAACAAACCCTTTTAGGATTTTCCACAACCATGAAGACAAGAAGAATGTGCTACATTCTATTGGCTTCAATTTTACTCTCTTGTTTGGTTTGCGTGAAAAGCAGGCCTTTGTTTCTGTTTGATGCTTCAACTCAACAAGGTCAGTAGTTTCATCACCACACACGTTACAACTTACAACAGAATCACTTCTTTTCTTTCTTTCTTTTATTTTTTTCACATCATATGATCAACATATTGTTACACTCAATTGCTTCACTTCACTCCAAGTGCAAGTAGCATAAATCCCATTTCCCATTCTCTCTCTCTCTAATGAAGTATTGTCTTTTTCACCTTTTGGTGATTAGCAACAGCACTCTTCAAACAGTCTTCCACAGTAGCTGATGATCAAACAACCAGAATTCAACATGTCTCAAAACATGCTTTTGACCCTACACAGGTACCACTATATGTATAAGTTCAGAGCAATGATTTTTGAAAACCCTGTACTTTCCCAAACACCTCATTAATACTTAATTACTTATCATTTTCTTATTTTATCTTTTTATCACATTTTTTTTGTGTGTGTATACAATAACAACAATAAGATTTGAACCTAAGACTTTATATTCCAATCTCTCATCACTGTGTCTATACCTAGTGGGTTTTCTCTTTCTATCATATTATATATACATTGTTTTTTTTTTTTTTTACTTTTCTATCTTTTTTTCAGTAACTGTTAAATAGGTTTTGAGTGTCCAAAAATAATTTTTTGACAAGTTTACAAGTGTGTGTTATGTGTATTTTACATGATTATGTATGTCTTGAAGGGGAATGAAGAAAAAAGAACATTGAAAGCAAAGGCCAATGGGTATAAAGAAGCATTGAGGGGACTGAGCAGGCTCGGGTCAACACCACCAAGGTGTGAACACAAATGTGGAGGCTGCATTCCCTGCAATCCCATTCAAATTCCTACCAACAATGATCTTCTGGGGGCTCAGTATGCAAATTACGAACCTGAAGGATGGAAATGCAAATGTGGCAATTCTTACTACAACCCTTAATTGCTTCTAATTGTTATATGTATGTGCATAAAGTTCTAGTTTAATTTACATATGATTAGTCATGGTTTTTATAGCCTTAAAATTTGAATGTTTGGTTACAACTGAGAAAGATTTTTGTTAAGACCAGCGAGTTTCTCCACATTGATCTTAGATGATTGGGACGTGATGAAGCTACTGTACGTATTGTCTAATTAAAATTAACAAATATTAGATAATTTGTTTATTTTACCTCAACATGTTCTTGGTTGCTAAGTAGCTTTTTTTCTTCTTTTTTTGGATAAAAGAATTTGTACTAGACCTCGCTTAGCTTTACAACTATACTATTATTAATTGGATGATTTTTTATTTTGTAAAAGTTTCAATGACAATTTTTTAAGTTGTTTTACTAATGTAATGTATCTATTTTCTATCTGTCTATCTATTTATATTTATATTTATATCTATATCTATCTATATATATAATATTTCATTCTTTCTCTTATGACACGTGTCAAGAGAAGGTTAGAGGCTAAAAAGCTACTTTTTTAGTTTTCATGTTTGAGGAATGTAACTGTGTATTTATTTTAGGTAATAGTGTTTTGATCATGGTTAATAAATTTGAAAAATTATTAATATTGATGTATATCAGATATTGGTTTTCCTTTATATCTCTTTATGCTTAAATTTCAAAAGTAAACTTACATGTATACTAGCCATTGTATAATTATTTTAAGAAATATAAATATTTTAAAAGTCATTTAAATATAATAAATATACATTTTTATGCAAAAGAAAATGAAATTATAATATCAAAATATAAATTTGAATATTTTTAATTTTGAAATTTTAATTTAACTACATTCATTTCTATATTTTTATGTGTGAATTTTATAATTGAGATTGCAAATATCTTATTCCCTATTCAATACTTTTATGAAGTATGAAATATTAAAAAATTGCTGAAAATGAAAATAAATTACAATATCACAATATATATATATATATATATATATATATATATATATATATATATATATATATTGAGAAATTAAAAGTTAATTTAATTAACAAAAAAATTACGGTATTTTGTATCATGTATTTTTTTTACCTTCATTTTTATTTTTACTTTGTCTTTGAATTTAAAATAAAATAATAATGATATTTATTTCATAGATATTTTATAAAAATTATTAAAATTTAGACAAAAATAATTTTAAAAACTACATTAATTGATGATAATTATTTTATTTGTAGCGGAAATAAGGCTAAAATATAACTTTGGTTCTTTATCTGAATTTTTTTTCGATTTGGTCATTTAAGTTTAAAAAAAAAAAAATCATTTTGGTCTCTTAAGATGTTTCTACTAAACTAAGGCTGGTCATCTCCAATGTAAAGTTCTTATAAGCAAGAACATATTTTTTGAGTTCTCCTATTGAAAAGGAATGAGGTGTCTATTAGCTAGAAAAAATGTTCTTACAAAAAAACTTTGAAAAATCTACATCACATGGGCGAAAACCCACAAAAAATGAGTTAAGAACCCATATGAGGTTCTACCATTGGAAATGTTCTAAATTGGTCCTTTTGTCAGCTTTTTGCAATAATAGTGTTCATTTTGATTACATTACAAACTTCCATTTGACATGACATCTTTGACAATTTGTCTGGAAATTTGTCTTACATTTCTAAAATGCCAATGTCTCCATTTCAATCTCTATGACCTTTTAAATTCAAAAGAATATTATTTTCTACAATTACCTCATATATTTCTACAATCGCCACTCTACTATGTCTTATCATATTTTCTACAAGTCTCAAGATCAATCTCTACCCATTGTTGAATTGTATTTTCCTAAACCACTGTTCAATCACAGTCAGTTAAAGGTGACACTTTCTAGAGTTTAAAGCAAGAAAAGGTTGAAAATCTCAATACACAATAAAGAAGAAAAAACTTTAAACACTACCACAAAGTTGTCTTCAATGAGGTCTTCTAAATCCTATAATAAATAAGAGTCTTATATTTTTTTTTATATACTCACTCTATCCCTTTTTATAAGACCATTTTAATTAATTTACACCCTTTAAGAAAATTAGTTATTTTAGTCAATGACATTAAATTTGTCAATAATTTGTATTATTTTTTTTCAAAATTATCCTTAATTTTTTTTTAAATTAATCATCCATCTTTTTCCACTTAATTACTTCTCACCTAATTACTACTCATCTTCTCTGATACTAATAAAAGAGATCGAGAAAGAGTCAATCTCATTAATTTCTAGCATTTATTATTTGTTGGCTAAAAATTTGTTAATTGATTAAGGATACTTGAGGAAAAAAAATAATGAATACAACAAAAAAGGTCTTATAAAAAGGGACGAATTTTTTTTTTAACAATGGTCTTATAAAAACGACAGAGGGAGTATTATTTAAGCATAAACCAATTCAGTTGTTACATTGTTACTATGATTTTTAATGATTTATTAATTAGTCCATTCATTTTATTCTTAAAAAAATTTACATGTTTGTGTTTTAGTACATATGCAAACATTGCATAGACTTTTTATAATATTATTTTTACTTTTTGATTCAACAAAAAAATAGTGTAAATACTTCATATAATAACTAATTTCACTCAATAAAAAATTATCAAATCATTATAGAAAAACATAATAATTAAATAACATTAAAATAAATATTTCCTCCGGTCTCGAATATAAGCCAAAAAAAATGCTTTGGGTATTGGTCTCAAATATAAGCAAACTTCAACTAATTTTACCTTATTTAATAAGATTATTCCTAAAATACCTTTCATTTAATTGAGGTTTTATTTTCAATGTCTCTTTTTTATTCTTGATATCATATTTCAATAAAGGATAGTTTAGGAAAAAAATAGTTTATTTGTTAAATGAAAAAATACAATTAAATGATGCTAAAATAAGCGTAAGTTAATTTTTTTTTACTTATATTTGAGACTGAAAAAAGTATGTCATAATGCGTGCTTGAGCATAAGTACCATACTAGTTAAGATGTAATAGCAAACGTCCCCCTTAGACCACATGTTAGGGTTTGATATGTTTTTTAATGGCTTAGAAAATATTAAGTTACAACATGTTTGAATCCTTTCAATTTGGTAAGAAAGAAAGAAATAGAGTACATGAAAATAAATAAGGAAGAGAGAAATAGGATAGATCAATATATGTGAGAAATATAATGGATTTTAGGAATGTTTAGTTTGAGAGAAATAAAAAAAATATGGAAGACAAAAATGTAATGTGTAAGTAGAAAGACCATGTTATCCTTGTTACAATCGTACATAAATATTATTTCTAGGACGTCCTTTTCCTTTAACATTCTTGTAACTAATTATGACTTGTTTTGGCACTTTTGCAAGCAAAAACCCATTGCATAGGCTACAAGACCACGAGCATTTGACACATAATTAAAGACAATTATAAAAAATATGTAAAACCATAATTAACTCAATTATAAAGAAAAATTATAAAACTTTGAAAAGAAGAATATGTTGTAAGAGAATAATACCAATCTTGTCGTCAATATACTTGGTCAAGCCACAACTATCGATACAATCGTAAACAACATTGATGGGCATTTTATGACATTCGTCACTACAACGATCAACACTTTTTTTATACCCAGCTTTATGTATTCTTAAAAGTATGCATTCTATGTCACACATGGTAGTACAATAATTGTTTGACTCAATTTGCACAGATGGAAGATTGTGATCAGCTTGCGTGAAGCCCAACATAATCACAATCATAATCACAACTGTTGTAATTTTCATGTCATTCTTTGTCATGACTCTTCTCTAAGTCCTTACAATCTAGCTCAAAAATTTGTATTAACTTGAATTCTAGTTATGATGCTTCAAGGAAAATAAAAAACAATTTATAGGCACAAAATAATGCATTTATAATAGCTTTAAGTCCTTAACTAGCTTTAAGTCCTTAACTCTGAGTTGGATGAAGTCGGATCACATACCTTTACTTTTACGGCTTGAGGGTCCAGCTCAAAGGAATCAGAATAGACGTCCTTTTAGATTTGAAGCTACTTGGGCTTTACATTCTGATTTTCAGAATTTCGTTTCCTCTCATTGGCGGAAAGGTGGGGATAATACGTCTTGGAATGGGATTATTTCAAACTTTACAAGTGATTTGAAGCATTGGAATAAGGATGTTTTTGGTTGTTTGTGGAAGCGTAAGGCAATGCTGAAACGAAAACTGGACGAGCTTGATTCTCAACGAAGTATTAATTGGGACCTGGGGTTGGATGCTGCCTATAAAAGTTTATGGAAGGAATATGAACAAGTTCTTGCTGAAGAAGAACTTCATTGGTTCCAGAAGTCTTGAACCAACTGGTTGCTTCTAGGTGACAGAAACACCAAGTACTTTCATGGGATGACAGCCATAAGAAGGAGGAAAAATAAGTTTGATATGCTCAAAGATGACTCTGGGGAGTGGATTACAAACCCACACTCACTTGAAAGTATGGTGACTCTTTACTATAGACAATTGTTTTCGGATGATGGAGTGTATTATCCTTTTGCAGTTGCGCATGCCTTTCCCCCTATGGAAGAAGATTGGCTGAATGAAATGAAAAGAGTTCCATCTAGAGCTGAAATTTTCCAGACTATTAAACAAATGGGAAGCTTTAAAGCGCCAGGCCCAAATGGTTATCAGACATTCTTCTTCCAAAATCATTGGAGGGAGGTTGGAAGAGATGTCTGTGAGCTGATTCAGAATATGTTTCAGGACCCCCAAAAGGTGACAGAAGTGAACAAAACCTTTATCACACTCATTCCTAAAAAAAATGAGGTGAGTTATGTTAAAGATTTTAGACCAATTAGCTTATGCAATGTGGTGTATAAAGCCATGACTCGCCTTATTTCCCAAAGATTAAGGCCTGTCATGAATAAATTGGTTGGTCCTTTTCAGTCTAGTTTTGTCCCTAACCGTCAAAGTGGAGATAATATCATTGTGGCTCAAGAAGTGTTTCATTCTATGAGGAAAAAAGCTGGCAAAACAGGGTGGATGGCCATTAAAATTGATTTAGAGAAAGCCTATGATAGGCTGAAATGGGATTATAGATACTTTGAGGGATATTGGCTTGCCTGAGAATATTGTTAGTCTCATAACAAGCTGCATCTCCTCTTCATCAATGAGTCTCCTATGGAATGGTGAAGTGCTTGAAGAATTCAGACCTTCTAGAGGTGTGCGACAAGGTGATCCAATCTCCCCCTATTTGTTCGTATTATGTATAGAACGCCTTTTTCAAATGATAACCATTGCCATAGACCAATGAGTGTGGCCTCCGATTATATTGAGTAGAAGGAATATCCCAATATCTCACCTAGCCTTTGCAGATGATCTTCTTTTATTTGCTGAAGCTTCTATTGAACAAGTGCATTCTATTCAGAATATCATGAACCTATTTTGTAGAAGCTCTAGCCAAAAGATCAGTTTGGAAAAATCAAGGATTTACTTTTCCAAAAATGTTGGAAGACTTTTAAGGAAGCAAATCAGTGATGAGATGGGCATTCAATGGATTGAAGATCTTGGCAAGTATTTAGGAGTTCCAATTTTTCATGACAAGCCATCTAAGAGTACCTTTCCGTTCATAATGGACAAAGTTCACCAGAGGCTAAGTGCTTGGAAAGCTAAAACGCTATCATTTTCTGGTAGAGTTACTTTGGCAAAATCAGTTCTGCAATCGTTGCCTTCTTATGTTATGCAGTCCACATTGCTTCCAAAAGTTGTCTATGATGATATAGATAAAGCCTATCGCAAGTTTATTTGGGGGGAAGATTCCAATGGCAGGAAAGTTCATTTAGTTCATTGGGACTCCATTTGCACTAGCAAGGAAAATGGTGGTCTGGGGCTTCGAAAAATGCGTGATGTTAATAAAGCTTTTATGCTGCGAGTAAATTGGAGATTCTGTCAGCAAGAGGCTCCTTTGTGGTCTGTTATTATTAGGAGCAAATACAAGTGTGGTGATGCTCAATATCCAGCTATAGATGTTAAGAGACCTGGTAGTAATTTTTGGAGAGGTTTGTGCTCTACTCGGGAAACCTTTAATAATAACATTATTTGGAGACTAGGTGATGGAGCTAATGTAAAATTTTGGCATCATAAGTGGCTTCCTAGTTATGGGCCTCTTTCGGAGTTAGCAGCTAATAATATACCAGATTGGGAATTGGAGAAATCTGTTTCTGAATATGTGAGCCAAAATGGTTATTGGCTGATAGATAGCTTCAAGAATTATATTCCAGAGCATATCACTAATAATATTGTTGTTATGCTTCCTCCTGGTGGTGGAAATCAATCAGATTTGATAGCTTGGAGTAAGACTAGTGATGGTGATTTCACCATGAAATCTGCATATGAAACTATAAGGAATTTTAGTATGCCAGTGGATCACTCCCTTTTCAAGATGGTGGCAAAATGGCAAGGTCCAGAGAGGATTAAGTCTTTCCTCTGGAAAATTAGTCATGAATGTTTACTTACTAATGTTAAGAGGAATAAGATAGGAATGGCAGTAAGCAATTTATGTGTTGTCTGTGAGGAGCATGAGGAATCCTTCTTTCACTTGTTCAGGGACTATGTTGATTCTAAACTGATTTGGCAATTCTTTATTCGTGATGGAAGTGGTATTGACTTCTATTCGGTTGATGACTGGAAATGCTGGCTTAAAGGAAATTTATCTAAATCTCATAATGTTCATGGAGTGCAGTGGAATTCCTTGTTTGGTGTTATTCTAAATTTTATATGGTGGAGAAGGAATACTATTATTTTCCTAGGGGAAAGATGGACAATTCAAGATGTTATTCATAAAGCTTGTCACTTAGCAGGGGAGTATGCTTTAAAGAAGTCTATTTTCAAACCTTTGATGGGAACGCGCCACATTCATCTAAATAAGGACAACATTAGGTGGATGCATCCATTACCAGGCGAAGTGGCTCTTAATTGTGATGGAGTTGTTACAGAAAGTGGAAGCAAAGCAGCTTGTGGTGGCTTGTTAAGGGATCAAGCAGGAAATTTCATCTGTGGATTCAGTTCCTTTTTAGGTGGTTGTTCGGTTGTTGTTGCTGAACTGAAGGCTATTTTGTTGGGTATTAAACTGGCCTGGTCAAGAGGTTTTAGAAGAATCAGAGTTGATTCGGATTCTCAAGTGGCAGTGCGTTATTTGTCTCAAGGTTGTAGTGTGCAGCATCCTTGTTATACCATTGTCCAAGCTATCCATGCAGTTCCTTCTCACTCAGGTGAAATTATTTGGAACCATATTCTTAGAGAAGCCAACCAAGCAGCAGATGGTTTAGCGAAAAAAGCTTTGGCAACTGAAGCTGACTATCATGTATTTAGTTTTGCGCCAAATTTTATTTTTACTGCATTAACAGCTGATAGGGCTCAAGTTAGCTTCCCTTGAGGCTTTTAGTTGTTCTTTCTTTAGATGTATTTCATCAAAAAAAAAGAAGTCCTTAACTAAATTATGTATCAAATTCTTCCAAGATTTTGCATTAGTCAAGTTGACTTGCTTTCTTTAAGTAATAAAATATATACATATATTATACATGTAAAATAAATAGCCAAAATACACATTGTGAGTCATCACGTATTTTAACATAATAAGTTGAATAAAAAAATGACAAAAAAAAAAAGAAAATACATAAAACAAATATAGAAAAAAATAAACTATATAGTCTAATATGTTAAGAATTTAAACAACTTGAATTTAAGATTTATAGGAAACATTCATATTTACTAATGTAGAAGTCAAAAGGACGGGTAAAGAATGTAATTTAACATAATAAGGTAACCAGATTCATATTTATTTATCATTAAATAATTTTACAAAATATTAAAACTAAATAAATATATCATTATAATAATCTAAATTAATCAAATTTATTCCACAAAAAAGAAATAACAAAAATAAATAAAATTAGTCACAATGTTAAAACATATAAATAAATGTGAGTTAATTATTTAAAAAAAAAAGCTTAAATACATTTTTAGTCCTTACAATTTAACGCTTTTTTGCTTTTCGTCCTTGCAATTTTTTTTGGATTTTAGTCATTGCAAATTATGTTTGTTTTATTTTTCGTCCTTAAAGTGGTTTAGATAGCACTTTGAACAGTGAAAAAAAGCTATCTAAACCGCTATAAGGACGAAAAATAAAACAAACATAATTTAGAATGACTAAAACCAAAAAAAATATTTTGCAAGGACGAAAAGCAAAAAACACTAAATTGCAAGGACTAAAAAGGTATTTAAGCAAAAAAAAATAAAGGTACAAATTAAATTAAATATTTACATGTCAGAAAATGATATAATAAATATAAAGAATTGATTTATATCATTTACAAGTTTGGAATTATACCGAATATTGATCAAATATAAACATAATATTTTCATGGCAAGTAAGAAAAAAATATGTTGAAAATCAGAATATAATATTATGATTCTATTAATAATAGTGGTTTATAGGCATATTATCTTTAATTTAGAAGAAACATAATATCCTCTATTTATGTGTAATTAATGTAATTAACCTATATAAACACACATCCATTTGTACTCCAACACACAGTTTCAGTTAAATTTTGTCTCTATTTCTTTCATTTTAACATGGTATATAGAGCCTGACAGAGTTATTACGAAAATCATGTCTCACCGGGAACCCACTATCCTCGGTAGACCTTTTATGCTTGTCACTTGTCTTTCGGCGACCTGTTTGTGCAACTCCGACAACTTTTTTGGCGTTATTTTCGGCCACAGCCTTATGCTCGGCACTCATTTTTTGGCGAAGAATTTTTCGATTTCCTATCATGTCGCCGTCCTTTTTTGGCATGTTTTTAGGTCACCACCTTCTACTTATCGCTCATTTTCCAATCGCCTATCCTGCCACCATCCTTTTCTGACGTGTTTTCCAACCACCACCTTTTCCTCGCCGCTCATTTTCTGGCAAAGAACTCTCCGGTCGCCTATCCTATCATTGTCCTTTTTTGGTGTGTTTTTTGGTGACTTTTTTGTGCTTTGCTAGTTGTGTGTTTCTGCCATTGTTTTCCTTGCTCATTGTTTTTGTGCTTCATCCTCACCATTCATTTTCTTGAAATCTAATGGTTAAGATTAGTTACTCATTACAACCATTAGATTTCAAGAAAATGGATGGTGAGGATGAAGAGTAAGTTTCTTATTTTTACTCTTGGAGTAAGTGGATCCCTTCTCATAATGAAGAGGGATCCACCTAATGAGGAGGGATCCACCTACTCCAATAGTAACTCTAAGAGACTTAATCTTCATCCTCACCATTTATTTTCTTGAAATCTAATGGTTAAGATTAGTTACTCATTACAACCATTAGATTTCAAGAAAATAAATGGTGAGGATGAAAAGTAAGTTTCTTATTTTTACTCTTGGAGTAAGTGGATCCCTCCTGTTAAATAATTTTGGGTCTCCACTAATATTGGTTTGAAGCTTCCAAATGTGGTTCTTAAGAAGGTTAAAACTTGCTTTGCTTGTCATAAATTTTCTTTGGCTCATGGTTATTCCAATTCTTTGGCAATGTTATCATTTTAGCAATACTCCCCTACTTCGCCAACACTCCTGGGTTGTCTTTCAGTTGTTTTTTGGTGGAAGTTGTCTTTCAATTGTTGTTTTGTGGAACTCAATTTTTATGTTTTCATTTATTTGTTAGGAATAAATTTTCTTGTAACAAGCAGAGAATGTAGTATACTTCAGCTTGAGGGGAATGTTGAAAATCAAAATATAATATTCTAATTCTATTAATAAAAGTGGTTTATAGGCACATTATCTTTAATTTAGAGGAAACATAATATCCTCTATTTATGTGTAATTAATGTAATTAACCTATATAAACATGCATCAATGTGTACTCCAACACACGGTTTCAGTCAAATTATGCCTCTGTTTCTTTCATTTTTACAAAATACAACATCAAATAGTTACTAACATGTCAATAAAATAAAACAAGTATCTTATTATAGAATTTATGATTTTAGCATGTGCAAAATAAAATTGTGTATTTATAAAGCTAGGGGTGTAAATGAGCTAAGTTATTCATGAACTATTGTATCTTGACTCATTAAATGTTGAATGAAGCTCGTTTGTTTAATTAAAATAAACAAACTCAAGATTGAGATTAGACTAGATTATTTAAATGAGACAATCTTAAACTTTACTAGTTGTCATTAACAACTCGTGAATAACTCGTGTGTGTGTGTGTTATTATCTAATATCAAATTATTTTATCAAATACTAAATTGATAAAATTAAAAAATAATTTAAGAAAAAATTTCACAAAATAAAAAATAATTAAGTTATAAATGAGCTAAACAAGCAAAACTCAAGTTTTAGTTTTTTTAATCAAGTCAAGTCCAAGCTTTTAGTTAGGCTCGTTTAAATAATGAAGCCAAGCTTGAATCACCTTTTTTTTTTTCAAACAAGTCTAAATTTCTAGTACTTGACTTGGTTAGACTTATTTACATCCCTACTCAAGCCATGTAGTTTTTATAGAAAAAATATAGGTTTACCTATAGAACTTATAAATGTTTTTGATGTGCAGTAAAAAAAATGATTTTGGTGGCTTTGTTTAAATCATTATACCAATATTTTCTAATCAAGATTGAAAATTACACATAACTATATAATTAGAGCTAGACATTTGGACTTTGGCATGTGGGTAGACCGTATAACCCGCAACTCGCACGGACTATGATCCTTAATATTATAAGCCCATTTAAGATGCAGACTTTTTAGCCTGACCCGTTTAACCCACGAGTTAAATAGGTTTGCTCGTGGTCTTCGCAGGCTTGACCATAAACTTTTTTTTGGTTAATCAAACATCTCTATCTATACTCTATTATTGGGTTGGAACATAGTGAGTCTATGACAAGAAGAGAAGCCCACATGCTTTTGTTCTGTAGGTTTTTTTTTTTTACTAAAACCTCCGCATTCAACAAAAAGAGGCCAGAGGCCTTACATCATCAATCACAAAAGGATGGACTTGTGGAGGGACCTCCTCAATCCAAACAAAATCCTTTACAAAGAAAGCTAATCTAGCTAATTCATGTGCAGCTCTATTTGTAGACCTATGGGAGTAAGTGAGCTTATAAACAAAAGTAGGACCAACCAGTAGAGCGCAGTCCTGTATAAGTCCAGCAAAGTAACTATTCTTGTGTGTGTGTCTAGTATTCCACTATTGTACAACTCTTTGGCAGACAGTTTCAAAATGAATTGTAGAAAAGGAAAGATGATGAGCTAAGACCATGGCCCACTGAAGGGCCACTGCTTCAGTAATATGAACCTCGTAAGCAATTGGGATAAGCAGGGTAGTTGTTGCCAGGACTTGTCTCAAATGATCCTTGAAGATGACACTAAGTCCGGTTCCAACCTTTCCTTGAATAGAGGCATCAAGGTTAGCCTTTAATGACTCCTGTATCAGGTGTTTTCCATCCAGAATGGATTACCGGAACACTGACACTTTGATCAGGATTCTGCACCACCAAGGATTGCGCCTTTGGAACACCCATAGGATTCCGAGCATACCAGAGGACCCATAACAATTCACAAATTCTTCCCATAAATTCCTAGTCACCCAACTTCAGACAGTCGTAAAACCAATCAATAAAATTTGCATCCCCATTTACCTGAATTCTGCCACCAAGGTTTGAGGCAAACCAAACCCGAGCAACTTCATCACACGTGAGCAGTGCATGAGTAACTGATTCCTCATTCTCTCCACACTTGGGGCAGATTTTGTTAACCTGAAGTCCTTTTTTGGCCAGATTTTGCATAACAGGGAGAATATTTTTACAAGCCCTCCAAGCTAAATTCAAACACTTTGGGGTTGTTTTTATCTTCCACAACTTTTTCCAAAAGTCCCCCGAAATAGCACTAGATGATGGAGGGCCAATACCTTGGGGGTGGGTGGCTTGATGATAGGCCATTTTAACCGAAAAGGAACCATCCTCTGTATGCTTTCGCGGCGGGCAATCCCGAGTGTTCATTTCTCTCAGAGGAATTATGAGAATACTCTCTTTCACAGGCTGAGGGAAGTTGGCAGTTAATTGATGAATATCCCATCCTCTTGACTCATGATCAATGAGCTCAGAAACTAAGAGTAAAGGATCAAGGTTTGACTGTTGGTCTATATGAATGTTCCCATCTGAAGTGTGAGGAATCCACTTGTCTTGCCATACCCGAACTGAAGAGCCATTGCCAATTCTCCAAATAGAACCATCAAAGATGAGGTCCTTTGAGGATATGACACTACTCCAAGTGTAGCTTGGTCTGTGTGCTTTTTTGGCATCAAGGGGAGAACAGTGGGGGAAATATCTAGCCTCGAGGACTCTGGTAGCAAGGTTGTTGTCATTGCTGATGAGCCGCCATATTTGCTTAAGGAGAGATTTATTAAATTCCTTCATATGCCTGAAACCCAACAATCCGCTAAGGTTTTGGACTCAGAGATGCTCATCCAGTTTAACCAGTGTAATTTTCTAGATCCCGGGTCTCCTCCCCAAAAAAACCTGGCCATCATACTCTCCACTTGGCGACACAGTGAGTTTGGGAGCTTAAAACAGCTCATAACATATGTCTGGATAGCTTGGACCACTGACTTGATAAGGATTTCCCTACCAGCTCTTGAGAGAACTTTTTCCTTCCACCCTTTTAATTTCTTCCAAACTTTGTCACGGACAAATTGGAACACCTGTCTTTTTGATCTTCCAATAAGAGTCGGGAGCCTCAGGTAACTTGAGTGATGACTAACAGCCTTAATCCCCATCAGCATAGCTAGCTCATTTTTTCTGTTTGCTGGCATAGTTCGGCTAAAAGATAAGTCAAATTTATGCAAATTAATCCTTTGACCCGAGGCTCTTTCATAGACAACAATAATTTCCTTAATTTGTAGTGCTTCCTGGGGAGATGCTCTAGCAAAAATAATTCTATCATCAGCAAAAAATAAGTGAGAGACATAGGGGACCTTAGGACAAACCTTAACTCCATGCAGAAATTGGTTTTCCACCGCTTCGGTAATAAGGGCTAAGAATGCTTCTGCACAAAGGATGAAAAGATAAGGAGATAATGGATCTCCTTATCTCAACCCCCTCTGCACCTTGAACTCCTTGGATAGTGCTCCATTTATGAGAATAACAAAAGAAACTGTTAAGACACATCTAAGAATGAGGTCACACCATTTAGAAGGGAAGCCTATCTTAAAAATAATTCTCTCAAGAAAGCACCACTCAACCCTATCATATGCCTTCGACATATCAAGCTTAAGAGCCATAGAGCCTTTGTTACTTGCTTGTTTGTGCTGCATATAGTGAAACTCTCAAAGGCAACTAGAGCATTGTCTGTGATGAGTCTCCCCGGCACAAAAGCACTTTGCTGCTCCGAAACAATAGCAGGAAGGATTAGTTTAAGCCAGTTGGCCATTGTATTTGTAACAATCTTAAAGATGACGTTACATAAACTAATTGGCCTAAACTCATAAGGGTGGATGGGATTCTTTTTCTTTGGAATAAGGGCAATAAAGGTTATGTTAAGATTCGTTGGATCCTCTCCATTGTTCAGAATTTTCAAGACTAGACTAGTAACATCTCGTCCAACACTCGGCCAAAAATTCTGATAGAACAGTGTCGGGGTACCATCAGGCCCCGACGCTTTCGTCGGATTCATTTGATTCAAGGTCGAAAGGACTTCTTCCTCAAAAAAATCTCTGTCCAGCACACTACGCAACTCTTCTGTAACTCTCCCTTCCATAAGAGAGGCCACCTCATCTATGTTCTGGGGGTTTGAGGATTGAAAGAGATCAGAAAAGAAATAAGTGATAACCTTTTGAATATCTTCATCATCTGTAACCAGATTCCCTTGTTCATCTGTGATTTTCTGGATGGCATTAATCTTGTCTCTGGGATGCCTTTCGGTGAAAGAATTTTGTGTTCTTATCACCATTTTGCAACCAGGATGCTCTCGACCTCTGAGCCCACTGGATCTCCTCTAGTCTTAGGACCTCATCCAACTCCATCTTAGTACTTTTGATTGCTCCTAAAATGCTTTATGTCTGGGGCTTTTGTTGAAGGACCTCAAGCTTCTTTTTCGGCTCCTTAATCTTGTTTGGGATTTGACCAAAGCTATCCTTGCCCCAGGACTCAAAGTTTTGGCTAGTCCTCTTAAGATTTAGCAAAACATCTCCCCTAAGAATCCATGAGTGAGCAATAATCTCATCACTGTCTTGTTTCTTTTCCAACCAAACCTATTCAAAGCGATAGGATCTAGTCTTCTTTTTATGTATGGATAGGGCCATGTGTTTGTCACAACACTCTACAAGAATGGGGTTATGGTTAGATTTGTAACGTAGGGGGGTTGATACCAAGTTATACGGCCAAATAGATTTTCATTCGTCATTTGCTACACCCCGATCCAGTCTCTCTTGGACAATGTGGGGCTTCTTCCGCATATTAGACCAAGTAAGACCAAAACCTACAAATCCCAGGTCAGAGAGAGAGCAATCAGATAACGCCTTATTGAACTACCACATACCTTGAATATTAGCAGGAGCACCACTACTATTCTCTTCGGCAATCAGAATCTGGTTGAAATCCCCTAAACACAGCCAGGGCAACTCTCCATTTGGTTTCTGGTTCCTCAGCAGGTCCCAAGACAAATGCTTTAGATTATATTCAGAGTATCCATAGAACAACGTCAAAAAAGTAGCACCCCCATTAGGTCCAACCTTAAGGTTTGCTGATATGTTATGGATGGAAAAAGATTGGATATCTAATTCCACCGACTCCTTCCACAAAACCAATAAACCCCTTGCTCTCGTATTGCCCACTCCCTCCCAATCTACACAAAACAGATTCTACAAACCCGACATACCTCTCAACCTTTGGACTTCCCCATTATTTCTTTTGGTTTCCATATAAAAACCAAATCGGGCCCTTCTGATTGAACGAGCTTTCTCAAAGCCCGTACTGCTCGTGGGTTCCCAAGCCCATGACAGTTCCAGCTAAGGATCTTCATGGTTTCCTGCGAGCCTAAATCTCAGGCTTTGCCGATGCATCAAGTTGGGATTTCTTCCTGTGGTGGTCTTGTTCAATCTCCATAGCATTTTCCTCCCACGCCTTGTCTATTGATCTTTTTACTCTAGTATTTGAGGTCATATCTTCTTGGCCATCCTGTTTGCTTCTAGTTGCCCTCTTCCATTTCCTAACAGAGAGCCCTATTTTCAGTTCCTCTGCCTATACCTTCATTGAATTCAGGAATAGCTCCCCTTCGTTGGAATCTTTCTCCATCTGCTTCCCCCTTTCCACATCTTCTTTCTCTGGTTCACAGGTCTATGGGTTATTGCTATTGTCAGGTTTTGGCATGGATAGGCGCAAGGATTCCTCCTACTGCTTATGCTCCTTAAGAGAGCCCTTCTCCTCTGTTCGCTTGTCTGGGGTGTCGCCTTTAATCAATTCTGTCAAGTTCGAGCTTTGACTTGTCTCCATCCGCAGTTACTTTTTTATGCTTCCATAAGTCACCTCGTTTTGAACACCTGTTACTACAGCAGACCTATTTGGTGTTGCTCTGAGACTTGGACCAAAGTGGAGATTACCTTTGTTCTCATCCTTCCACTCATCTGTCTTCTTCTCACAGTCCTTCATCAAATGATCAATCATCCTACACAATAGCAGAAGTTCCCTAGACGCTCATACCGCACAAGAACCTTCTTTGCCTCTTTTTCCCCAAATTTGATGCTAATGCCCCGTCTTAATGGTTTTTTGATGTCGACCAAAACTCTGATCCTGAGGAAATCCCCCAACCTGTTGTCCTCACTCCTATCCTAGCTGACAAAATCGCCCAAGGCTTGGCCAATAATCTTTGCCATGGCTTCCGTACGATATCCCATTGGGACATCGAAAACCCTAATCTAGAAAGGGTTTCGGGTTAGCTGCACCTCCCTAGGGCTTTCATCTGGGCGCAATTCCTGTAGAAGGAGAAGTTTTCTATCAAATCTCCAAAGGCATGAATTCAGAATGCTTTCCATATCTTTCCTCTCCATGAATTTGAAAGTGAAGAGATTAAGCTTCACATCCCTTATCTTTACACCTCCTTTCACCTTCCACGCACGGGCCATAGTGGTTTTAAAGGCCTTAGCGTTGAAGTTGCTGTTTATAGCCACCTTCCCCACCAACCACGCTTCCGTTGTTCTCTTGTCTTCATTCGAGCTTTCCATCTCTGGTAGCTCGATAATGTTGTTTTCATTGTCCGAGCCTACCTGTGCCTTACCCTTATCCATAGTGATAGCTAGAAAAACCAGTCGAGAACAAGAACCACCGCCTTGAGAGAACTCTTACTATCCCTCCTTAGGAAACCCTAGCAGAGAAGAAGAGAGAGAAAAGCCCAAAGAAGGCTCTTTTTGTTCTGTAGGTTAGAGTTAGGGACTTTGGATTTTTTTCATTTTTTGTTTGTCTATGTTGCTCCACTCTAACTTGCCTCCATCGTCCTCCACTCTAGTCTCCTACTTGCACTTGCCATCCTCAAAGGCTAAAAGTAAAATGATCTTCATTAAATATACATGTATTTTATGTATTTTTTTCTCTACAAATATTTCTATACCTTTTTCAACGTCGGTTGATCCTGATCACAAGGTGTGGCCAATGACAAAATTCAAATTAACTACCAACTCGTGCTTTGTATTTCACATATGTATACATATAATTCATCACAGAAAGATTGATTGCTTTCTTTCCGACACAAATGAAGAAGATTATGTTACATAGTATATTCCACCATAATTTTCTCATATAGTATATAGATTCGTTTCATGTTCTATATTTAATATGTTAATAAATTATGGGGGAGTGAAGAACATTAAGCACTAGCTAATATCTTAGTGTACAACAAAATTTCTGGACAATTATTTAACGAATATATATATTACCACAAAACAAATTTCAGCATAATTCTTTTTTTTTTTAAATGCAAAACAATAGATTACCATAAAAACTTGACATGACCACAAGTTTTCACAAGTTATTACCACAAAAACTTGGTATGACCACAAGTCAAAACAAGTGAGTTTTTTTTTTTTAGTACTTAGACAAACTCGTGGCCCAATTCGGTCCACCACAAGTTCAACCCGGTGGGTTGGGTTATTTTTTTACAATTACAGGAAAAAACTATTTTCTTTAAACCCAATCCGGCCTAAACCCATGGTGGGCCGGATTGACCAACGAGTTTTGATCCATTTTGACGACTCCAAATAAAAGTATAATTTGACCATTAACTAATATATATAAAAATATATTACCTATGTCCTTATTTATAAGATCATTTTCATTTCTTCTAATTGTCTGGTACATTAATTATTTTTTCTTATAATACTTTTTATTAATTATAGTATTCTCTCTTTAAATATTAATTATTCCTATATGAAAAATAATTAAGTAAAGAAAAAAATGAAGAATAATTTTAAAATAACAGTATAAATAATTGATAAATTTAATATAATCAATTAATTTTTTAAAGAAGATGAATTAGTTAAAAATGATTTTATATATAAAGACGAAGTTAGCAGGTGATACATTGTTGATTGGATGACACGGTGGATGAAAGTCACGTGATGTGGGACCGAGTGACGAGTGACAACTCGGCGAAAGCTTCGTGGTGTGTCCGGTCGTATATATTTGCACCTTCAACACACCAAAATAACCGACGGTTACAAGAAGGTTCTTGCTTCCACTCCGTCAAATCCAAACCATAATCATCATAATGCATGAGAGAGACAATCAGACCCTATTCCTCCATTTTCAATTCCATTTTCTCTCTAACCATCATTTTCTTTTAGCCTAACACAACACAATTATTTATCTATCTTCTCTCTACCTACATCTCCCACCCAAATAATTTTTCCTCCTTTTTTATTTTTATTTATTTATTTATTATTTATTTATTTTTTCCGTTGGAGCTGCATTTTTTCTCTTCTTTTTGTGTTGTTTCTATCCGATCGAGGAACGCAGCTTCTTGGTTTGTGGAAATTTTGACGTTAAATGTTTTCCTCTATCGGAATTCGGCGTTGGGATTAGCTTAGGGTTTCAAAAAAATTCTCTTTTTTTTAAAAAAAATTGTCTTTTGAATGGAACCTCGCGTTGGGAATAAGTTTCGGCTTGGCCGTAAGATCGGTAGCGGATCGTTTGGGGAGATCTATTTAGGTTGCTTTGTTTTCCTTCCGTTATTATAATTATTATTGTTTTTATTTTTCAACGGTTATGTGTAATTTTCATGTGTTGTTGTTGTTGTTGAGAATGATAGTGATGGTGATCAACGTTTTTTTTTTTTTTTTTTTTAATTGTGCAGGTACTAATATTCAAACTAATGAAGAGGTTGCAATTAAGCTTGTAAGTGCTTTTAACCAATTAGGTTTTGGATTATATTAGAATTAGAATAAATTAGAATTAGAATGCTTTGGTTATTTGTATTTAAAGTCTGAAGGAGAGGACAATTTGTCACTTTTGTAGCCATGAGTTACATGAAACTGGTTTGGGAAAGGGGTTGTGAAAATTGGGTTCAGGTTGGATTTTGTCATGGCGTTCTTAATGGCATTGATCGGTGTGTGTGTGCTTCTATTCTGGGTGTCTGTGACTGTGTCTTCATTCACTGAGCTTAATGTTGTATACTTTTTTTTGGGAGGGGACAAGGTGGAGGCATAAAGGGTTCCCATGAGAGACATTTTTTACTGTTTAGTCACCAATCTTTATGGTGTGTGAGCTACAATTTTGTTGTTATGCAGTAGATTGGATATGATTAAAGTAATATGTCTGCTCTTGTTCAAAAGCAGAATTAAAAAATTGTAGGTTTCTCCTGCTTGTTATAACATTTCAGAGATGGTTGGAATCTAAGTTCAATTCTCTTAAGCTGTAAAAATGAGGTGGACTAGTGTAAATTTTATAGGCATATAGGAATGAAGATGCTTCTGACTGGTGCACTGTTCCTAATATTTTAATGACTGTCAAAAGCAAGTGTTTTTTGGGATAGTCCAAAAATTTGGGATAGGGGGTTGGTTACAGCTTGAAACATTCCTTATGTACTGCTATTAACTGTTATGAAATTTTGTATCCAATGGTCATTAAGAAATAATTTTCTTTTAGCAGACTAAATTTTGAAGAGGTTTATAAATGGTCCCTTTTGTGCTCAGTGTTGAAGATCATAATCATTTACAAATTAAGCCTTTTATAAATGGTCCCTGTTTTTACTGTTTTTCCCCTCAATTGTTATTTTTGTAGCATCTACTTTGTCTAGAAAGAGTGTATATTATGTGGAACAATTCAATGATTAGGCAACAATTCTTAGTCTTGTGAAAGAGAGAATCCTTTAAAATAAAAAAGTACAAAAGGTATGTGAACAGAAAATTTAATACTTATGCAGCCTGTGGGATTTACTGTTAAAGTAGAGCAATATCCTATATATATATACATATATATATATATATAACGTAACTTTATTCCTGATATGGTCTCTGCTAGGATTTTGTTGGTCATTTAGGACTTTGTTGTTCTTAGGTAATTACAAGATTCTTTATATCATTGAGTGCTCCAGAGCTGATTTTCTTATTCTTTTTTCCCCTCTCTTGTTCCTGTTCTTTGCTGCTTTCTGCCCTTTTATATTAGGAAAATGTCAAGACAAAGCATCCTCAGTTGCTATATGAGTCCAAGTTGTACAGAGTTCTCCAGGGAGGAAGTATGTCTCTTCTCATATTAATCTGTTTTTGTCTTTCTTTTATTTTCACTTTTTGCATTGAGCCCTACTTTTAGTAATTGATCTCATTTATACTTATAATTCCAACACAAATTTGGTATTGGCAGCTGGAATTCCAGATGTTAGATGGTTTGGAGTGGAGGGAGAATACAATGTTCTAGTGATGGATCTGCTTGGACCTAGTCTTGAAGATCTATTTAACTTCTGCAGTAGAAAGCTCTCACTAAAGACAGTTCTCATGCTTGCTGATCAAATGGTAGGCCTTCCCCATCTTTTGAGTGAAGGAGAGAAAATTCCTACGAACTATTTCATTCAAATGATACTATTAATTATTGACTCATATAGGTCCTCTAGGCCTTGTTTATGCAACCGATTAGAAATAATTACTTGGCTAACTATTAAAGTAATTGTAACTACTTGCATTTTGTTTTTTGTTTAGATCAACCGTGTTGAGTTTGTTCATTCTAAATCATTTCTACATCGGGATATCAAACCAGATAATTTTCTCATGGGCTTGGGAAGGCGGGCAAACCAGGTGGCTGATCCTGTTTATTTGTGAGCTTTTGATGTATTGTATGTTCATGTATTAAGTATTTAATCCATATGAATCTACATGTAGGTTTACTGTATTGATTTTGGTTTGGCGAAGAAATATAGAGATAGTTCAACCCATCAACACATTCCTTACAGGTACAAGGATTCGGATACTAATCTAAGTTATTCCTTTTGTAACTTTTCATGTTTAGAGTGGTTGTTGTTGTAACTTCTCATGTTGTCAATGTCATATTATTGTTCATCCTCATCTTCATGAGAAAAGTTTAGCAAATGTAGATGCCCAAGGAAGGGTGTATTCATATGATTTCTTCTGAGCATAATTACAAGTTTGCATTATCAAACATTTTGGTGGCAGTAAAAGTTGATAACCCAATCATGTTCTAGTTGACTAATATTTTGTTAGGTGTTCATCCATCATATGTCTTTAATTGGTATGATGATGCTTTAAATTGCCACTTATATACACTATGTTGAAAAATAGAATATTATATTATGATTCTATTAATAATAGCGGTTTATAGGAAAATAATCTTTAATTTAGAGGAAACAAAATATCCTCTATTTATATGTAATTAATGTAATTAACCTATATAAACACGCATCCGCTGTGTACTCTGACACACGGTTTTCACTTCATTATACCTCTGTTTTTCTCCTATTTTAACATGGTATCAGAGCCTATCCTAGCGATTTGTTGTTGGGCCAATTGTGCCTTGTTGTGGGCCTATCGTGCCACCCGCTATCGGGTCTCTATCGGACCACCCGCAGATGTCTAGTCCTGCAAACTTCACGCTCGAGATGTCCAGTCCTCGGCGTGAGGGGGGTGTGTTGGAGATCCCACATCGACTAGTGATAAGGCCAAAATAGTGTATATAAGTGGGGGCAACCCTCGCCTTACAAGCCGGTTTTGTAAGGTTGAGTTAGGCTCATAACTCACTTTTCTAACATGGTATCTAGAGCCTGACAGAGGTATTACGAAAATTGTGTTTCATCGGGGATAGAGATCCACTATCCCCGGTGGACCCTTTTGATTGTCTCCATTATTTCGGTGACCAGTTTCGCACCTCTGCCATCCTTTTCTGACATGTTTTTTCGGCCACCGCCTTTTGTTCGCTGCTCATTTTCCAGCGAAGAACTTTTTGATCGCCTATCCTACTACTGTTCTTTTTCGGCATGTTTTCCAGCCACCGCCTTCTGCTTGCCGCTTATTTTTCGGTGAACAACTTTTTGGTTGCCTATCCTACCACCATCCTTTTTCGGTGTGTTTTTTGGCCACCGCCTTCTGCTCGCTGCTTATTTTTCGGCGAAGAACTTTCCGGTAGCCTACCATGCCGCTGTCCTAGATGCACTGGCCCCGTCTTTGTCCCATGTGCACTAGTCTCAACGACTTTGTCCCAAATGCATTAGTCTCGTGTTAAGTTTAAATAATTTGGGTCTCCAACATTATTGGGTTTGAAGCTTCCAAATGTAGTTTCAAGAAGAACGGACCTTGCTATGCTTGCCATGAATTTTCTCTCTCGTTGATGATCAATTCCAGCTATCTGGCAAAGATATTTTTTTCTAGCAACTTTCTCCGACTTCTCCAAACATCCCTGAGTTGTTTTTCAAACTATTATTTTTTGGTGGAGCTCAATTTTTATGTTTTTTATTTATTTGTTGGGAATAAATTTTCTTGTAACAAGCTGAGAGCTTAGTAAGCTTCAGCTTGAGAGGGAGTGTTGAAAAATAGAATATTATATTATGATTCTATTAATAATAGCGATTTATAGGAAAATAATCTTTAATTTAGAGGAAACAAAATATCCTCTATTTATATGTAATTAATGTAATTAACCTATATAAACACGTATCCGCTGTGTACTCTGACACACGGTTTTCACTCCCTTATACCTCTGTTTTTCTCCTATTTTAACACACTACTTTGACCATATCTTTAGTCGATGTGGGACTAAACCACCACCCTTGAGGTTGCAATTCAAGCAACCCCCAAAGATGCCGCAACTAAGGTGGGTTAGGGTGACCGCAATTAAGGTGGCTTTCCAACCCTCCCCCTCATGCCTAGGACTTTTAGCCTAGAGCGTGCCAAATGCAGGTGGCCCTTTAATGGATCTAGGAGAGACTTTGATAATACCATCTTAAAATATGGGTTTGAGCCTAACTCAACCCTACAAAACTGGCTTGTAAGGTGAGGGTTGCCCCCCACTTATATACACTACTTTGACCATATCTTTAATCGATGTGGGACTAAACCACCACCCTTGAGGTTGCAATTTAGGAAACCCCCAAAGAGGCCACAACTAAGGCAGGCTAGGGGGACCGCAATTAAGGCGACTTTCCAACAAGCAGTATATTTATATACGTTACTCTTGCTGGATTTTGTGCCTTTAGCAGCTGAAAAACTCAGAATTGGGGGCTAGCAGTGGCAATGACTAGTTTAAGTTCAGAGCTGTTTAAGTTTAAACTAGTTTCTTAAATCTATATGAATTTGCATTGGTTTCTAACTTAAAATAATTCCTTGTTTTGAATTTGGTTTTAAATTATATTAGTATCAATTATCAAAATCAAATAATTTTTGGTTAAGTTTTGGTGATTCCTCTTTTTGAAGTTTAAAATAAAATACAAGGGGAGAGGACAGGGAAATAAGGAAAATTTTATTTCAAATAAAAGCTGATTAATTTTGATATCAACTTTCTGGAACATTTATGTTTCTGGTTACGAATTCTGACTTGAAAAACTAATACTAGACCCCCCCCCCCCCCCCCCCCCAAATTTGTTTGATTAGCAAGATAGATTCTAATCATACAAAGTGATGGATAAATAATGGGAGATGTAAATCATCGGATTCAAGTTCATGCTAGGGGGATAAAATGGAGGAGTGCTCTGGTGTTATTGTGGTTGAAGGTGCCTTTTAATCTAAAAGGAAAACCTTATTGTCCAATCATACGATGAGTAAGCTTTATGGTGCTGAATGTTGGGTGATAAAGGACCCATAAGAGCATAAGGGTTACAAGAGATGAGAATGATCTTGGATGGTTGGTTATACAAGAGGTAAGATCAGTCATGTCCCATCAATATATATAGAGGGAAAATTGGAGTAGCATCTATTGAGGAAAATATGGTAGAATTGCACCTAAGATGGTCTGGACATGTGATAAGAAGATCAATAAAATTAGACACTCTAATCAGTGAGGTAGACCAAGAGAGACTCCTGGTGAAACTATTATAAAAGATCTAGAATTAAATGTTCTCTATGAAGATTGAAGAATTGGTTATGGACAAAACACAATAACATCATTTGGTCCATATAGCACACCTCATTTAGTAGGAAGAGGCTTTGGTTGTTGTACCAAGACATCCTAAAACCAGCTATTTTGTGCTTGGTTATCCACTCTTCCTATAAGTGAAATTTACAGTGTGTTTGGAAAAAATTAAAAAACGTGGATTAGGTTGTTGTGTATGGCTGTTGACGGAAACAAATGTAAACAGGAATTAAGAAATAAGAAAGAAGGAAAGTCAAGGAGGTGGGAAGAGATTAAAGGATACTATATCTTAACTTGATTGTGAAGTCATTACTTAATTTGTAGGGTTCCTATATCTGAAAGGTATGGGCAAATATATTCTTAATCTACTAATTTTCTAATCTGGACACATGAAGAGACAGTGGGTGTTTGGTAACAGTTTATTTCTTAGAAATAATCACATTTTTTTTCCGAAGATTCTATCACGAAGCTAATAAAAATAAGCAATTATTTCTTCAAAAAAAAAAAAGTTACCGAACACGCACTTAGATATTAAACTAATACTTAAGAATACTCTGTCTCCTAAAAAAGTTACCGAACACGCACTTAGATATTAAAATAATCTACTAGAGTCCCGAAAATTGAAATTTATTTTTTGTCCTGCATTATTTATAATTTGTAGACAAGTTTTTATTTTGCACCGATGCCATTGTTTAATTTTCTATTCAGAAGTAATTTATTCACCTGATTGGTAGGTGGTGAGTAGGGATGGCAATGGGTAGGATCCTATAGTACCCGTCCCCATACCCGCGTTTAAAAAAAATACCCGTATCCGACCCCATACCTGCATGGGTAGCAACTTTAATCCCCATCCCCGTACCCGCTGGGTACTTATATACCCATACTCGCACTTTACTTATGTATGAAGTTAATAAATCAATAAAAAGTAGGCTTAAATGTAATTTTGATCCCCCTATTTTGCACGATCCTCAAATTTAGTCATCATATTTTAAAATAGAGACATTTAGTCCTCCTATTTTGCACAATCAGCAATCTTGGTCCCTCTATAGAGACATTTAGTCTCCCAATTTTGTAAAATCCGTAATTTTGGTCATCTCATCAAATTGAAAGCATTGACAGTTAAGAGATTAATGTTGACCTTCACATGGCCCAAATATAGTGATGTGATACGAGATTATTTATTTATTTTTTAATTATTTTAAATAATGAGTAATAATTATTTGTTTATCTATGTCACTAAAACACGTCACGTCGATTTTAATGGTTGGGGTAATCGTGAGTCCTAAAATAGAAATCACAAGTCTTGATCATTTATTTTAAATTAGTTCTACATTGTTGAAATACATGGCACATCGTAATCAAATAAATGATGTTACCTTTTTATAAAATATATTTTTTATCAATTATTCTACTCAGTATTTAGAATAATTAAAAACTAAATAAATAATCTCGTGTCACGTCATTATAGTTGGACCACGTTAAGGTTAACGTTAATCTCTTAACAGTCAACGCTTTCAATTTGATGGAAGAACCAAAATTACATATTTTAGAAAATTGGGAGACTAAACGTCTCTATTTTAAAATAGGGGGACCAAAATTGCGGATTATGCAAAATAGATGAACCAAAATTGCATTTAAGCTATAAAAATATTAATTAAAAAATTATTACAAATAAATTGAAAATTCACGTCTAAAATATTCAAACTTAACATTAAAAGCATTCACACATAATATTAAAAATATAAAATATAAAATTATTGTAAGTTATAACATAAATTTTTTACTATTAGTGTTAGTTTATGAAAAATATAACATTATTTTTTTTACAAAAAAGTATATATATAACATAATTATTTATTTAAGTCATTTTAATTATATATATATATATATGATAGGGGCGGGGCGGGACGGGTACTATAGTACCCGTACCCGCACCATCAAAAAATTGCGGGTAAATACCCGGCCCCAGCCCCAATAAGCGGGTATTTACCCGACCCGCTTGCGGATATTTTTACGGGTACCCGTAGGGTCTGGGTACACTTTGCCATCCCTAGTGGTGAGAAGTGTATTAAATTTGATTATGTGTAGAATGCTTTTTTGCATTGCCATTACCATATCATCCTAGTTTTGTGATTTCTAGGATAATGTTGTGATTCTTGTTAGTGATGTTGCATCCATATATCAGCCTGATTTTATGTTTATGTAGCCTGCCCCAGACTTGGCTAGTGCTGTTTTAATATTACTGTAATTTGTAAGTGTGACATGTATTCTATTTGATCATTAAACTGCAGGGAAAATAAGAATTTAACTGGGACTGCTAGATATGCAAGTATGAATACCCACCTTGGCATTGGTATGTATGCATGTGTGATTCTTACCTGGCATTGATTAATGTGGCAAACTGGCAAAGTTATGTCATCTAACATATACACGTTGCTTGGTCCTTTTATGACAATGCACAGAGCAAAGTCGAAGAGATGATTTGGAGTCTCTTGGTTATGTCTTGATGTATTTCTTGAGAGGAAGGTGATTATTGCTGTCTACCTTGCATTATCTAGTACTGTGCTGAATGCCTTTGACCTGATATTCATTTTATATGTAGTCTCCCTTGGCAAGGACTTAAAGCAGGAACCAAGAAACAGAAGTATGAGAGAATCAGTGAAAAAAAGGTTTCTACCTCAATTGAGGTGGGTACTGTTATTACTGGCCTCCTTGAATCCATATTTTGCACTATTTCTTGAATTATACTGATAACTTGTTGATTATTCCAGGCCTTGTGTCGAGGTTATCCAACAGAATTTGCATCATACTTCCATTACTGCCGTTCATTAAGGTTTGATGATAGGCCGGATTATGCTTACCTCAAAAGAATATTTCGCGACCTGTTTATTCGTGAAGGTGAGAAATTAATTTCGCATAGAGTGCATCTCTTTTGTCTCTGTCCTTGAGTTTATTATGTATATACTCGTATGATTTGCTTTTCAATCTATGAAAGACCATGTATATTTGCTCATTACATTGGCATGTTGACAGGATTCCAGTTCGATTATGTGTTTGATTGGACAATCTTGAAGTATCAGCAATCACAGCTAGCCGCTCCTCCAGCACGTGCCATTGTAAGTGGTTTTCTTTACTCTTGATTGCTTTTGCCTTTGGGATCTTTCACTTCAGCCATGGATACAATTCTGAGATGGCAAGATGCTTGTATTTTAGGGTCCTAATGCTGGAACTAGTTCTGCAATGCCACCGGCTGTTACTAATGCTGATAGACAGACAGGTAATTTCTTTGTCGTCTGTATGTTTCTTTATGGCATTGAAATTTGGTCAGTGTTCTATTAAGGGTTTGCTTTCTTTAGTATATTCAAGTCTATCCATGCTGCTAGCTTGCTGTTCTTGGTGTGATCTAACCCTTTCTCTCATTCTTTTAAATTTAAAATTTAAAATATAATTTATTTAATTCATTCTGTAAAAATTATTACTTTTTGCTGCCTCACATTGGTTGTTGTTGCTCTAATGTTGTCTTTATTTTTCAGCAACTCGTTAATGTAAGGTTCTCTAATAGCTTTTATGTCTCGTTCCTCTAAGTTTAGCTCGAGCCTTCTGTTGCTAATTTTTTACCCCTTTCTCACAGGAGAGGAAGAAGGGCGAGCTCCTGGTCTGGTTTCAGGGGATTCCACAAGGCGAAGAATGTCAGGGCCCATCTCAAACTCTGTAAATATTTCAAAGCAGAAAAATCCAGTCACCACGGATGCTGCCCTTAATAAGGAAGCCATGGTAAGTTGTTTGGAGTGCACGGTTTCCTTGGGGTTCTTTTTAAAGATCAGATCATTCTTATTAACTCATTGATTATGAGTGTAACGTGTGTCAAATCATGCAGTTATCTAGGCCAAATGTCTTGGGCCAGTCAAGTGGATCAAGGCGAGCTGCTGTTTCTAGTAGCCGCGATGCATTTGTTGGTGCTGATTCGGATCTTGGTACTCGTACTACTGAGGCTAACCCTGCAACAGCGCGCAAAACATCATCTGGGAGAAACGCTTCCCATGTCAAGAACTATGAAACTGCAGTCAAGGGCATTGAGGGTTTGCAATTAGAAAATGATGAGAGGACCCTCTATTAATTCCCTCACCTTTTCATGTTGTAAATATAAATTTGAGTTGACGGGCACTACAATAGTTGCATATGTTACTAAGGTGAGTTGTGAAGGGCTGTGGATATGAACTTGGAAATCTGGGCTTGTGTTGTTTAACCCTTGTGCTCATGCTGTTCATGTGGGGAAGCTGAAAGAACACTTGAGCTATACCAGGGATTGTTCTTGCTTTAAAGCTCGGGTTTACATTGGCACTTGTCTTCTGGCGGGAACCCTAAATTTTGTAACTTTTATCTGTGAGTTATTATTGATTTACCAGATGCTTAAAGTGTTATATGGACCACATTGTTCAAAATTATCAAATACCAGCAAAATTCTGTATTCATGCTTTGGATAAGACTAAGTTTCCAAGATGTGTCTTGAAATTGCTGCGGTATTAGGAATATTCAAGGTTCTTGAAATGTTTCTACTTGTGAAAAATTCTTATAAGATTGAATCGTTGTATTTCTTTAGTTTTTCGTTAATGTTTATCTCGTATTAATACTTCTATAATTTTTATTTCAATATTTTGGAAAGTTTTGTTTTAAATTGGATTGCTTGTGTCTGGACTCTAACTCCTTTCGTTCTCGAATATATAAAAAAACATTTTTTGATTTCAATATAAGTAAATTTTAACTAATTTATTTAATGAGACTATCTTTAAAATATCATTCATTAATAGGGTTAAAAACTTTTTATGTTTGATATCAAGTTTTAATGAAGGGTGGTTTAGAAAAAATATATATTTTAATTGGGATTGATACAATTTAATGAAGTTAATTAATTTTCTTATAAATGTGAAATCAATTTTATTTTATTTTTTTGCTTATAACCGAGACCAGAGGGAGTGTTATGGTTGATTGAACATGCACTAGCCCATTGGTGCTCCTTATTTGCATAGCTTAATGAGGAATATTAACGACACTCTTTTTAATACTCTTTCTACGATTTATTGAAATTTATTAAAAATAATCAATTTTTACGGGTCTCACTTCTTATTTAATGTTTCTTTCTCCTGATTGATTTCCAATAAATTTTAGTCAATTATAGAGAAAGTGTTAGAAATAGTGTTAAAGAGAGAGTCATTAGCATTCATTTAGGTTAATTATTCTTTCATGTTTGTGGTTGATTAAAAACTTATTGTGCAAAATTGGTATGAAACTACTAATAATTAAGACCGTGATATTTGTTAATTCAGCGAAAGATCTTGTGAATGAAAGTCGCATCTTGCTTATCTTGCTAGACTTCATTTGTTGATTATTAACACGGATGAAAACGTTCAAGAACTCGTGATTTTTTTCTTTTTACTTTTCAAAATTTTAAGTGGTGAGTTACTTTTATCATTAGGCATGCCATGTGCTTGAGTTTGGATAAGATATTAAATTACCAATATTTATTATGTTTTATAGAAATTCTACTCTTCAAATTTATTTATGTATTGTTGATAAGTTTATTGTTCATTTCTATATTTTATGAGATATTCATATTTGAAATTGTTATCTGTATTTTAGCATTGTTATCAAATTCGGTACATACTAGTCTGTTCGACGAAAAATTGAGCTCATGGAAGGTTCTATTTTACAGTTGGAACGGATGTGCAAATGATTTGATTTTTAACATCATCAAACTGACTTTAAAAGGTGAAACTGTTAAGAGAATCATGCACTCAATCTAGGTTTGTTGTAGTGTAGTCACTAGGTCACACACATATCTTTAATTATTTACATAATTATAATTTATATCATTTCGTATAGTTTAATCAATGACTCATTAGTTCTATCAGGGATTCATTAACTAAATATCCTTACCGAGTTAGTTACTAATCTAAGTTTTATAACATTGAACAAAAGTACTATTTCATATCTTAATGGTAAAATACAACAAACAAAATATTTAACTAAATTCAAATCTAATATAATAAAGTAATTATTTACAAAACATTATATGCATTAATGTTAGTAAGAAATAAAATAATTTCATTCATTTCACATAATAAACTAAGAGTTTAATGGTGATGCACTATTTTACACTGTCATCCAATCACAAATCACCGTTGATATGACTTTTAAGATAATTTTGTAAAAGTCAACAAACTTACCATACATGGTGGGTTGTGATTAGATGACAGTGTAAAATTATTTTACATTGTCAGTGCATAACCCTTTTTCTCATAAACTAATAAAATAACTAATTCCTAAACTTAGGAGTATAAATTATGACGACTATAAGTATAATTCTATTTTTATTTTAAATTTAATATATTTAAAAATGAGTTTAATGGTGATGCATCGACGGTGTAAAAAAGTTTTACACGGTCATCTAATCACAACTCATCGTTAGTGTGACTTTTAAGATAATTTTGTAAAAGTCAATAAACTTATCATACATGGTAGGTTCTGATTGGATGACGGTGTAAAACTATTTTATACTATCAGTGCATAATCTTTTTTCTCTTTAGAAATTTAATAATATAGGGTATGGAGAATGGCGGAACTCAAAAGTATCCACACCCATCCCTATTAATTTATGCAAGTAAAATACCTATATCTAGACCTAGACTCATTTAACGGATACTTCCCTTTTCTATTATGGGTACTTTTGTGGATACTCATTGGATTGAAGTTCAATTGTCATCCTTGTTCATCGTTGACTTTCTTAAGACATTAGTCTATGACATTATAAAATATCAACCATTTTCATTCATGACTTTTAGTTGACATAAACTAGTAATGAAATAATGACATGATACATTTAGTGATGCGATGGAATCCACGCTTATTGTTAAAAGGATAACGTTTTAAAGTGGGATGTTTCTTTTATTGGATTTTTCTCCCTACGAGAAACCTAAATACAATCATCTTTGTCCATCTTTCACCTCTATTTTTCCCTCTGTACATCTTGTTATTCTTCCAGCCTCATCTCTCCTGCTTCCATACTTGATGTATATGTCGAGTCTTAAGCTACTCATTTGCATCGAGCCATTAACCAACAATAACGAATGAAGTTGTTTCACAAGTTTAGTTTCTAGAAGTAAATAACCTCTATTATTAGGAGGTGATATGAAGAAGATTTGCCATTGTGGTAAATATTGTGAGGAAACAAATCTTGGTAGACTCTTCTATGGATGCTCTAAGTACAAGGCATACCCTTTGATGTTAATGTTAATATTGTGGTCTAACCTTCATTCTCCCTCCCTCTCTTAATGCCACAGAAGACAAGGTGGCTTTCGATTAAACCATTTTTTATATGGAAAATGTATCAAATGAAAATGAAGATTGGAAAATGCAAATGACTTTAAAAATTGAAGTTTTAGAAACTGAAATTAGGAAATTAAAATGTTATCTATTAGAATAATGTGTGATAATGATAATTTTGTAATGTATGATTCGGTTAGTTTGTGGAAGTAGGGGTTTATTTTTTCATTTATTTTTTTTGTATAAAGTAGTAATATCATTTAAATATTATATATTTACACAAATTTAAAATACGTAATGTGAAACTTTCTATAAAATAGGTAAATGTAATTTGAATTCTTAGCATTTAATATTTTTATCCTTATTTTATGATTATTATAATACAAGTATAATATGTAAAAAGAATCATGGCTTTAAGATTAGACTATTAATTTTATCCCTTAAATATTTAACTTGACATTAATCTTATCTTTTAATTTTCACGATATCAAACAAGTCTTTCAACTTGAGATATGTAAAAAGCAAATCATTTCTCTTTAATCTTAAAAAATTTACTTCCCATATCGTAGATTTTTAAAAGTTTAAATTAATATCAAATAAATTGATATCACAACAGAAAATTACTTACAGGTGCACACACTTACAAAATATAGTTTCTCTCAGATATCAGCCACAAAGCCATCAATAAAGCAATAAATTCCAATCCAAGTTTTACAGGTGAAGGGAGTAAGAGATCTCATGGAACCGCCTTTAGTGTTTCAAGAATCAGCTAACCAACTTTGGCATTTACAGCTATCACAAAACTAACTATCAGAAACCAGTGTGTGTTACCTTAGCAGTTTAGTGTTTGGCATTTTGTTAGTTTGCTTCCAAAATTGCTTTCATATATTGATAAAAGCGCCAAAGCAAGTAAGCTAAATAAATACATAGATCAAGATGAATTAAGCTCAAAAGACTAAGCAAATCACATGGAAATGCTTAACCCAGAGGAATCACTGTAAGAGCAGATGGTGATCCCCATACAAAACAAAGAGGGCACTATATCAACATCGATTTTACTCAAAACGCAAAAGCTCATTCACATGAACAGTTAATTATGTAATGCTACCTTAGTCAACTTCTCCATTTCTATTCATCAAGTCATGGTAGTATAATAGTACGCTCATTGGTTGACCAAGAATACAAAATATGAACCAAAAAATCATATTTCCAACCTGGCATGCATAAAATAACAATAAAAAAGAATAAATCAACTTGAAGATTATAATTTATAAGTACCTCATTAATGGACAAAAATTCTTAAATAGGACACTTCAGAGACATACCATTGAGTTTCTGTATTTATTTTGCAGGTAATTAGTGATCAAGACCAAAGGAACCTGCATAGAGGGAAAAGACATTTGTCATTATCATGTCAAGCGAACTAAAAATACAGATGTGATAATTATTAAGTTATTAACTATGCTTAAGATAACAAAAATTTGTTTAGAGAACATTATCTTTCGCTTGGCCAGAGAACAGGAATTAAAATCTCACTTCAGATTTTTCATGTCTTATATGGAGGGAAGTTTGTTGTTCTACGAAAATTTGAGCAAATTTAATACTTGAATAATAATTGAAGCTTAATAACTTCCATGGACAAAAGAAGTAGAATATGGCAATAAGCCTTTACCTGAAACATAATTCCTATAAAAGCCCACAACTTGAACACGTGGCAAGGAACGGCAATGCATAACTGCAGTCAAATGAGAAATTATGAGCAAAATTGCTAAAGAAAGAACAAATGAAAGGTGGTACAATAAATGAATCAACTCAACTAGCAACAACAATGCCAATAATAAGTATGACTACACTAGTAGAAACTAGAAATATGACAGTCTGCCGAGTGTCTACACGCCATATAAGGGCATCCCTAATAAAGCAATTTACAGGGTTGCTATACTATATTTTACTCTATTCCAAATTGATTGATGTTCAAGATTTTTTCACATATATTTAAAAAAGTAATTATTCCAACATAATGGTATTTATTTTGATAGATATCTTTAATTATGATAATAAGGCAATTGTTGGGTATAATAGATATCTTTAATTATGGTAATTAGGAAATTTTAGGATATACATAATTATGGTAATTGTTCACGTTGGAGGACACTGGAGAGAGAACGGAGTACCCAAAAGCTCAATGCCTCCGTCAACTCTCCTGCCAGCTCTGCCTAACCATGAACCTAAGGTGAGGCATGCAGCTCACCTCTATTATACGAGACGCCCTCCAACAATCCTCTATACGTGTCGTCTTGGCATTGGCTCCCAAGGGGCCATGTGCCTGCGCAAGTACAATCTTGCTGGCTTCGTACTGGGTACGGATGCGTTGTTGTGCATCTTTGACATGTCAGAGATGCAGTGCGCTACTCGGGGTTGTCACCATTTCCTAACGGTTTCAAAAGACACGTACTCAATAGTACTAGATCTGTCTGAAGCCTCCCTAAGAGCCATGGTATACTCAGTCGATATAGTCGATCGACCTTTGATAAGGACGGTCCAATAATAGAGCAATCATTTTCTTTGTAATTATTATCCACACGATATATAATAATACACTCCGTTGTGTACATTGACATATGGATTCAGTCACATCTATTGTTTTCTCTTCTTCTCAAAATGGCATCTAGAGCCTAACGAGACAACCTTATTTCGTGCCTTCATAGGGGAGCCACTGCCCATCAATGCCAATTTTTTTTTCCAAAAACCATGTCTATTTGGTTTTCAAGTAGTGTTGCTGCCTTGTTCTTTTCTGGCATTGTTTTTACCTTCATTTTCCTTTGCTATGCTTCTATCATCCTTGTCTGCCACGCTTTCCAGTTGCTATCAACACCATCATGCTTGCCCCACTGTGCTCTACCCCAATTTGTGCTTTCTTTACCTATTTTGAGTCCTTTTACCTTTTTTTTTTCATTTTTTTCTTGCTCATACATGTTGTTTCTTTCTCTTCCTGGCTAACCTATTGCATATTCTGCCTCTCCCAAGGTTGATCCTCCTATTTTCACTAACTATGTCTCTGCCCCACTCTTTATTGACAAGTTAGATGGAACCAAGCTTTGGCATAAGGGTTAAGGCTATGTTGATCACCTTGCCACGAAGGTTGATTCTATCCTAAGGGTTGATCATTTTCGACCAACCTCGACTAGAGCATTTTCTACCGACCTCGAACAAGGTAATTTTCGGCCAACCTTAGCTGGGTTGTTTTTGGTCAACCTTGGTAAAGGTTGTTTTCAGCTGACCTCGGCAAGGGTTATTTTCGGCTGACCTCGGCCAGAGCATTTTCAGCCGAACTTCGTTAGGGTTGTTTTCAGCTGACCTCTACCAGGGCTGTTTTCGGCCGATCTTGGCCGGGGCAGTTTTTGTCTGACCTTGGTCAGGGTTGTTTTCGGTGAACCTTCGTTGGGAAAGTTATCTTACATAGCCGGGACTGTTTTCGGCTAACCTCGGCCGATACTATTTTAGGCCGACTTGACCGAGACTGTTTTTGGCTGACCTCAACTAGGGCTATTGTCGACTGACCTTGGCCTGAGTATCAAAAAGTAGGTCAAAACATTAAAACTTAAGGGTCATGGACAAGCCCTAACCCATGGGGCTTTGTGGACTTTTTGGCCCTGTGGGCTTTTTTGCCTTAGCCCACATGGGCTAGGGCCAAACCCTGTGGGCCAGGCCAAATTGCCAACTTTATCCACAATCGTCGACCAAGCTTTGAGCCTAAAGGGTGTAAGTGCTTAAGTGTGTTGTGCAGGTCGACCCTCATGGTTACTATCCCAGTCAAACGATCCATACCCCACTAATTAGTAATTACTGAGTCTGATGGACGTAAGTGCTTAAGTGTCCTGTGCAGGTCGTCCCTTGTGGTTACTACCCCGATCGGACGGTCCAACATCAAACCAACTTTTAATTAAAATTAGTTTTGCAAAATTAAGATAATCTAAATTCAACTTTATAAATGTTTACTCAATCACACATTATAACAAACTACCAAAAAAGAGAGGACATTGGGGAAATAGAAAGAGAGATGAACCACACGCCTCATGAAACACAGCAGAAACCAGGAAGGCAATTAATGAAGCAGCACCCTGTATACAACAAAAATCACAATTACAGACACCAAAAAAACTAAGAAAAGCAAGATGAAAGCAAAGACCCAAAATAACAAAGAACATGAGAAAAAGAAAGCGAGCTCCCTCTACTATTCTTGTTTAATCTTGTCAATCCACATGCAAATTCATGTAACTAAATATGCCAAAGTCAATATCTGAAGTGACAAAACAAAAAATACTGAGTTTGAATATTGTATATCAGTTGAAAACGTTTCACAAACAACTAAGTCTGCAATAAGAAATGGACACTTCAACAGAGGTAACAGTAAAGGAACAAGTACAACAGATGAAATGAGGTCTGATTATTAAAAAAAATCTAAGCAAACATAAACTTCCAGAAAATTGTAATTCTTTTCATTAGTTTAAGCAATGGAAGATATTCACTTGCTTTATGTAAAAAAATATATTCCAATAGTTCATTCTTAGTCCAAACATAACAAGTAGTGCATGAAAATTTAATTTTTTACATTAATTAAATAGCATATTTATAAATTAATTTTTACACAAATATTTATTTATCATGATAGACTAACTATATCCTGAAAACAGAAAGTTCTGAAGACATACTTCTCATTTGTGCCTAAATTTTGCCTAAAAATTACAGTTTATGGTCCACTCAGCAAGATGGTAGGATGCTTCCTTTTACCTTGGGTACACCATTCCTTATGCATGGAAAATATATGTGGCGAACCATCCATTTGTGCACAGGCTGCATTATAAAAGAATCCATTCAGTTGAATAGTAATGGACCAATGGTTTAGAACTACAAATGAAAATTATAAACAATTGCTGATATGTTCTGACATATGGTTTCAGAACCATATATTAAGTATATGATGGAACATTTAAGACAGAATACTTGGAAAAAACTGCAAGTTATCCTTCTTCCTAATTCCTTATTTTGTTAAAATAGCCTTACAATACCATGCCTATACCTAGTGGCATATTTATATCAAAATCAAATATATATATATATATATATATATATATATATATATATATATATATATATATATGAGGAGGGATCAAATTACACCGGTGTAACTTTGATCAACTATTACACCATTCAATAACTTTCATTTGGATAATGTTTTCTTAAAACCTACCGTTGGATTGAAGGTTCCTTTCATATAGATCGTATATACAAAATTTCATATTAATCCAAAATTATTTGCTACCTCATTCGTATGGATTAAAATCGACGTAATATAAACTTTTCAAAATATACTAAAATATTGATCATTTGATTACTTTCTTATTGTTGTTATATATATATATATATATATAGAGAGAGAGAGAGAGAGAGAGAAGAATTTCATCTGAAAACTAGGCAAGTGTATCATTTCATACAGGCCAATCTGAAAAGGAAACATACCATATTCCACATCCTCCAATACTGATGACAGCAGCAGCAGAAATACATTCAACAAACACAAGTCATAAGTTCTCTTCAAGAAATTGCAGTTAACTAAAGAATCCTAGAACATGCCAGGACAGAGCCTACCTCTTCAACAGTTTTGGCATTCCACCAATCTTTATAGAACTCACGATCGCCAAATCGAAGAAGCTCAGCAAGTATATTTAACCTACATTGCAACAGTGCCTCTAAGGATAAACCACTTCAAATATTACTCAATTTTTTGACGAAAAAAATATTTTTAAATACTACTTTTAATAACTATAAATAAGACACATTGATCATAACTTGAAAGGTAAGCACTTGAGCATGAGAACACAGATCTAAACTATTTTCATAAAATAAGAATCTTATTGATGAGAAGGGGGAAAAAAACATTAAGAGTACAGATAATGATAAGATATCTCACAGCAAAAGTATGCAAACTCATTAATAAAGTAAAGCTCTACAGTTTCTTTATGTTCAAATATGTACAAAATGTCTAGGAATATTTCGGTGTATCTTAGAAGATTTTAGAATATCTTTCTATCTTTAGAGTATATTGTGGAATCAATTAGTTAGTTAATACTTAATAGAGGAAGCAATCTTAGACATTTGTTTCCTAATTTTATTATGTTTCCTTATTTTTTACATCTTAATCAGATTTAGTAGTCGCATGATATTATCAGGCTTGGGCTTGTACTAGTAGTATTACACTAGTATTTGACCTAATCATTTGTACAAAGAGAACCAATGGATTAGTATTCTGTAACACATCATTTCTTACTATATCAATATAATCTAAATATGTTTAATATTCCTTTTCTCTCTTTTCCTCTTTCTCTACCTGAACCTTATAATTGGGGTCAGAACCATCCTCCATTTCCCCTCATTATTTTGGGGCTGATTTCCATAAAATCTGGAACTCCACTATGACAATGTTTTCTCCTACTGTGCACCAATTAAGTTATGGCAATAAAAAAACTATTTTTACTTTCTAACCACTGATATTCTGCCATGTTTCTTTCTCGGTGACCATCATGTTTGGCCTTTTTTCTATCAGTTTTCAGGCATCCACTGGTCATCTTTAGAGGAACTTAAAAGATCTTTAGATTATATTGTGGAATCAATTGGTTGTCCAATTGAGGAAGCAATCTTGGGCAATGTTCCCAAGTTTATTATGTTTCCTTGTTTACCTTATTTAATTAGGGTTTAGCTGTATTCTTTGGTAGGCTGGGGCTTCTACTGGTACTTTGTAACACATCACTTTACACCATGTCAAGATAATCTTCTTATATTGAGTATTCCTTTTCTCTCTCTTCCTCTTTCTCTACCTAAACTCTATACTTTCAACACTTTAAATATCTGCCAGAGAGAATCACTTAAAATGACAATCGGCAGTGCTTAAGTAAATAGAGGTCATAAAACTAATTTTACATCTGAAAAAGCATATACTTCAGACAATAGTCTCGCATACACATGCCTTTTAGATTTTAATCAGCTAGATCTATTCATCAATGTTGCAATTACTCTTCAAGTTCATAAGAAGGTAGATATCAGCTTGAGAATAGTTTGAAAGATCAAGCAATCACAAATAGACACATAAAAGCATCATCGTTATTAGAATATTGCCAAGGAAGACGTCAAGTTTTGGCTATTGCTAGTGCTGATGCACTACGATCTTCACGGCAATAAACACAAGAACCGAGAGCTACAATTCTTCAATTTATGGTGAGCAACAGCAATTTCATGCAAATATTTTTTCCAAAAAAAAAGAAAGGAGAGGAAATACACACCAAAGGTGGAAAAAGCAGTAGAACATGCACAGCCACACGTATACATTTGGGACAGAAAGCTTCAGAATTCTCTCAATGGCATATAGAAGGTTTCCCTTCAAAGGATGTGTTGAATTTTGTACAATAGGATTCATATACTGCAAAATTATGAACAAAATGATGTTATAACTCAGAACACTGCAGAATTCGTGAATAGAAATTAAAGGGGAAAGGGAAGAGATGAACCCTAAATTTGTTAATAGATAGTGCTTACTTGTTCTATTATAAATCCCATAACTCCTGTAAATATTATCAACTTGACAAGGTGACGGAACACCCAACCCTTTCGAACTGAAGGTGTGCGAGGATAGCTTGTCTATAACAGTAATTCATCACATAGGACATTTAAGTGTAAAATACATGTGAGTAAAAATTTCAGAATTTTCTAGTAGAACAAAGTCAACACACAAATGCATTTTGGCAAGTGCAAAAACAAGTGAACAGCAGAAAATACTTCTAAAACAAAATCTGGCAAAATTTTGCAACTTAATCCTACCATGGTGAACATATTACAGTCTTTTTCCTGCTCTTTCCCTATTGGTTAAGTGATCAATATAATAAAGAGTGCATTTCTTACTAAAAAAGCAAACACCAAAAACAACTGAAGCTGCCAAAGCCAACCAGTATCATCAAGAAGTCCCACAAATGTACACTACATTTATATTTTCATGTCAACGAGTGGTGTTATAGCAGGTTCCTAAAAAGACCCTTAGCACCAGGATAAAATGAGAAACAACCACCATTGTAAAATGAAACAAGATCAGCAAGTCCCATTTTACCCCTTCAAAATTAGTGGATTGAGGAACATGCAACTCAAAGAATATGAGATAGAAACTAGCTCATTACAATGGGAAGGTATGTTGGGAATTTTAGTATGAATGGAAGGTACCAGTGAAGCAGGATAGTGAATTTTGGTAGTTCTGCTACAGATTTCATTATGCAGTGCTTGATAATGCAAAATGTTGAGTTGTCAGCTGTCTATGAAAAAATTTCCTGTGCTCCAGGAATATTCACTGCTTCCAATTAAATCATGACACATGGCATGCATGATTATTTTTTCCCTACTTTAAAAAAATTTTCGAGATAAAAAAACTGTCAAATTAACAGTAATAACTGTCAAATAAGTAGGCACTATAGGAGTCATGAAAATTTGCTCCTGTCTATGGACATGCCTGCAGAGAGAGAGAGAGAGAGAGATTATAGTATCAGAAAAGAATGAAGTTAAATGGGCAACATCTGGAGATGAAAAGGAAAGTTAAGATAAAAAAAAAATGAAGAGACTCTCCAAAAGATATAGCATCCATTGAAGAAAATAAAGAACTAGTCATTTGGACTAATCCCACAGATTGAGTGATTACAGATCATTATTCTTGTAGGATGGGGATTTAATTCCTAGCTGTACAATTGTAAGTGTGTGATGGACTCTGACTGGAGCTCTAACTTAAAACCTCAAATGCATTTCACACCAACGACATAGGTGCAAAAAGTTCATAAAACAATGCCTTTTATGTGCTTCAATCAGAAGAAAAAAAAATGTACACAAATGTCAGTAAGAGAGGTGAATCCAAAACTGCTACAACAACAAATCAGATAATTTTGCAAACAAAAAGTGAGTAAACAATTCACTTAAAAAGTTCCACTACCTGATAGCATAATGTAGGAGCAGCCATGAAGTATGCCAAACTCTTGAAGGTCACAGTGTACGGATACTCCATAATCAAAGTATTGGGTAATGTTTCTCCCTATAACGCAGGGAATCATTATTGAATAAGGGGAAAAACAGAACGTTTATCTTTCACTAATCTGAACAGATTATAGCAGAATATCAGCATGGAGCAAGAAGGAAGGATTGGAGAGGGGAGTGGGATAGATGTTATTCTAATAATGATAAAACAAAACTGTATTTTCCATATGATTTGGTTTTAGAACACAAGAACCACAACTACAGTTTGGTCATTCATGCTGTTCAAAAACTAACCATCACATAAAATGTATAGCATATGATCTTATTTAAATATATTATTTTTAATGAAAATTAACCACTACCTTTTCATTTGAAACGGTAAGTGCTCTCATATCATAGTTCGTATGTGCATATGACACCAATTTTAACCACACAATGCAAGTTAACAGCATCAATGTGACACCGGATGAAAAAGCAGAATCGCACCTGCACAGAAAAGTAACAGATCCATAAGCTATATTTGCTATATTGATATCTACAAAATTAACAGTTACCTATGGCTATGTCTATTATAATATTATAACCAGAAAGCGGACATCTTTACTGTATCCCTTATAAGGAAATCAATTTCTAAAAAGAATGACAAAGATGTGGTCACCTTTTCTGTTCATGAAAACATAAGGATTTACTTTGATCATATAGTTAATTAAGGGCTTGCAAATGTTACATGGATGTTACTCAAATGCATCTGACAGCAAATGACTCCTTGTGTAGTTTCGACAGACTAGGCTGCTGCTTTTATCACATAGTACATTTGAAGAAGCAACAAAGTTGTTTTGAATTTTTCCTTGACATAACCTTTTGTGTTTCTAATGATAATAATTCTCAAGATAATCTAACTTCAACATTGTATGAACCAAACGTTGAAATGAGGTTCATCAAAGGGCATTAAATCTCTTCTCGAATAATGCCAAAAAATTATTAAAATTCCTTCCAAGATAATGACATTATTCCGTGATTATAACACCTTTATCAAGTTAAGCTCATATTATATTTGCAAAGACTTCCAAAATTTATATATATTATGGTGTAATAACAAATGTCAAAGAAAGTATCAATTGAAACCCTGGAATAAATTTTGAAGACTACACTGACCTGAGTATTACTAAAACTGGATAGGATAGTTCAACAGTTGTGATGATTAGATGAAGTAGAACAACAACCTGCAATATTCAATTCAACATTCCCATGTATGTAAATTATTGAAATTTATGTGATTAAAAATATCTCATGTTATTCTGAAACAATTGTTACTTGTAAAAGAATCAAGGAATTGATGTGGTCAGTAGTCACAGAACACTTTTTTCTCATAAAAATATAATAAAAGCTTACTTGGCCAGACCACTTACTGGTTCAGAAATACACTTTTGTTGTGCCAACCTTTCCACTACAAAGGCAGAAAGTGGAAATATGGCAAGACTAAGACTGCAAACAAAGCATAGATATAGTTTCAGAATGTCAAATGACAATTTAAGATTTAATCCTCAAAATGGATGCACAAAGCAGAGTCTATTCTTCAGGGGATTCATCAAACATACCAGCACATGAAGAGGGGCCAATCTCTCAACGATTTTGAACTAAACCAAAAGCCATACTTAATCAACCAACCATACTGCAAAACATATAATAGTGCACGGATAAGAAAGAAGTTAAAACAGCTGCACACAGATAAATGCATGCTTACATGTTGGAAATCCAAATCTTGCAAGATAGAGATGAAAAGTAGAGGGAAGAGGCAAACCTTCATTAAATTCTCAATAATGAGTCTGCTGTTCACTGCAACAAGCACTACTATACAGAGATTGAACAGTCCTGCGTGACTCTGTAATTCATTGATTAATAATTATTAGTTAAAAAGAAAACTATAGATAAGGCCAATAGATAAACTAACAAATAACTAAGCATGCCCCACCAATACAACAACTAGAATCTCCCAATTTTTATTTAATTAAACACAAAAATTGACCAAGTTAACAACCAGTACTAGCAAATAAAAAAAAAAGTAGCATGCAACCAAGACTAACAGACCTAGGAATTTAGTCAACGAGGGCATAATAATCTATATAAAAGAAAAATTAAATTCATCAAAATTAAATTTATATACACGCAAATTACAATTTCTCTATAACTTGAACAATTGAATTACATTTGTAAAACAGTATTATAATTTTCTCAACTACAAAATCTCTGACTCGATGATATCTAGTGGAGGCAATAGCACAATTACTACAAAATCTAGAAAACTGTTTATGTCGCCACTGCAATTCGACGAGTTACATCTACAATTTTCATGTTCGTCTATTTACTAGGCACGAAACTTGCCATGCAAGAATGAAATCGAGAGCTGGCGCAAGAAATAAACCTGTCTGAAGATGTTGTCGGAGCTGAGCGGGCTCTCCTTGATTCTGCGGTGCGCGGGAACGGAGGGACGGTAAGCGTATTTGACATCGGCGACCGGTTCTCGGTGTTCTGGCCGAGCGTCATTGGCGGCCGCATTATCGTCGGAGGCTGCTGCGTGATTCGGCTTGCGATCTTTGTTCTCGTCGGTGATTTTGCCGTTCAAGGATTCGTCGGAGCCGAAATCTCTGGCGGCGTCTTCGGCGTCGAAGAGGCCGGCGGTGCTGGACCTGCGCCGCAGAGAAGGCCGCCGGAGATCTGAGTCGGTTTGACCGGTGGCGGCGGCGGTGCCTACGCTTTCAGGCACATCGGAGATCGCCATCGGCGAGGAGTAACGGTCTATCGCCACACGGCACTCACGTGGCAGTGCACAAACGATTTGGTCTTTTTATGTAAAAAGACTGCGAATGTCTTTTATATATAGGGAGAGAGAGAGGAATCAGAATCAATCAATTAAGAGAAAGATTCGAAACGAGGTCGTGGGATAGAAGAGTGAAATTTCGCGAAATGGCGTTCTTTTTTATTTATTTATTTGTTGATGTTTGGTTAAAAATTAAAGGGAAAAAAGAATGGAGGGAGGGTGTAGCGTCGTCTGTGGTGTGACGAAGAAGAAGTGGCATGTGGGAGAAGAATAATGGCCAAGTGACTAGTCAGGGACTTTGGAATATTGTTTTGCCTTCTGTTTTTTTTATTCTTATTTTAGTTTTTCGTTGCTTGTTTTGGGGTGTGGTTGTTTGTTTATGATAGAAAGAAGTGGACGTTGGGAATGGGAAGGTGGTGAATGCATTGAAGCAGAGCAGAGCAGAGGACGCACTTGGAAGGTTCCCCATCCTTGTGAAGAAAATTACGCGGGAGGCACAGCTTTCGGTTGACACGTAACGTAAACGCGGACTTTTGTTTCTGAAGCGATAATAAATGCTCCTTTTAAATTGCTGCGTCATGGGAACATCTAAACCATAACTCGTACCTTAAGCCTTAAGGCGCAAGTTGTTGGATGCATTTTGTCTCTTTCTTTTTAAGGCTTGGATTATTATTGTTTACGTGGCATTCTCGACTGAAAACGCCATAGTGGCTGTTGAATAAGCATTCAAACGGTTTTTTACGCTCTTTTGATTGTTGGCTCTTGCTATTATTCCCTTCGATTTCCTTGTCACTCTTGATCTTTAAACCTTAATTTTAAATTCAAATTGCGAACGCGACGTTTGGTGATGTTCAATGACCACTTATGACTTCCGAGCCCAGTCTTTTCCTTAGTAAATACGTTAATCACAAATATAAAACATTTTAAATGCAATTGGCATCGCGTATAGCCAAAGAACTCTGGGAGGCAGGATACGTTAATCATCACGCATCGAATATAAGTGGAAGCTGAGACATGTAAAACCGGTTTTAGTCTCCTTTGTAATACTTATTACTCGGGTATATCATTACATTAGCAGGAATACTTTGTCATCTGCCTCGACAAAACAGGCCTCTAAGAGGTAATTACATACAAGTAAATGGCAACAGAAATCACCGTCACTGGAACTTTTTCTTCCAATACCCAACACAATGGGTTTCAAGTTCTAAAGTTGGTCAAAAGAGTCAAACATCACGATTTTAAAATCTTACAATTTCAATAACATCCAGCTCATAATAAGTTAACTACGTGCTCCATCCTTACAACATTGTAACAAACAGAAAAAAAAACAACCTCCGACTGACGATTCAGCGAAATCTACGATTATTGCAATCCATATAGCTCTTTTATGAATAGTTGAGAACCACAACCGAATATCTTGCCTCACACAATGATCCTCCAATCCTTGGAACATCGAATAATGCAAGTTGATAGCTATTTCAAATGGGGATAGATAATCACTAGAATCACGCTACCAATGACCAGTTTCATTTTTACTAAATACCATTTTCTTTTCAAATTGAGGAAATGAGGCAACCAAAAAAATGAACTGTTTTTAAAAAGCATAATATGAAACCCTTGAACCTCAAAAATATGAGCACCACAGCACACCACCACCATTAAATCAATGTTTCGTGTGCCATGCCACAATCAACTTTGAATACATTGCAAAAATCAAATTATCTCAACGTATGTTAGAATAATCAAAACGTGTATGGAAAAAACCTTGCTTGTTAGAAAGGTGAACAACTACCAATACATCAATTTGGACAATAATGCAATTCCACATTGCAAGTACTTATAACTTGGGACATTCAGACGACTGATAATGTAAATTAAATTACTACACCTATTAAAAAGGTCAAACAAGGTTTAAGAGCAGAAATACAACAAAAGGGGGCAAAAAGGAAAAGAAACATTACATAACACTTACCTCAGAAACCAACTTTCCTCTAATATGATGGAACAAAAAAACTCATCAAAGGAGTTCAGCAACATTTGAAGGCAGCTCCTCAATTACCACATTGTAAAACTTCTGGATGTCAAACAGCATTTTATCATCATCCCTTGTGACAAAGTTAATGGCAACACCTTTCCTACCAAATCTTCCACTACGTCCAATACGATGGAGATAGTTCTCAGGCTGCGTTGGGAGATCATAATTTATAACTAAAGACACTTGCTGGACATCAATACCACGAGCCAAAAGATCAGTAGTTATTAAAACACGGGACGACCCAGAACGGAATTCACGCATAATAATGTCCCTGGTATTCTGGTCCATGTCTCCATGGGTTGCTGAGACTGTGTGGTCTCGGCTTCGCATCTTGTCAGTCAGCCAATCAACCTTTCTTCTGGTGTTCACAAAAATGACACTCTGAGTAATTGCCAATGTCTCATAAAGATCACACAGTGTGTCAAGCTTCCATTCCTCTTTCTCAACGTTGACATAAAATTGCTTGATACCCTCCAAGGTGAGCTCATCACGCTTCACAAGGATCCTCACAGGTTTGTTCATAAACTTCCTTGTGATCTCAAGTGCCTCAGGAGGCATTGTAGCAGAGAAAACTCCCACTTGAATCTTAGATGGAAGCAACTGGAATATATCATAGATCTGATAAAAATGAAAGTAAGGTTAAAGCACTTATGCATAAATTTGTTTGGGACACTAAACAAATAGGCTAATAAAAATAAATCTCCAGGATAATTCAAAGGAACTTACTCTCACATTTTAGTTCTACTGATAATATAAGAAATTTCACATGCATGACAAGCATACATCTCAACTAAAGATGAAATTAAAAAGATCAGAAATACAAATAAGGAATGAGGAAATAAAATAAATTTAATTAAGAAAAATGTACAAAAATACAGAAACGTGTGGGTATTACATATAATAAACAAAAAAATACAATCAGTAATTATTAACAAAAGGAATTATGAATTAAAAAGCACCTGATCTTTAAAACCACGGGAAAGCATTTCATCAGCCTCATCCAATACAAACATCTTGATGTAGTCTGGCCGAAGTGACTGTCTGCGCAGCATATCAAATACACGACCAGGAGTACCAACAACGACATGAACACCGCTTGATAGAATGCGTTGGTCTTCACGAACACTGGTACCTCCCACACATGCATGCACCTTCACACCAAGATAATCTCCAAGTGCCCGCATAACCTTTTCAATTTGCTGAGCAAGCTCCCTTGTTGGTGCTAAAACCAAGGCTTGGCATTCTGTCACACTATAGTCAAGTTGCTGCAGAATTCCAGAGCAGAAAGTAGCTGTCTTCCCAGTTCCAGACTGGGCCTGTTGTATAACGTCAAGTCCCTTGCAGAATGGAACTATTCCCCTTTGCTGAATAGCTGATGGCTTCTCAAAACCTAAAACACAAATCAAATTAAGTATACAGCTATAGATCAATACCAGCAGCAGGACAATAAACACCATTGTTTACACAAAAATACAGTGGAACAAAGCCATTCACCATTACCAAAGAGTAAAACTATGACCAAATATTTGAAAGATACATATAAAAAAAAGGAAAAAAAAAAAAAAAAGAATTTCACAGTCCCACAAAAACATTACAAAAAAATTAAAATTGTCTTAACAATAAAATAAAATTAAAAAAGTAATAGAGGACATAAAGAAAGTTAAATGTACCATATGCATAAATGCCTCTCAGGAGATTCTCTTGCAAGCCCATGGCATCAAAACTGTCATAAACCTCATCGTAGGATGTGAAGAAGTCCTGTCCATCAGATGTAAGCCTGCATCCATCACGTTATCAAAATCAAACAAATAACATTAGAATCCCATTGGCCATTGCAAGTATACATGTAGAATACTAGAATTAGACTGAAAGATGAAAAACAATCACAGTAAACAAATGCTAAAGAAACAGAATTCTACACAACTACTTCGAAGAACAATAAACAAAAATAAAATAAAAACTAAGTGGAAGATCTTACAACTCATTCATCTTGGTATCATATTGACGAGCATCAAACTGTGATCCCTCGGGTGCAATTCCTGCCATGACTGCAAGATGAAAAGAAATAGTATTATGACGCCATTTATTAATGCATGTTTGGTTTGGTGTTCAGCCAATCCAAAGCCTGTTTGCAGCTCAAATGCGCCACATAAATACTGCCAACATGTATGGCAAAGGCAAATCCATGTTTGCACTAGAAAATTATACTTTCACTGCAGCCAAAGAAGCAACAAAATTTGTTGCTTTGGCCATTAGGGGAAAAAACTGTTCATGTCTGTAAATTGACAAAACAGCACTAATAACTTGATATAACTCAATAACGTTTTCAACATAATCTAGAAGTGATTCTATTTTATAAGGCCCAAGCAAATTTTAAGGAAATCTTTTACCATCAACTTCATAATATCATTTATTTTCAATCTAACTCAAGACATAGCTCATACCCTTCCTGCCAATAACACATCAATAAGGTAATTTATATCCACACCATAAATAAAAAATCATTCCAACGAAACCACTTCCAAAAAAAAAAGATGTTTCCAATCACAAATCGCTTCACTCTATTTCACTTCTAATAAAATCAAGTTCGCAAAATCTAATCCGAGTCACAAAACACTCTAAGCAGATCAGCGCCCCGAAAAAAAAAGGAACAAAAGGAAACTATAAGCGCAAAAGAACACAGTCGAAACAAAACCAAAGATCAACACATAAATTAGATGTCACGAGAGCAAAGGAAATAAATCAAAATCTCCACACGATACCACCGGTATTGAAAGGAAACAAAATCGACACTAAAAGTAACTTCCTAAACGTTCGTAAGCTAACAAAACAGAGCGGCGCAAGCAGATCCAATCGTAAAATCGCGATAACAACTACATCGATTGAAAATGAATAAAATACGGAGAGAGATAGCATCGAATCGGAGAAGAGGGGAAGAAGAGAGAGAGAGAGAGAGCAACCTTAGGGTCGTTGATCGGAGGAGAAAAAAACGAAGAGAGTGGTGAGGTTGTTGGTGAGAGCAGTTAGGGTTTCCCAAACTGCTCAGATCTACGCCGCGAAAAGAGAGAAACACAATGCGTTTTTGCGAATGTGAGTGGGAACTGTGAGAACAAGGAAGATTATAGCAACACACACACAACCCTCTCTCCTTTTTTGGGTTTGGGAGTGTGCTCTTTTTTCTCTTGCGATTCCCATTTTGCCCTTGCCCTTAACACCACCCCCCTCCCCCCACTTACTTTGCACCCAGTCAACGGGCATGGGTCAACCGCCATGAGATTTGAGAATCCACGGTTCTTGGGATCCGGCCCATGGTAAGAAAAATCATTGTATATCTTTCTAGTTTCTACAATATTTTTCTAAAAAATAAAAATCTTCCTACTTTTTAATAAATAAATTAAATAAAGAATAAAATATATATTATATTTTTAAGATATTAAATATACTTATTTGTTATTTAATATTTAATATTTTATAAATTTAGAAAGATCCCTCTACATATATAATATGTTTGGATAAACTTCTTCGTAAGTACTTCTAGGAGAAAACTATAAAAAGAAAAAATGAAATAAGTTTTTACATAAGTTAAAATTAAGTTATGCATCTCTCATATTAGCTTCTCTAAAGTATGATGTTTAACTTAAACATAAGCTAATTTTTGCTTATAAAGAAACTTATTTTATTTTATTTTTTTTATTTTCTTCTCCTATAAGTGCCTATAAGAAAGTTTATCTAAAGAGACCCTACCATAACTATCTTGAATGATATTGTTTTTAGTTGTCTTTCTTCAACGAGAGCAATTTTAAGAGGTTTTCTTCAATAAGGGTGTTTATCTCTTTCAATCTATCAATTTCAATATCTTTAGTTTTAACTTAAATTTTAATATTTTTAAAAGAAATGATCAATAATTAAAAATAACATTGTATTACAATATAAATTATTTATCACAATTTTAAAATATAATTTATATGTTCAAAAATATTTATTTATTATAAATTTAAATTATAATATAATTTATATATTTTAAAACATTTATTTACTATAATTTTTTGTTATATAAAATAAATATTATTCTAGGCAATGCGTGAACTAAAATATCAATATTAAAATATTATCATTAGTATGAATTTTAATATAAATATTATAAAAGTCAACAAACTTATCATATAGAATAGTTTGTAATAGAATGATAGTATCAAAATCTTTTACATTGTCATTTATGAATGCATACTATTTATTCAAGATTAATAGATATAAGATTATTCTAAACGAAAAATTACAAATAAAATTAATTAGTGAAAATATTTTCTGGTTTAATAATTAATAATTCATCACACTTATAGTTTGATTATTCTTGTAAACGTCATTAACTTAATGTTTGTTTGTTTATAAACTTAAAATATAAACAGATAAGAATTATTTGTTTCTTTAAAAAAAACACATTGTCCTATAAAGCTTGGGTAAACTACCTTTTTAGTACCTGAAAGTGTAATTCACTGTCACTTAAGTCTCTGAAAGTATGAAACTGTCACTTTAGTCCCTAAAAGTGCAATTTGTCTGTCACTTTAGTCTTTTTGATAAAAAAAATTCTTTAAAATTAACGTTCGTGCTTACGTGATATGCTATTTACCTACGTGACATGTTATTCATGTAGTTAGATAACGTGTAATGTAGGCACAAACGTTAATTTTAAAGAATTTTTTTTATCAAAAGAACTAAAGTGACAAACAAATTGTACTTTCAGGGACTAAAGTGACATTTTCATACTTTCAGGACTTAAGTGACAGTGAATTACACTTTCAGGGACCAAAGTGACAGTTCACCCATAAAGCTTTTGTTGGGTGAAAAGGGAAGCTTACAGTAGATCTTATTACAAAGAAAAAGAAAAGGAGAGGATATCAGGGAATGAAAAAGAGACGCAACGTGTTATTGAAGAAGAATTTATCTCAAAAACCCCTTTAATATTGTTAAAAAAAACTTTAAATAACGGTTTGAGATTCACGCAAGCTGTTCAAGTAATTAAGATAGACTTTTTTTATAACGGTTTGAGACTTTGAGTCCCCTTTCCATCATTTCTTCTACACTTACCTTAAATAACATAATACTAATTAATTTTTAGGATGAAATTAATTATTTGTTTAATTTAAAAAAAAATCATAAAAAGAATACGAGCTTCAGCCAAACAATGCAGAATAGACCCATTATGTTATAAGTGTGCTACGTGTTGATCCAATGATCTTGACCAACAATACGTACATTGATTATCATTATTTTTACTTGGATACAAAATACACGAGGGAAACCCAAAAAGACTTGTTAGTCCGAAAATAAAATATTCCAATTTAAGAAACTTGTGATGGAAAAGTGGTCCAAGAATTGGCTGGGTCTCGTGCAATAGGCTGGGTCTCATGCTAGGTAGCATTGATGTTCTTGTAATATGCAATAGGGGGGATTTATTTTCGCGTTTTTTCCCCACTCTTTGTACCTTCTTTTGCATTTATATTTTTTTTTTCAAAAATACATTCATTAAAAACTAGTTTTGAAAATGTATTTTGGGATAATATGTAATATTCCATAAATTATTTTTTGAAATGTATTTAATATATTTTAAAAAAACTAAATTTCAGAAACATTAAAAATTTAACACACTCTAAAAACTATTTTTCAAAAATGATAAAATTTTAACATATTTTTAACATTTTTGGAACTAAATTCCGGAAAGATTTCAACACGGGTTGAGTACAAAAATGTCTCCACCACCCAAGAATCCGTTCTTTTTATTTTTTTCCTTTTTTTTGATAATTTTGTTTCCTTTGAGAGGCAGTCATCTATCTCCGACATATTATATTTTTTTTATTATTATTATAATTATAACAATCACTTCTTATAGCAATACATTGATATTATTCTGAAAACTTATTTTTTATTGTTTAAAGTGTGTTCTGAAAATAAATTTCTAAAATGTAAAAAAAAATTCAGAAAAATATTTTTATATATTTCATGTAGTTATAGAGTTTAATTTCTAGAATAATTAAATAAAAAACATATAAAAGATATTATTAAAATATTAAAATTTAAAAAAGTGAAGAAAAAAAATAGAAATGCAAGTAGAACCCTCTTTCATATTTGTGAATGGTGTAGATTGTAGAGATCCATTGGTACCATTAGTTATTGAGTGGTAGGTACACCTCAATATTATCACATCATACACTTCACCTATCAGTAAAGGATTGACTAGAAAAATTGTATCAAAGATGGCAACTAATAAAAAATAGGACAAAATATGTTTTTAGTCCCTCATGTTTTTCTGATTTTGGTTTTTAGTCCCTGAGTAAATTGTGAGAGTTTTATATAAAGTTTCAATCTTCTGCAGAGTCAAGCAATTGTGAGAGACTGGTTAAAGAATACCTGGGTTGAATTGACCTGCAGAGGTTGAAACTCTGCAGAAATCTCTCATAATTGACTCAATTATGCTTACAACATACTCCAAAGCACCAGTTCACTGTCTACACCTCTAATTATATAACTGCGGTCAATTTTTCATAACGACAATTAGACGAGAGAACCCAATTAAAAAAATAAAAGTTTAGGACCTAATTAAAAGGAAAAAAAAAGTTCAGGGACCTAATTAAGAATTTGGTAAAAGTATGGAGACTCGCAGAATAATTAAAAACTTTGATTTTAAAAAGGTTTACGGGATAGCAGCACGAAAGAAGTGGGACAAAAAACATAAAATCTTGTTACCCACTATACCATAATACAACTTTTTGTTCCAAGTACAAGAGATGTAAAAGACAAAAATACTCACCATCTTTTTTTGAGAAATTTTATACAATTACTAATATAACAAGTGCAAAGCTTTCTTTTATATATATAAAAAAAAACAAACAAACTTTGGTTTTACGCTGTTACATGGATACAGTAATTTTGAGTTTAGAGAAAAGGGTTGATCCCTCACAATGAATCAAGATTTGAATATCTACTAAGAGAGGTTTGTACATTTAGTGTGTGATTGTCTCGAACATGATTGCGTCTAAAGGAGATACCCATGGAAAAAAAACTCCTTTCGTTCATAGTTTTGGATGACATGATGGGTTGAATCATTCAATAATTTAAAAAACCATAATTTTAAAAAAAAAGAAGCAAAATTTCATAAATAAAAAAAAGTCCAAGTGATCCCTATTTATTATTGCCCGTAGAGAAATGGTAGCAACACACTCTCTATCACACTCTTTTGAACACACTCTCCATGATTGGTTAAAATTTATTGGAAATCACAAATTTTTATGGGTCTCACTTGTTATTTAATTACTCTTTCTCCTAATTTTGTAGTTTTCAATAAATTTCAACCAATGATAGAGTATGTTCTAGGAGGAGTGTGTTAGAGAGTGCGTTGCTAGTACTTCTCATTGCTCATATCATTGTCTTCATCAAATGAACAATTCAAAGCTAAAAGATATTGTTTCTACATTTTTGTTTTTGTCAAGTTCAATTATGGGTTCGTATTAAATGACATTTGGTGTTATCTTTATTAAACCTCAAGTCATTCATTCACATATCGAACAAGAGGAACATTGATGTTGTGTCATATTTCAACAATAACTCTCACAATATACAGGGATTCTTTGATTGTTACTCACAAGGGAAAAAGACAACGATAAGGTAGCTTGCCATGAAACATGCTATTGCAAAGCGTTGCTAAGCACGTTGGTGGTAATGGAACTTGTTGCTATTTCAAATTATTTTGTTACACATGAGATTTGATAATGAAAAATCTCACTCATAAGTAAGGACTAGATGTAATATCCACACTAACGATCAAATTAGTATAAAATCTCTTAGGTGATTTGCTTTGGTATCTTGAATATTAGGAGGGTATTGATACCTTTTTATTTTGAATCAATAAAAAATGATTATTTATACATTAAAAATCAAATCATAAATGAGTTAAAATTTACTTTTAAATGGAATTTTAAATTTTATAATTGCAAAATTAAGGTTTATTTCAATTTTTTTCAAACTTGAACGTGAAAATAATATGCAAATGTAAATGAATTGGGCAACAAAAGTAACCCCAAGTCATTTAGCAACTAAAAAATAACAATATTTTACACAAATAACTCATATTATCAATTCCTTATTTACAAAGTGAATATTACAAATACATGTATTTATAATTTATTGATTTACTCAAAGAAGGTATCGATACCCTTTGAAATGTAGACATAATAGAATTGTCAATATTCTCTTATATAAGTTCCTTCTTTATCCCCCGTCTTTTACGTTTTCACCATTGCATTCATTTTTTTTAATCACACAATTACAAGTCAATTTAATTAATTGTTGGTTTCACAAGTTAGATCATTATTGCTTAGCATCATATAGAATTGTATTGAAAGCAAAGGATGATATATTTTGCAAATATTTGAACTAGAGCCTAGTTAAGAATAATCTTTAGGACCAAAACAACCACAAGAGAAGAAAAAAAAAGACAGGCAAAGAGATGGCAATTAAACTTTGTGTGGCTTTGCATAATTTTAAAATTGTTTCATCAACTTGTGTGCTCATATTCAAAACCATGCCTACAATACCATTACATGCTTTTTACAGTATACCATATGAAATTACTTAGAAAACTAAAGGTTGTCAAGGACATATTTGGTTTTAGAAAACATTTTGTTTCCATGTCTTGTTTTCATAGATGATTACAAAAAAATTATTTTATTAGTAATCAAACATAAGTATCTAGCCTCCTATAACCTAAACAAAAACAAATAAAGGCCAACTCCAACAAGTTGGGCACATACATAAATAAAATAGCTACAATGAGAATGAGACCATGTTTGCTTCTTGTCACCATGACCCTTTTGCCTTTATGCCCAACAAAATCATAAATAAAAGCACATAGCCACTTTAGAGATAAAAAACACTTTAACTATGCCTTTTTATACTACATAATAGACCGCTTGATATATTAACACCACAAGCCAAAAAGCACACAAATGTAAATGTGCATGTCAACCACTTGTTGACTGTGACACCAAAACTAGATCAACATTCTCCTTTGAGTTTAAGCAACGCAACAATGAATACACACACACACACACACACGAGTCATATAATAATGAAACACAATTGTTGCCATTTGTGGTGAAAAATTGGTCATAACATTCCTTACCAAGATTTATAGCCTACAAAAAATTAGTAGATTGCGAAGTAGAGATATAAGTATTACCTTTTGTTGCATTTAACTAGATTGCATGTTTTTTCTTTCTTTTTCTCAAACTTTTTATAGCTTGTTCAAGTATTGATGCTTTCCTCTTTGAGGCCGGTTGACCTACACGACGTATTACATTTGGATTATGAATGATATTAGTTGTCATTGACCTCTCACACATGTCATTCTCATTGTAAGTGGGATAGACAGATAATATTTAATACTATTTATTATGAGAAATCATTATCTACAATTTGCTCCTTACTTCATGTATATTTTTTTTTTGAAGAAAATCGATTGTACCTTCATATTCTACAGTAATTTCACCAACCTCATGAAAATTCTTACTTAAGTCATCAAATATTTGCATTTGAGGCTTCAATTGGTTCACATCATAACCACTCTTAGACCATCTTTATCGCTAGTTCTTAGCATCGGTTCTTATGTGCAAGAATCGTTCGTGACAAGAACTACCATTAGAGCGGAATCCATGTTCTCAATGGTGGAACAACCGTTCTTCTTGAAGTATCCTAAAGAACTCATTCTTTAACAATAAATTTTATTTTTTTAATGTCTCACTTTAACTAATTTAAGAGGAAAATGAATGAACAACAAGTTCAAGAGGCAATGTCTCACCATTTTACAAATCAAAACTAGATAAAAAAAATCAATCAAAATAATAAATCAAGTAATAAAAATAAATTAAAAAAAAACACACAAACAAATCTAGACCAACCCCAATTTCAAAATGTTGTCAACCATTGTGGAATCATTGATCGTGGCCAAACAGATGTCGAAGCTCATAAACTTGATTGACCCAAGTTTTCGAATCTCATCAACGATTGCAGAATCCTAGTTCATGACCATCTCAAAATCGTTGGGGAACTCTGTCGCCAAATTTTGACGCATGATCCATCATGACCCCTTTGGCGTTTGTCAATTTTAAGGTAGGCGCAGTGGCATAATGGAAAAAACAGATCTGAGGAGAAATGGGAAAGTGAAGGGAGGGGTAGGCGAGGAGGTAGGGCACTGTGGAGTGTGGGTGGGTTTGGAAAAAAAAAAAAGAGAAAAGGAAAGTGTAGACCATATGTGGAGTATGGGTGGGTTTGGAAAAAAGAGAGAAAGATACAAAGTGTTTTTGGAATCAATTTTTTAATTTTTTCGTACCATTGCATTTGCCTACCGTTGCTTGTCAAATATGAAATAGTTGATCAATTGCTTGTCAAATAGCTTATCAATGTAGTTATTTGGAACGTTTCCTAAAAAATCTATCGTTTACACATAAAATTTTAACCGTTTGCTAGTGTAGTTGATTTTTTTTCCAGTGTATTTGATCAATGTAGGTGTATCTTTTTTAGATTAAAATATAAAAATTGGGCATGAAAAATGCTATAAGTTGTCTCATTGGTGATCACATTTTGCACACCATTTCTCATTGTCATTCTTAATTTCTCAATCTCAATTCTCCAATTTCAATTTCAATTCTATTTTTATTTCTTTTTTGCCAAATGGATCCAAATCAATTTAATTGACACCCTTATTACAATTTCATGCAAAATTATCAATTTTCTCCTACTAGCGAAAATTTTAAAAATACTCTTTTTTTTTTTCATGTTTCCACTAGCACCAAATAATTTTCTCAAAATTATCAGAATTATCTAATGCAGCTCATCCCGATTTTGCTACATACCTGCAAATAAGAGCCTATATTCATGAAAGATGAATTCATCGACAACTTCAAGCATATTTGGTAGAGCATATTTGAGAACTTCGGTCATGAGAATAATAAAAATTAATTTTTCTATCTCAATCTCAATGTTATGTATTTCTCATCAACTTAACTTTTAGTAGTAAATAAAAAAAATTATTAATATTTTTTATGTATATTTTTTTCCTATTTATTCTTTCATAATTAAAAATTTTGTAAACAATTATTTCAATTTACATTAAAAAAAATTAAATAGAACTATAAAAATGTGGGGTACATTATGGGACCTACTAAAAGTAAGTTAAGAATCCAAAATGGTTCTACCATTGGAGCAAAAAAAGAGGTGAGTTTTTACATCCTATGTGACACTATGAGACCCATAAAAAGTAAGTCTAAGAACTCAAGTTGAGTTCCATGGTTTGAGATGCTCTTAATATATATATGCCTTCTTTTTATGTTCTTACCCCACCTCAATAAAACATATTTAGAAGAAGATTCTTTCACTCTAATTATATCAAACACAACAAGTGAATTCCTGCACACAATGCCCTTAAATTCAAATAATAAATATTTACATTTGATATACAAAAATTACAAATATACAAAAATATATACTAGAACATAATATTGAGAGGAATAAAAATTCTAACCAATGAAAGAAACTGAACTTTTAAGATTTAAAAATATTAATTCTCATGCACATGTATCAACAATAAAAACAAGTAAAACAAAAGATTTGAACTTCTAGAAAAGTAAAGAGAAAGCTTAACTAGCAAGTACAACATTTAAAAATAAAAAAAAAATGTTATAAAACAAAATATGTAATTCCAATCAACTCAACTAGTTTCTTCCCAATTTCTCGACATTCTAAAGACTTTCAAGGGTAGACACCCACACCATTCATTAAAGTTCAAAGCTTTAAACTTTTTCATCTACCATACGACGTTGTTCACGAGATTCCTCACTTCCAAAATCAACTTCACCCAAGCACCATCAAAATGCTCAAATTTTGCATTTTTCCCCTGTTGGGTCTGTGTTTTGATGCTAATAAAATATGGGAAACGAGAAAATTTTATTTTCACTCAATTTCTATTTGTAAATGGTATTCTAATGTGTGGTGTTTGTTTTATGTATAATCATTGCAATCTTCTCATAATTGCCTGACCTCCCTTACATCGACATTGTGGGGACTAGTCTCCATTGTGAAGTGCCACGTCGCTGTCGAAAAAATTGACATCGACATTGACGATAAAAGAGAGAACGACCATCGTGAAGACACACTTTTATTCCTACATCAAACTCTTCTCGTGGTTATCTATTTTCCTCTTGTGTTTTGAGATCACTGCGTACTTCAAAAAGTGGCATTTTGGTGTGTCGAGGCTTCAATTTGAGCATTTTTATAGGCACCAGCGTTGGAGTTAAGGATTTCTTCTATTGGCTCTACACGTAATGGGGTGGTCCTTTGTGAACAAGGATGAGAACATGTTAACAAGGTTGCAGAACATTAATGGAAGAGGTTGATGAAGGTGATGGAATCGTAAACGATAAAGGAAAAGGAACAATAAGCTATTTCTAGCAATTTTGAATTGCCATAAAATTGTTTTTGCTTATTAAACTATCGAAGCATTTTTTGCTTTTAAAACCTAAAAAAACATTTAATACTTTTAAGAGCTTCTTTGTGGCAATTTTGAATTGACAAAAAATAATCTCTTACAAAATATCATAAAATATTTAAAAAATAACATATGGCTGTCGATGTGGCTGCTACATCATCACTTAATAGTGAAACTAACCTTATTGGTATTGGTGGTGTGGTGCATGATTCCATGGCTAATTGGGTTCTTGGATTTTCTTCATACAAGGGTACCATAGATGTTTTGAAAGCAGAGCTTTTTGCTGTCTTACATGGTTTTAGTGTTTGTTGGGACCATAATCTGCGTACTATATTATGCAAATCTGATAATTTCTCTATTGTTCAAATGTTGTAGTCTCATGCTTGTCTTGATCACCACCCTCATGCATCTTTGGTGTTGGAGATCTTTTGACTCTTATCTAGAGATTGGGTAGTTTCATTTGATCATGTTTGTAGAAAGGCCAATGTTGTGGCTGATCATCTTGCTTTTATTGGTACCCAAGAATTGAAACCACTTTGTATTTGGAAGGAGACCTTTCCTACCATAGATATCCTCCTCCTCAAGGATAGCTTGGGCTGAGGTCCTTCTGTAATCTTTCCACTACATCAAAAAAAAAAAAAAACTAAAAGTGTTAAAAGAAAAAAATGTTTAGAAACTAAGACTTGTCAAAAATTTGTTTAGAGACTAAAAGTAAAATTTTAAAAAAGATTAGGAATAGAAAACATAATTAACACTTATATTTTTATAAAAAGACAAATAATAAATAGGTTAAATTAATTTTTTGGTCCTTAATTTATTTATTAGATTCAATTTGGTCTCTTTATTTTTAAAAGATTTAATTAGGTCTCTTATTTTTAAAATGAGTTTAATTTGATCCCTTTATTTTTAAAAGATTCAATTAGGTCTCTTATATTTTAAAATAAGTTCAATTTGATCCTATTTTAAACCAAATTTGGACCCATTTTTTAAAACATGTTTGAAGCTAACAAAAGAAAGATAAGACCAAATTGAATCCATTTTAAAACATACGAGACCTAATCGAACCTTTTAAAAATAAAGAGATTGAATTAAACTCATTCTAAAAAAATAAGAGACCTAATTAAATCTTTTAAAAATAAAAGGAAAAAATTGAACCTAATATTTAATTAAGGAAAAAAAATAATTTAACCTAATAAATACATCACATCATAACCAGAAGAATGAGTCCTTGGTTAACCCGTCGCGAGGGAGAAGTAGAGGATAATAAAAACACTCGTGCCGTACCTTCGTCTTCCCCAATGCTTCTTTCCACACGCATCTCGGAAGCCCTTCTCTTCACATAGATACTTTCGCTATCACACCAAGTAACCCATATTCCAATCCAATCCTTCGATCTAAATCATCTTCTTCGCCCCACACTGTGAGTTTTATCTTAATTTCATTCACTCCCTAATATCGTTCCCCTTTTACCTTTCATAATTTGATTTTAATTCCGCACTGATTGCATTATTGTTTCATCTCCTGTTTCCACCGGATCAAGATCCTCTTGTTTCTCTGATTCAATTTCAATTTGAATTGCACATAATTTCGTTTTCACTGTCAGGGTTGTGTTTTATTTTATTCTATTGATAATTCTGCAGAGTTGGATTTTTTTGATAATTGACAATGGGTGATAGCAGTGTTCCATCTGGGTCTCCAAATGCAAAACCAGATCTTGCTGATGGGGACTCGGTGGTTTCCAACAACGCCTCGTTGGAAACCATTGTGCAAACTTTCCAAGATTCAATGTCTCTTGGTAAGAGACACAAGTTCTGGGAAACTCAACCTGTGGGTCAATACAAGGATGTTGGGGACTCAAGTTTGTCTGAAGGCCCCATTGAGCCCCCAACACCTTTGTCTGAGGTCAAGCAGGAGCCTTATAACCTTCCTAGTGCTTATGAGTGGACCACATGTGACATGGACTCTGAGGAAACCTGTGAAGAGGTTTATGTCTTGCTCAAGAATAACTATGTTGAGGATGATGAGAACATGTTCAGGTTCAACTATTCCAAGGAGTTTCTCAGTTGGGCGTTGCGCGTTCCTGGCTATTACCGGAGTTGGCACATTGGCGTGAGAGCCAAGACGTCGAAGAAGTTGGTTGCTTTCATCAGTGGCATCCCCGCCAGGATCAGGGTTAATGAAGAGGTTGTGAAGATGGCTGAGATCAATTTCTTGTGTGTTCATAAGAAGCTCAGGTCAAAGAGACTTGCGCCTGTTATGATTAAGGAAGTCACCAGGAGGGTTCATTTGGAGAATATTTGGCAGGCAGCTTATACGGCAGGAGTTGTTCTTCCAACGCCGATCACAACTTGTCAGTATTGGCACCGATCGTTGAATCCGAAGAAGCTAATTGATGTCGGGTTTTCAAGGCTTGGCGCTAGGATGACGATGAGTCGCACTATAAAACTTTACAAATTGCCCGATTCAACGGTTACTCCTGGATTCAGGAAAATGGAGCTTCGGGATGTCCCTGCTGTTACTCGGCTGCTTAGGAACTACTTGAGCCAGTTTGTTGTTGCACCTGATTTTGATGAAAATGATGTTGAACATTGGCTTCTTCCCAATGAAAATGTGGTGGATAGTTTCTTGGTGGAGAGTCCAGAGAATCATGAGATCACAGACTTCTGCAGCTTCTATACTCTCCCTTCTTCCATCCTTGGAAATCAAAATTACTCAATTTTGAAAGCTGCTTATTCTTATTATAATGTCTCCACCAAAACTCCACTGACTCAGTTGATGAATGATGTGCTAATTGTAGCAAAGCAAAAGGATTTTGATGTTTTCAATGCCTTGGATGTAATGCACAATGAGAATTTCCTCAAAGAGCTCAAGTTTGGACCGGGAGATGGACAGCTTCACTACTACTTGTACAATTATAGGATTCGTAATGCCTTGAAACCATCTGGACTGGGACTTGTGCTCTTGTAGTTTGATACTATTCAGTTTTGGTTTTGCTATGTAATTGGCAAAACCATTCATTTGTTTTGTTTTATTAGCTTGTTGTTTCAACATTATTTCTTGTTCCTTTCAAATATTGCCAATTAACATAATAGGTTTGCAGGGTATGTGAGAGCCCATCTTATGGCAGACTTTCTGCTAATATGCTTATACTGCAAAATTCTGAAGTTGTTATATCTGCTGCTTCGATTTCCTTTTTGCTTTATTTCCTTCTGAAGTTTCTCTTTCTCTATGCATGATTGCATCTGACAAAATTTGTCCTGTCAAGTTTTTATTGCTGTTTGGCTGCATATGTTCTTTTGCTGATGAGTATGGCTGGCTGTCTGCATTTGCTCATATAATCTTTCATTTGATCCAATTCGAGGTTTAATAGGTGTGGATGTCTATCTATGTAGAAATTTTTAGTGGTTAATTGAATGTTTTCCCATGGGATATATCACCAACTACTTTTGTTTAATAGTAGACTTCATTATTAAGGAACGGTTAAGTTAGCTTTCTATGCAAGGGATAGTTTTTATGAAGATACAGGACTAACTGGCAAGCAGGGGTAAGCATATTCTGACCTAGCTCGCTCACATGTTAGCCAGGGATGACTTTCTTTTTTGTTAGTTTTGTGATCGGTTTGAACTTTGGGAAAACACTTTCTTTGTCACAAATAATTACATGAAAATCACATTGTTTGCACTTTGTTTTTATTTTTAAAGATTTATACAGAGAAAACAGGAAAAATAAAAAGCTACGTTTTGAGCTTACTCAACTAACCACATGAATCTTTGTGCCAATGAAACTTGTGAAAATAAGAGGAAGCCACCCTTAAGTTGGATCGTAATTGTGATAACCATATTTTGTCCTCTTTTCTATTTTATCCATTTTTTGTTGTTTCTTTTGTCCAAAGGAAAAAAAAAATACAAATAATGAATGAAATACAAAAGAGTATTCAGATACAAAACAAAAAAGAAGAAAATGAAAAAAAGCAAAAGAAACCAAAGAACATTGAATGCCATCATCCTTCTCAGCTTTGCCACCACCAACAGCCACTGAAAAGATAATGTGTTTCACACCTTGTTTAGTTGACTTAAAAGAATTTGTATTGTGATTTTGACATTTGTGTTTGGTTTTAGCTTGTGTAGATTTCGGTAAGAACTACGTGTGAATTATTTAGTTTCTGTTTGTATCCCAAAGTAAAGAAAGGAAAAAAAAAAGAAACTTGAGTGTTGTTGGATAAAATAAAAGAGAGGGGAAGGCTTGTGCTCTTGTAGTTTGACAGTTGACTCTATTCAGTTTGGTTTTGCTATGTAATTGGCAAAACCATTCATTTGTTTTTGTGTTTGTTTTATTAGCTGCTTGTTTCAAGATTATTTATTGTTTCTTTCAAATATTGACAGTTAACATATTAGGTTTGCAGGGTATGTGAGAGCTCACCTTATGGCAGACTTTCTGCTAATATGCTTGCACTGCAAAATTCTAAAGTTGATATTATCTGCTGCTTCGATTTCCTTTTTGCTCTTTTTCCTTCTCAAATTTCTAAGTAGTTCAAAATTCTTACAAAATTTATCCTGTCAAGTTTTTTTGCTGTTTGATCGCATATGTTCTGTTGCTGATGAGTTCATATGATCTCTCATTTGATCCAATTCGAGGTTTAATAGGTGTGGATGTCTATGTAAATAGATTTTTTTTGTGGTTAATTAATTCATTGAATGTTTTAACATGGGATATAACACCATCTACCATTGTTTTATAATAGACTTCATTCTTAGGGAATGGTTAAGTTAGCTTTCTATGCAACGGATATTATGTATATGTTTGGATTAGCGTCGTGTCAATATTGATCCGAGTTGTTTTGACACATGGTATTGTAGCTTCCGCGTTAATTTAGGTTGTGTGGCTCGATTTTCTTGTTTGATGTGGTTTTAAAACATAAGTCCAAACACGCTGTATGTTTTTTTTTTTTTTTATATATATATTTTATTTATTTTTCTGTTGAAGATACAGTACTAACTGGCCAACACGGGTAAGCATTTTCTGATCTAACTTGCTCACGTGTTAGCCAGGGACTGTATTTTTGTTAGTTTTGTGATCGGTTAGAGCATTGAGAAAATGTGTCCCCATTTTTAAGAATTTTACAGAGAAAACAGTAAAAACAAGCTACGTTTTGAGCTTACTCGACTAACCACATCAGATAGTTAAGCCTATTCTCACCAGTGTTTGCATTTGTTAAAAAAAACAGATTAGTCCCATAATTGATTATATTTATATTTAATTGTAAAAATGGATTTTGTGTTTGTATATGTTAGATATAAAGTTTATTTTGTTTGGATTGTTTTTAAAAAAAAATACATTTTGACTAAAATTACAAAAAAAAGTATGGAATTATTTGCAGCATCTAATTTTGTATTTAAAATAATTAATTGTTGAGAATATGATGGAAAAAATAAAAGTTAACTAAAAAGTAATTTAATAACTTTTAATCATTAGTTGATATTTTGTTTATGATAATTTTTTTTTTAATTTCTTTAATATAGATAGACAGATAGACACATAAGCTTTTATCCTTAAGAAAGGCATTGTGTTTAAAATATGTGCAAATTGTAATACAAACATGATATGCATGGTTCACAATCACAATTATATGTACCTAAACAATAGGGAACAAACTGAATTTAACTTAACAAAATGAAGAAAATGTGGAGATCTAGGATCAACAATAGAGGTGGTGTCTTGTTTGCATAGCTCTGAATTATTAATTTCAATGGCATTGGAGTGCTGTGTTTATTAAATTGAGAAGGTAAGCATAGGCCTGCAATTAATTTGATGGTCCAGCAACCAAGCTACACTATAAACATTTTTAACATTATCATCTTTCTTACCCTTTTATAAAAGAGCTTATGCCCTAGACGCCAGGACAAGTGGTAACTCATACGGTCATACCCTTCCACAAATTGACATTTATCACACCCTTGTGTTTTGATTGAGTAGATTTCAGAAAAAATAACAATTATAAATTCTTAATGCGTGCACAACTTCATAGTGCTCCATAGTTGTTGTCCAAATTGACTATGTTTATTTTAACATTTTAAAAAAATTAGGAGAGAGTGGTTCAAATAGTTAGGAGAGAGGTTCAAATAGCTCTAAGATATGAGATGCGAATGGGTGCTTCCTTGCTTCGGCTTCACTTCCATGATTGCTTTGTAAATGTAAGTCCACGTGGCAGTTATTTACTTATTCATTGGTTTTTTTTTATGACGAGAGACATATTAGTAATGTAATTTCTAATACATTCTTTTGAACACATTTTTTATTATTGACTAAAAATTATTAGAAATCATATTTTTTTTTTAATTTCACTTATGTAATGAAACTCACTCATAATGTTGTAGTTTTCACTAAATCATAACTAATAATAAAAAGTATGTTAGAAGGAGTGTGTTGTTGGCCTTCCTTACTGAGAGAATATAACCAATATTGAAATGTTTGAAACTTGGCCATTCAGCAAGAAAACATTAGGATGGATATAATATACTAATTAATTTATGTAGTAGGAACTAGGAATTGTCAACCTTTTTTTCTTCTTCTTTTACTTTATTGTTTATCTAATTAATATATTTTGGTCTCAGGGTTGTGATGGTTCAGTTCTGCTAGATGGAGGCCAAGATAGTGAGAAATTTACTACTCCTAACTTGAATTCTGCTAGAGGATTTGAAGTTATAGATACAATCAAAAGTTCAGTGGAGCATGCATGCAGTGGAGTTGTGTCCTGTGCTGATATATTAGCCATAGCAGCCAGAGATTCTGTTATCCTTGTATGTTCAATGATTAAATATTGATAATTTATCAAAACAAAAAAATCTCCCTCTTAATTGGCAATAATTTCTCCCTATTAATTGAGTTTTTTTTTTTCCATCATAATTGTATTCACGTTTTGCAGAGTGGGGGTCCCTTTTGGCATGTTCAGCTAGGACGGAGAGATGGATTTATCTCAAACGGGACATTGGCAAATCTTGCAATTCCTTCTCCATTTGACACACTAGATACCATCATTTCAAAGTTTAATGATGTTGGTCTCGATCTCAAAGACGTTGTTACTTTATCAGGTATAATGAAATTAGACGAGACAATTGTACAAGCTTATCAAGAGAAATGCTAATAACTATTTATAAGAGCATATCCAAGTGACCATATCTCTTGTTTACTTTTTATAGTATATGTCAAGTGACTCTCACTATTATACATCACTTGCTTTTATGTTTTATAATTTAAACGAGAGATGTAACATATGTACAACAATTTATACAATAGTTTATACAACAATAATGTTTTGTGTCTATCTCTCTCTGCATATAGTTTAAACAAGTGACATGTAATAAATGATATGCAAGAGAGAGATAGATACAAAAGATGAAAGATGATACTATACAAACGTTGTATGAATTATTGTTCAAGTAACATTTCTTTTTTAAGTATGACTAAGTTCCGAACCGAGGATTAGGCTCGAAACTTATGGAAATATCTTGGGATTTCACCGGGGAATCAAAGACCCTAATTACGATGGTTAGAAAAAAAAATGTGAATGTATAATTCTTGCTCAACATGATAAGCTACCCAGTGGTGGTATAGCAAAAAATGTTAGGACTGTTCTTGCTTGCTTCTTCTTAATTCAATATATATATATATATATATATATATATATATATATATATATATATATATATATATATATATATCTATTTATATTATCAGGTTCCCACACTATTGGACGAGCAAGGTGCACCTTTTTCAGCGATAGATTGTTCAACTTCTCAGGGACAGGAGCACCAGACAGTACAGTAGAAACCACAATGCTCACTGAATTGCAAAATTTGTGCCCACAAAACGGTGATGGGAACACAACCAGTGTGCTAGACGAAGGTTCAGTGGATCTATTTGATAACCACTACTTCAAGAACTTGCTCGATGGGAAGGGTCTCCTTAGCTCTGACCAGATTCTCTTTTCCAGTGATAATGCCACTGCAACTACTAAGCCTTTGGTCCAATTTTATAGCGTTAATGAGAGATTTTTCTTTGTGGAATTTGCCTATGCCATGATCAAGATGGGGAATATAAATCCTCTAACTGATTCTGAGGGTGAGATTCGGAAGAATTGCAGAGTGGTTAATTCTTAATATAATGATATGAAGATTATAGACATTAGATAGATATAAGAATTAGGAAAACAGACGAAGCATCTCCACTAAGAATTCTACTCGGGTGGAGTTTTTATATGTAGACTGAAAGGGTTTGTGTGTGGGTGCGTGTGTGCTTGTGTGTTTCATGGTTTGCTGTACTTTACATAAATAAATTTAGAAAGAAACTTATGTTAATGTCTACATTGATTAATGAATTTATTTTAAATACACGTATTTTTTGTTACATTATTATATAATTATAAATAGTTGACTTTGTAATATTTTTTTTAGCAATGTTATTGATGCGAAATATTCACCAATTTTGTCGATGACCTATTTTTGTCGGAGAATCTGGCTTACTACCTTTAGTGAAATCTTCTATTTCAACTATATTTTTTCCATCCACAAGATTCGAACTCAAGACTTTGCTTAAGAGATTCGAGTTCAGTTACACTCGGACGAACGACATGCTAGTATAATATTTATTTTAAATACTCCTAAAAAATTTTAGGAGTATGTAAAAATTAAGAGAAAAATATATAAATTTGTTGACTTTTAATAATAATACATATCCATTAAATTCAAAAATTAAACTCTTGATTACTTTGGTATACTTAAATTATGGGGTTGTCTAACTTATCTCAAATAAAAATGAGATTAAACAACTCCATTACACCCTATTGGTGAAATTCTCTTTATATATTTTAAGATGATTGATTGCAAGTATTAATTCTATAAATCAAATGCAATAAGATTGTTCAAACCCATTTGTTATTTTGTCTTGACCCGCTAAAGTGTCAGCATTGGCACTACATATATAATATCTGCCTAGAAGTTTCAACGATATTTGATTTTAAAGTGTACCCTCCAATCATCCTTAGGCCGAGTCCAATGATTCATTGTAGATCCTTTTACTTTTAGCCTCTACGCGCTATCACGCTTGAGGATGGAGTTGTGTACCCTCTAGTCATCCTTGGACCGAGCCCTATAGGGCGAGTCCAATCCCTGGCCTAACGGGTCAGGTGCCGGCCAACCCAACCCACTATGCAAGGCGCTCCGCCTAGCGCCATTGGCCTAACCATATCATAATCATATCTTATCTCCATGGATCACGGGAATAACATGATTAGATCCTATCCTTTGAAATTAGTATATAATCCCCATTAGACCTAAGGAAAAGGCATAATACACTTTTTATATTCTGGGTAGGTAACCTCTAACCCTAACTAAGGATTCGTATATCGGAACAATTTTATATAATTAAAATATATAATATACAAATATTTTTAAATATATAAATTATATAAAGGGGTCTAGCTCAGTTAGTTAAGTAGGGTTCGTGAGTTGTTATAAACTTTCTTGTACCTATCTTCAATTTCTCTGGATAAAAAAATATAAATTATATTATAATTATAATTTATAATAAATAAATAATTTTGAATATATAAACTTTATTTTAGCTTTATTATAATTAATTTATATTGTGATACAATATTATTTTTTATTATTGATATTTTCTAAAAATATTGAAATTCAAATAAGAACTAAAAATATTAAAAATGATAGATTATAAAAGATTTAAAAAAATCTAAAAATGCTCTTGTAAAAGAAAAATAGCTAAAAATATTTCGTTAAAAAATATTTCGTTAAAAATACTCTTTGTTAAAAAAAAAATCTAATTTATATATATAGAAGGATGATTTTAATATATTTATTAAATTTTTAATTATAAAATATAAAATTAAGAGTGTGGATTTTTTTCAGTTGAAAAACCAAATGCAGGAAATCCACGTCCATGTTGTTTTACTTGTTCGTGAAAACACAAGAAGTTGAAGCAAACGCACTTATTGTTTGGACCGCAAGACTTGTCAATATTAAATTGACACCGTTGGATCCAATACTTATAGACGGTTTAGATTGTAGTACTCCTATTAGCACTTTTTCTTCTTTCTGCTTTTTCGCGCGTTGACTCTTCCAACGACTCGTTTCCGATAAGGCTATCACTTTTCAAAACCCACCCAATCGTAGAATGCCACGTGGAAATTTTGTTGACGGTCAAACATGTCGGCAAATTAAAACGCAGCATCGCACACCATCAATTATATGAGAAACGTCAACCTTTGCCACTTGCCATGTTCTTTTTATTCATTTTCTGGCCCATTTCTATCCACTACACACACGCTTGTTTTACTTTTTTTTTTTTTTTAGGTTTAATTACAGATTTTACCATCTAATTTTTATTATCTTACGAATTTTATCACTCAATTTTTATTATTTTACAAATTTTACCACCTAAATTTTTAATTTTTGCATATTTTACCGCCATCATGTTTCACAAAAAAAAAGTTTTAAATTCTTTAATTTTTTTTTGTGAAATATCATAGTGATAAAATGCGCAAAAAATAAAAACTTAGGTGATAAAATTTGCAAAAATAAAACTTGATGATAAAATTTACAAAATTATGAAAGTTTGGTGGTAAAATTTGCAATTAAGCCTTTTTTTATTAATATTTTTTTATAAAAGTGTATATTTTATTTAAAAAAAAATAATATAGGGTTAAGAAAAATATAAAAAATTATTATTAGTAAATAATATTATTCACTTAATTATAAAAAAAGTTGTAATTAATATTTACTATCAGTGCATTCTCAATATCCTAAAATGAACCTAACACTTTTATTAATTTATATTCTTTACATAAACTACATGTAAAATTATTAATAACATGCTTAATTGGCATCCTTAAATTAATTATACTTTATGGCTATATATGTAAAATGATGGATCCTATAATTTTTTTAAAGGAATTAAATATATATATTTTTACATAAAATAAAAACAAATTAAAAATAAAAAATGTAAATTGAAAGAAATAATCATTTATTTTTTTAATCTTCTCTTAAAAATTAAAACACATTTCTCTAAAACAAATTAAACAAAACATATATATAAAGAGTACTTGAAATATAATTTAAAAAATTACTAGCAATAAAATTTGTTTATTTTGTTTCTCCCATATTTATTTTTTGATCTCTCCAATTTACACAATGAAAGTGAATATTGTTGTTGTTGTTGTTGTTGTTGTTTAAACTAATTTATTTTTGTCAACATAAAATAATAGCATTATTTTTTATTATTTAATCTATAAAGAATTTACTATTTTTTTACATTTATATTTTTCATATAAATATGTATGTGATTCAAACTATTTCACTTATGTTCCTTTATAGTTTTTTTTTACGGAAATTTTCCTTTATAGTTAAATAATGTTATAATAGTAAAAACCCATAAATATAAATTTGATCATATATGTAAAAATTATTAACAATAAAAAATAAATAAATGTATTATATATATTTATTGTGATATACTATAAGTTTTTTTCTTTCAAATTACAAGATCAAAAAGATCAATTTTAAATTTGAAAGACCAAAAATAAATTTATCCTAAATTTAAAAGAATAAAAAAAATACTTAAACCATTTATAAAATATTTAAAGAAGCATGAAGTTTTATTGTAAGTTGTTTGGTACAAATATTATAGTCTTCAAAGTGAATATTTTTTCAATTAGTATAAACAGGATGCATTTCCATTAGATTTCAACTTGCAAACAATCTAAAATTGCTTACATTGACAGGTAGGAATTTCATATAGAAAAAATGATATTTACTAAGGGATTTAGGCTGCCAAAGATGAGTGGGTTTTACATTTTTTTTTTTTTTTTTCTAGGTTCAGAAGATGTAATTGGTTAAAGGTATACTCCTTCCAGACTAAAATATTAAAATATTAATTAAAACAAATGTCTGAAAAATAAAAGCATAGAATCTCATGTGCCCTTCCTTCCAAGACATCCAAATCACATTCCCACCAGCATCATTCAGTAGAACGACAATACTATGCTAATACCATAGAAGAATTTAATTCAACCTTTCTCTCAAAATCCCTCTCCCTTTCTTCCCAAACCACGATTCCAGAAATGGATGGCTCCTCCGCCCCCAAATTGATCGCCCTCAATTTCTAAACCAAGACCTTGGAGTTCCTCTTTCCAAAGCTTTCATATTTTTAATTTGGGTTACTAATAGTCTAATACTATTAGTGTGGGGAAAGCAACTCCCTCGATACGCTCTCTTCCTTATCTTCTTTTTCTCTTTCTGTTACCTTACTCAAACAATTAAATCCATGGAGAGACAAGATTAAAAAAAAATCTTATTTTTTCATTAAAATTAATCTGACAAAATATTTCCAAAATTAACAAGTGCGCAGGAGATTTTTCTCAACAATTTGACACGAGAGTGGATCTCATTATGTTTAAACTCATTCACCTACTCACCCCACCATCTCCAGCCTGGAATTATATTATTGGCAAGTTAACCCTCGGCTTGATTCCTCTATAAATTATCCCTCTCAATTTCTCTGACACCGAATAATTACATTACACCCATTAAGATAAGATAAGATAAGATGAAATCATCATACATTTCTGCATTCCTATTATTATTAGAGTTAATTACACTGACCACCCCTAAGGTTTACTCTTATTACACCTAGTACCCCTCCATTTTTGAACATTACTTTGAGCACCCTAAAGGGGGGTAAGTGTAATATTTTTTAAACCTGAGAGGGGGGGTCAGTGTAATGATTTATGCCTATGAGGGGGGGTTAGTGTAACGAAAGTCCAAAAATTAGAGGGTTTTCTGTAGGGTTCAAAAATGGAGGGGTGTCAGGTGTAATAAAGGCAAACCTCAGGAGGTGTTCGTGTAATTTACTCTTATTATTATTATCATCCCTTCATCTTGTGGATAAATCCCTTTCAAAGTCTGCTGGTGCCCGTTCGTCTCTAAACAGAGCAATATTCAGGCAGCACCACCACACAGTGGTTGGGTCCAATTGGGACCAAACCGTGGAGAACGTGGAACAACAAGAGTTTGCTCCACCAACGCCAGTGAAGCAAATCAAAGGCCTCTCTCGCATCAAAGAGTACTTCTCCAACTTCGGCTACCTTCTATCCTCTGGAGGCCCTTTCAACGATGATTTGGACCAAGCAACAGTTTCAGCCATCAACACCTACCAGCAATTTTTCCATCTCAAAGTCACTGGCGACCTCACCAACGAGACGTTCCGGCAAATCTCGCTGCCGCGGTGCGGCGTCCCCGACATGAACTTCGACTACGACGTTGTCGGAGACAACGTCTCGTGCCCTAAGTCCGGGAACCGGTGGTTCCCGGACAGAAACCTCACATACGGGTTCTTTCCCGCTAGCAAGATCCCGTCCAACGCGACGAGGGTGTTCCGAGACGCCTTCGCGCGGTGGGCGGGATCTGTGCCGGATTTGAATTTGACAGAAACAAATTATAACAGCGCGGACATAAAGGTTGGATTCTATGACTTGGACGAGGGTGTTGAGGATGTGGTGTGGGGTGAGAGCGTTATAAGATTGCATCCTGCTAATGTTATTTCGGGAGAGATACGTTTGGATGCGAGCAAGGACTGGAAGCTGCCGAGTGAAAAAGGTGAAAACGGCACCGTGTTGGATTTGGAGAGTGCGGCGATGCACCATATAGGGCATTTGTTAGGACTTGATCATTCTAACGATGAAGACTCTGTTATGTACCCTTATGTGTTGCCGACGCGGCAAAGAAAGGTGGAGCTTTCGAGTTCTGATAAGGTGAATATTCGGCTAGAGTATAGTAAGAGTGACTCTGGCCATGGTTGGGGAGTGGTTCGAATTTTTACTACCTTGGCTCTTGGATTTGCTTATTATTTGCTGATTCTAGCTTGATTAATTGTGGATTTATGATGGAGCTTGTTGGGTGTAATTTTATTAATTTGGACCAAGATTAATGGTGTGCGTCACAAAAAAAGAAAAGAAAAGAAAAGATTGTTGAATGTGAGTAATTTTTGTTGTAATTATTATGTTATATTAATTGGTTTTTAATACGTTAGCGAAAACGTCGGCGTTTTAAGACTCGATTATGATGAGTTTGAGTTGAGTGGCGATCGAAGAGGATGAAGAACATTACGTGTGGCTCCGAACTCGCTTTCGTCCAAATGCAACAAACAAAGCCATGGACGTTATGAAAGGTTTATGAGGATTGGATGATTTTTGGAGCTTTTTTTTTGTGTTGAAAATTCAATGATAATGTTAGGCTCTGTTTGGTTTTTTCGCTTTTAGGCTACTGTAGCTGTTTTCTTTTGTTTCAATAGTCATCTTGAGAAGCCGGTGATAAAAAAGTGATTGAATTTTGCCTAACAAAAAAAAAACAAAAAAAAAAGTGATTGAATTTGTTTTGATGAGGAAATGCCTTTCATTTCTTAAGGAAAATCAAAAACATTTTTTATTTTTATGTTTGCTATAAGATAAATTTCTATCACAAGATATTTCCTATTATTGAATAATTGAATTCATATTTAAAAAATTGGCTAAAAATCATCCACAAATTAAAAAAAAATGGTTGTTCCACCAGAGTTTTTAAATATTTATACCTTTATTTGATTGCGCAAAACTCAAAATGTTTACATAAAGAATGAATACGGGACACATTTGCTTTTTTCTTCACTTTTATATATTTCAAGTAGGAACTGTGTATGTTTACACTATTATTCAAGCAAAGACTATTTTGATTCTTACAACCTCAAAACACATTTCCTTATATGCAATCCATGTTTGTAGAACATTGAGTTGTTGGTATCCTTAAGGATGAAAGTCCTGTAGAGTTAAGTGTATGATATTAATATAAGAAATAAATATGACTAAAATATCACATGTAACGTGGAAGAGTTAAAAAGAAAACAAATACAATGACAAGCTTTTATGGAAAAAAAATGACGATAAAAAATGCTAATTTGAATTAAGCATTTGCATACCTCCTAGACTGTAATATTAAAACATGAGGATGAGATCTAAAATCCAACATTTGTTAAGAAAATTTGGTGTTTTTTTTTAAATAACATTGATATCAAAAAGTGATTGGAATTTGAAACTTTATGTACAAAGAAATTGGTATTTCTTGAAATTATACTGATCAATTTAATAATTTCAACAAAGGGTGGACTTCATATTGATGGCACGAAGCATCAAACAAAATACTAAAAAGTTAAAAAAGACAAGATCTTATTGACTTTTACCAATATATTTAAAAATCTAATTAAATGTGGTACAAATGCATTGAATTTGACTCTAAAAAGATTAGTTATTAAAATATCATTGACTTCTATTTTTTAGATTTTTAAATCCTTTTAATTTAGATATCCAATTATATATGATATCAATGTGTTTATTTTGATTCTAAAAAATTAAACTACTTTCCTTTTATAGAAATTATTTTCTTTAATTTTAATTTTTATACCTGATTCTTTTTTTCCCCAATAATAGTAACAAGTACCCTGATAACAATGAGTTGAAGCTCCCATACAATCAAAATAGGGAGGGTAGGGATTGCAATCATCGTCTCTAACACATTTAACATAATCTACCACTCTTGCCTTTGTATTTATTTGATTCCTGTGAGGATGAAAGGTAAGTGTATAATTTTAATAAAAGTAAAACATCACATGTAACATGAAAGAGATAAATATAAAAACAAATACCATGATAAGATTATATGAAAAGAATGACAATCAAAAATGTTAATTTGAATGTATCCTTTGACATATTTTAAGATATGATAATGAAATCTAAAACTCGATGTATGATAATGAACCAAAACTCGATGTTTGTTAAGGGAACTTATTATTTTTTGGAATAATATCGATATGTAGAGAATGATGAAATCTAAAACTTGATCTTTTTGTTAAGAGAATTTGATGTTTCTTATAATCATATTAATCAATTGAATATTTATAGCAAAAGGTGGAATAACAAGAAGCATTACATGCCAAATATTAGAAAAATAAGAAATGTCAAGTGGGATTCTATAAAAGTCATCATTAAAGCTATTAATTAGTCAAAACTTACGACTATCAATTTTTAATTGACTAAATATGCTAATATCTATTTAGCATTTTTGTTTCTTTCACGTTTGCATATTATGGTCAACCAAAACCCTTATATTTGATTTGAACTGAATTTAGTGTAACCGGTATTGTGTTCGATGAACCCAAACGAGAAATAGCAATTGCCTATGAAGAACATAGTGTGAGTGTGGTCAGTCCAATAGTTTGACTACTAATAATATTTAATAAAAAAATATATTTAATATAGTACAATATTATGTTATTAAACATTAAATTAATAATATAGATTCAATGTTATTACTTGTTTGGGTCAATATTATTTAATGTAGGCCAACATTATATTATAAGCAACTGCCTATGAAATACTTAAAATATTATATTGGCTATGAAGGATTAAATTTGTGAAGGATAAGGAAGAAGTGTCAGAAAAGAAAACTCCTTAAGCCAGGATTGCCACTGAGATAACGAAATCAATGAAGAGCATATGGTGACTGCTGCGAGGAGATATTTATTGGTACGAAAACTAGCTGTTGATATGGTTTAACTCGACTTGGTACAAAAACAAAAACTAACTGCTGTTATATGGAACCGGATTCGATGGTAAATAGAAAACTCAAATCAACATATTGCATTGTCAAATCAATTATCTCATTTCATTATATTGTACAAGAATTGAACTTAAAAATTGCTACAAGTACAATATACCATAGCTCTCGAGCATTGCAACGACATTCAAATAATCCAATTCAGGTAACTTTTTTTATACAACTTTAACAGTATTCACCTCTTGGCCTCCTCCCTCATTGGAGCTGGATATCATGGTTGAATGGAAACAAGACACTTATACCCCAGTACCTTTCACCACATTTAAGACGGAGCTCACTAAAATTAACAGAAACTTCTGCTAACCCATCTCTGCTTAGTAAAAGAAACAAGCTCTCGGAATTGAAAAAATCTTCCATTATATACAATGCTCGGTAATATTAGTCGCTAGGAACGAGCACCCTTGAATAGAGAAAAAGCAAATGCAAAAGAGGCTTCATCAACCTAAGACGCAAAACATCAATAAGGAATGATCAAAACTAGTCGCTTGTGACTTTCCCAACACTTGAAAGGTTCCTGAAATTTCAGACTTGAAAAATCAAATCAAATCAAATTTGTATGTTTAGATATCAAATCAAATTTGTATGTTTAGATACCATGTGTGTCCATATTCTCGAGAGCTTGATGTCAGAATATAAGACTAGTGGCTTTGGTCAAACATGTTTATCAGGCTCCCTTCTTCTTTTGGTTTGTAGTTTTGACCTCCTTCGTAAGCATTCTTGGAGCTATGGCCATAGCCATTAACTCTTGGAAGAGGAGCTTACAAGCATAAGGAATGTAAACCTACATGGACAATCAAAAGCAAAAGAATTCAGCACAAGGAAAAGCTTGGACTTTGACTATATTACCAGAAAAGATAAATGATCATTCACCTGAACAATGTCAGTTTTGTTCTTGCACCCCCTGCACTCGAAAGAATTCTTCTTGAGATTTGCAATAGCTATCAACCCACAACGCTCACATACATGGACCCTGTATGCATCACTTTGATCAAACAACCTTTCCTTTAAGAAGTGAGCAGCTCCATGAGCTATCATGCAATCTCGTTCCATCTCTCCAAATCGGAGACCTCCATCTCGTGAACGTCCCTCAGCAGGTTGCCTTGTGAGGATCTGCACAGGACCCCGTCCACGAGAATGGATCTTGTCGTCAACCATATGCTTCAGTCTTTGGTAATATGTAGGGCCAAGGAAAATCATTGCACTGAGACGTCTCCCTGTATGACCATTGTACATAGTCTCAAAACCACGCATTTGGTACCCACATTTGTGTAGAGCTTTGCTAATATTGTCCACCTGGATTATAGTAAGAGCGCATATTGTCAATTAGTTATTCTTATGTAACTGGATGGGTAACAAGATCCAATAGGAGCACAACTGGAAGAAGCTTACTTATGTGAGCATTTCCAATTTCTACCAAGTATTTGTTGTTAGATGAAAGAAAATTGGATGGAAGAATGCTACTTACAGTAACATCTGTAAAAGGAGTTGCATCTCCTTCTTTTCCCATGTGGGCTGCCACCTTCCCCATGATACACTCAATAAGCTGACCAATTGTCATTCGAGAAGGAATAGCATGTGGATTGACAATAATATCAGGGGTGATGCCTTCCACAGTCCAGGGCATGTCTTCTTGTGTATAAGTCATACCAACTGTCCCCTTCTGACCATGTCTACTACTGAATTTGTCACCAATCTGTGGTATACGAACAGATCTCACTCTTACTTTCACAAATCTCAATCCATCAGCATTTGTTGTCAGCAAAACCTACAAAATAGACAAAATGTTATATTCCGGTCATGAAAGAAGTAATGCTAAGAATTCAGGATTCTGTAATACGGATTCTGTAATACATTAATACGCTCTTACTACACATATAGACATTTTAATTTTGTCAAGCAACTCCTTATTTAATAATTAAAATTTAAACCCTCCCATTCATTAAGCATTCACAACATAGGCTCAAACTCAACATGTATGTTAGGCATCCAGGTTATGAGAAAAGAGAGAGAGAGTTAAGGAACGCACTCAGGAGACAAGACTCCCCAAAGGGTCTTTCCCTTCCACCAACCCAATTGCTCAAGGTTACAATCTGATTATTCACTAACTGCCTATCTAGCAAACTGTTTATATACATATTTTTAACTACTCTTAACTAACTCTTCCTACAGGAGTAGACCCTTAAGGTGCTATCCTTATTGGGCTGGGCCACACATTAAAGTAAATGAATGTGATAAACTTACTTGATCAACAATTCCAGTTTCACTGTGACGTAAGCTTATGCTGTGATCACGCCTTGTGTAACGCAAAGCTTGTCCCTGTGCCTCATCCTGAGATATTGGGGTGGTCTTTCCAATAATAACATCCTCACCAGATACTCTTGTGCCCTATTTCATAATAATAAATTAGTTCTTGTAAAATTCCTTGGGGACAGACAACAAAAAAGCATAAATTCAGATATGCTTACTGGTGGGGCAAGACCATCATCATCCAGCTTATCATAAGAACCGTGTCTCATTCCCTGAAAAATGAAACTTGGTAATAAACCACCAACAAGAAACCAATACTCTTTTCCAAATAAAAATTGCAAAGAAAGAATAGTTATTCGCCACCAAAGCCAAAATTCTCACCATGGTGTTAGCTCTATCTGGACGACCAAAATCTTCTTTGACTAGGGTTCCCATCTTCTTCTCTTCATCTCTATATGAACGGAAAAACAGAGACCGAAAGAATCCACGGTCTATTGACGATTGGTTCATGATGACGGAATCTTCTTGATTATAACCAGAGTAACAGGCAATGGCCACAATGGCATTCTAAGACACAAGGGGTAAATGTATTAGAATGTTTTAATTATCAACATAATGATAAAATGATATAAATAAAAGATGCAAGAATTTACAATTCCAGCTGGGAGTTGACGGAAATGAAGATGCTCCATGGCTCTTGTAGTGACCAGTGGCTTTTGTGGATAATATAAAACATAGGCCAAGGTATCCTAAGTAATGGAGCAAAAACATAAAGTAAAATCCAGTGTCAAGTAAAATACACAAACAGAAAAACAGGCACACATTAATCACCAAAAAGAAGCAAACAATACCATTCGAAACTGGTAGTTGGTAACATATATTCCCATTGCTTGCTTTCCCATTGCAGACTGATAAGTATTACGCGGGGACTGATTGCCACAGCCGAAGGTAAGTGAGATGGATAATGTGTATTAATCAGAATGAGTACACAAAAAAACACCATATTTACCTGATTGTGATCAGGAAATGGTATGATGGAAGCACATACACCCAAAATCAGTGATGGGTGGATTTCACAATGAGTGTAAGTATCGGAATATGCATCTTCTGGATTGATCCTAGCTTGTACAAGATCCTGTAACATTTATTCAATAATCATTTTTTGTTGCTTAATAGCCTCTTAATTTGCATTAAGGAACCTATAAAGGGTATATACACTTTCCAAATCAAGAATTATAGTACTAACATTAATTGTCATGGAAATCATTGTAGTCTCTTCTTCTTCTGTGTCAATATATTCTATATAGCCCTTGGACACTAGATCATGCCATCCGCCCTCATCAGGGGATTCCTGAAGCAATTGAATAATGAGTTAAGTAATTACTGAAACAATATCAGCTCCTAAGATACACTACAGTTACCACTGGCTCACCCTCTGTTGTAAAGAATGAATATCCTTCTTCTTTATGAGAAGCCTTTGCTTATCCACGATGAATAAAGGACGACTGCAACGACCATAATCTGTATATATACGCAATTCTTTAAGACGGATATCTCTGACAACCCCGACTTCAGTGTTAACATCAACCTGCACCACATGAAGAGCCATCAGCACCACACCACAATTAAAACATCATAGCAAAACATCTAAGCAACTATAATCAATGTAAATAATGGCTATTCAGATGGCTCTAAATGATAGTTACCCGACGTCTCAGCTTTCTCAATGTTCTCACCAACATATCAGGGTCACGATGGATACCCATCCAGCAACCATTTACAAAAATTTTTGTGGCTTGGGGAATCACTGCAGGAGAAATTTCCTGTGGAAGGAGAATAAACAAATTTAAACAAGAAATCATATATAGAGAGAAACAAATTTACTTTATGCAGGAAAGCCATTAACCTCAAAATTCTCTGTGCCCCATTCTTCCAAAAATTCCAGAATAGGATATGCTGCTGAACCAACTGTTATGTAGACCATCAATGCCAGATTCTTCACCAGTCCACAGGCCTATATAATAGCCCAATCACACATAAATACCAGAGAGAAAGATGAGTTCCTCATAACAAGTAGTAATATAGGAGTATGCTTCGAAAGCAAAATACACACTTGTCCTTCGGGTGTTTCTGCTGGACACATCATTCCCCATTGTGAATTATGCAGCTGTCTTGGTTTGGCCAACTTCCCTGGAATAAAAAGGGGAAGGAAGAAAACAGTAAAAATTACAACTTAGACAAACAAGCAATATTGCAATAGTGCATAATCTAAAGAAATAACTGAGAACACATTACCATATTGCATTAATGATATTAATTTATGCAAGCAATGTACAAGTGGGGAGGGAAAGATTGAAGGCTGGATCATGCTTGGATAGCGAAGAAAGTTTACCTTCACGCCCTATTGGGGAATTCAGTCTTCGCAAGTGAGATAAAGTGGACGCATAAGTTAAACGATTCAGCACCTGAAGCAGAAGAGAAAAAAGATCGGTCTTATTTCTTCTATAGAAGACAGCAAAATGGTTACTTGAATCATAATGTAATAATTTATATTCATACCTGTGAAACTCCAGCTCTAGTCCCTGCAGCATTTGCTTGCCCCCAATTACCAGTAGCAAGTGAGTATTTAAGTCCACTTGTGATGGTTTTTGCTTTGATAGCAAATTGCAGATTAACATCTTTCCCATTATCAACACACTGAACCATTCATGGGGTACAAAGGTTTAAGCAATGCAAAATGAATACAGCAATAGATGTAATTTGAAGTCAGAACAAACCTTCTGTACATACGCCCTGACATCTCTCGTTAGCTTTCTGAATAGCTGCATCACAAGTTACAATAGCCAGGAATTGATTGATCAGAAAGTTACTACATAAAAAGACAAATGAAATTGGGTAATATCAGAAACAAACCATTCTAAAAAGGCCACCAAGTAAAGGACCAGCCAGATCCAGCCTCTTGTTTCCGTAATGATCCCTATCATCCTCAGCCCTCCGCCCAAGTGCACACAGCAGTAGCCGGTGAATGATATATCTGTGGGGCAATGGTAGTATAATAAATACTCACTAAGTCATCAAAATGAAAACACAGGATCTGAAAAAGAATAAACTTACCCAAAATAGTAAGCTTTCTTGGTCTCACAATATTCTCCAACACCAACATGAGGGAGCATCTCCTTTTGAAGGATCTCCTTAGCATACCTGCAGTTTATCATACAAGTGTAACTCTTACTCAATAAAGGGTGTCATGCAAATCATCCTCGGGTTTTATAGAAATCCAACTCAACTCACTTAATTCTCTTTTCCTTGGTTACACCTACAGTTGCTCCTCTTTTCCCAATGTAGTCAAGTGCAACCTGCAGTTGAGATAAATTTATTAGAAAATAAAACAAAATTGCCTAGTGCTAAATACATTTTCTATGCTAATAATAAAGGTGATACATATCTTTCGTGTACACATTTTTAGACTGTTTAAACCTTTAACAGATCCTAAAAACTACCTCTCAATCACAACTGTTATTATAAATGATAACTCCTCAATCGTGACAAGGCACGAAGTGTCTGTTTTCAACTAGTGGAGTATTAAGAAAGTGTATAAAATGACACCATATTTCACTAATAATAAAAGTTTTGAATAATCTGAAATTAAAAAGAAATAACCATTACCGTATTCACTAATAATACCAGTTTTCAATCATCTGAAATTAAAAATAAATAACCATTCCACTTCAAAATCAGATGACGGCATATGGAAAGGGAGTGCAGTAAGGAAGTGAAAACATATTGCAATATATAAAAGGAATGAATTTAAAGTAGAATACACAGACTGAAGACTTCACTAAGATGGGTTACAAAAAATATGCAATTCAGAAAGAAAATACTATTTGATCTCCTGATCAAGGGAATAACAAGTCACAGACTGAAATGGGATGGTACTGTATGATGATCTCACTAGAAATATTATTGTAAATTCTATACTAGATAAGCAAGCATCACAGTGGCTGCAAGCAAATAACATATAAAACTAGAATAACCCACCTGTTGATTTTGAATAACAAACGCTTCTTCCAGGGAAGGACGCAGCAACTCCATCATTTGAGTATCTGAGAAGTCGTAGCATATATGCTCTAGTATATCTTTATCAGCAACAAACCCCAACGCTCGAAACACAATAATGATGGGAATTTCAGTTCGAATGTAAGGAAGAGTGGCACGTATATATTGTCCTGAAGAACCCTGAAAGGGTAAAAATCCATAAATTTAGACATCGCATAAAATAAAACACACAACCGCAAAAAACAACCTGCCCAAAAAAGTCTCCATTGCACAATTAGCATTACCCCTTTGGAGCTAGTCCGAGAGAGCATGCGCACAAACATAGTACTGGGCGGTCTGTTCTGTGACTCGGCCATGGACCGAACTTCGGCCACATAGGCATACTTGTTGGGCTGCCTCTTCTTGAACACGTAGACATGGTTGGTGCTCATCTTCTCCTGAGCAATCAGAACCTTCTCACTCCCATTAATAATGAAATACCCACCTTGATCATACGGACACTCCCCAAGCTCAGTCAAATCCTTCTCCGAATTCTGGTACAACGTGCAATAACTAGACCGAAGCATTATAGGAACCTACCAATAACAACAACAACAATAATAAAAAAAAAAAAGAGTAATCACTAATGAGTCAGTCATTGAATGAATGAGCCAAAGCATTGAATAACAAAATTAAACTTAGCATTATCCAGAATTTAAGAGAGACACCCACCTTGCCAATGAAAACTTTGGTGAAATCCTGAGTCTCAGTGACTTCTTCACCATCGTGGCCCTTCTTGATGACCCTCTTGGAGACATCAACATACAAAGGAGCAGAATACGTAAGGTTCCTCAACCTAGCAGCCTTGGGAAACAGCGTGGCGGTTTCTCCATCAGACTCCGTCATCATAGGCTTACTCAAGTAAATCTGACCGAAGCTGATTTTGTAAATGGTCTGCACAATTGAATCAAATCAAGTCATCATTATTGTTAACCAAACAAAGAGAGAGAAAAAAATTGAATAGAATAGAAAAAGAGAGGAAAAAAGAAGGTATCTACTTCGGCGAAATCGGATTGGTGACCGGGATTGTGCTGCGACTCGGGTCGAATTTCGATGTCGGCGGACTCGTCCACGATTTCCTGCATGGTGTTCTGGATGAACTCGTCGAAGGAATCGAGTTGCTGCCGAACGAGGCCTTTCTCTTCGAAGTACGCGGAGATAACGGCCCACGCATCTTCCTGCGTGATCTCTTCCTCGTCGTCTTCTTCCTCCATCATTTGCTCGTCGTACTCCTGTTCCTCTTCCAAATCCATGCTTCTTCTTCTCACTCTCGAGACTGAGAGAAATTAACGTTAGTTAGGTTTGAATTGAGGTTTTCAATTTGAATTTCTGTGCGTGTTAGGATTGAGAGAAAGACGCGGGTTTGGGCTTGTGCGGGGAGTGAAGTAAAACAAACCCTAGCAGAGTAAGTTCGAAAGAATTGATTGAACGGAGGAGTGGGTCTTATATAGGCGAGAGGAGCGGCCAATGGACTTGGACTTTCTCGTGAAGCGGTGTGAACCGGGAAATTCTTGCCAACTAAATGAAATTAAATAAGTAAATGATTTTCTTTTCATGTCTTGATTGTCTTGAATAAAATCTTTTAAATTGAAGATAAATTAGGTGTGGAGTATTGTAAAAAAAAAAAAAAACAAAAGTATGGAAGCCATCATGAGTCAAAGATAAATTAAAAGCGACTAGTTGAGTTTTTCAGAGCAGTTATTGACAAAGACAAATTACTAGAGCATTAGTATGAAAGCCACCATGAGTCAAAGATAAATTAAAAGCGACCAGTTGAGTTTTTCATAGCAGTTATTGACAATGACGATAGATATTTTGCTCCAGTAACATAATAATAAAAGAAACTTGGATAAGTTATTGATTTGGTAATGGTAAGGTTATCGAATTAATGTGTCAAGTGTCATGTTAATAAGTCATTGGTTGAACCTTATAAACTTATATAAAATATATTATTGTAATTGTAATAATATAAATAGCTAAAGATACGTATGATCTTTTGAAGTAATTGTTGGTATGATCGAACAAGAGAAGAATTAAGAAACATTCAATCAATTAAGGGAAAAGAAGTATGAAAGGCTATGAACCTTCTCAAAATTTTAGGCTAGGTTATAAATATTGTTGTTAAGATCATGATTAAATCACACAATCCTATGTTTTGGAAAGGGTATTTTGTGCCAACTTGTTAATGGGATCGCTGATGTGTGGGATTATCGTGGGATCGCGATCTTCCACACTCAATCATAGGATCGACGATCCCCTGCGAGGCAAGGAAAATCCCATTTTTTCACCTCCGTAAGCGATTCCCTACCATTTGTTACTTATCTTACCTCTAAATTGTGAGCCGCTAGACCTTTCCTTTGCAACCGTCGAAGTTCCACCTCGTGTCGCTGCCATCGTGGTGGGTCGTCGTTGTTGCCGCCATCGCATTTCGATCACGCTGCTACCGCCGTAGATGGGTGTCATTGTCACGTTTGGGACTTGGGTCTCTTTTAGGTTAGCCGTTAGGGTTGCACTTGCACTTTCACAACAGTGGCACACTTAAATATCACTTAGTTTTGCAAATAAGTTGATGGGTCCTAGGGTTTTAGGGGAATTGGGCCAAACTTTTTTCTGTTTTCTAGCTTAATTTATTGGGCCTTGATTTGAGCCCAATTTAACTTATCTTTTTTGTTGTTTTTATATAAAACATAACACATTATTTAATAATTAAAAATAATAATAATATAAGTAAAAAAATAATGGTACTAAAAATATAATAAACTATTTAAAGCGTAACATATAATATAATATATAAAGTAAATAATAATAATAAAAAACTAAAAAAGCATAATATATGATATAATAAATTAAAGAATAATAGTAATAAAAATATGTATTATATATAAATATTTTAGGTAAAGGAAGGTAGGATCTTACTATCCAAGTTACGAGCTTATAACAATGACAATCCACCACGATGGTAAGATCTCGATTTTAACAACCTCGGTTATAAGCCCCAAATTATAATTATCAAACATCGAATTCCTAGGTGTTAATCACGGCAGAAGCTAGGAACTAATCAATCACACGTTAAACTTATATTATTGTCAATTAAATGCCTATAATATTTTCGTTAATCTCTAATATGGGGAATTATAGTGACACTCTCTTTCTAACACTATCTACTATTGGTTGAAATTTATTGAAAATTACCAATTATTGTGGTCTCACTTCTCATTTAATGACTCATTCTCTTGATTTAGAAGTGAAACCCATCAAAATTGGTTATTTCTAATAAATTTAAGTCAATCATAAAGAAGTGTTAGAAAGAGTGTCAGAGAGAATATCGCTAACATTCCTCTCTCTAATATAACAATTAATCCCTAATATGTCTCACTGAATCAATGGTGTCCTCCTATATATAGACCCACACACGAGGAAAAAGGATAAACCACAATTGCAACACCTTTTTCTTAATTTTCTTATTGTGAGAAATAATATACATACATATATTAAAATAACCAAAATACACACAAGAAAGGGATTGAATTGTATGTATGTATCTTTAAAAAGCTTTTTTCACAAATATAGTTTTTTATAAGCAAAAACAACTTTTGCACGAGAAAAACTTAAAAGCTTAAACATGATAAGGGATAAGAAGATCACAACAGAATTATACTGGTTCATTCTTCAACCAAGAGTTATGTTTAGTCCCTTCACCTGAAGGATTTCTACTATCAATAACTTACACAAGTATTATTCACAACCTCTTTAGGATTACAAACATGTAGCCTTTCTAGGTTATAACCAACAAGTATTCTTTTTTGATAAGCCAATTCAAGTTTTCATAAGTTCACATGTTTTCATAAAGTAACTCACGTAAGTGAGAATTTGAAACTTAAGTTCAAATACAAAAAATTAAAATTAAAGAATATGAAAGTATATTGAGCTCAAAGTATCGTCTAAGAAGATTGTTCAAATTGCTTTAAAAAGGCCTTAACTTCATCTTCATTAAAGTCTTGCTTATACAGTTAGGAGAGAAGTATCTGTTAATTTCTTTAGCTTTTTTATTGTGTAACAAAGGCACTTATCAGTCTGATAGGTTGACCTACTTTAATTTCCTGAGAGTACTAAGATAAAAGCTTCATGCTTTTTAATTAATGAAAGCATTTTTCAAAAAGACTTTATCCTTTTGTAAACGTTAAAGCACTTTCAAAACACTAGGCCAAAATTTCAAAGATATTTTAGACTTTTTGATATATAAAAGCTTTTCATCCACGTTAGATAAATGATATGAATCTGCCACAATCCAATAATTTCAAAGATCCTTTGTAATGAATGGAAGGCTCATTGACAAGAGCAAGATCTAAAACAAGCAAAAAGGTTTTTCAAAGCATAATGATGAAGCTAAAAGCTAAAGAAGGTTAAACTAAATTAGAGCTCAATCCAAGAATTGTCTCATCTCTACAGTTTGAAGATAAATTCAACAAACTTAAAGACAGTAATTTGAAGAGCACAATGAGTCCAACACTTTATACTAAAGATGTAGACGTGGGCTAGAGTTTGTTTGGATATATTACTTAGCTTTTGAGCTAAAGAATTAATTAAGGCCCATCTTTCTAATTTTCCATAAATTTTCATATTTAATTTTGAAGTAATAAGTTCATATGACTTTTCATATGTCTTAGGTCAATTTTTATGTTTTTAGGCTTCCTAAACCATTATGATGGTTAGTGAGAATTTATTTCCAGTGGATTTTCAGTTCTATGTGGGGAATTTAATTCTTAATGGGAACTCAATTCCTAGTGGGAATTAAATTCCCAGTGGAAAGTTTAGAGGGAAGCGTAGCCTATAAATAAAGGTAACCTTGTAGCTTTAAACCAGTTGAAGTTTAATGAAAGCAAGTTTTTTGATAATTTAGATTAGTTAGAGTTTTCTCTTTGGTTCTTTATAGAACTTTTCTTACTTGCCAAGGTTTGATCATTCTTGTGGCATCTTTCTACACTTTGGGTTGTTGTTTGTTGTACTTAAGGGTTCAAGTGAATCATCGAACCAAAATATTAGCTTTCTTGGTGTGAGTTCAAAGGTTCTAAACCTTGCTGGATTCACATCATTTGGCATCAGAGCTTTGGTCCTAAAATCGGGCTATATCCCTTTTTTTAGTTTTCTTCTTGCAATTTTGTTTCCTTTGTCCTCTTTTGTTATTTTCTTTTATTTATTCATCTTCATTTCCAATTTTTTTTTTTTGTTCATCTTCTTCTTTAAAAAGAAAACAACAACAAAAAAGTGAAAAAAGAAAAAAATGTGGAAAATAGCAAAAGAAAAAAAAGCATGAAAAAGTTCTAAAATAAAAAAAATGTTGGTTTTATAGTATTTACAAATTATTATTGTCTCAAGTTCTAGTTATTATTTCTTTAGTTCTTTTCTACTCATCTAATTTGTACTGCCTTCTGTTCCTAAAGTGTTGCATTCTACAAGAATTGTACGTGATAGACCTTGATTGAGTTAATTAAGTCCTCTAAAGAACTTATAAAGAAGACCAAGGGTGGAAAAAGGCAAGAGTGTTCTTCTAAAGAAAAAGCCAAACAAAGAGTGAAACATGAGGGAAAAATGTCATTTTTCTTGAGGGTAAAAACGTGAGGAAGTGTGAGGATTTTTTTCTAACAAGTTTTTCATGCAGTTTTCCATGGCAAGTGAGGATAACACATTCGATGGTGGAACTCCACAAAATATAGAGTTTACCTTAAAAGTCATGCAACAACAATTTGAACGTTCCAATGTAGTTTTTTATGAAATAAAGGATAGGATGGATAGACAAGAAGATATGATTGCAAATCTACAAAAAGAGCAATCAAATCGAGATCCTAATTCCTAACTTTTGGAAGCATAGGAAACATATAAAAGAAGAGAGCAAAAGGAAAGTTAATGAGAAAGATGAAAGGTTAAGTTGGAGGACCAAAAAAGAGGGAGGGTATTTCTACTAGTGCTAAACTCACTACATCTATTCATCCAACTAGAAGTAGGGAATTGAATGTCTCATTGCCCAAGGTGGAAGACATATTCAAATGACTTTGTAAAGCAAAGGATGAATTGTTTTAAGCACAAATGTTTCGTCTAGAGAACATGTATCAGAGTAAATGTTTCGTCCAAATGTTCGTCAGTCTCTTACTGTTGATCTTCTCTTCAGGTCTTTTATAGGCTTGAGAGATCTTGTATCTATTGAGAGATAGAGCCCTTGAATTTCTTCTCGTTTTGAGCTTCATTTAATGCATGGGAAGCTTGGTGCATAAATGCTTTTGACATGTCTACTTTTTAGGAGGAGAGAGAAGGAGTAAGTGTTCTTTCTTTCTACAATAACACTCTCTGAATGCTTGTACTGCCTTTTCTACTTATACCCACTACATTCTCCTCTTTGTACTGAACCTCGAAATGTATCTTGCTTTTGATCAGAGCTTGTACTTATACTCAGAGAAACCTTGCTTTTCATTAATTGCTTGGAATTCAAACATTAGAGCATATTCAAATAACAGAGGGAATATTAGAGATGGAGTATAAGAGAAGTTTAAACCTTAGCATAAAAAAAGCATAGAATAAAAAGCTTTTCTTGTGTAGCTTTGGATGAAGAAAACTTAGATGGATATAAAAAAATCAGAATGCAAGTTTTCTTAAAGACGTTGGACGAAAAAACGCATTGGACGCTAGATAGTTCATAAAACGCTTTGGGCGCAACTTTGTTTATGTAACGCTTTGGATGCTTGTTCTTTTATAAAGCATTAGACGACAGTCCATTTATGCGCGTTGGGCACAAGTTCAATTAAAACATTTTTAGTGTGTAAGATAAAAAAGATTATACCTTTGTAAGCTTTGGATGCATAAAATTTCATGCATTGCTCATTAAACTTATTAGTCCATCAAAGTTTAACATCATTTGTTATCATCAAAACTATGAGATTTTTTAAGGTTTAGACATCTTCCATGTTTTTGGTTCCAACATTTTCCTTCCCCTCCTTCTTAGCAAGACCTAGGTGGATGTAATGTTTGTCTAGACTTAGTCCCTTATTGTGCCTTAGTTGCTACCTAGGGTCTTATCACCTTGCTCTTACTAATTCTTAACATTAGGGTGTAATAACACTACCAACAATACTCAACACAATAATAATAATAATAATAATAATAATAATAATAATAATAATAATAATCGCAACACGATAATAACAATAGTGATAAACAGAAATATAATATAATAACTACAACACTAACATAATTATAATAATAACCCCAAATATTATAACAACAACAATACCCATACAATATAATATGATAACAATGACACTAAATATCATACAACAACAATAATAATATCAATAACGAATAATCATGAGGGTGATATAAACAATATGATTGCAGAGTCTTTATAAGGGTTTCCTTATAGCTTATTAATACTCGGGATTTTGGGGTGTTGCACGCTTCGTGCCGTTGATGACCTCTCGAAGCACAAATACAGTGGGAACCGAAGATGGACCTTTTGGACTGACTTTGGTTACTGTTCGGGTTCTAAATCGACAACGCGTAGAAGCAGAAGGAGCACATGGTTCTCCACCTTGCAAACTCATAGATGCACCTCGAGCCACCACTAAATATCGTTGATGCGCTCAATTCTAGTGTCTTGCAACATTTTTGTTGACTGCTCCTCCATAACTATGCCATGTGGTGCTTGTTTCTTGGTCTAAAGTCAAACATGTTGCTTGCTCACCATTGCGACCCGACGGATCTTTGTCGCAAGTTGTTGTACGTTTTGTTGTACCTTTTGGATTGGGGAAAGGCTGGCAACCTTTTTTCACTCTTGAATGTATTTGTTATATTTACCATTTCATGGCAAATGAGCTTAATTATGTTATAAATGAACGCATTGATCCCGATATCTGTCGTCCTTTAGTGCCAATAATTTATGGTGAGTTAGGGTTTTTGAAGTATGTGATTATGCCTTTTTATAATACTATTAAGGTTGAGGTTGATAATAGTAGAAATGGAAAGGCTTCACATTTTGGGTGGAGAAATTATGATGACATTAATGAATATTTTTGGAGAATGAGGTGTTTGAAAGAGGCTAGGGTGGCCTTTGAATTTTGAGTGTAAGTTTTTTAGACTATGCCGAAGGAGAAATGAGTGGGGAAGATGAGGTTTGTGGAGCAGAGGTCATTTTTGAATGTATATAAGAATTTTGATAGGCTTTGGGTGATGCTAATTTTGTTCTTTTAAGTTGCAATTATTGTTGCTTGGGAGGGTACCACTTATCTGTGGAAGGCCTTGGAGAGTCAAATGATGACACTAATATAGTTATCATTCATTTGTATTAGCTATTTATAACATCATGTAACAATGATAATGGTTAGAAGAAAAAAGAACGGTTGATCATGCATCAATAAAAGAAATGAATTATCAATAACATTTTTTTTCTTCTTTTAACTTTTCCAATGAAAGTTTATACTATATTGTAGCTAGTTTATTTTCATCCTTACAACAACACGTATTAATGTATATAACCAAAATCATTGTTTTAATATATAATGAAGAGAAATATGAACTAATATATCATCGGTCAAAATGAAATAGACTCGTATTCTTTAAGCAAGGTGTCGAATTCAAGCTTTGTGATAAAAAAAAGTGGTTGGAAATAGAAGATTTTACCAAAGGTGGTTAGCCATGTTCTCAAATGAAAATTAGTTATCATCAAAATTAGTAGACATTTTGTGTCAATGTCGTGATGACAAAAAATAAAATAAAATAAAGAGAAACATGATTTCAAAGAGAAACATAACTTTAAGCAATATACGTGCACGGTGCCATGGTCCAGTGATATTTTATTGTATAGAAACAAACAAATCTAATTAATGTTATTATAAATCAATCAATTTTTGTTCTCCAAATTTTGTAAATCTTTTATATAATCTTTTTTTCTTTTATCCAATTTTATTCTAAAAAAATCGGAAAATATCAATCAAATCTAATAGTAAAACATCGGACCAACTTAGATTAGATTTAAAATTATAATTAAATTGATCTAAATTCTACATTTCATGTTACGATCATATCAAAAAAAAAATTATCTAAAATTTTATGAAACCACAATTTTAAAACCCGGTTCGGACCGGCGGGGAACCGGTTAGGCAAGCGGTTCGAGCCTCTAATTGGATCGGGGATGTCATCAACCCGCTGTGAACGACTCGGCAGGGTTTCCGGATCAACCGTTGAACCGCGGGTTTCGGGTCAAACATAGCTGCTGCACTTATTTAAGTAAAATAACTTAAAACAACGTCCATCAGGACTCGATCCCACGACCTTCACCAGGGAGCAACGCGCGCCACCGCTACACCACTGGCCATTAGTTGATATTTATGTAACAAATATGATATTTATACCGTATATAAGGATTTACTCAAATTAACAAAAACTAAACTTAGCAAGACTCGAATCTAGACCTTCACGAGGCATACATACACTTAATTACTAAGCTAGAGATTATTAGCTTATACAATATTATCCAATTTAATATTTATACTATAATAATAACTAGTGCGTGTATCCCATGCAATGCACGGTGAATTTTTTAGTGAGAGACAAATAATTTTTTTAAATTTATATGTAACAATATATAATCAAATTTATATATCCAGTTTAAAAATATTTTATATATGAATTATATTTTAAGAAATTATTTATTTTACAATTATTAATTTAAATTTAACTATTTCTAGTTTCAAAAAGTATTTATAATAATTTTAAAGTTTAAAATTTTAAGAAGTCAGTTATAATAAATTTAAAATAATTATAGTAAATATGAATTTAATTATTTAAAATAATTATATGAATGTTTAATAATTTTCGCAAAAAAAGCTTCCAATTTCGTACTGAGTTTAGCTCATTCTTTTTCATTCAACTATGTCAATTTTTTTTAACATTCTTAAGTTGTGATTTAGTATCTTTTCACCTCCATCTATATCTCTATCTATTTTATTTGCTTGACTCCTCGAAATCTGACTTTAATGACGCCTCCATACTTTTGAAGAATTGTTTTTTTGTGTTCAAAACTCATGACCCTCACTTTGATACAAACATGAACCATACAAAATTAGAAAAAATAATTTAAACAAAAATTTAAAGAATAGAACAAATAGAAGAAGCAAGATTACCTTCTTTGCATTTATCTTTCTTGAACCTTGAATGCCTATAGGGGAAATTTCAAAACTTTCTCACGATTGTTTTAAATCAATAAAAAAAATGTAGAAGTAATAACAATATAGAGAAAAAGAGTCAGGCAGTTTTTGGCAAGCATTAAAATCAAACCCCTCACTCTCTGATACATTCTAGAACCATACAAAAAAAAAGGAGTTTTAAAAAAAGTATAAATAACAGAAAAAAATAGGAGAAATAAAGATTACCTTTGCCTTTAACTTTCCCGAACCACCAATTTTGGAGGAGGAATTTCATCTCTTTCATGATTGACATATTTTTGTAACCTCATCATTATATATCATTTAACAGGAATCATTATGAGACCATTCAATTGAAAAAGCCTAATGATTGAGGCATATTAAATTAAAATTTTTATTTTATTATTTTGAATAAGAATGAAGATATTTTGAATTATTATTATTATTATTATTATTATTATTATAAAGACGCTCCCACGCCCGTGTGTCCGCATTTCAATTGTGCTAAATTTGATATATATTATAAGAATTTCTTTACTATGCATTGACATGTAGTAAATTCATTTGTTAATTAAGAGAAATAATTTTCTTAGGCTATATTTGTTTTATTGTTAGAAAAATAATTTGTATATTTCTTTAATGAAAAAACACATTTTAATGTAATTTTTCAAGTTTTTCAAACTAACTCTTCTTAACTCTACTTTTTTTTTGAAACATTCTTAACTCTACTTTCAACCTTAAAACAAATGGATAATTACTTTATACAAAGAAAATAATTCTTAGAGCTCATTCGTCGGATGTAGCTTGATAAATGTATTGAAAAATCCAACCCATTTAAGTAAACTACTCTTGAAGATTACTGTCAAACGTTTCTCACATTCTTGCACTCAAATCATCCATAGCCATTTTGAAAAACCACATCACTTTTATTTCAAAATTCATAATAAACATTATAGTTTATCTAATTTTTTAAATACTCTTATTATTTGATTAAAAAAATCTTGACATTGTGGTCTAAAAACAATAATAAGTCTTTACTTGCTCACATATCATCATGGTCATGTAATTGTGCCGATATATCCTCACTGGTTAGGAAAAAATCTAAAAATTATTTTTAAAAAATTCTAAAAAGAAAATTTGATTTAATTTTTTTTAAAAATCACTCCAATATCACAAATGTAAGAAAAGAAACAAAAAGAAAAGTAAGAAGGAAAAAAGAATAAGAGAAAAGGAGAAAAGATAAAGGTAAAAAAATTGCAGAGAAAAATAATAGAAAAAGAAAAAAGTTTAGTATGTACCTGATTTTAATTCAGAGAAGTACATACTATGAATTTTTCACGTCCAAGTTTGCCTAATTGATGTGATTGGTGCTACCATGTATGGGAGAAAAAGCAATTACATCAAGCAATAAAGAGGGTTGGTGCAACAATACATAGAGTGGAATTTGATGAAATTGACAGTCAAAAAAGCAAATGATAGAGAAAATTGATTACTAAAGGATTAAATAATAAAAAAAAAACAGTGAAAAATAACAATTTCAAGATAGTAGCTTATGGAATCAAGAAGTAATATGATGTAGACCTTGATGCAACTTATCTATTGGTAATAGTAAACCTTCTGATATGCAAATAAATAAATTATAGTAAGGAAAAAATGAATTAAAACAGTCTGGATTTAACCAACAATGAGAGTGTACTTAACGTGTCTTCAAATGGCATTAGGTTGCTGCATTTCTGTTTTACAACAATGAGAGAGGAAAGTGGATTAGAAAGCAAAGCAATTTCATTCACTAATTTCAGGCTGAAAGTGTTAGGTGATGAAGAGGGATGAATTTATACAGTGGAATGAATTTATATAAGAGCATTGCCATGGTGGCCCACATACAGTATTAAGCCAGTAAATTTGTATCTCAATTGATGATATCAATTTTCGACAATCAACGTGGTTCAAAATGGGGAACATTAAATTAATTTAATATGAATTCTATATAAAAAGGTGATGTTTATTAGTCTGTTAAAAAAGGTGACATGGATCAAAATTTTATGAATTAATTATTTATTTATCTTATATACGTAAATTACTATTCCTATTATATTTTTTTGACAAAATATAAAAAAAATCTGTTAATTTATACAAATATTTTTTCAATCAAGCATTTTATTCCCATTTTAATTCGGGCAATATAATGTATTTTATATTTTATAACTGTGTATTGCAATTGAATCAAGCATAAATAAAACATTTAATTCATTCAAATCATTCAATATTATTTTAAATTTACAAATTAAAAAGGTGGCATTAATTGGTCTGTTAAAAAAAGGTCACCTTAATTTGAAAAGGATGAATTAATGCGCTCATGAAAGAATAATATGGCATGTTACATTTTGAAATTCAAATTTTTTGGGACCTATTTAGATGCATATAAAATTACCAACTTGTCTTGAAAGTTTTGGAGGGAAAAATTGTAGTTTGATGTATTTTTTTAAATAATAAAGAATAATAATTACTGATTAACAACTATACTACAAAATAAAAATTATAATGAAATATTATTTCTTTTATAATCTCAATAACGTTGAGATGTTAAAATCTTGCTGTCAAAATAATATTGTGGAATTATATTTAATTTGTGATGTAATTTTTTAAAGACTTTTTTTAAGGAAGGTTATGAAATTATAAATTTTTTTAATAGAGATCGAGTCATGCGATTTAATTAATGATCTACTGATTCAACTATTGACCGAATGATTCAGTACCTTGATCGGATCGATCACCCATTCGATTTTTAAAACTATGAATCAAACTACAAAATCCCGTATGAATAATTTCTAACCAGAAAAACGTGGCGAAAAACAAAATAAAAAAATAGAAACGCTATCCCCGTCGTTGTTGTCCGTACAAACGGCACACAACACAAGCAAAATAGCAAACGCACTGTTTCGACTACGAGAATTGTCAATATTAAATTGACGCCGTCGGATCTAAGTGTTTGGGTCGACAATCACATACGGTTTAGCTTGAATTAACACTTTTTAGATAAATGATTATTTTGGTTCTTAAATATAAAATGATAATAATTTAATTCCTGATAACATGAAAATTTTAATTTAATCTTTAAAGGGTAAAATATGTTTTGGATTCCTGTAAAATATGTAAAATATTAATTTTCCTCCCAAAAATTTTTCGTATTAATTTGATCCCTCTAAAATTGAAATCTATTTTTGTAACTCCCTATGAATATCAATAGTTTAATTTTTCTTTTTTTAATTTTCTAAATTTACAATAATAAAACATAAAAATTTGATAAATATAAAATTTATAATTCATTTCTACGTGTAAATCCATAACCACGTCAGATTATCATTTAATGAAATTACTAATGAGGACCTACAAAAATAGATTTCAATTTTAGAGGGACCAAATTAATACAAAAAATTTTTGGAAGATGAAATTAATATTTTATATATTTTACAGGAACCAAAAACATATTTTACCCATATTTAAATTTATAAAAAATATAACAATTATATTATGTCGTATAATTTAATGATATATCAAATTTTCCTAAAACATTACAATTTAATAATAAAATAATCTCAAGAAAACTTAACGGGAGAACATGATTTTTGCATTTTTTACACGTTTAAAAATTAAATCAGAATTTTGGTTGTTTTAAGAATTAAATTATGTTTACACGACCAAAATGGTAATTTACTCGCACTTTTTCTTCTTTCTTCTCCCAGACTTTTCATGTGTCATTGTGTCGACTCTCTTTCAACGAATCGTTTCCGATAAGGCTAGCATTCGGTAAAACCCACCCAATCAGAGAACGCCACGTGGAAGTTTCGGATGGCTGTTAAACATGTCATCAAATTAAAACGAAGCATCGCACACCATATCCCTCTGAAGCAGAAACTCAAACTCAACCGTTCACACACACACTTAGCGTGATACCAAGTACGTCGTCGTTTTAAGACTCGTTTTGCCGTAACGTAACTGCAGAGCGCAACGGCTTGAATGAATGCCATGGTGAGGAGGAAGGAGTGATAAAAAAAAAAAAAGCAGTACTATAAAAGCAGTGCCGTATACTGAAAACGACAACAAAATGGAGTGCGTTGCAGCGAGGAACTTGGCGGCAATGGCGTTTTGCGTGAGTCCTTCGTCGCGGTTGAGGTTGCGGCGGAAGAAGCTGTGGAGAAGACGAGCCGCGCCGTCGTGCGGCCACCGCGTGCGGTGGCTGAAGGTGGAGGCGAAGGCAGGGAGCGAGAGCTGCGTGGCGACCAAAGAGGACTTCGCCGATGAGGAAGATTACGTCAAGGCCGGTGGCTCCGATCTCGTTTTCGTCCAAATGCAACAGAACAAAGCCATGGAAATGCAATCCAAGCTCGCGGATAAGGTTTTCGGTTCTCTCGCTTATGCTTCTTGGATTTTGATTGTTGTTGTTGTTGTTGTTGTGTGTTGAATGTGGAGCTTCGTTTTGATCGGTCCTGAAAGGTTCGTGATGATTGGATGATTTTTCGTGCTATGTTTTTTATTTTTTTTGGTTGAAAAATTAGTGGATAATGTTTTAGGCTTTGTTTCGTTTTTTTCGCTGTTAGTACTGTAGCTGTTGTTTGAATAGTCATGTTCTTGATGCTACATGAATCAGATACAATATATATCCAATACGGCAATACAATTATTTTAAAAATATATTGGTTACATATACGTAATAAGTAAGATAATCTTGATATGAATAAAATTTCAATAAACATAAATAATAAGTATATAATTATAATAATAATTATAATTATAATAATACAAATCCAAATTAAGAACATGTTTTTTGAATATTACTAAAATGAACAAAATTATAATTCATTGTAATCGTAAATTGCTTTCTATTAATATATTACAAATAGAAATAATATTATTAATCTCATTTCTTTCTTAAAGATCATTTATGAAGAAGACAATTTCTATTTTTGTTTCAACAAGGAACAATGTTTCTATGCTTTTATATTATACATGTTTGTATGTCTTGTGTACTTGTATTGGATTTTTATAAGTTTTTTTAAAAGCTTGATACTTCACCGATATGTATTCAAGTATCTGACAGTATTGATATCAGGTATAGATACATGAAGAAAATTAAGTATAAGTGCTTCATAGGTCATCTTTAGAAGCTGATGATAAAAAAGTGATTGACTTTTTTTTTTCCCTGAGGAATTGCGTTAGATTTCTTTAGTACATATTGAGGTGTGATGGGTTTGGCTGGGTTGATCTTTTTGTTTGGTGACAGTGAAGCCATTGTTAAGTGTCATGTACTGTTGCACAAGGTTTGATGGTTGCGGAGATGCTTAACTAAATTGTGTTTTGGATTTCTGTTTTCATACTGAGAACCTGTTGTTAACCATTTGCAGTTGCCGCCTATAGGAGATGATATACTGGATCTAGTTGTGATTGGTTGTGGTCCGGCTGGTCTTGCTCTGGCTGCTGAATCAGCCAAGTTAGGACTAAAAGTTGGGCTTATAGGTCCGGATCTCCCTTTTACAAATAATTATGGTGTGTGGGAGGATGAATTTAAAGGTATCATTCTTGCTTCATCATTCTACTGATATTTTTTTAAAATATTGTGTCAGCCCACCCCACTCAACCCTAACTCACATGGACTAGGGCCAAAATGCCCTCATAGCCATGCAGGTTAGCGACAACAAGAAGAATAACAATAACCTTATTCTAACAAGTGAGGTCGATTACATGTATCACACGGCACCCATGGACGTGGTCAAAAACCAAATTCTCATAAATTATTTACCATAAGATTCCTTTTAATAATTTCCTATAACGTCCTTATTGGTCCTTCATTGGTTTCACAGGACTAAAAACCATATAATTTATTCTCTTTCGCGGGCTATTTTTTTGTGCATGTTCAAACCACTTTAATCAAATTTTTGTCATCTATCAGAAAACTCAGGAGAAGAGATGGAAGAGATGCAAGTAATGCCCATTTGATGAGGCCATAGATCATAAAGTTGAAAGAAGAGTAAAGGAGTTCCAACAAAGTAACTCATTGTATTTGATAAAATGATAAAAGATGGATAGTACATACAGATTGATATAGTATTTATAGGAAACAAAAGTATGGAAGCTACTAGAATGAAAGCCTAACAAAACTAACACTTAACTAAGTAACTAGCAGTTGTAACAGCCCCCCTCAAGCTGGTGGTGGTGTTGTGAGAATCACCATAACCAGCTTGACCAATAGCATGTCATAACCATGGTGACTTTTGAGCAAGCAAGAGGCAGACAGAAACAAGCTGGTCAGTAGCTTTCTCATTTGGATTGCTAGTTGCCAAAGCAACATTGGCAAGATTATCCTGTGTGCGATCTGTAGCTATGGCTGGTATTGGCTCAAAACATTGATCTTCAGTTTCATGTTCAGAACCAAATGCAACTGAATCCAGAAAGTGTATTATCATACCATTATTGATGGTATCAGCGCAGCTATGACTAATGGGGTCAGGCTCCAACCATGTTGTTCCTAACAGAACAACATTAAGCTTCACAGCCGGATAAGCAGTATATTTCCTTCCCTTGAGAACACCAGTAGCAGCTAAAATTTGTTGGCTATGACAGATAGATTCCACTGGCTTCTTATTTTCAATGGAATGCTTCAACAAGGCAATGACTGGTTCATTCAATGCCAAATACTCAGGTGATCGACCTCCAAGGATGACAAGAGCATCATAGCCTAAAGAATCCACATCATTAAAGGTTGCTGTTACATCAAAAATATGTCTTGGTTTCTCACTGTAAGTTTGATCTTCTTCAAAATCATGAACAGTTGTTGGGCAAGTGTTACCAACCTTCTTTGAAGGGTAAATTGCATCAACATGACATCCTAAAGCCTGAAGGAACTGAAAAGGAACCTTGACCACAAAATCTTCCATGTAATCCTTTCTTTCTTTGCTTAATCTCATAGCAAATATCAAAGGCTTTGGAAGAAGAAACACACCAACTCTTTTATTGTTGACATTTCTCATAGGCAAATACTCAAACAGTTTCTTTGCATCTTCAGTTCCTCTAAGAGTTTGATCAACAAGTTGCTGAACAGAGCATATCCCCAAGGAATTATGCCAATCCGATGGCCTTCCTCTTCCATTTGGCAAAGCAAACCCTTCCTCAATGGTGAGATAAGAAACACTAAAAATCCAACTACCAAGATCGAAAAAACAGAATCCTCTTTTCACCAAAGCTTAAAGCCCTCTTAATAGCACATGCATAATCAATCGGGTGATGCACCAGCAACTCAAACTCACGAAATTTCAAGTGATAATCATGAATAAAATTTTTATCATTCTCAACTGACATCGCATTGCAACCCATAATCACCTGGTATTCAGTATCGTCTTCTAAATCCACTCCCTGAATCGAGACCTCTGAACCCTTTTTAAGTGCCTCCTTCATGTGTGCAGCATCAACATCATTATCTTCAGGAATTTCAGCCTCGTTATCAAACAACTCATCCGCGAGAAAAGAATCTGCAAGCGTGACCTCGTCTTTGTCATCTTCTTCATCTTTCTTTGCCTCGATCATGATCCAATCAATGCTCCCAAAAATGAAATTGTCAGAAACACTCAGAGTCTCCATTTCTTTTACTTTTGAAAGAGAAGACTTTTGCTCTTTGGACAAGGGAACGAATATGCTATGGCTTCCAATCATCACAAACTCTTCTTTGTTTTCTTCAGCCATCACAACCTCAGCAAATTCTTCTGTTTCCATTTCGTCATCTTCAGCTACAGCGGAAACGGAATCGTCATTGCTCTCTCCAAGAGAGAGCTTTGATACCATATCAGAAAACTCAGGAGAAGAGATGGAAGAGATGCAAGTAATGCCCATTTGATGAGGCCATAGATCATAAAGTTGAAAGAAGAGTAAAGGAGTTCCAACAAAGTAACTCATTGTATTTGATAAAATGATAAAAGATGGATAGTACATACAGATTGATATAGTATTTATAGGAAACAAAAGTGTGATTTTAGGGACTGCTAGGGTAAAATAAAATATAGGGAAGGCAGAATACTTATTATATTATTTCAGAAATAATAGAGATACATATATATAGGCAGCGCAACCTGATTACATGATAAATGCAAAATAGAAAGTAAATAAAAGGGGAATCAGATCATATCAAAGAGATTTGATTCTGACCCAAAATAACAAATCAGATAAGATCAGATTATTCAGGTAGGATTAAATAATTCATATCAGAATAATCTGATCTTGATCTTAATTATTTAATGCTAACAAAAAAATAAATATACAGTTGTCAACACCCCCCCTCAAGTTGGTGCATAGATGTCTAGCATGCCCAACTTGCTTACAAGGAACTCAAAGTTGGGTCTAAACAGTCCTTTTGTGAGAATGTCGGCAACTTGCTGTGAAGTAGGAACATAGGGCATGCAAATTAGGCCCGCGTCCACCTTTTCCTTTATAAAATGTCTATCAATTTCAACATGCTTAGTTCGGTCATGTTGAACAGGGTTCTGGGAGATACTAATTGCAGCCTTGTTATCACAATACAGCTTCATCGGAAGAGTCATAGGAAGCTGCAACTCTTCTAGAATCCTTTTAAGCCATAGAATGTCACAAACACCTTGGGCCATTGCCCTATACTCAGCCTCAGCACTGCTCCTGGCTACTACATCTTGCTTTTTGCTCCTCCAAGTAACCAAGTTTCCCCAAACAAATGTGCAGTAACCGGATGTTGATTTTCTATTAGTGATGGAACCTGCCCAGTCTGCATCTGTGAATACCTCAACAGCTTGCTGCCCAGTTTTTTTAAAGAACAGTCCTCTACCTGGAGCACTTTTAAGGTATCTTAAAATTTTGTAGACAGCCTCCAAATGTTCTTCATGTGGTGACTTCATGAATTGGCTCACTAAACTGACCGCAAAGGCTATATCTGGACGGGTATGAGATAGATAAATTAACCTCCCCACTAACCTTTGATACCGGGCTGTGTCTACAGGGTCTCCTTTGCCTTCACTCCCAAGTTTCTGGTTGGGATCAATAGGAGTATCAGCTGGTCTACAACCCATCATCCCAGTTTCTTTAAGAAGGTCCAGGATATACTTTTGTTGAGACACCACATTCCTTTTCTTGATCTTGCAACCTCCATCCCTAAAAAATATTTTAGGGATCCAAGATCTTTAATCTCATACTCAGTAGCAAGGGATGCCTTCAGATTATTTATTTCTCTAGAATCATCCCCGGTAATTATAATATCATCCACATAAACAATTAACACAACCATCCTTCAAAAGAGTGTTTCACAAACATGGTGTGATCACTTTGACATTGAGAATATCCCTGCTTCTTAATAAACTGGGCAAATCTTTCAAACCACGCTCTAGGTGACTGTTTCAAGCCGTAGATAGACTTTTGGAGCTTGCAAACTTTTTGATTGAACTTAGATTCAAAACCAGGGGGTGAGTCCATGTAGACTTCCTCTTCTAAGTCTCCATTTAAAAATGCATTCTTCACATCAAGTTGCTGTAATGGCCAATCTAAATTTACAGCCAATGATAAGAGGACTCTAATAGTATTAAGTTTTGCAACAGGAGCAAAAGTTTCTGAGTAATCAATACCATAAGTCTGGGTGAAGCCTTTGGCAACTAGTCTTGCCTTGTACCTCTCAACAGATCCATCTACCTTATACTTGATGGTAAATACCCATTTGCATCCCACAGTTGTTTTTCCTCTAGGCAAGTCCACCTCTTTCCAAGTCTGATTTTTTTCTAGAGCTCTCATCTCCTCCAAGACAGCTTCCTTCCACTTAGGAACCCTTAGAGCCTCCTGTATATCTCTTGGAATTTCTGTTTTTGTCAGTTCACAAGTAAAAGCTCTAAAGGTAGGAGACAATTTATCATAAGATATAAAATTGGAAATAGGATGCTTTGTACAAGACCTTGTACCTTTCCTGATAGCAATAGGAAGGTCAGAATTGTCAAAAACGGGTTCAACAATGACAGAATCAGTAAGAACAGGTTCAGGTTTATCAGTATTTTGAATGGGTTGAACAGAATTAGAAGAGTTCTTACCTGATGGATCATCGGATGCCTGACAGTTTTGAGGATCATTTGGTTCTATTCTTTGAGGTCTTTTTTTCCTTGAGTAAACACGGTCAAAGGGTTGGATACCTTTGTTACCAACTCTAATTGTCTCATTTTCAACTTCTGGTTCTAACAAGACAGCTTCTTGAATATCATATTCATGGCTGTCTTGACTTGGTTGGCTTGAGTCACCCAAATTTTTTGCTTTTTCAGTATCTCCTAAATTTTCCAAAAGATCCAAATTGTTTGAGAAGTCTAAGTTTTGTGTTTCAAAATATTGAACATCTTCCTCTTGTCTCCCCCCCTGAAGATGATTACTAAAAAAAGGAGTTTTCTCAAAAAAGTTAACATCCATGGTAACAAGGGTTTTCTTGGAAATAGGATCAAAGCATTTGTATCCCTTTTGGTTGGGAGCATAGCCAACAAAAACACATTTTTTTGCATTAGGCTCAAGTTTCCCATGGTTTGGTTCATGAATATGTACAAAGACAGTGCACCCAAATATTTTTAGGGGTAGAGTACATGAGAGCCTATTATTTGGAAAAGCATTTGTGAAAACATCAAATGGACTTTTGAAATTCAAGATTTTGCTAGGCATTCTATTTATCAAATATGTTCCGGTGAGAATTGCTTCGCCCCAAAGATATTTGGGTGCCTTATTTTGAAACAATAATGCCCTAGCAACTTCAAGAAGGTGTCTATTCTTTCTTTCAGCCACTCCATTCTGTTGTGGAGTGTCAACACAAGAGCTTTGATGAATTATGCCATTTTCAAGGAAAAACTTGTCTAAGTGCTTGTTAAAAAATTCCCTTCCATTATCACTACGAAAAACTTTGATTTTCACTTGAAATTGTGTTTGTATCGTTTGGAAAAAAGTTTTGAATATGCTCTCAACCTCAGATTTTGTTTTCATCAAGTAAACCCATGTTATTCGAGTGTGATCATCTATGAAGGTAATAAACCATCTTTTTCCATTCGATGTAGGGTCCCGACAAGGACCCCAAACGTCACTATGAATTAAGGCGAATGGACTAGATTGTTTATAAGCCTTAGGGGAATAAGGGGAACGATGATGTTTTGCAAATTGACACACTTCACAAGAAAACAAATTTGGATTTTTATTTTTAAAGAGGTTAGGAAATAAATGCTTTAAATACAGAAAATTGGGGTGACCTAGCCTATAATGCCATAACATTATTTCTTCATCTTCATGAATAAAAATTGAATTGAGACAATTTTTCTGGAGTTTCTCCATAGGACCAGCCTCATCTTCAAAGAAATAGAGACCATCAACCTCTTTAGAACTGTCAATCATCCTCCCCGAACTCAACTCCTGAAATTTACAAGTAGAGGAGTCAAAAATAGCCAAACAATTTAAGTCTTGTGTTAATTTACTTATAGACAGCAGATTGCATGATAAATTTGGAACATGAAGAACATTGTGAAGGGTTAAAGTTTTAGATATAGGAATAGAACCAACACCAGCAATAGTAGAAAAAGTACCATTGGCTATTTTGACCTTTTTGTGAACTGCACAAGGACTATATGTGGAAAACAATTTTGAACAGTTTGTCATATGGTCAGTGGCTCCAGAATCAATGATCCATGTAGCCTTGGAAGCAGGTTTAGTACTAAGGAGAGCAGCAGAGAAAGAGATACCTTTTTGAGCTAAAGAAGAAGATGGGGTCACTGACATTTTTGTGGTAAAGAGTTTATACAGGTGCTCTAGTTGTTCCTTAGTGAACGGAGATGACTCGGAGTTGCCCTTTTGCTCTGCATTTTCTTCATTTGATGTCTGGAAAGCCCGACCCTCTCCAATTGGTTTCTTTTTCGAATTCGGTGGTCTTCCATGAAGTTTCCAGCAGGTTTCCTTAGTGTGCCATGGCCTTCTACAATGATCACACCAAGGTCGCTTCTTTTTCTCCCCTTCTAGTTCATGTCCCTTGGTAGTCAAGGCTGAACTTTCAGCTTCCTGCACCCTTGTACCATCAGAGTTTCGCAGCATGATCTTCCTCTTGGATTCCTCTCTTCTAATTTCAGAGAACACTTCCCGCATTGACGACAACGGTTTTCTGCCAAGAATTCTACCACGAACTTCATCCAGTTCTTGGTTGAGACCTGCTAGAAACATGTAAACTCTATCATTCTCTTCCCTCTTCTTGAATCTGGTTGCATAATTGGGATTTTCCCAATCATCCTCATAGCATTGGTTTAGCTCTTGCCAAAGAGTGAACATGAGATTGTAAAAGGTTGTGACATCCTTGTCTCCTTGTTTGGACTGCCACAGTCGAGTCTTAAGTTCATAAATTTGAGAAGAGTTCTCCAAGTCAGAATAGCAATCACGGACTGCCTCCCACACATCTTTCGCAGTTGGGAGGAATAAGTATGGCTTCCCAATGGAAGAGTCCATCGAGTTGATCAACCACACAATGATTAGTGAATTTTCTGACTTCTATCTTGGGAAAGAGGGGTTGGTTGTTTCTGGTTGGGGAGTCGCTCCGGTCAAGTAGCCTAGTTTCCTTTTGCCGTCAAGGGCTAGTTTGACAGATTGAGCCCACTCGACATAGTTTTTACCATTCAGTTTTTGGATCAAAAGCTGTAAGTTGGTACCCGTGGACAGAGAATCAGATATGATAGGGACTGATGCGGTTTCAGGACTACCAGAATTAGTGGAAGACATGGTGGAGGAATTTCCTCCAGTCGTAGAGGTTTTTTCCATGGCGAGCTACCACAGGATCAGAGCCAAAAGCTCTGATACCATGTGATTTTAGGGACTGCTAGGGTAAAATAAAATATAGGGAAGGCAGAATACTTATTATATTATTTCAGAAATAATAGAGATACATATATATAGGCAGCGCAGCCTGATTACATGATAAATGCAAAATAGAAAGTAAATAAAAGGGGGATCAGATCAAATCAAAGAGATTTGATTCTGACCCAAAATAACAAATCAGATAAGATCAGATTATTCAGGTAAGATTAAATAATTCAGATCAGAATAATCTGATCTTGATCTTAATTATTTAATGCTAACAAAAAAATAAATATACAGCTGTCAACAAAAAGTATGGAAGCTACTAAAATGAAAGCCTAACAAAACTAACACTTAACTACTAGTGATTTGTTGTTGGGCCAATTGTGCCTTGTTGTGGGCCTATCGTGCCACCCGCTATCGGGCCGCTATCTGACCACCCGCAGATGTCTAGTCCTGCAAACTTCACGCTTGAGATGTCCAGTCCTCGGCGTGAGGGGGGTGTCTTGGAGATCCCACATCGACTAGTGATAAGGCCAAAATAGTGTATATAAGTGGGGGCAACCCTCACCTTATAAGCCGGTTTTTTAATGTTGAGTTAGGCCCATAATCCACTTTCTAAGATCATCTTTTACACAAAAGGTTTTATACCAATATCTCTGTCACAATTATTCCCTATCCCATCCTTTCTTATGCCGTCTCACATCCATCTTAATATTCTCATTTAATATCCATCTTAAACACAACATTCTGTACCATAAAGTATAACTGGTTATATAGTAGTACGATAAAACTTCTCTTTGAGCTTAATCAGTACTTTGTGATTACAAATAACCCCTGAAGCCTTTCTCCCTTTTAACCACCCAATTTATATCTTGTATGTGACATCTTTATTAATTTTCCCATTATTTTATACTATTGATCCCATATACTTTGTGATTACAAATAACCCCTGAAGCCTTTCTCCCTTTTAACCACCCAATTTATATCTTGTATGTGACATCTTTATTAATTTTCCCATTATTTTATACTATTGATCCCATATACTTAAACTTAGAAACTTGTGGTATGACATCTTCTATTTTTACCTCCAAAACATTTTCGTTGTGTCTTGCTAGTGTTATAATGCATATACTCTATCTTGCTCCTACTCAAGTGAAAATTCTTTGATTCTAAAATCTATCTTAGAGCTCAAGTTTAGAGTTAACAGTTTTCCTTGAATCTTCAATCAGAACTATATCATCTGCAAATGGCATACATTTAGGGATAATCTTTTGAGCAAACTCTTTTAATAGTAATTTTGTGAACTTAAGTAATACATGCCTAACAAATTTCATTTAGTTGGATAAACTTCTCTATACGCTTATATGAAAAGAAAATAAGAAGGTAAAATACATTGAACTTCTTCATAAGTTAAAATCAACTTATGCATCTTAACTTTCAGAGAAGTTAAATGAAAAAAAGCTATAAAAGCTCAATTCATTTTAATGGAATTTCTAAATGCTTATAAATTATGATGAGCAGTAAACTCTATGATATTTTGTAAGTTTTCAATTTGGAGTTATGACATTTTGACCTATAAAGCAAGATGTTTTCTTTTTGATTGATGCATACTTGCTTAGTTGATATTATGCATTGATAAACACAATTCATTATAATTTCAGATCTCGGACTTGAAGGTTGCATTGAGCATGTTTGGAAGGATACCATTGTCTATCTCGACAATAAGGACCCCATTTTTATTGGACGTTCCTATGGACGTGTCAGTCGGCATCTGCTTCATGAGGAATTGTTAAGAAGGTACAACCGTCCAACTGTTGGTGATATATTTACTATCACTGTTATTTCTACTAATTGTAATTTGATTTCCTAATAACAATTATTTTATTTATTTTTGTAGATTTTTGATTCATATTAATTTTCCCTAGGTGTGTCGAGTCAGGTGTCTCGTATCTTAGCTCAAGAGTAGAAAGTATTAGTGAGGCGAGCAATGGTCATAGTCATGTTGTCTGTGAATATGACGTTGTAGTGCCCAGCAGGTATGACAACTCACATGCTTCTAAAAGTTTTATCCATTTATCTATTATATATGGAAACTTCTGACATGTTATTATAGGCTTGTTACTGTTGCATCAGGAGCTGCTTCTGGGAAACTGTTGCAATATGAGGTCGGGGGTCCGAAGGTTTCTGTCCAAACAGCTTATGGTGTGGAAGTTGAGGTTGGAAGCTGGCTCTATGTTTCTGTTTCTCAGTTTACTACCAAGTGTTTAGTTTATAGATTGATGCTAGTATCATTAAAAATATCTTGCATATTAACATTAATCGTTGAGAATCCTTTCTCATATTTCCTTTTTTTTTTTTTTTGGTGAATCTCATATTTCCTGAAGGTCCACATTTCTCCTCTCCTGCATCTTTTTAAATGTGTGACCTAGGAAAATCGCTTGTTTTGTGTTAATATGATTGAATTGTTATTCTGTATAACGGAAGCAGTCTGGTGACAAGCTACTGTTTTAATTTCTTTGACTATTTAGTGTCAATACATTTTCATTAATAACATAGTTTATAAGTCTGTTTAAATCAGACCAAAATTGTTGCTTCTTTTTGTCGTACTTTTTTAATACCATTAAATTAATTAATATAGGCCTTTTTAAAGCAAATCAATTATTGGAGCTTATTTGCAAAGTGCAAAATGACAATATGAAAAATAACAATAACATTTTTGGTAAACAAATCAAGAGGGATTGTTCCTAGGTCAGGTAGTATTTAAATATTAGTCTTTCTTGTTCCATCTCTTTAACCATATATCGTGTTTATATTTTTATTAAAAAAATTTAAATACATAAGATGTGATAGCCTGTAATATTGACATCTATTTTTGTTACAATATCAGGTGGAAAACAATCCTTATGATCCAAATCTGATGGTTTTCATGGATTACAGAGACTACATGAAGCAAACTGTTCAATGTCCAGAAGCAAATTATCCAACATTTCTTTATGCAATGCCCATGTCCCGTACAAGAGTGTTCTTTGAGGTTTGCTCCATGTTTTTAAGTTTAGTGTTTTACATTACGTGTTACAGTTCTGTTAACTCTTTATGTAAAATGGCAATTGCAGGAAACCTGTTTGGCATCAAAAGATGCCATGCCTTTTGATTTACTAAAGAAGAAGCTCTTTTCGAGATTAAACACAATGGGGATCAGAATTATGAAAACTTATGAAGAGGTAAGGTATTGAAAATGCAAGGTTTGATTGTTGATTATGTATAAGGAGAACAGTTTTGGAGTTGAAATCCTGTGCTTCCCTTCATAACTGTGTGTTATCCTCAAGCTCAGTTTTCAGCTGTTCTTGGAGCTTTTACATTATAATTTTTAAATAATAATAATATGAGATGTACAAGATCTTCTAGTGCATCTAAGCATCTCTTGCGTCTGAATTTGAATTTTGAGTGCCCAAAAGAAATTACATTTCATCTATAAATTTTTATGTAGGAATGGTCTTATATCCCAGTTGGCGGATCCTTACCAAACACAGAACAAAAGAACCTTGCATTTGGTGCAGCTGCCAGCATGGTGCATCCAGCCACAGGCATGACTTCATCACATTTTCATTTAATGGATATGCTTAATTTAATTTATTGCCATTCAATATCTGTTTTTATCCAACAGGGTACTCCGTTGTGAGATCTTTGTCAGAAGCTCCGAAATATGCTTCAGTAATTGCTACTATTTTGAAAGATGGCCATGCCAAGGACATTATTACTCAAGAAAGAAGAAAGGAGAATCTATCTATGCAAGGTAATCAAATATAGTCATTATCAGAGCCATAGATATAAAATTTATTCAGTTTCTCTAAAATTGCATAACTATGCTTGTTTTGTTTCTTTCCTCAAACAGTTACTGTCTAGCACAAAATTGTAGATTATTTTTATTTTTATGATATAGATTTTATGTATATTACCAAAAAGTTTGAGAGCTGACACTCAGACTTAATGGTGATGTGAAGCCTTTTTACTTGTATACACATTTGAATTTTCTTTTTCTTTCAGCTTGGCATACACTTTGGCCACAAGAAAGGAAACGGCAGAGAGCATTCTTTCTTTTTGGATTAGCTCTAATTCTGCATTTGGACATTGAGGGCATTCGAACATTCTTTCGTACTTTCTTCTGCTTACCTGATTGGTATGGTCTATTTTCTCTCATGTATTTGGTAGATTTCTTGGAATTTGCTTTATAATGTTTTCCAAGTATAATATGACTAGGATCTCATGCTTAATTTTTAAGATCTATATAAACGAAATTCCCTAAGGTCTATATAACCTCTTTGGATCTTCATAATGATCTAAACTTATGTGTGGACAAGATGACCAGAGATATAAGGAAGGTAGCAAAAGTGACTCACGGTGAAATAAGAGATTGTGTACCTAAGAGGAAAGAATCTTGGTTTTTGACTGCGAATGTGTGTGATAAAGTTAAGGTTAAAAGGAAATGTTATGAAGTGGGGTCTTTAGGTAAGAATGCTGAAAATTGGAGAAAAAATATAAGGTATCTAAGGAAGAGACCAAGAATGAAGTGAGCAAAGGAAGAGCTAGAACTTTTGTCAGGTTTTAGGCACCAAAGATGGAGAAAAATATTTACAGGCTTGCTAAATGTCGGGAAACAAGGACAAGAGATTTGAATCAAATGAAATGCATAAAAAATGGAGAAGTTAACTTCTTGGTTATGGAAGAAGATATTAGGAAAGATGGAAGAATTACTTGCATGTGCTATGTAATTAAGGACATGAATTTATATTTCACTCTAATTAGCTACGCAATAGAGATGAGGACCAAAGTTATATCTTTTATTGTAGAATTTTCAGGAGCATGAGTTAAAAAAAGCTTTGAAGAGGACAAATAATGACACATCAGTTAAACGGGATAATATATATACTTAGATATGGAAAGACCTACGAAAAAAAGGCATTAGTTGGCTTTCAAAGTTGTTTAATGGTAATATGTGGTCTAAGAGAATGTCCGATGGGTGGAGAAGAAGAACTTTAATCCCTATCTATAAGAACAAAAGAGATACACAAAGTTGTGCAAATTATAATGGATTAAGCTCATGAGCCATACGATATGTGGGAGAAGGTAATTGAGCAGAGATTAAAACAAGAGACTCATATTACTGAAAATCAATTTGGTTTTATTATCTGGGAGGTCGACCATGGAAGCAATATACTTGCTACAATAATTAATGGGGTGATATTAGAGGAATCAAAAAGACTTACGTCTGGTTGATTTGGAACAGATATATAACAGGGTGCCAATGGTGGAAGGCTCTGGAGAAGTGAGCCATGTATGTTGCCTATATTTGAGCAATCAAGGATATGTATGAGAAGGTCAAATGTGAGAACACAAGGTGGTGTAACGGTAGATTTTCTTATTAACGATAGATTTGGATCAAGAGTCAGCTTTGAGCCCTTGTCTTTTTACCTTGGTGTTAGATTTGTCTTTTTGTGGATGATATGATACAGTCCTAGTTGGAGAGTTGAGAGATTAAATAAATGAGAAGTTAGAGATGTGTAGACAAGTTCTGGAAGCACGGGACTTCCAATTAATAAGAAGTAAGGAGAGTATATTAGAAGTGAAAATTGAAGACTATGCCTTACAAGAAGTCACCCTTGCCTGGAGTTGACGTTTTGTTTCAGTGACCAGAATTTGTCGCAAGGATTAAGGTTCATTTGAAATAGAGGCTACAAAATTAAAACGTTAGTTTTGCTTCTTCATTGGTGATCATTATAGATGATACTAGAATGAAAGCCACGTGTTTTAACTCATTTAGTTAACTCTAATAGGATTAACTGGGAAACAACTTGTATTCATAAGATGGATTATGATTATCCCATCTCAGACCCTAGTAAAACTTCTTGTTTTCATTTACTTGGGATTTTACTAAAAGCTTTCTAGAGACTACAACTTGTTGAGATTAGATAAACCATTTTGCTTTCTCGTGTTACAACTTAAAAACCTGACCTCATTGTTTATTGCTTAATCCCCCAACGCCCTCCCTAATTTTTTGTGATAGAAACTGCTTTATACTATGGAATTATCGTTAAATGTTTATTTTTTCCTCGCAGGATGTGGCAGGGATTTCTTGGCTCCTCTCTCTCATCTACAGATCTTTTATTATTTGCATTCTACATGTTCATAATAGCACCAAATAACTTGAGAATAGGTCTAGTCAGACATCTGCTTTCGGATCCTACTGGTGCAACTATGATAAAGACTTACTTAACGATATAGTACGTTTCTATAACTTATTTATTATTCCCCACGCTAGGTACCCTGTATTGGGAGACGGGTTAGATTACTATAGGAGCCACAATAGTAGTTCGTAGATTCTTGTATAGACATACATATTTTATTAAAACCAGATATGTTCTTATGATTTTTATTTCCCATCTGATATTAAAGTGCACGTCTATTTATACGCTTCTTGTAGCTCTTTTGGTGATAGATTCACAGTTAGAATGTGCTTCTCATCTGTCTTTTCTTTCCCCTCTGAAGAACAATCATTTCTGGTTTAAGAATAGATAATTTGACAATCAACTTTCACAGGGTATTTTTTGTTATGACGAGCATGAACTAATTTGCAACTCAAATTATATATTCAAATCTAAACTAAGCTTACGATTAGCTAATCGGCCAATTCATGAATCCTAGCTAACTCCACATCCCCAAACCAGAACTTAGCTTTTACCTATAACAATCTACTTCTAAAAGCTTTAGGAGTTACAAAATGTGTATGAACAGACTTCGTGATCCTCAAGTCGTTACGCAAGCAATGCAGTCTGAGGCTTCAGCTCAATGTTATCATACTTGAATCGGTCATCGACTTGGTCGGGATACTAGGTCATTGAGTCACGAGTCGACTCGGTGAGTCACTAGTTGACCCGCATGACCCGATCTATATTAAAAAAATTCTAATAATTTCATAACCTGTAAACTTGTACACTTTTTTTGTGTGCAAAAAGATAGCTTATAAACTTATACTCTTAAAGATTTAAAGTTTAACAAAATTCAACATATTTAGAAGCATAGTTACGAACTTGTTTAAGAATCTTGAGCAGCATATTTTTTTCAAAATTCAACATATACAACCTTAAGTTATAATTTAAAATATATCATTATCATCTATTTATTAAAACTATCATTGTTGTACACCGACAGACATACATATATATATATATATATATATATATATAACCTATTTTATTTAGACAATACAATATTTTCATTCATTCCATTATTGTTCTCATAAAAAACAATCATTTTTCAAACCAGTAAGTATATTGGATGAGATAAGATAAATACAAGTTTTACTTGTAGATGACAATATGAGCCAAGGAGAAAAAGCCAAATTGGAAGTGACAATAGCTTTATCATCTCAAATCCTAATATGCGATTATACTTGTTAAAAAAAAAGGTAAACAAATTTATAAATAACATAAGTGTAAGATATAAATGGAATTTTCTCATAAAAAAAAAACCGTATGACCCACCGAGTCAATCGAGTTGCCGAGTCACCGGTTCAATCTCTAAACCCGCTGAGTCAAACCGGGTCACACCGGGTCTGTTGCATGTCCGATCCAATTGGTGGCTCGGATCGGTTTGGTGTCCGGTTCCCGGGTTAACGGGTCGACCCGGCCGGTTCGAGCCGGGTCTAATAACACTGCTTCAGCTCACCTCATAAAGCTGAGTCACCCACAACACACACTATCTTAGGAGGGATCATCTTCCTCCCTCAGGTATGCAAGTATTTCTACATATTATTACTCTAGTTGCGTCCATATAAAGGTATTTGGTTGTATGTGACTTATTGGTAAAATTAGCTATGAAAAAGGACTATGTGTAACATCCTCATTTTTAATTGGTCTATTTTCTTTTTATTAATAATTTAATATTGATTCATACTATTGTGATCAAAATTTCCTGTTCTACTTAATCGTGAATTTTTAATAATTATTTCGGACCAAAGTCCGGAAAACTATTAAAACAACGATTGAGTATATAATTGTTTGTATTTATGGTATATATGAGGAAAAGTCTCAAATAATTATGAAATAATTATTTGAACTTGAAATCATGTTTTATAGGTTTAAATATGTTTTATATGGGTGAATACCCAAGATGTTGAATTTTTAATCAAATTGAAACAATGATGCAAAATCAACAAAAATGATGTGAACAGTAAAAACATAGGTGCAAAAAGTAATCCGATAAGTGAACAGTGCCAATGAACAGTACTTCCATCACGGAAAGATATGGAAAGATATGAACAGTGTCGTAAAATGCTTAAAGTGTACTGTTGATAAGTCAGTCAGTATAGGATTAATATCAAAACTTGATGAAACTGATAAAGTCAGTTCATTTTTAAGTCACACATATAAAAATATAATTTCTAGTAAAGTTTGAAAATTTATAGATCTAAATCAAAATTATTGCGAATTATTGGAAAATAATTATAAAAATTTAATTTTTAGTTATGATAATTAATAAGGGACATAAATTAAGTTTACTAAAAAGTTTCCATTAAAAATAAAATTGTTTAATAAAAAAATGTAAAAAATTAAAAATTTAAGCGTATAAATTTATACTAGCAGTATGAGAAAACGTAAAATTTTATGCATAAAAATCCTTCTCAGGTAGTTGGTTGGCACGTGAGCTTCAGCTACCCACTCAAGTCAATGTAAAAAAAAAAAAAAAAAACTCACTTACCTTTCTATAAAAAGGGAGCTGCTTCCTTCACTTTTCTGCCTAGCACCTACGTTCTCTCTCTGTCTCTTCCGTTTCTGTTTTTTTCTCTCTCTACACTCCCATCCAATTTTTTTTCTCTCTTTCTTTCATCTTCCTTTCAAGCTTCTCAAAGCCTCCTCCTTGGTGAATCCGAACTCATTTCCTAGGTAAGGAGAGAGTGAGACCTTGATTCTTTTGTTGCTCTTTATTACTTTCGTACTTTATATTATATAAGTTTTACTTTTGATTATTTTCATCATCACTTTAAATTCTTATTTACTATTCCTGTTATATTTCCATTATTTGTGAATTTTTTTGTTATTGGAACTGTTACAAGTGTCCCTCTTTTAGAGGAGATCATGCCCAATTTTCGTTATAATTTCCTTCTTATGATTCTTTCCAGTACACGTTTCTCTTCTTATAATAAAAGGGACAAATATAGACTGACACAGAACAAAGTAATAGATAACTGTGTTCCAGCGGTTTGACCCGGACACTAGTCATTATTTTATGAATATCTCAAGTTATACTTAACGAAATCATGTGAAACCAGTTTTAAATGAAAATAGACTTAAAATATACAACTTTGCTTTTGGAATCACTACAAAATATGTTAAAATGAATTATATATTCAAGTTACAAGTTGAACCACCTGTTCTGAACTTTCTGAAAAAAATTTCCATTCTGTTGGAAATTACTAGGACAAATCTGGACTATTTTCTTGAAAAATAAAAATATCATGATGTTTATACATGTCTTATATATCTACCATAAAAATTTCATAACCAAATAAGTTCGTTTACTATTTTTATAAAATCGACAAAGTCTACTAGATGGTTCAAAGTTTTCTGGAAATTTTAAAAAGTTTATCTCTTCAACTTTTGATTTCACTGGAAACGAGAATATAGAACAAATTTAGAAAAAATTATATATATGTTGTAAGATTATTTTCTTTGTATAGATCCGAAGTATGCTCTGTGGTTGCAGTTTCATCTGATCTTCCACACCAGAAAAAAGATTTTTTTTGTTACTACTAAGTTTTTGAACATCGTCTATGGAAATTTTAAGTATGCTCTGTGGTTGTGGTATAATCTGATCTTCCATACCAGAAAGGAATTTCTAAATATTAAAAATCTATTTATGCTTGTACCAGAAATACTTATAGTAAGTTAGAAAGTTGTTTCTCTTTACAATTTAAATTAAGGGATTAGACAAAGAAAAAGACAAAGCAAATAAATTTAACTTGATAAGTTTTAAATAAGATTTTAATACAAATAATGATTAGTTAAATATTAGTTAATTATTAGATTAATGATTAGAAAAGTATCTACTGTCTTGTTTAAATACCTTATGATATTACATAAATATTTATATACTTAATATGTGATAAGATGCTTTGATGTGTTGATATGACATGATGATTGTACTCTGACAATGTTATTATTGTTACTCTGTACTGGTGCTCAGTGAATGAGACTAGTGATATTAGATGTGATATAGTGAATGGTGAGGTATACTAGTTATATACTGTTTATTTGTCTGAGGAACAGAGATGTTATGTCAAATGATGATGAGTAAAGTGACTTGTGAGTACTCTAGTGTGAGTACTGTTAAAAGAGGAACATGCAACGACATGTTGCCTATAGTGGAAGACACAGCCTGGCAAGCTGAGGAGTGAAAGGCAGGGACTCACTAACGGAAGTCTAGGGGGTACGGTGTCGAGTGATGAAGTAACTAAAGGCCAGGAGAGCACCCTGTGTAGGAGACTTCATCTGACCAAACTTGGCAACCCCAACAACTGCTCAGCATTCCATTGATTGGTGCGAGAGTACGCCTGAGTTATATATAGGACTGTGGATGTCATGAATTGAGATAATTTGAGTTCATCTATGGAAGATGAAAGTTTTGCCATGGGTTGAGGCGTATGTACTCCCAATCACTTCCAATCGGGGAGTATGGATCCATACTGCGTCTAGAGGTTTGAGTTGTTAGGAGTTGGGACGTTATGATTAGATAAATATTAGGTTCCCCCACTATTATTAAATGACGGTAGTTTATACCGTTAGTAATACCTATATATATTAGAATCAAGTCTCACTCCTCTTTCTTTCTTTTCTGTATGTACTTGCTGATTGGATACTTAAAGATGATGGTCAAGCCTAGTGATCAAGTTCCTTGTTGACGTGGTCATTTCAGAGATTGCGAAGACTAAGAAGAGATAGTAGAAGATACGAAATCTAAAGGCTAGTGTTATTTACGTTTATGTTTTGGGTTAGTGTAGAACTTGTTCACTGCTCTGACTAGGATATTACATGTATGAGTTAGGAATAACTAATACTTGATTTTCCTGTATCTGTTAAACTCTATGTATAATACTGTATCATGAACTGATGTTTAATTTCATAAAGAAATAGTTCTTTATATAATATTTATGCCTTTATTTATTCATCTTATCTAAATATGTTTAATAAATATGATTTAAAAAAAAAATTTACCCTCATTTTTATAAATATTAAAACAAATACAAATACTAGTGTGGATTGTGTCTAATGTAATGGGGTGTTACACTATGCACTGATAATGTAAACTAGTTTTAACACAGTCATTCAATCACAACTCATTATATGTGAGAGATTTTCAAAATTAATGAAAGGTTGTATCCTTTCATGAAGTTAAGTGTCTATTCATATAAATGTGTAAGTATGAATAGATATGACTCTTCTTCAAGAGACATGAGATGGGATTCTTCGTCAAGAGTCACGAGATGTGACTCTTCACTAAGGGTCATGAGATGCGACTCTTCACCAAGGGTCATGAGATGTGTCTCTTTGAAAGGTTAAATCTCTTCATTAAAAGACATGAGATGGTTTATAAATAGAACCAATCTACATGCAAAAAGAAACGACAGAATAGAACACCAAAAATAGAGAAATCACCAGATTCTTTGTATCCATATAATTTTCTTTCTTCTCTTATGCGCAGAGAGAATTAAGGAAACTATTATTCTGTAAACTGTCATTGATGATACGGTTGATGTGGGTGTGCAAACCATGTCAACGGACTCCATTGTATCCTAAAGGGGATTCGCCAAGACACCCTATTGCATCCAATTCTATAGAGATTGGTGGGGGCGAATCGAACCTAAAGGTTAGTGTTTTACACACGCCTTGGAGAATTACGCCTTTCTTTGTTGTTTCTTCTTTCTTGTAGGATCATTACCATCAATGGTTTCTTCTTTGGTATATCTACATCGTTGTGGAGCCATTACCACCAATTTGCACCAACAATCTTTTGGTTGGAGTACCAGCCAATGACGATTGTTCCAACAATCTTTAGGTTCGATTTTGCTTATGACAACAATGGCTGCAACTTTGAAGAAGATGGCTTCTAATATTGTCAAACTTGAGAGATTTGATGGTGAAAAGTTTGTTCGTTGGCAAACGAAGATAGAGTTCATTCGTACTACTTTAAAGGTGATGTATGTCTTGAACACCTTAAGAATAACAAATAAGGAAGATGAGATCATTGCTAAAACCTGTTAGAAAACAAAAGGGACAATGATAACTATATTTGCATGAGACACAATTTAAATGGTATGTGACACTTTGTTTGATATGTGTCAAAACTCTAGATTAAGGTACATGATTAGAGACATAACAAGTAAGAAGTTTCTTGTTAATTGTTTTTATAATTATATGATTAATAGTAGGCCTCTCTTGAAACAAATGCATGATATTGAATGTATTATTAATATCTACAAACAAACATAATATGCATATAGATGAAAGTATATGGTTGTATCTTCAACCATTGACAAAGTTCCTTCCTCATGGAAAGACTTTAAAAAGTCTAAAACATCTAAAAGAAGATTCTTTTTTTGAACAATTGAGGCAATCACCTTCGTTTTGAAGAAGAGTATCATAATAAAATGGTACTAAGGATTAATATGTTCAAGAAAAGGTGTATGTAATCGAGAAAAGTACATGGGGGTAATTTCTCTAAGAAAAGGAAGCAAGATTTTGTTATTCTCGTAGTTTCACAGGGCAGTCACAGTAAAATTGCATTTACGACTTTGTTAACCGTTAGATTGGGCTGGAATTTTGTGATTCGGTTCAGGATACATGATTCTTAAATCTGAATGGTTGGATAGTTGATTGGTTGCCCATGGTGATAGATATTCAGTACGTACTGTGTACAAAATTTTTGATACTTTCATCTTTCTTGATTCTCTATTTGTATGTTTGTTGTTTTAGTTGTTTGGTTAACCGATGAACATGATTTGTGCACTTACTCGAGACTCTTTTGTACTTCTATTTTGATAATAGTGGAAAGTCCAAAGACATTGGACTTAACCATAACTATGTGAAGGATCTAATTGCAAATGGAATGATATCCATAGTCTTTATGAAAGCATAAAGAAATCTTGTAAATCCTTTGATGAAAGGATTGACAAGGGATATGGTGTGTAAAACACCATTAGGGATGATATGCAAGCCCATATCTAATTGATCACCAATGATGGAAACCCGACTCACACTTGAGTAGCATCAAGTCTTGAGTTCAATGGTGAAAGTACATTATTAGAGTGATTGCAAGTACTTAACAACAATAGATACATCCCAAAGGTTTTAAAAGTACTTGGACCATAAAGTAAATAAAAGGGGAAGGTTGAACATTTGTTCTTGATGGACTTATAGCATGTATGTGCTGGAGTGTTTATTTATGGGGCACTCTTGATAAAGTCTACCTATATGGGAGTGAAATGTGGCCGCTTCTTGGAGTTAAGGGCTTGACTCTTAAAGCTCTCATGAAAAGGATACATGACACAAGGCCTTATCAAATGTGTCACTTTAATAATTCGTTCAATGGTACCGAGATTGCATGTGTAAGTTATGCACGCTTGTTCTAATGATTATTTGGTTCAAAGCTTGTCTACCATAATATTCGGGATGAGTGAAACCCATGACTTACTAAGTAAAGCTTCAAATCGCGAGATACCTTTATCTTAAACCATGTGATTTCCGGAATAATGGGATTTGGATATATTTTGAAAATGGTGGGGGATTGTGAGAGATTTTCAAAATTAATGAAAGGTTGTATCCTTTCATGAAGTTAAGTGTCTATTCATATAAATGTGTAAGTATGAATAGACACGACTCTTTTTCAAGAGACATGAGATGAGACTCTTCGTCAAGAGTCACGAGATGTGACTCTTCACTAAGGGTCATGAGATGCGACTCTTCACCAAGGGTCATGAGATGTGTCTCTTTGAAAGGTTAAATCTCTTCACTAAAAGACATGAGATGGTCTATAAATAGAACCAATCTACATGCAGAAAGAGACGACAGAATAGAACACCAAAAATAGAGAAATTACCAGATTCTTTGTATCCATATAATTTTCTTTCTTCTCTTATGTGCAGAGAGAATTAAGGAAACTATTATTCTGTAAACTACCATTGACGATACGGTTGATGTAGGTGTGCAAACCATGTTAACGGACTCCATTGTATCCCGAAGGGGATTCGCCAAGACACCCTATTGCATCCAATTCTATAGAGATTGGTGGGGGCGAATCGAACCTGAAGGTTAGTGTTTTACACACGCCTTGGAGAATTGCACCTTTCTTTGTTGTTTCTTCTTTCTTGCAGGATCATTACCATCAATGGATTATTCTTTGGTATATCTTCATTGTTGTGGAACCATTACCATCAATTTGCACCAACAATCTTTTGGTTGGAGTACCAGCCAATGAAGATTGTTCCAACATTATATACGGTAAGTTTGTTGACTTTACAATAATTACTTTAAAAGTCATACAAAGGTGATTTATGATTGAATGACAGTGTAAAAGTGCATAACTATTAAACTCAAATTAGTTTTATAATATTTATTAATTTACTAAAAAAAATGTAAATCACTCGTAAAAAATGAAAATGGAATTGTTAATGGACGTTTAAAAAAATGCAATATATTATGTTCATTTTGGGAAACGTCTTTTCCAAGTACATTAAACAACTAAGTGCCGTAAAATAAATGTAAAGCAATCAAGCTTTAGAAGTTTAGATATAGAAAATTTTGCACACCATCATCATTTACGTTGACATGACACAAGGAACAATCTCTAAAGTTGTAAAAGTTATATCATATTAACTTCTCCAAAAACTTATTAACTTATACATAAATTAATTTCAACTTATGGAGAAAAATTATTTCATTTTCTTCTCATATTTTTGGGTTATCATCACATTGTAAAAGTATATTTTCTTCTCTTATAAGTGTTTATGGAGAAGTTTATCTAAGCAAACACTTAGTGAAGCAAGACGTGAATATATATTAATTTCATGTAACTTCCATTCAATGACAATCATAAATCAGAACGAGAACCAAGTTGCAATTGATACAACTTGATTTTGTTATTATGTCAGCATATTACATTCTCATAACAACTTGATGGAAGCCAAAGGTTGTTTTAGTCAAGATACCATTAGGGGAATAAATAGCTTGCTGGACCACTGAAAAAGGTGGATTGAGAGAAAAAAAAAAGGGGGTCAGAATTTGCGTGCCACAAGGGATGGCACATGTTTCTTTGCTAACCTGGGCACAAGTGGTCACAACCCAGTGACAAGTTTACAATTACATGTACTTCAACTTCAAAACTTTCACATATAGTAGAGCTACCAGTGATGCAGATATCCCTGTACACTAAGTTCTGCAAGATAGGTGGTTGTTGGCACTGAAAGTAAGGCAAACCTGGTTGAAAAATAAGCAGGCTTGCCCACCATCATGTCCATCTATTTGCTACACAAGAAGGTTCTATACATGAAAATGGAAGGAAAAAAAAAAAGTAGCTAGGGTCATTGTTCACATGCGAAAAGGCGTTCCCAGAGGGTGGTGCAACCATCTATGATTTTATGATGTCCATTGAGTATCAGGTGGAATAGTTTACTGAAGAATCACCTTGAACAAATGGTTCAGTTAGAACAGTTTAACTATAATACATTGAGGAGGAGTAATCAAAGTTAGGTGCCCTTACTGTGTGTGGAGTCAACAGATGTTCGCTTTGGTGACAAGCTCCCTGTATCTGTATCACGTTCAACAAAATTAGCTATAAAATATGTATAAAATGAAATGAAATATCTCATCCAACGTTCTCTCCATAAAATTTATGTTGAACATGCCATTGTCATTAATAGGAAAACTATTGGAATTTGGAAAAGAAAAGTCAATTCAGCTACTTGAAATTAATAAAAAGCTCAATGTAGCAAGCAGTAATTCCTATATGGCTATATGACTATATCACATTAACACAAGTTCGCATGTAGTTGTCAAATTTCATTCACTTAAGGACCAATTTGATATTACATAACCACTTTGATGATATTGAAGTACAAGTGTACAACGTTGATGTTGCAATAAACAGGGGACCAATGTGATATTGAGTATTCTTTAGGGTGTGTTTGGAAGTGGGATTTTGGAGAAACGGGACAGGAAGACAATTTTTTATTCATAAAATAAAAGAATTATATAACATTTATAAAAATAAATAAAACATTAGAATATAAATTTATGCTAATCTATCATTTATTTCTTTTCTTTAAAAAAATTATCAAATTAAAGAATAATTATTAGAAATGGAATTTTACCCTCCCCTCCCTTCCCTCAAAATCTCATCTCTCAAACATATTCCTATGGGACCAAAATGTATGTTTATTAAAAAAAAAAAAAAGAAGAAAATACTGATGGAAGCACTGTTCTTTCTGTAAGATTTAGTGATGAGCCCAATGTGTGACATATTACCTCAGATTGTTTTTTAAAATCATTACAAGTTTACAACCACAGAGATTGAATAAGCACTCTAAAACTTAAAGCATAAAGAATCTACTTTTAATTAAAACTTGTTTGCTTCTTATTAACTAGGTTCAGATGCAAAGGCTCCAGCATGTCTGGAAACACTTATAAGAAGCAATCATTCTCAGAAGTCATAAGGAAATAAATTAAACCTTGTTAGGAATCTTAGCTAATTCCCTAATGGATTATCCTAAAGAATCAAAGAAATGAAGAAAGAATGAAGAATATGATGAATTCTTTATTACCGAATAGGAAGTACAATACTCCTACCAAGGGAAATCTCCCTCTGTTGTGTCTGAACTCTAGGTTCTCACTCTAACAGAATTTCTAACTGATCGTACAATTGTTCCCCTCTTAATATTTATAATAGTGACTACTTCACTGCCTTACTAATTCTCTCTTATTCCTATGAGTATAAACTAGTAGGGCCTGGTTATTATTGGACTGAGCTTGAGCCCTAACAAATCTCAACTTTACAAGTCCTATATTTATTAAGCTGAATGCCACCCATCATCATAAGATGCTGTGTATCTGAATTCCAGAACAACTTAAGGCTGACTTGGTTACATATTCATACACTAGTTTGTTATGTAGGTCTGAGGTCTCTGAAGCATATCGCTATACTCGTAAATCTAAGAGTCATTTTTGGCAGATAAGATTCATAACTGATCTCATGCACAGATAGAAAATGTTAAATATTGATAAAAAAACAATAGACAATGCAGCATTATAAATTGATAGCAAGTGGTATCAAAGATTAGGACATGACATGGGAAATGGAATTGTAATATTTATACTTCAGGAGAAAAAATACCTACCATTATTAGATTGACGCATCCCCTTGACAGCAGCAAAATTCTTATATGTATAACCAACAAAACTGAGATCTTGAGAAGTTAAGAGCTTCTGTGAACAAAGAGGATACAATAAACTGTAAAGGAGAGAACATAGATCGATGTATATTTAGCCTGGAACAAATTTGGGTCAGGGGAAACAACTAGAACTGATGAAGTCAACCAGGGAAAAGCGTAGGAGCTTATGAATTAATGGAAAGCCACATGAAGCAAATGGATCATTAATTTATTAACAGATTAATCAAGCATCATCAACCTTGAAAAACATACCACATCTTTAGAAAAAGAAAAATATTGAGATGTATTGTTCCTTGAGAACCAAAACAACATTACAATGACTGAATTGGAACTAAATGTTATGTGTAAGTTCCATGTATTCATGCAATTATTCTTGCATCCCAGTCGGATGAGGATTTGAGTATTTACAGATTTAATGTTGGAGGACCAAGGATTATTATAATGGTATAAATATTCTAAAGGAGATGGAATTTTCCACTTCGAATTGAATGATACATGATACATAAAACCAAACATCAGAGGCAAGTTAATTGACTATTGACTGACAAATCTTATTCTTCTTTCAAGTAAATAAAGTGTCTACCTTTCTGATGGCTCCAGATCCGGTTCTAGTTGTTGTTGGTTGTTCAACCTGTCAACACAATTACAATCATGTCAGAATTCCAGCTAATAAAATGGTAATCATCTCAGGTAAAAGCAAAAGATATGACAATCCATGCACACATAAATATGAAAGTATAAGCATGAAGGTAAATTAACTAACAATTACTTCATCCATACTGTTTCTGAAAAAAACTCATTCTATAAAGGCTTATACATTAAAGGTTTATACATTAAACTAATAATAGAAGTGCACTACTCAGTTCTTTGATCTCTCTGTTTCTCTCGTGTCTCTCTCTATCCTTTGTGTTCTCTTATTCCCTCTTTCCCCTTTTTCTGTCTCTTTCCCCACCAAAATCCTTCATCACCCATCCAACAATAATTTTATTGACAAGATAGTACAGGCTGAATGCATCATGAAGCATTGTAGGTAGACAACAAAATGTGACCTATGCTTATTTTATTTTCAACAAAAATGTTCTATTTTAACAGATAAACTGAAATTAATTTGCAGTTGTCTGAATAAATTAGAAACAAAGTTCAAGGTTCATTGATAATCAAGGGAATAAATAGGCACAAGTGTACAACAAATAATGCATAAATCATTATAAGCCCACCACCACTGCCTTCAATGGCACCTACTTCTCTTGTTAGGAACAAGCTGAAAGGATGAAGCAAATTCATAGAAGTCATGGATACAATACATACCACTGGTGTAGACAAGGCACACTGATCAAAAAAAGAATTCACAAATCATAATATCTTACCTCATCAAATTTCATAAAATTCTGAGTGTCAAGCTCTCCATTGACTTGTGGTTTAAATGCTGCCTCCATTTCATAGAGCCTTTCCCACATGACATCTTTGAACCAAGGATGAGCCTGGTCAATTAAGAACCGGTAAATACTATCAAGGAATATCATGACTTAACAGTAAAGTATTACAGGAGAAAAAAAGAAAGAGAAAGAAAACACGTTTTACGCACTTTAATTTCGTCTGCTCCTCTAGTACCAAGCCTATGTGGAACACCACAAAGCAACCCGCATATTAGATCCTTGGCTTCAGGTGTCAATCTGGCCTCTTCTGGAAATTTCAAGTGATTTTTCCAATGCACAATCTGAAGATACTCATCACCAAGGCAAAAGAAGTATAACATAATTTCAACTGTTACTGTTAGTGCTTCTGAAAAAATAAGGCACTTAAATGGTAATGATTACTACAACAAATTATAGTGAGAACAAGGAGACCGACAAAATAATTGTAAGAAAAAACACATGACAATATTTAAGCAACAATATTCTAAGTCAACACATAAAAGACATCGAAATGAACCAAGAGTAAGACTTAAGAATGAATCACACTACGCCCAAAATTAAAGCATAAGAAAGACAAAGTACCCATTAGTAGAGTTTATGCTTTGAATTATAAAAATCCATTGAAATGTCCAATAACTAAATCATACAAGACTAGGGAAATAAGAACTATAAAGCAGAATCATGCTCTTTATATGTGTGTAGTTTTCTCACCTTTCTGCATGTTGATACAGGATCATCAGAGTAAAATGGAGGATATCCAACTAGCATTTCGTACATTATAGCACCAAGAGACCACCTGCAGCAAGTTAGAACTCTGTCAACAACAAGGACAGCATTTCATTCAAAAGGACATTATTCTCTTTAAGCAAAATATATATTTACATGGGGCACATTTTTTTTTTTTCAGATAAAAAGAACTATAAAGAATATAATAATCTAAGATTAAATAATAATCTAAGATTAAAACTGGTAAAACATTCTTATGAATAATAAAATAGATTAACTCTTGAAAAACTGCAGAACATATAGACAAAATCATTCTAGTTCTTGGCCTAGCATAATAACTATGAAAATGAAAAGAAGGCAATATTGATCAATAAATTGGGCCACTCAGGCCACTTAATGTTTATTCAAAGTGAACCCAGTCTTGAACAAACTTTTCTTACTAACCCCGAGACACGTAAGAACAACTAAGCAATTAAAATACTTTTTTTATTCTTTCAGCATCCAATTTATGTGGTAGAAAATCTTTATCCTCTGTTAACTGTCATCTTTCTAATTATCCAAAATTTTCTTCTTTCATTCTATTAAACTGAGTTTAATTCCTACCGAGAATCACAGAAACTGGCAAAATATTCATATTGTTAGATAACAAGCCAGCCAACTCCACATTCAAATGATTATCCTTTTTATATCTACAAGAAGATCCAATTTCAAAACTTGATACTGAATATCACAAGACTAGGAGGATTTGAAAGCATCATGCCTTTTATATTATAAGGTTTGGACAACCAACTGCAGAAATGCTATCATAAGTTTCCTTTGAAAGAATATGAACAGTTCATTGGATCTATTAGAAATGGACAAAGCCTAACTCAACCTCAAAAGCTAACTCAAGGAAATAGGATTGCCTAAGCCTTATAAGGATAACTTTGGCCATATTCCTAGCTGATGTGGGACATCTTGACAGGATCAAATATAAAGTTATAGATGAATGATTCTAAAAGGTTCCTATCCAGTGCTTCAAACAATTCGACATGGGTAACTCCGAGTTCAAGTTTACAATGCTTCAACCCTTCTTTAAGAAAGATGACAATGATTCCTGTTCATGATCCCTACTATTTGGAATATACACATAAAATCCAAAATGTCATGACAAATTCTTAAAACTGGACAGAAAAGTTCCTTTTCTGAACTATTTTAACTTTAAATAAGAATAGAAAAATAACTGGCTACATAACAATTTATGCTCTCAAGTTTTTGCCATACATACATCGTAAGGAGCTTCACTGATTGCACTCTGGTTTAATTTTCGTCCTGTTTTCCTATGCTACTTAGCAAAAACGTAGCGCTTGACACATTAACCTATTCCAGAACAAGCCATTCTAGGGTCTTTAATGTTATGTAGAAAACTTAGAACCTTGAGCTTTTCTGCTACACTTAATCACTTAAAAATAAAAAGGTAATGCAAAGTGATAATCTGCATTCACTTCAAAACGACAAAACTATTAACACAGAAAATGGATAGATGCAACTCAAGTGACAGAAAATGAAAAAAATATATATGTATCAACAAACCAGTCGCACTCCACACCATAACCCTTTTTCAGTAATACTTCAGGCGCAATATAGTCTGGAGTTCCAACAGTGGAAAATGCCTGCCATGAAACAAATAGATAAGCTGGAGAAGGATATGCATGCAAACAGATAAAAACAAGATCAAAGTGGTAAAAATGCAATCAAAATCAGAATTTTCATGCACTAATGAGACAATTAACGATTACTGCACAATTCACTCTGACCATGAATAAGAAACATGAGACTTCTATGTAGTTAAAGAGCTAAGAATTTTACCATTATGCACGACATCTGAGTGCAAAATAAACAATTACAAATCTTTCATTCTTTACATTGATCCACAATTCCACATATTGACTAAATTGTCCAAGAATGGTGCTGCCATGGGGTTAGTATGCTCATGCAATAGATGGCACATGTTTAAGTACCTATAAGTTAAATATACTATCATTTGTATTATAGATCAATTATATATTGGCATATTGCTACTATGAATTTGTAAGAAATCAGAAAAAAGAACCAGGCAATCATCAAATACAACTTCTGAGCGTGGGCAGAAGGAAATTACCAACTTCCTCCTGTTAATTTGCCAATGTTGAAGTTGTTCAAGGGGACTTTTCCAGCGCCTACCATTTCTGCCATTTGGCAAGGCTCCATCAACATCCATGGTATCATTCAAGTTCTCATCATCCAGGATTTCATTTTCATTAATAGATGATAGACTAGAGCAGTCAAGTGGCTTGCAAAGACCAAAATCAGACAGCTTCATGTGACCATTTTGGTCCAATAGAAGGTTGTCAGGTTTTATATCTCTGGGGGAAAAACGAAGAAACTTATGATGGAAAATTATGATTGTAAGAACAAGACTATAATTTTAAGAGAGGAGTGCTAGGAACACACTCCTTAACACACTCTTCCTAACACACTCTTTCTTATTGGTTAAAATTTATTGAAAACTACAAAATCAGGAGAGAGAGTCATTAAATAAGATGTGGGTCCCACCAAAATTTGTTATTTTCAATAAATTTCAACTAATGAGAGAGAGTGTGTTAAAAAGAGTGTGTTCCTAGCATTTCTCATTTTAAGATGTAACAATACCAACCGATGAATGTAGTTGTGTTTATGAATAGACTCTATGGCCAAAACGCTTTGGGCAATGTAAAATCTAGCCACAGTTTCAGTCAAAGTTTCTTCCCTCATCAACAAAGTCATTATATCACCACCAGGCAAATATTCCATTATGAGATATAAGTGTTCAGCATCTTGAAAAGAGTAATAGAGTTTAACAATGCAGTCACAGGCAACTTCTGCAAGTACATTCCTTTCAGCTCTAACATGCTCAACCTGTGATGGAAATGAACCCGATGAATTAGAAAATATTCAAATCATATGATGAAACTTAAAAAATATTCTAATAATAACTTGAATGAAAAGAACAAACTTTCATTCAATTAATGAAAATATGAAAACTCACCTGTCCCCTGCTAAGCATTTCAGACTTTTTCAACTTTTTCATGGCATATATATTACCCGATTTCTTTTCCCGGCAAAGTCTTACCTGTGAAACCATATGGGATAATTAACAACTTTTTGCAGTAGAAAGTTATACAAACAAAAGTAAAATGACAGTCCAAAACCCTCAAAACCACACCATCACTTATGACTGGCACATAACCAGAGATCAACTCTTGATCAATTGCAACTCAAAGAAAAAGGAAAGATACGAGAATATGGTATTCAAATGACACAAAATAAAGAAGGAAGTAGAACTTCAAGAAAGGCCATTTGGTAAAGCACAATCAATTTTCAAATCAAATCATCTTTTTGTACATATAACTAGTAAGGAATCTACGTTTTATTTCTAGCATCCATGATTAGTTGCCATATTTAGAGAATCCTAAATGTATTGGGGTAGGAGAAAAGCATAAAGGAATCATAAGTTATTGCTGGAATGCATAGCTTTTATTTGTTCATTCTTTTTATAACACCGTGATATCATTTCCAAAAGAAAGATTTCTGAACTAATAAGAATAATTGACTCCAATTCCAATGAAAATTGAAGTTTATAAGATCCTCAGTCACATAATTCTGTTAGATAAATATTTGTTACTAATGCATAATTGAGTGTTTTTGATAAGCACCCAAGAACTTGGGGAACCCTCCCTTAAATGCTACTATCTCCGTTCCTTAACTCTTGATGTTTTAGTTTAATGCACACAGCTTAAGAAACATTTAATGCTACTCACAAACAATACATTCAGTCTAAAATACCCTCATTTAATATCTATGATGGAAGAAGTTGTGAAAATCTAGCCATGTTAAATAGGGGTACATGTGGAAAAAAATAATTAATGAGACTTGGAATATGTAAAACATCAAGAGTTTTGGAACAAAAATAAGAAACTAAAACATCAAGAGTTAAGGAACAAAGGTAGTAGCTATCAAGGGGGGAGAATCAAGCCACTTAAGTACTCCACTAAGCATCTCATACCACTCGATGTGGAACTTAGGCATTCCATAATACCAAAGTCTCTATCATAACACCACCCCTGAGTTGACATCTGATGCTTCACTCAGCCCTTCATAGGTAGCTCTTTCCGAGACATTGGCAACCAACTCTGGAACTAATTGATAAGCACCCAAGCACTTGGGGAACCCTACCTTAAAAGCTAGCTGTCAAAGGGGAGAACCAAGCCACTTAAGAACTCCACTGAACATCCTATACTACTTGATGTAGAACTTAGGCACCCCATAATACCCAATTTCCTATCAGTTTCAGTGTTCTTACTATTGTAGACACATATATGTGTAGGACTATTTTCCTTGTTTTCTTTTTTCCCTTTTCTGCATATTAATGTACTTTTGTACTTTACCTTGTATTACCATACTACTTAGTAATATAAAATAGGGTATTAGAGGATAGTGTAATTTCAGACTCATTCACACATATTAGGGTTTCTCTCCATTATCTCTTCTATCTCAATATGGTATCACAAACCTAGGTAGAGAAACCCAAAAAATACTTTTTTCTCCAACGTCATATATTTTTCTTTCATGACAGTTATATTCTTTTTTAAAGTGTAGTACAGCTGCATTAGATATCAAGCAAGCTTTCTCTGAATAATAAAAAAGGTTAATTAAGTTTTTAGTCCCTAAACTTTTTCAAATTTCGATTTTTAGTCCCTAAACTTTAGTTTGACTGGTCAATATCCCTAAACTTTTTAAAAATTCAACTTTTAGTCCCTGAATTAATGAGATTTCAGGAACTAAAAACTTTATTTTTAAAATTCGGTTTTTAGTCCTTAAACTTTTAAAAATTCAGTTTTTAGTCCCTAAATTAATGAGATTTCAAGAACTAAAAACCGAATTTTTAAAAAGTTTAGGGACTAAAAACCAAATTTTTAAAAAGTTTAGGGACTTTGACCGGTCAAACTAAAGTTTAGGGACTAAAAACAGAATTTGTAAAAAGTTTAGGGACCTTTACCAGTCAAACTAAAGTTTAGGGACTAAAAACCGAATTTTGAAAAAGTTTAGGGACTAAAAACTTAGTTAATCCTAATAAAAAAATAGCTCAGAGTAACTATGAAACTCAGGCCTTAATTATCTAACAAACACTTCCCATCAAGAAGAGCACCTCAATGGGTGCACATTTCGCTTGACCATCATTGTGCCCAAACACCTAACAAATTTCTATGGCAATGATGATGATAGCTACTGCTTGATGCAACTCATCTTCATTTATTCCTCAAGTCAAGGCACTTGTTTCTTGTTGGAACTTTTACCATAAATGACTTTCTGAGTCCATCCACATCCGCTAACAATGAGTAACACCCTAATTTTGCATCAACATTCTTATGCTTTTGCTTAGAGAACATCCTTGGCATCACTATCGCTACCGGTACACCTTCAACACCATGCATTAATTATCTATTTAACGCCTTTCAGGTTTTCCAAACTAAGAGTGATTTCTTTTTTGTTGAGAAGATAAGAAAGATGAAAAAGAAAAACAAAATTGCATGAGGAGCGAAACATCATTGCAAGATCATGACTTTCTATTCTATGAGAATGTAGAAAAAATGGAACCCAAACAAGGTACAAACTGAAGTGTAATTTGATACATTGCTATATACGAAATACATGTACTTTAAAATGGCCCACACAGATGCTTTCACCATGCAGCCAGTCCCCTATAATCTTAACTCCATATCAGTCAGAAAAGTTTTATTCCTAGGAATATTAATTGTTCAGAAATAAACAAAGGAAACACAAAAAGGGTAAGCTCTTTCAACAAGAACAATATGGTAAGCATTTTATTTTAGTACGATTCAGAAACGTTTAATTGGGTGTTTAAACGTCAACAAAAAAAATAAGGCACTAACTATTAATATGATTGTATATATTTCTACCTCCCCAAAGGCTCCCCTGCCAATAATGGTTAGAAGGTCAAAATCATCAACACATATTTTATGTCTTTTTAACCGCATATACTCAGTTTCCTTGCGCTCTAAATCCTTCAATAGATTGATCTGTTCCTCTTCTGGTACTTGAGAAGACGCTAACTTCTGTTCTAGCATTGAACGCCTGCAAATAGTAAAATCATGCCAGTAGCTTACCAAGGTACTAAAGAAAATAAAAGGTAAAACAAGATGACTAAATAAATGTAAGTCCCTTCATTGAATGCATGACTACTTTAGAAAATGAAATAACTTGAATGAAAAATAAAGCTTCATATAAAAGTATACTGCAATAACTAAAACCATGTTTGTGTGTGCATGCATGTACTAGAGTGTCTGTCAATGAATTATTAAGAAAAAATTGCAAGCCTTTTGTGTTTAAGTGAGTGCAAGTACATGTGTCTGTCTGGAACTAAGACTCTGCCAAAGGGCCACAAATATATAATTAAGCACAGGGCATGGGCCACACTAATTATGTACAGAAATTATGAGGACATTGTACACTGAAACTCAAATTTTATAAATGCACTTTCAATATATTAATGAACATTTCGCGGCACCACAGAGCATGGCAAGAGGGGACGGCTTAAATGCTCTTGAGAATCCACGCTAGAGTGCTCAGAAAGACAAATTACTTTTTTCTTTCAAAAGAAAAAAAAAATTCCCAGAAAAGCTGTATTCTCCTCCAGCCCTTTCATATAATAATTTGCTGCAAGATTCCTTGTATGCCAAATTTTATCAACAAAACCATTTACAATTACAATTAATCATTTTAAGTTTTTAACAAACAGGCAAAGCTTCCACAACACACATGCATTAGCCTACTAGGATTAACAAATCCACATTAATAAATTTGACGATAAAACTTTGCCCTGTCTATAATTGTACTACCTGACTCAAACAGGATTGTCTCATGTAGAAGATATGTGATCTCAACCAAAAAAAAAAATGAAATAAAAGGAGGGCGAAAAAAAGGAAGAAGAAGAAGAAAAACTCCATCAGGACATTTCCAGCATAAAGCAAGGGCCAAAATAGAAAGAACTAAGAAGCCTCCCACAACATGCAATGAAATAGAAACGATCTTAGCATAAAATAATAATAATAATAATAATAATAATAATAATAATAATATAAGAAGGTTTGACAATGAAGAAGAAAAAAAGAAGTGCATGGAATTTGGTTACCTCTCCTTGCGTTCTTGGATGTGCTTCCTCTGAGCCCTGTAATGGTTCTCAATGAATTTCTTAGCTGCAGCAACCCTCTCCAAGGTCATGCTGGAACCAACATCTCCTTGATCCTCCTCTTTCTCCGCCGCCACGTCATCATCCTCCTCCCTCACATGCACCGATTCCTCCACCCTATGATTCTCCATGCCCCAGCTAACCCCCTCTTTCTCAATTATTATTATTATTATCACCCTTCTCTTTTCTTTTTTATTATTCTCTTTCCTTCCCTCTGTTTTCTCTGTGGTTTGTGAATTGTGATGATTGTGACGATTGTGACAAGGCCAACACAAATTAAGAGGCCTTCTAAAAAAACACACACACATATGAAAGGGAGGGAGGGAGGGCTATGTGTCCCTCTCTGTGTTTGTGTGTCCGACAAGTGTTGAAATATGATTGGGACTTTGTTTTTTGGGTTGCTTAGTTTGGAACAGACCGTGATGTCGATGAATCCGAGGTCTTTATTGTTATTTATTTATTCCTTTTGATGTTTATGCTTTTTTTCCCCATCTTTTAATATACTTGGTTTGGTGTGGAATATATTTTCCTGAAATATCTTGCATTTGATGTCAAACGGAATTTGGTGTTCGTATTAGGATCGGTTCAGTGACGGGAGATTTAAGTAATATATAGGAAGACTTAGCTTAATAATTGTGTAAAAAAATAGAATTTGATGTTTTCACTCATCGGACCGAATATGAGAGAAAAAATGTAAAAGATTTTCTTTTCATTTTATAAATGTGGCTTAATTTAGACAATGTAAGTGAATTATCTTTGGAAAAGTTGTTGGTATGAGTGGAACTGGATTCGATCTTCTTAGGTAAGGTCTTATGTTCGAATCTTGTAGATAGAAAAACATACTTGATTGGGATGAGAGACCCTACTAAAGGTAGTCAGTCAGATTTTCCAACAGAGATTAAACATCAAAGCTAGTGATACTTTGGACCAATATTATGATGACCCCAAAAAAATTATCTTTAGAAATAATCACTTAGCATGTGTGGATTGACTATGGAGAGTTGTACTACTTTAATCAGTAGTTTTGAGTTTGAATCTTAGATATATAACTACATTAAATATTTGAAGAATTTTACCGCTGGAAATAGATCTTAGCCAACTAAAGTAGAATTGTCCCATATAAAATATGATGTTAACAAATATATATATATATATATATATATATATATATATATATATAGAGAGAGAGAGAGAGAGAGTACGACTCATGTGATAATACTTTCTTATATGAGAACAACTCATAACAACCATCAGATCAAGACTAAAAATAATAAACGGTTGAGATTAAAATATTTAAAATATAATATAACCATCATATCTCTAAAAGATTCACCAAACAGAAATCAAATCTTATCACGTCCAAAAATATCTCAATTATCACGATCACCATCACTACTACCATGTCTGCCGCCATGAACTTAGTCGTCGTCGTCGCTGCCACCACCGCTGCCATTCATGGGGGTGGTGGTGGCTGTCACCATCACCACCATGACTGCCACCATCTCTGCCGCCATGGCCTTCCTCGTCGTCGTTGCTGCTGCCACTATTGTCGCCGCCAACGGTGGTGGTGGCAGCAACAACGACGCGCGACGAAAGTCATGGAGGCAGAGCTGGTGGTGGCGGCATGCAACAATGGTCATGGCTATGGTGGTGGCAGCATGGCAATCATAGTGGTGGCTACAGCGGTGGTTATGGCAGTGACAGCGGTGGTGGTGATGGTGATAGGTTAATTGAGATATTTTAGAAAATGATAATTAAGATCTTTTATAAATTTGATTTTTGTTTGGTAAATATTTTAGATATTTGATGGTTATATTAGATTTTAATTTGAATTTTAAATATTTTAATCTCAACAGTCTATTAATTTTAATATTGATTTGATGGTTGTTATTAGTTGTTCTCATGTTCTCACATAAGAAAATGTTCTCACATGAGTCAGACTATAATATATATATATATATATATATATATATATATATATGTATTCAATAACTTGGTTTAGAATGTGATTTTTATTGATTCAACCTTTGAATTATGTCTACATATTACCAAGAATGTCTGTGTCAATTTTTGTTAAAATTGAACAACAATAAGAAGGTAATCAAATGATTCATATTTTAGTATATTTTGAAAAATTTATATTACGTTGATTTTAATCTATATGAATGAGGTAGTAAATGATTTTGGATTAATATGAAATTTTGTATACATGATCTATGTGAAAGGAACTTTCAATGCAACGGTGGATTTTAAGAAAACGTTATCCAATTGAAAGTTATTGAATGGTGTAATAATTGATCAAAGTTACACCGGTGTAATTTGATCCCTCCTCATATATATATATATATATATATATATATATATATATATATATATATATATATATATATATCAGCGGTGTAACTCTTTTGATATAGAATGAAATTTTTATCGATCCAACCGTTGAATTATATCTACATATTACCAAGATTGTTTGTGTCAAATTGTCAAAATTGAACAACAATAAGAAGATAATTAAATTATCCATATTTTAGTATATTTTGAAAATTTTATATTACGTCGATTTTAATTTATATGAATGAGATAGCAAATAATTTTGGATTAATTTGAAATTTTGTATACATGATCTATGTGAAAGGAACTTTCAATCCAACGGTGGGTTTTGAGAAAACATCATCCAGTTGAAAGTTATTGAATGATATAATAGTTGTTTAAGTTACACCGTTGTAATTTGATATCTCCTCTATATATATATTTGATAATAACAAGTGCATGTTTTTTTTATCCTTAGGAATCGAAAACAGATATAAGGAGGTTTACAATTAATAATTTACGTATACTAACTAAGCTAGACTCCCTCAACAATGATAATGGGTGCATGTTTGATTTTAATTCTATGATCCGATTTTCCGCATCAAATTGAAAGCAGCCTGTTATTGCTTCTGCATCAATAAGGAAATGGACGTAAAAATATTGATGTTACGCTTGTTTCATATGTTGTTACAAACACGCTGTGAATTAATATAAATTTTTACAATATTATAAAAACAATTTGCACGTTACAAATAACTATAAATTAATTATATATAAATTTTTACAATATTATAAATTAATTATAATTGTTTACATATTATAGGTTTGTATGCTATATTTTTATTGAATTGAAATGTAATGGTGTGATTTTTTTTTTCAAATTTTAGAAAATTGAATTTGACATTTTAGTAAAAAGATAAAAATGGGCTTTATCACAATCTTAAAAAGAAGGATAAGCATTAAGGATAAAAGATAATGTTGTGCACCGAGGAGGGTTAAACACAGGGAGATTTTCACTAATGGGCCACGAGCACACCACACAAGTGAACCTGACACCACCTTCAACCCAAAACCTTAAGGCATCAGGTTTGTGGGTCTATCCACTTATATGTTTCTCAACTTGTAACACCCTAAATTCGGATTTACATATATTCTCATTTTTATACTTTGTTAATTCAATAAGCATGTTAACTAACTTTAATTTTTTCCAAAAACTGTGAAGTTAATAAAACATATATCGGAATTTTATCGAATGTTTAAAACTTTTCATTAATTAATTTTGGAAGTTGCATATCCCCGCCTCAATTATAAGTATACATGAAATAGAGATTTTCATAACCCAAATATTTTCCAGAGTAATAGTAACATGTACATTTTCAAAAGGTATTCCAAATACATAGGGTAATAAAGTACGAAAGCTGAATGTACATACCAACAATATGAAACCTAGGTCTACTCATGCCAAGATACATGAAAAGAAAAAAGGGTCCTAGGACTCAGAGCAGATATCACTAATACTCAATCCTGCATGTTAGACCAACCTCCAAACGAAAAGTGATGAAGCTGATGAAGATAATGTTTTCATGACATCTACAGGTACTGTCACCGGTTCCTAAAAGAAAAATAAATAGAGGGTGAACTCTCTGCTTCATCAAGCAATACACACAGAACGACTTCACAGTCACATACACAATCCTACTAGCCACCACGATGTGGTTCTCTAGCGTTCACACTCGAAACCTATTCGTTTCCACAACTATTCTTGTAAATTATTTCACACTGGCCAGCTGCCATTGGAACTCCCAAAACTCAGTGGTCTTACACATATTTAAGTCGGATGACTTGCTGGGAGTACACCTTTTACCAATGGCAGGGCTCTCACCAACACGGTTCTGCCTCGCATTTGTTGGGATTGCCAAGTCGGCACTGTGGAAGCTTGACCACAAACTCGGCGCCAGATTTCCAAGAAACAGCAAGTCAGCGAGCACACCTCAGGTACCACTCTGTGAGGTCATCCAATCTCTGAGGACTGACTCCTCAACCACTCCCTCTCATCATGTTCATCTTTTATACGTCTGTGTGAGCTTTTCTACCAAAGGTACTCGACGACGTTCCTCAATCAACATATGTCCCAGACATACAACACGGAGATCCAACTCCCCCACTATCACAGTGGTTAAACATTACGACCCCGTTATCTCACAAGCACAATGCTCACCGTAGATAAAGCCTCCACATGACCTCTCAACACTTGCCTATTTGGCTTCCGGTCACGTAAGATTATCCTTCTAAATCGACGCGTAGCATTTATCCACTACACCAGTCACACATGACCCCCAACAAAAAGGTTTTCCTTCTCATTCGATCCTCATCAACACAAAACAAAGATCATAAAATTACTTATGCCAACCATCAATTACTAAGTTCACACTCTTTTTAGGATTAATTAATTACTTTCCGTCATTTTTATCACAAAATCATCATTTTTCACAAATGTGCTCCGCATGGAGTTCATTTGTTCCCACGAAGATTATAAATCCTCATCCGCATATTCAACATCCACAACACATCAAAATCATGCGCACACAACTTTTTCACAATGTCCAGGGTTCACACCCCCAGGTCTCAGTCCACAATATACATAGTACAGTTAATTTGTATAATGAATCAAATCATAGATAATTAGTCAACACATAGCATATTGATGAATATTCACTTTTAGAGGTAGAATATCATCTCTCAAGCTTAAATACATCATATCACATCAATAACCCAAATATCAACAAAATTGACTAAAAAGACAGATTTCTCTTTTACAGTATTGAATATGAGCTTTCACTGATACAAGCACATGACCTCGGAATTTAAAACTTTTTATATCAAATCGAAGATCTTGAAATATATTTTATAGAAAAGTATCCCACTTATAAAATCAACATCTAGAAAATTTTATAAAAATTTTCTAAGTCAGCAGCCTGAATTTTGAGTGCTCACTGAACATAGCTCAAAGAAATGTAAATTTCTCCCACTTTCCAAATTCGTTTTGAGCTGAATTTTTTTTAGTAGAAAGGTAACATCTTTATATTTCTAAAAAGGTAACTCTTGCCCCCAAATTCTTTCCCTATTGTTCCCAGTAAATTTGTTTCTCACAGCCTAAGTTTCAGACTCAAAATAGAGCTCAAAAACCCTTGCCCTGTTTCTTTTAGAAATTGGACATGATAATTTTTGTAATTTATATGGTTAAAAATATTATTTTGTCTAGTTTTTAATTATTTAAAAACGAAAAGGAAACATTAAGCACACAACTGGAAATTTGAGAAAAATCGAGACATGTTCCAGGGAAACTTGAAAACAGAACAGTCATTTTGAAAGTCACGGATGAACTTCAAAACGACGTTTTCTCTCTATGGTGTCAAAATAAAAGTTGTTCATTTTTGTGTTTATTTTAATTTAAAACAAATTTCGTGAAAAAACAACGGTTAGATCTCCCAAAAATCACAAAACCGTTGGAGCTGTCCAGGGACATGCGAACCTGACAGTCACTGTTCCATTGTTTTGGAGTTTGTTTTCAACATGCAACCTTCATCAATTAATTCTACAAAAATTGGGCATGGATTCCCTTGTTCCAGGGGCCTTCCCACTCAGTTTCAACAGAACAAAAACAACACTAAAGCTAGGACATGCACTCACACAGCCACTGCCAAGGGTTTCAATCCATTTCATCAACTTTTCACATTCAAGCATTCAAACAAACACACACAACAGCCAAAAAGAGACATACATGTTGTAGGGAGTTGAGTCCCCTAGCTCTCAACTGCCCTTAAACTAAAAATAGAATCCACAAAGAGTTCCCCTCATCTTAGATTTTTTATTCAGCTGAGAGAGAGAAAGAGAAGACAAGCTATTCGTGATGAAGTGAGGATCTCTCAGCTTGCATGCAGCCCACCAGCTTCACAAAAAAATTGCTTCCTCCTTCTCATTTAGGTGTCTCAGCCAGCAGAGAAAAAAAAGAACAAAGGAGAGCTTCCGAATGAAAAAGAAGAAAGAAGAATCGGAAGCTTCACGTATAATGTAGAAGGGAGATTTTAATTGGGATTTTTACTTTTTGCACCTATCTTCCTCTAAGACCACTCCCTTGTCTTTTCTTTTCTTCTTCTTTTTTTCTTTTTTCTACAACTTACAGAACTCACGTAAAAGTTCCAAAAATCTCACAATAACACCATGACACATAACAAAACATAGAACTTGAGTTATTTATTATATCAATCAACATAATTTAAATTTAGTTGGCTCTTTAATTATTAATCAAACATTTAATCATATAATTAGAAAAATCACAACGTTACAATTCTCCCCAACAAGAAAATTTTCTAATTAAATCTCTCATGTTCATACTTATTGGATTGTAATTTTCGGGATGTTACACAACTCGCTCATTTCTATCCAATATGAGACTTCACATTCACACTTGTTCTCCAACAATCTCTCCCTCAAGTGTGAGTCTCTTCCACATGGTAGCTCCCCCTCAAGCGGAAGCCATTTTCACCAAGAGTATCCAATGATGGCGCTTTTAGAGCCTTAATGATCTAGTACCTTGCACCGCCGCCTCCACCTTTTCACGGCCACGGGACATGCTGCCTGGCCTCCATGTATGGACCCACTGCCAGGAAGACTTTTTGATACAAGAGATCCCCATGTCCATGCTTGGATCCATCGCCAATCCATCTTACTCGTCTGAGCTGGTCACCTTGTTGAACCATCGGCTCTGATACCAATTGTTGTTCGTGCGAGTGGAGTAAAACACCGGGGAGATCATCACCAATGGGCCACGAGCACACCACATAAGCAAACTTGACACCACCTTCAATCCAAAACCTTAAGGCATTAGGTTTGTGGGTCTATCTACTTTATGTTGCTCAACTCGCCCATTTCTACCCAATGTGGGACTTCACCTTCACACTTGTACTCCAACAAGCTCCCCCTCAAGTGTGAGTCTCTTCCACATGGTAGCTCCCCCTCAAGCGGAAGCCGTTTTCACCACGAGTATCCAATTACGGCGCCTTTAAAGCCAACATGCTCTAGAACCTTGCACCGCCGCCTCCACCGTTTCACGGCCATGGGACACGCTGCCTGACCTCCATGTATGGACCCACTGCCAGGAAGACTTTTGATACAAGGGATCCGCATGTCCATGCCTGGATCCTTCGCCAATCCATCTTACTCGTCTGAGCCGGTCACCTTGTTGAACCATCGGCTCTGATACCAATTGTTGTGCACCGAGGGGGTTAAAAATCGGGGAGATTTTCACCAATGGGCCACGAGCACACCACACAAGTGAACCTGACACCACCTTCAACCCAAAATCTTAAGGCATCAGGTTTGTGGGTCTATCCACTTATATGTTGCTCAACTCGTCAATTTCTATCCAATGTGAGACTTCACATTCACACTTGTTCTCCAACAGATAAGTATGGTAGATTCTTGTCATAACTAAAGAAGTGACAATTTTAATAAAAGATTAGAAATGACTCTTTTCATGAAAGCTTAGAATGAAAGCTTAGAAGTGACAATTTTGTTTGGGACTTGAAAGTAATGTTTTTAATTGAATTTCAAGAAAGTATGATTTTTTATGCAAGTTTGAAAAGTGACTAATTAAGGTTCAAGAATGAGAAGTTTAACAAAGGTCTAAGAAATAACATTCTTATACTATTTCTTCTCTATTTTTATTCTTCTTATGTTTTTTTTCTTTCTATTTATTTTCTCCATATTTCATTTCTAATCCAAACAAAACATTACTTATTACACTATAGTTCAACATGCCAAATATCTCATGGGATGTGCTTGGTGTGTAGATGATTACTTTTTTATTTTTTCTCTCTATAATGTCCGTACTAATAAAGAAGAGTTATATGGCTATCAATGTGTAATTTCTGATTTTTTATTTTCTGCCACATAATTTCAAAGAGAAATGTTATTTGTACACTAAAAAAAGAGAAGAGATAGGTATAAGATATAATTAATGATCTAATGGAGAGAGATATAAAAAAATATTTTTATAAATTATTGTATAAATAACAATTTAGTTTCAAAAATCTAAAAGTACTTGAAATCCTCTTTGACTGTCTCTCCTTTACCCAAAATTTGAAGCAAACATTGGGGTCAAAAAGGTAAGTGAACTGAGCTTGGTCAAGCTATCTGCACTGCGTCACAATTACAAAATCAGTAGTGTATTTTTTTATGGGTTAATATAGATTTTGAAAAACAAAAAGAAAATTCACATGCGCAAGTATACAAATTATAGCTAAAAAAAGGCATCAATAACACAGTGATTACAGTATGGAAGAAGAATTGTACCATTTTGTAATTTGTAAGAGAATTAGGGCCTGAATTTTTATTTTATTTTGTATTTTGTGAGTGTTCTATTTTGTAGATCGGACTTCAATAAAGATGAAAGATCAATGTTAAGAATTGAGATTTGATAATAGAACAAGTGGAAGACCACCAATAACCATAATACCATATGATGCAACAGAAATGGGATAATAAAGTTTGGAGCCGTGCTTACAGAGTTCTTAAACCTTAAAAAAGCACCCAAAAAAATATATAGCTTCTTCTATTCACCTGCCCTTTCCTCTTTTTCATGTATAATTAAGATTTTTTTTCAGATAAAATAATGTGTAAAAGATGAATTTGAGACCTATTATAATAGATTTCACTACTTCCATATGTACAGCTTTATTGTTAAAATACTATATGATATGCCAGACACATCTGCTGAAATAAATATCGCTGCAACTATACTCATATGAGCCATGAATAGTCTAGCATATCCAAATTCATAGTTTGGTAATAGTGTAAAACCATGTTGACAATGACAGGTTTAGAGTATGTTTGGGAAAGATTAATTATTCCCATTTCAGCTGTTTTGAGAGAAAAAAAGCTGTTTGAAAAAATCATTGCATGTTTGGGAGCACCAGCTGAAATCTAGAAAAAGCTTTTTTCCTGAAAAATAAGCTATTTTCTTGAATTTGAAAATTTATAGTTTATGATTATTTTCTAATCACTTATTTTTTCTTTCATTTGTCTTTATATTCTTTTACTATGTAAAACCTGATTTTTTGTTGCATCCAAACAAAATTAATTATTTTTAAATCATTTTTTCAGCAAATTTATCCAAACAAAATTTGATTTTGATTATAATCGATTATAACAATAATTGATTATTGAAATAATACAATTTTTACAGCTATCCCAAACATACCCTTAAAAGTAAAATTGGCTACGCAAAGAGGCAGAGGCAGGATGACCACTTTAAAACAGTGCAAAGAATGAAAAATGTATAAATTTATATATTTAAATAAATTCATATTGACTTTTAGATTAAAAAAAGAAGGAACGGAAATCATTCAGTTAAATTTCATAGGCATTTAACAGTGGTAATCAACGTAAAATTAACAAACACTAGAGTCAAAATGGGAAAGCACACCGTCCCAGTTGCCATGACAGGATAAGAGAGTACTTGGACACCCACCAAACCATGACTGTGGCAACTGCCATACTCTGAGCTGCAAGAAGCATCCACTCTTCCACGCTGAATTTAAATAAATAAATGTTAAATACAAATATTCATGCAGAAAAACGTTTACAAATATCAAATATGCAACTATATCCCGTTTTGATGGGGGCAGTGCTCTTATTCATGGGCCTCGTGCTTCCTAATTTTAATGTTTACCGTTTGTTTTTTAAGAATTAGATACCCTCCAAATAATCCCAATTAGGTAGTGCTCTTTTTCATTATTTATTTCTCAAGTATTATAAATTTTTAGTCATTGAATAAACATAGAGCAACACTTTAATTAGGTGTGTCCGCATTTCTATTTCGCTATTACATTTTATTGTGCTAAAATTTATACATTATAACAATTTCTCTTATTATATATTGATGTGCATATTATTTTTTATTTAATATGCTTTCTAAATACATGTTATGTATTATTTTTTTGTGTTTGCATTTCTATTGCGCTATCGCATTTTTATTCAACTAAATTAATTTGATATATATATTGTCACAATTTTTATTGCGCTAAAATTAATATACTGCATTCTAATTGACATATATATTAATTTTAGTTTAATATTTTATTTCTTAATACATGTTTATCTATTTTGTCAAAAAAAAAATACATGTTTATCTATACACATTTTTTTACTTGATATACATTATAACAATTTTATCCTTCTCAAAAGAGAATTAGAATGTCTTCCACTTGAGTGCGGAGAGTGTGCAAAGAGAAATATTGATTCCGCTCTCTCAATTCAACTGTGTATATGCAAAAATATGTGCAATAATGTAATAAAAACAGGTAAGTTGTTCATGCAACAAAAGCCTTTGGCGTGAACAAAAAGTTTGAGAATAGATGTTAATTTGTAATTGTGGTTCTTCTTGGTTGCATTAAAAACAGAGCATTTTTCCACATGAACCTTTTTTTTTTATATTTTTTTTATAAATTTGTTTCTTTAAAAAATGGGATTCTTCATCTCAAAGATGTTCTTTTTATAATTTTTGTATGTTTAAAAAAATGGAATTCTTCATCCTTTTCTATTAGTAATGGGATTCTTCATCTTAAAAATGTTCTTTTTACATAAAAAATTGAAGAAAAAAAATGACAAACTGAAGAACATTGCAGGTATCAAATTATGTGTAAAACAAAAAATAATTTTAATCCAAGTTTTAAAACTGACTTTTTTTTTCTTAATTTTTAAGTTTTAAAACTGTTTTTGATTCCAGTTATATTTGTTAATTGTAAAATTAAAACTGATTTACTAATAAAAAAAATTAAAACTGATTTTTAAACTTCCCAAAATCACGTATCACCATGGTCACGTAATTGTGGCAAATAGTTACCGACCTTTTAAACTCATATTGATTTACAAATTAATTTGTTATTTTTAAAACAGAATCTGTTTTTTTTTTTCATTTTAAATATGCGTTCACCTATTATCATGGTCACATAATTGCGGCAAGTAACTGCCCATTTTTAAATATATTCTTAGTAAATATTTTTTTTTTAATTTAAGCATTATCAAGCATGCACTAATTTTAAAAGAAACAAAATAAAAGGTGATGATAAGAAAAGCATTTTTTTTTTTAGAATAAAGGCACTTTTTATTAAGACGAAAGAGTGTCACTCATGGCAAGTACATCAGCATGTAACAAAGATAAAATTTGGTGAGGAGCTTCCTCAATCCAAAAACATTAATGAAAATGAAAAGCAAGTCTTCTAGTGAACGTCAGAAGGATCTGTCTTCCTCTATGAGTCAAAGTGCCACAATCTCTCAATATTCTTCCAGCATCTTGAACAGATTTGCTCTTCCACGTGTTGTACAGCATTTGGCAATCTGTCTCAAACGTGGTATAACAATTTTTAAATTTATATAAAACGAAAAATATTTTTAAAAAAATAAGAAACGGATGTGAAAAAGGAAAAAGAACAATAAGAGAAGTAAAAAAAAGAAAAAGAACATTGCAGCTATAAAATTATTATTATTTAATTAGTAGTTATATCAATTTTTTTAAGAATTTTCTAAAACGAAAAAATAATTTTAATCCAAGTTTTAAAACTGGCAATGGTGACGTATCATCATTTTCACGCATCATGACCAAATAAAAAATGTTCAGACGAAGGAAAAAAAGAATGAGAAAGAAGGGAAAAATAATAGAAAAGAAAAAAATTGCAGATGAAAAGAGTAGAAAAAAGCAAAATCTTTTGTGCATACCTGGTTCAATTCACAGACACACACGTATTATGAAATTTCCAAGTGTAGCCCGTAAAAAAAATGCGAAAGATAACTATTATAGCTTTAGTATGATGCGCGTGAGGTTGGCTACCGAACATCTAACACATTGTTAAACAACAAAGATGAAAAGAAAAGAAGAGAATTCAGGAGAAAAATCAAACATAAAAAACAGGAGAAAGAAGGAAAAAAAGAATAAGAGAAAGAAAAAATTGCAGAAGAAGATAATAGAAAAAGAAAAAACCTTAGCAAGCGAGGAGAAAAAACAATTATGGATCAACCTATTTCTTTTTTACTCTTAAGTTGGCATGCGTCAATAACAGGTTATTCTCTACAACAAACAGAAAAATTGTCAAAAATCAAACAAACAATAACTGGTTAATTGGGTTTTGTGAGCCATTGAAGCAACATACAATGAATTTGAAAGGAAATTAAAAAAAGTTTGAAAATAAAAACCTTAAAAATGAAAGCCAAAACATTTTGAGCAACAACTTCACTGATTGGAAATCGGTTGTATGCAAATATTATGAATTTGATTATAAAAAATCCCTCAGATAAATATGCTTGAGAAAAACACAAATTACTAAACTTCACCATGAAATTTTTGTTCCTGTCTTCTGAGGCATGTGGCCGAACAATGCCTCCATTGCATCCTTAACTTTCACAATGGTTGTTGTTTTCAAAACTTGAATATCTGTAAAATGAGACCAAACTCTTGCATTGTATGATTTGTGTCAGCATTCAAAAATTAAGAATAAAAAAAAAAGGTTTGGGACGGTGAGTTTGAGGCATAGTTTTAAAAATCGAACCAGTGATCGATTCGGTCAAGCCACTAGGTCACTAGGTCAATGGTCGAACCAGTGGGTCACTAATTGACCCGCATGACCCAGTCTGTATTAAAAAATTTGAAAATTTTATACCTGCCTTAAAAAAGTAAAAAAAAATCACATAACAAATTAATATAATTCCACAAGCTCATTTTTTCAAGTTCAAATTCATTGACATTCACAGTAACAAAATCACATTATAAATTATTTATTACACTTCTTTAAAGTTTAAACAGAATTCAAAATAATAGAATGACACTATCAACTGTACCATCACTTCTTCAAATAAAATTCATAGTGACAAAATCACAGTATCAATTACCTAAGAATCACTACTCGTAAATAATAAAACAGAATCAACTAAAAATAACATTCAAGTTTGATTAAACAGAATCATGTGGTGTGGACCGATGTGGTTGAGTTGAGGGCCTTAGGGTTTATCTGTGTGCACTTTGAAGTTTGAAGAAGAAGAGTCACGGACTCACAAACATGACACAACAAGCAATGCTTTGTCAAACGCTCACAGTCACAAAACCTTTCTTTCCTTTGGTTTTTTATCCAAACGACGTCGTTTCGAGCAATTTAAAAAAAAAAGTGCGTGACCCAGGTCGGGTCACCGGTTTAACCACGAGTTGCACCGGATTTGACTGGATCAAAAGCATGGCCGATCCGATAGCCAACTCAATCCGGTCTAACCTCCGGGTCACGGTCTGACCGGTCCGACCGGCCGGGTCGGTTCAGTTTTTAAAACTGTGGTTTGAGGGGTTGGGATGCAAGCATATCGTAGAAGAAACTTTTCCTCATGATGCCAATATCATAGAAGAAGCCTGTAGAGAGATTGCGGTTAATTTTCAATCCAGTAGAGAGATTGCGGTTACATATTTTACCAACAGAAGAAGATAAGGGAGGTTGAATAGAAATTGTGGTTACATATTTTACCAACAAAAGAAGATGGTTTGAGAGTGAGGGAGACTGAAGCGGAAATTGTGGCAAATAGTAACTGACCTTTTAAACTCATATTGATTTACAAATTAATTTGTTATTTTTAAAATAGAATCTGTTTTTTTTTTTTTTTCATTTTAAGTGTGAGAGTATGTAATTACTAAAGGGTAAAATTAAAGGGTAAAATGGTCATAAACAAAAGTGGAGACCAAAAAGTAGTTATCAAAAGGTATCCCCTTTATATAGTGGTATAGATTATTATTATTATTATTATAGACAATTTTATGTTAATACTAAACTTTTAAGTTAAGCTTCTACTTTTTTTTTTTTTTGAGGAAAAGCTTCTACTTTTGATAACATCAATATTTATGACTAATTTTAAACATTAATTTTACTTTTTATACATTAAATATTTCATTAATTAATTGTATTTTTATAAAATAATTTTTTTTTGCATCCTTCAAATTCATTTTTACTATGACTTTTATATCTTTATTATGTAGTAAAGTTTATATAAAATAACATAAATCTGTGTAATAAAAAAAATTACATAAATATGTAGATTTTCCTTGCATATGAATTTTTCTTGTGTTTTTATGCAAATTTCTTTTATGTATTTTGTAATTTTCTTGGATTTTTTTTTACAAAATTTGCTAAAATTTTGGTAAAAATATGACTATTTCCTTAGATTCATCAAAATATCTATAGAAATTTTAATATTTTCTACTCGTAAAAATTATTTTTGCATAAAAAAAATACTTAACGTGTCTTGTATATATAAATATATATTTTTAATTCAGTAACATATGAGACATAAGAGTACAAAAGTCGTAAATAAAAACTAAAAAGTGTTATTAATAAAATAGAAAAATATATTTTAATATCATAAAAGAATTCATTAAAAAAATAACTAACAAATGAATAATATCATTAAATGCTTAAAAATCACCATTAAGAAATAATATTATTAATTATTAAAATTAATATATTTAATTTATATATCATAATTTAATTATTTTGGTCCCTCCAACTATTTTTGTCAAGCTCGCCACTGGGCTATTGCCCTAATCAAAGATGCAAGTATATTATTAGTGTGTTTGAATACCTAATCGATTTTGACTCCCAAAGCTATGGTGAAAAATTTAAAAAGTAAAAGCAATTATTTATTGGTTTGACTTTTATCATAAGATTAAAATTAATTATGAAAAAATTAAATTTAATCCAAGCACACTATATATCATGCATATCATTCAGCAAAGTTGGGGCACGGTTTTGGTACTCTCTCCTTAACTCAAAACTTTATTACCCCCTTCCTATTGCATCATATGGTTACTGTCAATTAAGAAGAAAGTTTGAAGAGAATTAAGTTACAAATTTTTATCTTCTCACAAATCATTTTAACAGTAAAAATCGATTATTTCACTTAAATAATCAATTTTTTAACCAATTTAATCGATTATTTGTACATAATAATCGATTTTAAGGGTTACATCATAAAAAAAATAGATTATTTGTGGTAAATAATCGATTATTTGTATATCATAATCGATTTTTTGGATCTATTTTTCATCTATTTTTCTTAAAATAAATAACACAATATATAACTTTATTTTTACTTTATTTTTTCTTTTTTAAATTATCTTTTTTTTATTTTTATCTATCCTATTTCTCTCATATAAATCAAAGCACAAATGTTGGGGGGGGGGGGGGGGGGTACCAAGAAGGAATTTACCACTTTTCAAATGCAAAGATGCTGCAAAACCAATATTGCCGTACTTTGTAGGGACCACCAATTCAGGGTGCCAGAGACACATACACGTGTTGAGGTCATTCTCTAGAAGACACAGGCTGCAGGAAGCCAATTAATTTTCCAACAGGCAGCTGCAGGCAAAATAGCTAATCAATTTCATTGGAATTTCCTTGAAGTGAGTTTGCACCAATCGCGAGAGGCAAGTTTGCTGAGTCGCGAGTGATCGGTCCCCGCACCCCAAAGTCCCAACAATTCTCCCTTAGACAAAAGTCAAAAGGCACAAATCGGATCTTTCTGGGTCAGACATTGTGGGACACAGCACAACACGTATTAAGTATGTGGCACCAAAACATGGCAAAAACAAACGCGGTGGATTCAAGCATACGACATGGGAGCAGTAATTCATGACAATTCCACAACAGCTTAAGCGCGAATGAGCACGCAATAAGACCAGACAAAACTCCACTAGCCTAGCCATTAATAGTATAATCTTTAAGTTATTTTGAATATTAAAAAAGTTAATGCATTATTCATCGTAAGCCTCGTGGACCATCGTTCAAAGATGAACAATATCTCTATATTAACAGTTAGATTGGAACTCATGTATCCATGAAATCTGAGTCTTGAGTTTACTAGTTGAAGATTACTTTGGTTTTTTTTTTTTTTTTTTTATGCATAGGAAGAGATAGACCCCTTTGGTAGATTACTTTGGTTTATAACATATATTGAAATAGTCATATCAGATATTAAAATGAAATTTTTAATAAAATTAAAACAAAAAAAAATTCTTCTACTTTGTGAGAATCAAGATTGAATCTTCACTAAAAATGTATTCACATTTAATATTTAAAGTATCTTTTGAGCATAGTTATCTAGAAAAATATATTCAGATTTAGTATTCTGAGTATGTTTTGAACAGAATTACTTCAAATTGAGACTAAATTAAAATAATTCAAGTCTATTTTTTTATCAGACAAAAATTCTCTATACAATCGTATACAAATACCATTTTTCAACCTTATTTAATGTGACTACAACACCACATAGCCAAAAAGAATGATAATAATTAAAAAACAACAAAACACCAACCTAGAGCTACAAAAAGCCAGTGCCAGCACGGCCATGGTGCAACAAATAGTGCGCAATGTGATCCCTCGCCTGCATGGAAGCAGCGGATCGTATCCCATTCTCCGCCACCATCTCATCATCAAAAAGCTCAAACCCCCACTCGGGATCCATCTCCTCGTTCCTCATCTCACAAATATTATGCAGAACGCAGCACGCGCCAAGCACCACAGGCAAGTCCTGAAGCTTCACCTCAGTCCTCTTCTGCAAACACCCCCAACGCCCTTTCAATCTCGCAAAGGCCTGTTTGGCAACGCCCTGAATCTCTTCAATTTTCTCGTTAAACCCGTGCTGCGTCCACGTTAGATTAGGGTGCGTGTACGGCACCAGAACCCAATCCATTAACGGGTGCCCTGAGTTACCCACGATCCAAACGTCCTTTAAATTCCCCCTGCTCGCTCTCTGAAACAACGCGCTTTTCTCCAAAACCTGATCGTCGGGCATCGAACCGGGCCAACCAATGCACACGTCACTGAAAACACCTTTCGAATCAACCACACCTTGAACCGTTATCGAATAACTCGTCTTCTGGTTCCGTTCAGTGTGTCGTTTGTTAAAATACGCGGAAACGCTGATTTTCGGAGCGATGATTGGAACGTGCGTGGTGTACATTGCGCCACCGACGTTCTGAATTCCTGAAACGTTCTCGAAGTGTTCTTTGATTTGTTTCATCTTTTCCTCGTTCGGCCACTGCAGGAACTTCGGCATTAAGACGGTGCGTATCGCGGAGCACACTTCGAGGACGAGCTTGTGACACGTGGAGATTCCCAATCCGAAGCGTTTTGATACTAACCGGAGCGGGTCGCCGGTGGCGAGGCGCCAGATGCAGACGGCGACGCGCTGCCGCACCGGAATCGCGTCTCGGAGCATCGTGTTTTTCTTCGTGACCACCGCGTCGAGCTCGTCGCAGATCATGTCGAACGTGCTCTTGCTCATCCGGAAGCACCGCCGGAACTCCTCCTCCGGGAAGTCCTTCCGGCTGATCCGCTCCCACCAGTCCTTCGACCGGTCCTTCACCCACAGCCTCCGCTGAACCGTCGAACCGGACTCCGAACCGGTTTGCGGCTGAGCCTGAACCTGAACCGAACCGGATTCGTTTAAAATAACCGAACCGGTTGCTGCTGAACGACGGGCTTTCTTGACTATTTTGTGTTCGAACTCGTCTGATTGGGCGTAATGGGCCTCGAATTGGGCCTTGTAGGTGTTCATGGCCTGGGCCTGGTTCTCGAAGCTGGTATTGAACGCGGCGCGGTGCTGTTCTGACTCAACTTTCCTGTTTCGCTCTTCTTGAGTTTCTTCCTCGTCTAACATAATCAGCGAAGCAAGTATGTCCTTCAAGTTACTACTATCATCATCCTTATTATTGCTATTACCATTATGCCCATTTTGTTCTGCACCTCCTCCGCCTTCGTCTTCTTTTCTGTTACGCTTTCTCTTGTTGCTACTGTTGAGGTTGTTGTTGTTGTTGTTTGAGTCTGTGTCTGCGAAGATGTTGTAGAAGTGAGAGTAATCCTCTTGGTTGAAAAACGGGACGGGGCTGATTTCCATGATGAGGTGTGTTTGGTTATGGAGAATTTTTCTTTTTTAAGAGTTTTGTTGTTGGTCTGGTTTTTGAGAAGTGTGAACGCTTGAGATTTTGCGTTTGGGAGGGGTGTTGGGGGGATTTATATAGAGAGAGAGAGGAAGCGTGTGCGGAAGTGTGAACGCGATGTGTAGGGTGCTTTGACGGTGACTCTGACCTGGGGCTTTGGATTTGGGAGCATAAAACAATGATTAATATGCTTTTTGGGAAGCGTGGTTTTTTACGCGGTTGGATTTGTTTGGGGTTTCTTTATTGAACAAAAAAGTTAGAGGAGTGTTTGTTTTGGAATTTTGTGGGTTTGAAAAACGTTGGAGAAAGGAAAAGGTGGACTCGGAATGGAAGGCAAGCGGAGAAGTTTCGCTTTTTTTTTTTTTTTGAGATTTGGGTTGCCACGAAGGAAGCTTAGAAATAAAAAAGCACCAAGCAACAGAAGAAGTTGAGAAACGAGGGACTTTTGTTCCTTCATTTATTTATTTTATTTATGTGAGATTCGATAAGGTTAAATTTGAATGGAATAAGAGAATATGACCAGAGTAAGAAAATGTATGATTAAGATAAATATTTATCCAATTTTATATAGATAGAAAATGTACGATTAAGATAACTTCTACTAAGATATATTAATTAGACAATTTAGTAAATAATAATAGTATAAAATTACAAAAAATAATGATAACGTGGAGAAAATAATAGTAGAAGTTATTGTAGTAAGATTTTTTTGCTTTAAAAGTTATGGTAGTAAGATGATGCTACCAATTGTCGTGGTGATAATAATGATGATAATAACAATGACATTAGAGTTTAATGGTTATATATTAACAGTGTAAATTACACTGTCATCTAATTACTTCTCATGACATTAGTAGTAATAATGGTAGTGATACATTAATTATATTAACAACAATGGTAATAATAATAATGACATTGGTGGTAATTGTTAGTATAAAATAACTATAGAGAAATGCTAGCAATGTAACACCCTAAATCCAGGTTTACATAATATCCATTTATTTTATTTTACATTAATAAAACGTGATCAATTTGTTCAATTTCGCATTCGTTGGAACATGAAAGAGACAAGTAATTAAACAAAAATAGTAGTAGATTTAAAACATTTTCAAACTCAACTTGCAGTAAAATAATTTAGCGCAAAACCATATTTTATAAAAGTCGCACGACCCTTATATCGAAAATAAACATTCATTGGAATAAAAACGTATGTAACACCCCTTTTTACTATCAAAGATTTTATTATTAATTAAGTAATTTGTGAAGTAATTCGATATCCAATTATTGAAAATAGCCTTTAAAATACGAAAAAAAAAATTATTTTTCCTTTAAAACGTTGTTACTTAAAATTCCAAAGGACAATCATCCATAATTACTTATTAACATATTAAAATCCATTTTTATGAAATATCGGTCTTAATAAATCAAACTCATTCATAAGACATTAACTTCGTTACCAACCATGAAACATAACAAAATCTTCTTTAATTAAAAACATCCTCATATCCATCGTTATACAATTCTATTACCCCGACTATATTATTGCATTTACATTCAAGAATTTAACATATTATACATTTAAGTCACATATAAAGAATTGGTACATCATAATATTAAAACCAATTCTACCCCTTTTTATACAAGAAAGCACTAAGACTCAGAGCAGTGACGCAATTAAAATTTCAAAAATACCCAATTAACCCAAGTAACATCCTAGAAGGATCATCTTCTTTCTCTTAAAACATCCACTCGTGTTCACAGTGCTTGTTGTAGCCTTTCATTCCATCTTTGTTGTCTGCATAAGATCATTTGTCTAAATCTGAAAAATAAAGGCGTATGGAGTGAGTCTCTCTCCTCCTCTAAACCAACAACCAAACGACCTTCCGGTCTCAAACAAACATACAACATCAACCACTTCACAGTGGTGCTCTCACGAGTCTCACTCGAAACCTATTCGTTTCCACAACTATTCTTGTAAATTATTTCACACTGGCCAGCTGCCACTGGAACTTCCAGAACTCAGTGGTCTTACATATTTTTGAGTTGGATGACTGTTGGGAGTACACCTCTCACCATGGTACTATGGCGAGCTCTCACCAACCGATGATGTCTCGTACTTTTGTCAGGGTGGCCGAGTCAGCTACGTGATCTATCGTCACAACTCAGTGCCTTACCCTCCAAGAACAACCTGCCTTACGATCATCTCCCAGGTACCAACTGTGGTCATCCATTACTCCGAGGACTGACTCCTCAACACTCTCCTCACAAAGTTTATTTTCTTTCTTCGTCGCATGTGGGTTTCCCGCTGCACATGGTACAGGTGCGGACGAATTGACGCCGAGCTAAAGGTACCACCTCTACGCTCACATATGCATATATAATTAAGGACTTTGCCTTTATTGCTACATTATAACGATCTCATCACCTCAAGTGACGCGTCATTCGCAATCCGATCTTGGTTCACAGATAACTCGCAGCTGAAATATCCCACGTGACCTTTTACGGGTCTGTGTGAGCTTTTCTACCAAAGGTACTCGACGACAGTCCTCAATCAACATATGTCCCAGACATACAACACGGAGATCAAACTCCCCCACTATCACAGTGGTTAATCATTACGACCCCGTCATCTCACAAGCAAAATACTCACCGTAGATAAAGCCTCCTCACGACCTGTCCCACAATTATCCGTTCAAGCTTTGTCCACGAACAAATCCGTTCAACTGTCTCACACGACTTAGCATTGGAGGTTCTTTCCTCCTTTCGGTTCTCACCACGATTTGGACAATCACAATTTATAAACTATCAAACACATGTGCGTATTGCACGTCACCCAATCATGACCCACATCATGATTCTTAACTATTTTACTTTGTTTTATGGAAATCCTCACCCACTCTCACATTTTATGCTTACTTCAATCATTTTGTCCAAATCCATGCAAGGGTCCTAAATTCCTTTCTAAGTCCAAACATTCGGCATCCTCCATGTGCATAGGTAATTCCTAATTACTAATCCATAATGTTATTAAGTTCACACTTTTAATTATAGTTTATTCACTATTGTTCATAGTGAATATTATTAATTACTAGAATGACCTTCTAGTATTCACAAATGTACTCCATTTGGAGTTCATTTGCTCCCACACAAGAATGAAAAATTCTCGTTCCCACAATCAACAAACCATCACAAGCAATTCACATGCACAAACCAATTTCGGCACTCTTTGCCCGAGGATCACATTCCTCTCGGTCTCCAATTCACAGTTAATAATAGAACAATCATTGATAACCAATAATCCAATAACTCAAACTCAATCCATCACAAATCATTGCATTCATATTTCTATGGAAACTTCCATTTTTAGGTGAAATTATTCCTTAACAAGTACAATTAAAGGCATTAAAACCAAATACACAATTAATACAATTAAAATTCATATGGACACATAGAGCTGTACACACACCAAAAATTATTTGATACATCATATCAACTTTAAATTTTATTAGATTTTACATAGAAACTATACATCATACATATTTCATCATATAAATTTATCTCACGAAAATTCAACCCACAAATATTATTTTTGAATTAAAAACAGTGGCTGGACATGCTCTGTAAAACACAATTCTATATTTTTAGAAAATAGCATATCAAATTCATTTTATGTGAAATTTTACAGAGAATATCTCCAACATGTTTACCATCATATATAATTTCCTCACTACCAAAAACCCACCAAAAATACCCTTTGTGAATTTCCAAATCATTATTGCTCTAGAACAGAGTTTTCAATAAGAAAATATAAATAATTAAAAAAGGTACTTCCAAAACTCTGAGAAAATCCATGGATATTCCACATGGTCAAGAAAGTATTACTAAATTTTATCAAGACCAAATTCTCACAAAAAGTAATTTTATACATTTAATTTCTCTGCTATCCAGCTTTTTGATTTTTCCAACATTAAATCACTAAAAATACTTCCCAGGATTTTCTGACCTTACAAAAATTCATAGATTACCCTCATGATACATAAAATGAACTCATGGTTCCAGTTTTCCAAAATAACGTACCAAAATTCTTCTAAAAATCAAAAGAGTCCCATTCTCAGAATCAACAGTTTTCGAAAATAATTCTGGTAAAAATAGTTACATTGCTCAAAAAAATCTGAAAAAAAATACCACGACATCCAGAGGCATCAAAACATAGGAAAATGTATTTACATCCTCAAAAACATGCACGAAAACGGAGACGAAAAATCCACACAGTCACATGACCCAAATCACAAATAGCTTATTTCGGAATTTTCAAAATAACCATGGTATTTACAGACCATCAACAACAGCCACAATCCATATTTAACAAGAAAACAAGGAAATAGCTTACGAAAAAAAGAAACCCCTCCATACCTCAACGAAATCGAAATCCAATCGGTGGGTTTTAAAGCTCTTGAATTCTTCTTTAACATATCCAAGAATGAACGGTGAAAGATGAAAATTGATGCTCAAAACTTAGAGAGAAGTTAGAGCTCCGGTATAGAGAAAACAGAGGCAGAAATGAAGAAAATCAGCTACGGGAAGCTTCATGCACGCAGGGTGGTTTTAAATTAGATTTTTACTTTTCGCACCTACCTTCCTCTAAGAACACCCCCCTTCTTTTTTTTTTTACAACTTACAGAACTCACGTAAAAGTTTTGAAAATCTCACAATAATACTAACTATATTTTAATTACTCAAACATATATTTTATTATTTAAAAGAAATAAATTCCAATTAAATCATAACTCAATCACACAAATATATATTTATTGAGTTGTAATTTTTAGGGTGTTACAACGTAAAACAGATATAAACAAGGTGTGCCTTTGTGGCCACAAAAATATACATATATAAATAAGTTTATGAGAATAAGGGGTTAGAAGTGTCTCACGCATAGGATTAATATCATGTACAGCCCAAGTCTAAAGTATTAAATACACCGAAATAAGAAAATAGATGACTGAAACAACATACAGAATTTCTGAATCTAGGCCTACCCATATCAAAATACAAAAGAAGGGAAAAAACCTATGACTCAGAGCAGTCATCTCTAAATCCTACCCTCGTGGAGGGCCTCTGCCGCGCCATCGATATTGAAAAAATAAATGTATGGAGTGAGTCCCTCTCCTCCACTAAACTAACAAACAAACGACCGACGGTCTCAAGCAACATACAACAATCAACTACATTGCAAAGATGCTCTCACGAGTCCCACTCAAAGTTCCTAATCTATTATACTATTTCTCTAGATCATACCATCTCAACATAACTCGGACCCCCTGCCACTGGAACTCCCAGAGCTCGGTGGACTTACACAATTTAAGTCAGATGACTTGTTGGGAGTACACCTTCACTACGGTACAATGGTAGGGCTCTCACCAACACGGTTGTGCCTCGCATTTGTCGGGATTGCCAAGTCGGTACTATGGAAACACGACCACAAACTTGGCGCCAGATCCCCAAGAAACAACAAGTCAGCGAGCACACCTCAGGTACCACTCTGTGAGGTCATCCAATCTCTGAGGACTGACTCCTCAACCACTCCCTCACATCGGGTTAATCTCTTATAGGTTGGTGTGGCTTCTCTGCCAAAGGTACCGAACATCGAACTTCTACAACGTATGTCCCTGACATACCATACGGAGATCCACTCTCCACCACCACAGTGGTCACACATTCCGACCCCATTCCTCCCGAGCATATTGCTCACCACATGTGAAGCCCCCACACAACCTCTTCCACAATTGTCCATTCAAGCTTTGTCCACGAACAAATTCGTTCAACCGTCTCACACGACTTAGCGCTGGAGGTTTCTTCCTCCTTTCGGTTCTCACCACGATTCGGACAATCATAATTTATAAACTTTCAATCATATGTGCATATTGCACATTACCCAATCATGACCCACATCATGATCTTAACTGTCTTACTTTGTTTTATTGAAATCCTCACCCACTCTCACGTTTTATGCTTACTTAAGTCATTTTGTCCAAATCTATGCAAGAGTCCTAGATTTCTTTTTAAGTCCATTATCTGATGTCCTCCGTGTGCATAGAAAATTCCTAGTTATTAACTCGTAATATTATTAAGTTCCCACTCTTTAATTATAATTAATTCACTATTGCACATAGTGAATGTCATTAATCACTAGAGTACTTTCTAGTATCTACAAGTGTACTCCATTTGGAGTTCACTTGCTCCCACACAAGAATGAATTATTCTTGTCCCCACAACCACAAAACATTGCAAACAAGTCACGTGCACAATAAAATTTCAGCACTCTTTGCCCGATGATCACGCTCCTCCCGGTCTCCAATTTACAGTTAATAACATAATAACCAATAACAAACAATAATTCAATAATTCAACATAATCCATTAAACAACATTGCACACACATTTTCAATAGAAATTTCCCTTTTGAGGTAAAATGTCCATTAGCAAATCCAACGAATGGCATTAGGCACAATTACACAATCACACAATTAAATTTCATGCATATACCCATAGCTGTGCACACACACCAAAACTTATTTAACTTAGCAAATTAACTTATAATTTCGTGAGATTTTACAGAGACATAATAAATCACATATATTTCATTATATAAATTTTTCTCCCAAAAATTCAATCCATAAATATTATTTTTGAATTACTTATGGTTGCTGGACAGGCTCTGTAAAGTGCACTTCTACATTTCTGGTAAATATCAAATCAACTCTTTTTTCTGTACCACTTCACAGGGAATGTCCCCAACATGTGGTAAAACATATGGAATTTTATCAGCATCAAATTCCTACCGAAAATGCCCTTTTTATATTTCTAAAACATCATTGCTTCAGAACAGAGTTTTCCATACAAAAATGTAAATAATTACAAAAAGTATTCATAAAATTCTGATAAAATTCATAGGCAGTCTACATAGTCCAAATAGTGTTAAAAAAAATTTATCAAGGCAAAATTATCATAAAAAGATATTTTCTACATTTAAATACTCTGCTGTCCAGTTTTTCGATTTTGACAACATTAATTTCCTAAAAATTCTTCCCGATTTGTTCTGACTTTAAAAAAATTTAGGAATGACCCTCATAACATATAAATCTAAGTCATAAGCCCAGTTTTCCAAAAACATATCCCAAAATTTTTATAAAATTCGAAACAACCCTTTTTGTAGAATCAGCAACATTTGAAAATAATTCCAAAAAAAATAGTTCCACTGTTCATAAAATTCTGAAAAAAATACCATGATATCCAGAGATTCCAAAACATAGGAAAAAATCTTTACATTGCAAAATAATGCACAAAATATTTTCGAAAAAATTGAAAATAGCTACAGTGCATAATTTACAAATAACACATTTCAACATGTTTCACATGTTCTTGAGACACCATGGTGTCAAGAGTCTCACAATCACATGAACAGCCCAAAAATAGGTTAGGAAAAATAGAAACTCCTCCATACCTCTTTGGCTCTTCACTCAAAAGAAGAAAAATTTGTGTTGTTGGGTAGCCCTTGCCCTCCTCAACAATATATTCTGATTTAATCGGTGGAAAATTTGATTTGAGTACTTGAATCTTAGAGAGAATGTGCAGAATTTTAGAGAGAAGGAGGAGAAAATAAGAAACTTAGGGAAGAAGAAAGGTGAAAATAAGATAAAAGCTCTCTTGCTAGGGTTTTAAAAAGGAAGAAAGAGAAAAGTGAAAGTTTTAAAAAAATTTCCCCCCATGTCCTTAGCTAGGGTTTGTTTGTGTAGGTCTAGGGTTAGGTATTTTCCAGTTTTGGGTTTCGGGTCTCTGCGGGATTTGGTCATATGGTCTTTAATCACCGAGAAAAAAGATTTTTAATTCACTCTCATTCTATTTAATATTTTTCTAAAGCATATTTAATTAATTAATTAATTAAATCTTCACTAAATTTATTTTCATCAGTAATTGTATTTCTTTAATTATTCAAACACTGAGAATTGATTTAACAAAGAAATAATTAATTAAAGCTACAAATTATGTACTTAACTCTAATTCACACAAATTTTAATTATTTTCATTTAATGAAAATAATTCCACATATACTTAATCGAAAGCATACCACTTCACATATGATAGACATAACGAGTGTAAATTTTTAGGGTGTTACAAGCAATACACTCTCTATTACATTCTTTTGAACTCCATGATCGGTTAAAACTTATTGGAAATCACAAATTTTTATGGGTCTCACTTGTTATTTAATTACTCTCTCTCTTGATTTTGTAGTTTTCAATAAATTTCAACCAATGATAAAGTGTGTGTTGGGAGGAGTGTGTTAGATAATGTGTTGCTAGCACTCCTCGTAACTATAATAGTGATGATAATATTGATTGTGACAACAATGATGGTAGTAATAATATAGTGATAGTAGGACAATGGTAATTATTAGTATGGTTATAATTATAGCAATAATAATTGTAATAGCAGTTGTGGCAATAATAATAATAATAATAATAATAATAATCGTGGTAACAATGAGAATGGTGGCAATGGTGATAACTATATTGATGATAATAGTAAGATTAAGATGAGTGTAATAATTAGTAATAACAATAATTGTAATAATAGTGGTTATAGTGGTGAAACAAAAGAGTTACATAATGTAAGACGAGAATAAAAAGATAAAATTTTCTATATCATTTTTTTATTTGTTTCTTATAGATATGGCAACAAAGCAGGACAGACAAGGTTACTGTTCACCAGTATTTATTCCGATAGATAAAAATGTCTCATATTTGTCATTTGTTAAGCAAATACCTACATATCTTATCAATATTTGGAGGTATCCATAGACATTTACTAAAAAAACAGTAAATGTGAGCAATAAAAATTAGGAAAATGAAAATCATACATAAACTAAAAGTATAGGAAGCAAAAAATGTGATTAAGTCCTAATTTTATCAACATCAATTTTACGTATCTTTAAAACCAAAGACCCTAAGCTCGTGTTCAGTATGATTTACTTTTTTAAAAAATCACTTATTAGTTTCTAATTGTTTTTTTTAGAAAATTGGCAAAAAAAATATTTTTTAAAAAAAGAGATAAACTAAACATGCACTAACATATGCGATAGAGCTCAATTGGTTGAGCAGTGTGCGTGATTATTGTAAAAACCTTGATACTGTTTTCGATTCCTACGGATAAAAAAATATGCTATAAAGCTTATGTATATGAACTTAAACCTGCGAATTAGTTTGTATAACCCATAATTTGCATAAATTAGAATCATTAAAAATGTAGGTTCATTTAAGTGCAAACTTTTTTTTTTCTAAATCATTAATTTGTAGATTAAATGAGTTGGTCAACCAAGTTATAAGTCAATTTGCAGAGTGATATATATATATATATATATATATATATATATATATATATATATATATATCTTTTGTATATTTTTGCATTTCTCCAACTTTTAATTTTTTTATATATTTTATTAATTAAATGGGTAATTGCTAACTTGCGAGCTAAAGTAGACCAAATGCAAGTCAATGATTTTATGGGCCAATCCAATATGACTCGTGTCATGCTAGTCTATAATGGTAGTATGTAGTAAATTAAGTTTAGTAGATTAGGTCGGCTTGTATATCTAATCCTAGTAAGGGATTATTGCTATTAAATGTTTCCATTATACACTTTCTTTTAATTTTTTGAATAAGTTAATTTAATCTACTTACAAATATTAAGGGGTCTAACTCAATTGATTAAACAGAGTGCGTGAGCTTTGAAGGTTAAATAAAAAATTACTTACAAGTTAAAATAAAGTTTTGAATGTTAAAATATTAAGATGCTTATATTGTGTTGGGATTGAGATTGAAATAAGAGGGAAAAAAAGAGAGAAAAAGCAAAGAAAAGAAAATTAAGGGTGTGTTTCTCTTCTCACTTTTTTATTTTAAAAACTATTTTTGAAAAACTTTTATACTACTCATCAATCAATTTCTTATTTAAAGTCTATTAAGATTTAAAAATTATTTATATAACAAGTGTTTTAAAAACCAAAAGATAGAAATAATTAGAAGATGTTTTCATTTTTTCTTCTATTTTCTACGATTTTCAAATTTACATTGCAAGCTGGGGACTTTTGAACTCGTTCACTGAGTTGGAAACACCTTATCTTGAATGGGCCATGATCATGTGTGGGCATTTGTACAAGTAGTTTATAAGAAAGATGATCATTGCAAAAAAAAAAAAAAGATCTCGTAAGGGCTTTAGCATGTTACAACATTGATCGGTGAAAAGGTCAAGTAGTATATCATTGACATTGTGAAAAAAATAGTTTCAACCATCAAACAAGTTTTTTTTTTTTTTTTTACTTTTTTTTTTTGAAAACTAAAAATAGTTTTTAAAAAGTGAAATAAAACACACCCTAAATAGTTTTTTAATGTTGTGGATCAAGAGGAGAAGGAAAAAGCTCATTGCTTATTTAAATTGATAGAAAAATAAAAGGAAAGAAAATGAGTGTCAAGATTATAATCGTTTTGAAATTTAAATACAATAAATAAAATTTCATAAATAGAAAAGAGAGAAATTGATACTTTAAATAATAAAAAAAACTTGAAGACACCAGAAAAACTTGGAAACGCTAGACGAGACACCAGGACACTAATTTTACACTAGATGATTGACGTCTAAGACATTGCTCGGCACCTAATTGCTTGATGCCAATTAGATATTGAGCCTGTTTGTTTAAACTTATTTGTTAAAAAAAGCATTCTTTTAAATAAAATAAGCAATTTTCTGGTTTTTGTGTGTTTGTTTAAACTGCTTCTACTAAAAAAAAAAATAGTTTTTTGCTTTTTTTAAGAAGCAAATTCTATCTGCTTCTTAAAAATATGTATTTTTTAAAAAGCGCTTTTTTCACAATTGCTTTTTTTAAGTTTAAACAAAAGGACCCATTTTCTTCACACAACATCCCACATGCTTAGCCAATGTTGAATAGTGGCAGTAATTTTTTGAAAGGTCGTAATTGATTTTGCTGATGTGTTGGGCCCATTCCAGCTAATATTTAAACCCTTTGCAAGGTCCATTTGTGGATGGAATGCGTTGGAATACCACTTCTTTCATCAGTCACCTTGATCTTTAGGTTTTTCTCTTCATTTCCACCATTAAAGACTCAAACCTTGGAAGAGAAGCTTGAATATTTAGTGTATTCACCATCATCCATGACCATTCCTTTCTTGTACATTTTTTCTTTAAACATGTTTTGCTAAACCCTCATTATAGTTAATGTTAGATGATTTTTGTGGGATTATTCTGTATTAAACCTTGATTTAATGTAATTCCTTGTGTTTAGAGTAATCCGCTTTGTTTTTAATGCTTCTTGCAATTACCCATTGTTGAGATTGATCTTGAATGTGTGTGCTATGAGGAGTCATTTACATATGTTTTTATTTGAGTGTGATTGTCATGTCTTAAGTTGACTCTAAGAATAATACTTCATAAGGCATGTGTTCTTATATATTTTGATTTTAATGCTTGATTTGATTTCAATAGAGTTATGAAAGTAGAACATTGAGTTGAATCAGAGTGATTTTATGCCAAGGAATTGGGTTTAATCTAAAATAGTGAAATTTGAACTTTTAAACCATGTTTGAGTTAAATTGAATTTGGGGGAAAATGTATAGGATGAACACAAAAAAAATTCAAATCCGTAACTACTCATACTATCATTGTTAAAAACCCTTGAAAAACTGTAAACACAACATTTGTTTTATTTTCACGAAATTTACTTTTTAGCATTTGTGTACGTGACAACACAATTTGCTTGCCTTTAGCTAAATAATTGAATTAAACTATGTTATTCCAATTCCTTTGAAGAACGATACTCTACTTACTAGGTTTTACTGTTGACCAGCGTGCTTACTAAAAAAGGGTCTGAAACTGAAAATTTATATATGTATTTTAAGCACCACTAAGTCCTTAACGAAGATGAAGAAGAGAAGAAAATAAAGTTGGCTATATTTTTGGTGGTGGACTGCTCAAGTCAATACAACGCTATATTGGGAAGGTCTTTACTTAATGTGCTAGGGACAAAGATGTGTACTAAAAACTTGGTGATGAAATTTCTAGGAGAAGGGTAACAAAGTGTTAAGTGTTAAGAGAGACCAAGTGGCTTGATATTGTTATTATCTCATCAACTTGAAGATTTCCAAAGAAGACGACCAAAGGAAGAAATGAAAACTAAATGAATGCCACCCAACACAACACTAGATTCTACTATTCGACTTAGACCAAAGGATTTTTTTTTTATCGGCAAAAACTTGTATATTAATAAGGAAATACGGGTATGAGACATACCCTACATGCACCACAAAGCACAACATTAACGTTTATCAACCATAAAATAATCTACCAAAGGAGATTCCTTCATATACTAACCACCCCTGACATAAACAGTACAAAAATAATTATCCAAAGCATTGATAAGACACCACCTGTTGAGGTTGTATTCCACCAGAGAAGAAAATGCCATAATCCAAGGCAACATATTAATGTGCATTTAATCCACATGTAGCGCTCCACTACTTAGAAACTCCACACCGTGGAGGCAAGATGCAAAGTCCCATGATAAAGTTACGTCTTTCAAATAATCACAGACAAATAAGTGGTTGCATGAACAATTCATAGTAAGAAGCGGAGAAGCCTTTCGCTCTTGCCTTTAGCCATTTCCAGGAGGTTACTGCTATCAGCTCAAACAAGTGCTCCTGATCCACCTTTTTGTCATTGAAAACTATATCATTTCTCATCATCCATAAGAGCCAAACCGTGGATATCCATACACCCCACCAAGACATTATTTTCCTCGATCTAGATATCATGCCGCAATGTTGCCACCAATGGATAATTGGATTGCTAGGAAGTGTTGTGATGAAACCAAACCACCTGTAGATTCTCATCCAAATATCATAAGCAAACTCGCATGTGAAGAGTACATGTTCGGTTGTTTCCACCTGCAGGGAACATATAAGGCAATTATAACCATTCTGACCTCCAAGAATATTCCTTTTGTGTAGGTTACCTCTAGACTAGATTCTGTCTAGCATAATCTTCCACGTGAAAACCACTGCCTTAGAGGGAACCTTGATCTTCCACAAACATTTATAGACATCCCTTTCAAGAGGATCCAACTAAGGTTTGTACTCTTCAGAAAGAAACCCGTAAGCTTGGCCCACCACATATCTCTCGTTCTCTCCCAATTTACAGATCCATTTGTCCTTTACATCTTGCTGCCAGTAGAAGCTTTGTAGCTTTCCTTCTAGAGACTCTACTAACTTTCTTTCCCACAAGAAAAACTCTCTTCTCCAAGTCAAGTGCCATGTCCATGTAGCGCCAACCAGAGATCCCATCTCCCTAATACATTTATACTTTTGCACAGACAAAGAATACAACCTAGGAAACTCTATTCTAAGGCATTTGTCTCCCAACCATACATGATCCCAGAAAGAAGTGTCCTCCCCATTACCCACCTTTCTACTTATGTGTTTAATCAGCCAAGATTCCTCTGCACCACCTGACAAACCCTTCCCACATCTTGCCACCATAATGATCCCTTTCCACGCATAGATTCTAATGTGTCAAAAGTTGGGCCCTCATATTTTGCTGTTAATACTTGGCACCACAGAGAGTCACCTTCTGTCAATAACCGCCACCCCCATTTTCCTATAAGTGCCTTATTAAATATCCCCATACTTTTAATACCTAAACCCCCATCCTCTCTAGACAAACATACTTTGGACCACTTCACCCAAGCCAATTTTTTCCTTTCACCCACATCCCCCATAAAAAGTTTCTTTGTATACTTTCAATATTTTTCGCAACTTTATTTGGTATGCTAAAAGATAAGAAATAGAGGGGTAAAGAAGAGAGAACCGATTTTATGAGACAAATACGCCCTCCAAAAGACAAGTGTTTGAACCTCCATGTTGAAAGTTTTTAGATTACCAGATTCCAAGTCTTTACCCTTCTTGGGTTTGATCCCACCGGAATCCCCAAGAAAGAAAAAGGAATTCCCATCAACTTACAATTCAAACAAGCCGCCAACCTTCTTAGAATATGTGCTTCCAACTCCACACCTCCAATCTTGCTCTTAAAGAAGTTAACTTTCAAACTTGTCACAAGTTCAAAGCACCTTAATATTGTCTTCAAGGTGAAAATGTTCCTTAAAGAGGGTTTTCCAAAATAGAGAGTATCATCCGCAAATTGTAATAATGAAATCACTACCTCTCCCCTCCCTATCTTTACTCCTTCAAAGAGATCCCTTTTTATAGCTTCCCGTAATAAGCCTCCCAAACCCTCCGCAACCATGATAAAAAGGAATGGTGCTAGGGGTCACCTTGGCGTAACCCTTTCTCTCCTTTAAACTCTTCCGCCAGGCTGCCATTAACCAAAACTGACATAGATACGGATTCCACACAACTTCTAATCCAAGCAATCCAAGTCTCACAAAAACCCATCCTACTCATGATGTAGTACAATGATCTCCATCTCACCGAGTCATATGCTTTTTCAAAATCCACTTTGAAGACGAAAGTTGGATTTTTCTTCCTTTTTACCTCATCCACTACCTCATTTGCATGACCACACCATCAAGTATGTTTCTTCCTCCAACAAACACCGATTGCCCCTCATCAATCACTTTATGAATGACCTTTTTCAATCTTCCGCCCAACACTTTAGCCACAATTTTGTAAATACACCCAGTGAGGGAGATAGGCTTATACTCACCAAGACTTTGTTGGTTTTCTACCTTTGGAATTAAAGCGATGAAAGAAGCATTTGTCCCTCGTGGAAATTTCCCATTTGCACGGAATTCACTAAGAGCGCAACAAAAATCCTCCTTTAGAACACTCCAAAAGGCTTTGATAAATTTGAAGTTGTACCCGTATGGACTTGGACCGAAGGATTGATGTGGAAGATAGGGCAATTCACAAAAGTGGTACCCAATAAATGTTTTTTAACTTTTTTAAGTCCAAGAATCACAGGAGCATATCACAAAGCTAGGTATTGAGTTGCAGTAAGGAATTAAAAAAGGTTGGAAGATTCACTGATGAAGAACAAAGATTTGTTTGCATGGATAACATTGATACGCTAGGGATTGATCCAAATTCCAAAATTTTGTTGCCATAAACTTTTAATGGATCCAATGGTGAGGCCGGTTGCGCAAAAGAAGAGACCTATGAGGCCAAAATGATAAAAGGTAGCACAAGAGCAGACTGATGAGTCGTTGCAAGTTGGATTTATCACATAAATCCAATATGCTAACTAGTTGGCAAATGTCGTAATGGTGAAAAAGTCCCGTGGAAAATAGAGAACGTGTATTAACTATTTTGACCATAACAAAACTTGTCCTAAAGATCATTGCTCTTAACTAAATATTGATAGATTGAGGGAGAATTTCTCTAGCTATAAGTTACTATCATTTATGGATGCATATTTATGATATAATTAGATCCCTATGCATCTCGACAATGAACTTAAAATGACTTTCATGACTAAAAAAGGTTGTACTATTATAAAATAAATAATTGTTTTTGTATAAATTAAAGCACTATAAATATGTACTAAATTTCTCTTTGTTACTATAATGTTTATATTTGTTAGAGTTAAAATAATTGACATCTCACATATTTAATAGATAATAAAGCATTAGATTGGGATGGATTTTAAAAGGAACAATTTTTATTATGTGTATAAAGTTCTCAAACAATCTTAAAGAATGAAGTGTTCAATAAGACCACACTCAAGAATTTATATGCCAAAACATATTACAAAGTAGAACAGTCTTTTGACCCTTCATTGCTTTAACGATACATTACAAGGGAAGTTAAATTCTATAAAAAAAAATCATTAAAGAATGCTCAACCATTATCTCAAAGAAATAAACTGACAAATATATTTTTAAAGACAAAAACTTAGAATGTCAACTCATAATAGAAAGTTTCACTTAAGAAAGTTATAAGGTAAAGGATATGATTACTACATCGAGATTTCAACTTTAGCAGTTAGATGGATGTTCATGCTATAAATACCTTAAAATGAAGACTATAATAAAACTCTTAACTAATTTAATCAAGTATTATTCCTTGTCTAAAATTTGTGAGATGAGTCAGTTTAAGTTTTGCATAATTTTCTTTTATATTCCTTATAACCTTACAATGATTTTAATTTGAAATTGTATATTTTGAAAAAATTATTTATGAAAAGTTTTTCAAACTATAATTTCAGAGAGATTTATGAAAATCATTGCCGTGATTAACTCAAATGCTTGTTCAACCTAATTCTTCAAAAAAACTTCTTTTATTTTAATAAAAGGATTTCAAAAATAAGTAGCAGAAAGAAAATAAACTTCAATTCTACTCTCCTTTTTATATATTTTTATCTGTCCTTTTCAATAATCATAATAATATTAATAATAATTATTATTACATTTAAATATAAATAGACATTATTCTTAATAAATTGGAACGAACAAAAAATTATATTCACATTTATATAATTTCTTAATAATAATAACAGCGTATGTATTGGTTTTGTACGGTACATATTATGCAGTAAATTATAAGAATAATAGTAACAATTTATTATTATTAATATTATATTGGCTGTATTTATAGTACATTATTGATTATTGATGCTAGCATAATCACATGTAATTGAATGTCAGTCAGTCATACCGTATATAGTATTGTACTGACGAAAACGCCCCTGCCAAACCGCGGGTCTAAAATTTTCCAAAAATACACATCCATGGGCAAAAGCGTAAAATCACCTTAGTCCAATTCATTGCCGATCAAAACACCGGTTCCTCCTCCTCCACCATGGCTTCTTCGTACGAACTTCGATTTGAAGCTCACAGCAAAATCAAATTCTAACACGCTTTTCGATTTTCTCCCAATTCTCTCAGCTATTCGCATAACCAATAACAAGCACCATTGCAAGATTCGAGGTATATTTGGATGCATCAATTTTTTTATTTTTTTTATTTTTTAAATTTTTTTGAGTTTGCTGTTATTTGCTTCATCTTTTGTTCAACTTCTAGGGTTTTGACTTTGGAGTTCGTAGTGGTTTTTCGCGTTAACAGCATCGTTCGTGATTTTGATTTTTCGGTTTTTGCATTGATTCAACCGTTAGGGTTTCATAACGTTCTGGCTGCTTCCTGTCCGTGTTTTGTTTTTAATTTTGTCTTTTTGTTGAGCTTTCGAACGAAGTGAGATTGGGGAAGTAGAGGAGAAGGAGCATCTGCATGCATGGAGTAGCTTGAACTTTTGTAACAGAACTTATGTTGTTGATAGATGCATCTTGCTAATTTTGTTTTATGTTTGGCTTTTTAATTGAATGTTTTGTGTACTAAAATTTAAAAAAGAGAAAATGCATGGTTGGAGTTCAGAGGGAATAGGATTTTTTTTTTTTTTTTTTAATTTTTTTTACTGTGTGGTCATTCCCCGTATATTGGCAGATAATGACATTGAATTGAGGAAGTTAATATAGGAGTAGGAGTAGACCAGAGTTAGTGTAGGAAGGGGAATTTGTAAACAATAGTGTGTATCTGTTGTCACTGGCTGACAAATTCTGTGAGTAAAACTCAATTGTCTTGATGGGGTTACTTTTAAAGTGACGGTTAGAAATTGTTGATTATTTCTAATTGAAATATAAAAAGAAGTTATCTTGTCTGTATATTGACTACCTGTTTATGTTGAGAATATGGTAAATTGATGATGGACTAATGGAGTATAGTTCTTGGGCCCAAGATTGGTGTTTGAAGTCACTAGTCACAGAAATTGGTGTTTGAAGTTGAGAATGTAAATTGTAGCAATTGGTCTTTGATGTTGAGACAGTAAGTCACAGTAATTGGTTTGCATACAGCATGTTGTTGACAGAATCTTCATAGCATTTGTCATAATTCATAATGTAGATTTCATCTTGTTGCAATATTGAGCATTTATGTCTATTAAATTACATTTTTCTATGTAATTATTAAGCTTGGTAAAGTAAAATAAATCTGATTTGCATAAGACAAGTTTGTTTGTGTTTTGTGTATGAATTTGATCCATGGTTACAATCAATGTGAGTTGCTTTAAAGTTGAGATGAACTTGTCAGCAGAGCACATTGTTGACTCAGGTAGAATTGGAAGTTTTCTTACACGTGGTCAATTCTACATTTTTCTACGGAGGCATTGCATCAAGTTTTCTTCATTCAATAATCTGCCATTTCAAAAATATCTACATTATATCAAAAGGGTGTCTAATGGTAGTAGCTGTTGTTAAGACTAAAGATAAATATATTACATCTGGTGATTTTCCCCCGTAAAAAAAAGAAAATTTACCCTAATCTTTCTTCATTAAACTGTAAATAAGACAGTTCAAGTAATTTAGAAGAGGGTTAATATGCTATGAAGTTTTTGTATGATCAGTCTTAAAAGGTATATTTTATTAAAATGAGATTATGTCCTGGAGATTAAGTTTGAAATTGAGGTGGTACACTGTACAGAGAGCTGATAAGATTTGTGATATAAGAACGAGGACAAGGTCCCATACAGAGCAGAATGGAGAGGTATATATAATGTAATTTTATCCAATTATTTCATGACATTTTATGTAAAATGGTGCTAAGGATAATACTTGATCATGAAGCCTTTTTCTTTGGAATTTTTTGTGAGTGTATATTTTAAGTAGTTTTTATAAGAATGCTGGTTCTGATAGTGTATTTTTTCATCATACAAATTTAGAGTGCTTCTGAGCATGGATTGTGACTTACTATCCCAAGTCTTTTACTGTGCACATGAATATTTCTACATTACAGCATATAGAGTTTGATTTTTCTGTGTTATTGTTTTGATCCTTTCAGGTACATTGTCCAATTGTTTCCCTTGTAATATAGATTTGCCCTTTATGTGCTTTAGTCAGTATAGTGCTACGTCTTTGTCATGCACCAATCTCTGTTCTGTGTATTTGGCTCAAGAGATGTGTGGGAATTAGTTCTATGGCAACATCCACCAAGTTTGATATATCTTCTAGCAGCCCAGATAGACCATTGTACTCTGGGCAGCGTGGATCCCACATAGCTCCTTCATTAGATAGATCAGGTAGCTTTCGTGAAAGCATGGAAAATCCAATTCTGTCTTCTCTTCCAAGCATGTCAAGAAGCAGTTCTTCAGCAACACAAGGGGATGTGGTGAGCTTCTTCAATTGTGTGCGTTTTAATCTAAAGTTGGTGGCTCCAGAGCATAAGTCTAATCGTCAAACAGATTATAAACGACTTGTCAGTGCTGCTTTTGGAATTTCTCCCGATGAATCTCCATCTAGTTCTGCCAAAGGCAAGCAACTATCCTCCCCAGTACCAGAAGATATCAAACGAATCAGGGATAGTTTACACACAAATTTTAGGAGGGCAAGGTGGTTCTTTCATTCTTTGTATGTTTTACTACTGGCATTGAAGTTAGAGCTGTTTAATAACATTGTATTCTTCAACAGGGATCGTGCTAAAATGTTTAGTGAAGCCTTGTCTAGATTCAACAAAGATTTCCAAAATATAACTTCAAAGAAAAGGTCTCGAGCTGAAACTTTTTCTAATGAACGTTCTAGTTTCACGTTAAGTGATCGATCAGCCTTGGGAACAAGCACAGGTAAGGTCGGAGTTCAAGGTCATGCAGTCACAGGTGGTTTTGAACACGACCAACCGAAGTTGGAAGAAAGAACCAAAAATGTTCCTAACAAGCGCACTCGAACATCTTTGGTTGATGTAAGGGTATGTGTCTTTGTTTTCTTTGTGCTTGTTTGCTAGTATCAACACGATATTCCATATCTTTTTATGCCTCCTAATATAACTTATTCAGTTTTGTGCTGTTCTCATGTAAATACATTGTGGTTTTAAGTAGCGTTTAACTATATATTCATCCCTTAGTTGTAATATTCAAAATTTTTGTTACATCTCTGTGTGACATGGAGTCCTGTTTCAAATTTGGTTTAACAAAAGTTGCCTACTAGAACATTTTCCCTCAGTTCTTAGAGATACCACCTAATGTGTATTAATCTATTATGAATTCTTTTGAACATATACATATAGGGTAGGGATCAAGTTACTCCAGGAGTAATTCTTAAAGTTACTTTGTTCAAAAACATCGTATATATATTAAATTTCATTAATCTAATCATTGAATATTTTGATATTATCTCAACAATCATGCATACAAAATTTTAGATAAATCAGACTTATAATTGACATTTTCTTATATTTTAAAAAAGTGTATCATATGTTAAATTGAATTTACTTAATGAATTAATAAGTGCCTTTTAAAATTTTATAAAAATTATAGACTTGATTTATTTAATAAGAACTTTTAATTTAATGGTTGCATTATATACAAAGAGTTATTGAATGGAATAACTTTATCCTCACCGATATATATATATATATATATATATATATATATATATAGAGAGAGAGAGAGAGAGAGAGAGAGAGAGATCAAATTACACCGGTGTAACTTGAACAACTATTATACCATTCAATAACTTGATATAGAATGTGATTTTTATCGATCAAACCGTTGAATTATATCTACATATAGAAAATATTATCTAATTGAAAGTTATTGAATGGTGTAATAGTTGTTCAAGTTACACCGGTGTAATTTAATCCTTCCTCTCTCTCTCTATATATATATATAAAAGGAGGCCTCTCTCTCTCTCTCTCTCTCTATATATATATATATATATATATAAAAGGAGGGATCAAATTACACCGATGTAACTTTGATCAACTATTACACCATTCAATAACTTGATATTGGATAATGTTTTCTTAAAACCTACCGTTAGATTGAAAGTTCCTTTCACATAGATCATGTATACAAAATTTCATATTAATTCAAAATTATTTGCTACCTTATTCATATAGATTAAAATCGATGTAATATAAACTTTTCAAAATATACTAAAATATGGATAATTTGATTACCTTATTCAATTTTGACAAAATTTGACACAAACAAATTTGGTAATATGTAGATATAATTCAACAGTTGGATCGATAAAAATCACATTCTATATCAAGTTATTGAATTGAGTAATAGTTCAAGTTACACCGGTGTAATTTAATCCCTTCTCTCTCTATCTATATATATATATATAGGACATATCTTATGAAAGTGAGAGGGTTAAATATGGACCATATAACCATACATGGAGGGTCAAGATTTAATGTTATATGACTACTTAAAAAAGTCATATGACTTTTTAAAAAACTCACATGACTTAGTGTGTTTTAATCTTGACCATTCAAAATGAGATCTAGTGGTCTATATTTATTCCTTTCAGTCTCATATAAGATAAGCTCTCTCACTATATATATATATATATATATATATATATATATATATATATGTTGCATGTCTTTCATGAACTCTAGGTTTGTTACATGTGTCTCATTGCTTCTATGAAATTGTCAAATTACAGAGTATTGTGTTTTATTGTGCAATTTTTTGGGTCTAACAAGGCATATGAGTATGGCTTGTGGTTGTGGCTGTACAACTTTATTTTTACTTCTCTTTATTTGGGAGAGTCTGATTTCAGATTAGCATGGTTTGCTTTAAAATCTGTTGAGCAAAACTGACTTGGGTTTGATAAATTCTAGATGGATATACGGACTAATTCTCTTGTCAGGCCATCTGGGACTGTAGATAGAGATAAAGAAATGTTACGGATTGCCAATAGTGGTGCAATTCAGGGTGAGGAACGAACTTTACCGATTGGAGGTGATGGGTGGGAAAAGTCGAAAATGAAGAAGAAGCGTTCTGGCATCAAACCAGATGGGTCTCCAAATACAGCATTGACAAAACCTGTTAACCTTTTCCAGGAAACTAAACACGGAATGCAACAAAGACTAGCCACTGATGCTCGATCAAAATTGAGTAATGATTCTCATTCTTTCAGGTATGAATGTATTTGTATGCTTTTGTACTCTTTTAGACATAATTAGCTTATATATGCTCTCTTGCTTCCCTATAATAATTTATTAGTGTTGATTGTAATCAGATATTTAGTTTCCTTATTATAGCCTTTGATACGATAATTTACTTGATCCAAAATTGTAGGATCAAGATAAGATTAGTTTATCTTTTAGATAGCATCTTACATGTGTATATATGGGTACACATGCTGTAAATCATTCATTGACTAATACAGATTTTAACTATTAGCAAGTAAAATGATAAATAAATTAATTCATGGTTTTTATATCTGAAAATGAAAGGGAAAAACAAAAAGATTAAAAGGTTTGAAGATATAGGGAAGTAGTAAGTCGCGTATATGGGGAATATCTACTTTTCCATTTATATATTTATGTTGGTATCTTGGAAAGAGCTACCTATGAAAGGTTTTGACCAACAAGGAAGTTGAGTGAAGTGTTGTAGAGTGTGAGCCACCGAGACGTCGGCTCTCAGGGGTGGTGCTATGATTGGGACTTGGGTATTATGGGGTGCCCAAGTCCCACATCATGTAGTATTGGGACTTGGTCCTCCCCCCTTAACGGCTAGCTTTTAAGGGAGGGTTCCCCAAGCACTTAAATACTCCACCAAACATCCCATACTACTCAATGTGAGACTTAGGCACCCCATGATACCCAAGTCCCTATGATAGGGTAGGTTCAAGTACTACCTTATAGTGAATATACTAATCATATGTAATTACTTATTATATCTTTGATCTTTATGTCTTATTTATCCAATGCCAATATGTAGATTAATTAACGGAGCAGTTTATATAAACAATTATTGTTAAAAGTTTGTGCTTTAGAATTTAGATTCAATATAACGAAGCACAACAATGCCTTTACTCATTCATTGTAAACATTTATTTTGCAAATTAAAATTTTAAATTACTTGTTTCTCTAGTATCATTATTACATATTAGCAATTTATTACCAGCGTTATACACATCTAATGCTAGATAATAAGTACTTGAGTTGACGTAATAAGAATCACATATTATGTGTTAGGATTAGATATAACAACCTTGTTCTACCAATGGTAATTTATTGAATTTCTTCCTTCTATTGTTATAACACAAGGATGGAAATGAAAGAAAATAAATGAGCAAGTCGGTGGGGTTTTCTCTACATATTGTGTTAAATGGTGAAAGGCTTCAAACCCATCTGTAGCCGAAGTGACGAGAATATAGTTGTGAGGAATTGTGCTAAATTCTCTCTGATTTCAAGGATTTTTGTTGGAAGATATCATGTAACAAGAATTTTTTTATTTTTTTAATTCCTGTTGATTATATTTCTTCAATATAGGTTATCATATACTTTCATGTATCTTTGGTTTAGGTCCGGGGTTTCTAATGGAACTGTTGGAGCTGGAAAATCAGATGGTGTCTCTCAACAAACAGGGTTGGGCATACGTGTCTCTACCCCAAGAAGTGACCTAGAAAATAATTCTGCTGTCAATGATAGGCGGGATCGTCCTGTTAATTCAGACAAGGAAAGGGTGAATTTCAGAGCTGTTAACAAGTAAGCAAACTGTGGAGCTCATTTCTTGTTATAATTTATTTCTTTCAAAAAGAAAATTAGTTTTATCATTGAAAACCCTTTTTTTTTTTTCTTTCATGTTGCTTTCTCCTTGATTTCTTTGTTCTGATGGTTTGTTTATTTGCTCCATTTCTGTTATGGATCCTAATGTATTATGATTAGTATTCATAGCCCTTTTCTTTGTCATGATATGTATCCTATAATTGACAATTGATTAGGCATTTTGAGATAAGCAACTGCTTTAGGATAAGATTAGGTATTGGACTTGCGTATGATGTAAAGCACACGGTGTTTGTAAAGGGTATCCCTTACAAATATGATGAAGAATGGGGTAGCTTTATTATGTTGATGTTTATTATTCGTTGTTCACTTTTTCTTCTCTTTTTAGGGATGATACAAAATGTAATCTATAACTGATATTGATTTTGTCTCTACAATTGTTCTATACCCAGGGCAACTGTTCGCGATGAATATAATTCAGCAAGCCCTAATTCAAGTGCAAAAATGAATACACCTATTCGGGCGCCACGATCTGGTTCAGGAGTTGCCCCAAAGTTGTCACCAGGTGTCCATAGAGCAGCTGTTCCTAATGACTGGGAGCCCTCGCATTGTATGACCAAGCCCCCTACCAGTGTTGGTACTAACAATCGGAAGCGTGTGGCATCGGCACGATCATCTTCCCCACCTGTTGTCCACTGGCAGAGGCCACAAAAGAGCTCCCGAACTGCCAGAAGAACAAATTTTGTGCCTATTGTGTCAAGTAATGATGATTCCCCTGCTTTGGATTCTGTATCTGATGTGACTGGTAATGATCTTGGGTTGGGATTTGTCAGACGTTTGGCTGGCAATTCTCCTCAGCAAATTAAATTAAAAGGTGATTCTTTAACTTCAGCTGCCTTATCTGAAAGTGAAGAGTCAGGAGTTGCTGAGATTAAACCAAAAGAGAAGGGCAGGAAACCAGAGGAGATAGATCAGAAAGCTGTACAAAATGTTCAAAAGGTTTCTAACTTGGTCCTTCCAACAAGAAAAAATAAGCTTGTCTCTGGGGAAGAACATGGAGATGGTGTTCGGAGGCAAGGTAGGACAGGGCGCAATTTTCCTGCTGCAAGGTCGCCGACACCAATGACATCTGAGAAGCTTGGAAATATAGGGACAGTAAAGCAACTTAGAAGTTCAAGACTTGGACTTGAGAAGAGTGAAAGGTAAAAGTACTTCTATTGCTTAGGTTTGACAATTTGTTTGGGCACACAGATTAAAGCTAATGTTTCTGAGTTCCATGTAGCAGGGCAGGTCGTCCACCAACCAGGAAACTTTCTGATCGTAAGGCATATGCACGTCAGAAACATTCAGCAATTAATGCTTCAGCAGATTTTCTTGGTACTAGTTTCAGCTTCTAAAAAAGAATAATGATCTCAACTTTTCATATGTATAATACAAGTATAATCATTAATCACTTTTGGGTTCATTATTTTAGTTGGGTCAGAAGATGGACATGAAGAATTATTGGCTGCTGTGAAGGGTGTTATCAACTCTGGTATGAATCTTACTAAATATTATCTAACTGTGTAGCCTAAATGCTGTTTATCTGATGGAGTAGTTCTGTATTTTCTTATTACTGCAGCTCGTGCTTTTTCCAGCCAATTCTGGAGGCAGATGGAGCCTTTCTTTGGTTTGATAAGTGAGGAGGATATTGCTTACTGGAAACAGAAGGTACTAATTTTTTCCCTATTGGTGATTATGAGTGACAGCTATTTTTGCATTTCTTTTTAAGAGTATGTGTTAGATCAGTGATCAGCATGACTCTTGTTACACTTCAATAATGGTGCTTTCATTTGTAAGAAAAGGTAGTTTAGTGATGCTTCAGATTTGTGCTGGTGTCCATATTATTATAGCCCTGATGCATCCTTTGGTTGATTATTTTGGAGTTAGAATTTATTGTTTTTACTATAAATGTTTGTCCTGATTCTGTATGGAACTATCAACTATGGCTATTATATTATCAGTTATGTTTATTCCTTGTACGCACGCAAGCACACATGGTTCAATATATTTTATAAAATTCCAACCAATCTTGTAGAAATTATAGTTTTATTAATACTGATGATCAAAGCATGATTTTATTGAACTGAATTTCTTAGACATACCTATCATGGGAATAAATTATTTAAATTTCTTTAATAATTCATTCATCTTTCAGATAAATCTTGAATCAAGTGGATTACTGCCAACTCCAGTTCCTTCATATATAGATGATTGTGAAGCTGTTGCTAATGGGTTTGGGTTAACTGGCTGTGAAAGAGATTTTGAACCTGGTGATCAAACGGGTGCTGGAATTGTAGCAGAACAGTTACAACTAGCTAAAGGAGATTCTAATGGAATTCCCCTCTGTCAAAGGCTAATATCTGCTTTAATTTCAGAGGAGTGTAGCAGTGAAAGTGAAGATATCAAGTTTGATCTATGTGATACTGAATCTGAGGCAGATGGAGAGTTGGATTTGAGCAGTTTGGATCACCATTCTCGATCTAATTCTCATCTTGCTTGTCATTCTGCTTACAATGGTTATAGGATAACTAGGAAGTCAGGACATGATGAGACTGAAAGTAATATAGTTGATATCCCATCAACTGGGTTAAATTCAAGCCAGAACATGCCTACCTTGACCTGTTCAGAGTTGCAATATGCCACCTTGGATATGAATGAAAAGCTTCTCTTGGAGCTTCAAAGTATTGGAATTTCCCCAGAATCAGTGGTTAGCTTACTTTCCTAAGAAATTTTGTGCTGTATTGCATGAAATCTCGATATTGGGGCACTATGGCGAATCAATATCAGATTTGATTAAACTATTGTGTTCTAGTTTATTCTGCAGTTCCTTCAGCAGTCTGCTTTTCGATAGACCTAAAGAATTTATTTCAAGATGTTCTGTCTGTTATTGTTAAATCTGCTGTAGATTAGTATATACTTATTGTTTTTACTTTTGTTTTTCAAGCCTGAAATGTTGCAAACAGATGATGAAGGAATTTGTGAGAATATCACTAGATTGGAGGAGCATTACCAAGGACAGGTACCAATTGATGCTGAAGACAAAGCTATAATGTTCTAACTGCTAATCATCCGAATGTTCTTTCCCTAATATATATATATATATATATATATATATATGTTATGTAACTTTTCAGAAAATTTACACGTTGCTTTCCAAGTATTATGTAAATATACAGATCGGGTTAAGATCCAGATATAATTTATATAGATATAATATAGAACCTAATGAAATTATTTTTTATCTTACATTATTCACCTTTTGATTTTATTTTCATATATATTGTAGATGTCCAAGTGGAAATGCTTGCTAGATGGATTATTGGAATCTGCTTCAGTGACAAAAGAACTTCAAGAAAAGTAAATGTCTATCATTTATTTCCTGATTATTTACTTAATCTTAACTTTTGTGGCTCATAGCTCTGAATGGAAATACAATATCTTGATTAACAGGGATTTTGAACAAAATGCTCTTGACAAACTCATCATGATGGCTTATGAGAAATACATGGTAACCTTCATAATTTCTTATTGTTCAATATCACTTTTTGCATATAATCAGGTTTACTGTTTTCGAATAATTTTTTTGCATTCTAGTCAACTATCTACAAGACCAAGAGTTGTGTTACAATAGTTGAAAAGGCTGGGGATCTTTATACAAGAGTAATGGATAGTATTTATAGAGTTGGGACATGGTCTATAACTCTGATTATCCAGGTATAAGAATGGAGGAAGTAGAAAGGACACACATCAACAATTGTATAGGACCATGTTCTATTGTGTAGTAGTGTATGTAGCCTTAAATGCAGGTGCTAGAATGTAATTGTTTGTGATCTGAATGTCCTAATAAGACTTGGATGGGGTGTTGAGGTAACAACAGCATGAAAACTTACCATACAACTGGAAATGGCAACTCTCAACTCAACCATGTCATACTCTGCTTTTTTAATTCGGACTTGTGATATCTTTGACCTATTCTTATTTTAGTGTTGACTTTTATCAGAGAAACCAAACCCCATGCCCTGCCTTATTATCTTGTATGAAGTAATTTAAATTGTCTAGGAAGAAAAGTTGAACAGTCCATTTTAATAGATGATACTATCATATTAGAAAGTGTTCTCTACTTTATAAATAGGTTGTGTGGCCGAGTGAATTGACAATAATTGATTGGCAGGCTTGCTGGGGTCCTAGCCCATCAGGTGGGAAAAATGCAAGCAACAAAATCGCTAAGCAAGCTGCATTGGGATTTGTTAAACGAACATTGGAACGATGCCAACAATTTGAAGATACAGGCAAGAGCTGCTTCAATGAGCCTTTGTATAAGGATATGTTCCTTGCTGCTTCTTCCCAGCCAAGTATTGTTCGGCAATTAGATGGCATGGAGGCTGAGTCCACAAAACCTTACGCTTCTTCCTTTTCTCTGGAAGCAAGAACTGGTATCATCCTCATTTCCTTCTTGAATAAATATTCCAATATATTTTTCCATCTTAGCCATGTTCTGTTTGAGCATTTTAGCCAAATTTCTCAGATGGCTTTAATTTTATATGCAATCTTCTTGTGGACTTGAACTCTTTGTCCCCAATCCTGTCTAATTAAATACTGCCAATTAAAGCAAAAAATACTGCCAGCTAAGAGAGAGGTAAGTTTTGTATTAGTTGCCAAAATTTTATTGGGTACAGGATTGGGGAGGGGGGAGGGGGGAGGGGGGAGGGGAGGGAGATGATTAGAGGCCCTTCTTTATCTTAACTGTTAAATCAAGTTCCGTTGCCCCCCCTCTTTTGCTCCTGAGTACAGCCTGGAATTTGATATTTAATTCATGTTTTTCTATCTGCAGGTTCCATGGGTTCACAGCAGAACCCTTCACAATTTAGTCAGAATATGAAAAATCATGATCTCAATCCATCAGATATTCTTCCTGCTATAAATGGTTCATCTGAACAAACTAGTGGGAAGGAAGATCTGTGGTCAAACAGGGTGAAGAAAAGGGAATTGTCCCTTGATGATGTTGGCGGTAGTATTGGTAGTTCAAGTGCTCCATCAGGCATTGGAAGTTCTCTATCAAATAGTACAAAAGGAAAGAGGAGTGAGAGAGACAGAGATGGAAAAGGACAGAGCAGAGAAGTGCTATCCAGAAATGGAACTACCAAAGTTGGTAGGCCAGCATTATCTAGTGCTAAGGGAGAAAGGAAACTCAAGACAAAGCCTAAGCAGAAAGCAACTAAGCATTCTGTTTCTGTAAATGGCCTCCTTGGCAAGCTATCAGAGCAACCTAAAACAGCTTTGCCTTCTGTTTCAAAGTCTAACGAAACGTCTACTAACAGCACTGCCAAAGAGAAAGATGAGTTTGGCATGGGTGAATTTGATGACCATGAGCCTATTGATTTGTCCAACCTGCAACTACCTGGAATGGATGTGCTTGGTGTTCCTGATGATCTTGGTGACCAAGGTGCTGATCTTGGTTCATGGTTGAATATTGATGATGATGGATTGCAAGATCACGACTTTATGGGCCTTGAAATTCCCATGGATGACCTTTCAGACTTGAATATGATGGTTTGAAACTGCTTTCTTTGTATATTACTGTTCATTATACCAATGACAAAGGAAACAAAGTACCTTTAAGAAATGACTAGTTACATAGGATGGTTTTATGGCTAATCCTGTCCTCAATTAGGTTATATATATTCTTTGGTAGACTTCCTTCTCCAAGCTGTTTCTAGTGACATATCCAACTGTTTTGGATTTTGCTCATGTTGAAGTTCACGACTTCCACTGTAAAGATCTTTTTGTTCTAGGTACAAGTTAGTATTCCTAGTGATTATATGTTAGCAAACACTGTATCCTGGCTGTAGCTCTTACAAATCAGAGAAAAGCCTTTTGTACATACATTTGATATTTCTAATAAAATCAGCTTTCATTTACTGAAATGACCTTCCTGGCTACTCTCCATATAATCCCCTCCCCCTCCCCGTACTTGTGTTTTGCAGGTTCAGTTCCTCAACATGATGCTGTTCAAGTTGTTTAATGGGCTTCATCCAGCTGTTCATGCAGATTTCCCTATGAGGCTTTCAGGGAAAATCTGGTAACTGATGTAAGTGTGACCATTTTGTGTTTCATCAGTTAATGAGTGCTGCTCTTCTCTCTTGACAGTTGCTGTTCTGCTTATGATTTGCGTACATGACACAGATTCTGGCTATCTATCATCACTATGGTTATCTAATGTCTAATTTATTGGCTGCTATTCAAAAGCACTTTTTTTTTTTTCTTGATCGTGTAATAATCTATTTGTAGAAGTTTGTGCGAGGATCTTCTGAAGATTGCAAGGGCATCTTGTTGAAACTTGTCTCAAATGTTCTTGTTGATACAATCCACCTTTCTGAGAAATTAGTCAAATTACTATGCAAGGGTATATCTATCTATAATCTATAATCTATCTATAATTTCTACAAAGCAAGAAGTTTTGATGTGACTTATTTACTATTTATAGAAAATATTTATTTTTTATTCTGTTATTCTTTGCTCATTTATGTATTGAAGGTTTTTTTTTCTTTGAAAATGAAGTTTTTTTTTTTTTAGAATATCAAAGTTCTTATATTTATTATTTGATTATTAGACACACAATATAAGAAATGTTTATATTTCATATTATTTTTTGACCAATGATTTGTTTTTATTTTTATAAATCTTAAATACTATTATTTTTTCTTACCAATAATTTTTTAACTGAAAATATGATTAATGTTTATTATTTAATTTTATTCAAATTTTAAATACTATAATAATAATAATAATAATAATAATAATAATGATAATAATTTTTCTTACCAATAATTAGTTTTGAAACGAAAGTATATTTAATGTTTATTATTTTATTTTATTAAAATCTTAAATATTTTGTAAAAGTTATAATAATAATAATAATAATAATAATAATTTCTTTTCATTCATAATTATGAATTATCATAATAACAACAATAATTATATTTTCTTTATGTTTGTAATAATTTCTTTTCACTCATAATTTTCATCAATATTTATTGAAAATATGAAAGAACCTAATTATGAATATTAAAAACATGAAATAGATTTAATAATGAATGAACCTAATTATTTTAAAAATAACATTGTGATTATATAAATTAATTGCAAAATATTCATGAATAAAAGATATCATTGCAATGCACGTGCAATATTTAATATAAATAAAATATTAAATTTATAAAATCCTTATTGATAAACAATTTAAAAGTTAACAAAATGTTATTATAATTATTGTACCAATAATAATAATAACAATAATAATAATATTAATAAATATACATATAGTTATTTCATATTTATAACACTCAAATAAAATATTATAATTTTATTACTATAAATACGTATTTTAAATACTGATAAATGAAATAGCTATAGAATATTTTATGTTGAAAACTAATAATTTATATTATATCTAGTATCTAATAATCAGCATTGGTATTATACTTTACAACATAGTTATATCTAGTATCACAACAATCCTCTTTGTTATATAATTTTTATAATTGAAATTAATAATATATATTTTAAAATCAAAAGATGATAGAAAAAATTAGATATATAAATACTATAATAATAACATTTAATATTAATAATTATGTTCAAATTTATTTATTTTTTAAGTTAGTTAATTTAAAATATATTTTACAAACAATAATAATTAAAAGCAATGATTTTATAAATATGTAGTTAAATTTAAAACAATTTATAATAGGCTTAAATATGAAATTGGTTCCTGTAAGTTGATGCTTTTTTAATTTTTGTCCTGTAAGTATTTTTTTTCTTCCATTTTTAGTATCTGTAAGTTGGCACTTTTCAACCTTTTCCAAAAAAAAAAGTTGGCGCTTTTTCATTTTTAGTCACTGTCATCTACATCCGTTAAAAAAAAAGCTGACGTGTCAAACAGAGGGCGATGCGGCAGTGCCACATGGGCCAACCAATGCCACCTCCATATGCCACCTATTATTAATTATTTTAATATAATTATAATTATAATTATAATTGTAATTTTTTATTAAAAAAGAATTAGAGATTATAACCAAAACTCACATGAGAGACATGTGCTTTTTTATTTGAAATCATGTTCATTTTGGGGACGTTTATTTTTGCGTTTTTTTTACTGTTGATTTGAAACCCTAATTTTGTAACTAAGTGAACCATAATCATGCGTGTAGACCCTAATCACGTGTGTGGAGTCTAATGATGTGTATGGTGGTTTTAAATTTTTTTTCTTAATTTAAATTTGTTCTTAGAGCACTTTTTGGTTACAACTAGAAATATTAAATATTAATGGCCATTGTGAAAAAAAAGTAAAAAGTTTTTTTGTTACACCTACCTATATTAATGCCCCATACTAACTTGAACCAATAGATTTTGATGTTTAACATTATATAAAACTGACAATTTTTTCCTTTTTCTTTGTGTTTTTTAACTAAAGTGTTATTCCAAGTTCTGATTTAAATAATTATATGGTATGATAGTGATTTTTTTTTTCAAATATGATGGATTGACTTTCTTTGTGAATTTTAATCATGGGGGTGTGTTTATGAAGCAACCCACCTTCTTGTACAAGGGAGGGATTAAAAAGTTGGAAGAAGAAATTGACTTGGATAGGTGGAGTTTCTTTGAAGTAGTAGGGATGGTACAAGATTATGGATATAAGAATCCTTTTAAAATTTGGTGGAAGGACTATGGACTTAAGTGGGGGGAAGGTTGGAAACAGATATGTAAAGATTCTGAGGCCATGGAGATTGCTCAATTTGGAATCTAGAACAAGGGTGTGGTGGACTTTTATATTGAACATGAAGGTGATGAAGCTAGTGTTGCTGTCAATGGTAATGTAAGTAAAGGAAACATTGAACATCATAGTGAGGAAAACATTGAAGAAGACAATAGAAACATATGTGGCAGTGATGATGATTCTTATGGTGGGGTACAATCAAATGATAGTGAGGAGGAGGGGCCATGGGATTGGATGATGGGTTCGTTGAAGGAGAAAGAAGTTAACCAAAAAAAGTAAAAACTAAGAATGTGCCTAAAAAGAAAAATCCTACCAGTAGTCAAAAAAAGAAGGATGCTAGTATGGATTTTAACACCAAATTGGATATTGTAATTGATGAGTTGGAAGAGGATTACCATAGTGAAGAGTTGTTTAGTATTGATGGCAATGATTGTAGTGATTTTGATGAAAAGAAAAAAGCTTGGGTTCCCATGAAATGGAAAATTTGGACAAAAAAATTAAGTTTAAGGTAGGAATAGAGTTTTCATCCCTATCCCAATTTAAGGAGGCAATTCAAGAGTATCACATGTTAATTGGGAGAAAGATAAGATTCAAGAGAAATGACAAGGAAATAGTAAGGCTATTGGGTAGGGCCAACTATGGGTGATGTATGGCATTTTAAGTCATTATTAGGTGTCATTTTAGTTAGGATTATTTGCATTATTTAGTGTTTAGGACACTGTCTTCACATATTATTTTTAGTTTTTATCTTTTATCGAACCTGTTATGCATTTGGTATTTTTTCCCTTGCAGGAGGGAAATTTTCCATGACTTGAGGCACTTAAATAGTGATTTGGATACACTACGGACCTTAGGGATGGAAGTTTGAAGTGTTGGAGGACTTGCAAAAGAAAATGAAGCTCGTTGGAGGCCCGGGAAGATGTGCATGACCATGCAAGAGGTTGGCACAACTATGCCAACTTTGAATATGCTAGTATTGGGACCTGCGAGATGTGCACAAAAATGCAGAAAAATCGCACGACCATGCCAACGTCCCTACTAACAAAACTTAAATTTTTTGTTTTATTTATTTTTTCCGGCTTAAACCCTTTTGGGCCCACTTCTTTATATAGACTTTTTAGACTTTGTTATAGGGTTCTGACTTTAGTTTTACGACGACTTAGAAGAAGAACAAGGATCTTGATCTTCCTTTTTCTCTAGTTTGTCTTTCTCTTTGTTATTTTGTTGTTTTTCAATGGCTACCTGTGAGTAGTTCTTTTTATTCTAAGATTGGGGCATTGCCCTCGAAAATTATTGATGTTAATCCAATTATTTTGATGTTCTCTTATTTCTTTCCTTGATTCTTCTCTTATTGATTTATATATGCAAAAAGCTTAGCTGTCATTTTTCATAATTTGAAACGGTTGAGGAAGTACTGAAAAGTAAACCTAACATGTTATACCTAAAGGGCAGGGACTTAGGTTTTAAGTCATGATAGTGGAATTAGTCCTAAGAGGGTAAAATGAATTAGCAAAGAACGAAATGGGTTTAATTAAACATAGCTACCATGAAAGTAAGGGCAAATTCAATTAGATATGTTTCAATGTCTTGAAAGAGAGTAGAAATTGTCTCAGGTTAATTCATCTTCAAAGAGAATTAGGAAGAACATTGAAATAAAAGATTAGGTCAATAGGAAGTCTTGGCGTGAAAACCCCAATCTTGAAAGTTTTCTAATATGAATTTTATCTATTTAAATATTGCTTTATCTTTATCTTTTCAATCAAATTTCTAAATCTTTCTCAAATCAATTCTTAATCCTTTCCAAATTATTTAGTTTTTATTTGAATTGCAATAATTGCTAAGTCAAAAACACGATCCCTGTAGAGAGAATGATAATTTTATTACTAGAATGATACTGTGCACTTGCAGTAACGTATCAGGTATGTAGCCCACGTTAGTAAGGTGGAGGATGGGGGGAAGGGGGGCAAAAACAGATTTAAGATTAAGACTTATAAGGGAGATCACACATGTGGTAGGGGTTTCCACAATAAAAATGAAAAATTGAAGTGGGTGGCAAAGCAAGTGGTAGGTATGTTCTATGATAGGGACAATTGTAAGTTATCTGAAGTAATTGGTGAAGTTAAAAGGAAATATGCAGCTGGTATTACTATCACAAGCTTTCTAGGCAAAGAAGTTGGCAATGAAAATAGTGGCAAGTGATGCAATATATCAATACACACTATTGTGGAATTATGCAATAGAGTTGAAAATGGCAAACAAAGGGAACACATGCAAGATTCATGTTGAAAGGCCATGTCCAACACTTCAACCTAGATTTGGCAGTTTCTATTTTTAATTTGATGGTTGCAAGAAGAGGTTTCTGATTGCTTGTAGACCATTTATCAAGGTCGATGGCTGTCATTTAAAGACAATATATGGAGGCCAACTCTTGGTTGCAGTTGGCAGAGACCCAAATGACTAGTACTTTCCACTGGCATTTGCTATTGTTGAGTCAGAAACCAAAGAATCATGGAGATGGTTCTTGCAATTGTTAATGGAGGATATATGACAAGAAAAAAGATGGGTCTTTATATCAGACCAGCAAAAGGTGCATGTTTAATGTTAAAGTTTAATATTTTCTTTAATGGAGTCTTATGTGGAATTTCATTAACAGTTCTATTTATAATTTTTTTTTGCAGGGACTAGTTGAAGTTTTTAAAGAATTATATGAAAGTATTGGGCACAAGTTGTGTCTTAGGCATTTATATGCCAATTTCAAGAAAAAGTTTTGGTGGTGGAACTTTAATTAGAGATTTCATGATGGCGGCTGCGAAAGCTACTTACAAACAAGCTTGATAGGAGAAGATGAATGAGCTCAAAGGCATGAATAAGGATGCATGAAGTGGTTAGATAAGGTGGATACAAAATTATGGTGCAATCATGCATTTTCTTTCTATCCCATATGTGATGTATTGATGAATACTTTGTCAAAAGCCTTTAACAATACTATTTTTGTTGCTAGAGACAAACCTATTATTAAACTGTGTGAATGGATTAGGGTCTATCTGATGACTAGGATAACAAACTTTAGAGAAAAAGCTAGTAAATGGCAACACAAGTTGATGCCTAAACCAAGAAAAAGACTTGATCATGAAGTACTACACAATATTAATTGGTTTGCTACTTGTAGGGGATATCAACAGTATGAAGTCATACACACATTGTTCCTGAATAGGTTTATGGTGGATTTGGGTGGAAAAAGTTGTACATGTAATTATTAGGATTAAGATTTGATAGGCATACCTTGTAGGCATGCAATTGCCAACATTCATTTTAACAAAGAAACCCCAAAGGATTATGTTAATAAGTATTATTTAAAAAAGACATGAGTTATGTTACAAGTTTAGTCTTAGTCCAATTAGTGGACAAGGTAAAACACAAATCTTTTACCAAAACGAAACAGAGCTCACAAAACATAGCACTTTCCATAAAACATTAACTCTCTCCATCACAACTACTTTGATACACAGAAAACCCATAAACCACCAAAGAAACAACCATCAACAAGACAACACTTTTCATTTTTTCCCCTTTGTCTCCAACTTCTTCAGCTTCTCTATTTTCCTAGAATTAAGCTCCATCAATTGAGACTCGCATGTACAAGCAATTGAAGCAGCAAGAGTTGAACCAACATCAACTTCAACCTTGTCAGCCTAAAGAAAGAGCTTACAACCTCATTCCCTTTACAAATAAAAATTAAGTTCATAATTAGGAGCATAAAAAAAATTAAACTACATGAACAAAAAATGCAAACCCACAATAGAGTTGATGCAACACCAAAATCGACGGTTAGGGTTGTCTGCATTACATTGTTAAAGGACAAAACACAATGCCAACCAACAGAGGTATAACACTGTTTCAATTTCAATCACTTGGTTCACAACTTCAATCACCACCACAATGGCTTCGATTTCGTCGAAGAGCTCTCTCAGAATCTCACCGCTCATGGACCTAATGATATAACCACGGAGTCAAAGTCACTATGAGATGATGACGAGCATTGACGTCACATGCAAACCACAACAACAATTCATGGCCTCTGCCGTCAGGATCTTTCAAGTGCTGCCGACAACAAAGTTGTCGGAGAATCCCTAAGGTTCAAGGAGGGGGAGGAGGAGGAGGAAGGAGATGGAAGGGAGAAAGAAGGAGAGTGGAGGAGGAGGAATTCGGGAGCGTTAAAAGTTTAGATATTTAAGCACAAAGGAAGTGATGGCAGATCTAAATGTTAGATCTGTAGCCATAGCCACCCAACAGAGGATGTCGTGCACAGAGTTGTTAAAGAGGAGGAGACGAGGATGCAGCAGTGGAATCGCACAAAGGAAGAGGACAAATTAGGAAAGACAATGAAATAAAAGAAAAATAACAAGAAAAAAGAAAAAATAATCTAAACCATCCATTTAAAAACAAATAAATCTAATGGGGGAAAAACACCGTCCCACCGTGGAAGACTTCCTAACATCTGCCACCCTAGAATTTGCCTTGTTTTTATTGATTTTGGGGGATTTTAGTTTCCATAAATGGTGACTTAAAATTATAAATGAATACTGAAAGTTTTTTTTTAATTTTTAACCTTCATGTCATCACTTAACTGACGACAATGACTCATTTTTTTTAATATATCAAGGATCCAACGCAAAAAAAAAAATTAGGGACCCAAAACAAAATTTGAAAATTTATTAGGGACCTAACACATATTTAAGCCTAAGTCTAATGACACAAAATATTGGTGAAAATTAAATTTGTTCAATATTGTTTCTTCTCAATTTTATATATAAAAAAGTTAAATTTAACTAAGTTGTATAATCAAAGTAACATAACTTTAATTTTAAACTATATCAACATTTGCAATTCTATATAGTTTTAAATTTATTGATTATGTATATATTTTAATTTATTATTTTTTATATTAAAACATCAATGGACAAAAAAAATGTTTGATCATGCTTTTTCTTTCTTGGTTCATATTGATCATATGAAGGTGAATCACTCACAACATTATTTTGGTGGAATTGCTCACAACATTATTATGATTATATGCTTTAAAACTAAACTCATACCTTCTATTACTATAGAGTTAGGTTAGTTATTTTCTATTTCCCCTTTTCAAATATTAATACATATGAGATATAAAGTCTAGGCTTAAATATGTTTTAGGTCCCTAATAAATTAGCAAATTTTGTTTTGCGTCTCTAATAAATTTTTCTTTGCGTTGATTCCCTAATAAAACAAAAAATTCTTTTTGGTCATTGTTATTTTGTTTTAGTTCTTTTAATATATCTATTTTTCCGTTTTGTCCTTAAAATATGTAGATCAAATATTTTTATTTGTTATTATGTCTCTATCAAATATTTTTTGAAGGAACTAATACAAAATGAACAAAATATTATAATGACTAAAATGAAAAAAAAATATTAGAAGGACTAAATCAAAATAGCAAGAACCAAAAACAAAAGTTTTGTTTTATTAGGGACTCAATGTCAATTTTTTTTATTAGAGACCTAAAATAAAATTCGTTAATTTATTAGGAACCTAAAACATATTTAACCCTAAAGTCTATAAAGAAATATTTAATAAATTACTTCACTAAACTATAATATTTAATATACGTTTTTTAATTCATAACCTCATAAAAAATTGACAATCCCTCTCTCTATATATAAAAGTATATGTTTCCTTAGGCCTCCATTCTCCGCACTCCTTAACAAGTTGTAACTGAATATGAAAAGCTATATATATATATATATATATATATATATATATATATATATATATATATATATGGGAAGATCAAGTTACTCCAGAAGTAATTTTAAAAGAGTTACTCCGGAGGTGATAGAAAGTAACTATTTTAAAATTAGATGAGGACGAGTTCTAGCCTTCTAGGTGGGGGATCACGACATATCCCCATCATGGGAAACTTTCATTGGCCATTGGATTTGCTCCTATTTGAAATCAACGATGAGGTGTTATGGGGCTAAACAGGATGATGTGTAATAATAAGTAAAAGAAAATAAAGAAAATAAGGAATAGAGTGACAAATTCATTGCTCCACTGAATTATTTTTGTTTAAAAACTAAAAATCAAAATTCCACGTCGTTCTTACAGCAGTTTCCACGTATGTATATTCATATAATATAACAACAATCTTTTCTTATGGTATTGCTCTCGTGTGGGTTTAGATGTTGTTTTCAGTTTTTCTTTCTTTTTTTTAAAGGTTTTTATTTATTTTTGTTACTAGTAAGGATAATAAAAAGGCATCGATCAAACAGGTAAAGATTCAAACACCTACCCAAGGTACCTGGACATCAAGTTAACACATACCACCATGCCACATTCAACTTTTGGATATGTAAAGTGTTTATAATGACTATATATGTTATCAAACATGCTTAATTGCATTACACCAAAATATAATTATGAATAATTTGGTAAATTTTTTAAAATATTTAGAAATTATCAGTAAAATAATTATAAATCAACTAAATTAATTTTCAAATTTTTAAAATTCAATTTTTTTTACTATATATTATTTTTAATTTAATTTATATTATTAAAAATAGTTTCATATAATTTAATTAATTTCTTATTGTAATGTACTTGGGAATGAAGTTTTTTATTCTCATATTATTCCTATGCATACAATGAATTATAAAGTTAAAATAATGTAAGTAAATTCTTATTTAACCATGAAAAGTAGGATGAGAATTTAATTTGTAGGGGCGGTTACAAGTTGGGTTGGTTTAGGTTTAGGAGATATTTTGATCTAAATTGATTAATGTTAATTGGTTTGAATTGGTTCTATTTTTAAAAAAAAAATTGTCAACCTGAACTAAACCAACCCAATCACATTCGGGTTGGTTCGAATCGGGTCATTGGATCACCTAATAAAACAATAAAAAATTCAAAAAAAAATAGAAAAATAGAAAAATGGTAGAGAAAAAAAATAAAAAAATCATAATAAAATAAAAGAAAACTAATGGATAATATTAAAAGTGGAGATTATAGAAGTACATAACATAAAAGTTATAGAATTATAAAATTACACAACATAAAAAATTAAAAATGTTCTAAAATAGTATGAGTTCAAGTTGGTTCGGATTGGTTTGGATTCTACATGCTCAAATTCGATATCCGAACCAATGTCATTAGGTTCGTAATTTTAAAATCCGAACTGAACCGAACCGATAATCCAAACCAACCTAAATTTTTCTCTTTAGTTTGATTTGGATTCATTGAGTCATTGGATTGGGTTTGACCCAAGACCACCTCTACTAATTTGTTTACGAGCAGTAAACATAATCAAGACAAACATTATTATTATTATTATTATTATTATTATTATTATTATTATTATTATTATTTAATTTTAATTTCATTACTTGTTACTTTTTAAAATTATTTATCTATAAAAATTATTATACGATTCATACTTTATATCTTATAATTTAATTATTATAAGGATTATTTATCGATATAGTATTCATATGTGTTATTAATTTTTTTAATATTATTACAAGATAGTTTTTATATGTTACTATTTTTTCTCATTCTTTTTTTTCCCCAGTAGTAATGTTTTTCTCATTCTAAGTAAATTTAGAAAGACGACATTATTAATAATAATAACTGTAAAACTATTTGGAGTTGAGCCAAAAATGGCTTGGGAAGGTAACAATGATGCATTGTCATGTACATTGCTTGGTGATCAAGAGGGAACTCTTCGTGGTTTGAAAGCGTGCTACAAAGGTAAACCTCTAAACCTTAGAGATTCATGTGTAATGCGTAGTCCATGAGATGAAGATTATTCCGCTCAAGGGTTTTATGAAACTAAAAATTAAAATTATACACCTTAAATCCCCAACAGTTAAGGACACTCCACCAAATCACCCATAATTATAATCTTGCTTTAATAGTCATGATAAAAGCCTCTTTTCCTTACCTTGATTGAAACTTGTCATGGTTGCAAAATAACTTTGTTCTTGATAGAAAACTTGAGTAGAACATTTTTCCTAATAGCTAAAATGTTGGAAAGTCACCTTAATTGTGGATCCCTTTAACCCTCCTTAGTTGCAGCCTCTTTGAGGGTTGCCTAAATTGCAACCTCAATGGTGGTGGATTGGTCCCACATCGATTAGAGATATAGCCAAATTAAAGTATATAAATGGGAGGCAACCTTTACCTTAAGCCAACTTTGTAGGGTTGAGTTTGGCCTAAATCCACATTCTAAGGGTGTGTTTGGGATAGTTGCAAAAATTAGATTATTTCAATAATCAATTATTATTATAATCATGGTCAGTTTTTGTTTGGGTAAGTTTGTTGAAAAGTGGTCTGAAGATAATTAATTTCGTTTGGATGCAACAAAAAAATTAGCTTTTACATAGTAAAAGAGTTTGAAAATAACTGAAAAGAAAAATAAGCTGTTGGAAAATAATCATAAGTTACAAATTTTCATATTAAAAAAAAAACAGCTTATTTTTTTAGGAATTTTTTTTCTCTAAATTTCAGCTATGTTCCCAAACATCTTGATTATTTTGCAAGCAACTTTTTTTTTTTTTATCATGAAAACAGTTGAAATGAGAGATTATAATCTTTCCCAAACATGCTCTAAAATGGTATCGAAACCTATCTTAAATCTATTGTTGGGCCACCTGCATTTTCCACGCTCTAGGCTGGAAGTCCTAGGTGTGAGGGGAGGTTGGAAAGCCATCTTAATTGCAGACCCCTTTAGCCCACCTTAGTTGCAGCCTCTTTGGGAAGAGTGTTGCAACCCTCACCTTACAAGTTGGTTTTGTAGCGCGTGATCACTTCAATGATATGCTACTTATTTATAGTAACTAGCGTTTTAGCCCGTGCAATGCACATACTCATTCAAATTTTTATTACCTTATTTATATAGTCAATAGAAAGAAATTAATATATATATATATATATATATATATATATATATATATATATATATATATATATATATATATATAACACATTGAGAAATCTTCGTAGTTAAAAAATAGAGTTAAAAAAACTGATAAAAGAAATATTAAAAAAAAAAGATAGCATCAGATAAAGAAGTGAATGAAAGAAGTAGTTATAAAAATATTATGAGTGTGGTTAGCCACAGAAATTGATAAGATATTAAAAAATAAAGTTAGAAAAACTGATAAAAGAAATATTAAAAAAAATCCAAAGGATTAGAGACTATAAAATTTGAAAAAAAAAGAATTATATAGCATATCGAAAGAAATTTTAAAAAAGAGATAATTATAAAAGAAATTAAAAACTATAAAATTTAAAAAAAAAAAAGGGAAGATGTAACGATGTAACTTTAATTTTTTTTAATATTAACTTTGAAAATTGAAAAGTAAATTGAATTAAGGGTTTGAAATTATTGATGAAAGAGAGAAATCTTCGAAGTTAAAAAAAACTTATAAAAGAAATATAAAAAAAAGAAGATAACATTAGATAAAGAAGTGAATTGAGGTAGTTATAGAAATATTGTGAATGTGAGTAGTTACAGAAATTGATAAGAGAAATTTTAGGAAAAGTAGAAGAACAGATACATGTTAGGAGGAGTGAACTACGCTACTTCATGATAGGAGAGTATTTAAATGAGAATGAATGTGAGGGAGAGTGGAGAGAGTGGAGCAATGAGAGCAAAGATAGACTTGCTCTTTTATATATATAAGGAGATTTGGAAGGATAACCAACTAGTCATTTTAATTAAATCTAGGTGTTTAGATTTCCTTAAATTAGCGTTTAGATTTCATGTAGAACAATGTTTTTCCACATTGCAACTCTAGAGTTCCTAGGCTATAATTAGTTTTAGTTAGGTTTTAATTTGTTGTTAGTTTAGTTTGTATATTTTTTGTTCAATTGCAACTAGTATTGTAATTTATTATTATTATTTTTATCAATCCTGGTGTAAACTGATTTTCCCATGAGTTATAGATAAAATGCAATGATGGACGTTGCATTTATGACTTTCTTGGTTGCTCATAAACATCTAAAGCTTATAAAGTTTGTACTCTATAATTTTAGTGGTTGAAATTTTATCTGTGTAGGATTGACTTATAGACTGATATTTTGTAAGAGATTATAAGAATTTGAAGATGAATTTGTAGTAGATTTGTAAATTTGACAAACTTTTGAAGATCAAATGACAAAGGAATAGATAAATAAGGAATTAACAACAAATGAACCAATGCAAAATGAATTATAACAACTTTGTTTGAACCTTAGTTCAAGCATAGTCCAAACGCAACTAAAAGTTTCAAGCTCACCATCCACAAGTTCTCATCATTAGAAGCACAACAAAAGAATTGAGAACCAAATCAACTTTCAATAGGAACATGTAGATCTTGATCTTATCTTTGAAATTGATCCTATGATAATTGAATAAGCTCTTGAGGATGAAAGATGATTTATTGTTATGTTAGAGGAGCTATTAGCTCCAAATATTGAAAGGAAAAGCATTATTGGAACTAAGTGGGTGTTCAGAGACAAATTAGATGAATATGAAAAATTGTTAAGAAATAAAGTTGAACTAGTATGAAGTAAATATGAAAGTGACGAGAAGAGATTGAATTGTGACCTTTTTTAAATTCCCAATCCAAAAGTTTAGAATCCTTTGAATAAATTTTCAAGAAAAACTTATAGTTGAGAAGGTTCCTTAGAAAGATAATGTGTAGTTTTGGAAAGTTCAGTATTTTGAGCAATGCTAGACTATATATAGCAATTATCTTCTTGTAGATCTAAAGTACCACAAGAATTTGTATCATTCTCAATCTACAAATTATGATTACAAACAAAGCTTGGTTATTTACAGAAAAGGTTAAATCTTTGTAAGCTTTTGAACTAATTTTTTACCGATTAAATACAATAATCTCAAATAGATCTAACTAAATACTTATAGAAGAAAAAAAATAAGAAGGTAAAAAAAATTGAGTTTTTCCCGTAAGCTAAAATCAATTAAACAATCTATCAAAAAAGACACCTTAATTATCTTGTGGTGTTGGTAACAATTTAGCAAGTGAACCAATCGTGCAAGTAACGAGAAGTATTTTTAATCATCTCCCAAAGAACTTGCGTAATATTAAGCAAAATTGCTCACAAATTATCAACAAAGGCTAAAGAATTTCAAAGCAATATGCATTTGGTTTTTGATAAATTGAAGATCAAAGTAAACAATAAACTAGGAACTAAAAAAGGCTTAAAATCTTTTTGGACTTTTTAACAAACACTAAGAATGCAATGAAATGAGATTTCAACAAGTATGATAAAAACGTGCTCGGGGTTGGATTTCATGCTACTTTCCCTTACTTATATTAATGATAATTAATAACATTCAATTTAATTAATCATTCATCAATCATAAATATCACTAAAACCCTAATTCCTTAGTGGTTAGATTCTAACTCTCATTATTATCCCCTAATTCCTTAGTGAGATTAATAATGAAAATTGCATTAAGCATATGGTCTAAGAAGATGACTAAAGATTAAGACACCATCCCTAGTGCATAACCCTTAGTTACTTCGCTCTAGGTCTAGGTTTTTAGCAATATTTTCCAATGAGTAAAATCCAAAAGCAAGTGGTTGATCAATCCACAAGAAGAAGATAAAACAAGAGAGCGAAATAAAAGATTGAAAAATTGAATATATATTAAAATATCAAAGTAAATACAAGAGGATAAGTAACATTACATCCAACCCCAGACACAAGGGGAGTTTAGCTACTCATAGACACTTGAAACTCTAAAAATGAAAAAGGAAAGCAAAATCTTGAAAGGAGAGCCATGGAGGAGCCTTCATAGCAGCATGCACTTCAAGGAGAATGTTCTCTGATGTAACTTAGGTCAAATCATGAGATCTTTGCCTAAAATAGGACCTATCATGTGCCTTTTTAAAAACTCGCGTGATGCACTCATGCTTAAGCACTAGAGATAGCTCGCTTAAGCATGAGTGTCACTAAGAACTTGATTATCTGGACAAGCCGTGCTTAAGTGCGGGATATGTCACACTTAAGCGCGACAACACTGAGGCAATATCTTCCAGGGATCCATGCTTAAGCGTTGGTGAAGTGGCGCTTAAGCGTGACCTTCACTGCAACCAGACAGCTAAAGGACTCCTCACTTAAGCGAGGCTGAGAGCTCGCTTAAGCGCTGACCACTCTTCAACTTGAACATTTCTTCAGCTCCATTTCATTAGTTACTTTATTCCTCTTGCGTCTACGTGAAAAGAAACCTAATTAGATGAAAATTTAACTAATTCACTATTCTACGACTAATCTAAATTCTTTACAATTTAATTATAAATGAGGCTTAACAAAGTTATAAAATTTGAATTATTAAGATAATTGCCTCCATTTTTTATCAACTAACTAAGTTCACAAGGCAATTATCAGGTGTGGGATAGTAGAACGAATATAATATTCATATTCACAAAAATTAATTCACATTCACTTCTCTCTCATATGATTTCCCTACGATCAGGGCAGATCTTCTTAAGGACATGAGGAAGCCATGGTCCTCCCAAAGTTTTTAAAATTATATATATATGTATGGATATTTTTAATGAAAGAATTAATTTTATATGAGAGTGAGAAAATTAAATATTGATCATATAATTACATATAGATAGTCAAAATTTAATATTATGTGATCATTTAAAAATATTGTGTTTTAATTTTGATCATTTATGATAAAATCAATTATCAATATTTATTCTTCTCATTGTAATTTGATTTTTTTTTTCTTCTTGATTCTCAACTTCTCATCGTAATGAACATATGACCCTTTTTTTTTTTTTTTTGATCGGCAAATAGGATATCCTTAATATAAACAATGGGTCAGGTATAATTGATAACCAACCCGCCATACAACATATGACCCTTCTTTCTCCTTCACACTCTTTGGATATCAACATCCTTCTTATGAATGTGAAACAATCACATTTCTTTTTACCCTCCCATTTCTTCTCGATGTTCATGAAGCTAGGCTTGCTTAAATGGACAAAAAAGCCTTTGCTCGGCTCAGAGGAGTTGGAAGTGTTGCAAATGTTTTTGGAACCATTGTAGCAAGGGAATCATTAGTAGTGATGATTACATTATCTAATGGCATGAGTTGCCTGATTCATCATTAATGTATAGTGGAAGCTTTTAAGTGACACCACTATTCTCATTATTGTTCTTATCTATGTAGGCTTTTTCTTTGGTTTTTGGGTAAGGGAACGTAATGACACTGTCTATTGGAGGAGATTTATATACGTTAATTAAAAATATTATACTCTTTGGCAATATATTTTAATTATTGATTAAAATTTACGTAAATTTTACTGTAAATTCATTTATTCAATTTCACATAAATTTTATTCAATAGTGAAAAAAGTGCGTCACACAGTATTTTCTGTTTTATTTATTCATTTTTTAAGATATCATTTAAATTAAAATATGTTAATCAATAAACTTTGATATATCTAGTTGAGTCTTCCGCTCACACTAATTATAACTTAGATTCAATTATCAGATTTCTTTATTGGTAGGTGATCTATAAATTTTCATTAAGATTAGTGATATTTTCTCACCTTGCAAGGAAGCGTGTCGTCCTCTAATCTAAACTTTTATATAAGAAAATTAAATATGTAATTAATAAAAAAGATTGCATATTTTTTTGGTATGTATTTTTTTTGGTACATTAAAAAAAATTACATATAAAGAAGAATACAAAGGAGTGAAAGGAATAGAAATTAAAATCTGTTTGCCACTTGCATTTAATGTTCATCTAAATAACACTTCATCTCTAATAACTTTTTTTTTTTTTACCTTACCAACATCTCTAATAACTTCAATTGATGTATTAAAGTGAAGATTAATTTAATCTACAAATTACAGGACCTCTAATGCCAATTTTAATCTTTTTAGTCACTAATATCACCTGACCCATATCTTCCACATGTAATTGATTAAATTAATTACTCAATTATATTCCATGATTTGTTGCCTTTGTGCATCTCCCCTAGCTAGGCCATGGGGATCTTCCCTTGATCTTCAAGCACATGTCCTCGAACTCATCTTTCCCTCTTACGTGCTCTCCTTCTATTGGCTCTCGCCATTTTTGCGAATTATTTTTCTTACATAAATACATAAAATAGTATTATGTTGGCCATGGTTCAAACTTGATCTCGATTATAGTAAAATCAAAGCACGTTTGTAAAAGATATGAATGGATGAGAGATTAGAAAGACTTTCACGTCCAAAATCTTGTGTGGATATCGGCGATATTAAAGAAAGTGTTCCCTTTTAGATATTTGTTAGGGAATGATGTAACCTAACCTAACCAAACCGACCAACTAAAAAACGAAACCAAAGTGCTACGTGTCAATCTCTTGCATCATTAAGCAAGGGAACAAGTGTGAAGCCTGCTACAATTTTCTTTTCCCATTCTCTTTGGTTGGTGAACAAAATATTTTGTGCAAGAAAGATTTTTTTTTATATAATTTTTTTTTCTTAAAGATAAAAGGCAATCAATCATGAATCATCTATTACGTATTAGTTTGTTTTCATAGGTTGAAACTTGTGAGCATTATTTTAAAAATTCAACCGACCGGTTGAATCGGGAATCGGTCTGGTGACCGATCTGTTTACTTCAAAAAATTGGAACATTTCAGAACCAGTGAGAACCGGTAAAGAATTGGTCGAACAGGCCAAAGCCAGTGAAAATCGATGTTAAACCGGTGCACAAAACCGGTTTGAACCGGTCATTTTTTATTTTTTAAATTTTTTATTTTAATCTAAAATATTTTTATGATAAATAAAAATACATATTTAAATATTTCCTATAGATATCAATTATTTTGCCAACTATTATTAACTTTTATCAAATAAAACATATAATTTAGTCATTTATATTAATTTATAATTTTTTAGATCATATTTTTTATAATTTTATATTATTTTTTTACTTAAAATATTATATAATATCAAAAATATAAAATCGGTTCAAATACGGTTAGACCATTGAATCTTGAATCAGTGTCTTCACCGGTTCAATAACTGATCCGGTTTTAAAAATATTGCTTGAGAGTCTTTTTTATTTTTATTTTTTTTAAGTGAAGAAAATACAAATGTTTCATTGTTTAAAGTTTGATACAAATAGTCAATAATGGCATTGGCATCTACTTGTTGATGTTTTCTGCTCCTCCTTTTTTATTCCCTTTGTTTTTTTCATTTTGTGAAGGTAAGCAACAAACAACTCTGTGCTTTTTACTGTTTCAAGAGGATTGATCTCAATGCACTCAAGAAAGAAATCAAGGCAGAATTTATTATAGATAGCAATGGCATAAAGTAGGTGGAAGTTGACATGAAGATGGGTGGCCATGTTGTAGTTGACACATGAAAGGAACACAAGAGGTAAACCCAGGGAAATTTAATTTTCAATGGTGGATGTTGTTTCCCTCAGATCCAAGGAACTTGTCCTGTTTGTTCTATTTGTTATTGTCCTTGTTTTCTTGTTTTAATTTTTTTTAATGACCCCATTTCCCTTGTCTCCTTGTTTGCTAGAGAGAGACAAGGCACTGACTTTTACATTTATTTGGATTTGGGGTTTTTCTTGAATCATCTATTGCCTTCTGTTTCAGGAATTAACCAAAGATTGGTGAGACGGTAGAGAAATTAAAGATTTTAGAACACTACCTGTGTCCTGTTCACTGTTTTGATTTAAATAAGAGTCCAAAACAGGTGGATTAAGAAAAGGGTCTAGTGTAGAGGGCTATTCTATTCTAGCATATAGCTTCACTGTTTCAATATAACCTTTGATTTTGAATTTTTGATGTCTAAAACGGGTATTGTTACACTGTAGAGGAGATTGTTCTAAGATCTATTGGTTTCTTGCCGTAGGAGTCTTCTTGGTGGTTATATGCCAATTGAACTTGTCATAGAGAAGAGGGTTGATGAGGTTAACAGCTATAGGATTCTAGAGGATAAGGCTATTTACAAAGTTAACTAAAACCTATGGAGGAAATAACTTCGACGGTTGCAGTGCCATTCACACTTGGGAATTTAATACAAAAAGAGCCATCAGTGACAACCCACATGGAGATAACTGGTCTCAAACTCAGGGCAAGTACAACATCATCTTTGATATTAAATCCTGCAATTGAAAGTGAAAAGCACACAGATATTGGTCCACAACCCCAAGTTAAAGTGTCTTCACAGGCAAAGGAGAATTTGGTTGGAGCTGACTTTGTCTCAGCAATGGTTAGTCAAGGAGACAATAATTGTTTATATGCTGAAGGTCTAAACCAGGCAAGAAAAGAAAATGAATCATTGTTAGCTAAGGATTCTCAGTGTGGGCATGTCTCTCAATCTGCTGCTGATGACAAAAGTAGTCCTTGTAGGGAGGAATCTTCTGTTTTGAGGACTAATTGTGAAATAAATTCACCTGTTACCATCAAGGTTGATGATAACACAATTCATGGAAAGTCCGGTTCAACCGAGCCAGTGCAGAACATGGCTTCTGTTGCTAGGGAACATGCGTGTGAAGATGGAAGTGGATCAGATGAGTCTGATAAAAAACCATTTGTTGTGCCTTATGAGATGCCAGAGAAGCAAACATGCTTGGAATTGAGTGGTGGTACTACTAGTACTACCCCACTTTGGGGATGCTCATCAGTTTGTGGAAGGAGAGAGGAGATGGAAGATGCTATTGCTGTTAAGCCTCACCTTTTTCAAGTCACTTCAAGGATGGTAATGGATGATCATGTGACTGAAAACACAAAATACTCACCAGCCCACTTTTTTGGTGTCTATGATGGACATGGGGGCATTCAGGTATGCCTTAAAAAAATACTTCCTTTCAATTATACAATTTATTGTATCATTGAAGTTACTCTTCATTCCATTCCATTTCACATAGAGGGTGTGATGTTTTCATAGGTTGCCGATTACTGCCGGGAACATCTTCATTCAGTATTGGTTGATGAGATAGAAGCTGCACAATCAAGTTTGGATGGAAAGAATGGGAGGGACAACTGGGAGGACCAATGGAAGAAAGCATTCTCCAATTGCTTTCACAAAGTAGATGATGAGGTTGGAGGAGCTGGTGAAGGTAATGGTGCAAGTGTTGAACCTCTTGCTTCTGAGGCTGTTGGCTCCACTGCTGTGGTTGCCATCTTGACTCAAACACACATAATAGTTGCAAACTGTGGAGATTCTAGAGCTGTCTTGTGTCGCAGAAAAGAAGCACTGCCATTGTCTGATGACCACAAAGTAAGACATTTGTTTCAAGGACAATACTTACATACAATTCCTTAGGTGTTTTTAGTGTTATTCTCCAATTAAAAAATGGAGTTTCACCTCGGCAACTCGTTTGACATTTAAAGTCAGCATTGAATACCGAGGTGAAGTTTCAATTTTGATTGGATACCTAAAGAATGTAACTAAGTTTTGTCCTTGTTTCAATTTGTTTACTGGACTAATAATTTGAAGCTCGTGTTATCTGATGGAAGAAACTTCATTTCTTCTTTTGCAGCCAAATAGAGAAGATGAATGGGATAGGATAGAAGCTGCAGGAGGAAGGGTCATACAATGGAATGGGTACCGAATTCTAGGAGTTTTGGCAGTGTCAAGGTCCATAGGTATGTGTGTTGTTTTTGAGCACCAATTTATACAGGTACAAAAATATATTTATGCTCAATTATGGATCATTAGATCTTGCAATACCTCGTTAAAATTTTTCTGCACAAATCTACACAGAATGCAATGACAAAGTAAATTTTGTCTCTTGATATAACATTGTCTCTTTATATAAACAATACCAACGTTGGTATAATAGTATTATCTTTTGATAACAAATCAATTTGTTTAGCTTTTCTAGCCCCGTGAATTTTGCTTCCATTTGTCATGTTTTTTTGTGCTGAAGTCAAATTGACAGAAGGGAGGAGAACTCTATTTTCTGTTCATTATTGATTCAATCTTGTTAAGTTTTCCTCACGGGATCCAAAAGCACTCTGATAAATACTATTTAGGTCACAAGATTGCTCGACAAAGTGGAAAAGGGCCAGCTCAAGCCAAGCTTTTACTTAATGTCTTAATCTAATCTGACTTATAATTTGGCTTGTTTATCTCATTTTTGTTTGTAAGTTTGATTTTTTCTTTTTCTTTTTTTTAACTTAGTTTGTAAGTATGATATAACTTAAAAACTTATCTAAAAAAATATTTTATAATAAAATTTTTGAATTAATGAGGCTTTTAATAAGTTAAAAGCACTGAGTAATAGTAGTAATAATAAGGTTTAACTGGACTTTTTATCTCAAAAATATTCACAATGTTTTTATTTAGTTTTTTTTTAGTTTACTTTTTAAAATATATATTTTATAAAATATTTTTTTTATCAAATAGTTCCTCCATAAGTCTTCTGTTTTTTTTTTCTTGTTTATTCTTTTTATATATCACAAATTTTGCATTTAGTTTACATTTTAGAGGGATTAAATGCAAAACTTGTAATATTTAGAGGACTAAATGGAAGGTAAAACTACACTCAATGAAAAAACTAACAAAATGACTATTCAGTAAAAACAAATATTTTATGAAAAAATGTTTAAAATATTAAAAATAAGGTACCAAATGAAAAAAAAAATACAAACTTTTTGAGAAACTTAAGTTTTAATTAATTAAAGAATGAATGAATTAATAATAATAATAATAATGGTCAACTTCTTAATTAAGTCCTTTTAAAAGAATATATATATATATATATATATATATATATATATTTAAATAAGCTTTTAAAAAAGTTCTTTCTCGTTATTTACCAAACAAACCAAGCCCAATGTCGATCTTTGTGATAAACATGCTAGGCTATTTTCACCCAAAAAAAAAACTGCTAGGCTGCATGAAGTATTTCAGTCCCTAATCCCTATATATAGGACCAGATTTAGAAAAGATGTAAGAGGATAAAAGTAACATTAACATACCTAATTATATCTCTTTTTATATAAATTAGAATAATTATCTTGAATTAGAGCATAAGTTATTGTTGAAGGAAATTATTTTTAAAGGTTTTTCTTCAGCAAGAATATTGTTAGGAGTTTTTCTTAACAATCTGTTCCCTTTTCAATCAATCTTTTTCATCTTTATTTCTAAATTGAATTCTAATGTGATTTTTTAGAAATGAATTATCAATTGTTAAAAAATAACCTTGTATCACAATTTAAATTTTTTATCATAAAAATTAAAATATAGTTTATATATTTAAAAATATTTATTAATTAAAAATATATAATTTGTATGTTAAAAATATTTTTTTTATTACAAATTTTGTTTATATAAAACAAACATTTATCTTGTACATTTTATAGACTAAAATACTAGTTAATTAATAAATGATAAGATTATCTATTTTTTTTACGTTAAAATGGGGGGTAAGGTAATTCTTCCCCACCATCTTTTATGGAACGATTATGAGTGCCTTTTCTTAATACTTATCATCCATATTATAAATAATATTATAGTCTTTTTTTTTCCGTTGATTGATAAGGTTCTAGTCATCTTTACTCAATTGTAAATTTGGTTCTTGTCCATTAAAAGGTGACAGGTACTTGAAACCATGGGTAATTCCAGAGCCAGAAGTGAAGTGTGTCCAACGAGACAAAAACGACGAGTGCCTCATTCTAGCCAGTGATGGTTTATGGGATGTCATTACAAATGAAGAAGCTTGTGACATTGCACGAAAGAGAATCCTTCTTTGGCATAAGAAGAATGGCAACAACAACAACTCATCATCAGAACAAGGCCATGGAGTTGTTGATCCTGCAGCTCAGTATGCTGCAGAGTATCTTTCTAGACTTGCCCTCCAAAGAGGAACCAAAGATAACATCTCTGTCATTGTCATAGACTTGAAGCCCCAGAGAAAAATCAAGAAAAAAGAATAAAATAGATACCCATAATCTAGAATAATTGTCAGATATATTTTATTATTTTAGAATAAAACCATCAATTTGGTCCCTCAATTATTGCTCTCTCTCCTAAGTAATCCTTAAACCAATGAAATTATATAAGCAGTCTCTAAAGTATTGAATATCTATCAATTTAGTCCTTGAACTGATATATTTTACTAACATCCAGGGACTAATTTGAAGAATTTTCCAATATTTGAGAGACTATTCAGAATGATTTATGATACTTGAAGGATTACTTATATCATTTTTACTTTATGGATTATTTAGGAGAGAGTGTAATACTTTGATGAAATTGACGGCTTATTCATTATTTTATAAGTATTTCTCAGTCCATAACATAATTTATTTATTCTATTAGCCCTTTAGTTTTTAAACAGGGCTATGTAATGTATGCTAAAATTTGTTGTGCACAGGAATGCCTCAGCTTAAGATGAGATTGAGGTGTCACTGAAGAGCTGCCCCCTATGCTAATGTAATGAATAATGATGTAAAAATCTCAAGTTTTCTACTCAAGTAACCAAAACAACCACTATTGAATTACATTATTAGTTATTTTCAAATGAGCAGGCATAAATTTCTCTCGAGTTTGTATTACTATCTATTTGACTGTATCATAACAACAAAGTACATATTCTTTGACAATGCATCAAAAAGTACATATTCTTTGACATAATTTTAGAAGCTAGTTTCCTTGGCTCCATTATGCAAATTCTGGTCATAGGCAAATGGGGATCCTCTTCAAGTAAAGGAATACAGATTGCAGTTACATATCAAGTGACAGCAATACTTGCCATTTGCCAAGTTGACATACAATGCCATATCCTTCACTGTTCAGATAGTCCAGAATATTAGCATGGAAACTTGGAAGGTTGCAAACGAGCACATCCCACGTTTACTTGTAGTTTAGGTAATATCTGTAAATTGTGATATTGGCTTTAGAAGAGTATTCCAATCTCATAAGTAGCACAATACAAGCTCTCAACACAAAGGATCATTTTAATAGAAAATTAGAAATCAAACATATAATTTCTAAGCACCAAAGCACGAACATCTGTAGTGGTTACCAATGTTTTAAAAAATGGTCCGTGATTGCAATTTAGGCTGCAACCTCAAAGTTTTTGGAGTCTCCAAACTACATTGTGACTGCAATTTCAACTGCATTTGTTTGTAATTCTCCACAATATTAAGGAACACGACAAAATTGCAACTGCGGCCACAATTTAAAACCTTGGTGCTTACAATTCACACTAACAGATCACTCCCTCCATATAGAAGCAATAATCGTGATGAATCAACACATTCTGACTCTGTTTAAATAGTAATTTACATTCAAGAATGACTAGTGAAGTTACACATAACGCAAATTTGAATAACCTCTTACCTTTGAATAAAGTCCAGGATCGGAACATACTATGTTCTATATGGTTGCAAGTGTACATCCTGCGTTGGAGAAATAAGCTGAAAGATCCACATTTAAGTCCTCATACATGTTGATAAAAGGGTGATTCTGAAAATTAAATCATAGATATACACTGTAAGAATGACTATTTGATGTATTTTATATGTCATACTCATATAGTTAAGATTTATGCATACTATAAGGTCTCGAGCTGACGGTCTATCCCTTGGATCTTTCTGTAAACTAAACACACAGAAGATTGAATGAGGATCAGAAGCCTCATAAAAATGCAGTGACATAAAATTTATAACAGAATAAGTGATTGAATAATGATCGAAGATGCCAACCTTTTAAATTTGTTTAAACACAGATGGAGCCTTGTTCCATGAAATTATATAGGATATTTTAAAATATAAGGCTTCACACACAATATAGGTAGACTATACAACAAAATATGAGTATAAGGCCTCACGGAGTCACACACAATTAGATAGACTACATGTTTTGGCTACATACTCATTCTGCTTTTGAATTGTAGGCTCATCAAGTATCCCAATTAATTTCAGGATGACACTGTGTTTTCATTTTCTTTTGGTGGGCCAAGATTCTCGAGAGTTGAGATTATATGATTTAGTTACTGAATCATACTTAATATTTACCATGCTGTGACAAATGAGCAAAATTCTGGAGAAAAATCATCTGATGGAGCACTGGGGGAAGGTTTTTCCACAATGACTTCAATAAGCTGGAAAATATTGTCCCATCCTTCACGTTGATCCGGTGGTGTATATGGAAACTGCCCTGTAGCACACTTGAGCAAAATCAGTCCCAAGCTCCATATATCACTTTTGTAGTTGTAGCCATGCTGGTTACCAATGATTCTCTCTGGCTGCAAAATGAGCATGATGAATAAGTTGCATTCAATGAGTTGGTTTGGTTAGAGAAAAATGATAAATATACTCGCATTTGTTACTCACAGACATATAGCTGTGTGTGCCAATGAATGTATTTGCTTGACCAGATGTATTTTCCATGATTACACTCACACCAAAGTCAGTAATCTTTACCTCCCCTCTATGATTTATCAGCAGATTAGAAGGTTTTAAGTCCCTATGGATAATATGTTTTTCATGGTGAAGATACATTAAACCCTTCAGCACCTACATTGCGGTATTCAAACAAGAAAGGGATAGAATCTAGTTAGGCAAGCAAAGAAAAGAGTTAAAGGTGTGCAAGGCTGAAGTACAATATCTTATTCCTCACCTGCTTGCAGATGGCAGCAAGATATGACTCTGGAATTGTTTTAACTTTGCTCAGAAGATCTTCTAAGGACCCTCCATCCATGTACTCTAAGATGATTGATATGACACCATTATGATAGAATGAATGGTAGCAGACAACAACATAGGGACATTGTGCTGATTGATTAATTTTTAGCTCTTGTGCTATCTGCCTGCGGATAGGCTCCTCAATAGTCATTTGAATTTCCTAAATCATGAAGAACACATCATAAGATACAAAAGAACAATGTGGAATGGGAGAACATGATTGGATTTATGTTGTGAACATATCGGATAAGAGGAAACTAGTCTATTACAAGAACCTAGATTAAGATAATGATACAGATGCAGAAGACTTTCAAGATAATAAAATTCATATTGTTAAAGTAAACAAGCACATATAAAAGTAAATGAAATTTGAAAACGCTAAAAGCAGGAGGAAGAACCAATACGGGAGTTATTACCCCATTGCTGTAATTCCAATTTCAAGTAAATGCATACAATGAATGACAAAAAAGAAATTATGCTTAAATACATTTTTAATCATATTCCTATAGTTTACCCCAATTTTGGTTTTAGTTCTCATACTTCGAAAATTTGGTTTTTGATTCTTATACTTTTATTTACTTTAGGTTTTGGTCTCTCCTACCAATAATATACCATTGCATGTACCCTTCAAGAGATAATCATCAATACCAATACCAAAACCTAAACACCATGACAATATAGGAGCTAAAACTTGAATAGAATGGAACTATAGAAAGCAAAAACATAAACAAACGAAACTATATGCACAAAAAATCAAACTTATATAGGGTGTAAAACCAAAATTGAGATGAACTATATGGATGAAAAATGTATTTAAACCTATATAATTATGACTGTAGCAGATGCCTTCTTTGTTCTGAGTCTTTTGACCATAACCTAAATTTGTCCCATTGAACTGATTAAAAGAGATCTACATCTCAATCATTTATGTTTGGTGAAATTAAAAGGTCCAATGTTGAATGAACAAGAAGATGGTGTTCAGACATAATGGAAAAGAAGCCAATTGCAACTAACTAGTTGAATGAAATGAAATTACTCCTTATGAAAACAAGTAATCAATTTGTTAAACTCTAATTGAGATTAACACTTTCTGAAACTTTATGTTCCCTTGACTTACACTGATTGCATGGAAAGAAAAAAATAATTAAATATCACAAAAACTAAACTAGCTTGAAAGTACCTAATTGCTCAATGAAATGGATTCAATGGACAATGAGAATGATTTTACCTTTGAAATTATGATTTAGGTTGACATGCCAGTAAAAAAAGATTAACAGAAAAAAGAAACAGAAGATGCAAACTCAAAGCAAGGTATGTATGCAGCCAGCAAGTATACCTTTAATGCAAAAAACTGATTTGTCCATTTGTGTTGCACCAATTGCACTATTCCTCCATTTCCTTTTCCAATCACTTTGATTGTATCAATGTCTGCCAAATTTAACTGGTTGTCTAGTGGCCTGATTGGGGGTGGCTGAAAAGAGCACAAATATTAAGTTCAAATAAAAAATGGGTCTTGTTAACCAGTGCCCTAAGGTTAAGGAATTAAAAGGGGAAAGATTTTATTGGAAATCATATTGGAGTGCATTTAAAAATTATAGGAGAGAGCCTTTTTACACATTGTAATAAAAATCTTTCCCCTTTTACTTCCTTAGGACACTGCTTAGCATTTGTCATAAAAAGTTATCAGAATTCAGTCTTCATGTAGTCTGTTTTCAAAAATATATGTAGTGAACAAAATACTACAATACAGGAAGTCCAAGATTCAAACCTCTTGTACCAGAGACCAGAATGGTACAGTGTTACAACTGATAGTAACTACAAATATATGGAGATTGAGATCATAACGTTGCGTAGGAATGGTAGGATAAAAGTGAGTTATATTATTCTTAACCACACTTTTTACAGTTCAATGATTCATTAGTTATCTATTTCTCTCTACCATTTCACTCATCTTATCCCACACTTCTTTCTCTTCTGTTTACAGCTCTCAGTTAAAAAAAAAAAAAAAAAAATCATATAGAAGTGTTGTATAAATAGAAATTTTCAAAGCATAAGAATCTTTCCAATATAAAATGTAGATTGGTGGTTTTTCCTATGATTGAAAGGTTAAATTCACAAACTGATAGAAGCATAGAAAGAATGACGCTCTGGTACATTCTGTTGATTCTAAAAAATTCACGCAACACTCTGGTAGAAGGGTCCAAGTGATGTGATAGCGTTAAATCATGAATGCAAACAACATATACAATTTTCTTGAGTCTAGAAAGCACCAATACAATTTCATTAATAAGAATATAAGGAGAACCACACCACAAAAGCTAACTATTATAATTATAGAGCTTAAGGTCTTATAATACCCCATAATAGAATTCCATATTTCTAATGGGGGACTTAAGTCACATATCTTACAATTGGATCTTAACATCTTAGATGGATTTATTTAGTAGTTCATGAAGTGGATGTCTCCTGAACACAATCTTTTCCTTCATCAGCTTATCCTCCATTTGTTTATAGAGAAAACGAATGTAAGAAATAAAAACAGAAATTAAATTCATTAACAATTACTACCCCCACCTCCTTCTCTCTCTCTTCCTAATCCAATTTTCTAATGAATATCTTACTATAAGGCCAAAACACCAAAAGTTTCCTTAAACAAATAGTGCTTCATTTTGGTTAGGAAACCTGAAACTAGTCTCAAACTACAGAAAATTCAGGAACCCCTTCTTGTCAAAGAAAGCATTTCATTAGTTTTAAAAGATCAAATCCACAAAGAGAAACAATTTACCAACCCAATTGAATATACATAAGGAAAAAACTTAGATACAGTATTATAGGTACCGTTGGTGCTGTTCTCTAGTGAGATTTGGAGTTTCATCTTGGTAATACCCGATGACATTTAATGGATCCCTTTGTTTCATATATTACCAAATTGAAAGTCCAAATCTGATTGGAGAACAGTATCAACAGTACCTATGGTATTGTATCTAAGTTTTGTCTTATACATAATTCACCAACTAAACAAGTGCAAATCATAAAAAAAAAAAAAGTTAAGAGAAACATGTTACAGCTTCCACTTCATTCTCAGAGACAATTCGAACTCCTTCCTTATTGACAAGCAAGTCTCCAGCCTTAAACGTTCCACTTTCAGGCTCAGACCTACCACATACCCACAATTCCAATTATCTAAAACAAAACAAACACATTCATTCACACACACACAAAAAAAAGAGAGGCTCACAGGAACTTGGTAAATGAACCCCGATCAGATGCAGCAGGAACAGTGAGTTTGAGACCGGAGCTTATGCTCCCTTTCTTCATGATTATGATTATGTGCTCCTAGTGGGGTTCCCCAGTTCCAAGAAAAAAACACATTATATATAGTAAGATTATGTATTAATATAATCAAAATATATTATGTGCAAGTATTTTAAGTTGAAAGTGAAAGGTTTTATATTTTGAAGGATCGTGGTACTAGACTTTAACTTGCAAAGGTTGGTAAGAAGAAGCATCAACAGCAATAAGGTTTGAAGTTTGAAGACCAAGACTTTGGTTGACTTTTCAGACATTTTACCGGCGTCGCATGCTCTCTCTCTCTTCTGTCTTTTTCTTCTCCAGCTCCTTGTGTTCTCACGTGCAATTGCAAATAGTATTAAAGGAAATGGAGATTTCCAATCAAGTGAATCTCCACGTGACACGTGCATTAGTACGGGTAAACGGCTGAGATTTAACTTCTTTTATTTAATTTAAATTTAAAAAGAAAAAGCTGAAAATGCGTGAGAACAACGCGCCAACTGATTCCCAAAGTTGTCGCCGTGGCACCCAACCCAACCCAACCCAAGTTACAACTTACCACACTCTCTCTGTCTCTGTGCAATGAACCTCTTCAGTGGTCTATTTGCCAGTTTTAAAGCAAAGGAAGATCCACAAGTTTTTTTTTTATCAAGTCCTCAGCTTCAGCTTCAAATTAAAAATTCCATCAATTGTGTTTATTTTTTCTTAAACCACGAGACCTATAAGTTTGAGCAAGAAGACTACATTTCTTTACTTCTAGAGTGGCAAGTTCACCATTAAAGAGCAAGAAAATGGTCCAGAAAAGTTATGGGGTTAGTGAGTTTCAGCAAGGGGTCTGGAAAGAGATCAGTTAAAACAAAATTAATTGTTCTTCCTTTTTTTTTTTTTTTTTCTAAGACTGACAACTAGATTGGTTTCACCATTGAAGAGCAATAAAAATGCACAACTGAACTCAACATATTTTCATCGCTTTATCTCTTTTCCTTACAACTCATAGGTCATAGCCCAATATAGAGCTTAGTAAAATGACGTTAGAGATCTTCTCCGAACTGGAGCAGCAACGGCTCTACCACTACGAAGTCACAACCAATATTGACGGCGAAGGAACCACCGCTGTCGTCGGCGCTGCCCTCTTCTACCTCCGACCCCACGCCAAAATTAATTGTCGATTACTTCAACATTATTGTCGACACCGGAAATGGCGCTCTCCTCTCGCCCCGTAATCTCCGGCGACGACAGCTTCAGCTGACCTCTCTCTACACCGTCGGAGACATCGTCGATTTCTCTCCATGGCTTAGTAAAAATAAAAACAGCGTCGAACAGAAAGTGGTGGAGTGAAACAGGACCCAACATCAACAATTATTAAAAAAAAAAAATCAATCTCAGCCGTTAAATGTTTTAAAGCCACGTGTATGGTTGAGATTCTCTGAAATGGAAATATCCATTTCAAAGGAAAATGGAGAGGATATGAACGCGTATTAAAGGCCCAATTTTCATTTGGTTACAATAAAAGAGAATCGAAAAAAAAATGAAATAAATAGTAAAATGATGTGAAATTCATATTTTTATATTCTATTTTAATTCAAAATTTTCATCTCAATCTATTTTCATTTTTTTTCACATCCCTCTACCAAATATTAGCTTAATAATTATTTGAAAGGTGAAAACTTAACTATGGACACCTATCTATTGAGAGGGTTATCTTTACATGAAACTGATAAAGAATATTCAAGGAATCTCTCAATTGGTTGAGCAGGATGTGTGACTTGTTGTATATTTTTAGTATCTGTCTTCGATTCCTGATAAAAAAAACTGAGAAGAATATATCTAAATCATATTTTATTTTAGAATTTAAATCATATAATTATACATGAATGATGAATAATTAATATCATATAATTACAATTACTTTTTTTTAAGAGAATTACAATTACTCATGAAACACATAATATTTTAAAAACCTTACATAACTTGTATGTTTTCATTTTGATCATTCCTGATAAACTCTATTCACTCGTATAAAAATAAAGGGTACTCTTCCTTTCATTAATATTTAATAAAAATCTTTGGGTGAACTTGCAAGGAAAAAAAAAAAAAACACAATACACTGCCAATGTTGCTTTAAGTTGGTTTTCTAATTTCTAGATACAAGAAAAGTCAGCCAATTGACGATAAGAAGAGTACGTTATCTTCTTTTTTTATAGTTCCCTCCTCTCTTGTGAACACAAACACATATCCTCTAAATTTTATTCAATGATTAAAACAAGTGTTATACTTTTTTCATTTCAGGCTTTTCAACGTTGAATTGTTTATATTTTATAGGTGGGTTTGGTTTATTATTAATTAAACTCGATTTCGATGACCAAAACTTAGGTCAATAGATGGTTATGAATAATCCATCCAAAAAAAACAAACTACTCTAATAGTTTAGATTTTCATTGTTGAAAACCACGGAAGAGAAATAAAAAAGTGGTTCACATTTATTCTTCAAAACCTTGTACGGAAACCATTGTTGTTTTCTCTTTTCAAACTTCATTGCAACGCAATAGGACAACAGTTGGAAACATAAGCGGAGAAAAAACCCGTGTTAAAGTAATCAAGTGTGTGTTTAGATTAGCTTTGAAAAAAAAAACTTATTTCAATAATTGGTTATATTTTTATTGAAATTTTGTAATAATTGATTATTATGTTTGAATGTAGTAAGTGCAAAATATTTTGCCTATAAAAAAAAAGTGCAAAATATTTTAAAATAATCCATTTTGTTTTAACTATATAAAAGAATAACCTTTTATATTAAAATTAGAAAAGAAGTATAAAGTTATTTGTATTAGTTGATTTTGTATTTGAAATAAACAATTACTAGAAATGAAATGAAACAAAAAAAAAAAGGTTAGATAAAAAAATAAGCAACTAACTTTTAAGCACAAGTTCCAAAAAATTTCTTATTTACGAGAGAGAGAGAGATCCTTTGTAATAAAAAAATAGTTGAGAAAAAAAAAACAAGATTATTATCTGGTTTTCTTATAAAAGACCACACACATATAAATAGTGCTCAAATTGATTTTAAGCCTCGTCAAATACAAATCAAATATAGTGAATAAAGAACCTTTCAAGGAACAGTACAAAGAAGCGCGTGGTTGGAAAAAAAATAGAAAAATGAATCATGCATCAGAATCAATAGTCTAAAGACTGACTTTCTTTATGGTCTATTCTGCTCGAGTAGAGATCCTTCTGCTCTAGATAATTAGAACATTTTCAATGGATGTAGTTTAAATAATTTATTTTAAATTTTTTATCTTTTATTAATTGTTTTTTATAATATTATATTATATTTAAGCAGCTCCTATATATTTTATTTTAATAATATAATTTTAAATAACCCACATTTTTATACTTTCTTATTTAAACTTACTTTTGTTTTAATTAAAATTTTAGTTCAATTATTTTAATTAAGGTAAAAAATATTTTTTTAATCATAAGTAACTATTATTTATAGAAGCAACGAAGCTTATATCTAAACAATCCAATATGACATGCAAATCTTCTTCGATAATAAAAAATTAAAAAAAACTAAGTAACAATATCTTAAAAATAAATAATTTATTAAGCAACGAAATATTTTTAATATTTTCTTTGTCTATTTCGTTTGATGCTGCAAGGATGACCGACCTTAGTGTTGGGCAGCAATCAATTGTCATAGACTCATATATCAAATTGTCACGATGTTAGATGGACAAATAAATGCCAAAAGAGAGGTAAAATTGCAATTGTGTAAAAAACGTGCCCCCCAACAATCAAAGTCGTGACTATGACAAGGCCAATAAGGTCATTGTGTTAGGCTTCGTTTAAGCTCTTAGTTTTTCTATATATTTATAAAAAAAAATAATTTAAATTATTTAAACATGGTAAAAATCACATGAAAAATGAGTTTAGAAAAGAATTTAATATGTTTATTTTATATGCAATTTTCACTATGTTTATTATCTTTTTTTATTGGATTCTATAATTTTCATGTACGTAAATTTAATTGGACAAATTTCACGTCTCGAATCAGTCACAATAAAATTCAAAATCGTGTCTCAAAATTAAAAATGATTATTGTTTCATAATAATTATTTTTTGACTTACTTTAAAAACATAAAGAACTATATTAAATTTTTTAAAACATAAAGGACCAACTGATTATATTCTAAAACATAAATAACTAAAAAATAAGTATATTTTAACCTAATTTTTTTCGCACTCACGTATTCAGCGATTCAAAATCGTTTTATGAAAATTAGAGAGTTCATATTTTATCTCGATAAATCAAAGTTAAAACACACATTTAAAATTTGATCCGTCCAATCTTTATCCAATGGTTACAAATACTGTGACTACGTGAATTTATATAAATTTAACTGCACTAAATCCGGTTCCCACGCGATGTCACTCTGGTCTGGATGCACTAAATCCGGTTCCAACCCAACTCAGCAATAAACCAGAGATTAAAAACAAGAAACCGACCTCCTCCAACTGTCAGTGTCTTCTTTTCTTTTTGGTCTGGCTGTTTATGGAGTAAACGTATTGGAAAGTGTCAAGAAGACTAATGACCTGATTGATGAAAACCAAGTTAAGAATAAGGTTGTACAAGAACAAGCCAAAAATGAAAAAACCAAGTCAAATCTTACGCAAATGCATCTCAAACAACCTCACTTGACAAAACTGCATGATCTGCAAATTCCTATCAGAATATTCTCATTTTATCTTTGCTTTGGCAATTGTACAGGAATACATATAGTTATCTATTAATAATCCATCTGCATAAATATCTTTGAATGAAAAGTACCAGTAAAAATTAACAAATACTAATTATTTCAACATCGTGTACATCAAAACTCTTCATGAGTTGTCTAGCTCTAAGAAGTTCGATCCAAAAGTAGCATCCATTGTAACCAACTCTACTAACATTACTTCCCTTCACAGCATCAGTGGCTCCTCTCTAACCTGTCAAAATCAGTCGAGACTCTCCTTTTGGCATTTGGCAAGATCAGCTGCTCAAGCATGCATTCTAGCATCACTGGATCCTTGCAGTCAAAACACCATCAAGTGCAAAAACCTCACGAGCTGTTTGGTATGCCTTAGAGATTCTATGCCAACAAGTCACGATCTCGTATCACGGCCATCAAAGAGTCAAAAGCACAATGTCTTTTACTGAATACACTTACATGGTATCAAGTTACATGTTGATGAACTAACTGTTATCTCAATCAGCCAGTTCCTAATGAAGATCTAACTCCTTAACTTCTTTGTTTTCCGAGAGACTTAGAAGCAAAATGTTAATAGTTATATGATGTCTATGCAAGTTTATGTACTGTCATGTCAAGTAAAAACAAAGGCGAAAATGAAAGAACCATTAACAACTCCATTACTCCGAAGAAAATTTCACACTAACCAAGCAAGTATGATATATGTAGCTATTTTCAACATTACAGTATAATTTTTGTATAGAAAATTATGATATATACAAGTCTATGTTTGGACATCACATGAGGAGAGGATGCTAAGGAGCAAAACCTTAGTCGGAGACTATGACTGGCTGCCTAATGAGAACACTTCACTCTGGATGATAAAATAGATTACAATCAGGTATGTCAACTAAAAACAAAGGCGAAAATGAAAGAACCAACCACAACTCCATTACTCTGAAGAAAATTTCACACTAACCAAGCAAGTATGATATAGGTAGCTATTTTCAACATTACAGTATAATTTTTGTATAGAAAGCTATGATATATACAAGTCTATGTCTGGACACCACATGAGGAGAGGATGCTAAGGAGCAAAACCTAAGTCGCAGACTATGACTGGCAGGCTAATGAGACCACTTCACTCTGGATGATAAAACAGGTTACAATCAGGTATCAAGATTCGATCAAGTTGAAAGTGAATTTTGACAGCAGCTGTGGGATCCTTGATATAATTTGCCCATATGTCTGTAAAATGCACAGGTATAGGGGTCAACCCAATCATCAACTGAACACTCCAGCATTTCTCAAAGGAAATATTGGATAAGACAGACCATAACCAACCAATGTCCTTACAGTTTTCAGGAAAACAAACTAGTACTCCCTGATGAAGTCAACCACAGTCACCATAATGAGGGGGAAAAAAAGGAATTGTTATCCTTGAATAATTTCAGTTTGACCATGTTATCCTAAAGTATGTTTTAATTTATAAACATAAATGAACTAAAATAAATAAATAAATAAAAACCAGACTAGCCACATATACTAAATTCCAATAGTTCAGTGAAGGCTTAATGATATCACTTATCAGAGCAACCTAGATACTTTCCAATTTCCATACAGATGGATTTTCTTAGTGCATACCTTGTGATTTTCATGAACTTGGCACAATGGGACCGCAAGCAACCTCATGTTTTTTGGCACAATGAACTTTCGACTCTCGGGCAGCTTCACAAGAAAGACTTTGGTACACTCCTACACCACGAAGCAAGACTAAGAAACTAGGACATCTCTTATCAGAACTTGTATAAACAAGCCATTGGAATTATGTTTTAAATATGTACCTTCGGCTGTTTTACATTAGGTGGCAAGAAAGGATACACTAATGTTTCAAAATCAGGCCTCCACCACATTCCAAGGCATTCACCCACCTAAACCAAGTAAATTACAGTTCAGCTGCTCTATATGATGTAAGGTTGTAATGACAAGTAAAAAGGACAATTTTAATACCTCCCATTCTGACCCGTCCCCATCTTCGTTGACAGAGAGCTTCCTTGCCAGCTTACGCTTCAATCCATCAGTATCTAGAAATTCACAATTTACTCTTCAGTAAAAAAATCACGAAACATTCCCAAAGCTTTTCATTTTCAATGTTTGAGCTTCCTCTAATACCTGATTCACCTGGCCTTAATCGGCCACCAGGAAGTTTATATATGGAATTTCTTATTTGCAACAGCAACAAATGTGGATGTTTGAACAATTCAACCTGATAGAAGAACATTTAGATTCTCAGTTCAGAATCATATTGCAAAACTTAGGTGGTTGACAATATCTAGCACTTCAGCAACAAAATCAAATGCCCAATAGCTAAGATGAAGATTATGAATATAAACTTCAAGAAAATTTAAGTCAATCATGTCTTCTCCAATCTCAATTTTCAAGAAGAAATTTCATAAGTTTACTTGCGAAAGCAAGTTTGGAACAGAAAATAGACCTCAAGAGGCAATAGAAGAATATCTATCTTGGGTAAACTTTCAATTAACAGTATGATGAAATTAAACACGATAACAAGTCATTTAATGGAGAGGAGATTGTGTGGTAAGTCTCAACAAAATAAGTGAATCCCACTATGTTTAAAACAGTATACAAAAACTTTTTTGCTAGACAATCAATCTCTGCACCAGTATCAGTGTGAATGTGATACACAGCAAAATCAAGAACACTTTATGATACAACAGAAGTATAACTCCCTCTCCAGATATTTGAGTGACTTGCTCTGCCTCCAATATCTGAGAATTTAAAAATTAATCGGTTCTCCGTTTAAGTTGATTAAAATGCTTTACTTAAGGTCTAACATGTATTAAAAATATAGGTAAATACAAACTATTAGTTCGAATCCTTATGAATATCCAATTCATCTTAAATTTTGCATACATAATGAACACAATTATATACTTGATGTTGAATTGGCAAAATTTATGCTCAATGGCTAAACTGCGTGTTTGATTCCACTTCAATATAGACTTGACGTGGAAGCTTCAAACTGTTGCTTCTGCATAAATATATATAATGGACGTGAGTGTTGGATGTGTGTCCAAACATACACCAAGTGAATAGAGTAAGTGGAACATGATACGGACATGGCTATTCTAACGAGAATTTATCTTTAACAAGGTATCTACTCTTAAATTTTAGCTCGTTAAGCAGATGACCATGCACTTTAAGGTAATGTTTGACCACGTTTTTTTCACCTTTTTCTTTTCCTTCAAACTAAACAAATTTTTGGAAAGTTATTTAAAAAAATAGAATTTAATTTCTATACACTTGTAAACAAAATTATCCTATCAACTAATAAAAAATCATAATTTGTAAGAGTATATGACATTGAGGATAGCTATCAGACAAGTTAACAAACTTATTATACATAACGAATTATAATGAGATAACAGTATAATTTATACTCTTTAGTGTATAGATTATTTATACACTGAAAAAATAAAGTAACTTAATTTTTATACAATAGCCTAAACTAAATCAAACTGAATAGACGACCTCTTTTTTTGCACTCTAAAAATTGCAAGGCTTATGGTCCCAGAAACTTATGCAAGAAATTTCACGTAATTATTATGAAATGAAATAAAAATAATAATAATAATAATAATGCAAGAAGCGAAAGAATGGCTAAAGGAATAAATAACCAACTAACCAGTAAGACAGCTTCCACACAAGTTCGTATTCCACGGGCAGCATAGCTAACAACGCGCAAAATCAAAGTTAAAAGAAGAGAACAAAGAGAGAGACATAAACTGCAATAATAAAAATAAACAGAGAGGGGAGAAAGAAAACGAACTTGGATTTCATCCTGAGAACGCGATCAGCTAGGGTGAGGTCTTTGAAGGGAATGGCGTGTTTGGATCCAAAATAGTAACTACTCAAAGGGTAAATATCGAATTCGAGGCTCTGATCATCGCTTCCGCTGTTTCGATCATGCAAAGCGGTCACGCTCACATCTTCCCCCATGTTTGCCCAAACCGCAACGAACAAAACCGAGTGCACATACAACGATGCAACAACGCAAACACTGAATTAAAAGCTAAAGATAAAGTAGAGAGAGAGTGTGTAGGAGAAGAAAGAAGCGTGAAGAAGAGTGTGTTGTGTTCCAGAGGGAAGCAGAAGAAGAGTGTTCTCCAACGTGGCACTCCTCAAAGCTTCGTTTAACTATCCAGTGGATTACTGGATTAATTTCAACCGACGTACCTCTTTTATATTTTATTTTTTTTATCCTAATTTTTTATTATAGAAATTATAGAAAAGTACAAAAAAATTTATGGACAGTGCAAGTTTTTGCCTTCCAATAAAAAAATTTATCCTCTTAGCTTCTTAACCAATGCTCTAAGGGCACTGGTTAGCATTTAACTTTTTTATTTTTGACAATTTTTTTCCCAACAAATTAATTTAGTATATTTTACCTCTAACTTTTTAAAAAGTTGCAAATTTTAGCTTATACTGTTGTGCTAACATAACATGCTGATATAAGTATAAAAAATTGGATGGGGATAAAATTTACCACAAAATAAAAAGTCAAGGATAAAGTTTGCCAAAAAATGAAAAAGTTAGAGGGAAAATTTGTCAAAAAGTAAAAAGTTTAGAATAAAAAGTACAATTATTTTAGCATGTCACGATAGCAAAATTGTAGAAGATAAAATTTGTAATTCTTAAAAAAAATTGGAGATAAAATAAGTCAAATTAATTTGTTGGGATAAAATTCGTTATAAAATAAAAAATTGGGGATAAAAATTACAATTAAATCTTTATTTTTTTTAAGTTATGATTTATTTTAGGATTAAATTAAGTAATCTGCAAGTTCCAATAATTTTATTAGACTTTTAATTCAATTCCATTTAATCCACGAAAGTTTAAATAGTCTTCATAAAGTTGTAGTATATTCTAACATTGTTGTCCTCATAGTGTATTCTAAACTTTTAATTAAATTCTTGTAATTTTAGAATATAAATTTAGTATATATTACTGTAGAAAGCATTTAATGATTTCAAAATTTACTCTAGTAGTGTGCGACATCTTCAACATTTATAATAATTCGCGCATATTGCTCAACTACTATGAGCTAAAACCCTAAGACATTAAATTGGCATTCGACTGATAAATTTTAATTTTGAAATGAATTTATAAACATTAGAACATTGCAAGTTTATGCTAACAACTTTGGGCTACTACGAATGGACTTGGGCCTCACTATTATCAGGCCCATAAAGCCCACTAATTAAGTCCACTTGGTTCAACAAATCTCAAAAAATCAGCTTATTGAGTTTCTATGGCGAGAGTTGTTATTCTCATCCCAAATTTTGCTATTCTCACCACCCATGTAGGTGACTTTTTTATTATTCCAAAATTACCTTTTCCATGGAATCACGATTCCGTTCTGTATGTTCTACAATGGAATCGTGATTCCATTGCATATATTTTTTTTCACCCCCACACTACACAACGGAATCAAGATTCAGTTGTGCAGATTTCCACGGAATCATGATTTCGTTGTGTAGTGGACAACGGAATCATGATTCCGTTGTACATTACACAAATGAATCGTGATTCCGTTGTGTAGTATGGGGTGAAAAAAAATATACGCAACAGAATCACGATTCCGTTGCACCAGTTTTTTTAATTTTATTTTGAAATTTTCTAAGGGTTTTTTTTTTTTAGTAATGTTTTGTGCAATGTATAATTTTAGGTTTTAAATATTGGGCAGAAACAAAGATACCAATTTAATGCACATTGATTGATGTATTTTATAGGATTAATATAGATCGTTGCTTTTTCTGCAACAAAAAGACAAAGTTGTTAATGTCCATATGACAGGCAAACAGTAAGTATGTGATAATTGAAGTATTGATGCTATCTAAACCCTATATTTTGTCGGTGCAATCTTGGCCGTTGCCTTTTGTTAAACAAAGTGCAGAGTATGTGATAATTGAATCACAAAGTGAGTCACAGATGAACAGTAAATATTGTAGTATAAAGCATCAGTGTTGTAGGTATAAGGCAGCTCATTGCAGTGTGTTTATATTGGATATATTAGTTGAAAGATGGAGGGATCTCTTGCTATTTTGTATTATGATGGTGACTTGATTTCAACTCCTGGGGGGGTAAAGTTTGAATGTCCCCATGGTCCTAAATTCATTAGAATAAGTGAAGACATGTCGCTTGCTGCTTTGAAAAAAAAGTAAAGGGTGCCGTCGAAGGTAGCAGAATGGTACTTGACATATATTACTGTCAACCTATATATGTAAGTGATGGTTGTGTTGAGTACGACTGCATGGAGCTTAAAGACGACAATGATGTGGGTAAGATGTTTTTCATCTTTTGTGAATTTCGTTCAAAAGGACCGATTGAGTTATATACAACATTTGGCCGATATCCTGAACAAATCCTTGCCCTAATGCGTAAACCCAGATATGCCGAACAGATTATTGTTCTTATGCGTGAGACCATGGCGACAAGTAGCTCTAATGAAAAAAAGTTTATGTTGTAAACATACAACTATGTTTAAGTTTTATTATGTTGGTTGTTGTTGTTATTTTCTATGAAATATGTGTAGAAGTGTTATTATGTTGCACATTGTTGTTGTTTGTTGTATGATTTTAATGGAGAAATCGTTTGTTCTTTCATTATACTACCAGGTGTGTGCATGTTGTTTATAGAGTTTATAAAGAAAAAATGTAATAAACTCAAAACATGAACTATAAAATATAATAAAATGTACATATAAAATAAAGTTTAGATACAAATATAAATAAATACATCATAAATCAACTGCCTCTGCGGCCACCGCCCTCGGTCCTCCTCCTCTGTCTGCGTCCTTAGTTGCTGCACCCAGCACCTAAGCTGCCATGTGCTATGCGTAATAGCCGCTGCACCAACTCATGGTCATGCGTGCCCTCAGGAATGACTCTAGTATGCAACAACGTCTCTGCAATCGCAGACATCATCTAGTACCGATCCTACATAAACGAAAATTAAAATTAGTAATTATTTATCAAAAAACATGTAAAGAATTATGGATAAAGTGTTTGCATTACATTACCTCGCACGAGTAATCTACACCATCTACAAACTCTAGCAGAGGGTCATCAGACTGAGGTTGAGGCTGAGGTACGGGGTCGAATATACATACAGGACTCTGTGCTGCCTCTTCTTCCTCTGGCGGAATCACATATGGATGTGAACGCTCATAATACCATGCCAAGTAGTCGGAGGTGTAGGCCCATGGAGTATCGTCTGGCACATGCTCGCCTAGCTGCACTGTATGCAGCTCCCACTTGGCCCTCGTTTGAATGAATGTCTCAAATGGAGGACGAGGAGGTGGTGGTGGAGGGATCCTCTGTACGTAGCCGAACTGCCTCAAAACCCTCTCTGGCAGATAGGGTTGCATGTCTGTGCCACACCTTATGTGGCCATAATAATATGTCTGCTCCAATAAGGGTCTCTCAGCGATAGCCCTGTATCCATCATCATATGGGGACCAGATGACGTCCTCTATCTGCAACATATCCAGCAACCGCTTGGTCCCCCAAGCCTTGCTGGTACCCCTCGTCGTCTTCCATCTAGCAGCAAAGAGAAGCCTGGGGTCATAAGCGACATGCTCCCATCCTCCAACTGATGGCAAATGTGCAAACACCCATGCCTGTAAAATAAAAAAAACAAATTATGTTAACATTTGTATTAAAAATTACACAAACAAATATGTAAACAACAAATAAATAATTTCTTACCATCAGTAGCGTCATAGAACCTCCACACTGCTTGCTCTCATGCAAGCTCGCAAATGAGAGATGGTCGTAAAGATACGCCAGTGCAGATACTCCCCAAGCGTACTGAGAGCAGGTGGAGAGATCACTAAGGTAGCAGAGGTAGAAAATGTTCACATGTGTGGAGCTCTTGTCAGCAAAGATGGTATAGCCGAGCAAGTGCAACAAGTACGCCCGTGCGGCCCACACATATGAACCAGACTGCACATACATCTAATATAGCTCCCTTAGCGATGTAAGGTGTACCCTGGCTCCTGCTGTCGTGGTCGCATCTGCCTCATCATCAGATACTAGACCTAGCATGGTCCCTAGCAACATCCGAATGTCAGTCTTCATGAACGCGGTCGCTGGGCCGGCAATCTACAAGCCTGTAATAGGCAACTGTAGCAGACATGACACATCATCCAGAGTGATGGTCATCTCTCCGACGGGCAGGTGGAAGGTGCATGTCTCCTGATGCCACCTCTCAATAAAGGCATTGACGAAGCCTTTATTCGCGGTATACCACGCATGATATAGGCTCGTCTAGCCAAACTGATCCACACATGCCCGTACCTATGGCTGGGTAGGGTAGGGAATCAACTTCCCACTGTGGCTTACCACCTTCAACTCCTCTCGAGGCTCGTCGATCCATATATGTCCAGCAACGTGGTCCTTATAGGACCCCAGCAGTGTATCGACTACGGGACCACCAGGAAATGACGGTCCAATGATCCGCTCAGCGAACGAAACCTCTGCGGCTGATTATGGTTCCTCCACTACCTCTGGATCAAGCTAAGGAAGCTCTGGCTCAGGTAGCGGCACATCTGCCTCAGGATGTACACCCTCAGCATCCTTTGCCTCATGCTGTTGTACTCCTTCAACATCACGAGCGTCATCTGCCCGATGACGACGAGCAGATGTTGTCACACATCGCTAATCTGCCCTAGATGGCTGGGCAGGCTGACCAGTGTCTGCAGCAGCATCTTCCTCCAATGTGGAGGGATCATGTCGGCAATCATACGAAACATATTTCGTCCGAACCATAATAAATCTACAAATTATAACTGGATAAACAAAAAATAAACTAAAATAATATGTAACTAAATAAACAAAAAAAAGTTTTTTTAAAAAAAAATTATAGATAAAAAATAAGTATTTTCTTAAAAAAATACTTTAAATAAAAATTTACTTTAAAGAACAAAAATAATAAATTTACTAAAAAATAAATAAATAATTATAACTAAATAAACTAAAAAACAAAATTTACTTTATAACTAAATTAACCAAACTAAAAAATAAAAATTTACTTTAAAAAAGAAAACAAAATTTAAAAAAAATTGTAAGTAAAAAATAAGTATTTTTTTAAAAAAATTACTTTAAATAAAAATTTACTTTAAAAAACAAAAATAATAAATTTACTAAAAAATAAATAAATAATTATAACTAAGTAAACTAAAAAACAAAATTTACTTTATAACTAAACTAACTAAACTAAATAAAAATAAAATTTTACTTTAAAAAGGAAAAAATAAAAAAAAAATTGTAAGTAAAAAATAAGATTTTTTAAAAAAAATTACTTTAAATAAAAATTTACTTTAAAGAACAAAAATAATAAATTTACTAAAAAATAAAAAATTATAACTAAATAAACTAAAAAACAAAATTTACTTTATAACTAAACTAAAAAATAAAAATTTATTTTAAAAAAATTAAAAAAAAAACTTTTTTAAAAAAAATTGTGCTGCACAACGGAATCGTGATTTTGTTGTGTAGTTTGAAAAACATCACAATGGAATCACGATTCCGTTGTACTATTTCAAAAATAGTACAACATAATCATGATTCCATTGTACTGCATAAAAATGAAAGAAAAAAAAAGGAGGAGGGGGGAAAGGGGTACCTGTGGGTGATGAGAGGGAGAAGGAAAGGGAGAGATCCAGAGGAAAGGGAGGCCGAGGAGAGGGAGAAGGAGAGGGGGTGAGAAGTGGGGTGGGGGCGGGAAGCTGAGGAGAAGAGGAAGGGGGTGGGGAGAAGAAGGGGCAAGGGCAAACTTGTCCTTTCACTTTTTTTTTTCAAATTCAGGAGGTTAGAATAGCAATTAGGGGGTGAGAATGGCAATCCCCTTCTATTGCATTCTCACATCCAATACACTAAATATGCATAAATCCAGTTCAAGTTTCTAATTCTATAAACTAATCCATATATTCAAGAATCATACTCTAAACTTTCAAATTAATTCCATCCTCATTCTAAATAGAATCATTGGTATTTTTCCTTCCCGATTGGTTGTGAGTTGTGACATCATGAAAATATTTAATATTCCTATCCAAATCTGAATGATTACATCTTAATTTTTTTTAATAATTTAATTATGTTTTTAGTCCCTCAAATTAGAGGTTTTTTTTAGTCCTTCAAATAAAAATTTATATTTTTTGTCTATCAAATTTGAAAAATGCTCTTTTTAGTTCCTCCATCAAAATTTGAGAGATTAAAAAAATATAAATTTTTATTTGAGGAAAGGGACTAAAAAGAATATTTTTCAAATTTATAGGCCTAAAAATACAATTTTTTTTTAAGAACTAAAAAAATAGATCCTTAATTTAAAGAACTAAAAACATAATTAAGTTTTTTTTTAAACAAAAGCAACTCATCTCTAAAAAGGATCTGCTCATATTCTGCCATGGAGGTCATGAAAAGAAGAGTTTGTGCCATATGACAATTGCTTATGGATGGCATTGAGTCTGCTTAGAAGCTTTCTTTTAACTTTAAAAATATTCCCGAACTCAATGTTCCAAAATCTGAGCTTGTCAAGTAGTGCACACCATTGGAAAAAGTATTGTGATGCATAATAAAAATCTTCCAATTTGGTCATTTTTTAAGTTTTGGAGTACATTAACATTAATTTGGGTTAGTTAAGGGAAACATAAATATTAAATTCTTTATAAAATATAAAGAAGAGAGTTTAGGAATTACGATATTTTTTAGAATAATTTTATATCTTCTGGTCAAGTTTTTATTATAAAAAGAAGGTTTAATTACAAATTTTACCATCCAACTTTCATAATTTCGTGAATTTTACTACTCAAGTTTTAATTTTGCAAATTTTACCAAAAAAAAGTTAAAGAATTCAAAAAAAAAATTTGTGAAACATCAGGTGGTAAAATGTGCAAAAATTGAAAACTTAGGTGGTAAAATGTGCAAAAATTAAAAACTTGGGTGGTAAAATTTGCAAAATTAAAACTTGGGTGGTAAAATTTGCAAAATTAAAACTTGGATGGTAAAATTCGCAAAATTATGAAAGTTGAGTGGTAAAATTTCTAAAATTAAAACTTGGGTGGTAAAATTTACAAAATTATAAAAGTTGGATGGTAAAATCTGCAATTAAGCCTAAAAAGAAATAAAGTATTAGATATTTGATTGAGTCAGCAGCGGACTTAGGCGAAGGCAAATATTCAAAATTTGAAGCTATGCTTTTTTACGTAGAGAAAAGAAAAAGAGGATTAATTTTTTATTTTTAATTTAATAATTTTTAAAATTAAAAAGTTATAATAAGTTTAATATTTTATTTATTTTTATAAATATTATACTATTATATAATTTTTAATAATTTAAAAATAAACAATTTATTCTTCTTTTTCTTTAACATTTTACTTTTAAACATGCCTTAAGATTTCCTTAACCCCCACATTGAATTCCATTTCTATTGTACAAGTTGTCTACTAATTGCATATAATTATTATTTATTTACTTCTTATGTGTCCTGCAGTTCTAATTCAGATTAAAAGGCACGCAGCAATAGTGATACTGATAGGCTTCCCCCAGCCCCCCCCCCCCAGAATACTAGAATAGGATTGAGAAATACAGGTTTAACGTTTAAGTGATTTTAATTAAATTGTTTTTAAAATCAAACAAATAAATATAAACGAGTTAAAAAAATTAAACTCCTTTTTTAATGATATAAAATAGCCCACGTCTCTGTATACATCATACAATTATGAGTGATAGATACACCTTCAAAAAAGTTCAGAATTTAATTCAAAATTTGGAAAAGTAGGGAGATATGCATAATAATTAATTTTTTTTTATCATTATTATTCATTAACAAGTTTGAAAGCTTAAAAATAAAACAAAACGATCTCTGTATTTAAAAAACAAAAAAGCATGGTATGCAGCCAGTGTGTGCCTCTATACCTAGTTACTACTTTCTAGTTATCATAATCATAATTTTATGAGAAAAATGGCTAATAACTAACAGTGTAAAATTTTTTTACACAATCATTCAATCATAACCCACCATGTATGATAAGTTTGTTGACTTTTATAAAATTATCTTAAAAGTAATATCAACAGTGATTTATGATTGAATAACAGTGTAAAATAATTTTATACCGTCAGTATATCACCATTAAACTTTAATTTTATTTCAAAACAAACGTTTGACTTTTAAGACTTCTAAAATGCCTTTTCATCAAACGCAATTGCAATGACAATTACTTGGTCACACTTTTTTTCCCTTAGAAATTCATTTATTTATTATTTATAACGGTATTAAATTATTCATATAGAATAAAATAAGGGTTAAATTATTCATTTGGTCCTTTATTTTTATTTTAAGTTATAATTTTATTCTTTATTTTTTAAAAATTACAAAATGATTTCTTATCTTTATTTTAAGTTGTAATTTAGTCTTTTATTTTTAAAAGTTACAAAATGGTCCTTTAAATAATTTTTTTATATCATGTTTATCTCAAAAAATATTAAAAAAAACATTACTTTAGGGTAAACATGTTATAAAAAAATTACTTAAGAGATCATTTTGTAACTTTAAAAAATAAAGGATCAAATTATAACTTAAAATAAAGATAAGAGATTATTTTACAATTTTTAAAAAATAAAGAATTGAATTATAACCTAAAATAAAGATAAGAAATCAAAAGAATATTTTAGCCTAAAATAAGAGGAAAAATTATTCCACCGCCACCAAGCATTGGCCAGTGCTGACCATTGATTTTTATTTGCAAGCAAATTAAGGTTTGCAAAGGTTAGTAATACACTTTTTAATATAATTTTTTAATATATCTTTTATTATTTGTTTAAATTTATTAAAATTTATAAATTGTGAGTAAAATTTATTAAAGTAAAACTTACAAAATTTTTGTAATTATTAATAAATTTTAGTCAATAATAAAAAAATATGATCAAAAAGTGTGTGAAAATGTGTTTCTAACATTTCTACGAAGAAATTAAATAAAACAATGTGAAAGCAAGCCAATGCAAGGAGGCTGCGTAAATAAACTGTCATCCGTTATTTAAGAATTGCATAATTGACTATGTGACAAAGACAATTTATATCACCAAAAAAAAGCAGACAAGTTTTATTTATTATTCAAATTGATGTATTAAATTAAGGCTCTTATGATTTAAGAAGACAAAGACATCGTCAATTCTCTTCAGCTTCGAGCTGTTTTAACTTTTATTATGTTGAGATGTGCTTATAATACAAGAGAAAAATGGAGTAACAGCAATTGCTTATCATGTTTGAAGAACACCTCTCCAATACAAAGCAGTTCTCTTTTTTTGAAATTATTTTCTGCTCCTTTCTCCATTCTGATCAGTGGAACTTCTTGTTGCTTTTCCAAGGCAAGTATTTCTTTCATTTTCTCTTGTTTTTGCTGTTTGCTCAATTCTGTTTTTGCTTTTTCTTAATGGGCATTCCATTTTGCCTTCTGGGAATTCCTTCTCTTGCGTAAGAGTTTTTATCTTTTTTGTGTTTCTTTGCCACCTTTAAGAGCCTTTTCATTGTTTTTTTTTTTTCAACATCATCATGATCATTATTAATATTATGATGATGATGATGATTGTTCCTACCTGTTTTGTTATGTAATGATCATTACTAATTCCTCTATAAACAATTGACAAGCTTATTAGATTGATAAGGAAACAGCTTAATGGCACCTGGTTATGTATTAGCTATTCTGATTCAGTATTGATCCTTCTCATATAAACCAGTGCGAGATTTCATTAAACAATGTAAATTAAATTAAACAATATATTGGCACCAGCTTGATATGCAGAAGATATTTGAGATTTGAATGGTATCTGTCTTAATTTTTTCACGCCTTACATGTACTTTATCCTTGTTTGGATAATTTGAGAAATTAGTATATGTTCTTGATAGTTATCTGGGAGCGTTCCTAAGCGGAATAATAAGATCTATTTTGCATTCAAAATATACTACAATACTAAAAAGGAGATATCATGGTTCCCTCCTTCTAACCAACTTGTTGACACTCGACATTAATCCTTTATCTAAGAAATTTGCAAGGAAGAACAATTATTATGTCATTGGGCTATAATATCCATGCACCAACACAACTTAAATTATCATGGACAGGATGGTTTTTCATGGAAACAAACTTTGTTAATGTTGTCTTTACTTGGCATGTTCATATGCATGTTCATATGACTTGCATAAGGCATTTGGAACTCAACAAAAATCAATGCAACTCAATGCACTTACATGAAATGTGATTTGGTTTGATTACAGGTTGTGGTATGGAAGAGACTGTTGATTTGAGAAATGGTGTGGAATTGGCAACATCAGTCTCTGATAAGCATCTTGACCTTCTAAGGCCATCTGCACGAAATTATTCAATTTTTAGAGGTAATGACTGTCTATAAATATGATGAATTGATGATATATCAGTATACCTGAAATTCAAAATTTAGTTTCTACTTTCTAATGCTTTTACTTTGTTTTCAAAATTTCATCCATTATTCACTTTCATACTTTAGTTAAAGTGTAAATCAAGAATTATTTAAACAATACACTTACAGCAAATGTATCTCTTTACATTCATCACTAAAGTTGTTTAAACAAGTTTGCTCTAACAATTTTTATGGCCAAAACAGGTCAAGCCATGGATGTTGCAGACCATGAAAAGGGCAACTATACCCTAATTAGAGGCCCAGAGGACTTCCAAACGGGACTTTATGACAAACCCCTTCCATGTTATGGTTGTGGAATTGGATGGTTCTCGTAAGTAATTGATCTACTTACTCTCTTCCCAAATTTCTTCTTCTTGTCTTATGGTTTTGTGTGCTTAATTTCAGATTTCTTTTGGGATTTCTTTGTCCACCTCTGTGGTACTATGCAACATTCCTCTATTTTGGAAATTACTACCGGAAGGATCCTAGGGAACGGGCAGGGTTAGGAGCCTCTGCAATTGCTGTAACATTTCTCTTCCATCTCCCTCTTGTTTAATTGTCTGTGTGCTCATGCTTGCATTTGCCATTGTCAACAAAACGCACTAGAATATCACCAACCGTAATTGCATACTACCTTCGTTCTTTAACTCTTGATGTTTTAGCTTTTTGTTTTTGTTCCAAAACTCTTAATGTTTTACATATTCCAAGTCTCATTAATTATTTTTTTCTACATGTACCCCTATTTAATATGGTCTAGATTTTCACACATTTTTTCATCATAGATATTAAATGAGGGTATTTTAGACTAAATGTATTGTTTGTGAATAGTATTAAATGTTTCTAAGCTGTGTGCATTAACTTTAAACATCAAGAGATAATGAACGGAGGTAGTAATTCTCTTAAGGTTTAAATATGAACTTGGTCCCTATAAGTTCGTACTTTTTCAATTTTGGTCCCTGTAAGTTTATTTTTTCATTTTTAGTCCCGGTAAGTTCGTGTTTTCTCAATTTTAGTCCTGTAACATTTTTTGTTCATTTTAGTCCTGTAAAATTTTTTGTTCATTTTAGTCCCTGTAATTTTGTATTTTTTCAATTTTAGTCCCTGAAAGTGTGAACTTACAAGGACTAAAAATAAAAAAATTAGAACCTTAAAGGGACTAAAATTGAAAAAATGCAAATTTACAAGGACTAAAAATTAACAAAAAAAACTTACAGGGACCAAAATTGAAAAAACGCAAATTTACAGGAATTAAATTTATATTTAAGCCTTCTCTTAACAATCCGGCGTATTGAATTCACCGTACCACATATTAAGTGTGTATTTACATCAACGGCTTGAGTGCGAAGTTTGCAGCATTCGATAACAGCTCGATAATGGGTAGGCTAATAGGCCCAATAACAACCACTAGGATAAACTCTATACTATCTTAGAATTTGAATTTGGGTCTAATTCAACCCAAAAACTAGTTCATGAAATGAGAATTGTCCCGTACTTATAATACTTTGGCCATATCACCAGTCATTGTAGAATCTCTGACACAACTTGGATGAAGCTAAAAGAAACCTGTTGAAACTTGAAACTCCTATTAACAAGCAAAGCTTCCACTGATCAACCATATATCTTCTACCATCGAGCGCATGACTCGGGATTATTTCATTTTAACCAATGATCCCAAGTTTAAGTCTTGTGTATGTAGATGCATCAAGTACTCGGAGGTAGAGTTCTACTGCCATAGTAATCCTACCCGGTTCGATCAGGATTGCTTCTAGTAGATGATATGTGAGGTCTCTACCAAAAGCATACATTTTCTCAACTTGAACAAGCAAGTGAGCTTGGAACAGCTATATACCCCTTTTAGTACTCATCGTGGATTGCTCTTCTTTATAGTTATTCTTATCATCCTAGTTGTAGATACCATGTATTATTGTATTGTTCACTTTGTTTCTTCATTTTCTGAATGCCCTGGTTATCTTGCAGGCATTAATATGCTCAGTAGCATTGCTGATCGTAGGAGCTATTCTTCAGTTACGCTCCCCCTAATGCTAGTTCCTTTAACAAAGTGATAATCGAGAAGTGATTAAGATGGATATCAGAAACAATTGCACGTGTATATAACAAAATATGAAGAAAAAAGATGCTTGAAGATACCTACATAGGCTGTGCCATTTGAGAAGGATGAGAAATCACACCCTTGGTAAATTTGTGTATTAAGTGTATACAAAAGAAATCTCTCATGTTAAGTTGTTACGAATTTCACATAATTTTTACCATTAATATTATTTTTTCGAATTTCGACTGAGACGTCCATTTTGGAGAATACTTGAGCAACTGATTTTGGTATAATGTTATTTCGAATAACGAATAAGAGCAAGTGTTCAAATAATCATTCTAGCATCATCCTCTAAACACTGTCTTGAAAGGAAAACAAAAGGGAGGTTAAAACAAGAATATATTAGTGCTAGAAAAGATGGAAACCTTCTGTTCATCAAAGGACCACCATGGCATGATCTCGTCAAAAGATTATACCAAAATCTCACACAATTAAATAGAATTATAGAATTATATTTGAATAGACAAAACTTATATACAGTATTTTAGGTGATATTTTTAAGGAATTATGAATCCTCTAATCAAAATCATGATGGTCCTTATTTAACAAAAATTGTGTTTTTCTCTCTCTAGCATACCATATCATGTCGCGAGATAATCCAAATTTTTTTAAATTTTCATATTAAAAAAGAGAGTAAATTACACAGATTTTGTATAAGATTTGCCTTTATTACACCCGATTATCCTTATTTTTAAATCCTATAGAAAACTTCTTAATTTTTGGGCTCCCTCTTAAACATAAATCGTTACACTAATTTCCCTCTTAGGTATAAAAAATGTTACACTAACCCCCTTAGGGGCTCAAAATAATGTTTAAAAATGGAGGGTATGAGGTGTAATAAAGAGTAAATATGAAGAGAGAGGGGTTGTGTAATTTACTAAAAAAAAAGAGTTTCAGGCCTTTGCTAGGCACTTTTTTTTGTCCACTTCGCAGCATCTTTGTTAGGCCCTTGTTCAATTCAATCGTTGCATGGACCTTTCGGACCACACTGTTGGCCCATTGGTACAAATGAGAGACATTAGGATGATCAATTAAGAATGAGAGACTTCCACCAAAACAAAACAAAAAAATTAAGAATGAGAGACGTTATGTCCACGACCACGATCAATGCACGACAACTGCATAATGCCATAAAGTACACACTCCGTTTTTTTTTTTTTTAAGTATCAGAATTTTGAAAAAAAATTGTTTCTATATATTTGTCATTTGCAAAGTTTAATATCACATTAATTACTCTTTTATCAATTATATCCTTACTTCTCTCTTAATCTTTAATGAATTTATACATATATTTATTGTAAAATAGAAATAAAAATAGGATAAAATAGAAAATTCCATAATTACTTTATTATAATCAAGAAAATTTAATGCATTTCTTGATTTCTACAAATAAACTTACAGATAAAAAGAATAGTCATGAAATTATCAATTAAGGGCTATTACTTCCTGCAACCCCTTTTTTGCTTCCTGCACCCCCTAAAAATCTCAAACAGACCAAACTACCCTTCCCTTTAACCAAGCCCCACCTCCACCCAACCATCCAATACCACCGTCAAACATCACCGCTACAGCCACCCAAGACCACTGCCACAACCACCAAACACCACACGCAATCGGTCAACATCGTAAATACAAGAAAAAGACGACCAAAATCATATTACGTAATTCCGGAATACCTTTTCCATGATGAAATTTTTTCTGGAAAAGCCTGTCCAGAATTATCTAACATAATTCCAGAAAGGCTTTTCCAGAAAAAAAATTTCATTCTGGAAAAGGCTTTCCAGAATTACGAAAAATAATTTCAAAAAGACCTTTCTGGAAAAAAAAAATTGTACATCATTCCGAAATGAATTTTTTTCTTCTGAAAAGGCCTTTTTGGAAAAAAAATTCATTCTAGAAAAGGCTTTCTGGAATTACTTAAAATAATTCCAAAAAGGCCTTTCCGAAAAGAAAAAAAACATTTTTTTTGTATTCCGAAAACAAGTTTCAGGAATGATGTACAATTTTTTTTGTATTCCAGAAACTTGTTTCCGGAATACAAAAAACTTGTTTTTTTTTCTTGGAAAGGCCTTTCCGAAATTATTTTACATAATTCTGGAAAGCCTTTTCTGGAATGAAATTTTTTTTTTCTAGAAAAGCCTTTCCGGAATTATGACATAATTCAGGAAAGGCTTTTCCGGAAAAAAAATTTCATTCAGGAAAAGGTATTCCAAAATTACGTAATATGATTTCGGAAAGGCTTTTTCTTGTATTTACGATGTTGGGCGGTTGCGTGTGGTGTTTGGTGGTTGTGGCGGTGGTCTTGGGTGGCTGCATCGGTGATGTTTGGCGGTGGTATTGGGTAGAGGTGGGGCTTGGTTAGAGGGAAGGGTAGTTTGGTCTGTTTGGGGTTTTTAGGGGGTGCAGGAAGCAAAAAGGGGGTGCAGGAAGTAATAGCCTCAATTAAGAATGAGAGACTTCCATCAAAAACAAAAAAAGAAAAGAGAAAATTGGCTATATATATTGACAGCGTAAAAAATTTTACACAGTCATTCAATCACAATCCATCATGTATGATAAGTTTGTTGACTTTTAAAAAATTATCTTAAAAGTCATATCAACGGTGATTTGTGATTTGATAACTGTGTAAAATAGTTTTACACTATCAGTGCATTACTATTAAACTCAAAAGAAAAAAAAAAAGAATGAGAGACGTTATGTCGACGACCACGATCAATGCACGACAACTGCATAATGCCATAATGTAATAGTCATCAAATTATCAACAGAAGACTACAAAATACATATTTATACATTACAATACAATTGTTATACGAAGATAAGAAGATTAAATGCCAGTTCAAAAAAAAAATATTAAATGGATGGGCAATCTTGCTTCTCGTTTCTCCATATTGTCTCCACAAATCCTGGCATTGAAATCAAACCATGTCTCATTGTCAATTTCTTTTTTTTTTAGTTGTTAAATTTCGTGTTTTTCATTACAAAAAGAGAGCGTCCTCAAAGAGAGAATGACAAAGAATGCTGGGAAAACATCAAAACACTACTTACATGTTGGACTTGAACATGCGTCCAACTACCACATACAAGAATAGTTGTTACTTGTTCGTGTAAATAAATATGTTGTACCCTGTATCTGTACTAATAATTTACTATTAATTAGTAAATAAAAAAAATAACTTCTTCAATTTAGCATGCTCAATAAATTACTTAACTGTTATATAAACAGACGATACTATGTCACAGTGCTCTCTTAAATATACAAGCAAGCTATATATATACTTGATTATTAAAAACTATCTTGATTAATCTCACAATTTTAAATTTGTCAGAGTTAATAATACTTAATTAAATCACTAATGAATTAAAAAAATCACCTTTCACTAATTTATAATAAAATCTTAACCATTTTTACACAAAACGTCTAAGTAAAGAAAACTCTCAATTTTAAGTGCAGTTTCAATTTTGATAAATAAACCGAGCTTAAGTTCTCAACCGTAGTCTAATAATTGGGAAAAAAATCAACATTTTAAGAAAAATGATAATATAGTTAGAAATAATGATACGACATAACTAACATTCAAACAATATATGTTTACATTTCCAAAAAAAAACAATATATATTTATTTTTAATGACATGGTGATAAGAAGATGTGGCATCAATCCACGTGACACATAGTAAAAAATAAAAGATTTTTATTGTATGTTACATTTTTTTTTATTATGTATTGTATGTCACATTGCCACTTGCGTGTGAATTTTTCTATTAGATGTTTTTTTTAAATATATTTTTAATCCTTATACTTTCATTTAATCTTATTTTTAGTTACAAAACTTTTGTATCGTACAATTTAGTTCCTAAATTTTATAAAGAAACGTGTTTTTAGTCCCTCTTTACGTTGGACGGAAGTTAATGTCGTCTGTAAAAGAAATGTGTTTTTAGTCTCTTCTCACAAAATCTTCATAGATTATATTAACTTCTGTTCCACATGAAGAAAGACTAAAAACACGTTTTTTATAAAATTCAAGGACTAAATTGTACGATACAGAAGTTCGAAACTAAAAATAAGATTCAACTAATGTATAGAGACCAAAAACATATTTTACCCTTTTTTATGTCATTTTTCTATTAGATGTTAAAGCGCCATTTTATATGCCAAGTCAATATTTTTTAATAGCATGTGGACTAATTTGAATTATTTAAAAATTATGAAAATCAAATAATTTGTAATTATATAAATTAATTTAAGGTTAAATTAATATGCATGTCTTTGAATTATTTAACAATTTTTAATTACATCCCTAAACTTTTTTTTGTTAATTAAGTTCCTAAACTTGTATTTATTTTTTAATTAGGTCTTTAAAGTCTTTAAAGCGGGAACCTAATTAAAAATAAATACAAGTTTGGGAGTTCAATTGAAAAAAAAATTAAAGACCTGATTAAAAATTTGATAAAAATTCATAGACTCATAAAATAATTAAACTTTAATTTTTTTTGACAGAAATTAAACTTTAATTTAAATCCGTCAAAAACATATTTACTAACTTTTTTTTTTGGTATGGTACTTAGTAATTTTATATGCCACCATCAAGTTTCATCGTGTTGTGCTAGATTTTAAATATTGTTTTGACGATTATGTGTATTTAATTATTTTGTGCGTGAGAGAGAGAGAGAGAGAGAGAGAGAGAGAGAGAGAGAGAGAGAGAGAGAGAGAGAGAGAGAGATTTCAATCATTTGAATCATAAGAAACAACAATTATTGTTTCTGAATTGTGCATCCGCTTAGAAAACAAGATTTTACCGAATTAAACATTTTCAATCATGAGAAACGACCATTATTAATGTTTCTGAATTGTGCATCCGTTAAGAAAACATAATTTTACCAAATTAAACATGTTTGTACAATTTTGTCTTTTTATTTATTTTTCTTAACTTTCACCTTCCATCTTAATTTGCACTTTTTTTTTTCTTTGCATTTCTCTCTCTCTTTTTTTTATTTTTTATTATGAGTGTGTAGATCAACTAGCGCAGGACTATTTCTATTTAACTAAAAGTCTTGAGTGAGTTTAGGTATACAGTTGTATTAAATACTCGAAAAAAAAATTGTCACTCATAGTAATACTATCCTACTCGAACAAGATTATTTCCTATGAAAAATACTTATGGTCTAAAAAATAAGAATGTATGTATCTTTTTGTTGGGAATTAATAAACCAAAATTCTGCGATGGAAAGCTTATTTGTAAAGAAAAAGACTAAAATAGTCTCTTTTTTTAATGCTTAGACTAAAATACACTTATTTTCATTTACTTATTTTCTCTATTAATAATATTTATATTATTTTATATAATACATTTTTTTTCTTTCACTTTCTACATAATCAAATAAGAAAAAAGAAAAAAGAATATCCTTTCTTTTTACTTTCTTTCTTATCAAACAACCTACTAAATATTTACTTTCTATTTTTTTTCTTTCCTTTTTTTCTTTTCTTCTTTTCACTTTCTTTTTTTGAAGCAAAATATAAGTGTTAACTAAAAACATACATAAATATGAAATGATACCTATGCACCCGTGAATTCCCCTCACTTTTAGGTCATAGGCTTCCACTAATAAAAACAAATAAACAAAAGGGGGAGAAACTTCCGTTAAAGCATCCTCCCCCCTTTAGATTTGATTTGACCTTTGCAACGAACTATATACGCGTTTAGGATTCCTTAATTAGTAAATAATGGTCCTCTTACCTTACCTTCGATGAAAATAGAGAGGTCAATTCTTTAATCATGGAATTTCGTCCAAGGGATGTCAAATATGTACTAAATTAAAGTTCAAAAATCCACATTCCTTGTTCAATGAGGGTCAATTCACCACCTTCTTAATTCAACTAGAAAAATGATGGCTGAGATTCTTGCCAATTAATTACTAATACAACTTTAAAATCTTGTGCTCATATAAACTAATAAATTTTTTAAAAAGTTTAATCGTCGTGACAATGTAAATCAATGTTAAATCCTAAAACAGTTTTATACTGTCAACTAATAAAAAATCATCGTTAATATGACTTTTAAGATAGTAATGATAAAAATCAACAAATTTATCATACATTATGATTTGTGATTAGACGACGGTGTTAAAATATTTTTACATTATCGGTACATAATTTATTTTCTTATTTCTAAAACTACAAAACTTTTTCTTTATAGTAATCATACTGAAATTCGAACATATAATTTCATGTATACTACTCAAACCTCCTATCACTCGGCCGACCATAGATTAAAACTACAAAAATTGAATAATGTTTATCTACCAAAAAAAAATATCAATGTAAACATCCTATGAACAGGCTGTGTGAAATGGAAGCTAGCTGTTGGAGGCATGGAGGCTTGGACTGGCAGATACCTGAGGGGTCACTTTGTGGGTTCTTTGCCTGTAGTTGTAGGTAAGCCTTCCCTTCCCAACCTGTCTCTCACTCTCACCCTCCTCTTTAAAATATACACATATATATCCCTAAAAAAGGGAATAATTAATGCCCCCATTGAAACACGAATGAATAATAAGCCTAATCCCAATTTCACTCGTGTTTTTGTTGGTGTGTTAGCCACCTAATCGATGGAAACATGCATTGGTTTGATATTTTTTAAGATTAAATGCTTGTGTCGTTTACTGGGGTAGCACTACCATATGATGGTGCCTGCCAGGGTCCTCCAGAGAAAAAAAAATATCCCTATGAATAGGATGGGATAATAGAGTACTCCATCCGTTCCAGATTATATGAGACAAAAAAAATATTTCAAAATGGATAACGTTTTATAAAATCAATACTGCATTAAATATCTTTTTCTAAGACTATCCTTAATTAATACTTAGTAGGAGTAGTGTAATATGAATAATTAATTAGAGAAATAAATTGTATATTAGGAAATTACCTAATGTTTTCTAGAAAATTTAATAAATTACTTGTATTCTTTAATACATGTGTCAAAATTTTAAACGTCATATAAACTGGAACGGAGGGAGTATAATTTGAGCTCTCAAGACCCCTACAAAGTAGGAACATGGAGTAGATAAGTCTTGTGCTTCAAACTTTACGGTTAGCTAGAAAAAGTATTGTTTGGTGCGGGGTTATATTTGTCGTGAGAAATTGTATCTGTCACGCACCAAGGTTTTGGTGTATTTGGATGAATATTTTAATTAAATGTTTATTTAATAAACTTTTATTATAAGAGAATTTATGTTATAGATTTGACCGTGAAGTTTATTTTATAATAAGTTGAAAAAAAGTCTTATGTTTTTTTTTATCAGCCAAAAAAAAAGTCTTATGTTAATATTAATATACTATATTGAGCCTCTTAGAGTTCATTTTTTTTTTCCTGAAAACAAGTATTCCTATAGTCGAAAGTCATGAAACTAATATCTCGAGACATAGAAATCATCGACCGAAATTATTAGAGTTGACTCTATGATAAGAGATTTAAGTAACTTGTATAAAGTTTTAGATTCAAGTCTCAATGTCATCATTGTACATAAAAAAATATTCAAAAAGTTATTGAAATAAATTAAAACAATTATGATAATTATAAGTTGTTTTCATATATTCAAATAAACTCTTTAAAAATTCTTTCTAATGCTTTCCTTATCAAGTCATTATAATTAACTTTATATTTATGTCTCTTAAGATTTTACTCAATATGAACGAATATATAACGCAACTTTCTTGAGATTCATAATTTCACTACAAAGATGCTTCCAATTGTAGAAATTGAACTTCAAAATTTGTTTATCTCTTGATCTTTCTTCAATTACTTTATGAAAAAATAGAGATAAACTTTAATAAGTAGGGATAGGGATTAATAAATGTTTTTCTGTTTAGATTCATATATATAATATGTTATATTGCTCCATCAAGAAATTGGTAGTTAAATGATTTCTATCCAAAGAAAGTTGTGTCCCTTTATATAATTCCTAATATCATATCTTTTCGTTCAATTATTTAGGTCATGTCTTTTTATTTAATTATTGAATGGAAAATACTATTTTGTGCGAATTCTTATTGCACGAAGTATCTATATAAAGACTACTATCTCTTCCTAAATTGCGTCAAAACTCTAGTTTTATTTTTAAAAAATTTAGTATTTGTCCAATGATATTTCAACAAGTAGATTTGTATTAGTTTCGAAAAAAAAAAAATCGTACTGTATAGCATCACTGCTATTGAATTTAATTAATTTATCATACTCATAATACATATGTTACAGTCACTCCTCATTCAACCAGGAAAAGGGGAAAAGAAAAGAAAAGCTTGTTTTGGTGGCATAATTGCATGCATGCTGATGAAAATGGGATTAATATCACGAGTTTGAGTCAAAATGAAAAGGGAATAAAAAGTTAAAAATGCGGTTCGGACAATATATATATGGATTATGGATGGAAAACGGCAAAAAGGTTCACTATTTCTTTCTTTCTAATTTTTTTTTTTTTTAAGAAAAGTCAATGAACAGGAAAATACTCTACACTCTTAATAATATCTAAAAAAAAAAAAACTTTCTACACTCTTAATACTTTCTGGTAAGATATTAATGACATGTCAAGACTAACAATAGAAATTTATCTAAAAAAATTGTATAGGCTTAAACCACAAATAATTTTACTCAGTTGTAACTATTCAACTAATTCATATAAGGGGATCTCCTTAAAAAGAAAAAGTTATTACATAATTTGTAACTACAATAATCTCAACTAATCTTCACATGAAATGTAGTCAAATATTTTTTATTTTGTATCGTAAGTTAAAAACTCAATTATGTATTATGTATAGATCGATCGAAACCATAAACATATGATGATCAAAACTACTTGATAATTTCTCTTTGGAAAGGGTTACCCACCAAAGAAGATTTCATTCCATAAGAAATCAAACTCGTATTCATGAAGAATATAACAATTTATTTCAAATCATTAATCACTTGTATATATTGATTAGTAAGTTTACTATTTCTTTAATTGAAAGCTTAATTATTAACTTGATCCTTTTATTTATTTAGAATGTTCAATTAGGTTCTTCTATTTTTTAAAGTTCCAACCATGTTCTTTGTTTTTTAAAAACGTTTCAATATAATCAATTCTGTGGCTAAAAGACAAAACTGGGTAAAAAATAATAACTAATTACGAAAAAAGTGTAGAAAAAAAACAATTTACCTACAGGGGTTGTTTTTGACACGTTGCACTGGGAGGCGCCAACTGAGTTGGCGCCTCCCAAATTTTTTTTTTGTCCCGTAGCGAGAGGCGCCATTTCAAGTGTAGCAACCTTTGACATTTCAAAAAAAAAAAAAAAGTTAAAGATTCAGGTGGCGCCAACTGAGTTGGCGCCTCCCGCTACGAGACAAAAAAAAATTAGGGAGGCGCCAACTGAGTTGGCGCCTCCCAGTGCAACATGTCAAAAATAACCCCTGCAGGTAAATTGTTTTTTTTCCACACTTTTTTCGTAATTAATTTTTTTTTTTTGCCCCGTTTTGTCTTTTAGCCCAATTCTGTTGAAATTTACAACTTAAAGTCATCAGTCTCAATTGAATGAAAATAATCACATTGAAATATTTTTAAAAATAAAAGACAACATTGAGACATTTAAAAAATAAAAAATCTAATTAAAATTTTCAAAAATAAAAAGACTTAATTAAATATTTTAAATAAATAAAAGGACTAAATTTATAATTAAACCTGAATCGTATTTTAGATCAAACCAGAGGTAGATGGGAATCTAGAACAGAGCCTAGAAGGCTAGAAGAACAATGAATGGATAAGGTCGGTTTGTCCCGTGGTAGACATGGAACACTTTTGGCAACAATTAGTCAAATAGTAGTAAAAATTCGAAAGAAAAAGCCTCGTTTGGGTTTTCTTCTTTTGACAAAGTGCGCTCCCGAAAAGCCATGTTTAGCGTTCTCTTGTGTTGTAAAGGAACTTTAAGGAAGTGCGTTTCAATCATTGCAACCACGCTCCAATGATTCAGGTCAAGCAAAAAATGTAGGAGTACGAGTTCTTAGTACTTGTTTGTCGTATGACACGTGACCTTAACCCGTTATTTGGGAAAGAGAAAAAAAAAATGTACACGAAAAAACAAGGCCTTGGATTAGGTGTCTAAAGCGTGTATGTGCGCACAAATATAGCTAGCATGTATTATGGATAAGAATAGTTACTTGGGGACAAAATAAGAGATTGCTCTAACGTAAGTTTTGTTTTTTTAATTTCTTTTGTTTGTCTATACCTCAAATATTTATTCTTCCACTTCTTGCTTTTTTTCTTTCTTTTCTTTCTTTTTTTAATACAAGTAGATTGAATTGGACGATAAAGACATAAAAATTGTATTAGATCGCAAGAAGCAAAGGCGTTTCGCTTATCATCTTATGTACGTAATATTATTGATTGAATGTGGTTGATATCACATAGTTTGGCCGACAAGTTGGAATGATCGAAAAAATTGTCATAGTGTGTGTTTGGAGAAATTATTAGATGGTCCAGGACCATCACATCATCCGTGGTCCTGACTAATAATTGTGCAACATGTGAAAAATTAAAAAAGATACTTACTAACAAGCTGACAAGGATTAACATGTTATCCTTAATTTAAAGGATCTTATAAAATTTTAAATCCTCCTTTATCAATGTAACCGCAAATCTTGTGGATTCAAATGAAATTTAAAACTTTGAAAAATAACTCTACATCATCACATATACCTTCTTTCACATCGTCAGAAAACATATCGCGGCTATGCCATTGTTGTACTAAGAAACAACCGGTGAATTAGTGATTTAGTTAAATTTGTTTGGGAGACTAAAGTTGCTCATTGAATTCAAAGATGTCATAATATAATTATTTTTTTCTTTAATTCATTGTTGTTTCCACCGTATAATTTCAATGTTGTGAGTTTATTCTGAATAATGACATCTCAAAAGCTTTAATATCATTGAATAACAATACATTTGAAATTGGGATAACATTGGTGGTTACCTAGTTTAGTCTATTGCTGTTTGCCGCCTTCTATTTGTTCTTGTTGGCAATATCGGGTATTTCTTTTCCCTTGAACAGTAGGTAATTTTACTTGAACTAAACAGGTATTTTGAAGGACTTAAATATGAGGGAGATAATCATATGAACATTGCTTCTATAACGATTCCAGGTTGCATAGTGATTATCCCCAACATTCATTTTTATCTGGTGAATATGCGTAAATGAGGAAGAGGGTAGACGTGATGAACTGATGACGGAGCAGTTATTGTGGATTTGCACGAGATTTACGGTTAAATTGATTAAGGAGGATTTTAAATTTCATAAGATCCCTTAAGTTAAGGATAACATGGTTAATTCTAATTAGGGGTTAGTGAGTATCTCTTTGATTTTCCATGTGTCACGTGATTATTGGTTGGGACCATGGATGACGTGGTGGTCCTGGACTATCTAATAATTTCTCGTGTTTGATTTACTTTTAATAATTAATATTTTAGCAAAAAAAATTTAAAGAACTTTAAGAAAATGATAATTTTCTACCAAAAACTAAATTAATTATTTACGTTTTGAGATTATTTTATTTTAAAAAATAATTACTTTTTGGATTTTCTAGGAAAATTTTCTCTAAAATATTATGTTCTTATAATTAATTAGGGTAAATATGCAAGTTTTTAACTTGGTTTGATGAAAAAATTGATTTTTTTGTTTGTTTATGCGTTGTGTATTTTTTTTTTATAACCACTATAATTATCTTGCATTTTTTAAATTTTATTAAAAATATAAAATAATGCTTATTTTTTTCTATATTTCTGATTAATATATGTAATGCATTATGCATTTATTTTTAAATTTACTAAAAATTAATATTTTTTGTTACTATTTGTTGAAATTTGTTTAGAATAATTATAAGAATTTGAGAGCTCTAAAAAATAATGAGTGGAAAAATATCAATAAAGCTAATAACGAAAAAATAAATGAAGTAATAAATTAAAAAAATATTTTTCAAAAATATATAATGTGACAAATATATTGGAAGAAGTACTTTAGTCGATATCGCTCACCCAAGACAAACCCTCAAACCAGTGTTTTAAGAACCGGACCGATCATCGAACCGGTCGAGGTACTGGGTTAATGGATCACTGGTCGAACCGGTGGGTCACTGGTCGGACCGGTTTGACTCTATATATATTAAAAAATTAAAAAAATATAATATAACTAACATAACTTAATCATTTAACACTTCAAATTTTAAATTATTGTCATTATAAAGTACCTAATATTTCAAATAACAAATAACAACCAATAATCATGACAATACAAGTCCATAAATAAGTTTTATATACAAAAAAAATAAAATAAAAATTGAAACACGTCATTTCAGCACTTTTTTTAAAAAAAAAAAAATCATATCACAACCCGGTTCAACCCGAGTCACCAGTTTTTTTCAAAAACCGGCCGGTCCAACCCGGGTCGTACCGGGTCAGATGCATAACCGATCCTTTTATCGAACCGAACCGGTTAAGCCACCGGGTTCCGGTCGGACCGGCCGGTTCGGCCCGGTTTTTAAAACACTGCCTCAAACGGAATAAACTTAATGCCACACACATGAATCACGGTTTCATAATTGAGGACTATTAAATGACTACGCTTGCTATTTTGGAGGACCTTGCAATATCCCCCACCATGGGAAAATAATTTTAGCTATAGGATATGTTTATTTTTTGATATTGATATAGGACTACCATATAATTATATATATATATATATATATAAAGGGATCCTTCTTCTTCTGTTTAAGTTTTTTTTTTTAAAAAGTGATCATTCTTCTCCGTTGTTGCTTATTGATGTGGGACTACCATACAACTGCTTACACTAGATTTTTTTTTATTTTAAAAAAAGGGACCCTTCTTCTTCTGTTTAAGTTTTTAGTGATTTTTAACTATTGCAAATTTTCTGACAAACTAAAGCTGTCAGAAATGTTAAAAAATAAAATAAAATAAATCAAAATCTCGAATACTAGATTTTCTGAAATCACAAAAAATGTTACAAAAGTAAACATTTTTTACCGTAAAAAAATTTGCAGCGGTTAAAAGTCACTAGAAACTTAATTAGGAAATTTTCACATGCACAATTTATGTCTGTCATGTCATCACTTAACAGTTGAAATTAATGTCAGGGACTAAAAATAGAACAAAACAATTTATAAGGGACTAAAAACATAACAGAACAATTTATGAGAGACTAAAAACAATAAAAAAATTTATGAAGGACTAAAAACAGAAATCAAGATAAAATGAGGGATAAAAAAATGGAAAGAGGGGTAGAAGCAAAACAACAACGGAGAAGAAGGGTCGTTTTTTTTAAAAAAAAAAAAACTTAAACAGAAGAAGAAGGGTCCCTTTTTTTTAAAAAAAAAAAAAAAATCTAGTGTAAGCAATTGTATGGTAGTCCCACATCAATCTCAAAAAATAAATATATCCTATAACTAAAATTACTTTCCCATTGTGGGGAACATTACAACATCCCAAAAATAGCGAGTGTCATTAAATGACGGGTAAAGTTGGCTAATGCATTGAAACAATATGCTTCTCTCTTTAAAGTAAACTTTAATAATTAATACATTTACTGTGCTCAACATAAATTTCTTGCTTGAACTAATTCCAAAAGAAGTTACAAGGACTTGAAAAATTGGAAACAGAAAAAAAATCTAAATTTATTTGGACATGTGTAATTAAGGCACAAATCATCGTATACTATTAGTATAAAAAAATATTTTATATAGTTTGTTTTTTATATTTTAGATTGGTTCAGTAAAATTGGTTGATATAAAATGTTTATAATTGGCTTAATTACTAATTTCGTCCCACTATTATTTTAAAATGTTCAATTTCGTCTCACTATTTTAAAAAGGTTCAATTTTGTCTCACTATTTTTAAAAACGCGTCAATATTTTCCCTTCCGTCAGATCTATTAAGTTGACTAACGGAGCCATCATAGTTGGCGCTAACGTGGCTTTGTAGACATCTTGAATTAATTTTTTGGTTTTATTTTATTTTATTTGGTGTTTTTTTTCGTGGTCAAAGGATGCTTGACCGGAAAATGACATCAATTTACTTTCCTTTGTTTAAGTGGGCAGATGAAAGGCACACAGTAATCGTGAACAGAATGAAAATGTGATTGGTTACTTAGGGAAGATTAGGGAGACGAGAACGAGGGAGCGAGGGAGGGTTAGAGTTGATTTTGTATTAGGGTTCTTCGATGATCCTTTCATTGTGCGACTTCATCTATTTATTCGAGGTGTTCGAAGTGTGCTTCTGACATTGGAAGGTACGTGTCCTTTTTATGCAATGCGAATAAGTTGGTTTTGGTTTCTATTTTTGTTTTTTGTGTTTGTTTGTCGTGGTCCACCACATGTGTGTGCTTCTCTTTATGTTAAAAGTGGTTTCTTTTGCCATATTGTGTAAGGTTATTTACTGTCTGTGTTGAGTTTTTTTATGTTGAAAATGTGTTTTTTAGGATTTTTTTTATTCTTCTCATTAAGGGTTAAGTGTGGTCCACCATGTGCATGTTGCTGTATGTATAAATGCTTGTTGTGGTCCACTGTGTGTTGTTAGGTCATTTGTTTAGGTTACGGGTCCACCCTATGGGTATATTCCCTGACCTTGACCCTAACAATATGTGAGTGTTTGCAATTTATTACATTTGGTAAAGTTTGTCTGCATTTTTTTTCCTTTTTAATTCTTCTATTTAAATTTTGTCTGCATTATGACAGGGTTGTTATGGATGGATACTTTGAGGTTATTGTGTACCATGGGGGAAAGTTTGTTAATAGGGAGAACTTGGACTATTTGGGTAAGAAATGTAAATGGTCATGTGATCTGGATAAATGGAGTTACTTTGAGATATTAGACGTGTTGAAGGAGATGAAATACTAAGAAGTGATGGAATTGTGGTATTTTAATGGAGGTGATTTTTTGGATGATGGGTTGAAGCCATTAGTATGGAGATGATAAAAATAGCAAGGGAAAATGGGAGTGTGTTTATGTTTGTGTTGCATCCTGTTTCCCAAGCAGAGGTAATTGATCACTTACTCGATGTTGATCAGGCAAATAAGGTTGATGTGGGAAATGGGCTTGAGCAGAGAATTGAGCCTCCTATTGGAAACATGGCTGAGCAGGGAAATGTTGATGTTGGGGGAATTAGGCCTGAGCAGGGAACTGGGCCTGCTATTGTAAACATGGTTGAGCAAGGAAATGTTTATATTGAGGGAATTGGTGATGGCGCAAACTTATGGGATCTTGAAAAAATTTCAAGTTGCAAGGTTAATATTGATGAATGGTTTAATGATAATGTGGATGATAATAAGGATCATAATGAAATGCATATGGTTACAAATAACATAAGTTTTGATGATCCAGAAGATGACTTGAATAAAGATCAAATGTTTGATGTTTATATATCAGTTGGAGTTACAAACCTTAGAATTGAAAATGGTAATAATGATGAAGTTGGTGATGCAGTTCATGAAGTTGGTGGTGGTTCTAAAGATGGTCAAGGTGCTAATGAACTTCATGCAGTTCATCAAGTTGGTGGTGGTTATAAAGGTGGAAAAGGGAAGAGGGGCAGGCCAAGAAAGACCATAAACCCTTGCCCACAGCCTGAAAGTGATGAAGAAGAAATTGGATTAGATTTAGAGTCATTATTTGAGGAAGGTGACCAAGATGAGAAATTGAATTCATCAGACAAATTTCTTTTTGATAGTGATTACACTTCTAATGAATTGGATAGTGGGAGTGATAGTGATGAAGAGATTGGACATGGAAAGTTTCCAATGTTTAACATGCCTAAGTCTATGGCAGATTTTAAGTGGGAAGTAGGAACATTTTTTATGGATAGGGAGCAATTCAAGGATGCTATAATTACCTATGTTGTGCATTCAGGTAGGAATTTGAAAATAGTCAAGAATGACAATAGAAGGGTAAGGGTAAAATGCATAGGGGGCAAGGGGACTGCCCTTGGAAAGCATATTGTGGCATGTTGGCTTCAAAAAAGTCATGGCAGCTGAGGAAATGTAAGGACAAACATACTTCAAAATAGCAGTTGCTGAACCCCATGCACCGAACCACCCATCTCAATCAACCCAATCCACTACACCTACCCAAACTAGTGCACCAAGTCAAACTACAATACCAACCCAAAATAGCGAACCTAACCAAATACCTAGACCAAGAAACCAAGCTGCTTCAACCCAAAGTCTTGCAAGAACTCAGTCCCAAACTATTGCACCAAACATGCTAGCTTCATCAACCCAATCCAATCGATCAAGTCAACTCTTTGAGGTTGCTGCATTTAAAAAAAGAGGGTCAACAAGTGCCACCAACAACAATTCCACAATGAGGCACAAGTTGCAAACAAGGAGGGCTCCTTTGAAGAAACCATGATGCTGATCCTTAATTTGAAATGTTTTTTTTATTCAAAATTATAATGTCTTTTGGAGAACACTTTAACTATTTGGATGGATGCTTTTTTGAAGTACATTTACAATGTATTCTAGAAAATACATACATTTTGGAATACATATGGAATGTACCGATTTAGAATGATAGGTATTTGGAAAACACTAAAGCCTAAGTTTAGTTAATGGGTCAATTTATTTTGTTATGCAATTGACTTTAATTTAAGATGTTGCATATTTGCTTTGGTTTATTTTGTTATGTGTCTGAAATTAATTTAAGATAATGCATATATGGTTTTGAAAATATTGAAAGGATCTTATTCTCTTATGCTTCAATTTTTATGCACTACATGGTGTTCCAATCAGCATTACAAACCAAACTCTTTTCAGTTTCACCAATTGATTTTGCACTAAATAGATGAAAACTTTAACCAATGTTATATATGTTCAGTTACACTCATGCAAACCTTGAAATAATTACACTTGTTCCATCCCTTAAAAAAAGAAATTAAATTTTCAGAAAACAAATAACGCCATTGAATTTATTCAATTCATCTTCATTACAAAAAGGTAATCTCGATTACAAAAGGTAACAAACAATTTCCATTACAAATGAAAACAGGGAAGGTACTTAAACAAGTAGTCCCTGATTTAAGTATACATTTCTTCCACCATGCCCTCCTATTAACAATGTCATCAACATCACGTTCAACAGAAATAAAACAGAGTAAAGGATTATCAACAACTTCAGCCATTTTTTGTTGCTCTTCAAAGCACCTTGAACATTGATAATCTTTTTCTGTAGTCTCACTATAATTGCATCTCTGTCATCAGCTCCTTCATGTGAAAACCATTTAAAGAAATTGCATCCCACTTCTTCCTCAACGCCCCTCTGTTTTAGGAAATTACAACAACATCCATTAGTTGCATAAACACAACTAGGGAAACCCAAAAACAAAAAAACTAAACAGAAAATAACCTCGTAGTTAGGGCATCCCCAAAACCTTTTCCCCATATTTTCTGAAGTCCAGGCCGTTCGCAACACCGCCACATCCCCACAATCGCATATAGGAGAACACGTTCGACCTCCACCATCGTAAGATGAAGAGGAGTGTGAATGAATGCCCGAACCATTCCATGTCGAGTTTTGGTGGCAACTGCAAGAAGAAGCTTGAAAGTTGGACATTTTTCTCGAGCCTAATTGTGCAATTGAAACCCTAATTTCATGTTTAAATGGAGAAGAAAGGAACCTCCAACATTAACAACACTGTTCCAACGGGAAAAAAAAAAGAGTAAATTTAACACGTCAGCCGCACCAGTGCCACGTGGCAACCAACTTAACTCTGTTTGTGACACACTGACGGAAGGGAAAACATTGACACGTTTTTAAAAATAGTGGGATGAAATTGAACCTTTTAAAAATATTGGGACGAAATTGAACATTTTAAAATAATAGTGGGACGAAATTAGTAATTAAGTCTTTATAATTTTTAGAACTATTCTAGAACTAATGTAGAAAATCACGTTTTTATATTGATTGTAGCAAAATTTAATATAAAAAGTACTCATTTTTTATATTGGTTATGGTTAGAACTGATGAAAAAATATTTCATTTTATATCTATGGAAAGTCTAATTTTTTTTAAAAGAAAAAAACAATACAACTATATTGATGCAATATACAATATTCTAATTCAAAAACTCCAAATACAAAAATGAAAAGAAATACAGACCAAACACAAAATTGAAAGAAATTTTTTTACATAGATGAGTGAATATAACTCAAGTAGTAGATATATAGTCAGAAGGATTATAGAACAAATGATTGAGAAAGATGTAACTTGCATGAATGAGTTAACGTTCCTATTGGCTTTTTTTTTATCAAAATGGTGCAATTTAAAAAAAAAAATTACCAAAATGGGTAGTTTTTTAAAAAAAATTACAGAAATAGGTAAGCCATTTTTGAAAACACGACTTCATATATGTAGAAGTCGTGTCCAGCATAACGATTTTGCTTTCAACTTTTTTTTATTTTATTTTTATAGAAGTTGTATTTAGAGAATCGATTTTCATATTTTTTTTAAAAATTTTTTAGTGAAGTCTCACATAAAAGTGAGACTTTAAGTTTTTTCAATTTTTTTTATTTGTAAATACAAAAGTCGTGCTATGAGGGAATGTCGGACGATAATTGAAAAAACTAAAAGTCTCATTTTTATGTACGACTTCACTAAAAAAAATTAAAAAATATGAAAGTCAATTATCTAAACACGACTTCTATAAAAAATAAAATAAAAACTGAGAGCAAAATCATTTTTTAGGATATGACTTCTACATATATGAAGTCGTGTTTTCAAAAATGACTTACCCATTTCCGTAATTTTTTTAAAAACTATCCATTTTGGTAATTTTTTTTAAAGATTGCACCATTTTGGTAAAAAAGCCGTTCCTATTTGATCAAATAAAAACAAAGTATAGGCAAATTTCTCACATTTGGCCCATATAATTAGAAAGGAGATTGTTTAGTGCTCTTCATTGTTATTTGAGGAAGGAAATGATTCCTTAAGCAAAATTGAGAACAATATATTTTTTTGGGTTAAACATATTTTTAGTCCCTATAAATATTGAAAAGTTCATTTTTAGTCCCTCAATTTTAAATTGAAGATTTTTAGTCCCTCATTTTATAAAATGTGTCACAATTGAATCCAGATACTAACTCTGTTAACTAGCGTTAACAGTGATTTAATTTTTAGTGGTAAAAAACCACTACAAAAATGTGAATTATAGATTACAAAATTTAAATTACAAAATGTGACGGTTTTTAACCATCACAAAATTCACAACGCCACAGATTACCTTCGTTCACGACAGCGTCAAAGGCGGTGAGGATGTTAGAGTCTGTAGCGTTGTGATTTCTGTGGTGGTTAAAAACCATCACATTTTGTAATCTATAATTCACATTTTGTAGCTTTTTTTTACTGATAAAAATTAAATCACCGTTAACGCTAGTTGACAGAGTTAGCAACTGGGTTTAATTATGATACATTTTATAAAATGAGGGACTAAAAATCGTCAATTTAAAATTGAGAGACTAAAAAGGAACTTTTCAATATTTATAGGGACTAAAAATATGTTTAACCCTATTTTTTTAGGACTAGTAATAATACACTCTCTATCACTCATTCTAACACTATTTATTATAAGATAAAATTTGTTAAAAATTGCAAAATCATAAATGAAGTTCATTATAAGATGTGTGAGACTCATAAAATTTTGTAACTTCTAATAAATTTAAGTCAATAACAAATAACATATTAGAGAATGTGTTGGTAGCATTTTTCATATTTTTTTCCCTTCAAACACACTATTATTTTTCCTTCAAATACACTGTCTAAAGCTTTCAAACATTACTTCCACATGTCATCTACAATAGGGAGATAACAAAGTTAAGATTTGAAAACATTATAAAAGAGAGAACATTGTCTCGTGAAGGAGCGAAGGAGGTACATCTGACCATGAAGTTAAAGTTTGAATAAAAGACGGACACACTAATAAATAACACATATTTAGAAAATAATAACAAGAATGTATAATAAGAATAGTTTTGAAATCAGAGAACAATAGTTTGAAAATTGAAGTAAAAACAAATATATGAATGTATTTTTATAAATTTTCTAAATCAACTGTAGTAAAAATTAATGTAAAAAATGACTTTTTTAAATCAATTCTTAGAATAAACTAATATAAAAGTCTTATAAAAAATTTCATAAGTTTAAAACAACGTCATGAAAATATTTTGGACACTTAATCATATATCGTACATAAAACTAGACGCTTTCTACCGTGGACAAGGAATGCAAATGGTCCACCAGTGAACCAATGATTATTTATCACTATTGGATATATTATATAATATTCAACGAATCATATTTAATGGATTATAAAATTTATAATCAATTTTTATATTTTAATTAAAGATAATTTGCTAATGAATTAGTAAGTGTTATGTCCGAAGAACATCACTTCATCCCCACCATGCACCGCCGATCGGAACCAAAATCAAAAGACGAACATAGTGTTCTTTCTCTCTAAACCAAAATCAAACCAAACAAAAATTGATTCAGGGATTCCCCCATCACTCCTACGAACACAATCAAAACCAAATCACCTATGAACAATCTTATAATCCAGCACTGTCACCAAAATCAAATCAAAATTGATAGTTCATGGATTTCCCTGTCGCTCCCTATCATCATCCTAAGTGAGTTCCTTCGTGACAAGTGACAACAACGATTCTTCTGTGACACGTTTTGGAGCTAGAAACCAACAAAAGCACAAACCAAAAAATCAACAGCTATAAATTGAAGATAAAATAAAAATTAAAACCCAAAATCATAAAGTGAATCGAGAGAGATTGACGATTCCACCTCCTTGAACCTTCAAGAAAGAGTTAGGAAAAGACCAAAGCTTTCCCCCCTTCTGCGATGTTGCAAAAATTGAGGCTCTGCTGGACGTTCCTTTAATGGCAAATTGGATGGCGAATAGTGGTTGGGGAAGGGAAGGGCATTTTGCACACAATACTCACCAGATCCATCGATCCTTCTCTCCTTCTTCCTCTTCACCACAAACCTTTAAGTTGTCTTGTTCTACGTTGTCGCAATGGCGACGACCCAGGTAGTGACTGTTGCGAGCACCCATAGTCGCAACAGTCAAGAAGCATAGGGATTAGTGAAGGAAAGGGCTAATTAATAATTTAATTTTTATTAATCTTAATCATTTAATTATTTAAGGTTAATATTATTTAATAATTATTAAAAGTAATATTTTAAGGTAGTCCACATGTGAGCCACATATTCATTACCTCACAGCAGAATTCGCCCATTAAACCAATGCTTAACTATTAGGTGTGACACAAACGTACAAGTCCTATTGCCAATAAAAATAAATAAATAAATAAATATACACACTGTTCAAATGTTATTATTCTATTATTTCACTCACAAATTTAAAGATTGGAGTACTCTCACCGATCTACACCAAGCTTATCGGATTGAGTGACCTCTACCATCTTTAAAGATTCAACTTGAGTAGAACCTATATACCCTTGTTGTCAAATAGCCATTTAAATTATGATATATTGATGTAAATCAATATATTATTACACACAAAGGCAGAAGCAATACATAATTATAGCAAGCGCTTGAAAGGTTCAAATGAGAAAGAAAAAGGAGAAAAATAATGTTAACTTGAAAGGTTGGGCCCAATTGCCGAACGATGGGAATCTCATCTATAATTTGTGTTGATAATTTAAGATTAATGTCATAAGGAGGCAACATGACAATAATTTTCAAAAATTCTTTTATGGCCAACATTTTATTCTCTCATAGTAAAAGATAGTTAAATAAGCTTATTTTAGCTTAATAACTAGCTTTTAATTTTGTTTGTGCTATATATATATTATTGAGTACGACATCATATTTCTCACTCTACTACAGGTACCTACGGTTTTTTCTATTTTTTTAATGAATACTAACCCATCCAAAATGTCGTTAAATTATTGGCTATAAAGGGTATGTCAAGGGTATGTAATTTTTTTAAAAAACTTCTATATAAGTTGCACATTCTATTGGCTATAAAGGGTATGTAATTTTTTTTAAAACTTCTATATAAGTTGCACATACTATAATCCAACAAATTAGAAACATCCTTTTTTATAATGTTTCTTTTAACATTTTTAATAAGCAGCATTTTTGCAGATTAGTTTAATGTGTATTTCATTGCGATTTTGAGGTTTTGACATCATATCTCTGTCTTGTTATGTCAAGCATAACCCCACAAAGGAATTCGACTTCAACACTTAAGCATAACCATACTTGTTTTTCAAGAAAGCTGAAAGTTCGACAAAAGAACATATATAATAATTATAATTATATATTTGATTTATAGTTTTTTTTCCCCTCAATTGTCACATACTGCGATATTTATCTCTATTTTTATCATTAAAAAATTATAATAAAACCACTATTTTTTTTGTTCTAGGTCTGAGATCACGGGTGTTCCCCAATCTAATAGGTCAAAGACTAAATAGACTAATTTTTTCTAAAATGTTATTTGAAGAAATTGTGTTTGAAAATTTATTATACTCATGTTTAGTATTTCCAAAAGAAGAATGTTAGTAACAAATTCTTTAACATAATTTTTTTTAATCATTTGCTAAAATTTATTAAGAATCACAAATATTATGTAGGTAATATTTTGTACTTAATCAATCTTACATATAATTTTTTAATTTGTAATAAGTTTTAGATAATAATAATAAAGAATGTGTTAAAAAAAGTATATTCTTAATTAGCATTTCTCTTTTGAAAAAAAAAAAATCATTACTTTGGTTTTCCATAATTACATGTGTCATCACATTTGCTCCAAAAATTTTAATCATCAAATTAACCCCTTAAAGATTTAAATAAACACCATATTAGTTTTCTAAACAATTTGTCACTAAAATAGTTTGTCAAGGATTTAATCTATCACCAAATTAATCTTTCAAAAATCTAAAATGTCACTATATAAGTCTTTAAGGAGAATTAAAGTGGTGACACGAAAAACTTTGAAGGATTAATTTAATAATATATTAATTTTCTGAGGAATTAATTAATTTGATGACTAAATCTTTATAGGCTAAAATGGTGACAATTTTTTTTAGAGACTAACTTGGTTATCAACATTTTTTAAAGATTAAGTTGAAACGCATGTAGCTTTAGAAGATCAAATTGATCGATCAGTTCCCTCTAATATGTTTTATGGCTTAAATATTTATTTTCAAACAAAGTAAATTACAACACAAAAATATCCTTGGAATTAAAGAAAATATATTTTTTCCCTCCAACTACAACTGCAAATAAAACTACTATTTTTTTTTCCGTAAAACACGATGATCAGATTTCCACAGTTTAATCAATGTTTAAAAATTGTGTTTAATGCAATAATTTTTAAGTTAAAAAACAAAAATTAAACCATACATTGTCTGGAATCATTTTCACGAAGAAAGCATAATAATTTTATTGAATTAACAAGTTACTTAAAAAAAAATTAAGACAAGTCTGAAAGGCAGATTCAAAACTTTAGAAATATAAAATAGAGTAGCTACCAAGTAACAATGTGTATTATTAGTGTGAGGATTCTTCGAATGTCGTTTTTAATTAGACAACTCTCTAGTCTCGACATCAAACAATAGAAATAATATACAAAAATAAACAATGCACTTATATTCAGCACTAATTAATTATAGTATAATGCAATATGCTAAATGATTAAATAATTGAAGATAATTTACAGAATAGGAGAATTTAGTTTGGGAAGTACCTGTTACTCCAAGTATATTACCTGTCCTTCGTAAGAATAAAAGAGCTTTGCGAGTTGCTACGTTGTTATTATTCCGCACTATAAAAAATTCACTTCACGTTGTCCCCATACCTGTCAAATATCCAAAAACACAAAATAAAGAGAGATAGAAAGAATAGAGCACAACAAAACCAAACCTTACCTCACTCTTCTTTCTTCCACTCTCATCACCGCCATGCCCCACCGTCGCTCGTGGCACTCTTCGCCACCCCTCTTAAGTCCTCCGCTACTCATCATTCTCTTCCCCATTCTAATCCTAACGCTCCTCTTCCTCGCCGTGCCGCCGCTACTCTCCGCCGCCACGCGCCTCCTCCGGCCGGCCTCCGTCAAGACCAGCTGGGACTCCGTCAACATCCTCCTTGTCGTTTTTGCCATCTTGTGCGGCGTCTTTGCGAGACGAAACGACGACGAACAGACCCCAAATAATAACCACGTGCACGACGACGACGATGCCGTTTCGGATCGAAACGCTGCGTTTCGTCGGGTGCCTTCGGAGGGACAATCGCAATGGTTCGGGTTCTCGGAGGAGAGAAAGGTGTGTGGTAATGATACGCCTCTAAACCGGTTGCAGTCACGGGCAACAACCGGTGTTACCCGGCTGGGAATGAGAAGAAACAGCAGCTCTTATCCAGATCTGCGCCAGTGGGAAACCGGTGACGACCGGTACAAGTTCCGCTTCTACGACGATTTCGAAATCGACAAGCAGTTCCGCTCGCCGGCTAGGGAGTACTCCCCCGCCGTAGACCACCGCAAACGGTGGCCGGAATCACCACCACCACAACCACAACAACATCAACAACAAGAAGATCGAGTTAAGGAAATTCCGGTTGATACCTTCGAAATTCGTCCTTCTCCGCCGCCGGTGAAGTCAACTACACCCCCACCTCCGCCGCCACCACCACCTCCTCCTCAGCCGGAATCGGCTCGCCGCAATACGCGACGGACGCATCGGAAGATAGAGCGAGAGCGAGACAGTGAGATAACTGTCGAGCTCGACGATCGCGAGTTCACGACGATCCGCTCTCCGCCGCCGCCGCAGCCGCCTTCGGCGAAGACACTATCGGAGCACAAGAGCGAGCGAAAGAAGAGCAACGTGAAGAGAGAGATGGCAATGATTTGGGCTTCAGTTCTCTCCAAAAAGAAAAAGAAGAAACAAAAGACGAAGAATAATCACAATGACGATCAGCATTACGATGATAACGTTGATGAATTAACGAATAACACGACAGTGCCGCCACCGCCTCCACCGCCACCTCCGCCTCCGCCTTCAGTTTTTCACAGTCTATTCCGAAAAGGACTAGGCAAGAGCAAGAAAATCCACTCGGTGTCAGTGCCGCCACCGCCTCCTCCGCCGCCGTCAAAGCGGTGGTCAAAGCGCAAGAGCCAGATCCCTCCGCCGCCCTCTCCTCCACCGGAGCCTCCTCGGCGGCGAAACCCCGGCCGACCGCCTCTCCCTAACAGGACCGTCAATTTTACCGACGAGACTCTAAAAGCCGGCAACGAGTCGCCGCTGATTCCGGTTCCGCCGCCGCCACCACCGTTTAAGATGAAGGTGATGAAGTTCGAGGTTCGCGGAGATTACGTTAAGATACGCAGCAACCAGAGCTCGCGGTGTAGCTCTCCAGAACGCGAGGACATTATTAATGTGTCGGAAACTACAACGAATGACGCCGTTACTGATGCCGTTAATGACACCGTTACGGATCGTAACGTTTTCTGTCCCAGCCCCGATGTGAATGTTAAGGCCGCAACGTTCATCGCTCGGCTCAGGGGAGAGTGGAAGCTTGAGAAGCTTAACTCGTTGAAGGAGAAAGGCAATGGCTCATTGCCTCGTACCTTGTAAAAAAACTGAGTGAAGATAAAAAAAAAACTGGGCTCTAATTATGGTATTTTTTTTTAGTTCAGTTATTAGAGCCTGCTAATGAATGATTCAGCGTCTTGGGTTTGGGTTTGCTGCTTTTTTTTTCTACTTCCACGTACTACTTTGAGTCATGGCATTTTGTTAATTTACCTATATTCGTTTAACATATTTGTATAGCAGGATAACTGAGGCTCTAATTGTGTTTTTGATGTCCCATTAGAGCCTCTAGTACTAGTAGATTGATTTATTGGAGTACGAACTTCTGGTTCGCCAGTTTGTATGTTTCTATAATTTGCTCTTAGCCTCTGAATATTGTTTTTGCTGTTTTTAATCAAAATCTCTCTAATGCTCCTTGGTCTTGGGAGAAACTGAGATGTAGTTGTTTGACTTGTAGATGTATTTTTTTTTTTTAATAAACCACGCATATTTTAAGTTAGATAAGACTATGATAGAATGTCAAAATTCTCTATCTAAAGATTTAACACATGTACATATTTAGTATTCAAAGTTCAAACTTATGATTATTGATAAAACTGAAAAAAAATCATATCAAATTGATTAATGTGCTAGTATTATACTACCCGGCTGGATTTGCAAAAGAAAGACTTGTCAGTTGTGTTCTGTGAACATTTTCATTGGTGACTTTATCGTGTGATGTGTAAAGAATTAAGGATCATAGAAAGAAAAGTTATTATTTTCAAGCACGTACTTAGTTTTCAGGCCTAAAGAGGACCACTTTTACTTCCGTTAAGAATCTTTGCTTTCGATCTCTCTTGGGCAAACAAATTTGAGCCACCCATGTCTTAATATGGAAACAAAACCAAAACCACTTTCATTGTTAAAAAAATAAAACAAAATTGTTTTATAAAAAAATATTTAAATAGACCTAACTCACCTAAGCATAAACTTTGGTTTTATGGTGCTCTATCATTCAACGGGCATAGCCACAAGCAGCACCGTTTGTTGATTTAAAAAAGAAATAGGTACAAGTACAAATTAGATGGTTTGAATTAAAGTATCCACAAGAGGGATTTTACTTAAGGCACCTCCTTTTTTTTTTTGGTGCACCCCATAATTTTCAATATTTCTATAATACCCTTATTTATTATACATCTTTATGCTGCTCTCTCCTTCGCACCCCATTCTCGCTGTCTCTCCTTCGCACCCAATCCATTCTTCTCTCATCCTTGTTCCTCCTCTTTCCTTCGTAGATGAGGTTTTTGTTTAAGTTATTCATCTGGTAATTTTTTTTTTCATTTAATAATGTTACGAAATGATGGATCCGTAATAGAATATAGCTCAATCCGTAATTATACATTACGGATTGAACAATCCGTAATTGTATATAGAATTACGGAATGTACAATCCGTAATTCTATTTATACAATTACGGATCATACAATCCGAAAACCTTATAACATAATTATGGATTGTGTAATCCGTAATGTATAATATTATACATTACGGATTACACAATCCATAATTATGTTATAAGGTTTACGGATTGTATGATCCGTAATTGTATAAATAGAATTACGGATTGTACATTCCATAATTCTATATACAATAACGAATTAAATCATACAATTACATATTAAATTATACAATTTTAATTTCTTACGGATTACAAATTAAATTATATAAATCCGGAATTAAATTATATTATTACAATTGCAAATTAAATTATACAATTACATATTAAATTATACAATTACAAATTAAATTATATTATTAAAAATTAAATTATATATTTTTAATTTATTACGGATTATCAAATCCATAATATTTAGGGACATTCCAGATTCGATAATCCGAATGTGGAGGTGCGCTACGGAAAGGGCAATCCGTAAGCATTATATTATATACATTACTTAATTAGATACATATATGAAAAAGGTTACGGATTATCAAATATGGAAGGGCAATCCGTAAGCATATATGAAAAGGTTGCGGATTATTACGGATTATTATATACATATATGAAAGGGCAATCCGTAAGCATATTTTGTCCCTACACAATAAATTATATATTTTTAATTTATTACGGATTATCAAATCCAGAACATTTAGGGACATTCCGGAAATGTATTACGGAATACACATTCCGTAATACAACAATGTATTACGGATTGGGCATTCCGTAATACATTTCTGGAATGTCCTAAATATTCCGGATTGCATAATCCGAATGTGAAGTTGTTCTATGGAAAGGGTAATCCGTAAGGGTTCACACTAAAAGGGAAAAAGGGTAAAATAGTCAGCACAACTATTTATTATTTCTAATGGGGTGTCCCAGAAAAAAATAGAGGTGCCTTACGAAAAACCCCCCACAAGAGTTTCATTGGCCCAACAAAATCTCTGAGATAAAAGGCCCAGACTCTACGTCAACCAATCCACAACAAAAAAACCCCAGTAGAAACCTATAGAGAAAAAAAAAATAGAGTCTCGTGCTTTCACACTCTAATCTAGCAAGTCACAGGTGTTGTATTTTGGCTTAGCTAAGATCATGGAATTTCAAAAAGTTAGTCTAAGTTGTTTAGTTTCGGGTGTTTTCAAATTTTATATACCAGAGTGGGTGACCCGTGCTATGCACGGATAAATATTGTTAATGAACATTTTTATAAAATATTTTAAAAATATAAATATTTTCTTAAATTTATATTAAGAATTATTTATAATAAAAATATAAAATTTTTAATTTTTAATTATTGGTGTACATTATAGATTTATAGTTAATTATATATCTAGTAGACTAAGATTTTTAAAATACAATAAATGCTAATAAAGATTAGTCGAGATAGTAAGGAACAAACTCATATCCCACAAGGACTTGGTTTGATTCCCACTATAAGTGTGAGGACCTTGGTGGGTAATCTGTAAATATCTTTGTAAGCGTTCATTAAATCTTGAGGCATGCCTAGCCTTGGTGAGCCCCCGGGACCAAACTCACCTAAACATTATTTCATAAAAAAAAAAAAAAAATGGGAGAAATAAAAATTAGTTATATGTTAGGAAACATAGTAATTTAAATAATTATTGTGAAATAATATTTCAATCAATCTAAAGTATGAGTTCTTAGTTATAATAAAAAAATGAAAATATTTGTTTTTATGAAATGACATTTTTAACTATATTTTTTTAAATTAAAACCTAAATTCAAGCAACGTGTGTCATGCACGCTATATATACTGATAAGGATGGCAATAGGTAGGTCTAGGTAGGGTATTATAGTACCCATCCCTATACCCAGACTTTTATAAACTCTCCATATTCAGACCCATACCCACTATGTAATAACTTTAATACCCTTGTGCTTTCTCGTTGGTACCTAAATGCTCATAGCCGTACTGCACTTTAATTAATGTAAAATTGATAAATAAATAATATTGATTAAAATATTATAATAATCAAATTGAAATCCATTCAAAGATCTTTTAAAAAACATAATCATAATCATAAAACATTACAAAAATTAAAATTGTATTCAAAAAATTAAATTCATACAAAAGTATGTATAAAAATTTAATTTCAAAGTAGTATTACTTTTGTGACATAATTAACTTCTTGAAAAGATATATGATTCTAATATTTAGATATTTACCATTAACACATCAACATTTTAAGAAATAAACTATATTTCTAAAAAATATATAATGATGGAGAAAATATGAAAATTATTTATAAAAATAAACTAATAGCATTTTGATGGAGAAAATAAAACTTTGAAAAATAAAATCATAATAGAATTAAAATTATATTTTATTTACAACAATAATTAAATTGCATTTTAATGGACCTATATTTGTTTATGAAAATAACTTTTTGTTGTATTTATTTTGGTCTATGAATTAAAAACAAATTTTATTCAAAACAATAAATTATTTAACATGAATTAAAATAACTTTTTGTTGTATTTATTTTGGTCTATGACATGAATTGTTGCCCTAAATAAATTATTTACAAAAATTAATTAACATGAAAATTATTTTTAAATATAATTTTATTTAAATGATAAATATTAACACCACAAAATGCTTATAATCGATTATTTAACTTTGAAAAAATTCTCTTTGGTATATATTATTATTATTATTATTATTATTACACAAAATGCTTATAATCGGTTATCTAACTTTGAAAAAGTTTTCTTTTGTAGATAATAATCGCTTTCCTATGAAGAAATCACAGTGACAGAATTAGGTATAATAATAAGCATAACAATTTAATACATGAAACAAAATACAATTAATGAAATTAATGGTGTAACACCCCATTTTACTATTAAAGATTTTCTTATTAATTAAGAAATTTGTGAAGTAATTCAATATCCAATTATTGAAAATAGCCTTTATAATTCGGGAAGATTTGTTTTTCCTTTTAAAAAAAAAATTGTTACTTAAAACTCCAAACAACCATCATCCACAATAACTTATTAATATATAAGAAACAAATTCCTGTTAATGAAATATCAGTCTTAATAAATCAGACTCATGTTATAAGACATTAACTTAGATGCAAACCATGAAACATAACCAAAATCTTCTTTAATTAAGAACATCTTCAAATCCACCATTATACTATTCTATTACACATAATACACTTATGCATTTAAAATCTTGGAATATAACACATTATACATTTGAGCCACGTATTAAAGAGTTGTACATCAATATTCAAATCTAGTCTACCCTTTTCTATACAAGAAAAGACTGAGACTCATAGCAGTGACTCAAAGAAAATTTCAAAATACCCAATAAACCCAAGTAGCATCCTAGAAAGATCCTTTTCTTTCTCTTGAAACATTCACTCGTGTTCACAGTGCTTGTCGTAACCTTTCATTCCATCTTTGTTGTTTGCACAAGATCATTTGTCTAAATCTGAAAAATAAAGGCGTATGGAGTGAGTCTTTCTCCTCCTCTAAACCAACAACCAAACGACCTTCCGGTCTCAAACAAACATACAATATCAACCACTTCACAGTGGTGCTCTCACGAGTCTCACTCGAAACCTATTCGTTTCCACAACTATTCTTTGTAAATTATTTCACACTGGCCAGCTGCCACTGGAACTTCCAGAACTCAGTGGTCTTACATATTTTTGAGTTGGATGACTGTTGGGAGTACACCCTTCACCATGGTACAATGGCGGGCTCTCACCAACCGATGATGGCTCGTATTTTTGTCAGGGTGGCCGAGTCAGCTACGTGATCTATCGTCACAACTCAGTGCCTTACCCTCCAAGAACAACCTGCCTTACGATCATCTCCCAGGTACCAACTGTGGTCATCCATTACTCCGAGGACTGACTCCTCAACACTCTCTCACAGAGTTTATTTTCTTTCTTCGTCGCATATGGGTTTCCCGCTGCACATGGTACAGGTGCGGACGAATTGACGCCGAGCTAAAGGTACCACCTCTACGCTGACATATGCATATATAAATAAGGACTTTGCCTTTCTCGCTACATCGTAACGATCTCATCACCTCAAGTGACGCGTCATTCGCAATCCGACCTTGGTTCACAGATAACTTGCAGCTGAAATATCCCACGCGACCTTTTACAGGTTTGTGTGAGCTTTTCTACCAAAGGTACTCGACGGCGGTCCTCAATCAACATATGTCCCAGACATACAACACGGAGATCAAACTCCCCCACTATCACAGTGGTTAAACATTACGACCCCGTCATCTCACAAGCACAATGCTCACCGTAGATAAAGCCTCCACACGACCTGTCTCACAATTATCCATTCAAGCTTTGTCCACGAACCAATCTGTTCAACCGTCTCACACGACTTAGCGTTGGAGGTTTCTTCCTCCTTTCGGTTCTCACCACGATTCGGACAATCACAGTTCACAAACTTTCAAACACATGTGCGTATCGCACTTTACCCAATCATGACCCACATCATGATTCTTAACTGTCTTACTTTGTCTTATTGAAATCCTCACCCACTCTCACATTTTATGCTTATTTCAGTCATTTTGTCCAAATCCATGCAAAGGTCCTAAATTCCTTTCTAAGTCCAAACATCCATCGTCCTCCATGTGCATAGGTAATTCCTAATTACCAATCCATAATGTTATTAAGTTCACACTCTTAATTATAGTTGATTCACTATTGCTCATAGTGAATATTATTGATTACTAGAATGACCTTCTAGTATTCACAAATGTACTCCATTTGGAGTTCATTTGCTCCCACACAAGAATGAAAAATTCTCGTTCCCACAATCAACAAACCATCACAAGCAATTCACATGCATAAGCCAATTCCATCACTCTTTGCCCGAGGATCACATTCCTCCCGGTCTCCAATTCACAGTTAATAATAGAATAATCATTAACAAACCATAATTCAACATAATCCATTAAACAACATTATCCACATGTTTTCAATAGAAATTTCCCTTTTGAGGTGAAATGTCTATTAGCAAATCCAACGAATGATATTAGGCACAATTACACAATCTCCCAATTAAATTTCATGCATATACCTATAGTTATACACACATACCAAAAATTATTTGATACATCATATCAACTTTAAATTTCGTTAGATTTTACAGAGAAACTATACATCATACATATTTCATCATATAAATTTATCTCACGAAAATTCAACTCAAAAATATTATTTTTGAATTAAAAACAGTGACTGTACATGCTCTGTAAAACACAATTTCATATTTTTAGAAAATAGCATATCAAATTTTTTTTATGTGAAATTTTACAGAGAATATCTCTGACATGTGTACCATCACATATAATTTCCTCAGTATCAAAAACCCACCAAAAATATCCTTTTTGAATTTTTAAAGCATTTCTGTCTCAGAACAGAGTCTCCCATATAAAAACATAAATAATTACCAAAATTTCCTATAAAATTCCAATAAAATTCACAGATATTCTACATAATTCAAATAAGGTTACAAAGTTTTCTCATAGCCAAATTCGCTCAAAAAGGATATTTTTCCCATTTAAATTCTCCACTGTCCAGTTTTGGTGTTTCACAATAATAATTTTCTAAAATTACTTTCCGACTTTTCCTAACCTTAAAAAAATTCAGAGATGACCCTCATGATACATAAAATGAACTCATGGTTCCAGTTTTCCAAAATCACGTCCCAAAATTCTTGTAAAAATCAAAACAGTCCCATTCTCAGAATTAATAGTTTTTGAAAATAATTCCGGTAAAAATAGTTACAGTGCTAAAAAAAATCTGAGAAAAATACCACGACATCCAGAGGCATCAAAACATAGAAAAATATATTTACATCCTCAAAAAAATGCACGAAAACTGGGACGAAAAATCCGCACAGTCACAGGACCCAAATATCAAGTAGCTTATTTCGGGTTTTCAAAATTATTTACAGACCATCAATAACAGCCACAATCCATATTTAACAAGAAAATAAGGAAATAGCTTAGGAAAAAAAAAGAAACCCCTCCATACCTCGACGAAATCGAAATCCAATCGGTGGGTATTGAAGCTCTAGTCCCCCTCTATGATATATTCAAGATTAATCGGTAGAAACTTTGATTTGGAGGCTCAAATATTAGAGAGAAGATACGAAATATTTAGAGAGAAGCAGGAGGGAGAAGACCGCCTCGGCCGAGGAAGAAAAATGAAAAAAAAAAAAGAAAAAAAAAAGAAGGATCGTGAACGTTTTAAAGGTGGTGGGATTTTTTTCCAATTTTGCTATTTGCACCACACTTCCTATAAAGACACCTCCCTTTTTTTTTTTTTTTTATAACTTACGGAACTCACATAAAAGTTCCAAAAATTTCACAATAATACTAACTATATTTTAATTACTCAAACATATCTTTTCTTATTTAAAAAACATAAATTTCAATTAAATCATAACTCAATCACACAAATATATATTTATTGAATTGTAATTTTTAGGGTGTTACAAATGGAATCAATCAGTTATTGATAAATGACAGAAAAATAAATTTGTATGGATATCTTGCTAAAAATGACTATTAAATAAAAAATCTTCTAAAATAATTTAGTATTTTATAAATTAATAATTTTTTGTTATATATTTTGTATAATATAGAAATTTAATAAAGTTAATTTTTTTAATTATAACATGTCTATTCAAAATACTAACTAAATTCAATAATCAACGTACTAAGATAATTTACCTAGATTTTTTTCCCCAATGTAATAAAATATGTAGATGAATAGTTTACCTAGTTTTTATTAAATAAATATATTGATCTTGACTATTAAAATATGTGTTCGAATTAATTTTTACTAAATTTTATAATCTTAAATTATTTTATAATTTAAAAATATTATATGTATTATTTTATTTAATATAATATATGAAACAATAAGTTAGAATTACTCTTATAATATTAAATTATTTTATTATTTAAAAATATCATATATTCTTTTATTTAAAATAATATATAAAACAATAATTTAGTAATGTAGCTAAAATTATTACTTTATTTTTTTCCATTAACAAATACCAAAGAAACAAACATACAACTAAAGATCAATTCTTATTATATCAACAAAATTGTAACTTAAACTGCTAAAAAATATAATTGTCTTTAAAATCATTGATGGTTGTAAATTTTTTCCATCCCTTGCTTATTGTAAGGTCCCTTCTTAACTTTCTTAGCTTTGACTTCTTGTATCTAACAATGTGTGTATTTTCCCTTGTCATAAATCGGAGTCTACCAACTCATTGTAGAACTCCTAATTGAAGTTGGTGTCCACCTCACCAAAACACTCTGAAAGGAGAAATTTCAAAACGAAAAATAAAACAAACTTACGAACAAAAAAAGATGGACACACGAATTTGTACTACCTCGTCTTTGATGTTGATGATCATAAATTTTCCATTAGAATTCCTCCTTAAAATATGTTGGTAGTTTTCCATGGGCACTTAGTTATCTTTAAAGTGAATGTCTAACGGGAAAGAATGACTTCGCAAAAAATGCCTAAAACCAATATGTAGAAGACATTGCAAAGAGGAAAAAAAAAGTGAAATGATCACATTTGGGACAAAAATTTTATAGAGGAAGAAAGAGAATAAAGTAATAAATGTGGTATTGCAAAGGAGAATTAAGCTAATTAAGAAATTTTCAATTAGAGATTTTTGGTAAAAATAATTGAATTCAAAGCACAATAAGAAAATGTGAAAAGCTACCATTATTAAAAAAATTCTACAAAAGAAAATTTAAATTGCATGATAAATCAAATCAAATCAAGTATTAAATTCACAACACAATTAAAAAACGTGAATAGCTATCTCTGTTATTTTATAATATTATTATGATAAATCAAATTAAATTTTAAAATTAAAGCATATTCATATCATCATTATAAATGCATTTATTAAATATAATTTTTCCCGTTACATCTATAATTGAATCTAATTTTAAAAATTATTGAGTAAATATAATAAATTTAATTCACTGCAAATTTGATGAGGTTCAATTAAATGTTTTTTTTCCGTTAAATTTGACAATGAATCTGATTTTAAATAATATTTTAAATTTGTGCCTAAATTATTTTTATTATAATTAGTTGGTTTATAAAAAAATTAAATATTTATTCATAATATTTTTTAAAAATTATTCACAAATTTAAAAATACGAATACATTTTATTCAGAAATTATTATTATTATTATTATTATTATTACTATTATTATTATTATTATTATAGATTCGTAAATTTATTAATAATAATAATAATTTCTTAAAATATATTTCATATTAAAATATTTCTGAAAATGATTGTATGCTTAAATTATTTTTGTACACAATTATCTATTTTTTATTTCATTGATCATTTTAAATTAATGGTCGATTAATTGTTGGACTAATTATAATAAATAATTTAATGGACATGCATATAATAAGGAGAAGATGACATATAAGCCTTTTAGGTTCAAATGCTCTAATATAATGACACGTGACAAATGCTTTAATATAATGACATGTGGCAGCAAATAGGGACTGTAGAAAGGGATTAATATAGTCAGTATAGATAATTTATTTTATAATTATCTATTTTTTAAAATTTATTTCGATGTGTTATATAATCCATTTTTTTTCAAATTTTATAGTCTCTAATCTTTTGGATTTTTTTTAAAATTTTTTTTATCAGTTTTTATAATTCTATTTTTTAATTCCAAAGATTTCTTTCTTTCATCAATAATTTCAAATTCTTAATTTAATTTACTTTTCAATTTTCAAAGTTAATATTAAAAAAAATTAAAGTATACCTCAATATTTGTTTAGTTCTTAATAAATTGACATTTTGTAGGAATAAATAAAAACCAAATTATTGAAGTAGGTGAATAAATAAGAAAAAAAAACTTTTAAAAAATGTAGGTAGAAATAATTACCTTCGAGTGACATTTATGACGTGCTTGCCACATTTATCACAATAGTACATTCAGAGTCTGGAAATCATTATATATAGCATTTACAATAACCGTATTATGGGATGAAAATATTTTTTTTTAAATTGGTTGAAAAATATGAGTAAAACTTGATCGGATTCAAAAAAATATCCCTAAAATAATATCCCTAAATATCCCAAAATAATTTTACCATTAACACGTAACTTATCAAAATTCAAAATTTCAAATTGTTATCAAAATAAATTTACCATTTACTTGTTAACTTATCACAATTCAAAATTTATAACTGTTATCAAAATATTTTTATTTCAAATCTAATAATATAATTATTAATCTGGTTGCATATGCATATGCTGAAAACAAAAGTAATAATTATTAATTAAGATAACTATTCAGTTTTGCGGAACAAAAAGTAATATATCTAATATATTTTTAATTTTTAATATAAAAAATAGTAAATCTAAATTTTATCAGTAATATCATAATATCATCATTCGTTTTAAAAGACTCATTATTTTTTACTTATTTTTTAAAAAAAATATTTATAACAGAAAATTAAATTAAATAATTTAAAAGTTTAGTAACAAAATAAATTTATATTAAAAAATTAGCTTACTTGTAATATAATATCTCTATTCAATCAATCAATAACTAAAATAATTATTGAACAAAAAAAATATCCCTAGAACAATATCCCTAATTATCTGTGTCGTGATTTATTCAATAAATTATCACAATTCAAAATTTCAAATTATTACCAAAATAATTTTACCATTAACACGTAACTTATCAGAATTCAAAATTTCTAATTGTTACCAAAATATTTTTATTTCAAATCTAATAATATAAAATAAAATAAAATAATTGTTACAAAAATATTGTTACCATTTTCTTTTATTGTGGGTGAGTGATATCAATCTAAATTAATTGTTGAACCAAATATTGGCACCCGAACCAAATATTTACAAAGCGTTATATCATGATACATGTCATCCAAACCTCTGTGTAACCGACACATGTATTCCAAACCTTGAAAGTTTCTCTTGAAGCGCCACGTGGATTCCAAACCTGTGAAAGGATTCACAAATTTTATATTATTAGATTAATATGTTTTAAGAACTTTCAAATAAATAAGTAAAAGCATGGATTTTTTTTGCTTCGGTGGAAAAGTAAAAGCATGGATTTGCATGCACGGGATAGACTTAGTGGCCAAGCTCCAATACAAATCTTTCAATTTGGGTTCCCTATGCGTGATAATTGGGTCTCTTAATTTTTTTTGGTATTTATTTATTTTTTATTTTCACCTTAATTAAACTAAGATTTAAATATCTTTTTAGTACTTATAATTTAACATTTTTTTATTTTTCGTTCTTGCAAAAATATTTTTTTGATTTTAGTTCTTGCAAATGATGTTTGTTTTGTTTTTTGTTCCTAAAACGGTTTAGATAGCGTTTTTACTGTTCAAAATATTTTTTTTCTGTTAAAAGCATTATATAAACCTTCTTTAAGGACGAAAAACAAATATAATAATAGTATCATTTGTAAAGACTAAAACAAACAAAAAAATTACAAGGACGAAAAATAAAAAAAAATAAATTGTAAGGACTAAAAAAGTATTTAAGCTTTAAAGTAATTATTTTTTGAAATTAAAATTTTAAGCTTATCCGACTTGCTGTGTATTTGGGTAGGCATTCTCACTGGTATACACACATTCTCCAGACACAAGACAAAGCTGCTTTTGCATCTTTTTAACTAAATTTACGTGGAAACATTAACTTATGCGCGTATGAAACAAGACCCTTAAACAAAAACTTTTATATTGTCAACTAATCAAATATCATCATTATTATAATTTTTAAAAAATTATTGTTAAAGTTAATAAATTTATTATACATTACATAGTAATTTATGATTAGAAGATAACATAAGACTATTTTATAGTGTTAATGCATAACTTATTTTTTTTAATGTATTAACTAAATTATCGATCTATTTTTTTCTTATTTTTAATGTTAACTTTTATTAAATAAATGATCTACGCAAAAAAATTATAGTTCTATTGTATTAACTAAATTTTTTCTTCTTATTTTTATTCTATTAACTAAATTATCGATCTATTATTTTAATATTATTAGATATAACAGTAGAATAAGAGAATGAGAGAGGAAGACGCAGCAACTTACAAAAAAACCTTTCACTAACACATTTCTCTGTCAATAATGCAAATTCTCTGTAGTAAAAAAGAGCAGTTTTTGGTACAGTAATTAAATTATTGGTCAATATAACACTTTAACTATACACCAGACCACACCAAATATTTTTTTTATACATATGCACATTTATTCTATTTCATTATATTATTTATTCTCTTTCTAAACAGCAAGTTATTATTTCCATTTTCATATAAAACTAGTTTCTGTTCACGTCATTAAATTAAATATATAAAACTCAAACCAAAATCGCAGCAAGCTTATTTTGGTTTATACTTCCTCTTAGTCTTTTTTTTGGTGTTGATACTTCCTCTTAGTCTACTCCAACATCAGAAGGCATTCACTTGTTTGCCTGAAATTTTGCAGATCAATTCTCTTCCCACGCTCTTAACACTTCCAATAAGAGAAAACCCTCTTGCTCACGTAGCAGATTTTCAATGGTGAAATTGTGATAAGGGACTGTTGCGTGTGTGCAATTGTGACGTGTGATTTTGTTTTGGAACTAACTTCGTTCACGCTCGCGTGTTTCTCGCGAGTTTTGGATTTTTTTTTAAGAGGCTGAAGTGTATGGTAGTGAATCCCATGCATGGCGGAAAGATCGCGTGGAATGTTGTTGCTGGTGAAGAAGATTTGTGGACAGTGCACACAATTTGAGAATTTAGATATTAGAAGCAAAAATTAAATAAATAAATAAATAAATAAAGATGCAAGTTGATGAATTTAATTGACTATTACAACAAACAAAGATTCGTCATTGGAGTTGGAGAGAAATGAAAATGGACAAAACTTTGATACAGCCTTTCAAGTGTTTTTGGTGCATCTATGGTTAGAAATGGTGTTATAAGATTTATGTGTTTTCAAGATTTTGTAGAATTTTCTTTCTGAACAGAGGTACATTATCAACGAATCCTCCCCTCCCCCTCTAGATGCCACATAATAGATACATTGTCATAAATTAACTTAGCAAGGAGGATTCTGTGGCTTACAATAACAACTCTATCTGCCAATGAGCTTTGAGCTCAAATGACACTGGGCAAATTCTTAAAGACTTGGTGTGATTTTGATGTTGGACATTTGATACTCCTCAATGCTACCATCCCCTTTTGTTACCAGATGCTCATACCTCCAATCTAACAAAATAAAAATAAAAAAAATCTGTCCCAGTCTAGTAGTGTACAATTTACTAGTGAGATTGATACTATTTTTATTTGAAAACAATAGGAAGTGATTTATAATGACAATGATTTATAATTTTTATTTTGTTTTTAGTATATCGCCATATTTGATACATATTATATTGGATACACGTATCTTATCTGTGCATCATAACTGGGGATATTAAGATTTACCATTTACAGTTGAATAATGTATCATTAGCAATTGATACTGTGGAATGACAATCCTGTTCTTCTGAATTTACGTGTTTGTTTCGAATGTCCTATGTTTGTCTTTGCAGTCTGCATCAGTGAACATCATTGTAGGTTCTCATGTTTGGGTTGAAGATACTATGCAAGCATGGATTGGTGAAGTTTCTAAAATCAATGGTGAAGAAGTCCATATTCGCGCCACAGATGAGAAGACAGTGAGTCCAATTGTCTGTACTCTTTATCTGAATATTGTTTGCATATATTCCTTACTCTGAATATTGCTTATAGATTATTGCAACTATATTTCTTTTACATGCTCTGCGAATCTAGATGGGTTAAATAACCTTCAAGAATATATAATTATCTATAATGTAATGTAATCTATAAGATTGTGCCTTATATGTTTATTTTATATCTTTAGTAAAAGAAATCATATGCTCATTCCGTACTCATTATCTAATTGACTATGTCCTTTATGTTTGACCAGTAACTAAAGAAGCTTTTGCTTATGATTTTATTTTTAGCAGCATGAAATCTGGTTGCAGGTTATCACAAATATCTCAAAGGTTTTTCCCAAAGATGATGAAGCTCCCCCTGGAGGTGTAGATGACATGACAAAACTGTCATACTTGCATGAACCAGGAGTTCTGCACAAATTGGCAGCTAGATATGAACTCAATGAAATCTATAGAAGATGTTAATAATCTTATTTATGTTTTCACCTGAATCTGTCATGTGCAGTATGCTGGCTCCGCTTGGGAGGAACTAAAACATATCAGGCAGGCTATTGGATTCCTAGTACGAGTCATTTTTATAGAAACTCAATTAAAATTCCATTCAATATAACTCCTTGCACATTGACTGATTGTCTATCTTACATCTCAGGTACTACATCAAAACCCCAAAAAGACCTTGAATGAAATTACAAAGGAGATTTGCCCTGTGGGTTCCTTCTTTCTTTTAACTAAGATCATGTTTTTCTATGATTATTATCTTTCTTAGTATGATGTTATGGTGCTGCAGGCTCTCTGTGTACAACAGCTGTACAGAATCAGTACAATGTATTGGGATGACAAATATGGCACACACACTGTGTCTACAAAAGTAAGTTAATATTGCTGATTTTGGTGACACTGATCTTTTGATGGTATTTTCTAGCTGAATATGCACATTTTTTTGTGAAATTCCCAAGGACAAATACATGTGAATGTAACTGTACAGATGATATATCATTTAAGTTCCATTCATTCATATATTTATTTATTCAAATACACCATGTTCTAAGCTAAGGAGGATTAACAATCAGGAGGAATACCATTTTCTTGCCATAAGTTTTGAAATTTATCCTCAAGAATTAAACGCTTTTGATCTCTCCCACGTTGATGACGCTTTGATGAGATTTTCATGATGGATTTTATTATTCCATTGTCGATTTCCTTGTACATTTTTAAGCAACTTTTTTTACGTGACGGACACAAGTATATGGTGGGGACATTACAAGCCGTAACGATATGTGTGCTAAAATTCGCTAGTCTCTCCAAAGGCTCAATGAATTTAGAGATGAAGAGAAAACTATAGCAAGATATCATCATACTTTTCAAGACTCTGTTCTACAAAGTGTCCATTTGAATAAATGCACACGGAATATGCATTGGTATATTCCACTTCATTTGCATTTTGAGAACCACAGACCTGTAACACTGTGGGTGTGGGGTCGTCTTGTAATACACAGTAAGACTAATATGGTATGACTAAATGGATAACTAATTCATATCATGAATAATTGTTGAACTACCTACCATTTTCCATCACCATCTATCACTGATCTTTTTGAGTTTGAACAGGTTGCATGTCTGATTTCTTTTTCTCCTTGAGAATTACCTGCCTAGGCATTACATCTATTAGGAAGCTTCCCCCATTCCACACTGATGCAGAAATCTTCAGTATTTGGAAAACTACAGATAATTCATATGACAAGAATATGGGAACAGTCAGTGCCGTGGTTGCCACAGTAAATATGCCTTGAAGCACAATGTACATTAACAAGCGATTTTGATCCCCAAGTAAGCCACTTAAGCGCCACCAAACATTGTTTGCTTTCTGGGCTTTTTTGGAGAGTTCCCTATGAAACGGTTAAGTTAATAAAATGAGAAATGTCAGAATGATCAACCACCACTCTGGAACACCTGTATAGGAATGCTCATTAAGGCCTATTTGGATAAGCTTATCCAAAAGGACTTCTGGGAGAAAAAAAAACAAGAAAAAAAAATGAAATGAGTTTCTCCATAAGTTACAGTTAGCTTATGCATAAACTAATTTGTAGAAGTTTTCTCATATAGCTTCTCTAAAAGAAGAGAAAGCTTCTACAAATTAGCCTGTGCATAAGTTAATTTTAGCTTATGGAAAATTTCATTTTATTTTTTCTTCTTGTTTTCTACTCCTAGAAGTCCTTCTGGATAAGTTTATCCAAGCAGGCCCTTAGTTACCTGTAGGAAGTCATGACTTCAGGATCTCTTAAAAAGCGTTGTCGGCGCAAGACGTTGACAATGAGGAAGTATAGAACCTGCCACAGAGTGTAAACTGCTAACGGAACCATAAACAGCCACATCCAGAGATAGGATTTGTCTTCAATATAAGGCCATATAGATCTTCCAGCAGTTCCCTCTGGTCGCATGGCTTCAAGGGTTTCAGGATTCCACCATCGAATGGTAAAGAAAACCAATCCTGAAGAAAAAAACTATCACAATAAAAGCATAATAAAAACCAAATGGATTCAGTAAGCAACATAAAGTTGACATGTCTATCACAATTCACAAGTCCATTCCAATTGTAATAGTGATGTCTAAGTAGAAGTTCAAGCTGTTCCACAGATAAACAAATATTAAAATCACATATTTTCATAATACACAGGTAGTGATTGAATATACGGATATAGGTGGATATTGTTAGATGAAGGCTCATAAACGGTTTTATAGCTAACAGATGTTAAATCATACAAGCAAGGACCAAGAAATGAAGATATCTGAAAATAGATGTAACTCATTCAAGAAACAGAAGATGTAGGACTTTGGTGAATTACTACTATAGTAGAGATTAACATCAAAGAAATAGAAAGGCCTCAGCAAAGGTGGTTTCTTTTCTTTTTTATTTGGGGCAACACTGCGAGTCTGTGGCATGAATAGAAGTATAAAATAAGGCTCCTTCAATTAAAGCTCCTTCAAATTGTTTTTGCACAAATACAAATTCCTTGATAAGCATACATTCTGGCATCTGTAGCCTTTTTTTAATTTCTCTTATAAAATTTAAGCATGAATTGAGTTCTACACAAATAGAATATTAAATATTCCACAAAATTGTCCACCTTTAAAAATTAAAATTTCTGGCCTGGAAACCTCATTTTTCTGTTATTTTGCTGAAATCTTGCAAAAGTTGATCAAGTATGAATTCTACTACTAAACTTTTGATTTCCATGTCTAACAATAAGCTCTTGAATATAATGTTAATTCAAACTGTCTTTTTACATGAGGATCTATCTAGGTGCAGAAAAACTAGTTGATTAAACCAACACCAATGCTCAATACTACTACAGAAACTTTTGAACTTTGAATAGAAAAATCATGAAGATAATAGAATACGTTTTATCAGATATGTTCCATCATAAATTACTATTGTTCACCCTATGCAAACAACACATTCACCCAATATAATATTTTTTTGGCAGATATTCCTAATATTGGGATTCCCAACATTTGACTATGGAAAGCATAAGTATCATAGAAGAAGAGTAAGGTTTTCGGTTTTCCAAAACTTTATTATCTTGTAGAAAAAAGAGAGGACTACTGAAAAATAAAGGTATAACATACCAGGTAAAAGATGGATAAGAACACTGACAATTTTGTCAACCGAACTGAAAACTAAGCTGCAGCGCCAAACAATCAAAGCCCACGCTAGTGGCCCCTGCATCAGCTCTTGAATAAATCATAAAGTTGACAAATGAACCATTCTTCTAATAAGATATCAAATTATCAAGGATAACATGCTTACCTCAGCAAAGGAGAAGCAAACCATGAAAAGCTTTTCATTCCTTGGATAAAAAAGGAGGTAAACCAAGAAGATTGTATTGGCATAATAGCAAAAATCCTGAAATGCATGAAAAATTACTTAACCAGCTAGTTTTCATTACATAGGTTTCTACTACAGCAACACATGAAATTAATACCTATATCCTTATGATAATGAGAACATTGAGACATTGTTCCAATGATTTTAATTAGTCAAGGAATTGAAACAGTGCTTAAATTCACAAAACATATAATAGTTTCACAAGGAGTGCTAGCAATGCACTCTCTAACACAGATTCTAACATACTCTTTATCATTAGTTAAAATTTATCAGAAATTACAAATCATGAGTGGGGCCTATTAAATAAGTAGCGAGACTAGCAAATAATAATGAGTGTATTTAAAAGAGTATGTTAAAAGAGTACGTTGCTAGCATTTTTCTAGTTTCATAGTTACACAATAAACTTAAAATACAAAATATGAGATGTCATCATTTACCAGGAGATAGTAATGCCATTTCTTGAACCTGTAATATATCCAACGGAGAGGAACAAACACAACATAGAACAAACAATATACCAAGGGAACTGCTTGTGGCCCTGGTAAAAGAGGGTAATAAAAAATGAAAACCAATAAAGAAGGCATTGAATCTGTTTAAAAAAAAAAAAAAAAAAAAAAAACCCAATGCATTGTGTCAAACAGAATCAACTTACTTGCCCCGAAGATGAAGCAAAACCAACCAAAGCCAAGAACCCCCAAAAGATGAGTCACCTGAACATTTATAGAAGAAAAAAAAATCAAAATGGAAGCTTGTTCAATATTAACATACCCAAATGCCCATTGATGATGAAAAAGAAGAAACACGTAGCTAAAAAAACATGAATCAGAAAGCAGAACAGACCCACCTTGTTGATGAACCTTTCATGCTCTTCAGCTTGTTTGGCAAACTTAACGGCTTGTTTGGACAATACCTCCTTCAATTTCAGCCAAAACAAAAACAAACCCATATCATAAAAATTAAAAAACAGATGCAGCCATGCATGGAAATTAAATTTAAAGAAAAAAAAATAGACAACTTATTACACCAATTAATAACATGTTTGGTTCCACGATTCGGATATGATTTTCAAAAGCAAATAATTATAGTTTCTACATCTCAAACGTAATTCCTTCCTTCTCAACAAGTTTCTAAACATACTGTAAATACAGTTTTTGTGCGTGCTTTTTAATTTATACTATTCTTCTGTTAGAATATAAATTTCATTTTATTACACCAATCACCGAAGTAAAGTTTCAAAATCTAATTCAAGAACAACACCAAAATCATGCATCTAAGTTTTGTATAAAGAAAATGGATTGAAGGGTAACGTACCTTGGACCTATCCCTGAACCTACGCTTGGTCTTTGCAGAGGATTCATTGTCTGTGTAGTCTGCATGGTCTTCGGTATCAGACATAGTCACGTGTGTTGGATTCAGACAAAGAAAGATGAACCAGAATTCTGGGAGTGAAATATGGCCTCTTTGTTCTGCCATCCAACTATATATATATATATGTCTTTCTATTTTTTTTTATTCATATTATAAATGAATGTCTTCCAAAACAAACAAAGCATATCAATCAATCAATCAATTAATTTAACAATTACTAGTAGAATTTAATTGAATGTTCTACACTATAAAAAAAATATTTTCTTTTATCTAATTTTGAATTTTATGTGATTGAAAATTATTCATTTTTATAATAATTATTTTAAAAGTTATAATTAAGATAGTTTTAATTTGTTGATAGTATAAAAAATACAATACTGTATTAAAATTAAACTCATTTGAAAATTTAAAGGAAAAGATGTTATTAAAAAATTTAATAAATTATTGGATAATATATAGTTATAATATGAAAATTATGAATCTGTGAATAAACACTATAAATTATTAGGATAAAGTAGATGATTACTAATATTATAGCAATTAATAAAATATGTATTTAAATAAAAAAATTATTCTACTTTTAATTATATTTAAAAAAATATTTTTAAATAAAAAATAAATATGTACAACCTAATATCCTATTCAATGTAATCCAAATTTGATTAAGTTGAATCGGATCAGATTAGTTGAGAAAATTTTAATACAACTACCCCTAAACTAATATAATCTCAGTTATCTAGATCATGTAAATCTTTTTTTTGTTAAACTTAACCCAACCTAACATGTATGTAAGCCTGAAAATAAATATTTAAAGTAGAAAAGATATGTTTAATTTTCAAAATTATATATTTAATATTTATTCCGGGTGTATGTAAAGAAGAGCAATATGGTACAGAAAAGCCAAGGCCTGAACACGTGTGAATGTGGCTTAAAAGAAAGGAACATCCGATTCTGATAGAAGAAAAGAAAGAGATGGATTTGATGATGATGGTCTTTGTGCCACGCTATCAAAAGGACACGGCAACTAATTTTTAGTAAAGTTTGTGCCACGCGTCTCATCACATTGAAAACTGCAATAGCATTACTCTTTTTTTTTTTTTGAAGAGAATAGCATTACTCTTCTTATCTTATAAACAATAAATAATCACACACACTTTATAGATTCGTAGAGGTTATGATAGAAAAGAAAAAAAAAAAAAAAAAAACTGATTCGTAGAGGTTAGGAGAATTGTTACGTGGAAAAATCTTAATTGCTATATCTCTTATAATATTAATTAATGATCGATACATATTATATAAAATTTATAAATAAATTAAGGATGATAAGATTAATTTTGTAAAATTATTATTCTTTTTTTATTTATTTATCAGTTTTTTTTGTATATGTAAAAAAATTAAGATGGCAAATATTATGAGATAGAGAAAATAATAAATTTGTTAACTTTCATAATAATTAAGTAAAAGTTACTAATATTATGATTTTTAATTTATTGATAATATGATATGTATAACTAAGAGAGAGAAAGGAAAAAAAAAGAAAAATTTGAATTTAAAATATAATAAATGATATACCGGTGAAAAAAATAAACATAAATAAATATATAAATTATTGTTTGAATTGTTGTATACACATTACACCTCTTTAGTTTTCTAGTTCTTTCCAATTTTTTTTTTTAATGTGTCATTGAATGGCCACATCATCCACAGTACACGACATTTGAACTGGCATATTAACTTGTCACCTTCCTTAGCATGTAAGCAATAATAGTTGACCGATTAACTTACACTAAATTTGACTTTATTTGGGATTTTGACTAATCAAGATAACTTTTCCTATAATTTTTGGGCCTCCTATAAGCATGGGTTTGGGCTTGCTTCTGTAGTATAAAACCTCTAACAAGAGTTTTTATTCCATTATTCATTCGTTTGGATGTGAATCTTCATCTTAGGTGCACTTTCTCTATTTTAAGGGTTGCATAATTTTTTTTCCTGGTAAGAGATTACGGATGTTTCTTAACTCATTGGTCAGAGACTAATCCTGCTCATGGTGTGTGGTTGTTACTGGCTCAATGGTTGCCTAGTTTTATTATCATTTTAGTAAGTAGTACAAAATATATTTAGTGTGTATTTAGAAACAAATGTAGTCACGTGAATTGGGTCCTCCTTCTCCATGTCTAACATCACATTTACACAGAAGCTACTTGAATAAGCTTCTGCCTAATATGGATCCAGTTGAATGGGACACGAAAACAAATATGCTATTAAATTCCTAAATTGAAAAAAAATATTAGTAGTTATCCAATCTACGTCATGATGAGTAGTACAAAATCCAATTCATGAAAAAATACATATAGTTTTTTTTTTCATATATAACTTAACCATGTGCCGGCTTAACAAATGGTTTACAGTTTAACGAACAAAGCGCGGGCATTAATTGGTATTGGTTGTTGCATCTTAACTAGTGATTTAAAATTCGAGTTTTGAGTATGCAACATTGTTAAATACTCAATGTCACTCATAGTAATTTTATTCAACTCGAGTAGGATTGTCTTATGTAAAAGATACATGTAATACTTACAAAAAAAAAATGACCATGTAACTACAGAACGTGTGGATCAATTAGTGCAAGATTGTTCTAATTTAACTAATGGTTTTGAGTTCAAATCCTAAGTATATATGCAACTACATTAAATATTTGAAGGGAAAACTTTATTGTGATGGAAATTTAATAATGAGTCAATGCATAATTATAGCATGTTCATAACAAATAATTATTATTATAAAAGGGTTAGAGACACGTGCCTAAAGAGAAGATGAAATTCAACCCTATCACCTCTCTTGAATAACGAACAACGAAATATCACCCAATGAGGGAGATAATACTCTCTGTCTGGCAGCTAGGGTTTCCCACATAGTGTGTTGTGCTACCATAAAATTGTCTAATGCGGCAATAATTTTATAGCCACCAGACAAGAGTAGAGACCCCTCATATAGGCACCAAGTAAGTGCCCACCCATCATAGTCATACTCACATAATAAGTCCAAATAGCTTTTTTTTTTTTTTTTTACTACATAAGCCCAAATAACAAATATCCATCAATTAATATACCATATATTTTATTCACATAATCGATATTAATAATCCAATAATTAAACAATATTAATTCACAAAATTCCAACATATTATTTATAGTAATTTCACTCGACTCGAGCTACGTCTAATAAAAAAATACCTTTGGTCCATAAAAAAAAAAAAAAAAACCATGTGCCCAAATTCTTCATTTTTCTTACCGCTAAACAAAAGTAGTAAAAAACACAAGAAACAGATAGCAACAATAAATTCAGGCTTGCTTAATTGTTGTGGAATGTTTACAATTTCAAATTTTGAATTTATGAAGATACGGTTGCTTGGTCGTATGTGTTGATTTTATATTGCTTGGTCGTATATGTTGATTTTATGGAAGCAACTGTGAATTTGACTAACAATTATTTAACGGAGTTGGCGCCTCAATTTGAAAATCGAGGGTGGGCCATGACAACTATTACTATTATTACTCCCTCCGTCCCAGAATGAATGTCGCATTTGGAAAAAAAAATTATCCCAAAATGAGTGTCGCATTTAACTTTTCAATACAATATTAATTACTTTTTCTCCACTAATACCCCTAATAATGTCATTTTAGTTTTTCAATGCAATGTTAATACTCCCTCCGTTCCTAAACTCTTGATGTTTAAGATTAATGCACACAGTTTAAGAAATATTTAATAATACTCAAACAATGCATTTAGTCTAAAATATCCTCATTTAATATTTATGATGGAAGAAGTTGTGAAAATCTAGATCATGTTAAATGAGAGTATATATGGAAGAAAATAATTAATAAGCATTGAAATGCGTAAAAAATCAAAAGTTTAGGAACAAAAACAAGAAGCTAAAACATCAAGAATTTATGAACGGAGGGAGTAATAAGGTTAGTTTTGTAAAATTACTTATCTATTTCTTCTATTTAATAGCTTTCTTGATCTGTATAAAAAACATGTAATACTTATCTAATTTAGGATGACACTCATTTTGGAACAAAGAAAGTACATAATAACACATAATAAAGTCTTCAAAAACATGTGACTAATATGAAAAAAAAAACGTTACAAAAATTTACATTTATCATTACGTGAGATCTTAATGAAAAGCTATTGCCAAAAGCATTTAATTTTTTCTATTAAAAGTATATTTATTTTTAAAATTTTAAAAATGTGTATTTCATTTCTTAAAGTTCTTGATGTGCGCAAAAATAATTTTCCTATTAATTTTTCATTAAAGTTTGATATGTTACATTGTGTGACTAAGTGACAAAATGAGTTAAACTTATTGGGACAACCTGTTTTGATCCATTTTTTAGCGAGTTGTAACTCATTAACTCATTTTGACTTACATTCTTGACTCGTCAAAAAATAAAAAAAAAGTGGGTTGATTGCCGGTTGAAATGGGTCAACTCATCAACCATTTTTTTTTTTTATGTTATTAATAGTTATTATAAGTAAGAGTGATATAATTAACTAATGACACAAGTTGTTATGTATATAAGATTTATTGTAAACTTGAGGAATTTTAAAAGATGAATATGATTTATTTTTTACTTACTTTATGCTATAAAAAATAAGTTAGAAATTTTTTGGCATATAAGTTATTTATTTTAATTTGCTTAAGTTATTATTCGTAGAGTTTAAATTAATATATTTAATCTTCTCAATAAAATTGATTAAAAAGATAATATAAAGTTGATTTTTTTGACAGGTTGATCCGCTAATCTGCTAACCCATTTTTAATTCTTTTGTGTTTCACTAACAAATATGCTACTAAATGGGGTGAGTGAAAATTTTCAACCCACTATCCTATCAAGCCATCATCACCATGTGTTGTTTTTGGCAGATATCAATGCGAGACGGGGCAAATTAACCCATTTTATTACCTCCTATGTGTAACTAGTACTCCCTCGGTATCAAAATAAGTGTTATATTTAAAATTTTCTTATCTTAAAATGAGTGTCGTGTTAGCTTTTCAATACAATATTAATTATTTTTTTCACTAATATCCTTAATAAATATCACTTTAGCTTTTCAATATAATATTAATACTAAGGTTAGTTTTGTAAAATTACTATTATCTCCTATCTATTTATTAGTTTTTCTTGGTCTGTGTAAAATAACCTAGGATGACACTCATTTTGGGACGGAGGGAGTATTTGATTATTCAGTGGCGGAGCTTCAAGAATTATTTTGAGGGGGCCAAAATACAAGTATCATTTAAGACTTAAGGCGTTTGGTACAAGGAAAATTTTTAGTTTTATGGGAATTTTAAGTTGGGAAAGTTTGTTTCCCATTTTTGGTTTATTTTTAAAAAAATAACATTTTCAGAAAACAATGTCTCCCGATAATTTTTTTGGCTAAGTTTCCCACAAAAAGATTCTCATGAGGGGGACGTGACAAACTAACTTTTTCAAGTTAAAAATTAAGTTTTACTTCGGTAAAAATATTACGTTACTCTTTTAAAACATTTAATGCGGTAAATAATTAAAATTTGTGGTAAAAATACTGTGTTACTCTTTTATTCCCAGAAAACTTAATATGACCAACCAAACAAATTTAGTCATTCTTAGGAATCATGATTCTCAAGATTCATGATTCCTAGGAATGATGATTTTTAGGCATGAAAAACTTTCCTTGTACCAAACGCCCCTTAAATGTTTTTGGCCCCTTAAATTTGGGGTCTTTGTTTTTCAGTTCCCAAATTAAAATTTTGTATTTTTTTAGTCCCTAAAATTTGTGAACTGTTTTTTTTTCTCTCCTGATTGATTTTTGGTGGTTTGAATGCATAATTTGTGACGATTTTTGACTGTAGGAAGGATTGAAAAAAAAAATTCACGAATTTGAAAACTAAAAAATACATATTTTAATTTGGGGGACTAAAAAAGACATACCCTCAAATTTGAGAGACTAAAAACATATTTAAGTCATCATTTAATTTAATTTTAATGTTGCAAAAAAAATTATCCTAAAATCTTTAAAACTAGGGTTAATTAAGTTTTTAGTCCCTAAACTTTTTTAAAATTCGGTTTTTAGTTCCTAAACTTTAGTTTGACTGGTCAAGATCTCTAAACTTTTTAAAAATTTGGTTTTTAGTCCCTAAACTTTTTAAAAATTCAGTTTTTAGTCCCTGAATTAATGAGATTTCAGGGACTAAAAACTGAGTTTTTAAAAAGTTTAGGGACTAAAAACCAAAATTTTAAAATGTTTAGGGACCTTGACCGGTCAAACTAAAGTTTAGGGACTAAAAATCAAATTTTTAGAAAGTTTAGGGACCTTGACCAGTCAAATTAAAGTTTAGGAACTAAAAACCAAATTTTGAAAAAGTTTAGGGACTAAAAACTTAATTAACCCTTAAAACTAATAATCGATAGTTATTTTAATTTCTAATATTATCAAAAGATAGTCATTTTAATCTTTAAATTATAAAAATTAAAATGATTTATATTTAATATTTTTACAAACTAAAATAATATTTTTATAATTCAAATAATTAAATTACTCAATATTCATTGTGTTAAGAATTAATTTGATATGTTACTTTATAGTAAATGAATAAAATCTCTTACTAAATCAAATCATAGCAAAATGAGATACTTTTATTAAATTAATTTGGATAAATTTATTTATTTATTGTCTTAATTTATGAAAATTAGTCAAGTAAAACTATTTGCTAAAAGAAATGAAGACAAACTTGTAAGCAATTTTCTGCATCATACACTGTACAACATTAGACTTTGATATTTGCCAATAACGTAATGTGGGCAATGACACATTAACATTAACATTAGTCATTTGATTTTCTCACATTCTCCCTCTCCATTCACTGTAAATATATCGAAAGTGAGACCCAACACTACAAAATCAATAAACACATTGAAACATAAGCTAATGAGACAGTACAATATCTTTTATATTTTTTCTTTATTGTAAAATCCCTCATATTTTGTTATATAATATATGTATATATATACTCTTTTAAAAAAGTTTGGAGGGCCATGGCTCCGCCCAATCCCTTCTAAGATCCACCATTGTGATTATTATTATTATTATTATTATTATTATTATTATTTTGGATAATTGTCATCTATTTAACAAATTCCTCTCTTCATGTCCCTCAACAACCCCTTTTTCTTATCTAGATCTCACCCCAAAATCCATAATACCTAATACTAATCCACAAATCCCGTTGTCATGTTAGTCACCCCTCCACCAAGCATGTGATCAGAGATTGAGACCCACTTTATTTGAATCAGCCATAGTCACTGGATCACTACTTCATCTCCTGTGTGTAACAAACATGTGTTATCATGTTGTAATTTCTACATAGACATACCTCAAGGTATGTGTGGTTCTCTTTGTATGATTCATCACTATTTTTGGTGTTGTCTCCAGTATCAAATAAAGTGCTAGACAGTATTATTAAGTGCTTCTCAATGTATTTTATTATGGTGCTGTGTGGTCCCTATATTTTTTATTGCCTCTATTATTAGTATTATATATATTTGCGTCCCCTAAACGCCTGTTAAACCAATTCATCCGCCTCTTGTAAAGAGATGGAAGCAATACAAATATCTTAATTGCATTATTTACATAGTTAGCATGTGATTTTTCTTGTTAGATGCATGTTTCTTTATTCTTTGACATATGCAGTTATTGTCATAGTGGTGACATTAGTTTCGATTGATGATTTATGGAAGAAGTTTGGCAATTGGCAGGATGAGAAAGATGATGAAGAACCAGGAGATGGTTAGGGATTTTAGGGAAAAATTGAAGTGAGAAATGAGTGATTGAGGAGAACGCAGACGTGTTTTCACAACGAAAATTTTGGAAAAAATTTAGTCATATGTAACCTCATATAATGGAATTTGTCAAATTTTAATGAGAAAAAAAATGACCAGAAAAGTTTGCACACTTTATTAAAATTTTAATAACTAAAAATATATTTTTAAAATTTAGGAACTAAATAGCATATGACTCAAACTTAGCTAATTAATTTGTATTTTACCTTAAAAGAAGATTAAAAATTGAAAAAATGGGGAAAAAGCAAGAAAAAAAAATAGAGGTCACTAAAGGATATTATTGTTGTAGTTTTTAGAGGTATTCCAAAAGGCAAAGTCCCACATTATTTAATTGCATTATGTTTTGCTTGTTTATATATCAACTTATTTCTATGGCTTTCAAAGTGGCTAGTAGAAGGTGGAAGTCGCATGCATGAGATTGGATTACATTGACATGTTGTAGTGCAAACCTTGCAATAATGTATAGTTTGTAATTATTAACAAGTCCATTAAAAAAACATAAGAAATGAAACTAAAATACTATAAAGATGAGAGAAAACATTATAAAATAAAATAAATTAGAAACTAGTGTCCATGTAAGCATATCAAATGAATAAACCATAAAATTAGAAATTGTATCAATCGAGCACTTTAATCTTGCACTTTAATCCTTAAGATTTTAAAAACTGTTAATTAGTTTTTGACTTTGAAAAAGGATATTCATTTTAATGCCTTCTAATTGTTTTCCAATTTATTATCTTATGTTAAAGTAAATTTATAGTTTGATTACTAACAAATAAATACATCTTAATATAATAAGAATTTAATTTTCATGAACTTCTCATGTTTACATTATCAATCAATTAGAAATCAACCTAGATATGACTTTTAAAATAGTTTCAAAAGTCAACAACTTGCCATATACATAAATAATCTATGATTGAATGGCAATGTATTTATTATTATTATTATTATTATTATTATTATTATTATTATTATTTGCATTGTTAGTGTATTTAATTAAAACATGTAATAATATATTTATAAATACATCAATTTTTTGCTTAAAAGATATATATCATGTTTGATATGGTTTGAGATGTCCAACGTTGATTGAGTTCTGACATGTTTTCACAATGGCTCCATCTTTTAGCATGACCAAACTTTGAAGGAAATGGGATAAGTGCCTACAAAAACACTTCAATGTTCAAGTCAGTAGGAATTTTAACAAAGTAATAGTATATATACTATGTAATTGTTGTTTGTTGTATTTATAAGGATAACCAAGATGAATTAGAATGAATGACACAGGGCCCAAGGCCCTTTTTGGGGGGTGTTTTCACCTATTTTGGAATAAAATGTTATCAATTTACTCTTGAGTAAGGTATATTCTCATGTTTCAGGGAACAACAAAAGTTATCCTGGAACCAAGTTGCTTGTAATGGACTTTAGCCCATGTGTCCTTGGACCATTTGAGCTTGTTAGCATTTTAGGCTAAGGTGTTCTATTTTGACATGTTGGTCTCCTAGAGCACAATCTAAAACAATTGTCCCCTAAGTCACCTGCTTTCAAAGTAAGCATGTTAGGGTATTGTTTTGGTGTCAACATGAATATGCCTTAAGAGGTGAAGAGCCAATATTGGTTTGTTACTGGGGATTTTTGTCACATATGCTTGCTTGTTCGAGATGTTGATGCGCTAGTTAGTGGGACACATGTCCTTTGATTTGGGGAAGCTTTTCAAGCTTTGTGACAATTATGATGATAAACATTATGTCTCATAATGCAACCATGGTTATTTAAATTCATGTTTAGGTCTCTTTTTTGCCCTCGACTTTCTTATGGAAAAGACATTTTTACCCTTATAAAAAATGCTTATAAATAAGGGATCCTTCTGCATTTTTTGCATATGCTTCATTTGAGTGTTTCTCCTTATTGATGTTGAGGTGAAATTTAAGAAATACTTAAATATCCTTTTGGTCCTTAATTTAAATTTGGGTCTAGTTTCCTTCTTGGTTCCCAAAATTCAAAAGTGATTATTTTATTCCCTTTTAATTTGAAATAACTTACTTTTGGTTCTTAAGTATTTTTTTTAGTCATTTTAATATATGATAAAGATCAAAAGTGGGTTATTCTACCAACAAGTCATTGATCCGAGTGAAACTGAACTCGATTTTCTTAAGTAAGGTCTCGAAAAGTGACCAGCTAGGTTTCTCGGCAAAGATTAATCATAAATAAAACTGGTGGATACTCCGCACATGTCATGATAATAAAAAAAAATGGATTATTCTAAATTATAAAAATGAAAATAATCATTTTTAAAATTAAAAAACTGAAACAAAATTAGCTCAAATTTAAGAAACCAAAAATATATTTAAACTTTTACGAAATTGTTGTTTGATTGAGGGAGTAAGAATATTGGCACGCTTTTTAGGTGCTAAAATATATTGGACTCCCATAAGCTCACCAAAGTCAAGATAGTTGAATTTCTCTCCATAATTTGGGTAACAATGTCCAATTTAGCTTTTATTGTCCTAATTTTTCCCTTAAATTAGTCATCACTACAATTTTAAATTAGTCATTGGAAGAGAAAATTGGCGTTAATCATAATTAAAGGGCTAATTTGATTTCAATAAAAATAGAGACAATTAGTAATTTAGTATGATTCATTATATTTTTTAATATATCTAAAATAAGTGTTACAATTATCAGGAACAATATTGAAGAACCAAACAAAACATGAAAAAATATCACACTTCGACATTTATTAAAAATAGTTTTTATATTTACTTTTTTTTACAGAAGTTTTTTTTTTTTACTAAGGAAAAGGATCACGTTCATGCAGTATTATATTATCTTTATGTTATTTATAGTTGTTTATAGTATATTAACAAAAATCTATTCATTTTTGTTGAGTAAAAAATGTTTTCTTTTTTAATAATAACTTTCTGGGAATAAGGCACAAGCGTGATAAAATAAATTAAAATAAAATAAAATTTGAGATGTTGGAAAAAGGAAAATATTTATTAATTAATACAGAAAAAGGAGGATAGTTTAAAATTTTCTTATTAGATTAAAAAAAAAATCTACATTTATATATTAAATTTGAAAACTCGTTTAATCTCATGCTATGAAGTCATGTGTCATGAATTTTTACATTAAATCAAATAAAAATAATAAAACCAAATTAATACTAATTTATTTCTTAATTAGTTATTTAAATAAAGGAAATTTTCACTTTTCAATTTTCATTATTCCACTAATCAATATTGATTTTTTTCAATTAACATTAAATGTAACAGAATATCTGTAAATTATTATTAAAATAATTTTTGAAAATATTATTATCATTAAATTGATTTTTTATGAATTAATTAACTTGTACATATTTTAATATAATGTGTACATTGGATTAATTATGTTTTTAGTCCCTAAACTTTTTCAAAATTTGATTTTTAGTTCCTAAACTTTAGTTTGACTGGCCAAGGTCCCTAAAATTTTTAAAAATTCGATTTTCAATCCTTGAACAAAATTTTGACCGGTCAAAGTCCCTAAATTTTTTAAAAATTTGGTTTTTAGTCCCTAAACTTTAAAAAATTCAGTTTTTAGTCCCTGAATTAATAATAATTTAGGGACTAAAAATTGAATTTTTAAAAAGTTTAGGTACTAAAAACTAAACTTTTAAAAAGTTTAAGGACTTTGACCTGTCAAACTAAAGTCTAAGGACTAAAAATCGAATTTTAAAAAAGTTTAAGGACCTTGAATAGAAATTAAAGTTTAAGAACTAAAAATCGAATTTTGAAAAAATTTAGGGACTAAAAACTTAGTTAATCCTTTTATATTTTTATAAATATACTCGTATTGCACAGGTCACGACGTCACGTGGTTCTCGCTGGAGAGAAGAATATGCCAAAACTAAAGAATTTATAAGCCGTTAGCGTTGACAATGACCTTTTGTAAACGACAGACCCGTGTTATATCTATATTGTTTTTTTGGGGTGAAAGTGTTATATCTATATTGAGAACACTATATTACAAAGATATTTATAGCCACCGATTTCTGTAAAACTCTATACAAAGATTATTAATATCGTGTATTGAGCTTTTTTTCTAGGATGAACGCATATATTTAGTAGTCTCAGATCGACCTTTTTCTTTAAAGTTTGGTGACCATATATTTGAGACTTGTCTTTTTCATTAGATAAGTGATGTAATGTGGTAATGTCGAAAAGGCAATTTCCAACTAAATTGTGTGCATATTTTCTTATAAAGAAGAAACTTTTATATGTTGTATATAGATTTAAAATTTAGAATGATTGAGGGATACAGCGAACACTAATACATAACAACGAAAGGGCAATAAAAAATATGATCGAGAATATGAGAGAAAAGTGATAAATTAATAATTATTAAATTCAATGAGTGGAAAGAAGGGAAGGAAGAGATTGATGATTGTGTTCATACAAAGACACTAACAAATTTAGTGATAGTGTAGATGCAAAGTTAAGTATATTAGCACATTGAAGAGGGAATATCATATGGGACACAGCTAAGCCTTCCACCATATGACTATATATGCCTCTAACCTTCTACTGTAAGATATTCCCTGCATTTTGCCATAATTTAATTGCTGTCTTTTTATTTTGCTTCATATATCTACCATTTGCATTTTCATCTTCTTGTTTATCAACTTTATTCAGACGTATTTCACAAATTTTGGCTTCTTGTTTCTCTCTCTCTCTTTATTAAGTATGATAAAGTTATATTGGGGCCAATTATTACCTTAACCGAGATTGAATGATTCTCTTAAAAACGTTAAAGATACTTTTCATATATCAACTTTGCACTTTTAAATAGAGTAATTTTTTTGTTGAGTATTTTTTTTTCTTGAGTATTGCTACGATATCTAAATTTGAATTTGTATAATTTCTCTTTCTAAAATGAAGACAAATGAAATAAATTTAATCTCCAGGCTCATGTGATAGGAAAAGTATTTATTTTAAAAATAAGAAATTAGTCGCTAACTTTCGGTTGAAAAATACCAGGGTTCACTCAAAAGAATAAGAGAAAATGTTTTATTAATTAAAAAAGGTATTGATATCAGTAATTTCTTTTCTTGAGTATAGGAATTGTGGGCAATGCATCTTCGCCATTGTCATGGTGTCTCAGTTGAGTCGCTTCTCCAGCAGTGACACCCTCGTTCTTTGTTCATAATTGTCACTCCATCCTTTGTGTTAGTTTTGGACAGAGCCAATTTGTTCATCCCATCCTTTTCTTTAGCTTGTAAACAATGGGGCTTGACCCATAAGTGAGATTGGAGGTTAAGGTTGTGCAGAGGTGTGGTGCGTTTGTCGAGTGATTCAGATCTTGTGTATGTTGTTTTCGGGGGAATAAAGAAGAAAGAGAATGGTGGTTTGGGTGAGTTTTTTTTAAGATAGGGTTGTAGTTGAAAAAAGAAAGGTGAACTGTCACTTTGGTCCCCGAAAGTATAATCCACTGTCACTTAAGTTTCTGAAAGTATGAAAATGTCACTTTAGTCCCTGAAAGTGCAATTTGTTTGTCACTTTAGTCCTTTTGATAAAAAAAATTCTTTAAAATTAACGTTTGTGCCTACATTACACGTTATCTAACTACATGAATAACATGTCACATAAGTAAATAGCATATCACGTAAGCACGAACGTTAATTTTAAAGAATTTTTTTTATCAAAAAGACTAAAGTGACAGACAAATTGCACTTTCAGGGACTAAAGTGACAGTTTCATACTTTCAGGAATTTACGTGACAGTGGATTACACTTTCAGGTACTAAAAAGGTAGTTTACCCAAAAAAGAAATTGATGGAGTGGGCGAGAAAATGTTAACTTTACCAAATAGTGAATCTAAAATATAGGAAAGGTATTTTAATGGCTAGGATTATGGTTTGAAGGTGATTTGTTTTTGCATTGGTTGTGGATTGGTGGTGTTTGGATGGAGGTTTGGTGGCTCATAGGTTTGATGGAGCCAATGGAGTCTTACTTTGGTGTGTTATGGCTAAGTATGGGGTTGGAGAAAGAACAATTGTATTGTACCTTGTAATATTCAGTCAGTTTCATTATAGGAGTTTCATTATAGGAAGAAGATAGGAACTAAGAAAATGAAGGGACAAAAGGAAGGAGAGAGAGAGATGAGCTTGACATCATTTCGGTGGTGTGTCGGAACTTCAATGGTAGCTTTGATGATGAGCAAGGGAGCATGAAGGTTGGGATGTTAAATAATTGATTTTAGGAGTAGTTGAAAAAATTAAATATTACTTAAAATGATTATAAATATTAAAAAATTATTTAACTGAATAATTAATAAAAGAATAAATTATTACAAAAATGTATAAGACATGTGACATAATAAGAAAGACATGTTAAAAATCTCTTCCACTAATCAATTGAAATATATAAATATAAAAAAACAATATCAAATTTCAATAGATTGATTAATTATTTTCATAATAGTTCTTGACTTTCTTTGAAGGCTGATTTTTAAGCAAGATGGATTTGACTTTGAAAATCTTTATATACAAATTAATTTTACTACAAAGAGACTTAGGGTGTGTGTGAAACTTTGTTCTTATCTAACTCAAAATTTAAATAGGATTATTTATTTAAATTCCACCTCGACTTGATAATAAAAAGATTGAGTCAACCTGATTTATTAACGTAATATATAAATCTTAACATTATATGGTTAAATTGTAGAATAAAAGGAGTATACAACTTAAATTAAGGTATATTTTATATGAGCAATGAGGTTAGATAGTAAGAAATGTTTATAAATTGATTTTATATATTCATTTTTTTTTCATTCATATTATAAATTGATTTACATTCATCTAACCATAATACAAAACCAAAGAAAAAATTATCATGCAAACTTTAGTTAGTTTATTATAGCAATTCTAATGAAGTAATTCTCATGAATCGTTAAAATTAATTTATATAATTTTATACATTTTTCTATAGTATCATATGATTACCAAAAAATTGCTGGTTCGAGTGGTATTGGACTCTGTACCAATAACATGGTAACAAAAAAAATATAATATCATGTGATTTTGATTATTTATTTTTTGCAAAGCAATTTTTAAATATAACCAAACATTTTTTTTAAATATTTTCTGAAATAACATTCTTGATAATATGATTCTTGAGATTTTGTTTTGAAGTGTGAGTTTAATCATAATTATTAGTACAAATAAGAGTTAAATATAAAAGGAAGGAATTTATTGCATCGAAGTAGTGACTTATGGTATGAATTTTGTTAAAGAGATATATCAAAAAAAAAAATGTTAAAGAGATATACTTACATTTAATATCAAGTATCTAACTAAGAATCTCTCTTGAAAAAAAATACATATGAAAAAATTTATGAATGCCAAAGATTAATTTGTAATTTATAAGTTATTTCAATAGCATTTGGTATCGATATTAATATTAAGTTTAATTTTTATACACTTTTAGTATAAAAGTTTTATATTATCAATTAATGATTTTTTAATATAATTTTTAAAATAATTATTATAAAAAATAGTAAATTTATCATACAAGTAATCAATGAAGATTACAAGTAACCAATGCGTGTGTCATTTAAAGTTGATGGAAAGATTGAGAAAATTTATCCGCCAATCACATTTACAATTTTTTTTTTTTATATCAGAATCACATTTTACAATCAGGTACGAATTCCGTATTACTCTCAGGTGTTTTTCCTTTAATATTATCAATTTTTTATAGTAATTAAAAAAATGTTTTTAAAAGTAAAAAAATCACATCAAATCTTACCTACTGCAAATTTGAATGAAAATTGACCATATCAAGAAGGACAGAAAAAGAAAATCCCAACAATTATGCAATTACCATTTGAATTACGAAAGGGCACAAATTAAAGCATATAGGAACCATGCGTGAGGTGCAGAACTAGAAATAATTAAAACTCAGAAAATAGTACTAACAAATTAACAATTGGGGGTAGATACGCGCATGAAATAAATTGCACATGTAATATTTCATATACATATATAAATATTAAAATTATTTTTATTATTTGTTCAATTCTTTGGTTTTGAAAGAGGTAGAGGCAATTCCTAGAGAGAGAAAGAGACAAGAAAAAGAGATTGGAGAAGAGAAGAAGATAACAAGCTCTGCTCAAAAAAATTCGAAACTCTCTGTAAGTTTTCGTTTTCGCTTCCTTCTTCTTTTTTCTCTTAGTTTCGCTCACTTTGACTTGTGAGTGAAAAATGGATTCTTTTTGTGTTACAGAGTTTCAGTTTTGAATTTGAGAAGGAGGGTGTCCATGGATTAGATTCGCTGACCTAATTTCTTTTTCGCTTGCTTTGGTTCATTTCCAACACTACCAGGTACTCAATCTATCTACTTTTTTCCTTTTTTATTATGAAATTTTGCTATATAGTTTATCAATTTCCTGTGTTTGATTTTTGTTTTTCAATGAAAATAAAAAATTCTGGGTCGGGTTCTGTATCATTTGAATTCACTCTATTTGTTTTTTTTTTTTTTGGGTAAAAGATGATGTTGTCGAAAATGGAGGCTGGGAAGAAGAGTGGTGGGGGTTCTGGTAACCAGAAGAAGTTGTTAAAGGATGTAGAAACCATAAACAAAGCTTTATACTTGGATAGAAGCTCTTCAAGGAGTTCAATATCTGGTGCAAATTCTAGATCTAAATTCACAGGGAAACCTCAGTTGCCTGATCCCAAATCAAAGTCTAAAGCCAGTGGTGATAATAGTGATAGTGTTCAAAAGGATAAGAAGTCTATATGGAACTGGAGGCCATTAAGGGCCCTTTCGCACATCCGAAATAAGAGGTTCAATTGTAGTTTTTATCTGCAAGTTCATTTGATTGAGGGTTTGCCTCCCTCTTTTGATGATGCTAGCCTTGCTGTGTACTGGAAGAGGCGTGACGGGGTTCTCGTGACCCAGCCGGCCAAGGTGATTCAGTGTGTGGCTGAATTTGAGGAGAAGTTGACCTACACTTGCTCGGTGTATGGCAGTAGGAGCGGACCTCACCATTCTGCGAAGTATGAAGCAAAGCATTTTTTGCTCTATGCCTCGCTTCTCAGTGAGCCCCAGATGGATTTGGGGAAGCACCGGGTGGATCTGACGAGGTTGCTTCCTCTCACTCTGGAGGAGCTTGAGGAGGAGAAGAGCTCGGGAAAGTGGACTACTAGTTTTCGATTATCGGGAGTGGCTAAGGGTTCTGTGATGAATGTCAGTTTTGGGTATATGGTGGTTGGTGATAATGCTGGTGCTACCAGAGATAGTCATCATACTTCTCCTAAACCATTGACCTCCAGGCAGAATAGTTTTGCTCCAACAAAGCTAGATGTTAAACCCAGACAGTTTGATGGAAGCAGCAGGATGAGACGTGCCACAAGTTTGCAATACGAACCTCAAGCTTCAGATGAGGTAAAGGATCTTCACGAGGTATTGTCATTAACTAAGTCAGCACTAGCCAGCTCAATAGACATCTTATATAAGAAATTGGATGAAGAAAAGGCATGTAGTCCTCTGGATGATGAGGCAGAACTTGATTCGTTCACAGAAAATCTTGGGCCAATAAAGCCAGATGCCTATGCTTCTGATCTTGGAAAAGAAAGGCTTGAAGAGCATGCGACTAAGGATGAAAATACATCTCCAGTGCATGACAAAGAAAAGCTGGAGACAGTTAAACCAGATGGCTATCCTTTACCAGATTTTGGAAACAAAAACCCTGAACAGTGTCATGATAGTGAATTTTTTGTTGTCGATAAGGGCATAGAACTTTCATCAAACGAACCTGTTAAACTAGAGGAATCTGCCATAAAGGCTCCTGACGATGCTTCTACAGTTGATACTGCCTGTACCCCTGGTATATCAGGTATACAAATATCTTCTGAAGATAGGGTTAAACATGATTTTCTGGATGAGGCAAATGATAGTTCTAAGGATCAAGCAGTGGTAGAGGAATTTGCTAGCATAAAGGCTCCCGAGGATGCTTCTACAGTTGATACTGCCTGTACCCTTGGTATATCAGGTATACAAGTATCTTCTGAAGATAGTGTTAAACATGATTTTCTGGATGGGGCAAATGGCTTGGACACTAATGAGCTGCTCATGCAAGAACTAGAATCTGCTTTAAATAGTGTCTCGAATTTGGAGAGAGTGGCACTAGAATCTCCTAACACTACAGAAGCAAAATTGGAACATAAAATGACAAAGTCACATAGCTTGGATGATGTTACAGCATCTGTTGCCACTGAATTTTTAAGCATGTTAGGCTTAGACCATAGTCCAATGGGCATGAGTTCTGAAAGCGAGCCCGAGTCTCCAAGAGAGCTACTTTTAAGACAATTTGAGAAGGAGGCTCTGAATGGGGGCTTCTCTTCTTTGTTTGATTTTGACATGAACTATGATAATGAAGCAGATGGTGGCTATGATGCTTCTGCTGCTTCTGAGCAGTGGAACCTTTCTGAAGGTGTCGAGTCATCATGCTTCTTGCAAGATCTGCAGGAGGAGCATCTAGTTGAGTCTCAGGATGTGAGGAGCAAACAGAGGGCTCAAATGCTAGAAGACTTGGAAACAGAAGCCTTGATGCGTGAATGGGGTTTGAATGAGGAGGCTTTTCATCATTCTCCACCAAAAGATTTTGCTGGTTTTGGAAGTCCAATTCATTTACCACCTGAAGAGCCTCCCACATTGCCTCCTCTTGATGATGGGTTGGGCCCTTTTCTTCAGACAAAAGATGGGGGTTTTCTACGCTCTATGAATCCCTCACTTTTCAAGAATTCTAAAAGTGGTGGGAGCTTAATCATGCAGGTATCCAACCCTGTTGTGGTACCTGCAGAAATGGGTTCTGGGATAATGGAGGTTTTGCAGTGTTTGGCTTCGGTGGGAATTGAAAAGCTCTCAATGCAGGCAAAGGAGTTAATGCCGCTTGAAGATATCACAGGGAAGACAATGCAACAAATAGCATGGGAAGCTATGCCTGCCTTAGAGGGTGCAGAGAGGTTAGTCTACCCTGTTTGTATCACTGCTCTTGGAGTGAGTTTTTAGTAGTCATTCCTAAATGTTTTGCTGATTGAATTCTGCTTTGCTTTATGTAGGCAATGCCATTTGCAGCATGATCCAATAACAGGGAAAGACAGTGCTGGTGTGCAAACGGAGTTGAAAGGAATGCCATCTAAACAAAAGTCTGGCAAGTTTAGTTCAAGAACAGTGGCCAATCAAACAGGCTCAGAGTTTGTTTCATTAGAAGACCTTGCTCCATTGGCTATGGATAAAATTGAAGCACTTTCAATGGAGGGTTTGAGAATCCAATCTGGGATGTCAGAAGAGGAAGCACCATCAAACATCGTTGCTCAGTCTATTGGAGATATTTCAGCTCTCCAGGGCAAGGGGGTTGATATTAGTGGGTCCCTTGGCCTGGATGGAGCTGCTGGTTTGCAGTTGATGGATGTAAAAGACGGTGGTGATGGCGGTGACAGTGTTGATGGGATGATGAGCCTATCCTTAACTCTTGATGAATGGATGAGGCTGGATTCAGGTGAGATTGATGATATAGATAATATCAGCGAGCACACTTCCAAACTTCTTGCAGCCCATCATGCCAACTCTTTTGACTTCATTCGTGGGAGTTCAAAGGGAGAGAAGAGACGAGGCAAAAGCAGAAGATGTGGTTTGCTAGGAAACAATTTCACAGTAGCATTAATGGTGCAACTCCGTGATCCTCTGAGAAACTATGAGCCGGTCGGAACACCAATGCTTGCTCTTATACAAGTTGAGAGAGAGTTCATGCTTCCAAAGCAAAGAATTTTCAATAGTGTGTCCGAGATAAGGAAAAACTTTGATGAGGATGACGAGAACGAAATCGTAGCGAAGGTGGAGATGAAAGACACCAAGAAAGAGGAGATAAATTCTGAAGAGGAAGAGGCCATTCCTCAGTTCAGAATCACTGAAGTCCATGTGGCAGGTCTGAAGCCTGAGCCTCAGAAAAAGAAGCTTTGGGGCACTTCAAGCCAGCAACAGTCCGGTTCTCGCTGGTTGCTTGCTAATGGAATGGGGAAGAACAATAATAAGCTTTCACTGATGAAGTCAAAGGCTGCATCAAAATCTAATGCTCCAGTTACCACAAAGGTGCAACCTGGTGACACCTTGTGGAGCATATCATCTCGTATTGATGGCGCTCGAGGAAAATGGAAGGAGTTGGCAGCACTAAATCCACATATAAGAAACCCCAATGTCATTATACCATGACACTTGAAGTCCACAACTTAGATTCTTGTCATCTTTTGGAGTTGTCAATTTCATCAAGCCATGTGATTCTGAACTCCTTGTCACCCAGGAACCTGTGCTAGGGCATTGTTTGGTTTTGTTATAGCATCAATGAAATTGGACTGATCCTTAAATAATTGCAAAGTACCAGATACAGAGAAAACATGATGGATTTTGTGTATTTTGCTGTAGGCACATTTTTCTTTTGTAAAGTCGCTTGTAACTTTTGCATGCACCTGTTGTATTTATGTCCTCTGGAAGCAGTGTTTGTTTGTTACATGGGGTAAATTATATTGCAGTCCACAAATAGGTGGATTATTCTTGCAGAAAATGTTAATTATAATTGCAAGTGCAAATTTAAGCTGCACACTTTGTGGTCTCATCCATTTGATAAAATGTCTGCTGTTTGGTTGATTTTGAAAAACCATTTATGTCTGGTTGGTTTTGAAAACCATTCTCAAATGTTAATCCTCGTTGTCTTGTAATTTTAGGGGTGTTATACTTTGATTTATTTTAATATGAACTTTGACATTGATGAATAACTATCAATGTGTCTCTTATTTAGAGTAATCAGTAATTAATTTTAAATTTCTTATTCATTTTAGTATTTAAAGTTAAATTTATTAGTATACATTCAAAACTAATTATCAATAATGTCAATTGTCAAGAATCACAGAGGGAAAAAAATCTTTAAAAATGTTTATATTAAAAATAGATTCAAATGTTAAAAGAAATTCATCTCTTAATGCAGAGAATTGTATATTTTAAAATAAAAAACATCTGGTAAAATATACTATTTTCACTTTTAGTTCTTGTAAAATATAATTGTTTATAATTCTTGTAATGTATAAATCCTCTCATTACAGGAAACGTAAATGCTTACGTGACTTTATGATTCATGGAAACCTCATGTTTATATGGCAATGTCAAATGACATATCTAGTCCAATAAACGGCTTAGATTGGTTATATCACCGGTTCATGACCCAACTGTCGGACCGGCTAGTCCAAATCGATTTTTAAAACTATGTTCGTGGATTCTTTCAACACTACTACTACTACACCTTCAATTGTCCCTTTTCTTGCCTCGCACTCGCATGACTAACATAGATAGTCGAATTTTGAATTTTGTTGTATGATTTGCCACATATGTTTATTGTTGATGGTGTCTTTCCTTTTAGATGTATGGTTTGAGATTTTGATTTGATTTCCCATGGTTTCCACCTATGGATCGCTTGTTTGCTGTGATTTGTTCCATCATCCATGAACATGGTTTCATTATTTGATGTGATTAGTTTTCAACTGATAAACCTTACTGCTTAGATTAGAAGTGAAACGGAGGAAAGAAATTAAAAAAAATATATATAAAAAATAGAGTGTAAAAATGTGTTATTTGAATGAATAAAATTAGGAAGAAAGGAAATAAAAAATTCTCTACTTATTCAGATGAGTAACAAAGTGGGTAAAAGAATAAATAAATTATATAAAAGTATTTTCATACTCATTAAAAAATGTAATTTTTTACTGTTAATTTTTTCTTAACACAATTATTTATTATTTTAAAATATTTATATTATAAAAAAATATTTAATGTTTAATTTTTTATTTTAGAAAAAAAAAAAAACGAGAGATGCACCAGAAATCATCACTAATAATGGCTGAGTTTGTTTTCGGGTTCAACATGCCTCAAAAATTATGTTCAACATGCCTCGGAATGCATGATTTGTGTAAAAACACACTAAATCTATAGCATGCTAGCAAACGTGAAAGAAAATTGCGAACTAAGAATATTATGACAAGCACAAATGAAGCCTGCTGCACAAATGTTATCAGGTACTAAGAACATAAATATCCCAATGCAGGACAAAGGTTAGAGAGACGTTCAGAACCAGAAAACTATCAAAAATATTAAATAATTCTATCCCCATTAAGAAGTTGACAAGACCAAACTAGTGAAACCTACGATGCACCAACATGGCACAACACAGAATGCCTAAGCAACTAACTAGTTAGCAGTCCAGCATGATTTACAGGGGTGTGATACCTAACCCCACATCCCTATGATATCAAGGCCTTGCTCTCTTATTGCTGCATGAGGGGCACTTGTAGTGTTTGATGTGCTCAGCCCGAGCAGGAGTGATCTTCACACACTTGCCATGAAACCACTTCTCACATATGTCGCAACAAATCCAGAACTCATCAGATGCATAGTTCTCCCCACATGCGCCACACAAGGTCTCCCCATGCTCATCATCGTCTTCTTCATCCAATCCCTCATCCTCATCCTTCACTGGCTTTGAGTACTTCACGGGTTCAGATCCTCGCTGTTTTTATTTTGTTCCATAGAGCAGACAAATAGGTAAAAATGACATTTTATGAAGGAAATAAATTAACAAGTAAACAGCATGTCAACCCTATTTAGCATATTATGATAATAAGACATTTCCCACTTCTATTCAGACCATATGGATCTTCAATAGTGACAAGAGTATGAACAATAAATAGTGCAATTAAGATACTAAAAATGATTAAAAAAACAGAAAAATACAAGGATGAGCGGAGTTAACAGGATGTTTTCTTACCCCTTTAGAACCAGACTTTGATTTGTTGCCGTTGGGGTCTGATGACTTCTCCTTTGCCTGTTTCTTTGCAGATCCAGTTACAACCTCAAATATTGTAGGCAGATCATTAATCATAGTGAACAGGCGTTTCCTGCACGAAGAATTACATGTAACCACTGATCAGGATATAAATCACAAGTACATTTGCTTTGAATGAACATTTTTTTTCATCTTGCTAACTTTTACATACATCAACATATAAATTCTGTATTCCAACACACATACATATATTTTACTGCTAACTAGTCATGAGGGGCATGTAGACCCATGCATGTATATAGAAATTTTATTGTCGTCAGCTTGTCATGTAGACCCATGCAAACAATGCAAGTGTCAAACCCCTTTTTTCTATAAAGAGAAAAGCTTAGAATCTTAAATGCAAATTCTTAATGAGATATCATTCTTTCCTGATGAGTACACATGACAAACAAGTATGCAAAAAAGCACCGAATTGTTGATGAAATAGATCAATTGCAAAAACCATTTTGATCCAGTAATAAGCAAAGGAGAGATAATGAATGACACAGGGCATAAAAAAAGAAAGCTCTAACCTACAAGTGGTATACAGATCATGTTAATCTCATGATGGCTTGTCTTGACTGAAAATATTTCCATATAAAATATACTTATTCAGGCATCATATTTCAAGTCAAACAAATAATCAGAAGATATACTGCATTGATACAAATGAAGGGTCTATGTTAAAATATTTTTCCATTAACTAAATCTCTACTGAAAACACGATGCAGACACAAATCAATACTGCCACATAAGAAATATAAGTTCAGAAGTAAAAGGCAATGGCATGCATTCAAAACATGTTCTCATCCAGCACCTGAAACAATTCCAGAGAGAATAAGATAATAAAGGATCAGAGAAAAGAACTATTATACCTGTCAGCTTTATCAAATCCAAATCTTGCCCCAAAGTAGAAAGCCACTGATTGTAGCCATGCATCACTGTGAACAGCAACTAAAGATAGCCAGTCCTTTTCTTGCATCCCATCCCTAGCAAAATTTATGCCCAATGCTGGCTCGGGAATTTCTGGAGGAACTTCTTCAGCAGGCAAATTTACTTCCCATTGTTCAGTGGGGAATCCATACAGACATAAATTCTCCTTTTCTGATGTACAACAGGTAAACAAATAAAGCATCAATAAATTTTACAATGTAAACTTGTTTGATAAACCGCATATTGCAAATTAGGTTTTTGAGATACATGCAAAAATACTAAATACTATAATGAAATGAAAAGAAATTCAACATCTAATTTTAAGTTGAATATTACCGAGAGAATGAAGCTGCCAACTAAGTAAGAAAGAAAACAACAAAGAATATAATTAGCTCCAGCTATTAAAACCAATAATACAACACATGTTAGGGAATTAGTCTCACTTATTGAAAGCAGAATAGAGAAATACAAAATCCAGTCCTTCAAAATTTTCATAATCCCAAAGTAATAGATAGAAGTAAGCCAAAATCTTCATTCACCACATATGGTTGATTCAAAGTCTGTAAAATATCTAAATCAAATGAGTAAAACTAAGTAACCAAGTGCTCCTAAACCATAAAATATCTTAGAATGGCGAACTTGTACACAAACCCATGTATACTACAAAAAAGAATATGGAAGTGACAAAAGACATAAAACAAGGTTGTCACTCAAACTCAGATCCTACCTATGGTTGGAAAAAGGAGCAACAACAACGACAAAAGCGAACCGGAAATTAGTTTGATGCATTCAGGAAACTAAAATTCTGGAATATCTATAGATTCCCAAAATTACGTTCCAGAAATTAGTTTCCAGGATGAGTATTTTTGTCACAAAAAAAAAAGAGTACAAAAACGCGAAAGGGGCTGCTAAGAGAAAAAAAAGGAGTTTGTAAATAGAATCCCCCAAAAAAGCCCAAATAATCTTAATCAAAACAGTTTAATACAATCAGAATTCAGAACATAAACTATAGATCAGAAAAAGCAAACCATATATTCAAAATCACAAGTACCCCATCCATAAAGACCAAAGAAAAATGCATAACAAGTCTACCCAGCAAAGCTACAATGCACCATTACCCAACAGCAAGGTTAATCAAAATCACAAAATACTAAAAATTTTCTTCAATGACTCAATTTGCCATTTCATCAAATCGTCAGCTCAACAAGTTCACACATTCACACACACACACAAAAGCAGAACTCACTCCATGGTCATTAAAATTTTAAAAAGAAAAGAAAAAAAGGCCAATTTTCATGACTCACACAATGCAGTAAAATGAGTAACCAACCGTCACAGAACAAATCACAGACACCGAACACTTCAAAAAAAAAAACGACAAAACACAATCACAATTGGACAGTCAAAACACGCAAAAATAAGAAGAAAACGAGCGCAAGAGAGAAGAAAGGGCTAAACCCTAACCAGGATCGCACTGCTGGTAAAATTCCTCAACATCTGCACACAAAAAAAAATAATAATAACAATAAATAAATAAATAAAATTTAGTGTGTAGAATTAAAAAAAAAAAAAAAAGAGAATTTAGAGAGAGAGAGAGAGAGTGAGTGACCAGTGGTGAGGGCCTTGATCATGCCGGCCCTGCGGCCCTTGAAGTCCCGGAAAACCTCTTCGACGGTGCGAGGGTTGTACTGTCCGCCACCGTCCATTGCCCTGCTACTCCTCCACAACGGCAATGCAAAGAGAGGTAATTTGAAGCAGCAAGAGGGGAGTGTAGAGTGTAGAAGAAATAAATAGAGATAATTTGAAGGGGTGTGTTTAGGATTTCCTTCCCAGCACCATAAATAAAAAGAGAGGGAAGTAAAAGCAGATATACAGGATGTGCCATGTGGGATTCACAAATTATTAGTATATGGAGTGTACCTCCAGTCTCCACTGTCTTTATCAATTTTTATGAGATACTTTATTTTTATTTTTTTTAAATTGAAATTTTGACCATGTAAAAATTGACTAAAATTACTTGGTAGTCAAATTGAGTTTATGGAAACAATTAGAAGAGGTATATTTGTTTTGACCTTGAAAGTATTTTAACATCCGTTGAACTCAATCTAAAAAGATGCATTTTTTTTTAAACCATATAAATGATGCAGTGATATAAGATCCCGCCGCATTCATATGTAAAAAAATGATCTGACCCATGACAAAAAAAATGTGTCAGTGGGAAATAATCAAAACAGAAGAAACAAAATTACAATCTTAAGGAAGAGTAACATTTTAAGACATTTTAAGTATTTCCAAATGTAAAAATAAACACATTTTAAGACATTACAATATAAGATCTATATTCGACAATTGACTTATCGAAGAGTGACACATGTTGAATAAATTTTACACGAGATAACACTTTTCTCAAACAAAGTCTAACAAGGTAATATTTGATACATAAAATCTTTTATTTCTAACTTAATTAATTATTTTGGACTTTTTAGAATTTTTATAAAATGTTTGATTATTATTTAAATTTATATTTCTTAATAATGATATATTTATAAGAGTTTAATGACTATGCATTGACAGTGTAAAATAGTTATACACTGTCATCCAATCATAAATCATCGTTTGAATGATTTTTAAGATAATTATTGTAAAAGTCAACAAACTTACTATATATGGGTGGTTGTGATTGGAATTTACACTGTCAGGGCCCTTTTTCTCTATTTATAATTAGTTATTACAAGAATGTTTAAAATTTTTATAATTAATTGTTAAAGTAAAGTTTTATTTCTATTTATAAACGTGAAAAAGTTTTGTTCCTATTTATTTACAAATTAGCATTCTCAAAAAATATTAATGTATGAGAAATATTTTTATTCTTTTTCGTCAAACTAAGAAAACTTGTAGTCTCCTTTTTTTTTTAAAAAAAAAAAATGTTAAAACATTCATTGTACTAAATGTCACTTAAAAGATTGGCTAAATTGCAATTTTGATCCCCTAGTTTTTAATTGTAACATTTGGTTCCCTAGTTTTACAAATTGACGATTTTTGTCCCCTGTTAGATTATTAACTAATAATTGTGATTAGTAGAGTTATTAATTTAATTATAATTAATTAAAAATCACTAATTATTAAAAAACTTTAATCAAAGATTATTAACCCTAACCTCTTCTCCTCAACCTCTCTTCCCGAACCCCTTTTCCTCAACATAAACTTTAATTATAAAGTTTTTAATAATTAATAATTTTTAATTAATTTTTTATTAACTTAATAACTCTACTAATCATAATTATTATTTAATAATCTAACAGGAGGACCAAAATCGTCAATTTGTAAAACTAAGGAGACCAAAATCATGAATTTAGGAAACTAAGGGGCCAAAATTGCAATTTAGCCTAAAAGATTCACCAAAAAAAAAGTCACTTAAAAGAATTATGTTGACTCATAAATTGAAAACTTGACTTTGACCCGATCAACATCATATAGGAAAAATCTTTTTAAAAAGTATATAAATGCTATTAATTTTTATAAAAAATCTACTTAGAAGAAAACCATAAACATATTAAAGAAAGTGAGTGTTGTCGATGTTGGAAGAGGTTGGAAATCTAGAAAGGGGTTGAATAGATTCCAAAATCTTTAGCAAATTCTTTCAATTTTTCGATTACAATTTCTTATCCCTTTTATTTACCAAGATTTTCTTAAAAACAATTTTTAATTGTAAGGGTTTAAAAACAAAATTAAGAAAACTATTTACAAATCAGTGAATGAAAATCCTTTGAAAAATCGTCTTGACTAAATGAACCAAATGTTGAAATTAGAAAGGTAACGAGTAAGATTCAAGGAGACACGAATTTTATACTAGTTCGATCAAACGATCTACATCCAATTATCCAACAACCTGAGTTGGATTTCCACTATGAATTTCAAAGTATACAAATACTAGGCACACACAAGAAATTCAAAAACACCCTTCCTTCTTGAACCCTTCAAGAGGAAAAAAATAACCCTTGTGGAACCCTTCCGCAAGAACTTGAGAAACTCTAACTCGGACCTAAGCAACTCAAATTCAATACAAGCATAAAGAGTTAAGGAACGAGTTCACCTCATGAGATGATCTAGACTTTGTAGCATAAAGATGATCAATTGAATTTCCAATCCTTTGATCTTTATGTGAAAGATATGAATCTTGTAAAATAGAGATCAATCTCAGTCAAAAACCCTTAAGCTCTCTTCTCATAAGTCCAAGAAATATGATTTCGTAAAAAAGCTTATTGACTTAAGAAAGGGTGTTCTTATATATAATTTTTCAAAATTTAACAGCATTAATAGATTAAAACGACCATGTAATCGATTAAAGTGTTATTGACACTTCTAGGTTTTTGTCTGAGATCAATTTAATATGTTACATCTTCATGTAATCGATTAAATTGTTCTTAGTGATCCTTAGTTTTGATTCGGGATCAATTTAATTTGTTACATTTTCATGTAATCGATTAAATTGAAGTTTATTCTTTATGTAAGAATTTTACTTAGCCTATGGTAGTCGATTAAAATAAAAGCATTTTAATTCTTTCATAAACAAGTCATTTTTCTTTAATTACCTTATGTAATCGATTAACCCGAGTGATAATCAATTATATTGCAACTCAATTTACTTCCTAGCTAGTCAACACTTCACTATATGGTAATCGGTTACACTTTTCATGTAATCAATTACTATTTTACAAAAGTCAAAGTTTCAAAACAAGCTTAGTTTTCAACTAGTTATCTCTTAGCATGACATCTACAAACTTAGCTAAACTAAACCACACATGTCTATGCTAAAATAATCAATACAATGCCACATCTATTTATATGTTTGGTATGTGTCGCAACGTGGGTCGTGGCGGGACGGCGAGAAACATATAAGTTAAAAACAGAGGAGTCGCAACCATAGTTTATTAAGGAAAACTACGAAAAAACCTTTAGAAGAAAATGGTTTCGAAATCAGATTTTGGGTCCGGAGGCGATTACGCGTAGGGAATGTATTAACACCTTACGACGCCCGTCATGAAGACAGTTACCTCTAATTAAATGTGGGAAATTTTAATAACTTTAAAATTGTTTATTTTACCCCTCAAAATGAAAAAGAATATTTTTAGATGTTTTATTTATTGTTATTATTTTTTAACAAGAGAATTTTATTATTAAAAGGAAAAGTATTATTATAAAAAAGGGATTATTATTGTATTTTTGTTATCTTTTAAATTTATATTTTTTTTTTATCTTTTTAGCTCGACATCCCTACTCCTACGTATCTCCAGGTGCAATGGAGAATTCAGAGTTACATAATTCTTCGGTAGAAAACATTTGTGTGTTGATATTTTCTATCGTTTTGATCTTTTTAAATTTTTTATTTTAAAAGTTTTCATCATAATCAAATTAGAAGTGCATCCAAAGTGATTATCATTAACTTTTAATAGCTTTCACAATAACCAAATCAGAAGTGTATCCAAAGTGATTATTGCTAAACCTTTATATATTTTTATTTTTAACTTAAAAACTTTCATGATAACCAAATCAGAAGTACATCTAAAGTGGTTATCATTAATTTTTAATAGCTTTTGCAATAATCAAATTAGAAGTGCATCCAAAGTCACTATTACTAAACCCTTATATATTTTTATTAATGTAATTACTACTACTACTACTATTATTATTATTATTATTAACTTTTCAAATACTGCACATGAACACGTAATAACCAAATAACATAAGTATAAATTTAGTTTAATGACATTAAAACACAATAAAGTATCATAATAACGTAGAAAAGTAAAAAAGAAAAAAGAAAAAAAAAAAGTCATAAACAAAAGAATTAAAAGGAAGTGACGCAGGGAAGAAAAAGACAAACAATTTGAGCAATGAGATGACGAAACTTCAGGAACTAGCATTTATTTAAGAAAAGAAAACGGTGGCATCAGGATGAATTTAAAAGTATATAACATAAAACAACTAAAACATGATAGAATAGAAAACAAAGATCAGTGAGTAAACACTCAAACCTATTGACGGTATAACTCGAGCTGCATCGGAACAAACACCTACACTGCTATCCTTTTGTCCATATAAGGAGCAATAGTGCAAGATTTGTGGGCTTTGTGCTTCTATAGCCAGAGAAAGGATGGTCATGCATGGTGCAGGGGTTCAGGAAGATGACTTGCATGATAGAGTTGGAATGACTTGTGGTTGTTGTGTTACAAACTGTAGTGACTGAGTTCTGAGAGCAAGTTCATGGGTTCATGGTGTGCCATTTTTGTTTGGGTGGAAACTGCTACACACTGATTTGTTTTTGTGATGGAAGATGATGAGAAAATGTGGGTTCGGTGAAGGAGAGGAGAAGAAGCTTCAGAGGACTTTTTTTTGGTAAGAGAATGTGGGTTCTGAATCCCGTGAAGTGAAGAGTGTGTGTTTGCTGTGTTGTGATGTTAAGAAGAGTTGAGAGAGTCTTCCTGAGAGTAGGAAGGGCTGAGTTTGGTTTGTGAGAGGGTAGAGAAGATGTCTTCCCCAAGTGTTGTATTGAGAGGTGAGGGGTCTTTTAGTGGTACGAAGGGAGTTGCCCCAGAATGCATGAGAAAGATTCAAAAGTTTGTCCTCAAAAGAGTTGCTTCCTTCCTCTTTTATTTAAGGAAAATGTTAAATGTTACGAAAATTTCATAGACGAACTCACGTGGATGTACATGGCTACAAATTATAATACCTTTACACCGTGTTTTCTGTCAAACCAAATCTTGATTAGCTAAATCGGGCTTAATTAACTGATTCGTGCATTTCGTGTTTATGTTTTTCGTACAGTATAGCAGCACTCTTTATTTAATTTCTTGCTTCCTTTTTCACATTCAGAACTCAAACCTTCTTTTTGTAGCATTAGTTTGTCTCACCTCTTTTAATTGATTTTGTTTGGATGTGTTTGTCTATGAGGTGCAGGTTCAGGGACGTGATTACTGGCTTAGGAGAGGTTGCCTGCAAAGCTAGAATATCCTGGCCAAAAGAGGAAGAAGGCACAAGACAAGCAAGAAATGAGATTTGGAACAAACCACAAATGACATGAACAAAGCCCCATCATTAACCGTCTAGTTTTCTTTCTTTTTGTTTTTTTTACTTACTTTATACCTGCATAATACTTTTTGTATTTTTAGAGTTTATATATTTTTATTTTGTTTTGCATTGTCTCAGCACTTTTTTTTGTATTTTCTACTATTTGATTTTTTGTTCTTATTTCTTTTTGTCCCCCCCCCCCCCCTTCTTTTAACTCATTCTTGTTATTTTTTATTTTCCACTTTTTTTTTTTTGCATTTTCCAATTCTTTTAGTCCTTCTTTATTGTTATTATTTTTTGCAATTTTTGTATTTACCTGGACAAAATTGGATGTTCACAGTATGTAAAATAAAAACCAAAATACAATTTCTAAGAGGTCTTCAACTTTATGTCAATAGTCGATGTCCCATTTTTACTCTAAAAAAATGTGTGCAAATACTATTCTTATTATAATATAAAAAGGTTTGAAGCGAATATAGAACAAATTTGCAAAACCATTAGACAATACGTAAATTTGTGTAAAAAAAATCAAGTTGCCTTTAGATTAGATTGTGTGTAATTATAAAGAGTAAATGCACACTTTAGTCCTTCAAAGTTTGGTGTTTGGTGGATGGTTGAAATAAAACTTGCTTATAAGTTAATCCCTAATGATTAACCATTCAATCACCCTATAAGATTTGAAAATCAATAATTTTGATTAATTAATTGATAAGCACCTAAGCATTTGGGAAACTCACCCCTTACAAACTAACGTTTAAGGATGGGTTCCCCAAGTGCTTAGGGTGTTTATCAATTGGTATCAGAGTTAGTTGTTAGTGTCTTGAAAAGGGTTACTTACAGAGGATTTTGAACAGTGGAGGGTTCAAATTAACAAGGATGTTGAGTGAAGTGTCTTAAAGTGTGAGCTGTAAAGACATCGACTCTCAAGGGCAGTGCTATGATAAGGACTTGGGTATTATAGGATGCCTAAGTCCCACATCGAGTAGTATGGAATGCTCGGTAGAGTATTTAAGTGCTTAGTTCTCCCCCCTTAATAGCTAGCTTTTAAAGGTGGGTTCTCTAAATGCTTAGGCGCTTCTTAATTATTTTATTTCCTTTTCTTTTCAGATTTCTTTGTTTTGGCTTCCATTTTGAAGATTATTTCTACATAAATACAATGATTGATCAATGAATGGGTTATTTCTTTCATTGATTCTAATATGTTATATATCAATTTCATAAACATCCTTTCACTCTTCTCTACCATCTTGCATAACTTTCACTAACCCAAATGATGTTTCCAACCCCAACTAAATCCATCCAATTGTAATGACTCTCTATCACTACATGACAACTCATAACGTAATTGTAGAATTATTCAATTTTAATTAAAATTCTTTATTAATTTAATTATGAAAACGCATGTAAATTTTTAACATCATACAATTAGTCATCAACAATATCCATCATTTGGAATTAAAGATCAACTCGTGTAAGTGATTGTTGAACACAATGTTATTAAACCCGGCTCGACCCGATTGGTTCAACTGATTGGACCAGCAACCGGGCATAAGATCGGGTCGAGCCACAGTATGGATCGGTTATGTAACTAGCCCGGTGTGACGTCATCAACCCGACTTCAAACCGACCTCAAACCAAATTAAACCATTGGACTCGGAGCAGGGCGAACCACTTGTTTTGGAATTGAGTTACGCGTGGGTGGATTGCATGGCCCAAGACACATTGCGCGACCCAAGGCTAGAGCCTATTGGCTGACACACACGTGCTAAGGCTCTGCTGCATGCACACGCCACCCAAGGTTCTGAATTGCACACGTTCCTTATATTTTTTTTCTTGCTCGTTATCATGTGGCTTAACTAATTTATTAAATATGTTATTTTATCTAACATGGGATGAATAATTTCTAAATGAAATTGGAGGGATTTATGAAAGCATTGGCTTCATGCATGATTTATTATAAAATTTGACATTATCTTAAAAATTTTGACAGAAAGTTTTTCTATTACGTATTTAAGTTGTTTTGGCATTTAAAAAGTATTTTTTATTACAATTATAATTTTATACTTTTCTAACCTATAATGAAAAACTGAATTTTTAAATTTATCTTTATAAAAATTGGTAATATTTTACATTTTAATAATTTAATCCTTCAAAAGAATTTACAAATACCTCTTACATATTCATAACTAAAACATGTACTGTACAAGTGCAACGCATGGATTAAAACACTAGTATAAGAAAAAGGAGTGTGTATCCTCTCCAGTATTGGAAATTTCCAATAGGAGAGAGATACACACATAAAGCTTGAATGATTAAAAAAAATTATACATTTTTCTCCTCTTTGTATGTATCTCTCTTCTACTTGAAATTTCCAACACTGAAGAGATACACACTCAAGAAGGACTATACAAAAACTTAACTTTTTGTTATTTAAAAAATTACATGATAATTTGTTGTTCAATGTACAAATAAAAGACAATAATATCCTGATATCTCTCCCTCACCTCTTCCTCCACACTCTCACGCTCCTCACTTTCTTAGTAACCGTATGATAAAATAACCGTCATGAACTTGCTTCACACTTTTTTTGTTTTATTTATTTAAAGAGAATTATGCACTGACAGTGTAAAATAGTTTTACACTGTCATCCAATCAAAACCCATTATATATGGTAAGTTTGTTGACTTTTATAAAATTATCTTAAAAGTCATAATAACGGTGATTTGTGATTGGATGACAGTGTTACACTGTCAGTACATCACCATTAAACTCTTATTTAAAATTTGTTTCTTCATGTTCCAGTATTCAAAAAGGGCACGGAGGCTTCACGATAATTTATTAATTTTACGATATTCTACAATATAATAATGCACCAAATAATATTATATAATATAATATCAATAATTTATATAAATATATTTATTTATGATATTATAATATTATGATATATAATTTAGGACAAAATATGTTTATAGTCCTTTAACTTTTCTCAATTTTTGTTTTTAGTTCCAAAACAAATATTTGACTGGCCTTGGTCCTTGAACTTTTTTTTCGTCAATATTTTTAGCCTTTGCCATAAAAAAAGGCATTAAATGATGACTTGGCAGCCACATTTTGCAGCGATTATTTTTTTGACAGTTTAAAATTGCCATAATTGGTTAACTTAAGTGTTTAGTAGATATTTTATATTTTTTGGCAGTTTTAAACCGCCAGAAACTGCTTCACCATAGACATCTGCATAATCAACACCATGAAGTCTATCTCCTCTTCCGCGTGTCCTATCTTGCCGTTAACGGAGTGGACACACTCGAAGTTGAAACCGTCCTCCGAAATGACGTGGATGGTGGAGTACCAGTACCACTTATTTACGACTTTGTTCGACCTTGATAAATGGCCTATTAAGTCAAGCAATTATAGTGGTTTTAAACCGCCAGAAAAATAATCACCGCAAAATGTGACTGTTATGTCATCATTTAACAATTTTTTTGAAGGCAGGGACTAAAAACATCGACGGAAAAAAAGTTCAGTGACTAAGACCGGTCAAATATTTGTTTAGGGACTAAAAACAAAAATTGAGAAAAGTTGATGGACTAAAAACATATTTTGTCCTATAATTTATGATATTATAATATATAATAATATTTTATAATATATAATATAAATTTTATTAAGATAATTAATATTAAAATGATACTTCAGTAAATTTCATATTATTTTGTTTGTACTGTCCATTGTTTACCAGACAACGTACAAGATAAAAAATTGTTTCGTAACATAAATGTTTGTCCTTTATTGTGTATCAAACGCATCCTTACCTCCTTAAAATGAAAATTCCCCTTAACTTATTTTTTTTCAATTAAAACTCAATTAAATTAATACTTATTTTTAACAAATTAGATAATGAAGGCTAGTTTTGTTAAACTCTTCATTTGATTAAATATTCATGTTTTTTTAATTAAAGAATTGAAAATATTATTTTTATTGAAATTCTTAATAAAAATGTACTAAAAATCCCAACGGTTAAAGAATTGAAAATATTTTTTTTATTGAAATTGATATTAAGAATGTATTAAAAGTCACAATAAAAGATGTATTAATGGCAATTTTAATAATAAAAAAATCATTTTTTACTTCTTAATCAATATCCTCAAAACACTTGTTAACATTTACCTTTAATTAGTTAAATAAAATAATCAAAAACATCTTAAGTAATAATCAATTATTGAAATATTTCTAAATAATTATAATTTCAAAGTAAAAAAAATATTTGTATTTTTAAATAATTAATGGCAATTTTAATAAATAAAAAAAATCGATGACTTTTACTTGCAATTCTGTTTTTTGTTTTCACTTTTTTATTACAAAACTGTCACTTTATTTTCATTTTATTTCCTGTTTTCAAATATTTGTACAGAAAACAGAAAAAACAAAAAAAAGTTATTTTCAGTGTTTCCTGTACAAATCTTAGAAAATAGAAAACAATGTGATAATTTTGTAATTAAAAAATGAAAACAGAAAACACAATTGCAAGTAAACACCCTTTTATTTTTTTACTTAATCAATATCCTCAAGACACTAATTAACATTTACCTTTAATTAGTTAAATAAAATAATCAAAAACATTTCAAGTAATAACCAATTATTAAAATAATTTTAAATAATTATAATTTCAAAGTAAAAAAAATTGGATTTTTAAATAATTACATTTACAACCTTTTTCCGAAATAAATAATCAAATTAATAATAATTATAGTTAAAATGCTTAACATGTAATCTCAGATATAGATTAATAACACCAATTATTATATTGTGAAACTCACATGCCGTAAGCGAAGTTCAAAACCTCTATTTGGTAGTACCTTTCTAGCACGTACACATAAATAACAAGATGAGCCATTAGGCTAAACGACAAAAGGGGACAAAAAAAAATAACTTATTACCAAATAAGTGTGGAAAAAAAACAATTTACCTGCAGGGGTTGTTTTTGACACGTTGCAACGGGAGGTGCCAATTGAATTGGCGCCTCCCGAATTTTTTTTGTTTCGTAGCGGGAGGCGCCAATTCAAGGTGCGCTTCCGGTGCCTACCCCCCATAGCTGAACGGTGTCAGAGGTGTGCAGGGAGGAGGCGCCAACTGAAGGTGCAACTCCCTTCAGGTGGCGCCATTTGAAAGTGTGTCTCCCATGGGTGGTGCCAAGTCAACATGCACTTCGCGTGCTATTCCTGCAACTTAACTGTAACACGTTAAAGCACAGATTTGACAAGGCATTGCACCAGTTTTCATTGAAATGTTGCGTGACAATTGCATGAAAATTTGCTTGCAGCGTGCAGAGGGAATGCAACACTTATTGGAGTTTTATTGTTATGGTTCAATGTATGGTTATTCATAAAACTGTTGAAGTTTTACTCCCTATGCATATCCGTGAATGCAACACTTATTGGACTGCACTGTTTAATATTAAATAAAATAAATTGGCTACAAATAGACTTCGATGAATGTTGCAAATGCACATTTTCATTTCATGCAGCTATCAACTTGAGCATTTTAGCTTCTTCTCTTCTGTTTGAAGCGTGAAGTGGTGCATTTGAAGTTTTTTGATTTTGTTAAATTAGTGAGTAATTTTTATGTTTTGGAATATATTTAATTTTTTATTTTAGATATATAGATAATTTTGTTATTATTCGTCTTGTATTATGAGTAAGTAGAAAAAGATAAATTTCTTTAATAAACTTAGTGTGACATTTTATTTTATTATTTGAGATATGTAGATAATGTTTTATTTTTAGCTTTTATTATTAGTGACTTAGAAATAGAAATAATGTTAAACGTATAAAGTGAGTGTAATATTTTTGTGATTATTATTGTGACATTTTTTAGAAATAGAAATAATGAAGCGTGAAGTGTAAAATGCACACTTTCATTTCAGGTAGCTATCAACTTGAGCATTTTAGCTTCTTCTCTTCTGTTTGAAGCGTGAAGTGGTGCATTTGAAGTTTTTTGATTTTGTTAAATTAGTGAGTAATTTTTATGTTTTGGAATATATTTAATTTTTTATTTTAGATATATAGATAATTTTGTTATTATTCGTCTTGTATTATGAGTAAGTAGAAAAAGATAAATTTATATATAACATTGTTATGTTATGGTATCGGGCACGTCGGTGCAAATTTAACGAAAGAGTGTACGTCGGTGCAAATTCCGATAACCCTTATTTGTCCAAAAGCTCAGGCTACATGTTATGGTATCGGGCACACACTCGACTATACATATCCCAGGCAGCAGCAAGAGAAGCTTTTATGGTAAGTAATATATGTAACATTGTTTGTGGTGTGTTTAGTAATAATGTTCACTATTGATCCATTTATTTATATAATTTTTTAAAAAAAAATCTACATGTTCAGGTTGATACAATGGAGCGACTATATCACACAACAACAACCCAACATCGGGATAGTTGCTCCACTGAAGTTATCAGAACTGGTATTGCAAGTTGCTTGCAGGCGTGGGATGACGTTGATGCTATAACACAGCCCACTGAAGAGGCCCCTCCTCCACCACAAGAGTTGCCCAACCCACCAGATAATGTCAATATTGGATCCGGGCGTAAGGAAGGACATGGACTTCAGCGACGTAGGAGGCGCGTTCAACACCAACCAATTCAGTTGCCACCTTTACCAGATGAACCTAGTCATGGGACATATTATGTCACTCCAACCCAACCTTTTGCAGAGTACACACCATATATGTATCAAACCCAACATCATCCGTCACCTACACCTGCAAATGCATCTTCTGCACATGCAAATGAAGATTACTATGTTCCTCAACCAGCTGATCAATTCATGGATTTTACTCCACCTCCGTATCAACCCACTATGATTGTGCCAGGAGCCCCCAATCAATATTTGCATCCATGGGAAGCAGCGCCAATTTTCTCTCCAGCTTCAGGGGGTGCAATGTTTCGAGCTGGTAGTTCGTCACAACAGCCTACAATGGGATTTAATTTGAACGAATCATTTATGGATGATGGTCGTAGGCAAACAGGGGGTGATGATGATTGCGGTTGAATTTATGTGTTTTTGTTAGTGTTTGTCTTTCAATCCCTATACTTATGTGTAGTGCTTAATTAATTGTAGCAGTATGACGTTACTGTTAATCATTAGCAACTATTAACCAAACTGACTACCATTGTTAACCTACTAAATGAATACAAACACTTACAACTTGCACAATAAAAACGCTAATAAATAATATGTCCATCCTAATATTGTTTCGTGATGATGTAATATCAGCTTGAGCTATGTAATTTCATGACGATAACTTTGAAAGCTGCACCACAACTAGAGCCTTTCTCAAGCCCACAAATATTGAAGATATTAAGTGAACTTCATAACCTGAAATAATACACTTGAATATATTTTTAACCTGAAATGATACACTTGAGTAAGTGAGTATAACAACGAAATCATGTATAACCAAAGCAATCTGGAGAGAAAATGAATAGAGGAATTCTTTCATAATAACAACTTCTTGCAGAGTATATCTGTTGATTTTGCGAATGCATCATTTTAAATCATCGGATACATCTTGAATACGCGCATGGGGCAATAAATAGAGGCTGGGGATATGGGTGGCGCCATGTCAATTGGAGGCACCAATTGTATTTTTTCGTTGGGTGGCGCCAACTCAATTGGTGCCACCAATTTTCCAATATTTTTAGCTGATCTCGTGGAGCTCGTGCTATGGGTGGCGCCAACTCAAATGTTGCCTCGTGAAGGGAGTTGCACCTTCAGTTGGCGCCTCCTCCCTGCACACCTCTGACACCGTTCAGCTATGGGGGGTAGGCACCGGAAGCGCACCTTGAATTGGCGCCTCCCGCTACGAAACAAAAAAAATTCGGGAGGCGCCAACTCAATTGGCGCCTCCCGGTGCAACGTGTCAAAAACAACCCCTGCAAGTAAATTATTTTTTTTCCACACTTATTTTGTAATAAGTTATTTTTTTTTGCCCTCTTTTGTCGTTTAGCCGAGCCATTAAGAAGTAACGTAACAAAGAAAAAGTAAATAATTTAATACCCTTTGACAGTGTTTTAAGTTTGATATCCTTTTGTTGATTTTTCAGGTTTCTTGTGCGATCATGACAACCTTTCTTGGATTTAGCATATGGTCCCAACAACTTTCATTAAATGACACTTCCACAAAGCGATCAAATAGTCTGAATACTTTGTTTCGCTTGCACCAGACAATCTTTAACATGTTAACATTTCGTTCCAAAACATGAACCAAACCAATGACACGCGTCTACAACTACCATAATCCAATACTAGATGGAAAAAAAAAACATAATCAAGAGAGAAGACTCAACTAAAAATAGTCAATCAGATTCTTTCACGGAGATTAGTAAAGCTAATAAATATCATTGTAACTCAAAAAAGTAAATAATCCACTACTGGACATCACATATTTTAAAGCAAGGAAATTGCACAGTAATTAAATAAGGATCATACAAACATATAAGTTTCATGCAAAACTATTCCAATCCAGTTCAAAATACAGTACAATAGCAACTTTAAAATACATGCCAAAGCAATTGAAAAGGTCTTATAGTGCTAATGCAGACTGAAAAGTCTCTCAAAATGACCATTTAGTAAGAACACATCAAGACACAAAAGCAAAAGTGACTAAGCCAAGGATGATTTGCCTGACCGGGAAATCAGTTTTGATCAGTTCCTTCTCTCACCGGACAACCGAAGCGCGTTGCTTTGTTCCACCGAAGGTGAGTCCTCCGCTGCACTGTGGTGCTCCACCCATGTTTGCAGAATTCCCCAGAAACATGCACTCCTGCTGCCGAAAATTGACATTGTTACCGGATAAACATGGCCGGTCGGAGCAGGTTGTGATGGAAGAAGATGCATTGTCTCCTGCTTTTGAGGAATGACTTTCCACCTCTGATGGATGTTCCTTTTGATATATGTTGGTAGGGTCAGAACCAGAATGTGCACCGGTGACAAATTCTGCATTAGACTGTGCAAGCTGTTTGGTGCTGAGAAATCTCCCCCCAGATCCCCTAACCCTATTCAAAGCATGGCGGTGCCGAGACTCGTGAAGATATGGCTGCATTCAATTGAAGTAGGAGGAAATTTAAGTAAAGTGGCATGGCATCATTTCATTTGGTCCACCAACCAGATTCAAAATAGTAGGCAAAACTTTGCTATATGATTCAACATTCAACTTTATGAAATAATAAACTATTGAGCAAATTACAGCAACATCCCTTGAGCTTTTATCAAATTACACATAAACTCACCCTTTTTTATTTTTCTACACTAACCCCTCTTTAAGTTTGAAAACATTACACAAACACCCCCTTATATGTTTCAAAACATTACACTGACATCCACTCAACACCCCTCCAAATCTTACACTAACACCTCCTACAAGGGAGGTGAATGTAAATGTTAAAAAAGCAAGGGATGCTTGTGTAATTACATGAAATCTCAGGAGGTGTTGCTGTAATTTGTTCTAAATTGGTTGTAAAATGATGCAACATGTAATTCTATTATATATCAGTTTCATTTGAGTTCTAAAACTATACTTTTAATGTTCAAAGAGAATATTACAACACTGGCAAATAAAAAGCTAACCCTGTAATTAACATGTAATTTTCCTGTAGCACAGGTTGTTTTACAATTATACCCTTGCCATGAGTGGAACCATGTTCACCCATGAATGGTTATACAAAATGCAAATCTTTCAGTCAATGCAAAATATGCCACTTGATCTTATGGTGCATACCTTACGACTTTTGATAAGTTTGTTATGAGCCTCAAGCTTTGCTCGTGATTGTCGCCTTCTCAGTATACCATGGTATTGTTTCGCATTGACATAAATTGGTCCATCTTCTGCAAGATCAAGTGGTAATGCCACTCTGGTGGATGCTAGTCCCAGCATCTGGGGTACCATTTGGGGTTGACTCTAAAACATAATAAAAAAAAACCGTAACATCATATTAAAACATTATACTACTAAATCAAATTATAACAAAAATTCTCATCACCAACAATAAATGTAACAAAAATTTTGCATTGCCAAAATCAGGCATCATAAAGTGCACCTAAATATTAAGAGCATCCTAAAAAAAATGTAAAAGACATAATACTTACAATAACTTGTGGTCCATAAGCAAAAATTGGATCGCCATAAGGATAAGAAGAATGAGCCTGAGATTGGAGAACAACTAGTTAGTCACTAAAAGAGCACATAAGAAATCCAAAAACAGCAGTTTCTCATACCATTTTGTGATTACAATCAGCTTGTGAAGAATTGAACTCGGTGTTGGGAAGATTCAAAAAGAGAAAGGGCTTCATGTAACCTTCAATATAGTCATGACTTAAAATTAGATCATTACCTGAGAGAAAGTTACATATTAGACAGGCCCAAAGGTGAAGTGAGTCAAGGAATATCACATACATGTAAAAGAAAGTTCTGTAAAGCATTATATGCGAGAGGAACAACATGAAAGGACAGGTACATATTTACACACTACAGGAAATACAAAACAGAAGATTTTCCTAAAGGGTGGAAAAAAATAGAGGTAATCCCCCAAAAATTTATGTTCATATACTAGGATATCAAACAAAGTGGAGGAAAGGAAATCCTACATAACACAGAAATCGAAACAAGTTTGATAATAAAAAGAAGCTTTCCAAACACAGCATAGAAACACCCTCCAAAAGAAAGCAGAGCATCCCCCTCCAACTAAATATGCCAAAGGGAAGCATCCCTTCGGATTTTGCAAGTATTCAACTGAAATGTGGTCAGCAAGCACTGTATTCAATGTAAAATCCAAACAGAAACCAAACAACAAAGGTTATAAAACAAGGAAACTAAAACAATTATAACAATTAGCTTAGCTTCTCTCAAATTCAAGTTGATATTCTACTTTCTTCACCTTAGAAATTCTTACAAAACTCAAGTTAGCCATGAAAGTCACACACATGTAGAACAAAACATAGATTTGAAAAAGGGCAGTGATACTAGAACGCAATCCCTAAAACTCTACATTCCAATTTTATATTTAATTTCTTAAAATCAAAAGAACATAAATACCAAATTTTGAACGATCAGAAAATTACTAAGATGCTTCTAGCCTCCTACAACACATAACATGTTAACTTGAAGAAATTTAGGTTAGAAAATAAAATAGATGAGTTATTCCACTTCTTTCCCATCAGAGTACTATATCGTAGCCTTAATCTTAAAGTACTGCATACTTCTATGAATCTATGACATAATGAAAAATGGAGAGGGAGAGAAAAATCATTACGTAAGCCATGCATGCTTGGCTAATTTTGAGTTGGCTTAATCAAGTTTTAACTCTTAATTCGCTATATTTTCATTCCATGTTCATAGTAAACATTTCAATTTTTTTCGTTTTAGTTTCTTAATTTAGATGCATCATTGTCCTCATAGTGATTTTTTACCAAATTATTTGTTCAATTATGACATGTCCGCTATAAAATATTGTTACATGGCTGGCGGTCTTGGATAGAAAAAATATTAAGGTCTTGGATAATTTGGAAGGAAAATCACCACAAGGACAACTTGGTAGTAGGTATTTAAATTTTACATTGTATAAAAAAAACGATAATTTTGAGGCAATAGCCAAAAAAAATTATCTTGAAAAACAAAATTTATACGGTGATAATGAACACATAAAGAAGTATATGAGTTTTTTTAGGAGAAAGAAATATATGACTTATTATTCGCTTTGTAGTGTTTATCTTGCATTGTAGCCTAAATTCTCAAAATGATCACAAAGACCTACAGATCTTGAATCTAATATTGTCTGTCTGGCTCATTAGAAACTGAGTAACAAAAAATAAAGAAAAATAAGTTCGTTGATCAAATCAAGCCTCAAACATAAATATCTAAGATTTCCCTTTCACTTGTCTTTGATCTTATCGAAATGATATAAATCACAAACATTGCCGACAGTATGTAAATAGGATATTCAATAAAAAGCTACTATAATAAAGCATCATCAATCCCACAAATGCCCTTCATAAAACAACAAAAAAAAAAATTGCATTTTTGCTGTATTACAGCATCTCATCCAAAAACCTTTGAGAATCGAGATAGACATACAAGCCCAACTGCCATGTTTGTCACGAAACTCCAACGTAGATGAGTTATATAATATAATCATAATCATTCATAACAACAATAAGACACACACATGCCCGAAAAATATCAAACATGCCAAAACGGCAAAACCAAGAACTGGATCAACCATGAGTTGATTTTTTTAAAAAAAATAAAAAATGCAAACCTTTTTTTCCATCTACAATGTCCATTACGAAAAGCTTAGAAGGAGAGAATAAGCAAAACAGAAGACACACCCCCCACAACACAACCACTTTCAAAGGGAATGTTTGGATTTCCGGTGGAATGGTGTAAAAGTATGTTTGAAAGTAAAATGAGTTTAGTTTCATGTTTGATTATTCTCCAAAAATATATTTAAGACGAAAATTTTAGCTGGAACCTCAATTTTGAAAAAACAAGACTTTAAATACTTTTTGCGAACCGTAATCCAAACATGCACCAAATCTTAAGTCAGTAGTGACCTTAACAACACAAGCTGACCTCAAACTCCACATGCAAATGGGAAACAGCAAAATTCTAACTTCACCACTTGGATTCCACACACAATAAAATAAACCAAAATCCAAGATCAATAAAAAAAAAAGTACAAAAAGAAAAGAAAAGAAAAGATACCCCCCCAAAATTTAAACAAAAAAAAAAAAAAGAGATGATAAGAAAGAAGGAAAGTAAAAAAGAAGGGTAGTAGTGGAGAGGGAGACAGGATAAGGCAGAATAAGCAACAGTGTGAGAAAGAGAAAGAGAAAGAGAAAGAGAAAGAGTAAGAGGGTAGTACTATAGAGTACCTTTGGGATCTGGTAAGGTATGAAGAAGCAAGTACTTGAACTGTTGGGTTCAAGTTAAGCATGTCTCCTCTCTTGAAACCCAAACCAAAAACACACCCACCACTAATATCTACTGAAGCTTTCTCTCTGTCTCACAATCTAGAATGATCTTTCTCTCACTCTCTCTCTTCACTTCTTTGCTTGTTGAAGGCCTTGATGAAACAACACACAAACACACCCGAACCCATTAATACTCGACGCAGTAACAATCAACACTAGGTCCACCATCAATGTCTTCACTTTCTCTTCTCTCTCCTCACATTTGTCTTTATTCACGTCGTTTTCTCAGTGGGTCATGCACACAGTTCCTCAACCCTTGGGCCTTGGGCCTCCCTTTCATTATTAATCAATGCTTTGTTTGAATATAAGAAGAGACTGTAAATACGGGAGAAAATAAAGATAATTTTTGTTGTTTGATTAAAAATGTACTAAAACAAAAGGAAAAAAAGCTCATTTTTAAAAATATTATTTTTACTTTTTCTTAATTTAAATTAGGGGAAAGGGAGGTATTCAACATTTTTTTTAAATAGACAAAATGAAAGAGAGATGATAAAAGTTAAATAAAAAGAAACAGTTGATGGATATGGTGTAATATGATTAGCAGATAATTTTGTTCCTTAAACCTATAATTACACGTTCAATCTCAAGTTTGCGCATATGAAAAAATATCGACTTTGAGAGAAGTTAACTTCTTAAATGAATTTTAATACCTTAAGAAATTAATCATTGATTTTCCGTAAAAGATATTTCAAATTAGAAAAAAAAAATAACAGTTGACTTTATAAAAAGAGACAGAAAGTGAAATAGAAAATAAAATTTAAAAACTTATCGTATATAATAGTTATTTAATAAAAATTAAGAGTTAAAGTGTGCAACAAAAAGTGAAAATCAAAATAAAATTTTTATTACTATAATTGTTATAGATTTTATATATAATTCTTTCTCTTTTTGAAATTAAAATTTAAGTAAGTTAAGAATGGAACTCACCAACAAGTCTCAAAACATAAAAATACATTTAGTAGTTATAAATTAGCTACCAATAAAGATCTCATATCACACTCGAATTCAAACTTATCATCTTGTGATTAATGACTACTCCAATATGAGTCGAGTCTCTTCCTTTTATAGATTTGTTTTCGTTTCATTTTATTTTCTTTAAAAGAGGGTAAGTTTCCATTCCAGCCGCCCTTGACTGTACACCATTTTGTCACGCGCTAATCGTCCACGCGTCATGCACACCGTCCGATCAACAATGCGGGATGGAAAAGGCACCGCACGCTCTACTTGCGCGCGTCTCACGTAACTCGAGTCACTCTTGGAAAAAAACACGTCTTATGTTGCTTTGCGAATTTGACCTCGTCAATGGCTTTAATTTCGAACATGTCCCTCCACCTCCGAATGACAATTATATTCCAACAGAACGAAAATTATCCACTGAAGTTTTCTACTTAATTCATTCATTTACAAAAAAATGAAAAATAACACGAAATGTGTGAATATGAGGATTTTAATATTTTTTCCAAACTAAAATATAAGGAAAAAAATTGATTCACGCTGATTTATATTAGTATATCATAAGAATAATTTTTAATAAAGGTTTTTTTTAAAGGATTTTATCATTTTATTATAGATAAAATTTTAATACAGTTTCTTAGTGTTAATTTTTAATTAGAATTGGATTTTTCCTCTATATTATGTAGTATAAAAATTTTCATTAAAGATAAATTAAAGTTATTGAAATAAAACTTCAATTCTAATTAGAAAAAAAAATTGAAGAACAATATAAAAAATATTTAAGAAATTACATTTAAATGTTATCTTTTTTATCACATCATTTTATTTATTAATATGACATGATGGTTTAATTAGGTAGAAAAACATTATGAAAATCAAATCTTAATATTTCTAAAAATAATTCTAAAAAAGTATACAAATTATTGAAAATTTAACATTAATAACTAAATTAATAATATTTTAATTCTTATAAAGTAGTTAAAATAATCCTATACATGATCGTAGATTATAAGAATAAATTAGTCAATATAATAAATATATATAAATATATTCTTGTATGTTGATTTTGTTACGGATTAATTAGGATTCAACTTAATTTTGAGTTCACCTCCTTGACATGTAAAGCATGGTTTGATATATCTAGGATTAAAATTATCTCACAGTACTCTAAGAATAGCATATAACTTCTTCTCCTAGACCATGGGTCTTGAATATAGAATTCAGCTCATTCTTATCAACTATATATACCTAAATGTCATTGTTATATGTACGCACATTTATTACAATAAACCTTGAGCAAACTTCTTTATTAACTCAAGCATCACAATGTCTTTGTAAGTATTTTTCCATTTACACAATTCAGAGTTATAGAGCTCTAATCATGTTAATCTCACTTCAAGTATGACTATTCAACAGTTTAGGTCACCAAGCAACTATAGTCTAGACCATCACCTGTCATACTTCAAACTAAATAGATCTAAATCTAGTTATTTCATGTTGTTTATTATTTTTTATTTTTAAAAATATTACAATGGATTATAATTAATTATTTCATGGTATTATATTTGAATTTAGTTAAGTCTTGTTTTACTACCTTTAATTGTATATATAAAATGTTTTTAACTACTTCATAATTAAAAGTATTAGCTAATTCAGTATATAATATTAAATTTATCAATAATTCTTCTTATTATCGACCACTTAATGAATTAATGTATTGTAGTTTTGTTGAAAAAAGCAATACCACGATATATAATTGGAACGAATCTTATAAAAAGAAATAAAAGGATCAAAACAAACTTTTTAAAAGGTTACTATAAAAAGATGAGAGATAATGTGTTTTATGATTATGGCCAAGGTTTACAATATTTTTAAATAACCTTTTAATAAAATTACATGTATATTTATTTTTTATTTTATTATTTTTTATAATCAGTTTTAATGTTGAAATAGTAATTTTATTTTATTAGTTTAAGAGAAAAATTGTCAAAATAAAAGTATATTATTTAATTAAAACATGAGAAATGTATTCAAGTACAAATAAATATCCAATAAATAGAAAGATGAGGGCTAAAGTTATAATCCATGTGAACATAAATCAACGACACTGATATCATATAAGAAGTATTGTCCTATTCATTGTCCATTGTCGTTCTTAACTCCGACCTTTTCAGATTCTCTGGTTAGGTGACATATGGCAGAGTGTTGTGATAAATACCCAATTTGCCCCTGGCTTTTCGTTATGTTTTTTATTTGGGGTTCACTCTTTGTATTATTTTTTAATTCGGTAACATCTTGGAAAATCAGACAATTGTTTCATTAGCTTGCTTTCTTTGGAATTTTGAGTGGCGATAACCAAGACGTGTCTTTTTCTCTTTTTCTTTTTCTTTTGCTAATGATCAAAGGAGGTATGTACTGGATGCCACTTAATAATTTATTAATTAATCCATGCTGTGTTGAGCTTATCCTGAAAAGGACTACTATTAGTTTTGTTCAAGTCTCTCATCATAACATTACAGTAATAGTGATATTTACAATTTAATAAATAAGCAAAAACGTCTGTTGGGACCATTGAATGAACAAACTGAGGTAAATTCAAAACTTTCACATTGTGTAATAAAAATAACTGAAAATTAGCTTGAAATTGAATCTAGAAATAGAATATATGTTTTAATTTTACTATCAAAAGAGTTTATCTATGATAAGAATTGTTTAAGTCACAATCTTCGAATAATATTTGAATATAAAAAAATAATTAACAAATACACATTAAGTGAAAAGTAAGTTTGCGTTTTTAGGAAGAGAGTTTCTATGATGTCTCTAATAATTTTGAAAATTTTAATACTGTTGATTTTTTAACCAATCAAATTACATATCATATTTCTTTTCATTAATTAAAATAACATTTATTTTTTTCAAATTAGTCCTTGATTAATTAATTTTTTTAAAATTTAAAATTACAACTATTTTTAAATTAGAAAATCTGATTAAATATTCTTTTAAAAAAATTAATTAAACATAAGTTTAGAAGTTTGAACCCTAATTTTCTTACTTTTAAATACAATTGTTTTCAATTAAATAAAAAAAGAGTAGCCCAAAATTCTAACAGAAGGTATCATAGAATCACTAATTCTTGTGCCCCCAATTTATTATGATCAATTCTTAATATAAAGTTTTCCTACAATTAGATTCAACTCTTATTCTTGCTTTGAGAAAATCCCACTTGCGATGAAATCCATTACCATGGAAAATAAAATGAAGACACCATACTAAAATCAAAGTGCATAGGAAATTTTTGGCAATTTATTTAGTGATATATATTTAGGGAGTAAATTAATAGATGCTTTGTTCAGTAGATCCTTAGGCGAAACCAATTGTAATTTAAAAGTTGTAATTTTAAAAAAAAATTACCAATGAAGAAGGTGAAGGAGATTAGAGTTGAGATTTCTAAACTTATGTTTAATCATATTTTCTAATTTAAAATAGTTGTAATTTTAAATTTAAAAAAAAATTAATCAGGGACTAATTTAAAAAAAAAAAAATTAATGAGAAGAAAGATGACATGCAATTTGATTGGTTAAAAAATCAACAGTATTAAAATCATCAAAATTATTGGAGGTACAATAGAAACTCTCTTTTAGCAATTGACCTTAAGGAAGAATTAATTATACTTTTTTTAAAGGAATAGGAATTAATTAATTATACTTTTAAAGATGTGAAGAATCTAATAAGACAATAAATTATAATGCAAAAATATCTAATTTAGAAGGGATATTAATTAACTGTTTTCGCACATAATTTGTTAATTTATAATGAATATTTATATTAAAGATACAAAAATTTTAAAACTAAGGTATATATATGAAAATAAACTATTTAAATTAAATACATCTTTTTTATTGATACCATTATTGTATGTTAAAATTTAAAAACTATAGAAATGATTAATATTATATAATCTTAAAAAATTATCTAAAAAAGAAAATATTCTTAATTTGATATAGTATATTAAAATTTAGATCAATGAATTTATTATTATAAAAAATATTTCTTAATATTTTGAGCATGTTATTCTTAAACGGATTAGGCCCTCGTATAAATTTATTTAGTAATGAATAACTGGATTATAATTAAAAAATGTTAGATTAAAAGTACATGATTATCAAATACATAAAATAATTTACAGGAATCGGTCCAGGATAAGGCTCCACTTTGTAAAAGATGGAAGAATTCTAAAAAATCATAAACATTAGATTAAGTACGAGAATGTCGGTCTCATGGAATTAAACAATTTAGATCACCAACCTACGAGCAAAATATCTTAAGTGGAATCTTTTTTATTTTGTATTGTAAAAGCAATGTTGAGATATTTTGTTTAGTCATGCATTGCATTGATAGTCATAAGAGAATACGGAAGTATGATTAATATAAAGTCTAGCACAGTTAACAAATATTTGAGTCTCTTGTTGTTAGAAACTCGATTCATATATAGCCATATACGTGAAAAGAATTTTATCGAAAGAGATAACATCTACTTCAATAATCTCCAGACTTGGAAGGAATTAATCTTTAAAATATTGAGATATATCTGGTGTAAAGAGAACGCAGAAATACGAACCACGTATCGAAAGAAAGAGAGATGTGATAAAAAAAAAAAAAAAGGTAAACATTCATGAAAAATTCGAATTTAGTCTCCGAATGTGCAAAAAGTGCGATAGATTAGTCATGTCGTTAACTCTCCTCCGTTATCTCTAACATCCGTGCCAACATGGCACCTATGATGATGACATGACAGCTGACGAATGTCACGTGTTATCCACGTGGTTGCCACGTGTCATTCACGTGGCTGCCACTATAAAAGTTGACTTTTCAATTTAGTATCTGAACTTAACCACTTGCTGATATTTTGGTCCTTGAACTTAACCACGTACTTTCATTTTGACCCCTAAAAGTAGTTTTGAATTTTTAATTAAGTCTCACACTGCATGAAAATTATTAGCATAGTCATCACCACTTCTCCTTACTTCCATTTCATATCCCTCATATTTTCGCCTTCCTCTTCCACACTTTGTAGTTCATCTTGACTTTCACATCCACCATTTGCATGCAAAGTTCGTCATTTATTCAACTAAAACATTAATTCTAATAGAAAAATAACACAAAAACATCTTAAAAAACTATTTAATTTTTTTCTTAATAAACATTGTCTAGTTTTTTTAAGAAGTTACATTTTATTCAATTGAAAAATTTCAAATCGCTTCTTCAACACTCTCAAGTAACCATTTCATTTAAAATTATTTGATGTCTATATATACCTTACAGTAGTAGTTTATGAAAACAACTTTCATGAACAACGATGTGAAAACTTCAAACAATAAAAAAAAAGGAGCAAGATGTATTACACTTGCCCCATCGAAAAGGTATGTAAGGAAAATGTCATAACACTTTCTTTTTTCTCCCTTTCGTGATTCTCAAGTTTTTTTTAACTATCTTTTCGTGATTAATGTTATTTCATAAAATAGATTAATTAATTAGTTAATATAACATTCTACACATATTAATAGCATATAAGATAATAACTTGATTTGGATAGAAGATCTGGTTTGGAACCTTATAGAATCTTGTTAGCAATGTTCTAGATTTAGTCGCTAATTACTGCTTTGTAATCGCTCATAAATTAGTTTCATATTTATAGTATAATTTAAATTGCAGAATTGGTAAGAGGAAGGTGAAAATATAAGGGATAAAGAATATAAGCGAGGGAATATGATAATGTCTATACTAATAATTTACATGCAACATGAGACTTAATTGAAAATTTGAAAGTGCTTTCAAGGACCAAAATGTCAGTAATAGGTTAATTCCAGGGACCAAAATATCAATAAGTGGTTAAGTTCAGGGACTAAATTGAAAAGTTAACTTTTAGACACATGACAACCACGTGGATGACACGTGGCAACTGTCAGCTGTCACGTCATCACCAGAGGTGTCACGTAGGCACGTACGTTAGAGATAATGGATGAAAGTTAATAGTTGGACCAATCTGTCGCATTTTTTGCACATTCGGGGATTAAATTCGAATTTTCTATCTTTTAGGGACCAATCTGTTAGCGCCTCACACTTTCATGGACCAAAATGGGTATTTACAAAAAAAAAAAAAAAAAAAAGAAGTGAAACGATGTTGATTCTTAGCTAGCCATTATTGCAGAAAGAGTAGCTTTGTTATATATGAAAAGTTATGCTAGGTTGTCCATCTTGGTAAGAAAATTTAATTGATTCTCTTCTTTTATTTTTTTTTGGCTATTTGGTGGAATGTGATATCTTTTCTTAATGGCAGGTCATGCTTGACAGCATAGACTTGGGGATTAAGTCTGACTATATTAGAAATTTGATATATATTATGTACCGTTTTGACTTTGTAAAAATATATATTTTTTGGCATCCATTCTAATGGACATGATTAAATTTCTTTTTAATTTTTTAGAAGTTATAGGACTTTATGTACAAACAACATGATAAAATATGAACAGCATGATATGATTTCATCGTGAGGTCTTAACAGTTAGAATCGAAATAATATTCTTAAATGTTTCTAATACAGTATTGTTGTAAAATAGGACAACAAAATTATAAAGTGACTACTTTTGTGCATAAGATGATGATGACCAGTGACCACATCTTATAACCAATAAATACAAAATATTAAGTTTTTACATCAGTGCCTATTATATTAATGATGTACTGGACTCTTAAAAAAATGTTGTCCTAAATCTTTCACAAGAATGCCTTATGGATAAACTACATTACTATATGAGTGTAATAAACGTTTTTCATAAAAAAAAATTGTTAATTAAGTTTTTAGTCCATAAACTTCTTTAAAATTCAATTTTTAATTTCTGAACAAAAAATTAACCGATTGAGGTTCCTAAATTTTTTTAAAATTTGATTTTTAGTCCCTAAACAAAAATTTGAACTCCATTAAATAATTAAATAAAATAACATGTGGACTAAGACTACCATGTCATCATTTGACGGACAAATGATTGGCAGAGATTAAAACAAGTGATGAAAGGAAAGATTAAGGATTAAGATCAATCAAACTTTTGTTCAATGACTAAAAATTAAATTTTAAAAAAAAAATTTAAAAACTTAGTTAGCCCTATAAATAATGATGCAATGATCTTTTAATTTAAAGTCATTATAATTTTTAATATATCGGCCTGTAAGGTTAAGGTTATATGATGAATTCTCAATATCTCATGGAAAACAATAAGATAAACTCAATACAAATATGAAACATAAATCATGTTAAAATTGAGAAACAAATCGTTTAATAAAAGGATCCATCATAACTCCCGACTATGAGTTTAGTTATCCACAATCATAAAAAAAAATTTAAATTTAAACCAAAATCATAAATTAATAATCTATAATAAACAAGAGAGAGGAGGGGAAATAAATCCCCTTAACAAAATGTATTCTTACAAATTATTACAATTTTGCATCACATTTTACATTTGGTGATTAATCTTGACACATACTTGCATACATTGACATATATTGGCTATTGCACACACACTTCCTTCATTTTTTTTTATTTTTTTTTTTATCAGCAAAGAAATATACTATATATATATATATATATATATATATATATATATATATATATATATATATATATATATAAACGGTACCAGTGGTACCAAGCTTTACAAAAGGAGTATCAAACCAAAACTCAGCAACCCATATTGGTTAGATAATATTTATGATGATAATAACCATAAATAGAAGATAACCAACTTAAAGAGCCAGAATGAGTCCCAACATATAATCAACGTACAAAACACACCTACATCATGATATAGCAAAAAATTGTCCACCATGACTATACTAATCAATAGCAGCCAGAGAGTAAATGTGTCCCTCAACAAAACATAACCTGCACTCGTAACAATACCAACACTGTCATAATCAAATCCTCTACACGTTCCTGCATTCAGCAATAGCCTTGAAAATACATGCCGTTGGAGCTATCTGCCACTGCACAAAGGAGTAATGGAAAGATTTATTTATTGATTTCAACCAAGACCAAGCAAAGAACTTGATGTCCTGCAGCACTCCATCCTGTTCAAATAATTTCCCCTTAAAAATAACATCATTTCTCCACTTCCACACAACCCATACCACCGCGGCCCAAATAACCATCCAGCTATCGTTTTCACATTTATTCCCAACAGAGTAGGCATGCTGCCAAAAATGATGGACAGCTGATTCAGGGAAGACCATAATCATATTCGACCAGGTGTGTACCATCTTCCAAACCAAATCCACTTTATAACAAGAGAATAATACATGACTAATGGATTCCTCCACCTCCAAACAGAACGGACATAAAAAATCAGATGCATCTAACTGGACATTCCTCCTCCTTAAATTCTCTTTTGTAGGCAGCCTATCCAAGAACACTCTCCACAGGAAACAAGTGACCTTTGGTGGAATTTGTAATTTCCACAGACAAGTAAAAATTTCTTGTTGTTGTGTACCATTCCTCAAGGTGAACAAAGCTGTATATGCAGATTGTACCGTGTATATACCACTAATATCACCTTCCCAGCACCATGAATCCAACCCTTCCTTTTGAACAGAAGTATTGTTCAGTATATGCTCCAAAGTCTTCATGATATCTTCTTCCCACAAAAACCAACTTCTACGCCACAAAAGATCCCATTTCCAAACATTATTATCCCAGCTTCTCATATTTCCAATGACCTCTTCGTGTTGGAGCGAATTCAAGTAAAGTCTAGCATGGGTATGTGCCAAACGCTCTTGACCATTCCACTTGTCCTCCCAAAATCTAAAAGTTTTTCCATCTCTCAATTTCCAACTAATCAAACTATCAAAGCACTTATCCTCACATATCCCTCCACATATTTTCCTCACATCCCTCCACCAAATAGAGGCATCTCTACACTCACTTTCTTGACTCAAACCTTTCCAACCACCATATTTGGAATTTAAAATGTCAACCCACAACGCATTTTTTTTGGTGAAACAAATCCCATTTCCACTTTCCAATAAGAGCTTCATTAAAAATGATTATATTTCTAATTCCCAAGCTCCCTTGATTTTTTGGCCTACACAAACTTTCCCAACTCACCCAAGGAATTTTGTTTCTATCTTCCTCACCCCCCATAAGAACTTCCTTTGAATGCCAACTAATCTCCTAACCACCCCTAAAGGAATTTTGAAAAAAGACAAGTAAAATAAAGGTAAAGAGGAAATAACCGAGTTGATCAAACATACCCTTCCAGTAAAAGATAATTGTTTGGGCTTCCAAGATGAAAGTTTCTTAGAAAATTTGTCCACTATAGGTTTCCACACATCCTCCCTCCTAGGATTTGCTCCAATTGGCATGCCAAGGTAGACAAAACGGAATTTCAATATTTTACAATTCAAACACTCCGCAAACTTTTTTACACAATCAACATCCACCCCAGTAGCACCAAAGCAACTTTTGAAAAAGTTCACTTTAAGACCGGAAGCAAGCTCAAAACATCTAAGAATGCTTTTAATTGTTAACACATTTTTGAAAGATGCTGCACCAAAAAAAATCATATCATCCGCATATTACAATAAATTGACCTCCACCATTTTTTTTCCCACCAAGAATCCTTTAAACAATTTTTTTTCTACCGCCTCCCTCATTAGCCCGCTAAGACCCTCCACCACAATGTTAAAAAGGAAAGGAGCAAGAGGATCTCCTTGACGAAGACCTCTTTGTAAAGAATTCACTAGTAGGGCTTCCATTAACAAGAATGGAAACCGAACTAGATACCAAGCACCCTTTGATCCATAGAACCCATTTTTCATTGAAGTCCAACCTTCTAAGCATATACACCAAGAAATACCAATTTACCGAATCATATGCTTTTTCATAATCCACCTTAAACACCAAACATTTATTCTTCTTCCTTTTAGCCTCATCCACCACCTCATTGGCAATCAACACACTATGTAGGAGGTTTCTTCCACTTAGAAATGCACTTTGTCTATGGTCAATTACTTTTCCCAACACCGTTTTAATTCTATTTGCAAGTGTTTTTGATACCACCTTATACATGCAACCAACCAATGAGATTGGCTTAAACTCCCCCAAACTTTGAGGATTCTCCACCTTCGGAATAAGAGAAATGAATGAAGCATTACTTCCTCTTGGAAAAATCCCATTTACATAGAATTCACCTAAGAAGTTCATAAAGTCCTCCTTGAAATTATTCCAAAAGGCCTTAATAAACTTAAAATTATAACCATCTGGTCCCGGGCTCTTCAAATTACCACAATCCCACACCGCTTTCCGAACCTCCTCCTCCCCAAACGATGAAGATATGAGACACAAGTCTTCAACCGATAAAGTTGAAAATTTGACCCCGTTTAAAGTTGGTCTCTTCCATTCCTCTTCCATGAATCTCTTTTGGAAAAAATTATTGACCTCCTCTTTTACTCTTGACGGTTCCTCCACCCAAAGTCCATTGATGTTCAAACCCCTAAGCATATTCTTCCTTCTCTTCCAATTAACCACCCAATGAAAGTAATTTGAATTAGAATCCCCTTCCAAAATCCACTTTGTTCTTGCTTTTTGCCTTAATAGAGATTCTTGCTTCCTCAAAATCTCCCAAAATTTTTCTTGTAACTCCTTCCTCATCATCAATTCCTCTTCCGTAAGACTTTGGCTTTCACCTTTGATGTCAATTTCATTCATCTTCCTCACAACATGTTGTATGTTAACTTGCATCATGCCAAAAACCTCCATATTCCAACTCTTCAATTTACTTTTAAGACCCTTTAGCTTTTCTTTAAGGATGAATGCACCCCTTCCATGTACCTCCAAAGATGACCATGCTTCTTCCACAAAATTGGCAAATCTCCCATCCTCCAACCAACAATCAAGAGTCCTAAAGGGTTTAGGACCCCAATCTTGCAAGACATTCCTTACCAACACCGGACAATGATCGGATATGTTTCTCTCCAACACATGTTGAGAACTTTCCTTCCAAAGATTGAGCCACTCACCGGATACCAAAGCCCTGTCAAGTCTACTTCTAGCTTTTCCATTTGGCCTATACCAAGTGAACTTTCTCCCAACCAAAGGAATATCTACCAAGTTCAACTCATTTATGAAAAGATTGAAAGCTCTTGTATCTTCCCTACCATACTTACTATAATTCTCACCTTGTCTTTCTTCCAATCTCCTCACCGCATTAAAGTCACCCAATATGCACCATGCTTTATAATTACACACCTCCAACTCTGTCTTGAGTTCCTCCCACATTCTTTTTTTTTCAATGATATCACAAGGAAAATATACATTGACTATGGTGATATGGCTCCCATTATCCTTCCAAATATCTTCCATGACAATATATCCGCACCCCACATTGGAATTCAAAATCTCGAAGGTATCCTTGCTCCACAAACATAGTAAACTGCCACTTGAATTAACTGTTGGACATAATAACTTCTAAAACTCACAATCTCCCCAAATAGCCCGACACACCTCATCACTCACATCCTCCCTTTTTGTTTCTTGCAAACATAACAACTGAACCCTCTCCTTGATTACCAGCTCCCTTATAAACTTCCATTTATTCCTCCCACCAATACCTCTTACATTATAAGTCATCAGTCTCATGATACACCATGTTGAGAAGCCTCATTTTTCTTTTGTACACCATCATGGTCTCTTTTCTCCATATTTGTCATTCTTTGAATCATATCCTCTTCACTGCCTTCATAGCAAACACCCAGTTTTTTTCCCAACTCCCATAATTGTTTAGCCTCCCTGACATTATCTTTGAGCAAGTAGATTCTATTGCAATTCCTGATATTGGAATCAGATAGCATATTGCTTAATGACAAATTGGCAGCTCTAAGCTCTTTTTTTCTAAAACCCTCTTTGTTCTTTCTCTGTTGGGTAAAGTCGCAAGTGTTTGAAGTATTGACTTCCCCATTAGATGTAGATGCCAACGACCACACAACTTCAATTGGTCCTCTTGAGACACCCCCTATGCTCACTTCAGATGGCACCTCCTTTAAATTACCCTAATTACAATGGCTTGAAACATGACTTCTATGCGCATCGGCCTTTTCCACCCCATCTGCTGCACATGCAAGTCCCACATGTTGAATGGATGTGTCTTTTTGTTCAGCGTGAGGCGATGCACGTTGCATACACGACCCAGTTGCTTTTGGGTTTGCACCATGCAGTTGGTCTTCATTTTCAGGCCCACCCTCCATGTTATGTGTTAAACTATCCAACATAGGTTCCAAAGTTACTGCATGGGCCTTATTTGAGCTTTGTGGCCCATTTATGTATTCTTCCTCAAGAACCTCGATATCTCCACCTACCACCTGACACCTTTCGTGGTTTATATTATCCTCCCCTTTACTTTGTTCCATGTGGGGCTTCAGAAAATCAACTTTTGAGATAGTGTCGTTGTGATACTCCATTGGCATATCCACCTTTTTCAAACTACCCGTAATGTTGTTGTCACCTTTCTTGCCATTTTGTCCCTTATACAAGTTGTTGTATCGTTCTGAATCAACTCCTTCGTCAACACTTTTACCATTCCGTGCATACTCTCTCCCATCTTATTCACGAAACTTCTCATACACTCCATCTCTTTCCCCACTTGAGTACTTTTCAGTACCGAAGTTGACATTTCTGACTTGCCCCACCAAACCTACGCTAGCTTCTAATGACTGTTGTGCTACCCTATTGACCATCGGGTAGTTGATAGAGTCATCTTCACCTGAGTTGCTTCCGGCGCCACCATCATCACCTTGGCTATCCCCTTCACCGTCACGACGATGTCTTCCTTCCCATTCCACATCACCACATGCAGAGAAAATATCCCTGCAATCTATGCCAACATCACTCGCCGTTGATGTGCTTCCATTTGAGGAATCTTGATAGTTCCATAACTTACAGTTACATTTACAAACCTCTATGATCGTCTCCTCAACCATTTTGACTGTTGTCACCACCCCATTAACTTTTACATTTGAGATATATGTAACATCCTCATTTTACTATTTGTACGCATTTATATATGTACATTATGAACACTTATGCACTGTATTTTATAAAACTCTATGAACATATTTTCTTAATGAAATTAATACAGTTCTACTCAGAAGATTTTTCTGAATTTCTAAATGTCTTCGTTTTTGCTGAAATTAATTGTTGACTGGACTGCTATGTCAGACAGCTGTCCAGGATAAATTTTCAAGTATAGAATTTTGAACTCAATTATAACTTAAAAGAAAGGTAATAGAATATAGATTAAAAATATATACAGATAAAGAATTAAAATGCTTATTCAGAATTGTTAGGATTTTCTGAAAGTTAGAACTTTGAGAAAGTATTACGGTAAAATTTTAAGACAGAAAATTTAGAGAAAATTCATAGGATATCTATAGAATTATCTAATAATTGTAATATACTTAGAATAATTATTAAAAATGTTTAACCAAGAAAAATTTAATTTAGAACCTTAACCAATCAAAAAGTGACAACTTAGGCTTTTCTAAGATCACTAAATTAAGCTAATTAGGCTTGGATTAAGAGATAAGTAAGACACTACCCCAAGGTTTTTGATAGTAAGGAATTCAATGGTGGTGTTATTTTCTTCAAATTCTAATTAGTTTGTAAGATAATTAACAGCCCTAAATTATTCTAGAAAATTCCATTAAATTACCTACAAATGTTGACTTTTGACCTTTTGGAAGGCAAGTCACTTGCTGCACTCCTTTGGCTGTCCAAGTGGATGGGGAAGCTTGGAGAACTGATCTCCCTTGGCCAATAGGGGCTGCTGGACGTGCAGGAGCTGCTGGATGTGAAGGAAACATCCAATTTGGTTAATTCTTGGTTTAATGAAGCAAATAACTTAAGAAAAAAGGCAAAAAGTCACAAAAGCTATTTTTCTCTCCAAAACAGAACCGTGAGACTCCAAAACCCAGCAGCTGCAGTTCTTCATTAAATTTCATCTTAACTTCACCATTTCAACTCAAATTAAGAAACCAAACCATCCAAACTTCCAAAACACAAAGCTAATTCGGCTAGTAGAGAAAGAATTGGAGAAAATCTCAAAAATTCCTACAAGACCAAGGAGTGAGGGAGAAAGGAATTCAAGGCTTTTTCTTCAATTAAAGAGTCTAAGGTAAGGATCTAGGCATTTAATTTCAATTAGAACCCTTGGAATTAGAAGAAAACATGTTGTAGGCTTAGATTAAAAATTTGAACTAAAATCATGAAAACTTGAAATTGATTTAGGGGTTTTGTGTTTTTGATGCTTGTGATTGTAATTCATGGATTGGAATGATGTTTGATTGAATTTTTAAGGTGTTGTAATGGTTGAAAATTGGTTTGTTGAATTTTGATTGAAATTGTGATTTGATTGAATTTTGGTTGGAATTGGAGTTTGTAGCTTTGGAAGAATTGTTGAGAATGGCTTGTAGACCATTCGGCCAGCCCTAAATGCAAGGGATATTATGTGGAAATTTTTATAAAACCAAGGGCAAAATGGTCATTTTACATGTAGGGACACATTGGGTATTTTGGAAAAAGATTGAGGGCATTTTCGGAAATTATTAAAAATACTAATGTTATAATTTAAATTGCTTAAATTTTTGTATCCTTGTATGTGAATGTGTACAAATTATTTATTTGATTGTGATCATGAAAAAAATTCATTAGCATGAGTCTTTTTGGGGGATTTATAAAAGTATCAAATGAGAAAGAATTATGTTGACTAACCAGGACTGTGGTAGTCATGAGAATTGAGTTGATTTATGAGAAATGACTTTTGTTGACTAACCGGGACTGCGGTAGTCATGTGAAATGAGATTGATTGAGAAATGAATTGTTGACTAACCGAGATTACGGTAGTCATGTGAAATGAGAATGATTGAGAAAGGATTTTTGGGTTGAGTAGAATTTGTTAGACAGGACCGTATAATCTGTGATTATATAGTCTGTGGGGTGAAGGATATTGGCAATTCCACATGTGGCTGGAAACTGGACTGAGTTGCGGTCGTGGTAGCCTTCCGGGTATCCTGATCTCCTAATTCTGTTTAGCTTATTCGCGTTTAGTAGGGGCTGATAGCTGAATTACAGTACGTAATGGTAGGCCAGTTTCTTACTAAACACTCAAAGGGGAAGTCTCCATGGAGCAGGGTCAAAAATGAATTTGAGTCAAAAACTGCATTTGCATAAATCATATTGCATTTAATTATGTGTGTAACTAATTAATTTGTTATGATATGTATTTGTTTGAAATTATTTTATTGTATGAGAAATTAAATGCCTGATCCGGTAATGCTGTCCCCAGATACTAGGGGAGTGTGATTGCAGGTATAAAGAAGAATAATTAGAAGTCACAGATGCAGACATGTTCCAGAGCTATAGGAATATGGGTTTTTGGTTTTAGATACTTTTGTATTAATTAGAAATAATTTTGTACTAGTATTTTCTGTAAATTTTAATAATGTAAATGATAAAGGCAAACTTTGAACTTTAATGGATTGTATTTATTTTTTTTGGAAATTATATATATTTTTTTATACGTATTAGATGTAAAATTAATTAATTTAGAAGGGGGTTACAATATACACCACCGGTTTTGGGGACGCCATTTTTACAAGAATGCGCGCATACTCCAGTCTACTAAATGATTCTGTCTCACTATCAATAGCAATCATTTCTCCGATGACAGAAACCATCTTCAAGAAGCATTCTTTATTCCATACACTGAGCGGGATTCCTGTGCATCTCAGCCAACCCAACCTGTTTCCAGTTACTTCCTCAGGGCTCCACTTCCTAATCGAATGGAGTAAAGTTGATAATCCTCCCCCTTCACTATCCAAAGCCTCCTCTTCCTTCATACTAGCCAAGATTTTTTGTATAAAGATTTAATTTCCCATTTGATATATAAAAACACACTTGTTATTGTGAGAACATGAGAAAAAGTAATAATAACAATCATTGAATGAAAATTAAAAATAATAGATCACTAAGGTTAAAATTCAACTACAAACAACTCTTATGAGATTACCAATATAGTCATCCTCACTACCACCACCGTCACCGCCATTGATAGTACTACCATCTCAACCAACAGTGCCACCGCCACCACACGACAGTGGTGATAGCAATAGTGGTTGGGGGTGGTGGCAGTGACAATGGTACTAGCTATGACGAAAATGATGGTAGTGGTGGTGGAGCTACTATTGCAAGTGGTGGTGGGAAAAAGACAAAGATGGTGGTGACGATGGTTTTGATGGTCTCGTAAAGGTGTTTATAATTGGGTTTTCCTTGCCATTGAAATATATTAAGTGAGAAAACATTTTTTATATAAGAATAAAAGGAATAAAGTCAACCACTAAATCCTATTTAAATATTTGAAAATAAAATATAAAAGTTATACAATTTTTTTTATATAAAATTACATAATTTTAAGTGATGGTGTAATTTTAAATAAAATATAATTTTGATCATTCATATATTATTATATAAAAAAAAATTATTCCACTCGCTCAATTATAAAAATATTGCTAAAATATGAGAAATGTGTCTATATTTAATGTTCAACAGTATCTCGAACAAAATTACTTTAACAAAATATGTGTGAGGAAGAAAAAAAATATAAAAATGTCGTGCTACTAGATACATCTCCTTACCATAATGTATATTTTGTTTAAATTCTTTATCATTTTCTGTGGCCCATAAGATAGTTAGAGCCCATTTGCTATTGTTCAGTCCATAGTCTCACTTTTTTTTATTCTTTTCTCAATGTCTTGAATCTGGTTTTGGTCATTTTGGAGTCTATCTTTTTGTTTTCGTCCATGTCATTCTCTAGTCTCAAGTTTTGACTAACGGGACTGCTATTCTCACCCCCAACTTTTCTATTCCCACCCCCACTAAATTAAAAAAAAATGAAATTACCTAGCTACCCCTGCCCCTCTTCTCCCCACCCCTCCCTCTTCTCCTTCGGCTTCACCTTCTTCTCCTTCCCTTCCCTTCTCCTTCCTTCTTCCTCCTTCCCTCTCGACGTCTCCTCCTCCCACAGGTACCCACCCCCTTTGGGGACGATGATTCCGTTGTGTTGTTTGAAAAACTTCACAAAACAACACAACAGAATCACAATTCTGTTGTGCTGTTTTTCTTTTTTTTTAAATTTGTTTTAAAAAATGATTTTTAAATTAAATTTGTATTTTTAAAAGAAAAATATATCTATCTATCTATCTATCTATCTATCTATCTATCTATCTATCTATATGAGACAGTTGTTGGATCAGCTGCAGATGGATAATGTCATCTGGTCCCCATATGAGACACGCAGGGCTGTTAGACCTCTTTTACGGTAGACATACTATTCTGGCCACATTAAGTACAGCACAAACATGCGACAATATCTGCCAGAGAAGGTATTGAGGCAGTTCTGGCACGTACAAGGGATCCCTCCACCACCACCTCCTCGTCCTCCCTTTGAGACATGTATTCGATGTGGGACAAGTGGGAGCAGCATGTAGTGGAGCTAGGCAAGCCTGTGCCAGTGGATGCTCCACGGGCCTGCACCTCCAACTACTTGGCGTGGTATTATTAGCATTCACATCCATATGTGATTCCGCCAAAGGAAGGAGAGGCACCACGGAGCCCAGTGCATATGCCGCTCCCCATACCTTAGCCTCAGATTCAGCCTGGTGACCTTCTGCCAGAGTTTATAGATGGTGCAGATTATCTGTGTGAGGTAATGTAATGCAAACACTTTTTTTTCCATAATTGTTTAAATTTTTATTGATAAATAATTACAATTTGTAATTTTCGTTTATGTAGGATCGGTATCGGATGATGTCCGGGATTATAGAGAGGTTGTTGCAGACCAGAGCGGTCACGGAGGGTACGCATGACCATGAGCTAATGCAGCAGCTATTGCGCATTGCACAAGGCGGCTTAGGTGCTAGGTGCAGCTCCCAAGAACGTAGACAGAGGAGGAGGACCAGGGGCTGTGGCTGTAGAGGCGGTTGATTTTTTATGTATTTATTGTTATTTTGTATCTAACCTTTTATTTTGTATGTACATTTTATTATATTTTACAATTTATGTTGTGAGTTAATTACATTTTTTTTTCTTTATAAACTCTACAAACAACACGCACGCGCCTAGTAGTATAATGAAACAAGGAACAATTTCTCTAATAAAATCATAAAACAAACAACAAGAAGCAACATAATTGCACTTCTACATATATTTCATAAAATAAAATAAAAACAACCAACATAATAAAACGTCATCGTACTTGTCATAAAATAAAAACTTTTTCTACATAGATTTTTTCCCATTAGAGCTAGTTGTCGCCATTGTCTCAAGCATAAGAGCAATAATTTGTTCGACAGATCTTGGTTTACGCATCAGGGTAAGGATTTCCTCAGGAGATCTGCCAAATGTTGCATATAACCCAGTCGGTTCTTTCGAACGAAATTCACAAAAGATGAAAAATATCTTACCCACATCATTGTTGTCTTTAAGCTCCATACAGTCGTACTCAACACAACATCACCTACATATACAGGTTGACGGTAATAAATGTCAAGTAACATTTTGCTACCTCCGATGGCATCCTTAACTATTTTTTTTTAAAGCAGCAAGCAACATGTCCTCAGCTATTCTAATGAATTTAGGACCATCGGGACATTGAAACATTACCCCCCTGAGAAGTTGATATCATGTCACCATCATACACAATAGCAAGAGATCCATCCATCTTTCAAGCAATATACTGAATATAAACACACTCGAATGAGTTGCCTTATACCAACACTACCCATGTTTTATACTAGAAGATTTATTGTTCACACGTGACTCAATTATCACACTCTCTGCACTTTGTTTAACAAAAAAGCAATGGTCAAGATTCCACCGACTTAATATACGGTTTAGATTGCATCGATCCTTATGACAGTACTGTTTGCTTGTCAGATGATCATTAACAACTTTGTTTTTTGTTGCAGAAAAAGCAACGATCTATATTCGCCCTAAAATATCAACCATCCGCATTACATCGATCACTGTGCATTAACTTGGCACATCTTTGTCATGAAAATTAAAATATCAACCAAAATTATACATTTAAAATAAAATTATTTAAAAAAAATACACAACAGAATCGTGATTCATTTGTGTTGGGTGGAGGTGAAAAAAATATGTGCAGCAGAATCATGATTCCGCTGTATATGTATAACAGCGGAATCATGATTCGGTGGGAAGGGCAATTTCGGAATAAAAAAAATCTCATCCACGTGGGTGGTGAGAATAGTAAAATGTAGGATGAGAATAGCAACTCCCTTGAATAGCCTCTGCCTTCTTCATAGACATATGGGCTTGAGACCAAATCCAAACCAAAACTTGGAAAAAATTCTTTGTTGTTAACAGGTAACTGTCTTTTTCTATATTTCTAGAACTAGAACTAGAATATGATAAAATTAACTTTAATATATATTTAAATTAATATAATTGACAGCCTAAAGTAAAAGAGAAAACCAAATACCAGCGGGTAAAAGAGAAAAATAATATTTTAATTGAATGAAATATTCTAATTAACGTGTGTTTTAACAAACTAATAAAACCAAATATTATATTAGTGAAAAAGTTAGTTATGAAAAAATAAAATAAAAATTGAAGTGTAAAATTTAACTCAATTAAAACATATTTAAAGATTTTTCAAATCTTAGATATAAAGTATAATGAATATACAACTGTCTACATATATTTATTATATTTATATTTATATAGGAGAGTATGAGATAAGTCAGGTAAAAAAAAAAAAAACTACCCATGAATAAAAATTCTACCTACTGCAGGTAAATTTTGATGATGCCTAGTGAGTCTCGATGTAATTGCTTTAACACACACTAGTGCATGTATCCCATACGATGCACGGGTGTTTTTTTTTGCGAGAGGCAAGGTAAATATTTTAATTTATATGTAATAATATATAAATAAATTTATATACTAAATTTAAAATTATTGAATATATGAATCATATCTTATGAAATTATTTATTAATATTAAGATTTTATAATTACTAATTTAATTTCAACTATTTCCAGTTTCAAAAAGTATTTATAATTAGTAAAAACTATTTCCAGTTTCAAGAACTTGGTTATAAATAATTTTAAATAATTAAAATTAGTAAATATAAATTTAATTATTTAATTAATATTTTCTTTTTTTGAATATTTTTCTGCATTTAATAGTATATATTTTGAAATTAAATAATTAAGGAACAAACACTAATCCACATACATAGTTTTCTTTTTTTCAATTATTACTACATGTAATTTTAATATTATATTATTGAAAGAAGAAATGAAAAATAATTTAGATAAGTGATCATTAGGAAAGAGAAAGATTATTTGTTTATAAAAATAAAAATATGACTTAGTAATAAAGGGTGGTTCTAAAAAATAACTGAGGAGAGTTACGAAATCAAATAATTTTTATCATATATTAATAAATTTTGTCATGCATTGTATTTATATTTATAAAAATAGATAATGTTTAAAAAAATAAATTAAAAATATTACCATTTTAAAATTATTTATTTATTAATAAAGTATAATAAGAGGAATTTTTTATTAATTAAATAGATAAAGTAGAAGAAGAAAAACTTAAAGAAACAAAATAAGAATATAAAATTGAATATATTAAAATACAATATATTAAAATTAAAATTCATGAATTATATAAAAATTTAAATTTCTTTCCTTTAAATTTCTTGAAAATTTTCTTTCCTTGAATAATTTTTATGAATATGTACTATATATGTATTAAAATTGATCAACATTTAATGTGATACAATATATTAAAGTTCAATTCAATTCAATTCTATTTTGTTCTTGTGTGCAATGATGAGATCTGAATCGTTATTTTATTCCAAACGTTTTGCATGCAGTTGTCAATTAATAATATCAGTTGCATTGACAAAGCTTGTATAAAATATTTGATATTATCATCATGTCCTATCATTAGAAATTGAAAATTAGAATATTTGGATGACATATATAGTCTGAATTTATTAGATGGAAAAGAAAAAGAAATGAGATAAGAACTTAAAAAGGAACAAATGAGATCAGAATCGGGATTTAGAAGATAGAAAAGAAAAGGGGTTAGTCTGGGTGTTAGGAAAGATAGGACTTGATAGATTTTTAAATTTTTTAAAAAATGGTAAGCTTTAACAAATGTTTAAAAAAATTAGTTTATTGTTAATTGGTATATTTAAAAATTTTAAATTATTAAGACGAAATATAGATTTAAAAAAACTTGGTAACTTGCCTCTTTAAAAGGAGTAAAATGAGGCAAAAATATATATGGTGAAATACGTACCTCTTTATAGATTATAGATTTTATTACTTTTTTAAATTAATATACACAATTAAATTCTATTGTATACGAAAGCATAGAAACATTCACCTCAAATAAACCAAGAAACATAAGTGATTCTATCAATTTTTAAATTATTGTAAAACTTATATACAAATCCTTTATTACTTAAAGGAATATACACCTAGGAGTCCCACCCCCCCCCCCCCCCCCCCCCCCCCCCCCCCTCCTCCCAAAATTTAAGGATAAAAATATAATTTTACATTTTAAAAAAAAAAGGTCAACAGAATTAATTAAAATGTAACAAAAAAAATTTAAATTTGAATTCTAATACCATTTATCACCATAAATATCATTAAATTTAAATATCAACAAATTGTATGGTAATCCATAGCTAATAGAGATTTTAATTATGCCTTTAATTTGTACCCTTCTAATGTTTCTAATTTTAAGCGTAAATGTTGCATTTTTGGTGCTTTCGCGTAGATGATGCATTTCATTTATGTTGATTTCTCATTCTTTGCATTTATTCACATTTAAAAACCTAAACTGCCAAGACTTATTGGCTTATTTTCATTTAAAGCCTAAATAATTTAAATCACCAATTATGCTTCATCGGCAGTTGTGCTTATTTTTTCTGAGAAATTTCTTTCTTTTCATCTTTCTATAGGTCGATCTCTTTCCATGTGATCCTATATATACTTGCAGATACATTTCTATTTTGCTGATATGCAATACGCAATTTGTTTTAAAATTACTATTCTAACTTCTAAGTCTTTATTTTTCTCTTATCCATTGAAGATAAATAGTCATGGCAAATGACCTTTCACGAAGTTATGTCAAATACACTCATTGTTGGTTAAATTCAGACTTTGGTAATTCCTTTTTTTTCCTCTTACTACAATTTATTTATTTGCATATTAGGTGGTTTATATTTATGTCTTTTATATGTTTGTTTTTGTTTTCCAAAGTGAAACGACTTCTCGGGTTTACCAATAGATAAGTTACATCAAGGTCTACATCATATTACTTCCTTATTCCATCTTTTACTATCGTGAAATTATTTTTTTTTACTACTTTTTTAATTTAATCCTTTAGTAATCACTTTTCTCTCTCGTTCATTTTTTTGGCCGTCAATTTCTTCATCAAGAGAACAACTTTTATGGTACATATTGTTGCATCAATCCACCCTCTATTGCTTAATATAATTGTTTTTTCTCCTTGCATGGTACCACCAATCAGATCAATTAGGAAGACTTCGATGTGGAAAATTCACAATATGTACCTCTCTAATTGAAATCAGGTACATAAAAAGCTTTTTTTTTCTATTATTTTTCTTTGCGATTTTTTTTTTATCTTTAACTTTATCTTTTCTTCTTTTCTATTATTTTTTTTTCTTACTTTTCTTTTTGTTTCTTTTCTCACGTTTGTGATATTGGTGTGATTTTTAATTTTTTAAATCAAGTTTTCCTTTTAGAATTTTTCCTAACCAAGGATATATTGACACAATTATATGACCATGATGATACGTGAACACGTTTTTTTAAAAATAGTTTCAATTTTAAAGTGGACAGTTTTAAAATTAGTTTCAGTTTCACAAGGATTTTTTAAATTCAAAATATTTCTTTAAACTCTATTATGTCAAAAATAAGAATGCATTTTCCTTTACCTTTCAATGCTTAATCGTGTATTATCAAATAGCTTATGTGCGACGAAAATAACTATAACAGGTATCTTTTTTATTCATTAATCCCTGACCTTAGTCCTAATTAGGATCAAATAGTTGTATTTTTAAAACACTTTTTTTTTATTAAATTGCTTGAGTGGATACATAAGTAGTTTTTTTTTCTAGCTTTTAGGGATCAATATCGTAAATCTCTATTATTTAAAAACTCTTAATTTTTTTAAATTTTAAAATTCCAAAACATCCCACTAATCTCTTATTATTCTTCTTCTTTTTTCAATAAACAACTATTAATTAAAAAACTGCCAATTTTTTAACTTTTAATTTTAAAAGTTCAAACTACCCCACTTTTCTATTTTTTGGGTTTTTAAACCGTCCAATATTTTAAATTTTTAAAAATAAACCAATTTTTTAAAACAATTGTTATGAGATTGATATTTATTATTTTCTAATTGCTTGATCCTTTGAAAAAGTAGTTTTTTTAACCTTTTTAAGGATCAACAACTTAAACTAAACTACTGTTATTTAAAAACAACCAATATTTTTGAAATTTCAAATTTTAAATTATACCACTATTCTCTTCTTAGCTTTTTTTAAAGAAATCTCTATTTTAAAAAAACTGTCCTTTTTTATTTTAAAATTCCAAATTACTTCAATTTTCTCTTCTTGGCTTTTTAAACTGTCCAATTTTTTTAATTTTTATTTTTTAAAACCTAACAGTTAATAATAAACCAAAATTTGAAAACAATTGTTAATTATGAGATTGATATTTGTAAATTGCTTTATTGGATAAGGAAGTAGAATTTTTTCACCCTTTTAAGGATCAACCAACATAAACTAAACTACTGTTATTTAGAAATAACTATATTTTCTTTTAAATTTAAAATTTCACACTACCCCACTATTCTCTTAGCTTTTTTAAATAAACCAGTATTATTTAAAAACTGTCAATTTTTTTTTTTTTTAAAATTCCAAACTATCCCACTACTCGCTTTGCTTTTTTTTAAATAGAGTATATAATAAATAGAAATTGGAGAATAGACATTTTAATATATAATAAATAGAAATTGTAAAATATGAAATAAAAAAGCTAAGATAAGATAGGCCAAATACTACCCAACTCTTTTATGTATGGTTAAACACTTATAAACCCTTTCCAAAAAAAAAAGTACATTTTTTTCTTTTTCTCTTTGTATTATTACTTCTAGATATATTTTTATTGATTTAAAACAATCATTAAAGCGATTTGAAATTCCTCCCACAGAGATTCAAGGTTCAAGAAAGATAAAGGTAAAGAAGGTAATCTTGCTTCTATTTGTTCTATTTTTAAACTTTTTGTATAACTTTTTTTTTTTCTATTTTTGTATTGTTCCTGTTTGTATCAAATTGTGAGGGTCATGAGTTTGTAACACAAAAAAAAATAGATAGAGATGTAGATGGAGATGAAAAGATACTAAATCACAACTCAAGAATGTTGAATTTTTTTTGACATGGTTGAATGAAAAAGAATGAGCTAAACTAATGTGGTTGAAAAGTGAAGATGCAGAAAATTCTTATGTAACATCCCTAATTTACGGACCTTAGAAATAAATAATAAAGAGATATTTTTATGGAATAGTTTTGTATTTAATGGTTTAAGGATACCCTTAAGCATTATTAATAATTGTTACCTTATAATAAGATACAATAGAAATAAGATAATAGGACCCTGATGGGGAGCCAAGACCCAAGATGGACCAAGGCCCACTAAGCCACACACATGCACCTTGGCTTTAAATAGAAGAGAAGAGGGAGAGTTAGAGAGAGAAAGTGAAAGAGAGAAAGAAAGTTAGAGAGAAGGAGGAGAAGAAGAGGAAGAAGAGGAAGGAGGAGATGGAGCAGAGATCTAAAGACCCAGTGCCGGGAACTCATCTTTACGTGTCCCGGAAGGTGAGTGATTCCTCCCCTTGTCTTCTTCATTCTTCCATGGTTCTTGTTCTCTTGATTATCCCTTTTTCCCCTTTTGAATCCTTAGGTTTGGAGAATTGGGATTTTGATGATTATGCATGTTTAAGGATGTTTTTGAGTAAATCAATCGGTTAGAAATGTAATAGAAGTGTTTAAGATTTGGTTTTATAAGGTTGGGATGATTGGGTATTCCATTGATAGCCATAGAACTTGCATTTTCGTAAACCCAGGTTCGTCCCGGCCCAGCCGGAATTTGGTTCAGCTGGGCCGGAATGCGTTAGAAGGGAGAAAATGAGCTTCAGGGGAGTTTCGGCCCAGCCGAAACATGGTGCAGCTGGGCTGAAATTGGGCAGAGGAGAAATTAGCTCCAGGGGAGTTTCAGCCCAGCCGAAACTTGGTGCAGCTGGGCCGAAACGTGACAGAGGAACAATAAATAGATTTAAGGGATCTCCGGCTGGGCCGCGATTGTGGCCGGCTGGGCTAGAATTTGATATTTGTTTAAATTCTTTTAAAATATTTCCCTTTTTGAGTGTTTAAATGATTTTAAATGTTTATGCAAATGATGATATGTTTATCTTTTTCTCTACATGAGTCACTTAGACTTGTGTTTTCTTATGAAAATATAGTGATGTGATATTAAAGAAATTATGTTGTTTTGAGGTGTTTAGATTATTGTATGGTAGTTGTATTTGTGATGTTATGCTTGCACCCTTATTGCAATCATGTGGTTGTTGCATATGCTTGAGATTGTATGTTACGATAAACCATCTTTAATAAAAGATACATAAAACACTTAAGACTATACCTAAGCCTCTTAGTAAAAAGATGGGGAGTTACCCCTATGTTTCAGAAAAGGCTTTTTAGCAAAGTTTATAGTTTCAAGAAAGGTTTTTAGAAAAAGATATCACCTCAGTGACATAAGATGGAACCTTCCCCGGTACCAGTCACGTCCGAGAGCCGCACGCTCGGCGTACAACGGTGTGCAAAGGGCTAAGAATCCTATATGTCACCAAGGAGTGATGAGTTTCAGAATGGTTATGAAAAGGATTATTTATGAAAAGGTTTTATGAAAGAGTTTTTAAAGGAAAGTTATGATCCCAATAAAGGCAATAAGTTATGTTTTAAGGCTAAGAGGCCCCCAGGGGTGGGAGATGGGGACCGTCACCCTGACACCCATGGGGAAAACAACCTTCTTCATAGGGAGAAGGGGTTCTTCATAGAGAAGAACAAGTTAGAGAGGAGACTCCTCCTTGTAACGGAGATGTAGTCAACCCACTTGGACCGGTGGGGATTAATTAAAGGTTGTTTCAAGAGGGACGCCTCTTGTTTGGCTAGAGCTCAGCCAAATTAAGAAAATAGGCGGTGAAAGTGAAATTTAAATAAAGAGATAATGCAAACCACACAGTTGTAGAAACAAACTAGGATATATTGTTTTCCTTGATGTATGTATGTTCTATGTTAGAACATGAGAGGAGTCATAAGCCTAGTTGTAGGTGAGTGACGTAAGATAAGCCTAGACATTAGATGAGGACGTGTGTAATTGTATACTACCTTTGAGGTAAGAGAGGGTTTATACCCATAGAAAGTTAATGTAAGCTACCGAGAGAGGTATGCAAGATGTTATGCCTCACAGAGAGAGGTGATGTAAGCCCAAGTTGGGCAGGTCAAAGGAAGGAAAGATTATGCACGTTCCCATCCGATGCTATAGCAAAGTGAGACCCTAGTGAGGGGTCAAGAGTAACAGAAAGATGTTTAGGTGCCTTAGTGCACTAGTGGCCATAGATTTGGCATAGAAGGCCAACTCTATGTGCCTCAGCAAGGGTCAAGGTATGATCCTAAGAAATAGTGACGTAGAGGTGATGAGATTATAGTTGTGAGTGTGAGCATCTATAAAAGAAAAGAGAAGCCATGAGAGTTAAGAAAAGGATCTCTAGAATAGAGAGTCAGCCTAGAGTCCTTGGAACACTCACTGAGACATTATGTCTCATCCCGTTTAGTTTCCATGTTTTTACAGGGTAGCAGGTGGACACCTTGTGGGAAGAGCTTGGAGCATGGAGCTGCTTTCCCGGAGGAAGATGTTGTTAGTATAGTTTTTGTATAATTCCCAATGGATGGGAATTTAGTTTATGTTTTATGTATATTGCTTATGTCTTGTACGGCACATAAGTGCCAAGAGCTTTGTACTAGATTTATTTCATGCAATATAAGTTTAAGTTTTAATTTCCGCATAGTTAACTCTGATATTCTTATATGCTAATTTCTATTAATTTAGCAATATAAGGAGAAAAAGGTAATATCCTCTAGGGTGTTACACTTACATGTCCTCTACATTCTGCACTTCAATAATGTTTAGATATCAGTTTTTCTAAATTATTGTTGCCCTCTATAATTTTTTTTATATGTGCACCACTATCATCTCCGTGACCTATTTTCTATTTTATAATTATTCATAAAAAAATATATGCAATTATGGTAATTAAGTTGATTATCATGATATATATTTTGATTAAATCAATCAATTAAATCATTAAACTTTAAATGAATTTTGATTCTATATAATACGATCTCGTAGAAATTTGAATTTTTTTTCTTAAAAAAATAGGTCAATTTTTTTAATGATTCTATATATTTTTTAATCTTGCACGTTGAATTGATTTTTAACAATTTGAATTATATTTTGATTCTATATATATGATGTTGCAAAAATTTGAACTATATTTTTAAAAATAGCTCAATTTTTTAATGATTGTATATATATTTTAATCTTGCACGTTGAATTGATTTTTAAAAAATTTAAAGACACAAAGTTAGTGATTTAAAAAAAAGATTACACATTAATTTGAAAAAATATTAACAGTATAAGAAAATAAATTTTGAAAAAAATACATAAAATAAAGAAACAATAAGTAAAATTTGAATAAAATTTGATTAGAATTTGTCCATCATTTAATTATAATTGGCAAAATATAAGATATAATATTCATAATATTAATTATGAGGGTAATTTAATAAGAAATTATACTATTTCCGGTTTTTATGATAAGGTCCAAGTTCAAAGCGTAGTTTGGTCCTTCTCATAAGGTTCAATTTAAAATGTTTCTGCATAAATTATTTCTCACAAAAAATGCTCTTAATTGAAGTCAGTTATAGAATGACATGATAGTGAGAGAAACCTAACCCATTGATGTTTATTAGTTTTGTTCATAGGAATAGTTTTGTAAAAAAAATACTAATTTTAGACAAATTTAATGCTCTAAACTAAATTAACCAAATTTCTTAATATAATAAATTTGTTAATTGGATTTTATAATAAGGACCAGAGATAATATATTTTATCAACTCTAATATAATTATTTTTCTCATTACTATAATTATTTTCTTATAAAAAAACTCAGATATTTTTAGTAATTATGGTAGAATACAAAAATAAAATTAAGAGATTAGAATTCAAATTTAATTGAATAAATTTTGATTAAAATTTGTCTAAATACACCACCAATCACATAATTATATTGGAAAAAATAAATGGTAATTCATCATATTAATTACATATGTAATTACTACCAATTAAAATTCAATTTGTCATTTTTAAACTTCTTTTCAAATTTTAAACTTTTAAAAAATGTTATAAATATTTTTTATAAACTAAGAAAATTGGGGATAATTAAGTAATTTCAAATTTACTAATTTTAATTATTTAACATTTTGAAACTTTAAACTTTTCAAAAATGTTATAAATGCTTTATTGTAACTAATAATTGAGATTATAAAATTAAATTCAAATTTACTAATTTTAATTATTTGAAAATTGATATAAATGATTTTTTTTAAATTTAAATTTTTAAAAAAACATTACAAATGCTTTATTGAAATTGGGAATTGTTGAAATTAAGTAGTTAAATTAAAATTTGATAACTTTAATTATTTATAAGTTGTTATAATTTTTTTTAAAAAAAACTAAACTTTAAAAATGTTAATAAATGCTTTATTGAAACTATGAATATTTGACATTAAATAATTAAACTCAAATGTATTAATTTTAATTATTTAAAATTGTTAGAAATGTGTTCTTACCGGATTTGGTAAGTATTCCGACGCGGTGGCTCCGTTGAGTTCTCCTCCGCGTATGGTGGGGGTGTACCTGCAAAGACACTCCGACCCTCAAGTTAGAGGCACAGAGGTAGAAGACAGATATCACAATTGGGGTTAGATTTTCGTACCTTGATTGGATGGAGTGTAGTTGTATTTATAGGGTGTAAAGAGATAGATTTGATAGGGATATTTTCCTATCAAATCTCCTCAAATCTCGTAATTCATGATAGAGATAATCTTATCCTCTATCATGATCTTGTGCCTTGATCTTCTTATATCTTATCTTCCGGTAAGATATACTGTTATAACTGCCTAGGTCTGAGTGAGTCATTCTACTAGGTCAGGTTAGCTACTCGGTGTAGTGCCGAGTCCGAGTAGTACATATGCTCCCAAGCTTCTGAACACTTGGAAGAGCTTAAGTGAAGGTCTCGCCGAATTCAGGTTCCCATCTGGCTGAGTTGGCATTTTATTTTACTCATTTCGATATGTCTAATTCGGCTTCCACTATCTTGTAACGGTCGCGTGACTTCGTCTTCAAGTGGTCGCGTTGTTTCAGACCCATTAACTCATAATGTTTCCCGAGGGCTTCGACAATAATTATTTTTGAATTTCGAAAACGTCCTCAGGATGCCCAAAGGTCTCAAGTTCCCCTAGCCGTTGATTCGTTTGGCGAAGGGTCTCGATCCAACGGCCTAAGTTGCTCCGCCCTTTCACATTCGAGGCCCTTGGGTTTTTATATAAGGGTTACTGTGTAACCTTTATTCATTTTTGCCTTTTCTTTGCGCTTTTCTTCTCCAGGGACCTCTGTTCTTCTGCTATTTTTTCTTCCTCTCCCTTGCCTTCTTTGCTTTTTTTCTTAGTCTAGGTACGCCTTCTGTTCCCCTTGTTTTGCTCTTTTCATTTGAGAATGTCTTTTTTTTTTCGGGGAATCGGGGCGTTCTGGCGGTGGTCGTATGCTACCGCTGGAGGTTCACCTCATCGAAGAAGGCTCCGATGATGGTCCTTCCTTGCGTTGTTTGAACTCCGGTGGAGTTAGCGATGGCGCGTCGGCGGCAAATGCCGTTGCTGCGGATGAGGAGGTAGTTCGCCCCTCTGTTGTTTCCGCACAAGTGCCTTTGGCCCTTCCTGCTGAGGGGGTTGTGGTCTTGGATGATTCCGAGGCTACTGAGGTACGTCCTCTAATTATTCGGCGCACTTGGCCTCTTCTACCTCCCATTCTCCCCCAACCTGATGAGCCTAAGGGTTCGAAGAAATCTTTTCCTCCCATTACTACTCCGGGTTATTTCTGGGTAGCTGGTGAGGTAAGAGCTTATTCTTCTCGGTATCAGACTGAGGAGTCTTTATCTTCTCTCCTCCAAGAGATTGATTTATGCCACTTGGAAAGGCCGAGTATGGTTTACGCCGAGCCCTGTGGTCCTGACGAGCGTGTTTTCCTCTTTGCTTTTCCATGTCAGTCTCATTTTACTTATGTATATCAGACTTTGTTTTCAGTTCTCAGCATTACGGTGCCATTTGATAAATTTGAGACCGATGTTCTTCGGAAGCTGAATGTTGCTCTTACTCAGTTACATCAGAATGCCTAGGCTTCGCTTCAGGCTTTCCGGGTGCTCTATAGTAAATTTTTCACCACTCTGACTACTCCCAAGTTTCTACATCATTATTTGGTTAATGGGAGTAAGAAGGGTGGTTGGGTATTCCTGATCGGGATCCCTAGCCGGTCCATTCTCGGTCCTTATACCTCCTCTTGAAAAAATTTCAAGAGTGGCTTCTTTCGTGTTCGGCCGGGTTCGGAAGGGGAAATTGACTTTTTTGATGGTCGTGGGAGACCAAGGTTCCCTCTTTATTGGACCTGAGCTCTGAATAAGCGGTCATCTTGGCAGGTCGTGGACATGTCTCCTGAAGATCAGGATGACATGGTTACACACTGTGCAAGTTGCCGTGTTCCTTAAACTGTAAGACGATAGTGGGAATTCCTGCTTCTCGGACTCCGAGAGAGGATTGGGATTGTGAGTATTCTTTATTCGGTTTTCTTTCTTCTTTACTTGCCTGTTTTTGCTAACCCTTGTCTCCTTTGCAGTTGTGATGGGAAATTTTGATTATAAGACCGCTAAGAAACTTAGGCTGGAGAAGTTAAAGAGCAAGGACACTGCCGCTGTGGGGGTCTAGATTGCTGCTCCTATTCCTTCCCCTCCTCCTCCTCCACCTCCTCCTCCTTCGTCGAAGAGGAAGCATCAAGAGGCTGCCTAGGGAGGAGATGACCCTTCGAAGAAGACAAAGCCGAGTCCTCCTGCTGCTCAGGCTGCGGCTTCTCCCATTGAGAGGCACCCGGCCTTTCTCTCCATGAAGGATGGGTGGTATTCTCTTTGGGGGAAGGACTTCAACCCTTAAGCCCTTATCTGTGTCGACAATCTCGGTCAAGCTGATCGGGATATGTTGAGGGATGCTGGGCCTCTACTTTCGATGGAGGTTATATCGCTTTTCCAGGCTCGTTCGTGGGCCATTGCCCAATACTGGGCCGAGGAGTTTGACCGCGGCCACCTGGAGCTTGTCTTGGTTAAGGAGGCTGCTTCTAAGGCCGAGCAGGCTTTGGTTGATGCTACCCGGGCTAACGAGACTCTTCTTCAGTCAGCTGAGGAGTCTCGAAGGTCCCTTGAGGTAGCAGAGACCAAGTTGAAGGAAGCCGAAAGTCGGGAAGAGGTCTTGAAGCTTTCCTTGGCTACGACTGAGAACTCGATCCAGGGGCTGCAGGCTGAGGTGGAACGCCTCAATCAACAGCTCTTACGGGTGAGGTTAGAGGCCGCCAATTCCGAGGCTAAGCTGAAAGCCGGCTTGGGTGAGGCTATGGATGAAGTCATTTCAACTCATGAAGCCGGGTTCAAGAAGGCGATTCGCCAAGTCCGGTATTATTTTAGGAATGCTGACACCTCTCTTTTGATATTGATAAAGATATCAACAAGGAGGGGGAGTTGGTGGATGAGTCTTCCATTCCGGGAGAGGAGGCTCACGGTGGCTCGGCTCAGCCTGCTGCTTAGCTCTAGGAATTTTAGGTATTTCTTTTTGTAAAGGCTCGCACCCGGCCTATCCAATAGGGTGCTTTTATCTTAATGAAGTTCTATTTTCTCTTAAGTGTTGCCCCTTTTACTTTTCGTGTGCGTAATATTGGTTGTTCGTAGTCGGTTTAGGGTATACGTTTTATAAATTAAAGCTCATTTTTCGTATCCTGCTAAAGGTCTACACGGTGTTTTACCAAAACTCATTTTTCGTATCCTGTAAAAGGTTTACACGATTTTTAGCTTAACTTATTTTTCGCATCCTGTAAAAGGTCTACACGATTTTTAGCTTAACTTGTTTTTCGTATCCTGTAAAAGGTCTACGCGGTGTTTGTGCAGAGTATCCGATTGGTCTACTTGGTCTTTAAACAAAGATAATGTGTAAAGGAGTAACTTTTATTAATAATGAAAATCGGGTATGCCTCGTGAAAACCTCTTTGACAAAAAATCTCTTGAGAAAAAATGTCAAAGTTGGAAAAAGAGTACATCACCACTTACAAATTTCTAGCTGTAATAAAACTTCAGATGAGTGGCATTCCAGGTACGAGGAATGGCTTTGCCAGATGGATGCTCTAGTCGGTATGCTTCATTTCCCAGTGATTCAGTTACTTTGAAGGGGCCTTCCCAGTTGGCTATCAACTTGCCCTCTCCAGTTGCTTTCCTCGCTTCTCCGCATTTTTTCCAAACCAGATCTCTGACTTCGAAGTTTCTTGGTTTGACCTTGCTGTTGAATCTCTTCTCGGCTATTCTTTTGCAGGTCTTTGCTCTGATTTGGACCTCATTAAGGGTCTCTTAGGTTATGTAGAGTGCATGCCTTAGTGACTGGTCATTGTTCTCTTGAATAAAGCTTGCTCTTCGTAAAGAGAGTTCTCCTACTTCTACTAGTATCATGGCGTCTGATCCATATGAGAGTTGGAAAGGTGTTTCCCCACTCGTGGATTGTGGTGTGCAACGATATGCCCAGAGGATTGCCGGAAGCTCTTCGGCCCAACTTCCTTTGGCATTGCCGACTCACTTTTTTAGTTCTCTAAGTATGACTTTGTTTACTGCTTCAATTTGCCCATTGGTCTGAGGGTGCTCTACTGAAGTTACCCGGTGCCGAATCCCGAGATTCTTGAAGAACTCTTCTAGATTCTTTTCGACAAACTATTTTTCGTTGTCGGATATTACTGGGTAGGGGATGCCGAATCGGCATATTATGTTTTTCCACATGAATTTTTGTACATTGTTTGCCATGATGGTGGCCAAAGGTTCGGCTTCAATCCACTTCGTGAAGTAGTCGATTCCAACCAGGAGGAATTTGACCTGTCCTTTAGCAAGTGGGAATGGTCCTAAGATATCCACTCCCCATATGGCGAAAGGCCATGGTGCCATGACGTTGTGTAATTATTCTATTGGTAGGTGAGATATATTACCGTACTTTTGGCATTCTTCACATTTTTTTACGTATTTGGCACAGTCGTGATGCATTGTCGGCCAAAAGTATCCGGCTCGTAGAACTCGAGCGGCCATGGCTTTTCCTCCCGAGTGCATTCCACATATTTCTTTATGCATCTCATTTACGACGTACTCGGCTTGTGTTTTCGTAATGCATTTCAGCAAATGGTGCGATGAAGCCTCTTCTGTAAAGGTATTCTCCTTCTATGACATAGTAACTTGCCCTTCTTCTGATCTTCCTGGCTTCCTCTGGGTTTTCGGGGAGGGTTCCTCCTTTCAGAAAGTTTCATACCTCTGTCATCCACTCTCGGTCTGTCGGGTTGATGTTGAAAACTTCTCTGTCAATACTTGGGGCGGATATCGTCTCCTGTATAACAGTTCGATGTTGTCCTTTCTTCTTTGTGCTTGCTAATTTCAATAGCAGGTCGGCTCTTTCGTTCTACTTTCTCAGAATATGGTTGAGTTCGAACTCAGTGAACTCGTTCTTCAACTGGGAAGCCAAGTGATAGTACCTTGTCATCTAGGGGTCCTTCATTTGATAGGATCCATTCATTTGTCCTGTGACCTGCTTGGAGTCACTCCAGAATCTGAGGCGTTTTGCCCCGACTTCTTTAGCGAGTTTTAGTCCGGCTAACAAGGCCTCGTACTCGGCTTGGTTGTTGGATGTATCAAAGTCGAATCTGAGTGATTGTTTTAAAACAATCCCTTCGGGACTTTCGATTATAACGCCTGTTCCGCTGCCTTTGAAGTTTGAGGAACCATCCACGTAGAGGGTCCACCATGGACAGGGTGCCTCTTCTACTGGTGTTAGTTCTGCGATGAAGTCGGCTAGGCATTGGGCTTTGATGGGTCCTCTCAACTCGTACTTGATGCCGAACTCTGGCAGTTCTACTGACCAGGCTATCATTCTTCCGGCGAGTTCCAGCTTCCTCAACACCTGTCGTATTAGGTGGTCTATTTGCATTACCACTTGGTGGCTCTAAAAATATGGTTGTAGTCGTCGTGCCGAAGTGACTAGGGCTAGTGCTAACTTTTGATCATCTAGTACCTTGTTTCAGCATCTTTCAGCACTCGATTTACGTAGTAGACTAGTGTTTGCATTTGATTTTCTTCTTGAATGATGACCTAGCTGATCGCATCCCCCGAGACTGCTAAGTATAACACTAAGCCTTTGCCGGGTTCAGGCCGAGTAAGGATCGGTGGTGAGGTGAGGAGCGCTTCAACTTTAAAAAGTTCGCTTCGCACTCTTCACTCCATTCGAAAATTTGTTGCTTCTTGAGAAGTTGGAAAAAGGGTCTGGCTACCTCTGCTGCTTTTGGCAAAAAACGGGATAGGGATGCCAACCTTCCAGTTAGCCTTTGCATTTCCTTCATGTTACTTGGGCTTCTCATGTTTATGATAACCGCGCATTTCTCCGGGTTGGCTTCTATGCCCATATGTGTGAGCATGAAGCCTAAGAATTTTCTGTCTTTGACTCCAAATACACATTTCTCTGGGTTTAGCCTCATGTTGTGTTTTCTGATCTCACCAAATATTTCAGCTAAATCTCCTGAATGTGAGTTCGGGTCTCGGCTTTTGACTACCATGTCATCTACGTAGAGTTCCAGATTTCGTCTGAGTTGATTTATGAAAATCTTGTCCATCAGACGCTAGTATGTTGCCCCCGCATTCTTTAATCCGAATGGCATTACCGTGTAGCAGTAGTTAGTCGTGTGAGTTATGAACGCTGTTTTCTCCTCGTCCGGTGGGAACATAGGTATCTGGTTTTAGCCGGAATATGCGTTCAAAAAACTTAGGATGGGATAGCCGGACGCTCCGTCCACCAGTCTGTCGATACTCGGTAGTGGGTATGAGTCTTTGGGACATGCTTGGTTAAGGTATATGTAGTCAGTACACATCCTCCACTTGCCGTTTACTTTCTTTACCATCACGACATTCACAAGCCATGTGGTGTAGTGTACTTCTCTTATGAAACCGGCACTAAGTAACTTTTCAGTTTCCTCTTTGACCGCTTTTCCCCTCTCGGCTCCAAGCTTTCTTTTCTTATGGGAGATTGGCTTGGCCTCTGGACAGATGGCAAGCTTGTGATAGTGAAAGCTTGGATCGATTCCAGGCATGTCGGCGGCTGACCATGCGAATAGATCGACATTTTCTAATAAGACTTGGGCAATTACATTCTCGGTTTTGCTTGTTAGTTGAGTCTCAAGCTTCGTGCATTGTCCAGTTTCTCTTCCTAAATGGAAGGGTTTCACTTCCTCTGTGGGTTCCGCTCTCGGCTCACCTTCTTGGGGGTCGAGATCGGCCTCCTCCCTTAGCGATACCGCAAGCGACACGCTTGCTATGTGCCTTACTTTTGGTTCCGGGACCTTTTTGCCGTTGGCTATCCTTAGACTTTCTAAGTAGCACTCGCGGGCTGTTTATTAATCGGCTTTGACTGTCATTATATCTCCTTCCGAGTTGGGGAATTTCATTGCCAGGTGAGGCGTTGAGATCACTGCTCCTAGCTCATTGAGTGCAGGTCGGCCTATAAGAATGTTATATGAAGTGAGAGCGTTGACTAGGAGGTACCTAACTATGATGGTTTTGGATCCTTTTTCTTCATCTTCGAAGGTGCTGAGAAGGTCAATGTAGCCTCTGGTATCCACTTTTTTGCCTGAAAAACCGATCAGTTGTTCGGTGTACGGCTGTATCTTGCTATCGGGGATGTCTAACTGTTGTAAAGTGGACTAGTATAAGATGTCCACCGAGCTGCCTTGGTCTACCAGGACCTTGCATACTAGGAAGTTGGTGACCTCAACCTTAACCACTGCTGGGTCATCGTGGTTGGGTTTTATGTATTCGAAGTCTGCATCAGTGAAAGTTATGGGAGGCATGCTTCTTGATGCTCTTGGTTTTACGGAAGCCAAGTTGATTGATCGGATGCAGCGTAGGTGTTTCTTTTTTGCCGAGTTCGAACTCCCTCCTGCGGCGAATTCTCCTGCTATCGTGTTGATAACGCCTCGGAGTTGAGTCTCGGGAGGTTTAGTTGGTTGCTCTTGGTGGGGCTCTTCCGTTCGTTGGGATTTTTTGTCTCAGGTTCGTTCTCGCTCAGACTTTCGGTTGTCGTCTTGGATAAAGCATCGTAGTTTGCCTTGTTGGATAAGTTTTTCAATCTTATCCTTCAAGGTGGTACAGTCTTCGGTGGCGTGTCCGTGCACTCGATGGTATCTGCAAAACTTGGACCTGTCCACTTTTTCCGAGGATCGGTTCTGAGTAGGCAAACTTATCAGCTCGGCGCTGCAAGCCTCTCCTAGGACCCGATTTTTGCTTTCTGTTAGGGGAGTGTAGTGAGTAAATCTTGTGCGAGGTGGCTTTTCGGCCCTGGTTCTGCCGTGAGAAGTCCGCTCTCGGTCGTTCCTGCTTTCTCGCGTTCCTCGTGCTTCTTATGGGATTCGCCTCTGACGCGTTCTCGGAACTTCGTCATCTCTTCCATTTGAATATACCCTGCTGCTCTTGCTCTGAGCTAGTCCATGTCATGGGGCGGCTTCTTGCAGAGGCTGTCCGAGAAGGGGTTTAATTTCAATGCCATTAACATGGCGGTTAGTGCTACTTAAGGGTTTAGGTCTTGGATTCTAACCGAGACTTCAGCAAGTCTCTCCATGAAGTCCCTAAGGGACTTGTTGTCCTCCTGTCGAATGTTGGCTAACGACACTGCTGTCAAATGGTGAGGCCGACTTGTGGCGTACTGAGCGCCGAAACCAGCAACCAGGGTGGTGAAGGAGTCAATCGAGTGAGGAGGGAGGCGTGTGTACCAGTTCAACGCTGCCCCCTTCAAGGTGGTTAGGAAGACACGACACATGATGGCGTTATCGTTTATGTATAAGTTTACTTGCATGACGAACACGTCGATGTGTTCGTCCGGGTCTGTTAGGCCATCATAACAGTCCATAGACAGAGGTTTCCACCCGGCCGGTAGTGGTGTTTCCATGATGCCATCTATGAACGGGTGTCGTCTTGTTGTTTCGAGCATTGCGTTTCGTCTTGGGACTGTGCGTGAAACGGATATAGGTTTGGATTCCACATGGGTTGTCGTTCGGTCTGCCTCGCTCCAGGTAGTGTCATCCTGTTTTGTTCGGTCAGACTGTCCGTTGGCGGTTGCGTGGGCAATCGAGTGTGTGTTTCGGTCCTCTTGTAGTTCCTGGTATTGCTCTCGGAGAGTGGCGTTCTCCCTGTGGAGATCTTCTATTTCTTTTACGCTGTTTTGTTTCAGCGTGTTCACCTCCCTTTGTAGGGCTTGGATCAGCGGGTGATTCTCAACCGCCTGACTCGGGATGAGCGCCACGTTATTGGGGTTACCTCCTTGGGTACCCCCAGGTGCTAGTGTTCCCTGAGTTAGGGTTTCTAGCCCCTGTGGTTGCTTCTCTTAGTTTGCTATTTTGCCTTGAGTTGTTGCCATCGCAATCGTTTCGCGTTGATTAGTGTGGCTGGGAAAAGTTTCACTGAGCCCCACGGTGGGCGCCAAATGTTCTTACCGGATTTGGTAAGTATTCCGACGCGGTGACTCCGTTGAGTTCTCCTCCGCGTATGGTGGGGGGTGTACCTGCAAAGACACTCCGACGCTCAAGTTAGAGGAGCAGAGGTAGAAGGCAGGTATCGCAATTGGGGTTAGATTTTTCGTACCTTGATTGGATTGAGTGTAGTTGTATTTATAGGGTGTAAAGAGATAGATTTGATAGGGTTATTTTCCTATCAAATCTCCTCAAATCTCGTAATTCATGATAGAGATAATCTTATCCCCTGTGCCTTGATCTTCTTATATCTTATCTTTCAGTAATATATACTGTTATAACTGCCTAGGTCCGAGTGAGTGATTCTATTCGGCTAGGTTAGTTACTCGGTGTAGTGTCGAGTCCGAGTAGTACAAATCAATAATTTTAAATTTACTAATTTTATTTTAAAAAAAATCATTGTAAATGCTTTCTTAAAATTTTAAAAAAATGTTATAAATGCTTTTTTGACACTAATAATAGTTGGAATTAAATAATTAAATTCATATTTACTAATTTTAATTATTGAAAGTTTTTTATATCTGATTTCTTGAAATTTTACACTTTAAAATTATTATAAATACTTTTTGAAACTGTAAATAGTTGAAGTTAAATTAATAATTATAAAATCTTATTATTAACAAACAATTTCTTAAAATATAATTCATATATCAAATATTTTTAAGCTAGGTATATAAATTTGTTTATATATTTTTGCATACAATTTTAAAAAAAAAATACTCCGCCACTCAAAAAAATAAATCATCCCGTGCATCGCACGGGATACACGCACTAGTTAAGATTAAGATAAGTAATAATTTATCTGACGTGAATTAATACACTAATATTTTGCATGCTCTAATAAGAATTGTCAAATTAGTAACAATAAAAGGGATTAATAATTAATAATTATAAACATACATAGCTTACAAATGTTGCTCAAAGGATTATATATCTATATTAGCAACCTTTCCTCTTGGATACTTGTTTAATCTGAGGCGTGGCTCATAAAAAATGTACCAACTCCAAGCCTAAGTTGTAACTGAGAAAAAAAGGAGTTAGAAAGACTAAATTTGATAAACTAATGGAATTAACATCAAATTAGAGCGGAAACACATAAGTAAATTAACATCAAATTAACATCAAATCTTAGATATAAAGTATAATGAATATACAACTGTCTACATATATTTATTATATTTATATTTATATAGGAGAGTATGAAATAAGTTAGGTAAAAAAAACTACCCATGAATAAAAATTCTACCTACTGCAGGTAAATTTTGATGATGCCTAGTGAGTCTCGATGTAACTGCTTTAACACACATATAAGTGTTAATGAATCATCAATAAATTTCATCAATCTACTTTTTTTTTTTGGGTACATCAATGGATCTAGTTTTATTTTTGGTTATTATGTATACCAATTTTTAAATACTAATTTAAACAATAGTCACACACACATACGTTCGCATAGGGACGTGATTTGTTTATACCAAAATGTATATGTCTTGACAAACTTACACTTTTAATGACTTTTATACATAACTAGTGTTTTAGCCCGTGCGTTATACGGGTTTATTAAAAATTTCATTACCTTATTATATAGTCAATAGAAAGAAATTTGAAAAAAATAATAATTATAAAGCATATTGAAAGAAATTTTAAAAAAATAGATAATTATAAAAGAAATTAGAAACTATAAAATTTAAAATAAAAAAAAAGATAAGGGAAGATATAACAATGTAACTTTAATTTTTTTAATATTAACTTTGAAAATTGAAAAGTAAATTGAATTAAGGATTTAGAATTATTGACTAAAAAGATAAATTTTCGAAATTAAAAAATAGAGTTAGAAAATCCGATAAAAGAAATATTAAAAAAAATAATAGATTAGAGAGTATAAAATTTGAAAAAAAAAATTATATAGTACATCAGAATTAAAAAATAGAGTTAAAAAGCTGATAAAAAATATTTAAGAAAAATATAACATCAGATAAAGAAGTGAATGAAGATAGTTATAGAAATATTGTGAATGTGGGGTAGTTACAAAAATTGTTAAGAGGAATTTTAGGAAAAAATAGGAGAACCAGATACACCACTTCATGAGAGGAAAGTATTCAACTAGGAGTGAATGTGAGAGAGAATGGAGAGAGTGAAACAAGGAGAAAAGAGAATCTCTTAGTCATTTATATATATATAAGAAGATGAATTCTATTAATTTAATCATTAATTCATGTGATATTATTTTAATGATTATGTATACAAAATTTTAGCTATTTTTGATATATATATATATATATATATAAAGTCTTGCGATTTTTTTTTTTTTGATAAAAAAAACTAATTTTTGCCAAGGTTAATATGGAAACTAATTTTTGTAGTGTATCTTGACATGATACACGATAAAAACTAGTTTTCATATGTTACGAAAACTACTTTTTGTCATATCGATGACATGCGAAAAATACCCAATGTAACGCTACTGCCTACAGGAGAAGAAGGAATGGAGATCTGAGAACTCATATGGAGGAGTAATGAGGGGGTGAGGAGCAATGGAAGAATTTTTTTTTTTTTTTATACCCATGACATTGGTTCGGAGCATCATCAACTTTGTTGATAATTAATATCCGCCGAGAAACCTAACTAACTTCAAATAATTCACCGTTTAATTAACTGAACTAGACCTCTTATGTTATGTTTAACAAAAGTAGTTGATAATCTTGTTTAAAATTGATAAGTTAGCTAGTAACTAAAAGTTGTTAGCTAAAATTTGAAAGTTATTAAATTAGTTTGTTAAATTATAAGTGTTTGATAAAATTATCTATCAAATTAGATGATAAATATATAATGATAAATCTATGCTTATATGATATTTTTCTATAAATTTTAATTTTATTTTATAGCTAAAATATATTTTTAGGTAATTATAATTTCAGTTTTTTTTTCCAATTAATTTGGAACTCTTACCATTTTTATGTAAAGATAAATTATTTTAATTATATATTTTTTAGTTTCAATAAATTTTTTTATATTGTGCACTATACTATTATTCTTATATTATATCTCATGTAAAAAAGGTAAAAAAGAAAGCAAGGAAATCAAAAAACAATAATAAAATTCTGCTTTATATAAAAAAGTGAGAAAAAAATAAATTTAATATATATTTTAAAAAGGAAAAAAATAGAAGATTGTTTACTGAACACTAGTTTAAAATGCTTGTCAAATATATTTTTTATGCAATTTTTTTATTACCAATTTATAAGTAATCATTGTTAATATAATTCTTAAGATAATTATCATAAAAGTTAATAAATTTATCATACATGATAATTTGTGATTGAATAATAATATAATTTTTTTACACGATCAATACATATATTATTTATTATAACATATAACTACTCGTTTAATTTAAAATTTGATAAGAGTTTAATAAATTTATCAGTGTATAGGCATTTGATAAAATTGATTTTAAATCATTAAGTACCTATTTAAATTAATGTATCCTACAAATTTTTTATTCAAGAAATACAAGAGTTAAATATAGGTGTTCTTACCAAATTTTGGTAAGTCTTCCTGTGCGGTGGCTCCGCTGGGATCTCCTCCATGACGGGTGGGGGGTGTACCTGCAAAGACACTCCGATGCTCAAGTTAGAGGCGCAGAGGAAGACAAGTATCACAAATTAGGATTAGAAATTCGTACCTCGATTGGGATGGGTTGTTCTGATTTTATAGGGTGTAAAGAGATAGATTTGATAGAGTTATTTTCCTATCAAATCTCCTCAAATCTCGTAATGAAGATAGAGATAATTCTATCTTCTATCTTTATCTTATGACCTGATCTTTCTATATCTTATCATATAGTCAGATCTATTCTTTCCGTTATTATCATCCGAGTCCGAGTGATAGTTTCTACTCGGCCTTCTAGGCTACTCGGTGTAGTGCCGAGTCCGAGTAGTACACATGCCCCCCAAGCTCTGAAGTAGGTTGTAAGAGCTTATAAGATGTTTTTACATAGTCGAGCTTCATTATGCCCTGACAACTGATCATACTAGTCGAGTTGCAGGGTGTCTGGCCGAACTCAAGATTCTCTAAGCGTGAGGCCGAGCTGAAAATGCTCTATAGGCTCAAGGCTTAAGGCTGAGCTAGAATCTCGAGTAGCGAGGCCGAGCTGAACATGTTCAAAGCACAAAATCTAGTCGAAGATGCTCAAGGCGAGTGATCAAGATGAGGATGCTCTAGGCACGAGACCGAGCTGACAATGCTCTAGGCTTATGACCCAAGGTTGAGCTAATGATACCCAAGATGGCATGGCCGAGTTGAACATGCTAATGTCTCGAGATGCAGATGAAGACTCATAAAGTGCGAGGCCGAGTTGAGCATTAGATAATTGAGGCTAAGTTCGTTGAGTTGAAGATACTCTAAGCGGAACTGGCCGAGTGTAAGGTACTTAAGGCCGAGTTGAAGTCACTCGAGGAAGAATTGGCCAATGGCATTGGAAATGCTCAAGGCATTTTAAGATGCTCGAGGAATTTGAGTGATTTCCAATTAATATGCCTTTTGTTCTACCAACTAGTCATAGTGTATTTTCATTGTTCACCATTGAAGGTGATTTTGTCCATGTTTGGACATGATAATTCAAATGTCAGTGACCTACTTCCTTCTTTTGCGTATCGCAAGGTTGGGTGGTATTCGACTCTGGGTCCCTTGACCCGAGTGCCATTTGGTAGGTCCCGATTATTAATCAGCCAAGTGCCTTTTTGAAGGGCCTTGCCAAGACTGAGTAGTGTACATGCCCCCAAAGCTTCGAGTCATGACGAGAAAGCTGATACAAGTATAAGTACCCTGCCTGAGTGTTGGTCGTTCAATTTGTGTTGGGATGTTTAAGCGGTTAACCTGGGACGCCCTTAGGGTCAATCTGAGATGTTGAGTGAAGGTCAGACTCAGCTAGTTGTTGGGTCAAGCTGGTATGACTAGGTGGTTAAACCGGATGTCATGGAATCAATTTAGAAAATCGAGGATATGCCAGACTCGGCTTGTCGTTAGATCAAGCTAGAATGTCCAAAAAGGTCCAACTGTGATGTTGAGAGGTCAAACTAGTGCCAATATGTCAAGCTGGAATGTCGAGGTCTTTAATCGTGGGGCCAATCCATAACACCGCGTGGAGGTTAGACTCAACTTATCTTTGGATCAAGTCGGACTGTCGAGTCATCATCAAGTTTGATGAATGGTCAAACCGAAAAGACGGGTAGGTCTAGTCAGAATGCCAAATCGTCAACTGTCATTTTTAGATCAAGTTGGATGAATAATCAAACCGAAAGCCGAGTAAATCTAGTCGGAATACCGAACGGTCAAATTGGAATGCCGAAAAGGTCAAATCAAAATGTTGAGTTAGGTCATTTCTCAGCTTGTCGTTGGATCAAACTGAAATGCCTAAGTGGTCACCCTGAGGGAAAACTCGATAGGTCAAACTGAAATATTGTGTGTTTCTCAACTTGTCTTTGGATCAAGCTGGAACGCCTAACTGGTCAAACCGAAATGCCAAGAGGTCAATTCGGAATGCCGAGTTGGCTTAGTTCTCAGCTTGTTGTTGGATCAAGCTGGAATGCCTAAGTGGTCAAACCAAAATGCCAAGAGGTCAATTCGGAATGCCGAGTTGGCTTAGTTCTCAGCTTGTTGTTGGATCAAGCTGGAATGCCTAAGTGGTCAAACCGAAATGCCAAGAGGTTAATTCGGAATGCCGAGTTGGCTTGGTTCTCAACTTGTGGTTGGATCAAGCTGGAACGCCTAAGTGGTCAAACCGAAATGCCAAGAGGTCAATTCGGAATGCCGAGTTGGCTTGGTTCTCAGCTTGTTGTTGGATCAAGCTGGAATGCCTAAGTGGTCAAACCGAAATGCCAAGAGGTCAATTCGGAATGCCAAGTTGGCTTAATTCTCAGCTTGTTGTTGGATCAAGCTGGAATGCCTAAGTGGTCAAACCGAAATGCCAAGAGGTCAATTCGAAATGCCGAGTTGGCTTAGTTCTCAGCTTGTTGTTGGATCAAGCTGGAATGCCTAAGTGGTCAAACTGAAATGCCAAGAGGTCAATTCGGAATGCCGAGTTGGCTTAGTTCTCAGCTTGTTGTTGGATCAAGCTGGAATGCCTAAGTGGTCAAACCGAAATGCCAAGAGGTCAATTCGGAATGCCGAGTTGGCTTGGTTCTCAACTTGTCGTTGGATCAAGATGGAACGCCTAAGTGGTGAAACCGAAATGCCAAGAGGTCAATTCGGAATGCCGAGTTGGCTTGGTTCTCAACTTGTGGTTGGATCAAGCTGGAACGCCTAAGTGGTCAAACCGAAATGCCAAGAGGTCAATTCGGAATGCCGAGTTGGCTTGGTTCTCAGCTTGTTGTTGGATCAAGCTAGAATGCCTAAGTGGTCAAATCGAAATGCCAAGAGGTCAATTCGGAATGCCGAGTTGGCTTAATTCTCAGCTTGTTGTTGGATCAAGCTGGAATGCCTAAGTGGTCAAACCGAAATGCCAAGAGGTCAATTCGAAATGCCGAGTTGGCTTAGTTCTCAGCTTGTTGTTGGATCAAGCTGGAATGCCTAAGTGGTCAAACCGAAATGCCAAGAGATCAATTCGGAATGCCGAGTTGGCTTAGTTCTCAGCTTGTTGTTGGATCAAGCTGGAATGCCTAAGTGGTCAAACCGAAATGCCAAGAGGTCAATTCGGAATGCCGAGTTGGCTTGGTTCTCAACTTGTGGTTGGATCAAGATGGAACGCCTAAGTGGTCAAACCGAAATGCCAAGAGGTCAATTCGGAATGTCGAGTTGGCTTGGTTCTCAGCTTGTTGTTGGATCAAGCTGGAATGCCTAAGTGGTCAAACCGAAATGCCAAGAGGTCAATTCGGAATGCCGAGTTTTAAGAGATACTCAGGACGTGAAAGACTGAGCTAAAAATGCTTCAAGCCAAGTGTAAGGTATTCGAGGTCGTGCTTGCCGGGTTAAAAATAGACCATGAGCACAACAAGCTCTGAGCTTGAGAAAGCGAAAGAGTTTATAACCTCATATTGTGGAGTTTGATCATACTCAGATGGGTTGCCATAGTTTAGGATGCTCAAGGCCAATTTGGCCGAGTTTGAGAGATACTCGAAGTGCGAGATCAAGATAAGTGTTCAAGGTATGAAGCTGAGCTGAAATTGCTTGAGGCACAAAGCTAAGCTTTAGATGTCAGTCTAAGATAAGTTGAGCTCCTAACATGAAGTGTTGTCGAAAGTTCAAGGTGTGGAGCTATGCAATAATGCTTAGTTCCTGGTTTTGCCAGCTTGGTTTGGTACTGAGGGCTTGTACTTGGTCTCTTGGTGCATGATAGTGCAAGGATTTGCCCCAGGCCAAGTCCTAGTCGACAGTGCAGGAAGTCGATCTTGCATAGTCATCTCTGAGGTGGGCTAAGTAGTACGACCTTCGAGGGTTGACAAAGCACATCCTGCAAAATTATGATAGTATATATCTCCCAGAAGTCGGTCTGCAAAAGTTGTTAGGCAAGTTGATCTTTGGGGTTGGGTCAAAATCATCTCTAGTCCAGTTACAAGTCAGCTCAAGCCTTATAATCTTCATGACAAGGCTTTGGAAAGCTTCTCGAATGCCGCTATTATAGAGCATAGTAATATCTTCGATTTAATTTTCTGCAGTGTATGTCTTGTCTTTCAAGGTATGATAAGCCGCTATGGCAACATATACTACGGAAGTCATGTCTGAGTCTTGTACCATTGCTGGGTCAGGTGTTATTGAAGTCTTTGTTCAATGGGCTGATGCCGCCAAGTAGAAGTCTCGCCAAAATCATTATGTGGGCATCCATGATTTGGTTACAGTGTGCGAAGATAGTATAATGTGATAATATTATAGTAATGGAGTTAGATTGGGCTTTGCGGATAGCTGCCTTGTCTTCCGCTAGCCTCACCTCTACCCCAGCCTCCTGTGTCCATCTTGTGTCATTGAAGACTCCTGCAAATGCACATTTTCCAAAGGAAAGAGCATGTATGCATGCCATGGCAATTGCATGGACCATGATGTAATTGTAAGATAAAATTGAAGTATATGAAATTTAATTCAGCCAAAATCAAGGCATGATCTCATGCATAATTTTCACTAATAACCGCCTTTGAACTCTTACGATTCAGAATTGGCATTATAATAGAGGAAGATTGGATAAAGTGATGTATTCTCATTCACATTTTGATTTCAATCAAAGGTGCAGGCCACACATGACAAGTGATAATAACTCTTCAAGGCATGTAATTCTTAACATGTCCTAAAATATGGATGCATATCAAAATGAAAAGCCTGACATGGGTGTTTCCCAGTTAAAAGGAAAATCAGTGCCATGTTTTCAGTGTATGTGATAGGCATCAATGATATATATAATATGCATATCGAATTGAATTTTGGGTGCACTTCTCCCCGCAATGCATGTAATATAAATAATTTTGTTTTTATGTACGACAAGCCAAATCCTCAACTTGTGAGTGTCTAAATGGCGAGTTGACTAGGCCTAGTGCAAGGCGTAATGTTGGTCATGACATATTCACATGGCAAAATTAGTTTCCAATATTTAAGCTTTTAGGTGTGCCAAGTAGGCCATACCACCTCTCAACATTTATAAAATGGCATAAAATGACATGGTGTCATGGTGATAATATTATTCATGGTCATGATAATATTTAGAACTCATGCACTTTTGTCTAAGCCGTTAAGAATCATGCCTTTTGCATATGAGTATTGATTTATTCTAGGATTTATGCTCTCAGCAATATGACATTACTATACAAACTTGTAATTTCTTAAGCCCATGTGTCCTTATGTCATGCACACGTTAACTTTTTTCCAAGTAAATACTAATTTGCAATTTAGCATATATTAGTTATGGTATTGCCTATAGCTTTTATGATGGCATACTATGGCATGATGATATTTGAATCCAAGACAAATGCAATGGTCCAGCACGTGAACTCAAATCTCACAATTATCTTAATATATTAACGGAAATCGTACCTTTATGGACGAAGCTCACTAATATATTATTTTAAGGCTTGTACCTTTTTTCATTTGCACAATCTTTCACGATTGTTTGACCAGGCCCATCCCGTGTCGTGATATGCGGTGTGAGGGTTGACTTCGTAATGCGGAGGTTCTCTGTAATTCGGAGACCAACTTGGTGCGCGTGGGCCACACGAGTCTAGTATGCCGACGTCCTTGTGCGGGTTACCAGGTACGTTCACCTGCTCCTATCATATTGTTTGCACCGATATCCGCATGTCGTGCTTTTTGCAACTAAATCTACATCCGCAAAGGTAGACTCTGGCGCGGGGGACACCATTGTTTTCGGTGGCACCGACAACTAAGATCAACTTGTGTCGGCCTTCATTCCTCTTTTATTGGTTCGTTTATCTCTTCGGTGTATTATATTGGATGTGCGGCTGGGAAACGTTTTACCGAGCCCCACGGTGGGCGCCAAATGTTCTTACCAAATTTTGGTAAGTCTTCCTGTGCGGTGGCTCCGCCGGGATCTCCTCCATGACGGGTGGGGGGTGTACCTGCAAAGGCACTCCGATGCTCAAGTTAGAGGCGCAGAGGAAGACAGGTATCACAAATTGGGATTAGAAATTTGTACCTCGATTGGGATGGGTTGTTCTGATTTTATAGGGTGTAAAGAGATAGATTTGATAGGGTTATTTTCCTATCAAATCTCCTCAAATCTCGTAATGAAGATAGAGATAATTCTATCTTCTATCTTTATCTTATGACCTGATCTTTCTATATCTTATCATATAGTAAGATCTATTCTTTTCGTTATTATCATCCGAGTCCGAGTGATAGTTTCTACTCGGCCTTCTAGGCTACTCGGTGTAGTGCTGAGTCCGAGTAGTACAATAGGTTAAACTATTTTGTAGGTCTCATAACTATTTGATAATTTTTAATAAGGCTTCTGAACCTTTTTTTTTAATGGGTCATTGAACTTATTTGTTTTTTAATTGATTCTTTCCATCTAATTATGTTACAAAAACATAATTGCCTAAGTCAATTATGTGAGTTTGCAGTAAGATTGTTGTAATGTGAAACCTAGAGAGATTTGTAAAATAATACTTGAGTTGAATTGATTTGTACATATAGGAATACTAGTTGAAGAACCTAGTGAAAATACCGACCTAAAAACATGAGAATAATGAGTACAGACTAGTAAAGATGACAATATTTGGTTTAGGGACTAATTAGGTCTATGCAATTAATTTTCTATAATAACAATCAGACAGAAAAATTCAATTAAAAACTAAGTACTAATTCAAATACTCAATTAAAAAATAATAATTTAGAGACTTAATTAAATATTATTAAATAATTCAGAGACCTTTGATTTAATTTAATAATGTGAAGCTTGAACAAGTTTGTGAAAGAATACTTTGGTTAAGTTGACGTGTAGAGGTAGGAATACTGGTCGAAGAGTCTGCTTGAAAATACTGAGTTATTCAAAGGTTATAAATGTGAGAATATTGACTTAGAGAAGTAAAAAAAATACTACTCTCTCTGTTTCTTTATAATAGTCGTTTAAGGATTTTGCACTCCAACCAATAAAATCCACTTCTCTCACTCCATTTTTCTCTCTCCACAATTAATAGACCTGTGTTATTTCCCTCTCCCTAACAACTTGTTTTCTTATTGGTTAAGTTTCTCTCTCTCCTTAACAACTTATTTTTCTATTGATTACGTTTCTCTTTCCATAATTAATTATACTGTGCTATTTCTCTCTCTTTATATTTAATGTTATCTTGGACTTTGAAAACGACAGATAGATAAGAACAAATTTTTGTTAGAAATTCGACAATTAAAAAGGAACGGAGGGAGTAAGTACAAACTTATAAAGGTGGCAATAATTTATTTAAGGACATAGTCTATGTGATTTATTTTCTATAATAGCACTTAGACATAAAGACTCAATTAAAAACTAGATACTAATTCAAAGGCTCAATTAAAAAATACAGTAGTAATAATTTAGATTAATCTAAATAATTCAGTGACCATTGATTTAATTTAACCTTACTTATATAGTACTTCCTTCGGCTCTAAATATAAGCAAAAAAAACTATTTCACGCTAATTAAGAAAGTTGGTTAACAACATTTAGTTGCACCAATCTTAATTAAAAAATAAATTATTTTCCTAAACTGTCCTTCATTGGAATTTGATATCAAGACTAATAAATAGTCATTAGAATTAAAACCCTTTTTTTACCAATAAATTGTTGGTCCGAGTGGTGTTGGGTTCGGTCCCCTTAAGCAAGGTCTCGTGTTCGAGTCTTGTGGATGGAAAAAACGTGGTTGGAAGGAGAGAACCCCACTAAAGGTGGCCAATCAGGTTCCCCGACGAAGATTAGTCATCGACAAAGTCGGTGGATACTTTGTACCAATAACATGGTAACAAAAAGAAATGCCATTTTTTAAATGAAAATGAAGAGTATTTTAGAGATAGTCTTATTAAAATTTAAATATCAAGTCAAAATTTGTTTTCTTATATTTAAGGCTTAATTGTAATTTTTATCCCCAATTTTTTCATTTTTGATGGATTTTATCTCCAACAAATTAATTTGACGCATTTTATTCCCAACTTTTTTAAAAAGTTACAAATTTTACCCTCCACAGTTTTGATGATGTGACATGCTAAAATAGTTATAATTTTTACCCCCAATTTTTTATTTTTTTGGCAAATTTTATCCATAACTTTTTATTTTTTGACGAATTTTATCTCCATTTTTTATGTTTATGTCAACATGCTACGTCATCAAAACTGTGAAGGGTAAAATTCGTAATTTTTTCAAAAAATTGATGATAAAATATGTCAAATTAATTTATTGGGGATAAAATTTGTCAAAAATAAAAAAAATTGAAGATAAAAATTACAATTAACCTATATTTAAAGTAGGAGGAGTAACCTTTCTAAAAAAAAAAAAAAAAATGTAGGAGGAGTAACTTTTAACCAAAGGAGAGAGAGAGAGCGAGAATCCCAAATTTCCGAGACAAAAAGCAGATCCCTGTCCCTCTCCCGCTACAGCCATTTACCCAACCCACGTAAACAAAAGTTACAAAAAGTAAAAGAGAGACCAACAAAACACACACACTCTTCCTTCCCCTTCCCATTCCCACCAGAAGAAGAATCCTCCATTACTCCGAGACCCAGCACATGCTTGCTTGCTCCTCTTTCCTACCTCCTCATTTATTTATTCCCAGGATCCTCACACCCTAAATTCCTTTTCTTCTTTCGCCGAAGAATCTCTGACATCATCACCGTAACCCAAGTAATTAACTACTGATCCAATTCCAAACATCCACACCTCATTTCGCAAACTCGATCCAAAACACCACAAACAAAAAATGCTTACGTGCATAGCACGTCCCAAGAAACTCGCTGCTGGCGACTCGGCGAGTGACGATCCGAGTTCGCGGAGCCAGCAGCAGGGAGTAAAGTCGCTGACGTGTCAGCTAAAGGAGATGGCGCTGAAGGCGTCGGGGGCGTACAAGCAGTGCGGCGGTCCGTGCACCACGGCGCCGAGTCGACTCAGCCGCGGCGGCGGAGGAGGCGGCGAGTCGGACTCGGACTCGTCGTCGCGGCGGCGGTGGGGGAAGGAGCTGGAGGCGCGGCTGAAGGGGATATCGAGCGGGGAGGGGACGCCGAGCTCGAGCGGAAGGAGGGTGGTGCTGCTGCTGGAGGAGGAGGAGGAGCCCAAGGAGTGGGTGGCGCAGGTGGAGCCCGGCGTTTTGATCACCTTCGTGTCGCTTCCGCGTGGCGGGAACCATCTCAAACGGATACGATTCAGGTACGCAATAAACGCCATACATACGCATCATCTCTCTCGCTTTCTGTTAGTTTGTGTCGTATTGTTGGTTCTGGTGCCGTTTAGAGTTTGGACGGTGACACTGTAGTGTAGTGTAGAGTAGAGTAGTGTTGGTTGGTCCATGGTCTCTCCTTGATTCTGGCTGGTGCCTGTCTGCCCTAGTGATTGTGATAGTTTGTGACAGTGGCTGCTTATCTTCCTACGCTACCGTGGACTGTCCATTTCTAATGCTCTTACTAATCACTATCTGGCTGCCTACTGATCCTACGATGCTATCATACCCTCGGTTGTCAATGCTTGAATTCAATCGAATTAATACATATTACTATTTAAAAAAAATAAAATAATTCATAACATATAAATTTTATAAGATAAAATATATTTTTAGTCCATATATTTTTTTTGGTAAAAATTAATAGTAGTTTACAGTTCGACAAAAAATACTGTTTTGAAACTAAAACCTGTTTCATTAAAATTACATTGACTCAAAACATATTTTATTTAATTTTATATTATAAAAAAAAAATCATATTATTATATTTTAAAATTTTAGAAAATTTACATAATATCAGTCTACATACAACATGTCTAATGATGCGACTATGGGAGTTGCTTTACTCTTTTTTTATGTGCCCTACAGTATTCAGTCTTGATTAGGAACGGTGATATAATTAGTTTGAGATAGTTATTGGATTGAGAATATTACAAAACTGGTGTAATCTAATGTAACTTGGCAATTTTTTTTTAGTGAACAGAATAGATAGATGACCTAGTCGATTCAATGAGTACAAATGAACCAATGACTCTTTAAGTTTCTTACAGCATTTCTAATAAGAGTTGTTATAGAGTTCTTAAAATTAAAAAAGTTTAGTTAATCATTTACTCTCAATGTTTATATAATCTTTATATTTTAGTTTTTATTATTATCTAAAATTATAGGGGCTAAAATATAGTATTAATTAACTAATAATCCGATTTTGATAACAACGCTGCATACTTATCTTTTTGTTTAAAGTACTTTGTTTATATACAACAGTTGTTATACTAAGGGTTCATATGTTGGTTTTGGTTTTGGGATTAATGCCTTCGGTTTCTGTGTGTTGTTTTGTTTGGTTTATAGCAACAACGAAAATCTTATAAAAAAAAAAAAATAGCAACAATGAAAATGAAAATTCATAGGGATATGTCGACACGTATAATGATTGCTTTTATTTTATTTTATTTTACCTTTTAAATAATTGTTCATTTGTATTGAAAAAAGTATCTAAACTCACTTCAATTTTAAACTGTAATTAAAGTTAAAGAGGTGTATGTATTATTAAATTAAAGGCTCATTTATTCACTTTAGAAGTAAGTTTATTTTAAGAGATTTGTTTCCTTTTTTTTCAACTCCTGATTCTGGTTGGTAAAATATAATGTAGTTTGACATATATTTAGTATTTAGAGATAAATAATAGAACTTACCATACAAGAGGAGAAAATTAACAAGAAAATACTAGAACTTTTTTAAAAGAATTGAAAAATGTAATCAGTTTAGGTAATTATTATAAATTTATATTAAAAAATGCAAATGTTTATCAGTTTATATTTGAATGTGGATGTAATAATGATCTAACAAATTAAATTTTTCTAACAAAAAAATTGATTTTAGTTTAGTTTCTTAAAATTTATGTATGCTGCATTAACATTAATCAAATAGATAACAAATAATTTAAATAACAAATATATTGCACAAAAAATAGAATATTATAAGAAAAACTCAGCAATAATTTTTAATAATTTTAAATATTTTCTCTTTCAAATGTACTATTTGATTTTTACCTAAATTTAAAATGATTTTTGTTGGGCAGTCAATATTACTCGTGTTGAGAGAAGCAAATTTATATGCTGTTCTTTTAGCAAAGCTTGGTGTGCTACGTCATGATCTGCTTCTTCTAGCTGATGAAGCGGGTGTGATGTATCCGCGGGGCCTCTAACTTGTCCTATTGTTTTTCACTTTCCTCTTTTTCCCAAAAAAATGTGTAATGAATTGCCCCAAAAAAAAAAGTGTAATGAAAGAAGACGCCTAGGGTCATCTGGTCGTGATTCAGTGGTTTGAAAGTTAAAAAGTATTTATGATAATGAATTTATTAATATAGAAAACATTTATAAATTGGGCAATGAATTAATTAATAATGAAACATTTACGAATTGAGTGTTAGACTATATGGAGCATGAAGGCATTTTAAAGTCGCGTGATGCATGATTTTGCATGAGGTGAGAATTATCCTCCAACAAACATTTGAGAATATTTATTTCCGGAAATAAATCCAAATTTTATAACTTTAGCTGACAAACAAATCCTTGTCTATTTTGTTTTGGTTAGAAACAGAACTTGTCATTATTATGTATTATGCTCACTCATCTCTGCCATATGTGATTAGTGTGTACTAGCATCTAAAAACTCCAATTTTTCAACGTCATAAGTGATTAATGTGAATGAATCGTCCTCTGCATATATGAAAGGATTTAGGTGGGTCCACTTTCCCCTGTTATTTCACGCCTTTGCCAAAAGCAACTCTAAAAGTGGGTCCAAAAGTAAAACTTATTGTGGCTTGAGAGTGGATGTGGGTCAGTGTTAATTGTCTTGGGAACCTTTAAAACTGGGTCTTGTCGTTTGGTCGGAGGAAGCTTTTATGCATTATTTTTAGCAAATTGACGAGGATAAAATGGGACAAAAAAATTGTTTTTAAAAATTTAGAGTGTGTATATTTAAGATACAATATACAAAAAAGAATAGTTTTGAAAGATGAAAATAATCACATACTGTATAGTGTTATATATGATGTCATTTTTTTCATGTTCAAATAATAAATATATTTTTTCACAAACAATAATTGATATTCTTCATGCTTGATTTTTCGTAACTTAATTTGTCTTCCTCCTATAACAGTTTTTGTCTTTTTAATCTGCAATTTGCTGGGGAATGCTCCCACATCTTCTTCCACTCCATTACTATATACAAGACAAAATGTGAACATCTGCTAGGTGGGGACCTAGTAAAGTGTAGATACTAGATAGATAGCATACCTTATAGTCTTGTCCTCTTTTTTGCCAAATTTCGTATTTTTGTCTTTTATTTACTCATCGTGAGATAAAAGCATCAAATATCAATGATATCAGTTTATATCTTACGTCCTACTTGGTGACTTGTGGTGCAAGTGCAATCTCAACCAAAGGGGTGCTGGTGGGTGGGTCAATGTATAAATGATTTTCTCTTTATCTTTTTCCCCCCATGAATTTTAGCTCAGAAATTTAAGAACATAGGTCTTAAGTTAATTATATTAAAACCTACTGAAACATTTAAATCATTTCTTTGTTTGGTGCGATTAGTGATGTAGTTGAGACTAAAGTTTGGACCCACCTGCTTTTTTAGACAACTCCACTGTAAGGTCAATGTTGGCCTTAGAACAACTTTATTTTCCTCACGGAATGATCGGGTTTGCTTTTAATTATTCATCAGAGAATTCTTTGTCAAAAAGCATGTACTCGAGTGACCTAACATAATTGAGAACAGTGTCATGCACCACTGACAATTAAAAAATTCTTCTAAGAAAAATTTGGTCAACAAAATATAACATAATCATCATAGCAGCAAATTGCGACTAAGTTGGATGTTTCAAGCTTAGTCTCACGGACCATTCCATACATTGATTGATACACATAGAGAAAAGCTTAATTATGTAAGAGCTGACAAAACAAAGACAAAAAATGAAAAAGTAGTAAAGGTTCAGCTGTCAATATTTTTTTTCATTATTTTTAGACTAAGATTGCATTGTTCATTTCCAAAATTCTGATGTACGTGTCATTATAGTTAATATGATATGATGACTTAACAACTGAGTGGTGAACTGAATTAAGGTTTATTTTTTATATGTATAGTCGCGAGATATTTAACAAATGGCAAGCTCAAAGATGGTGGGCAGAGAACTACGACAAGGTGATGGAACTTTACAATGTTCAAAGGCTTAACCGCCAAGCTTTCCCTCTTCCAACTCCACCAAGGTCCGAAGACGAGGTAACTTCTGAATTTACATAGCTTCTAGACATTGTCGTGCACAATTTTGTAATCGTCTGCGTCATGTTACTTGACCCAAATGCTTATTTTAGGCAATTTTTTTTTATAATAATTTATACATAAAGAGTTATTATTACAATTTTAATTTATGACATGTATTTGCATGTGCACTAACTTCAATCACTTGGGTTAGAACTCAGAGAATCATCACTGCTCATCTCTGTAGACTGTACTGTAGGTGTATAGTTATTCATTATGCGCTGTTAGAACTGTTTGGTAGTAATTTGCAATGTAGATGCAGTCGTGTGGTAGCAGTGGTGCAAATAGCAATGCTCACTTTGTTCAAAGCCTATCAATAGTTTCTCCACTCGAAAAGATTATATTTAACAATGAGAATATACTTTTAAATATTCAAAATCATTTTAATTTATAAAATTAAGTATATTTATATTATATAAAAATAGTAATGTTATTCCTATTCATTTTTTCCACAACACTTTTAAGTTTTAACGAGGAGAGATAGAATCATAGAAGATAGTAAGAGAGAAAAATGTAAAATAACATAAGTGAAGTGAGAGAGAGAAATAAAAAAAATGAGTTGTAAAAAGGTTATGTAGAATTTGAAAGTAAGAATAAAGTTATTGAAAAAAATAGTAGTTATTTTGTAGAAAAATGTTTTATGGACATCCTATGCTAGTAGACATTTGGAGAGAGGAAAAAAAAAATTATGTATGTGTCAAGTGATATGATGCAAGAAAAAGAAATAATAGAAAAAAATGTAGGATGCAATGGGATGTTCTTACTGTGTGAGTGTCTAAAAATCAGAATTCTATTTTGTATCGCATGTCATACTTTTTTTTGGTTGTTGTTGAATTATTGTATTTATTGGGAAAAATTCAAGTCCCACGTTGGTTACGGATAGTGTCAAGATAAAATATATAAATGAGGGGCAATCCTCACCCTATAAACTAGTTTTTGGGATTGAGTTAGGCTCAAACTCACGTGTCTTTGTTACAGTTTGTTACATGCTTTTGTCATCCCTATCCTCATTTTTTCATAGTTTACCAAGGTGAAAGTTTTGACCACATTTTCAGTGTTCTTGATTTGTTTTTTTTTTTTTGTGTGGGTTGAACGCAGAGTTCAAAGCGTGAATCAATAGAAGATTTCCCTGTGACACCTCCACTGAGCAGGGAAAGGCCACCTTGTAATTTATACCGTGCAGGAGGAGGAGGAGGAGGGATGGGAATGGGGTACTCATCCTCAGATTCGTTTGATCACCAGTCAATGCAGTCCCGGCATTACTATGACCCTAATGGTGTGAACTCAACCCCAAAGGCTTCCACCATTAGTGCTGCTGCCAAGACAGATATCTCATCAATGGATGCTGATGCTTCTATAAGAAGTAGCTCATCCAGAGAAGCTGATCGCTCTGGGGACCTATCAATCAGCAATGCCAGTGACCTTGACACTGAATGGGTTGAGCAGGATGAACCTGGGGTTTACATCACCATCAGAGCTCTCCCAGGTGGCAAAAAAGAGCTCAGACGAGTAAGGTTCAGGTATGCTTGCCATAAATTTTGTGTCTTTGGATCAACAACTTTGATTTTAGACCATTCAGGTTTACATAAAGGTTTTAGTAAAATTGATATTTGACCTAAAGCTCTATGACCTATTGGTAATTGACATAAAGCTTTATGACCAAATGCTCCCCCATTTTTCGTAATGAAATTAAAGTTGAAATACAAGTTATAAAGTGAACATGGTTCATGATTCATGCCTTTGACAATGGTAGTTTATAGTAGTTCATGGATCATGCATAAAGTCTAGGCTATCTAGCTTGATTGTTTGACTGGGTAAAAGAAGAGTAAACACTGTTTTGATATCTAAAGTATAACGCGTTGTCTCATTAGTCTCTAATTAAAGAAATTTTAAATAAATCTGTGAAATTTTCAGTTATATCATATAAGTTCCTAAATTTAATCACTTACTATTATTTTGATCTTTAAGCATATGTTAATATTATCACTTAAATCACACATTCTTTTAATTTTAGACTAATATGATTGACAAATTGTATTCTTAGGGACTTATTTGAGATTTTTTTTTGAGGGACTAATGTGACAATGCTATATTTTGGGACCTAAAATAATGATTTACTCGTAAAAAAAAATTGAAATTAAAATCACTTTATTATACTTGTTAGCAAACATGTAAAACGGTTAGAGGTGAAGTACGATTAATTTACTCAGTATCCTACAAATTTTGGTCAATCCTCCTACAACATTGAACTGACCGCGTCACAAAGGCCAGATAACTATCTGCATCAAAAAATGATTGAAATGCAATCTTGCCTTCACAGCTTCATTTAGAGAAGCAATATCATGGTCAATAGAACTTAGGATTATTTGCTTATGGGATTGGCAAATAATTCAATCTGGCACAGTACCTTTCTTTTAAGCCTTTGGAATGTAGTGTAAAAGTCATAGTAGAACTCCTTACAATCAGACTAGAGTCAATTTAATTGAAGTCAAAAGTGACATCAAAGTTCAAATTACTGCTCTGATGCTTTATATATATGTTGTATTCTGATTTGTGTATTACTATTAGTCATTCTGCTCCTACATGTAGTCTCAATTTCATAAGCATGTTATAAATCTACGAATGAGGATTGATGCGCATATTTGAGTTTATTTTTGTGGCTGTATAATTCTCATGTAGAACCTTATGAAATTTATTTCTTTTGGTGTTTCCTCATATTTGGTGCAGTCGAGAAAAGTTTGGGGAGATGCATGCTAGACTGTGGTGGGAAGAGAACCGTGCCAGAATACATGAACAATACTTGTGAGATTTATCAAAGGGGTGGCTGCTGTTGTTTCACAAAATGTGGAGGTGGAGGTGGTGTTTCTTATTAATTTGCTTAATCTATGTTTTTGCTATATAAAGTTTCTTTATAGAGGATCAGATGTTAGAACGAGTGCTACTTGCACCTCTACCTTGGGCTATATATACATCCCTAGACCCTAGCACGCTCACGTCTCATCTTCATGCGATCAATTCTAGTTATTCTCTTGAATCTAGGGAGTAAATGTAGCTTCTGTTAGTCAGGGTAGCAATTGTTTTGTCGAAGCTTATAAGTAATGGGTGTAAATTATATAGCTGTTGAAATTGGATACAAAGAATGAATCTACTCTTTTTCTTTTTGTTTTTCTTAAGCATCCAACTTGCAACTTCTACATTCAGATCAGATGTCTGTCAATGAACTTGCATGCGTCAATAATGAGAGAGAAAAAAAAAAAAAACTAGTTTTGTGATCTGATTAACAACTATAGCATCATTCTAATAGGGATTTTGTGCCCGTTGCACAGCCACAAACTTTATCTAACAAGGAAACGAGGATGGCCCTTTTGTCACAATTCGTTACAAACATTTTCTATATGTTATAATCTTACTTCATTCACGTTACGAACTTTATGCTTGAATCCAATCACAATCCATCATGTATGGTAAGTTTGTTGACTTTTAAAAATTTATCTTAAAAGTCATATCAACGGTGATTTGTGATTGGATGATCGTGTAAAACTATTTTATACTGTCAGTGCATCACCATTAAAGTCTTAAGGTTTTTGTGAGTGTGACAATTTTATAAAGTTTATTGCAAATACAAATATTTCCTATATATATACAAATATTTCCTATATATATATATATATATATATATATATATATAAGGAGAGATCCACATATTCTCATTCTCACAATTTATTTTCTTGAAATCTAATGGATAAGATTAGTTACTAATTACAACCATTAGATTTTAAGAAAATAAATGATGAGTATAAGGAGTAACTCTCTTGGAATAAATGGATCCCTTCTCTCTCTATATATATATTTGTTGTTGCATCCCAAAATAAAGTTTACGTGATTGACACTGAGATGTGGAATCTGCCTCTTGGTAATGGGTTCCCAAGCTACTTTAGGAAGTGCTTGGTGTAGGTGAAATGAAGAATAAGAGAAAAGATAGAATTTGCATGAAAAATGAAGGTTGTAAGCTATAAATATAAATAAAAGGGTGTAAACGAAAGCTGCAAAAAAAGTAATAAAGGAAAGTGATAAATAAATATAAAGGTAAATGTAAAGATAAATTGGATTTGAATTTGATCGATTGTCTTTTTAAATTTGAGGTACAAGACCTATTTGTACTAGAAAATCAGAAACAAATCAACTAAACCATGTTTTTCTACTTTATTAACTAACAAAACATGGCTCTAAGGCCCTATTGAGTAAGTTTTATGCTAATTCGGCTTACTAACAATTGAATTCAGCTGACTATGACTAGTTCAGTAAGTCGTGGTAGGCCATCTTATCAGATCATGGCTTGCAATTACTAGGCATGATTTGTAACCTAACAGTTCCTTGTTCTGCATTTTGAATCTTGAAAATTGCCAAGGAATCACCTCCTATTTTTAAGGAAGAATGATCTTGGTGGATTTTAACTGATGTAGGTGCAAGAAAAAAAAATCCAAAAATAATTGGAAATCTTTCCCTCTTTATCATATTAATATTCAATTAATCCACACAAATTAATTCCTCAATATATATCTAAAAAATTAGCCGAACTTAGCATGTCCTGAAGCCGAATCTGCTAAGGCTTCATTAGTTAAATGACCAACCGTTAATCAGTACATAAAGTAATCGAATCCCACAACCCAATTCAACTGCTCAGTCTCTATTCAGCCAACACCAATTCTACTGAATCCTCGGTAGCCGAATTTCACACTTGCTGATGCCAACTCTACTGAATCCTCAATATTCTGTTAAGTCCTCAGTAGCCGAATTTCACACTGAATCCTAAAACAACTACTTTTCCTTTAACTAATCTTTAAATTAAAAGAATTCAATGCCTCATCAGTCAATCTTAACTCAGTAGCTTCATTCAGCTACTTCGACTAAACAATTCAGCTAACCGTTAATCAACAATATTATCAATTGATCAACCATTAGTAATTTTACTGGGTGCGAATAATATTCTATATTTTTTCATATGTAAAAAATGATCATACTTAAATAAAACAATTATAAAAATTGATAAAGTGATACGTATTATATACAAAATAAACTAAAATTTAAAGTAGTATATACTTCAATATATACTTCACTCAATTAAAATTAATTTAACTTTGCAATCTTTAAGTGTGTGTTTAAATAAGCGTTGATAAAATTAATTTTGAAAAAAATGGTTTCGGTTAAAATTGATAAAAGCAAGTTATAGTAAAACTTAATATAATTTTTTTTATCTAACACAAAAAACTACTTAAAGTTCCTTCAATTCAGAACTGGTTATGAACTCATAATCAATTATTCAAAATAAAATCATATATGTGAAAATTTATTTAAAATAACATTAACTAGTATTTTAATGTGATTTTGATGATTCTAACATGACACCAAACACGCTTTGTTTGGATAAATTTTTCCAGAAGCACTTCTAGGAAAAGAAATTAAAAAGAAAAAATGAAATGAACTTCTTCATAAGCTAAAATTAGCCGACACACAAGGCTGGTTTGTTTAAACTTAAAAAGAGTGATTTAAAAAAAAATAAGAAGTAGAAATTTGCTTCTTAAAAAAACATAAAACTGTTTTTTTTTTTTTAAAAAAAAGGTTTAGACAAATGCATCAAAAAATGTAAAATTGCTTAATTTATTGAATAACACTTTTTTTTTTCTTTTTAAAGAAATAAGCTTAAACAAATAGATCCATAGGACCCGTTTGGGTTGGTTGCGAGTTTTTGATTTTTAGTTTTCAAATGTAATTTTTAAAACAAAACATGTTTGGCAAAAATGGAGCTGAAATGATTTTTAACTTATTTCCAAAACACTTTTGCATTCATTTTTAAAATAAAAAAATTTGTGAATTAGGATTTTAGTTTTAAAAAAACACATTATCCATTAATTTGACAATGACCTTTCTCTCTGCTGCCGCTAGTGTCATTAACACTGTCGTCACCACCATCGACATCGCTGCCACCACTGTCACTAATGCCACTGGCATCGCAACCACTACCACTATCACTATTAACATCACTGTCGCCGCCGCCACCACCATCACCAACTATCACCACCACGGCATCACTACCACCACCACAAAAACACCCTTAAACTAATTTTAATAAGATAGGAAACTTTTAAAGTGAGTTCATTTTGAAACTAAATTAGAGAAAAAACTAAAACTAAATTTTAAAAACTAAAAACCAGTTGTTTTTAAAAATTTTAAAACTCAACTTCCAAATAAATTTATCCAAACAGGTAAGAAGTTATTTTTCTGTATGTTTATTTCTAGGAAACTGCTTAATACGCAACGGTGGGTCCGACAGCGAGTGCGGCACGTGTGGGAAACGATGGTGATAATGGTTCGTTGATGATTCCTCGTTTCAACGCTTACCGCGTAAGCAACCTCAACCTGGGATCAAAAGCATCATCACCAAATCCAAATCCCAAACGCATAACATAACGGGATCGGAGCCAATTCTATTACGCTCTGTTCTCTCGTCTTCTAGATTTTCTATTCGATCTCTGCTAAGGTTGTGTTCCTTCCACCGCCATGAGTTTCATCTTCGGAAAGAGAAAAACACCCGCAGGTTTGTTCATCATCGCGTTCTTTTTTCAAAAAAAAAAAAAATCTTTGAATTTTCAAAATGGGGTGTCTCAATTTTGATTGTAGAGTAATCACCCGTCATCTAATTTTTACATTTTCTTTAATTTATGTTCAATTCAACATAATCAGATGTACCGCAAAACTTGTTCAACCTTTTGTACAAAAATTGATTTTTTTTTTTATATAATTATATTGTCCCCTAAGCTTTTATTTTTCTTCTTTCTTTTGTGGTTGGTGTAGTGCAGATTTAACTTTTGATTTGTTGTATTTTATGTTCTTGTTAGCATTTGTCTCCTTGTTCTGATAAGATTCAGAAATTTCCTTGAGATTTATATTTTATATCGCTTTTCTTTTCAATTTCAATTATGCTTTGCAACTATTGGAAATTTGGAATCATAATTTTAATGAACTACTAACTGGCACATTTAGATGTGTACTTGATTCAAATGAGAGTGTCTTTGTGAGGGTTATTGCAATTATGAAATACTGCATATTGATTTCGTAGTGCATGACCATGAAGTTTGTGACTTTCAGAGCTTCTGCGGGAAAATAAGAGGATGCTGGACAAATCAATTAGAGAAATTGAGCGTGAGCGGCAAGGTTTGCAAGCGCAAGAGAAGAAATTGATTGCAGAGATAAAGAAAAGTGCCAAACAGGGCCAGATGGTATAGTTACTGTGTCTTGATTGTATTATTTGCCTTAGTTTTTAATGGTATGTATGGTGAACATGTCTTACTGTGAATATGTTAGTTTAGTTGTTTTTAAATGCAAATTTATCACACCCAACCTCTGCTCTCTGGTAGAGGATTTGGATTGGAATTTGCTGCTCTTGTTTTAAAAGAATGAAGAGGACCTGAACGTGTTGGCTGCTGAGATGATACTATTTTATTTTGTTTTTCTTGTTCTTACAATTTCCTTGTTCTTTGCTCTGTGTGTTGTTTGTTATTGATACTTGTGGTTGGGGAAATTGTTTTACTTAATGTTATCACTTGTAATAACCAAGAGATATATATTCACATTGATTTTGGGGATGAAACTTTTGTTGTTGCTGCGCTTGCCACAGGCAACTGCTTCCCTGGTGCTATTGCAGACTAAATATGGTACCTGTTTTACTAATGCATCTGCTAATTACTGTTGTAGAACTAATGAGGTTCTTGAATTACTTTAAATTAAATGGTTCTTTCATTGAATTTAGGGTGTCTTGAATGTGTTTTCTACTTCAATTCCATTTTCATTTCTGATATTCTTTGTCTATCATGTCATTTGCAGCATCACACAATTTAGGGAAAATATGAGATTTATGTTGTTGTATCATGTATACTATATTGGTGAATATAGTTGTGGTGTATATCAGTCTGATGGTCTCAGCAAAATCAAACAAAATTGTGCTGTTTAATTTTTCAATTATTTAAACAATCCATAAGATAAATAAATGGGGCTCCCATTTTCTTAAATTGGAACTCTGCGACATCCTCTTTGGTTGTATTGATAAGTGTTAGTAGAAACACTCACTGTTAGCTATTAGCATGGCTTATTTGCTCTTCTAGGTAGTTGCAGTAGTTACAGATATAACAGTCAACTGATTGCCAGGCTGGCAATATTGTTCAGATCTAGTGGTTACTGGTTAGTTAGTATTCAGTTAATATGAATCATCTGTATATAAATACCATTGTCTCCCTTTAGAACAAGATAATGAAATCATTCTGTTTCATTTGAGGAAGTCTCCTCTCTTCACTTTTACTCTTTGTTTTCACTCTAGTGTATCTCTGTTTCTATCTACTACTGAATTAACATGGTATCACACACTTGCCAATGATCCTGAGCCATGGCCATTGACCGCACAAAGCAATCTGTTCAACTCTGTTGATCATGGTGCTTTGTCGCCAATGCTCTCTACTCCTCCAGTGACCTTTTCACACTCTCTCAGTGCGACTCAAAAAAGAGGAGCTTTCTTCTCTGGAAACAGCAATTTGAAGCCATCATCAAGGTTTACTACTTGCATTGATATGTGGTTCATTCAGAAATTCCACCTTGTTTTCTCAGCAAAGGCAATCGTAACCTTGGCAAAATCTTTGAAACTTACCTGTGATGGGAGCAACAAGATCAACTCTTGTTTAATTGTCTCCTATCCCCTCAATGTTCTTTCTGGCTTAGTTAACCTTGTAACTATTCATTTTGCTCTCAATGGAACCATTTTTGAGGGTATGGTAGAGGTGGCAGAGGCAGGGGTTTTGTCTACATCATTAATTTTCTTGCCTTCAACTTCCATCAATGGTGAAGTTCCTTTTGCCAAACTCTTCAAGTCAAATCTTGCCTATTCCTCTCTTAATATGATCAGGTGTGAGTGTGCCTGCTATCCTTTCATTAGACCTTGGAATTAGCACAATCTGTCCTACCATTCCAGAGTGTATATTGCTTGGCTACTCAACAAGTCAACAAGGCTGCAAGTGCCTTTCTTCTGATAAAAGGTTATACATTTCCAAGGATGTTTTATTCCATGAATCTAGGTTTCCCTATCCCAAACCATCTTCCACTTCCTCATCTCTTCCTTTTCCATCATTTTTTCTTCTCCTACTCACATTGTTCTGCCTCCCTCTCCTTCCACTGCCTCTTCTGTTTCTTGTCCTCATCATATGTACTCCTCCTCTCCACTCATCGAATGCAGACTTCATCTAAGTCTAGCATCTACAAACCTCAGCTTCTATTTACTCTCCTGCCACACGTGAACCCTCTTTAGTTAAGCAAGCTGAATATTCAGCTCTTCTTGCCAATAACACTAGGACCTTAGTACCCCTTCCTTCTCACATACAAGCAATAGGATGTAAAGAGGTTTTTCAGGTCAAAGAAAATCCAGGTGGTTCAATCAATAAATATAAGGCTTAGCTTGTTGCAAAGGGATTTCATCAACATGGTATTGACTATAAAAAGACCTTTTCTCTCGTAGTTAAGCCAGTCACTATCTGAGTCATACTTTTGCTCTAACAAATAAATGGTCAATACAGCAACTAGATATCAATAATGCTTTATATTGTTGTCCAGCATTCGGGATTTGAAGAAGTTGACAAAGCTCTTCTATGCAAACTTCACAAAGCATTATGTGGCATAAAACAGGCCCTACTTAAGATGTTCGCTAACACTCTCCATAGCTAATGTGACTCATCTTTGCTCATATTAACCACTTGCAGCTGCTTTATTTACATCCTAGTCTATGTTGATGACTTATAATCCAGTAATTAACTCTCGTACCAAACTCTTGGAATTGGACCTTTACTTTGTAAGAGAATGGGTTATCAAAAGTCTCAGTGTTTGTCATATACTAACTCATGATCAGATTGCTGTTATACTCACCAAGCCTTAGGCAACACCAGATTTTGTGATGTAAGAAGCAAACTCAAAGTGATTGGCCAATTTTTAATTGTTGAGCCCACTTGAGTTTGAGCGGACACTGTTAGAGTAGAAACACACACTGTTAGCTATTAGCTTAACTTATTTGTTCTGCTAGGCAGTTGCAGTATTTACAGATGTAACAGTCAATTGATAATTAACTGATTGCCAGACTGGCGTTATTCATGATTATTGTTCAGATCTAGTGGTTAGTTAGGATTCAGTTAGTCTGAATCATCTGTAAATAAATACCATTGATCCCTTTTAAAATAACATGATGAGATCATTCTAATTTGCCTGAGGAACTCTCCTCTATTCCCTTTTTTTTCCTCCTCTGTTCTTTCTTGTTTATCTCAATTTCTATCTACTACTGAATTCTAATAAAAAGTAGCATGACATTAAATTGTGATATGTTAACTAACGTGGTTCTTGCAAGATAGTGGAACTGGCTTGCTCATGATGAATCTAGGTTGGTTTCAATGTTTTTTACAACGGGTATAGAATTTTACCCCAAATCTAGATTTGTCTGTAATGCCTTGTATATGTGTTTATCTGTTGTTTCTGATTAACTTTAGATCTAACCTTTAATGTGGGTCGTACATGTTTCACCAATGCCAATTTTGTATTTCATGTAATGTTGTCCAGGGAGCTGTTAGAGTTATGGCGAAAGATCTTGTTAGAACAAGGCATCAGGTTGAGAAGTTTTATAAGCTAAAATCTCAGCTCCAAGGTGTATCACTCAGAATTCAGGTATGTTATCGTGGTGACTGTATCTATTGCTTTTTGTTCTAGCATATATGGTTAATATAGGACAATGGTTCTTCCCTAAGGTTCATGGTGTTTTGGTATATGATTAACGGATGTTTTTTGTTATTCAAGTACTAAAAGGTAGTTTCTTTTGTGCTACAATCGTTCAGACTTTGAAATCAACACAAGCAATGGGTGAGGCTATGAAAGGCGTGACAAAGGCCATGGGGCAAATGAATAGGCAGATGAACTTGCCATCTTTGCAGAAAATCATGCAAGAATTTGAGAGACAGAATGAGAAGATGGAATTGACATCTGAGCTGATGGGAGATGCAATAGATGATGCTTTGGAAGGAGAAGAAGATGAAGAAGAAACTGAAGATCTAGTGAACCAAGTTCTTGATGAGATTGGAATTGACGTTAACCAAGAGGTATGTTTATGGTTTCCCATTCAACATCTCTTTTCTCACCTGAAAAAGTAAATGACTGAGTCACTATAACAAAGCATAATGAGTTCTTTGTTTGATTTACAGCTTGTAAATGCACCATCATCAGCTGTTGCTGCCCCAGCTGCAAAGACAAAGGTACCTCAAGTTGAAACTACTGGGAATGATGATGGCGGGATAGATAGTGATTTACAGGCAAGGTTAGACAATTTAAGAAAAATGTAATCTATCCTCTATATGATACAAGGACTCCAAAAATTGATGCTCATATGTACCATATAAGCATAATTGAGAAGTTGTGCGAGGATTGATGAACTCATGATTATAAAATGATGGTTTTTTAAATAAATAAATTTCCCTTCTCAACCCCCCCAAAAACCAAAAAAAAAAAAGGTTGTGTATGTGTACATATCGATTGATATTTTGACGTGCACTGATTCTTTTCGTGCATCAAGTACATTGTTATCAAAATGGGTTTAGTAGGGATATTATAAAAATGGAGTTATGTCCTGTGAGTCTGAGAATTAGAGAGACCAAAATTATTGTATGTAAAATAGAGAGACTAAAATCAATTTCATTTGAAAATTAAGAGAATTAATGCATTTTATCCTTAATTTTACTATATAATGTAAGGATAATATACTAATTATATAATATTTCTTCGACTCATTTGACACTTGTGCTGGTAGCTTCAGAAAATTAATAATGACGTAGACAAAGTCAAGTTGCAAATTAATGGAAGACCCATTTTCAGTGACTACACATATTCGTATTCCTTTGTCAGCATTTGGGCCTTTTGACCGCATCTAAATTAGAAATTATTTAATTATAAAAGATACAGATATTTAAATTTTTATTATGTTTTATAAAATATTTAAATTCATAATAAAACATTTAAAATCAGTTCTTGGTAATACTGTAAGTTATAAAAGAATATTAATAAATAAATATTCATAATTATTCACTCTGGTTAAGAGGTTTATTTAAATTAAAAAAACTAAATTATATCTCATTTATTTTTATAAAAGAACATATATTTTTAAATAAAAATAGAAAATATAATTTAATAACAATACTATTTAATATGAAAGTTTGTGACGAAAAAGCATTATGAAGATTAACAACTAATTTCAGTCCTTGGTGAGAATACTTAAAATACATGTAGATAAAGTAAATTTAATTTTAGTGGAACTCAAATTCTTTAACTAAGTCTTATATTTAAGTTTGGTAAAATAAAAAAATATGTTTGAGAAGAGAGATTCGACCATAGGTGATCAATTAAATTTTTCGATAGAAGTTAATCATCCCTTATCGTTTGCCATTGACACCCCTTATCGTTTTTCATCATAATTTAAATATGTCAAAAGAAAAAAAAAAGTTACTCATTTATTTATTTATCAATACGTTACAAGTGTGTGTCGCACGTTCATAATCGTACCATGGCATGACTTGCTTCTTTAAAGAACAAAAGGCAAATTTAGCTTGTGTCACATGACATGTTCACAAGGTGTGTCGCTAGTTTCCATGGCGCCACCGCCAAATTTGACTATTGACACGGTGTGTGACGTCTTTACGTGCATATACAACACTTGCAACATACTTATTAGTCCCTTATCATTATTTTAAATTATAATTTAATTATTTATTTTTTAAAAATTATAAAATAGTTCATTATTTTTATTTTAAATTATAATTTAATTATTTATTTTTTAAAAATTATAAAATAATTCTTTTAAATAATTTATTATAATATATTTATCCTTCAAGTAATATATTTTTTTAATTTCTTTTGGATAAATATACTATAAAAAAATTATTTAAAGAATTATTTTACAACTTTTAAAAAATAAAAGATTAAATTATAATCTAAAATAAAAATAAAAGATTATACGAATAATTTAGCTTTTTTTTTTTACCCCGACTTCTTCATTATTATTTTCTTGCACTTTAATGCTTCGGTTTTTTTTTTTTTCATTCCATAACCTCAATATTAAGATGGATTCTCTTTTCTGGTCATTATTTATTTTTTACGCGTGTTTGATTTAATTTATTTTAAAAACTAATTACTTATTTTTATTAATTTTTAAGAAAATAAAAAACTAATTATTTCCTAAATTTAAGTTAAACTAAATATACCATTATTATGTGTGTGTTTTCAAACTAGCAGCCACAAATTGGTAAGTTATCTTCATTGTATTCTCTTTCTTTTATCTATTCAAATTTACAAGATTTTTTTTTCATTTATTTCTCTATTCAAAAGTTCATGAAAATATTAATTATTATTATTATTTTTAATTGTATTCTTATTTCTACTTAATTTTCAAATATTTTATATGCTTACCATTAATGAGAAAAAATGATTGTAAAATATATATTAGAAAGGTTTAATTACTCTTTTAATCCATATAGTTACACCAACTTTTCCTTCCAGCCCTTGTAGTTTACAACATCCTATGTTGATCTCTACAATTGCAATTTTTTAACCATTCTTGTCCTCGTAGTTTAAAGTCGTCTAACGCCATTACATTCAGGTCCTTTAAAATCGCTACAAAACTAAAACTGGCAGTGTAAAACCACTAAAAAGATTTTGGCGGTTTTTAACCGTCATAAATACAAAACAAAGTTTCTTTTTCTTGATTTTATTTTTCCTTCTTCTCGTCGCCACCAAGGATTTTCTTTTCCTACTAACACCCACCAAATTCTTCGCCTCACATTCCGGTTGTTTTGCACGCCTTACGTTTTCCTCTCCCAACAATGACTTCTTGACTCTTCTTTATGACATGCTGGTGAAGATCGTAACCTCCTTCAATGACCCAAATCTCCACGTGACATCACTAGTGCATCATTCGTGGTGGGAGGCGTTGCGACTGCTGTGGGAGGTGATGGTGTTGCTCTAGTTGAGGAAACGCTTCAAGCACAATCATCGTAGGGTCCATCCCAACTCCAACAAGGCTCTCGACTTGTTTATGAAAGTTGCTACACGTGGCTCTGCCATGACCATGGTGCACATCGGCCTCATTTACCAGGAGAAGGAAAGAAGGAAAAAAAACTTCATTTTTTTTATTTATGGTGGTTAAAAACGGCCAAAAATTCTTTGGTCGTTTTACATAATCAATTTTAGTTTTATAGCAATTTTAAAGGATATGGATGTAATAACATTATGTGACTTTAGATGATGAGGATCAAAATGGTTAAAAAATTGCAACTATAAGGAGCAAAATTGGATGTTTTTAACTACAGGGATTAAAAAGAAAAGTTCTCGCAACTATAGGGACGAAAAGGATAATTAAACCTTTAATTTATGACGGTTAAAAACTGCCATTATTTTTTTTGGCAGTTTACACTACTAATTTCAGTTTTGTAGTGGTTTTAAAGGATTTTAATGTAACGGTGTTAGATGACTTTAGACTACAAGGACCAAAAGGGTTAAAAATTGTAACTATAGGGATCAAAATGAAATGTTTTAAACTATAGGAATTAAAAGGAAAAGTTGTTGCAACTATAAGGACAAAAAAATAATTAAACTTATTAGAAAATTGAAAATAATTTTAATATAAATAAAGATATTAATTTTATTTTTTAATATATGTAAGAACTACTTGTAATAAGTTTTATTCATTTAGGTAGAAACATTTCACCCCTTCTAAAACCATCAACCATTTTTGTATTGTCATATATTGTATTAATAATGACCTCGCGTGCACTCAAATTAGAATTTTCTTTCAATTTTAAAAGTAGTGCGTGTTGTGCTATCAACAAGATATATGCATAATCATAATTGATCGTGAGTCAATAAATGATCGAGTAATGTTCAAATTTCATTTTTTCTAAAAAAATATAATAAGAAATTAATTGGAAAAAAAAATTCATTTATTATAAATTATATTTGTCAATTCTTGTTAGCTTTCACAGGCTTCTTTTTAAGTTGAATTTTGATAGACTTATGAATCTCAGTTGATTACTCTAATGAACTGAATCATAGTCGAATAAATGATGGAGTAATGTTCAAATTTCATTATTTTTTTTAAAAATATAATAAGAAATTAATGTTTGAAAAAAGTCATTCACTATAAATTATATTTGTCAATTAATTTCTTATTATATTTTTTTAAAGAAATAATGAAATTTGAACATTACTTGATCATTTATTCGACTATGTTCCTTCATATGTTAAAAACAATAGTGTGTGCTTGATTTCAATAGCTCGACACATGCTTAGATGTACAAAACAACAATAATTCACACACTCATAGTATTTCTTAAATTCTTATTTCCAACTTTCTCTAAGTGTGGGATTTTCAACATAATCCTCTCACGTTGAGGATTTAATATCTTGAACATAAATTTTGTAGAATTGGACATTTGCAAGTGATTTGATAATGGATAGCCTGATAGGCTCAATAATAATAACATGATAGAGGCCTTTTAAAGTGAGTTTATTTTTAAACTAAAAATTAGTTGTAGGTTTTGAAATTTTTGAAGCTTACAACTAAATTACCTAGAGAAACCTTCAATAAGTTGTTTTGAATTTGAGTTTTAGAATGTAACTGAATTAAATTTAACTAAAGAAATTTTATCATTCTTAATAATTCTTCTCGACTTAAGTTAAAATAGGGTGGATCAAGCCTAAAAAAGAAATCACATCAATAGTGAAAAAGCATGAAAATATTGAAACGAATATTAGAAGCTATAATTATTCATATGAAAACATTCTCACCATCAATCAAGTGATTAATTTTTCCTTTCAAGTTGCTCAAGGACTTCTAACACATCAAAATGTATTGTGTCAATATATATCATCATTGTCATTGTATTTGGGCGAAATTCGTTTCTACAACATTTTTTTTCATTTCCTTAGTGGACACTTGATAGAATTCTGCAAGATATTTGGACATACGCGTATGGTAGACACGAGTCCAATGTCCTTTCAAACCACAAGAGTAACATTTTTCTGAAAAACGTTTTCAGCATTTTTCTTCATTGTTCTCTCATTTCGGGTGGTAAGATTCATCTTATAGTATTATCATCACCAATTCACCACTGCTATTATTTTATTTATGACCACCCATGACTACCACTTAGCATATTTGATTTCTTAAAACACATATATTTAGCATGGAGTGCATCAATTGACATGGAGTTGTTTCAGCTTAATCAGAAATCTCAAGTTCGAATTCTACATATGTAGTTGCGTTAAATACTCGAAAGGAGAGCTTTGTCACTCATAGTGATCCTATCTGGTTCGAACAAAATTGATTCCAATGAAGGATACTTGTAATCTAGACCTAAAACACATATATTCTATAGAAACTCGAACTTGTAGGTTGTTAGGTAGTTTGGCCCATTGAGCTTTATGAATGTTGTGTTATAGATATTAAGGGGGTGTATTCAATTAAGATTTGGAAAGATTTTAAAAGACTTTTTTTTTTTTTTATATAAAAAAGTCTTGTGGTATTCAATTAGGATTTTTAAAGAAGATAAAAAAGTCTTATGGTATTCAATCAAGATTTTTAAGATTTTTTTTCATGACAACAAAATCCGGAGGTATTCAATCAAGATTTTTTACAACTTAAAAAAAGTCATCTAGTATTCAAAATTCTATAGATTTCGATGGATTGTTTTGTAAATTGGATTTTGATGGATTTTATGTGACTTTTTAGTTATATGTATAAATACCACACACATTAATTAATCCTGCCCAAACTCTTGGGATTTTTCTAAACCCTTGGGATTTTTCTACTCTTCCATTCCAGACTTTTTCTTTTATCCATCATCACACATACTTTTATCTCTAATGGTGGTAATACTACTAGAGTAATTGGTCATCTCTTTCTTCTAATCCTACACACACTCTTCATATGATCCTATCAGTGATGCGTTCATACCGCCAAATCACTACAAACCACCACCGGCCTACATCATCCAACCAAGTCCACCATCTCATTTCCCTTTAGGTTCGGAGGTTTCCGCTAAAAAATTAAGCAGTCATAAGAGGAGTAGATCTGAGCATGGAGAGAGTTTTAGCTCATCAGGATCATCAATCAAGTCAAAGTATTACCACATCAGGACCATCAATCAAGCCATTGAGACTATTGCTTTCAATTTAAAAAAAAAAGAGAAAGATTGAAAAAAAATGTATTGATTTTATTTTTTTTATCCAAATCTTATCAGTTATTTGTTATCTTTTTTATCGACTCTGGTAATTTTGAATGTTTTCTAAAAATTTATGGAATCCTTTAAAATCTTGTAAATCCATAAAGTCCTTTCAAATCTTATGAATTCATATTTTATAAATCCATTAAAATCCAAACTACAAAATCCTAATCATAAAAGTCTTTTAAAAAAATCTTAAAAGTCATTACATTCCTACAAAATCTTTTAAAATCCACATAATTTTTTTATGCAAAAAACAAATCTGTTAAAATCCTCATTGAATATACCCCAAGACTCACGGTTAGACTCATTGCCAAGTTGATCCATGATTTTCCACCCTCTAATCTCCAACTTCAAATCATTCTAAACCAAATAATGCATACTTTTTTCGTTTTGATAGTTAAGTTAAGCAAAATAATGAGTTTTCAAATTAATGGCGTATAAACCTGGAAAGCAAGAGAGAATAAATTAATAAAAAATGAAAAATGAAAAATGAAAAACAAAAAGAAAGAAAACAAACTGGGGGTCCATTTTCGTTTCTGGTTTTATATGTTACGTCGTTTTTGTTCCTTGCGAACATTATCTTCCAAATAGACCGGAATTGAAGTTGAAGATGCTACACCATGAGACCTTTCCCATATTACCACATCTTAAATTGACATTCGGTTCATCAAGGGACAAACGGTATAAATGCAGTTCAACTTTTTTTTTTTTGCTGAGTGGTAGGGGCAAAAGCCCCAAAACCATAAATGCAGTTCAACTGCTACACGCTAAAATGGATAAAGAATTATTCTAAATTCAACTAGATTTTAAACTGAGATAGTGAAAATATAGTAGTATTTTTTTTTGTTGAATTTAGAATTTTAATTTTACTTTGTAAAATTTAATGGTGAATGTATCAATATTTATTTTTAAATGAATTCTAATTTATCAGTAGACGCCAGTTAAGAAATTAAAATTGTTTTTTTAATAAAAAATATATAAGTTATTATTAATAATATACTTTTACTATAACTTATAGAGAAAATAGTCTATGTACCGAAAATGATTTTATATTGCCATTGAATTACAAATTAATATTTTATGATAAATTTGTAATTTTTTATAATAATTACCTTAAAAGTTATATCTACTATAATTTATAATTGATTGATAATAGAAATTTTTTTACACAGACTGTGCATAAAATTTAAATTCTAACTTTTAATAATAAAGTTATTGATCATTTTATCACTAATATGTTTAAGACACATGTTTATTAATTATAACGACCCAAAAATAATCATAATCAATAAAACAAGGGAAAGAAGACAGTTGAAAGATGTGGACACAAGTGGACCAAAACCAATGGTATATGCCCAACCAATAAAATGCTGCTAGAAGCCGCCCCGGCCCCCTAAATTGAAAAGGGCTGAATCTTCAACTTGAAAGATATTTTCATTATTTGCATAAAAACTAGTAAATAAAAACTATCAAATTTAAAACTTGAAAGAATTTATTTTCATTAATTATGGAACTTTTTAGTTAGAATTTTATTATTTGTATTTTATTTACATAAAAACTAGTAAATATCTCATGTATTATACAGATATTTTTCAGTTGAAGAAACTAAAGAAAGAAACATATATAATTCAAATAAATAAACAAAATAACTTAAATTTAGGATAAATAAATTTAAAAATTGAAAATAAAATTAATTTGAAAATACAATTTGCTCATATTTGAGAAAAATTAATATGAAAATTTAAGTGACTAAAATCAAGATTTAAAGAAAAAAGAAGCAATACTAGTGTAAAAAATTGAAAAAAAAACAAATAATAATTTTAAATTTTACAAGGGTATAAAAATAAATATTAAATAATGACAAAGACATATTAAATAACAAATACTAGTATGCAATAAATCAAAATTCCAATACTCATGAGAAAAAATATTCATATTTAGTGTCTAATAATGTTTTGAACATATTTATCTCGAATATTTGTGAAAAATAAAAAATAAAAAAATGAAAAGAAAATATGATAGAAGATATTCTCACATTCAAGTGCAATGACTGAAAATTGTATTAAAACTATATTCATTTCTTAAAAAATGTTTTACACATATTTAATGTTAAATAAAGTGCCTGTATTAAAAAAGGAAAACAGGTAAAAATTCCCTCCTCCGTACTAATTCCTAAATTGCTCCGAAGGACTAATGAACCGAGTGTGGTGGCGTTCAAGTTGTCGTTCACTCACTCAATGTCACATCCATCACCAAAGAAAAAAGGCCCCACCCACCATAAATTATTGTATAATTCAAAACCATGTAATTCAGATTAATTTTCATATGACGGATTTTTTTTTTAAAATTAAAATTTTGATAAAAAAATAGGTTATGGATTGGAAATATAAAATAATTTTGTATTATAATTTAATTTCAATTCACTATATATATAATAAAAATTTATTAACTTTTATAGTAATTATTTTAAAAATCATATTAATTATAATTTTTAATTAATTATTAATATAAATTTTTTTAAATAAAATATATTTTTAGTCCTTTTATATTTAATCAAACATGATTTCAGTCCTTATAATTTTAAATCGATTAATTTAGTTCTTATATTTTAAAAAAATAGGTGTATGTAGGCCCTATACATTGTCAATGAGGAACAAAATAAAGGCAAAATTTACCTATTTTTTAAAATATAAGAACTAAAATAATTAATTTAAAACTACAAAAAGTAAAACCAAATTAAACTGAAAATACAGGATTAAAAGCCTATTTTATCCAAAAAATTTACACTAACGATACATAACTATTAAACTCAATTTTAATTATGTGTCATATGAAAATTGACGAGAACTATATGATGAATGGCGAGACCATCTAATAATTTCTGCGCACCCACACAAAATCTGTGAACTCAATCTAGAGAGAGATGCCATTGCCAGCGGATTCCATGATTGCATCAGGCGAATTCTCCACCGGACAGAGAGGCCCAACAACGGGCGTTCTACAAATGGGGCAATCCAAGTGGGAGTAAAGCCACATGTCTATGCAAAGAACGTGGAAATAGTGCTTGCACTGTGGAAGCTTCCTCACCTCTTCGCCCTCTTGGTAAACCGATAAGCAAACCGAGCACTCAAAGTCATCATCTCCTTGCTCTTGTTGTTCTTTTGCCACAATTTCTTTCTTGTACTTGAAGCTCGACAGCAAGTTCCTCTGCTGGCTGTCCTCCTCGAAGCTGATTGTTCTATCGGGGACACGTTCATTATCTCCAATTGGCCCTGCAGTCTGCGACCGCGTGTGGCTCCGTCTGAGGAGGACGAGGTTGTATATGGCGAGCACTATGGCCGCGGTTCCGACCACCACTAGGCCATAGTACAACATGGGCATGCTGTTGTTCTTGCTTGATGGGGAAGAGGGTGGAGGAGGGGATGAGATTGTGAAGGGGCTAAGAACATCACCCATGATGGGGTTTTTGTTTTGGTGAAAATTTGGGAGAGAACACACACAAGTTGAGGAATATTACTTTTGTAGACAACTAACTAACTATCCAATGGGGGTTATAATTTACAAGATGGAATTATTGGGGGTGTTTATTAATTATTTTTTTTATTGAAAAAATTAAATTAATGTTAAGTAGTTAAGCTAAAAGCCGTGGTGGTTATGTTATCATTGGAGGGGAGAATATAAATTTTTTTTTTTTTTTTGCTCAAGTTGGATATAATGTGTCATGGAATATTTACTATTTTAGAGAAGACTGAGAGGAGCAGACAAAAAAATGTACTATAGGGGGGGCAGTGAACAAAGATGGATGAGAGTGACAAGAAATTTGTAGATAAGTGTCCTGTCTCTCTTGCACGTTCTATTTCTTTCTTTGCCTGGGATTTTGGGAAGCCTCAGCCTCTATGGTTAAATGCTAAAAACCAATTTTGAATCTATTCGGAAATCAGAATTGCTTCTATTCATCACAGGTAAAGAGAGCTATCTATGATTTACTAAGATTTCATTTCGTCCTTGTATATGATAATTATAATTATAATTATATTAATGTCTCTTTCCAACAGAGACGTTTTGCGAAATTGAACACTAATAATTATTAGTTTTTTTTGAAAGGGGGGAATTAGCAAGTAGTGCAATTTGAGTTGTTAAAAAGGACTTTTCCCACGTAAATTGCCATCATCAATGGTCAGACGGAGAGGCACTACAGAATTTGAAAATAGTAGATAAAACAGCAGTGGACACTTGCTAATTTCTTTTCATCATTGGAAATTAATTGGGGAAAAAAAGAATATTTCTGTTTTCTACAATAAATGAGTCAATGATAGAATATTTTGTTTTCGTAGAATCAGAGTTATTCAAAAAAGAAAAAGAGAATTCCATTGAATGAATTCCCTGCAACTTTTTTTTTTTTTTTTTACACTAAGGGGACTTTTGTTTCACAGAATTTTGTTGGATTCTCAGGAATGTTATTCCTAGAAATATTAGATGGAAATGACATTCCTGACTATTTCAAGAAAAATATGTTTGATTAAATTGTAAAATTGGTTGGGAATTTTTTTTATATCCCCAAAAATATTTAAAATATATGTTTGGTTCACATTATTTTTTCCTAGGAATATATGTTATATTGCTAAAATATCATTTTTTTATTAAAGAAATTATTATATTTTATAGCAACAACCAAATTTTTTATGCTTCTCGTGAGTATATGCATTGTAATTACCAAATTTCAATATAAAACAAACTCATCACAGCACAACGATTATATCATAAAAACTTGGTTTAGAACAAAGCATCTCAATCATAGAGGTTAAAATTCACACGGGTATTATTTAAGTGGAAATAAAATCATATTTACACAATAGCTGTTATAATAAAGTAATATAAAACAATAGCGAGAATAAAATCAAAGGTAGGTAGTTGGGTAGTGGGTATTGATAGTGATGGTATAATAGAATTTTTACATAGTATGATTTTCACCACATAGGAATCCACATTCTCACCCTCTTTCAATGGGAATACGACGAGTATAAAATCAAAATAAGCATGAGAATCTCATTTTTCTAGGAATAGAAGATATCTGAAAATCTTTTTCGATTACCTTCTAACAAACATGCGAATATATATTCCTATTTTCATATTCCCGGGAATCCAACACGATTCCGTGAAACAAGTGCACCATAAGGTATCTCTCTTGATATCGGGAGATTAATTCCTTCATAGAGTACAAAAATTTTACTTCGTTCAAGCTTCAACAAGTTTTTCCAGTAAATACATAGAAATTTAATTCTTGTCACAAATGGATAAAACACGTAGACCTTTTTTTTTATTATTGAAAAACCACACTCATCTTTTTCACTATATATATATTATTTTTACATGTTGACATCCATTATTTTTAAAAAATTATGCGTACCTCCTCTATTTGTATGTATGTACACATAACACCCTTAAATATAACAAAGTAAGAATTGTGGAAGAAAAGTCAATGCTTTCTCAATTAAGAAGGGTGTAAGTATAATTAATGCTAACCTCAAGAGAAAAAAAAAAGTATAATCATCCCTAAATAGAAATATAGGAATATTCAATTTTCTTCTTATGATAGTAAAAAATAATTCAGATAAGTTTGATACACAGCAAATAGTTGTCGGATGGATTATATTTTGTTCATTTTGCTATTTGGTGATCGATTTAGAATATAAACAATTTTGTGATGTGTGTTGTTTCATGCACAAATAAAAAAAGAAGAAAGAATAATGCAAAATTTACTATAATACCCCTTATACTGTACACTATTTATTTTACATTATGAAAAGGCACACGACAATATTTTTATATTTTCAATTATTTAATATTTATTATTCAGTTATTTTTACTTTTAACTTTTTTATATTATATTAAATAACATTATATTATATTATGGTGAAATATATTTATTTATTTTATAGTTTGACACTATAATATATTATATTTTAAATATATGAACGTCAAACTTAACAAAGTTTTTGAATTAATATAAATGTTTTGAATATTACTATATTTTAACGTGAAAATAAATAATAAGCTTTCGAATGTTTGAAGTTGGTCATCGTCGGTGGTGTAGTAACGTCATGCTACAGTTATCAATATTTTGGTTGGGAATGAAGAAGAGTGAATTGTTAAAGGAAAAAAAATGGGATAATTTTGACATATTATAAGGTTGTGTTTTGGGATAAAAAAAATTTGCCATGACAAAAAAATTTAAAATTTTATCTTGTGTTTTGTCCTTTGTTTTGAATTGTCCCACTATCATTTCTATAATTAAACATAAAAAGAGTTTAATGGTAATACAGTGTAAAACAGTTTTATACTATTATCTAATCACAAATCACTATTAGTATGATGTTTAAGATAATTTTATAAAAGTCAACAAACTTACTATAGTGGTTTGTGATTGGATGACAGTGTAAAACTATTTTACACTGTCAGTGCATGATCCTTTTTTCTCTAAAATAAATGTAATACTTTTTTTTGATGGCTTAAACAAATCAAGCATACCCTTTCTAGTTGTACTATAGTTATGTTCTGAAACTGGACCAGTCATTTCAGTTAAGACATTGACAGAAGATTCAATGGTTGAACTGAATTGTGATTGAACCGAATAATAATAATAATAATAATAATAATAATAATAACATTAAAAAAACATAACATCATTACTTAATAACATTCAAAACAAAAAGTAACATAATTTTATAGATTTTTAACATTTAAACTACACATAAAAAAAACAAATCAAATATATCATAATACTTGGTCTAAGTTTCAATCATACGCAATAATGTTCATTAGAGAGTTCAACGTGAGGGAATGACCTTCAATGGGGGTTGGTGGGTTTTGGAACAAAGAGTGCACAGAGAATGATACCATTTGAAACGGACAGGCGAAAAAGGGCAATCGTTGGTGGGTTGAGGTACGAAGGTGGTCCTTTGTGAATTTGGGATCGAAGATTAGGGTTTTCCATGATTTGCAGACGTGCCTGAATTGCACAAGGGATCTCACCGGAACCCTAAGGAGGATCTCCAAGATCACTTCCTCTGGTAAGACCGCCAATGGCCGCCACAAAGGGGATTCGTCGCCAGTTGGAGAAACATGTTTGGGCTTCTTCACGGAGGTGGTTTCGAGCATCGTTGAGTACAAACACTATAGAACTCCTTAGGGTTCCCACCTCATTAGTAAAATGTTTGGTCACACTATGGGGAAGGGTGTAAGCGGCTCCCCCTATATATGTGTGTGTGTGTGTGTGTGTGAGTATATATATATATATATATATATATATATATATATATATATATATATATATATATATATATATATTTGAAAATACCTTTAGGCCTGGAGCAAGGTTCAGATATATCCGAACCTACATTTTGCAATTTGTGGCGGTTGGATTTCTAGGGGTTAAAAATCGCCACAAATTATAGAAAAATCACCACAAATTGAAGGAAATCGTCACAAATTGTAGAAAAATTGCCACAAATACATTTTTAATTTTTTTTTTGCAATTTGTGGCTATTTTTCTACAATTTGTAGCAGTTTTTAACCCCCAAAAATCCTCATATAGGTTTGGATTTACCCAAAGCTTACTTCGGATCAAAATTTGACACATTTCAATTTTACGAGGACGAAAAACTACTAAAAATTTTGCAGGGACGAAAAACGTACATTTCCAATTTTATGAAGACAAAAAACATATTTTAGCCAAAAAAATATGATAATTATATAGTTAGTAATTAAATATAATATAAAGAGGAATGCTAGTTACACCCTCTCGACACTTTCTTGCTAACACTCTCTATTTGATTGGTTGAAGTTTATTGGAAATCACAATTTTGGTGGGTCTCACTTATCATTTAATAATTCATTCTCCTAATCTAGAAGTGAGACCCCACCAAAATTAGTGATTTCGAATAAATTTCAACCAATCATGGAGAAAGTGTTAGCAAGAAAATGTTAAAAGAAGTGTCGCTAACATTCCTCTAATATAAATCATGTTGTGAAATGAGTGATCTATTTGGAATTTACTCTTCTATGTAACAAGAATAATATCTCTATAAGCCTCTTAATAGAGTAAAACTATAAAATGCATGGTGATACTCAAATGAGCTAATATTTATGACATACTGATGTCATTTGATATTTCTAAGAATGTTCGGTATAAAGCAATGGAATTATACTATGTAAAGGTGACACATTTTATGCCTTATATTCAATATATTCAATTAGATATTTGAATAAAAAGACAAATTATATGTGATATTATTATATAAATAAATTATATCAAATCACCCTATCATTTTTGTTATTTGAACAATAATTATGTTATTAGATATCACTTAATATTTATGGTATTAAATATAAATTTGTATTCTTATTGTTATATATAACCAATATTATGAAAACCTATAAAATCATACATCATACATATATGATAAACCTGTTTGGAATTTTTAAATTTTATCTGGACATAAATACTATCATGGGTTAGATTCATAAAAGATGAGTCCAACAAGTGGAAGCTAACCCATAGTGTAATCTTATTCATGTTAGGATTGAATTATTATAAAATAGTAGATTAAATTACATTTTGAATCCTCTATTTTTTTTCCCTTTAGATTCTATTTGGTCATTTATTTTTTAAATTTGGTTTAATTTGGTCTTTTTGAAACAATGATCATTTTTTATTTTGGGATATTATTTTGAACCATTTTTTGACTAATTCAAGACGTGAAACTTGTCTTATTAAATTCACTTACATGAAAATTATGAAATCCAACTAATGTTACAACTAAAAAATGTCATAAACATGGTGAAAATCAATATAAAAAATGAGTCTCATGAAGAACCGAAAAAGAATTTGATATTAGATTTTTTAATTTTTTGATTATTCGTTGGATTCACTTTTCATGTGATTTTCACCATGTTTATGACATTTTTTGGTTTAAACATTGGTTAGGTTCTATAGTTTTCATATATGTGAATCTAATAAAACAAATTTCACGTCTTGAATTAGTAAAAAAAAGAGTTTAAAATCGTGTCCAAGATCGAAATGATCATTATTTCAGAAGGACCAAATTGAATCAAATTTACAAAGTAAAGGATTAAATGAATTTTTTAAAAGATAAAGGACTAAAATGAATCTAAATAAAAAGATAAAACACTAAAAGTATAATTTACCGTAAATAGTGAATAAGATAACACCTTTGATGTGCGAGAGAGGCATAAATACTGAGAATTAGGCCGTGCTTCTTTGTCCTTTTTTCTTTGTTACTAAAAAATTGAGTGAAAAAGGATTTTAAGCGTGTAGACATGCAATTAAACTTCATGGATTTGTTTGTATGGATACTTGGAGATGTAGCTATTACTACTTTTGATGATTTTCAAAGAGAAATTTATAATCTTTTAAAAACCTTAAATCCAACATAAGTTACAATAATAATTAAATTGAGTTATTTTATACAAATTAATTTAAGTTTATCATACAATTTAATTAAAAATTATTTACAATTTTTTATAGACTGTAATAATTTGAAATTTATATATTAACGCACGGGCTTATTAAAATTTCACTACCTTATTTATATAGTCAATAGAAAGAAATTTGAAAAAAAATAAATAATTATATAGCACAATGAAATAAATTTTAAAAAAAGAGATAATCATAAAATAAATTAGAAACTATAAAATAAAAAAAAAGATAAGGGAAGATGTAACAATGTAACTTTAATTTTTTAATATTAACTTTGAAAATTGAAAAGTAAATTGAATTAAGGATTTATAATTATTGACTAAAGAGAGAAATCTTCGGAATTAAAAAATGGAGTTAGAAAATCTGATAAAAGAAATATTAAAAAAAAAGTAGATTAGAGAGTATAAAATTTGAAAAAAAAATTATATAGTACATCCAAAAGAAATTTTGAAAAAGAGATAATTATAAAAGAAATTAGAAACTATAATTTTTTTAAAAGAAAAAAAATAAGGGAAGATGTAATTATGTAACTTTAATTTTTTAATATTAAATTTGAAAATTGAAAAGTAAATTGAATCAAGGATTTTGAATTATTGATGAAAGAGAGAAATATTTGGAATTAAAAAATAGAGTTAGAAAATTAGATAAAAGAAATATTAAAAAAAGTCCAAAAGATTAGAGAGTATAAAATTTGAAAAAAAAATAATTATATCGCACATCGAAAGAAATTTTGAAAAAGAGATAATTATAAAAGAAATTAGAAACTATAATTTTTTTAAAGAAAAAAAAGACAAGGGAAGATGTAATGATCTAACTTTAATTTTTTAAATTAACTCTGAAAATTAAAAACTAAATTGAATTAAAGATTTGAAATTATTTATGAAAGAGAGAAATCTTCGGAATTAAAAAATATAGTTAAAAAAACTAATAAAAAATATTTAAAAAATATAGTATCAGATAAATAAGTGAATGAAGGTAGTTATAGAAACATTGCGAATGTGGGGTAGTTACAATAAGAGAAATTTTATGAAAAGTAGAAGAACCAGATGCATGTTAGGAGAGTGAACTACACCACTCCATGAGAAGAGAGTATTCAAATAAGAGTGAATGTGAGAGAGAGTGGGGAGAGCGAAGCAAGGAGAGGAGATGATCTCTTAGTCATTTATATATATAAGGAGATAGGTAAGGGGATAACGAGATAACAATTAACAACTTTACTTCTTCTTCTTCTTCTTTTTTAAGTGAGATAGCAACTTTACTTAATATAACTCATTATTTGTAAATGGTTAAGTTAGGTCAATAATAAGATATCTGTCCAAATTAACTGATTATGACCCAATTCACGATATAGATTAAGGTGAATGGATTGGTCCCAATGATACAAAATTGGATTGGTTATTGACTCAATTAGAGTATTGAGTCATTGGATCAATGGTTTAATCAGTAAACCATTAGTTGATAAATTAAATGTTTCATACTCAATTAATTTGATTTTTTGAAGAAAAAAAAACTATCACACGTATATAATCCATAGACACAAAAATTCATCTTTGTTCAATAAAAAAGTGAACCCAAATCTCCTTATATATATATAAATGAGCAAGTTTATATGTGCTCTCATTACTCCACTCTCCCCATTTTCTCTCACATTCACTCTCATTTGAATACTCTCCTCTCATGAAGAGGTGTAGTTCACTCTCCTAACATGCATCTGGTTCTTCTACTTTTCCTAAAATTTCTCTTATCAATTTTTGTAACTACCCACATTTATAATATTCTATAACTACCTCAATTCACTTCTTTATATGATGTTATCTTCTTCTTTTTTAATATTTCTTTTATCAGTTTTTCTAACTCTGTTTTTTAATTTCAAAGATTTCTCTCTTTTATCAATAATTTTAAATCCTTAATTCAATTTACTTTTCAATTTTCAAAGTTAATATTAAAAAAAATGAAAGTTATATCATTAAATCCTTTTTTTTATAGTTTATAATTTCTTTTATAATTATCTATTTTTTAAAATTTCTTCCGATGTGATATATAATTTTTTTTCAAATTTTATAGTCTCCAATCTTTTGTTTTTTTTAATATTTCTTTTATCAGTTTTTCTAATTCCATTTTTTAATTTAAAAAATTTATCTCTTTCATCAATAATTTCAAATCCTTAATTCAATTTACTTTTCAATTTTCAAAGTTAATATTAAAAAAATTAAAGTTACATCGTTACATCTTTTTTTATTTTTTTATTTTATAGTTTCTAATTTCTTTTATAATTATCTATTTTTTTAAAATTTCTTTTGATGTGCTATATAATTTTTTTTTTCCAAATTTCTTTCTATTGATTATATAAATAAGGTAATGAAAATTTAAATAGACCCGTGCAATGCACGGGTTAAAACACTAGTTTTACAAATTTAGAAAAGAAATCAAAGCTTGAGAAGAAAAGAAAACCTAGAGTACCCAAGAGAGTACTATTTGTGATTCAAACCCTATGAAGAATAAAATCATGCAAGCCATATCCTTCATTCATTAGGATTTATGAAATGCTGAAATTTTGCATTCTTTATAAAAAAAAATCAAATAAAAAAGATAAGTAAAAAAAATAAAAGCATAAATGGAGAAAATACCAAACAATGTTCCTAAACAGCGGTGCTGGAAACCCTTTGTCCTCCCGCTCAAGCATGAAGATGAATAGACACAGGAGATTGAGGCAAATAAATTGAAAATAAATACAAGTTTAAATATCCAATTAAAAAAAATCAGAAACCTAATTAAAAATTGTCTAATAATTCAGAGACCTATATATTAATTTAACCTTTTTAATATTTACTCAATTTTTTTTCAAACTAATGCTTCATCAAAATCAACTTTTTTTTTTCATCAAAATTAACTTGAAGTATATATCCATAACTTATTTCCATTCTAGTTAAGCTTTAATTAAAAATATATATATTGTACAAGGGCCAGGGTTAGTTTATTAGGTCACATAAAAAATGATGCTTGCGAGAAACTAAATCTCAGAAGACGTACGATCCAACATTTGGACCTGGAGTAGTGGCCTTAAATATATATTCATGCACCCTTGTGAAAGACTTATTCCGGAAATCAAGAACTATATACCTCAACTGGTTTTAAGGTTCAATGGATGCATGTAATGTATTCACAGAAGCAATTAAATTCGATAGCAGACAGTGTTAAGCATGGCCACTATACCTACCTTTGGGAATCGGATACTATGACGTGTTACCTAATTTAATTTGCTTCAATTCCTTTTCTTAGAGATTGTTCCAAATGCTGTATTTCGTAGATACTCTCATTGCAGTCTCTTTTCTTTTGGGCTTTAAGTCCTCCATTTTTGTTGAAAAATAAAATCATGCTTGCGTCATTATACAATAATTTTAAAATAATTATAATTCTTTTAAGAAATAGTTGAATTTCTAGTTGAAAGTTATAAACATTAGAAACTGGGATTTTTTTTTTAAAGGTGACAACAAAATTAAAGCCTATAACCTTGTGTCGTCCAAACTCCTCACTATGCTAACCCTAGTTGTTCAAAAGCTGGCTTTACGTTCAAATGTAATTGATCAAAATAAAAGTAAATTGTGAGATCAAGCAAGCTTCACTTACAAATTAGTTTAAATGAACTTTATTTGTAAGGATTTCCAACTGAAGAAAAAATCGAGATTATATAACTAATATGTTGGATACATTTTTTTAAATTTAAAATACTTATAACTTTCTTTTAATAATAGTATATAATTAAGTTAGTCTCTAAAAAAATATGTTATCAAATCAGTTCACTAATAATTATTTTTTATACTTGAGATATATAGATATGAATTTTTTTGTAGAAAAGGGTCTGATTAACCAATAATATATATATATATATATATATATATATATATATATATAATAATAATTATTATTATTATTATTATTAAATAAATAAATAAATAAATATATAATTTTTAATATTTAAAGACTAGTGTACTTTTAAGGATTAATCTAAATTTCTAGTTATAAGCGACGTACGTAGGATTCCTTTTTTGAGTGACGTACAGCGGTGAACCCCTTACCCCATCATGCAAAAGTTGAATAATTTGCCTTTCAATTCTGGATTTATTGCTGTCTTTAATATCATTACAAAAAATCTAGTGGCAGTCAAAACGTAGAGTAGTATTTTCTTGAAAAATATCTTATATTCTTGTTTGTTTAAATTTAATTATGGTATTCATACAATTTTGGCTTCTTTTTTTTTTTTTTACCAAAATAGAGTAATTTTTTTTTTAAAAATTACCAACATGGATACTTTTTAAAAATATTACAGAGTAAGTCGTGTTTTAAAACATGATTTCGTGTAAAAGAAGTCGTATTTTAAAACACGACTTTACATTTTTTTTCTTTAAAAAAAAATAGAAGTCTTGACTTGATTCATGACTTTCATAAATTTTTTATGAAATTGCTATTTATACCATGTATTTTACGTATACATCCCCTTTTTTAAATCTTTTTTCATAAATCATAAGAAATACAACTTTATAAATTTATCCAGATTACAGTATTACTCAAATAATTTCTTACTCTTAGTTAATTTCTACTTGAGGGCACACGGAAAAAATTTAAAATGGGGTGTATTGATAAAATAGATAGTGTAAATAGCAATTTAAAAAAATTATGAAAATCATATATGAAGGCACGAATTTTACTTTTTTTTTTATTTAAAAATTATAAAATTAAAGTCGTATTTTAAAACACGACTTCTTTAATATGAAGTCATGTTTTAAAACACGACTTACCCATTTTCGTAATATTTTCAAAAAGTACCAATTTTGGTAATTTTTTGAAAAAATTATCCCATTTTGGTAAAAAAAAAAGCCTACAATTTTTTATAATATTATTCATATTATTAATATTTTCTTTATTTTTCTACATGGTTTAACTAAATGTTTAATTCCTAAACTTTTTTAAAATTTGATTTTTAGTCTTTGAACAAAAGTTTGACTGGTCAAGGTCTCTCAACTTTTTTTTATTAAGGTTTTTAGTCCTTGAACAAAATTTTGAACTCCATTATTTTTATTTATTTAATGGGATTTTAGGGACTAAAAATTGAATTTTAAAAAGTTTAGGGACCTTGACCGGTCAAACTTTTGTTTAGGAACTAAAAACCTTGACGGAAAAAAGTTTAGGAACCTTGATCAGTCAAACTTTTGTTTAAGAACTAAAATTCGAATTTCAAAAAAGTTTAGGGACTAAAAACTTAAGTTAACCTTTTTTCTACTAAGTTATTTATATAATTTTTTATTATAATAAAATTATGTATATAAACACATTATATAAATTTAATTTCTCTCTTTTTTTTTTCCACCATAAAAAGGAATGTGAAGATAGTTTTCTTCTATTATATATTTCATTTTTTTTTGTTGAGCCACTCCTTCGAACTTAGTCTTATTCAAAACAAATCCACTTGCCACTTGCCTCATCCAATGAACACCGAAAGAGACCTTGCCTTATTATTGAACCACTTCGCATTTTCTCAATGGACCAAGATTTAGTTTTTGGTGCACATGGACCCTTGATTTTGAAAGCTCAAGAAACAAGCAAACAACCAAACAGGAATTTTAAATTTCTTTCTTATCATCATGATTATTAATTGGCTTTCACTACTATATAAACTTTATTTTAAAACACGATTAAAAAAAGTCTTACTCAACTTTAACATTATTATTATTATTATTATTATTATTATTATTATTTGTCAAAGATGGATGCATGTATATAGCTATGGGGGCAATTGCCCCCATAAAATAATATATTCCTTTCGTCTCTGTTTATAAGCTCTTTTTAATTAATTCATACCTCTTAAGAAAAGTAGTTAATTTAGTTAATCACATTAAATTTGTTAATAATGTGTAGTGTTCTTCCAAAGTACCCTTAATTTTTTTTGAAATTAATTATCTCTCTACTTAATTGCTTATCATCTAATTAATTAATGTTTGGAGAGAGAATAATTAAGGGTACTTTAGAAAAAAAAATACATCTAAAAATTAAAAAAAGGGTCATTTTTATATAAAAATGGAATGTGTTGTATATTTGTTCAAGTACAACATTGGAAGTTGGAAGCTTGAGGGTTAGGAATAATGTTTAAGACTGACTAATTTATTATTTTCTTGTACTCCCTCCGTCTTTATTTATAAGACCTTTTCAAAAAATTGTTTGTCCATTTTTATAAGACCCTTTTCTAATTTTTAGATGTATTAATTATTTTTTTTTCTAAAGTACCCTTAATTATCCTCTCTACAAACATTAATTAATTAGATGATAAGCAATTAAGTAGAGAGATAATTAATTTTAAAAAAAGTTAAGGGTACTCTTTGAAAAAACAATACACATTATTGACAAATTTAATGTGATTAACTAAATCAACTACTTTTCTTAAAATGTGTAAATTAGTTGAAAATGTCTTATAAATAAGGACGACGAGAATAGTTCTTAGCAGCAAAATGAATTTGAAATGTGATAATAAATTATCACTAATGTAAAAAATACATTTTATAACAACTTTTTAGATAGATTATATAAGCACCGTTTTAAAAATCATATTGGCACCTTATCGACTTTTCATATGCTTTGAACAACCGTATTTGCACTGATACTGATAAGGACAGCACATGCATGCTGCCTTTTGTTTTTGATGACGCTTTTGCGTAACAGTTTTTTTTTTTTTTTTTTTTCTGAATTATGAAGAGTTAAGAACTGTTATTTCTAAGCTTTCTGACTCTAGGCTTCATTGTTTTCCTTTGAATTTAAAAGAAGGCATTAAAAAGAGAACTTTTCATGCTTTTGTCAATTCTGTTCTTCATATTGACTATATACATGTATTTGCAAATATACTCATTGAATGGCTAGGGTATTTAAGCTTTTTACATTCAAGATCCCAATGCCATCAAGATATGAAGAGTTAAGGTATTTATTTGCCAATTTCCCTAAAACTACTTTTGACCAGATATTAAGGGAGAGTTTGGGTGTGATGAAATTGTGGGCCTCTATTTTACTTTAAAAGTTTTGTTCGCTCCCTCTTAAAAAAATAGCATAATGCACAAGCTCTTTCTGTCACTGATGTGCTTTTATTATACATGAAATATGAAAGCAGATATAGATTTTGCAGCATTCTTTCCCTTCAGTGGTAATCCTGCTGTTAATTACCTAATACTCCAAGCTTAAGCTTGTCTCAAAGAAGCATCTTTGTTTCCAGGATGGTTTGACCTCCCTTCACAAAGCAATAATCGGAAAAAAGCAAGCCATAACAAATTATCTCCTGAGAAACTCAGTCAATCCCTTTGTATAGGATAAAGTAAGTAATTAACTACTTAATAGTTGGGTTGTCCTGTTGTAGTTGCATATGTGAGCTTTTACTTGCTGATTTTTGTTTTCCTATAAGTTATTTTTGAGCTCATCCTTTATCCATTGAGAAATTTCCACTATTATCACTCCATCTTAATCTAACAGCAGATTGTTATCATAAGCCTTAGTTGTCTGTTGCTGTGATGTTTTTGCATGTATTTTGTTTGTTTTTGTACTGGAAAAAAGAGGGAGCCGGGCTACGTTGATGCACTATGCTTTACAAACTGCTTCTATCCAAGACAATTAAAATTCTCTTATTGTATAACGTGGGTGTACATCTCCAGGACAATGCATAATTAATTTGTGATTTCAAATTTGTTTACTTCTCTAACGGTCTAAATGCTTATATATGTGATCTTGCATAAGTTATAAATGAGCCCCAAGAATATTTCTATTATTACAATTTTTTTTAATGTTAACTTTTTAGATCGGTTATGTTTATAATTGAAGTAAAAAGTCAACTTTTTAGATCGATTTGTCTTATAACTGATCCTTTCCTAAACGGACCCTTTTGTGGATGAATAAAAAATCGTTTTTCAACCCCAATACAACATGAAAAAACTTAGAAAAAAAATCACATTTTGATAAATAAAATTCACGGTATCCTTATTTATAATAATACTTATAAAAATAATAATAATAATTATCCAAAATTAGAGGAAAAAGTAAATCTATTTGATAGAAAATCATTAGTAACTACATTTTTTTTAATCTAATCAGTAAATTTATTTCCAGAACACGAACAAGTCAAAATTAATTATGAAGACAAAGAAAAAAAAACAAATAATAAAAATATTATTTGATGCAATTAGAACTGATTTGAACGAAAAAAATAATAGTAAATCGAAATAGAACTAAGTGTATTAGAATAAACGAAATCAGTAAAAAAATTCCTCGATGGTCATACAAATTTATTGACGAATTGGAACAATTGGAGGGAAAAAATGAAGCAGAGAATTATCAAATTCGTTCTAGAAAAGGCAAACGTGTAGTCATTTTGACTAATAAATCTAAAAAGTTAATTTTTTAAATCGGTTTTTGTCCGATGTAAAAAGTTGTGACTTTCTATATTACCTGCATATACAACAGTCGTATAACAAATTTAAAAAGCCGTTTTTAACCGATTTAAAAAGTTTTTTCTGCATTAGTGTACTATATTTTGTCATTAGTAAAATATGCATTTTATATAGGATATGGAACCACTAACGGAGAGGATGGGAGTGATATGCGGTTGCCATAGGTGATGTGTTAACAGGCTATTATAACATTAAAAGTATTTTTAGAAAGAAAAAATAAACAAAGAATGAATGGTATATTTGGTAAAAATGGAAGGTGCTAAAAGTAATTCTCTAAAGTAGATAAACACATTTTGTTTCAAAAACAGGACGTGTAGAGTTACGTACTGGCCCGGTTAGATGAGCACTTTTTTTTTAAGTTGAATAAGAGCACATTATATTAAACCCGTCAATAAACGAGACTGGTATTTTTAGGGTTGTGTTCACACCTTGGGCTCAGGAATAGCCCATGGATCAATCTGCATTCTTTCGGTTAATGTTACTTATACCTCCCATTTTTTATAAATATACCTCCATTCACTGTTTTTCTTCCTAAAATACCCTTTTAAACAAATCTGTTTCTGGAGACTTTATACCTCCCACCACTATCACCCCATGATCTTAGTATCTTACCCACTTTCCTGCAGAAGCTGTTTCACCGTGTTAAAGCTTGGGTTATTTTTACACGTTTTTGAATTGCAGTTTAATTGAGTTCACATGTTCCCGCAAGATCGGTTAGGGTTGGATTAAGAAAGCGTTTGGGGTGAACGGTTTTCATTTTTCTATCTAACGCTGGAAACCTGCATTCATATTGGTATTGGATAATGAATATCATTAATTAATAGAAATCATGGTTTTAAATTGCGGTTGCGGTCGTGGATGCGGCCATTGCGGGCGTTACAGTTGCTGTGATGCGGATTGTGGCTATTACGGCGTGAAATTATTATATGTTTGCACTAAACATAAAAGATATTCTTACAGTTATTCTAATGATTGGTATATCCATTATTTATAAAATAGCATAATCTTTCATTCATTTTAAGATTTGGTATCTCTAACATTTCATATGGTCATTGTGACATCCCCAATTTACAGACCTTAGAAATAAATAATAAAGAGATATCTTTATGGAATAGTTTTGAATTTAATGGTTTAAGGATACCCTTAAGCATTATTAATAATAGTTACCTTATAATAAGATACAATAGAAATAAGATAATAGGACCTTGATGGGGAGCCAAGGCCCAAGATGGGCCAAGGTCCATTACGCCCACACACACACACGGTTTAAGTAGAGAAGGAGAAGGGAAAGTTAGAGAGAGAAAGAGAAAAGAAAGAATAGAGTTAGAGAGAAGGAGGAGAAGAAGGAAGATGAGGAAGAAGGAGATGGAGCAGAGATCTGAAGATCTAGTGCCAGAAACTCATCTCTACGTGTCCAGGGAGGTGAGTGTTTTCCTCCAGTCCTTCCCTATCCTTTTGAGTTGTATGTTTTTCCCTTTTTCTCTTTTGAACCTCAGGTTTGGGAATTTTGGATTTTTGGTGATTTTGTTTGATTAAGGGGTTTTTTGGGTAAATCAATCTGTTAGAAATGTAATAGAAGTGTTTAGGGTTTGATTGTATGCTTGGGGTGAGTCTTTGCATAGGGTTAAGATGAGTGGGTAGGCCATTGATGGCCATGGAGCTCGCAACCCTTATTTTGTTTATGCCCAGCACGAATTTTGGTGCTGCTGGGCGAGAGGGAGTTAGAATGGAACTTTTAGTTCCAAGGTCTTTCATGCCCAGCATGACAGAGCTTGCGTTGCCGGGCATGAAATAGTCAGTAGCGATATTCATTTCCAGGGGTGCTTATGCCTAGCACGAAAGTTTGTGCTGCCGGGCATGAGAGCGTCAGTATGTGTATTTAGCTCCAGGGGGGCTCATGCCCAGCATGAGAGCTTGTGCTGCCGGGCATGTGGGTTCTGGCTTAGCATGAGAGCTTGGGATGTCGGGCATGGGGGCTCTGGCTCAGCACGAAAGCTTGTGCGGCCGGGCTAGAATTTGGTTAATTGATATTCTTTTGAATCTTTTCCCCTTCTTATTTATATGATTTTAAAATGTTTATATAAATGTAGTATGTTTAATTATAAGATGATTATGTGGTTTTTGAGGTATTTAGATTATTGTATGGTAGTTGTATTTGTGTGGTTATGCCTTATTCTTAGGATTGATTGTATGTACGATAAACCCTTTTAATAAAAGACACCTAAAATACTTAAGACTATACCTAAGCCTCTTAGTAAAAAGGTGGGGAGTTTCCCCTAAGTATCAGAAAAGGCTTTTAAGCAAAGTTTATAGTTTCATGAAAGGTTTTTAGTAAAAGATATCTCCTCGGTGACATAGGGTGGAACCTTCCCCTGTACCAGTCATGTCCGAGAGCCGCACGCTCGGCGTACAACGGTGTGCAAATGGCTAAGGATCCTATATGTCACCAAGGAGTGATGAGTTTTAGAAAGGTTATGAAAATAATTCTTTATGAAAGAATTTTCAAAGAAATGTTATGATCCAATAAAGGGAATAAGTAATGTTAAAGGGCTAAGAGGCCCCCCTAGAGGTGAGCGACGGGGACCGTTACCCTTATACCCATGGGGGAAAACAACCTTCTTCTTAGGGAGAAAGGGTTCTTCGCAAAGAAGAATAGACATGGTTCCTCTTCATAACAGAGGTAAGCCACCTACTTAGACTGGTGGGTTAATTAAAGGTCGTAGCAAGAAGGGCACCTCTTGTTGGCTAGAGCTAAGCCAAAGTAATGAAATAGGCGGCGGAAGTGAAACTTAAATAAAGAGATCATGCTAACCACACAGTTGTAGAAACAAACTAGGTTATGTTGATGTGCATGATGCATGAATATTTCTATGTTAAAGTATATGATGAGTCATGAGCCTAGTTGTTAGGCGAGTGATGTAAGGTATAACTATGCATTAGATGAGGACGTGTATAGCTAGATACTACCTTTAGTGGAAGGAGATGGGTTATACCCATAGAAAGTTAATGTAAGCTACTGAGAGATGTATGCGAGACGTTATGCCTCACAGAGAGAGGCGATGTAAGCCCAAGTTGGGCAAGTCAGAGGAAGGAAAGGTTATACACGTTCCCATCCAATGGTATAGTCAAGTGAGACCTTAGTGAGTGGTCAAGAAGAAAATAATGATGTCTAGGTGCCTTAGTGCACTAGTGGCCTTAAATTTTGCATAGGAGACCAACTCTAAGTCCCTAAGTAACATGCATGATGAGGTAATAGTTGTGAGTGTGAGCATCTATTAAAGAAAAGAGAAGCCATGAGAGTTAAGAAAAGGATCTCTAGAATAGAGAGTCAGCCTAGAGTCCTTGGAACACTCACTGAGACATTATGTCTCATCCTGTTTAGTTTCATGTTTTTACAGGTTAAGCAGGCGGATGCTTCATGAAAGAAGCTTGGAGCACGGAGCTGCTTTCTAGGAGGAAGATGTTATTAGTATAGTTTTTGTATAATTCCCAATGGATGGGAGTTTAATTTATGTTTTATGTATCTTGCTTATGTCTTGTACGACACATAAGTGCCAAGAGCTTTGTTTATGTAATATATATGATTATCTTTTAATTTTCATATAGTTAACTCTGATATTCTTATATGCTAATTTCTATTAATTTAGCAATATAAGGAGAAAAAGGTAATATCCTATAGGGTGTTACAGTTATACCCATTCGACCATTGACACTTAGTAGTTAGAATAGAAGATGAATCTTTATCTTTTTTTTTTTTTTGAGAAAAAAGTATAATAGAACAGTGTTAAGGTTCTATTGTGGCTCTAATGCGGTTTCATTGGGGACGCGTTGCGCCATTTCGTGTGATTGAAATTCACACCACAATTGCGGGCTGATGCGGTTGCGGACACCATCGCAACAACAATATTGCGGCCACAATTGCGGTTGCGGAACACTATTTAAAACCATGATAGAAATATAGAAATATATAAAAAATATTGTATTTTAATAATTACGATTTAAAAAGAATTGTATTGAAACAAGGTAGGTAAAGAAAAGTGTGAATATAGTGAGAGATGAAAGGAGAGGAATAAGACTAATGAGTTCTACAAATTCCATTGTTGTAATCTTCTTTCTTCGGTTTGTATATTTGAAACCTAAAAATTTCTGATATGTTAATTATGTCATGTATTATTTATGCAATAGTATGATAAAAATTAGAAAAAAGACTAGATCCGTTTGCAATATTAGTCCCCACCGTTGCTTATTGGGATAATTTAACCATTAAAAATTTGGGGACCAAATTGACGCGTTTTAAAATTTGGGGACCAAATTGAAGTATTTTAAATAATTTGGGAACCAATTTAGTAATTAAGCCTAAAAATTATTATAGTGAATCATCAGCAGTTACCACTTACCAATTCTCCTAATGTCTCTTCTCTCAGTGGGAACAAAAGCCTTGAATCAGGGTGAATCACCTGTTGTTTTCACTACCAAAGTTTATGGAAGTGAATGAAGGAGGTTTAAGGATCACGCGATGTTGGTTCAATTTCTCTATGCTGCCAGGAGCAGAGGGAAGGATATTCTGGAAGTGAAGAACGAGAGCTAGGCTAGTAGGAAGGGTATTTTTGGAAAAACAAAGCAAAAAGAGGTATATTATTTAAACAAGGGAGGAATAAATATCAGTAGCCATTCTTTTTTAAGGAAAAAAACCTTAGTGGACTGATTAATTGGCCCAAAATTGAAAAACAGTTTTTTCTTTAAAATTCCTAGTGAAATTCATAATTGGCCAAAAGAATAGCGGAAAAAAGAGAAAAATAATTTTCTTTAAAGAACTAAGCATTCTTAATTAGCAAAAAAAAAAAGTTAAGGAAATGTATGGGTATAACATAAAGAATTTAGGCTTAAATATCTTTTTAATCATTTAAATTTAGACTAAGTTTGCTTTTGGTCCCTCACATTTAAAAGTGATTATTTTCATCCTTAATTTGCAAATAACTCACTATTGGTCCTTACCGAGCGCCAAAATGCAGTACTACAAAAAAGCCATTAAACATCGGTTATTTTAGCCATTTAACATCCGTTATTAATCGATGTTGTATCGAACGATGTTGAAAGTGGATAACTTTCAACATTGGTTCTTGAACCGATGTTAAATTACACTACAACATTGGTTCGGAGCACAACCGATGTCAAAGGATGTCCAAATAGTCAAAATTATGTGTTGAAAACAACATTGGTTATGGAAAAAACCGATGTTGTTATGTGACAAACAACATCGGTTATCACTCCACCCATATCTTGCCTTCAAATTGACCAAACTTAACACCGCTGACAATCGTGAGAAGTTTTTGCACCCTGGATACAAAGGCTTATTCGAATCACTTTCCAAAGCATCATACAAAGGAGCATGTGCTTGATGAAAAGACTCTTGTCCAACATCTCGGATCATTTCCTCTAATCAATCTCCCATTTCAACATCAACAACATACTAAGTTTGGGACACCGTTGTCATGTCTGTGAATTCACCGTGCCATATCCATCTTGTATATGTTTGAAGAATCCCGTCACAGTGAAGATGTGTCCTTACCTCGTCCATAACATGTTGTCTCCCATTCAGACAGTTAACACAAGGACAATAATATTTTCTCCCTATATTCAGTGAATTTTGTTGAGCAAATTCTAAAAACTTTTCAACCCTATTCTCATACTCCTTAGTGATGTGAATAGCTTTCATCCAACTTCGATCCATTTTCCTCTTCTGTGATACTCACAGTTATATCATGCATGGAGATCTCACTTTTTCATAAAAGGTGTAGTCCTATCCCATTTAGGAAGACATTTTTTATACTTTATTCGTACGTAGAGGTTAAGTCTCTTTTGTTAAATTTAATGAAATTTAACAAGCATTTCATATTGATCTCCAAGTACACGACATGAAAGCGATAACATCAATTCCACCACAATCAAGTATGCACTCGGAGAACAAAATGGAATGCAGTAAACCAAAATTTCATCAAATTTAACAAAAGAAACTCAACCTTTACGTATAAATGAAGTATAAAAAATGAATCTTCCCAAACTGTCCAAATAGACAATTCAAGATTCAATACAACGATTAATCCAAACTATCCATATTAATCATTGTATTGAACCTCAAACGGGAAACTAAGGTTCACTCATAATGCTTAACTTGAATATAAAATAATACTCATTAATTACACAAACAAGTTATAAAAAGCATTATTATAATTGTAACAAACACAGAAGTGTCAGAATAAGATACATACTTGAAAAGATGCTCACTAACAATAACAAATAAACTCAGTGCTACTCAGCTACTCAGTCATGACAACAGCACTAGCACAGCTACTCAATGCTCATTGCCTCCAGAAATCAGTGTGTTCTGTCATCAAAACAACTTACATAGCATAATCAATCCAATTTGTTTGAGAGATGTAGATATTGAAAATTATTTCTCAATTTATATTACTCTAATACAATATAGATATGAAGTTAATGAACTACAAGATATTGTCACTGATATGTCATGGCAATAAATTATTTATAATCCTCATCCATTTATTATCAGTTGACTAAAAAAATAAATGAGGGATTTGACTGAAACAATTTAAATTTGAGTAATGTACAAGAAAAAATAGTTTAAGAAGTATATCTTACGTTAAGTTAACTTGATAGATATAGAGAGAGAAGGGGACAGATAGAGCACGCAAGTCACCAGAGGGGAAATAAAAACTATACAGAATAAGGAATATGACATTATTTTAATGTTGTGAATCCATGCCTGAAGTAATAGCAGATTGTTGTAAAATAAGGAAAATGTCTTGCAAAAAATATAATATTGTAAAAAAATGAGACAAATTACTCATTTTAATTATATAGTTACAAATAGTTTTCTTTTTAGTCGTTACACTTAAAAAAAATTCTCTTTTAATACCTATGTTCTCCTATTTTAAATCTCTTTTAGTTTCTATGGATGAGGACTAAAAGAGATTAAAAATGATATGTGTAGAAACTAAAAGGAGATGTTTTTTCATGTAACATTTAGGGGTTTAATTAACAAAATTCCCAGCCACTTTTACTTGCTAATCAAAGTGAATTACACATTCATTAGCCACTATTTTTCCTTTCAACTAATAGCTACAGTGCAGCAGCTACTTCCTTAATTTTTTTCCACTTGTTGCAAGTCATTATCAATCAAAACTCACACATTAATTTGTCCTTACTGTCACTGTTATAAAACTAAACTAGATACTGCTGACATAGTGCAATCATTGTGTTTTTCCTGCAAGTTAATTTCATAAGTAACTTGGCTTTTCTATTTTCACATTAAAAGGTAATTATACAATTATTTGGGCAGTGTTCAAGTAAAGGAAATGCCACTCCACTTCCTCATATCTATCACTATTTGTTTCCTCTAATAAATTTCTTTGCATGCATAATAAACTAAAGACATGTTTAAGCCTTATAGAAACATTTATGTGGAAAATACATAAAAAAGGAAAAACTCAAATCAGTAACATAGTAGAAGTCTTAATGAAACTAGCCCAATGAAATAGAAATAGAAAAAATGAAGACCTGAAGAAGCATATGAGAAGTCCCTCTGCAATGAAATTGTTTACTTCCTTATTTGCCAAATCAAAATTATCATTTTTGCAAGCTTTAAGGTGTGCCTCCACAACCATTGCTAGAAAAACCAGATAATTTGAGATCTTAGAAAGTCAGGACAAATATGAAGGGAGAAAAAGAAGAGGTCCTCTATTATAGAATTACCAGAAATGATGTCACAAAACAACAGGCAACTCCCTTGACTGACTGTTTACACTATGAAAAGCCTCACCTGAAATACATAGCAAACAGTAACACTAAGTCCATAAAGTGGCACATAACTTTAGTAGAAGACCTCACATAGTGCCAGCCTCAAATCATTTTACATCACAATCAAATTCAAGATGTTATAGTATGCCACTAGGGATAGATAGTATGAACTATCTATGTTTGTATTCTTTCACTCAGAGAAACTAATTTTCATTTCAGAAACTTCCAAAATTGTTTTCAGAACATCTTTTACTCATTTTAATCATATAGCTACAAATAGTTTTGTTTTGTTGGGAACTCTCTCTTGTGTGGGCCACCTCTCAATCATTGCTCTACTACAAAGTTTCATTTTGACCAGAGATAGTGGCTAATAAGAGCTTATAAACTTTGGTATCTCTCACCTTACAATCGGTTTTATAGAGACTAGTTAGGTCCAAAATCTATTATTGGATCACTTATTATATTATCATTGCAGCAAGCCTACAAATACTGGACATGATAAGGTGCATTAAGAAAAATTTCAAGTCCAATGTTGACTAAAGATAGTGCATAAGAAGAGCTTATAAAGCTTAGACACCTCACACCCTTACACTTTATAAATTAGTTTTGTGAGGATCCCTAATTGTCTTTCTTTTTTTCTTTTTTATTTTCAGGCTGAGGAGAAATTGCGCATGCTTCATCAGAAGAAGTGTAAGCAGTTGAGACGTATGAAACAAAAGGATGCCGATGCACATAAAATTGATTCTGTTCAAACATTCATTGGGATTTTAGCTACAAAAATGAAAATTTCTATCCAAGTAGTTGACAAGATATCTATTATTTCAAGTTTCACTTCCCCCTTGCTGTTCACCTCAATTTAACTATAGACATAATAACACCATCAAAACATGCAAACTTAATCTATGCTCGCTTCATTCTCCAATGGTTGGGAGACAAAAATACCACTGGAACAAGTGGCCAATAGCAGTAGGTAGTGCATTATATGTGTAACTTTTCATATAATAATTTTACTCATCTTTTGATACTATCCTTAGTCCTTACATTTTTGCATCTTTTAATATGTCCTATAGAGCCAAGTCCAAACATTTTCTATAGTGTTTTATCATTCTTTAAATCTTGTCTTCAGAATTAGTTTACTGGATTTGGACTGATCAACAATTTTTCATCATGAATTTTTATTTGGTAAGATGGACCTGCATTTTTTATCTGTTAAGATGGACCTACAGTCTTGATTGAACTATTAATGTCTTCTACTTGTACACATGTGGATTTATTACTATGTTGTTTCAAGTTATAAGGAAAGGAAAAATATGAGTCAATTTTGAGAATATGCAGCAAAATAAACTGGCCTACCCTTGAGTACTTTCAATTAGAAGAAAAGGGATAAGCAATTGATAAAAAAAAAGTGTGGATGCTCTCCCTTCATTAAAGGTGATTAGGATCACACTGTGACATGAAAAACATGCGTTCATTACAAGAAGTCATGTGGATTACTATGTGGTTGATTTTGGATTATTGATTTCATTTCTTGGTTGTAAAGCCATTTAAAGTTCTACTTTTGAACTTCAATAACAATTATGCATTGGTAAACAAATAAAAAATACATGGTATCATTTACTTGACCAAATAAGAAGGCTTCTGCATTTTCGCTAGCCAAATAAGTAGATTAAAATACATTGGATTGAGTTCCTTAAACTTTAGAGCATTCAATTGTTGACAAAAGGCTTCTAATGGACAAGGAATGAAGCTAGAAATTAGTCAGACTTTGGCATCAAAAGAAAATTCAATATCACTTTGACGGTACTTATATAGCTGGTGTCAGCTGGAAGTGCCAAATGCCAATCGAATATATTCTAATGCTTTATATATATATATATATATATATATATATATATATATATATATATATATATATAAGTTCTCACTTTCCGTGTTTGCTCATAGCAAAGATTCCCCACACCCATTTCTTTCCATATTTTCAAATTGATCCACTTATTCCTCCCTAAATTCCCAAACAAACAAAAAAAATCAAAATTTTCCTAAACTAATCTACAATGCAGGACAAGTATTATATGTCAAAATTTCCCTAAATTGATACAAAATGTACAAATAATTTGGACCATCCACTAGTAGAGCAGATAACCAAAGCAACAGACAGCAACAAAATGTTCCAAGTAGTTAACATTCAAGAAATTGCTAATATGCAGGCAGCAACAGAAAATGCCAATTCCAACAGTTTGTAGAGAAGAACACAATGGTGTTCGTACTTGTTATTGGCGACAAGACACACTTGCGAGAAGAACAATGGTGACACGTTCGCAAACATGACACCTTGCAACACTCACAGTGGTTTTGAACACCTTGCGAGATGAATAATCATGTTAGGGTTTGGAACAAACAAGAAAAATCATGTTAGCACCAGGGTTTGGAACCAAGAAAATGGGGAAAATGTTTCGTACCTCAATGTCACAAGCAACACCGACAACGGTGAAAATGCAAAAGAGTTTTAGCAATGAAGTGGAGGACGAAGCAATGGAGGCGCAACAATGGCGAAAAGGAATGTCGTGGAGGAGTTTGAGAACGACGAGGTCGTGGTTGCCAGGAGTTCCGGAGAAGAAAGAAAGGGTTCAAGCTTGAGAGTGTGAAAATGAAAGAGAAAGGGTTCAGGCGCGAGAGTGTGAAAACGAAAGAGAAAGGGTTACTTAAAGCATGGATAACATCATTTATGAGGTATAACAGATGTTAACGAAGACGAATGACATCGTTTATGAGGCAACCGATGTTAACTATGTCCACTTATTTACAAAAATGCCACCGCGCATTTTTTTACATTGGTCCTCATACAACCGATGTCATTTAGATGATGTTAAATGTATATTTTGTAGTAGTGATGATCACAAAATAAGGACCAAAAGTGAATTACTTACAAATTATGGGAACTAAAAGATTCACTTTTTAATTTGGGGATCAAAAACAAACTTGATCCAAATTTAAGACACTAAAAAAAGATTTAAGTCAAGAATTTATTAGAATGCTTTGATAATATAAAAGGTTTTTATATTATTATTTAATTATAAATTGTCATGTATGATAAAACTATTGTCATACCTAAAGTTGAAAGTGTAAAAATTTATATACTAATGACATAAAAATTAAACTCGAATATAAAAAATCCAATGTTTATCCCATTTACCTTCCTTTTTCCCCAACTACTAATCATAAATTATATAATTTGTTTATTTTAACTTGGAAAAAACCCCAATGTTGATAATAAAACCACCATGCATGGGTTAACATTCACTTACTGTCTTGCTTCACATATAATGGTTCTACATCAACACCATAATGGCATTGGGATCAACAACAACATCGGTTTGAGGGGAAATCTAGAAGTGATTAAATGAAAAGGGCATACCAAAAACACTACTAGAAAAATTAAAATTAGAGATGGAACTTAGTGATGGAATATATTCCCTTACTAATAATGACGACCTTTGCGACAAATAATGGGATTTTGTGACAAATACAAATCTATCTTACTCTGTGTAGAAATTAGGGATGGGGTTTTTTCCTCTTTAAAGCATCCATAACAAATTCCATCATAAAATAACTAGATTTTTTTCCAAAGAATTTGGGGACAAATTTTTGTTCCTCTCAAGGTGTCTATCACAAAATAAATATAAAATGTTTAATGAGGGATGTTGTGACTGATGTTTGTTCCTTGCAAAGTTATTTGTCACAAAATAAATATAGAATGTTTAGTGAGGGATTTTGTGATGGATGTTTGTCCCTCACAAAGTTATCTGCACAAAATAAATATGAAATGTTCAACAAGGAATTTTGTTCCTCTCAAAGTTATCCATCACAAAAATCATCACAAAATTTCCAAATTATATTTATCAATGAATTTTATGATGAATAAATCACTCTCTAAATGTTTTCCTTACTAATTTAATCACAAATTATAATTAAATGATTATCAAGTGATACATTTCATACATATAATGTTTTTGAAAAAAATATTATTTGAATTTATGGATAATTATATATTTGAAATATTTTTATATCTTAAAACTATATAAAATTTATGAATCATTATATTAACTGAAATTCATTTTTATCAATTTAAGAAATAATAGTTAAAATTAAAATGATTAAATTCAATTATTTTAATTAAATATTCTAAAGAAAATACATAGAACTATATAACTTTAATTATCAAGAAAATAAAAATTTGTAATATTTAAAATATAAAATAAAATTATAATCAATATAATAAATTATTTTAAAATTAAAATAAAAAATTCCAAAAAAGAAGCTTGAAAAGAGACATTCCAAAAATATGATGGGATTATGCATCATGAATTGTAAACAAGAAATAAGAAAATTTATGTTAGATCAAAGGTGTTAAACGGGCCAATCCAAGCCAAATCAAATTGTCCTTAACCAGCTGAAAAATGGGTTGGGTTGGGTTGGGTTAGGTTAGGTTTAGGGATGTCAAAAAAACTCGCATCCACAGAGAAAATTCGCAACCAAATAGAAAAAAAGTATCTTTAACATGTACCCGTGGGTAATAACTATGGGTATTTTCATTACCCGCTTGTTAATGGGGCGAGGGTGAGTATCATAGTACCCATACTCGTCGGTACTTGTTACCCATTAATGCCAAAGTACCTAAATACCCTCATAAATACCATTTCTTTCTTCTGCAAACTAGATTAAGTACTGACGACGTGTTTGCTTTGCTCCTTCGATCTCTTCATCTCTACCACTTGTTTGCCAAAATCTTGTCGAAAACTCATATGCTGGAATCCACCGTTGTTACCTCCATCACTCATTGTGCTCTTACCACCATCACCATGTTAGTATTAGTCATTCTTATTTTTCTTCAATCTCTCTCTCTCTCTCCATATATGGCAGCTATTGATTTTTTGGTAACTATTGATTTTCAATTATTGATTTGTTGGATTATGGTGGTAACTATTGATTAATGATTACCTTTGCGCTACTGTTTCTCTATTGCAACTAATAGCAGGCCATTTCAATGGTTATGGCAACCACTATCACACTATGTGCAAGAAACTCCATTTTTAGTTTTTTTTTTGTCATTTTGGTCTCTTCTAAGACCAAATAGGATTTGAAGAACTCAAGTGTAAGTCCAACCATACATTTTTTTCCTTCTTCTATCCCTCTTCAAGAATATGTTTATAATTTTTTGAAATAATAACATTAAATGCAGAAAATAAAATAAAAAGAATATGTTTATTATTTAAAATAAAATAAAATATTTTTTTAAGACACTTTCTTAATCTAAATGTTACTGTTTAATGAATCATTGAAAAGTTTTTTTATTATTGAAATTAGAGCAAGGCTAAAGCCTCTGAAGAAGTTTAGCCGAATTATTAGTCGATCCAATAAAAAGAAAACACCTGTCAGCTATCTGATTTTAGTTTTTTAATTGATTGCGATTCAAAGCTTTCTTAATCTGTCACGTGAAAGTACCATTCACTTTTGAATTTTTTTCCACTTCTACCCTTTTCTCATTAACGACCCCCTTTTCATTCACTCCCCTACCACTTTTCCAATTTTTTTTTTTTTTGCTAAATTACTCTTTTTGTTTCCTTATTTTTATTTTACATTACAATTTGATTCTTTATTTTTTAAAAATTATAAAATAATTCTTTAAATAATTTTTTTACAATATATTTATCCCAAAAAATTAAAAAATATATTATTTTAGGAATAAATATGCTATAAAAAAATTATTTAAGGATCATTTTATAATTTTTAAAAAATAAAGGATAAAATTAAAACTTAAAATAAAGATAAGAGATTATTTTATAATTTTAAAAAATAAAAAACTAAATTATAACATAAAATAAAGATAAGGGATCATTTGAATAATTTAATTTTTTTTTCTTCTCACACAAAATATCACCTGCTAATAAACTTAAAAGAAAAAAATTGTTGAAAAATTAAAAGAAAAAAGATGGAAGACAAAAGGTAAATTTCAAAAGATGATTGAAATTAGTAACAAGTGAAAAGTTGTTGAAAATTTGAATGAAAAAAAGATGGGGAATCTGAAAAAAAAAAAAAAAATACTAAGATGAACTATTATGCAGCAATCCAACAACTCCCGAGTCATCTCTATAGCTTCCTCTCAGTGCAATTTTTTTTTTGGATACAAATGAAATTAAGACAACAAAAACTAAATGGTGGAAATCCACCGCATATCCTCTTGAAGTGCCACCAGTACACCACCAGGAGGTTCCAACCAAGTCATCTCCAGAGCCACATTCGAGGCTCCCTAATTTGCCAGCATATTATGAGCGACGGATTCAGACCTAGCACATGGGGAAAAAAAATGGGAAATTGAGATCTAGAGATTTACGAGCGTAGAGGAGTCTTTAAGCTTAGTTCATTGTAGTGGAGTTGAGCGCGCGCGTTCCCTCACGATTCTTGCGCGCGAGTTGGACATGCTCCTGGCTAGCGAGTTGAAGACCAACGACCACCATCGCCGACGTGGGGAACGTCAACAAGCCAGAAGCCTCCGCTGGAGATGACGACTAGGGGTTGTCGTTGTAGCCAAAGGGTGTGGTAGTTGTGTATTCCGGTGGGTGTGATAGATGTGTGTCAAAGGACAATTTGGGAAACGTCAAAATTTTAAAATATTAAATTAAATAAATATTTTATAATTAAGTCACTTGACAGGTGTCAAAATTGAAGGATTCAAGGATGGGTCGGCTTCTTCTGTTCGGAGGCTAAATCATTTCTCTTGAAATTAATGTATTTCATTTTAAACAATGATTTAATGCAATGTTATTAGATTCGGACGATGATCAATTCGGTCGGGATACTGGATCATTGGATCAGAGGTCAATCCAATGAGTCACTAATTGATCCGTATGATCCGGTGTAATTAATAAAATAATTAAAATTATATATATATATATATATATATATATATATATATATATATATATATATATATTAATTTTCACATTTGTTATACAAATAATGGTGGTAGCATAGTGATAAGATGTCTCCTAAATGCTTAAAGATTGTAGGTTTGATCCAGCTAGGATGAGTGTTTTTGTATTTTCGCTAACCATATTATTTGCAAAAAAATCAATTATTATATTATATTAAGAAGAATGTTAGCAACATCTATTATAAATACTCTCTTGTGATTGGATGAAATTTGTTGAAAATTATCATTTTTTTTTAGATCCACTTATATTAATTAATAAATTGTAATATAATTAGCAAAAAAAATTACAATATCTATACATATATATTATTTTGCATTAGTAAAAGAAATTAAAGTGTTAGCTTAGTTGTTAAATGAATTGTTGGCCTTTATGAGGATGCTTGTTCGATCCCTCGAGGGACACATTTTGTCTCTTTTTATTAATAAAAGCCAATTATTTAATTTTCCACTTGAATGGACGTGTAGCTGCCAGCATTTAAGAGCCTTGGGTCGTGCGTGTGCAACAGCTGCCAACATTCAGAGCCTGGTTGCGTGTAGCAACAGTAGTAGATTCAAGCCTTGGGCCGCATGTGTCTTGGGCCATGCTTCCACCCGCGAAACTCGATGGCTCCGAGTCTACCGATTTACACTGGTTTGAGACCGAGTTAATGATGTCACGATCGAACCAGATTCAAAACTGATCCGAATTATGACTCGACTTGGCCCTATGTCTAGTTTTCTGTCTAACCGGTTCAATCCGCCGAACCAAGCCGAATCTTATAACAGTGATTTAATGTGTTTTTCACATTGGACATTTTTTTTATAATGTACATTTTATTGTGTAATGAAAGTCAGAATAAAATAATTATTTACAATTAAAAATATTTAAATATGTGAATTATTTTATTATATTTATGATTTTTATTTTTTAAAATATAGCATCAAATGCACAAAATAAAATAAAAGAATATGTTTATTATTTAAAATAAAATATTTTTTAAAGATATTTTCCTAACATAAATGTCATTGTTTAATGAATGATTGAAAAGTCTTCATTATTATAATTAATATATTTCATTTTCAACAACTATTTATTATCTAATACCTAATACCTAATTTCATGGAAAAAGCCGTAAAATGAAGAGTCGCTATATTTCTGTCTGTCAATCACACTCAGCCTTAATTCCCTTCCACCATGCACAACAACAGCCTCGTTTCACACTCCCAAATATCCTTGTCTGATTTCCTCATTTTCGTTTACCAATGCTTCATTTCGACAAAAAATATATAAAAAAAGAAATTACAGTAAGTCAGTAACTATTTCATATTTATAAAATGTTTCGTACAGTGAAATGAAAGAAAATAAAAATAAATTAAGATGAAAATTTTGAATTAAAATAAAATATAAAAATGTGGACTTTATTTTATTTATCATTTCGGTCTTTTTCAGCTTCTCACAAAGGAAGGGAGGCTCATATATTTATTATGGAGTAAAAAAAGATTTAGATAATTATTGTCGAATAGATACTTAACCGACTACTGATTCCATACTTCCATCTATATTTGTACTTATGTTGTTTTGGACTTTCGACAACAAGTATATGTTTAGATTAAAGATTACAAATTTAAATTTGGATCGAATTTAAGTTTATAAATTAAATTTATAAAAGTATTTCAAGTTTTATATTTTTCAAATTCAATTTCAAGATAAAAATTTATTCACTTAAACAAACAGTTCGACCGGAAACCGGACCCTAGCTGGTCCGGTCACACTGTTAGATCGGATATGTTCTTGAACCGACCCGGCTAAAAACCGTGAAAAACCGGAGCAAACTGGCACGGGTTGACTCGCCGAAAAGTTGAGGATCCACCATTCTTTTTCTTTCTCCGATCACGCTTGTATCAGGGTGTTGCTATTCTATCGTGTTTATAATAACAGGAGAGAAAACGAATAGATAAAAAGCGTTTGAATAAAGAGTACTACACAAAATGAATGGGAGAAAACATAAAATAGAGAAAGGAAGAAGACTTTCGTAAACTGAATGAAGAAGAATAGTAGAAGACTAAAGGAAGAGCCTACCAAAAAAAATAAAAAAGACGACTATAGGAAGAAGAAGTGGTGAACGTTGAAACTGTAAGGGAGAGATAAAAAGTTGGGAAATGGGAAGCGTTTTGCAGAGCATCGGGACTTAAAAATTTGAATGTGAAATAACTTTAACATTGGGAAGGTAGAAGGATCCCACGGTCGAAAACAAAAGCTTCTCTCTCAAGCACTTTTAAAAGCAAACGGTTATTACTTTTAAAAGCATTATGATATTATAATGGACTATTCTTGTTGTATTAAACTTGTCCTTGATTTTAAATGTCATATTAAAAAAATATATAATATAATTTAAGTATATTAAAATTATTACAATAGAAAAATTCTTTATTTGATATATAAAAATATTAAAAATGAATAATAATAATAATAAGTATATTTTATATATAATAACATTGATATATAAAAATATATATAATAATTTCATATAAATGTGTGTATATATTAAATGCATTTTTATGATAAATATATTATGTTTATTATATATATTAAATATAAAATCGATTCATGTAGTTTAATTAGTGATCTACCGGCTTAACATCCATCAACCTAGTACCTTGATTAGGTCCATGATTGATCTGATTTTAATAACATTACTTTTTGAAGGATAACCAAACATAATTCCAAAATAATTTTACCATCAAACATACTTTTAAAACTTTCCACATAAAATCCAAACACGTTCTAACATTTCCATTTGTGAGCGGCATTCTCAGAAAGTTTCAAACTTTCCGGGGAAATTTCTAACTTCACTAACCCCCAGTTACCCTGTTGCTAGTTTCAGCTTCAATATAGCTGAAAATCGTTGTTGTATTGATTGAAATCTAACACTGCGTTTGGAGAAGCTAGAAAGTTGTCACCTTGTCATGGAAGAAGAAAGAGGCGTGGCAGACAAGAAAGTGACAAAGAACGAGGTTGTTCTACGAATTTCAGACACTGAAGAAGCCATGTATGCAAAGAAGGAACAAAGAGATTCTACAAGTTTCCCAGTTGCTGAAAGCAGTTCCCTTTCTCCTCAGCACGATACCCACATAGGTAAAGGGTTTACTGATTCTCATGGTGAGCTCATAGAGCTTGAGAATCTAAGAAACAAGGGTCAAGTTTCCACAGAGTTGGTGACCACTACAAAGAGGTTGATGGGTCGGTCGGAATTTTCGAAGCCAAAGTCCAGAATGGTGGAACCACCGTGCCCAAAAGATGCAAACTTTGTTGAAGAAAAGGCTCAAATGACAAGTTCCAATTCATCTGCAAGGAATTCTCCCAACAAGAATGTTCCTGAAGCAACTATTGTTACCCCAAGAACGCCCTTGCTTGGGACTCCAGGGGAAGAAGAAGATGATGATGAAGAAGTGTACAAGACTGCACATATTGAAGTGAGCAAGAGATCTGGTAAGAAGTGGAGAGTATTGGGTTTTGTTGAGTGGTTTGCTTTTGTTAGCATAATGGGGTTTTTGATTGCAAGCTTGGCAGTTCATAAGTTGCAACATAGGGAAATTTGGGGTTTGGAACTGTGGAAATGGTTTGTGTTGGTATTGGTTATACTATGTGGTAGACTGGTCACTGAGTGGTTTATCAATGTTCTGGTTTTCTTGATTGAGAGGAACTTCTTGTTTAAGAAGAAGGTTTTGTATTTTGTTTATGGTGTGCAGAAGAGTGTTCAGGGCTTTATATGGCTAAGTTTGGTTCTTTTGACATGGGGTCTGCTTTTCCACCATGGAGTGGAGGGAACCAGAAAGGTTACTAGGATTCTTAATTACATTACTAGGGCCCTTGCTTCTTGTCTTATTGGAGCAGCTATATGGTTAGCCAAAACATTGTTGATAAAGCTGTTAGCTTCAAAATTTCAATCTACTAGATTTTTTGACAGGGTGCAAGAATCAATCTTTCATCAATACATTCTGAGGGCACTTTCGGGTCCTCCCTTGATGGAGATGGCTGAGAAAGTAGGCAAGACTTCGAGTAGTGGCCGACTCAATTTTAAGACCATGGTTAATGAGAATCAAGGGAAGGAAGAACAAGTCATTGATGTAGACAAGCTCAAGAAAATGAAACAAGAGAAAGTTTCTGCTTGGACTATGAAAGGGTTGATTAATGTGATAAGGAGTTCTGGGTTGTCTACCATCTCCTATACACCAGAGAGTGCCGATGAAGATGAGAGTGACCAGAAAGATAATGAAATTACTAGTGAGTGGGAAGCAAAGGCAGCTGCTTATAGAATTTTCGGGAATGTGGCCAAGCCAGGAAACAAGTAACATTGTTACCCTCTGAAAACTCTGCAATTTTTTCTGATTCAATTTCTCTGGAATTGTCTGTTGTTCTCATTTCACCCTCAATTTTTCTAGGTATATTGAGAAGGATCACCTCTTGCGATTCATGAAAAATGAAGAAGTGGAAAATGTGCTTCCACTATTTGAAGGGGCAGTTGAGACTGGAAGAATTAAGAGGAAGTCTCTGAAGAACTGGCTGGTAAAGTCTATTCATATGGTCTATAACTCTATTACATTTTATTTTATCAGAAGCCATAGACTGTGTTTATTGAGCATTTACATAATTTCAATTTTCAAAATGTTTCCTTTTGTCAGAGAAAAAAATAGTTTCCTTTACCATTGTTGTTTTATCTTAAGAATTTTGGTGAATATATCAGGATCCAATTTCTTTCAATTTTGCTGCACTGAAACTTCTGGAACGTAACGAGTTGATGCTCACATAGATTTGTGAAATTCACAACACGGGTCCAAGCATATAAAGTTGTCTTTCACAGCATGCATATGTTTTCTTTCCAGCTATCAAGTTACTACTCATTTCAATGCCATGAGCATGATGCTCAACATTATTCATGTTTTGCAGGTGAAAGTCTACCTTGAACGCCGATCACTTGTACATTCACTAAATGATACCAAAACAGCTGTTGATGACTTGAATGTGCTTGCTTCTGTAATTGTGCTTATTGTGATCACTATTGTGTGGCTTCTTATAATGGGTTTCTTAAACACTCAAGTTCTTGTCTTTATTTAATCCCAGCTTTTACTTGTGGTTTTCATGTTTGGCAACACAGCTAAGACTGTATTTGAAGCCATTATATTTGTTTTTGTGATGCACCCGTTTGATGTTGGTGATCGCTGTGTCATTGATGGTGTTCAGGTAGTTTTCAACTCTGAGATCTCTCAACTTTCATATCACAAAATATATTGACTGACACATTTATTATGCTTTACAGATGGTTGTGGAAGAGATGAACATATTAACTACAGTCTTTTTGAGATATGACAATGAAAAGATTTTCTATCCAAATTCAGTTCTGGCAAGCAAGCCTATCAGCAACTTCTACAGGAGTCCAGAAATGAGTGATTCGGTTGAATTTGCTGTTGATGTTTCTACTTCTATTGAAAGTATTGGAGCTTTAAAGGCGAAGTTAAAAGCGTATGTTTTTACTATGCTCTAGCTATAAATTTTGATATTTGAATATCTTAGTTGAATGTTATGTAGGTCTCTGGTTTGTAAGGTAATTTAGTCCAACCGTTCCTTAAATAGGAGATTAAATCAATACTTTTGTTATCTATATCTATCCTCTGGTTCTTAGTTCTAGCAAAACGGGGTGGGGTGATCTGGGGTAGAAATATGTAGTAATGTTTATAAATATGACTAGTCTAAGTTCATGGTTCTTTTCCTTTCATTGCTGTGGAGCAAAAGGTTGAACTTCAATTTTTGCTTTCCTGATATAGTTTATTACTTTTTAAAGTTTTCTATAGTGCTTGTTTTAATTTGAGATGACTAATTTCTTTGCACATTGTCTCCATTTTGATATTTTTGGACAATTTTCAGATATTTGGAGAGTAAGCCTCAACACTGGCGCCCCAGCCACAGCGTATTGGTTAAGGATATTGAGAATGTAAATAAGATGAAAATGGGTCTATATGTTACTCACACCATAAATTTTCAGAACTATGCGGATAAGAACAGCCGAAGATCTGAATTAGTCCTGGAGTTGAAGAAAATTCTTGAAGATCTTAATATTAAATATCATCTGCTGCCACAAGAAGTTCATCTCAGTTATGTAAGGTCAGAAGACTCAACGGCACAAACATTTTGAAGATACCTTTCACAATTTGATGTATCCTTTCATATGGTGCAAGTGGGTAGCACAATTTTTTTGTGCTATTATTTTGGTTCTAGACTAATGGTTTCCTCCATAGTCTATCCAGTTTGAGACCAAAAATGGTGTGACAAATTGATGACTTAGTTGTTTCTATGAAAAAAAGTGAAATTGGTTTGTCCACTCAGTATGTTTCCCTATGAATATTAGCTGAGGCCAAGAAAGAAAGATGAAGTTAAATGGCATTGTTTTGAGTAACAAAGATCACTCCAAGAGCTCTTACTTGAAAGAACACAAGTTGTGTCATGTCTATGTACTCTTGTGGAGTTGCAAATTGCACAAAGAATGCCAAGTTGCCAAATAATAAAGAAAAGGAAGGGACTGGCGGTGGGGATAAACATTACTCATTAGGAGAATTGGAGAAGTTCAAATCAGATTATTTGTTTCTTTATTTTATTTTGTTTTATTTAATTTCCTTTTATTAATATGTAAGAGGTAGACTCATGTTTAAGTATCATGGTCTTTTGTTGTTTATCTTGTATTATTAGTACCACGCGATATCTGAGCTATTATGTTGTGTTAATAATAGCATCGATCGTCATGACATATCTTCAGCTATATGGTCAAAAAAATTGTGTTTGAACTTTGAACATTTTAATGTTTAATTTCTTAAAAATTGCATTTATATGTGAATTTGACTTTGCATAATTTGCGGGTTTTGAGGACTTTATATGTAGAGTTGGAATTGCTTTGACAATATCAGAAGAAAAAAATTAGCATGTGAAAGAATAAATTGGTTCCTTCCCTTTCCAAGGTTTCATCATTCGTTATCGTGATTAAGAACTAGAGTTTGTATTTTGCATGATATTGTTCATCATGATGCCATCATGCTGCAGCTTTACCTTTTTTTATTAAGAAAATTAATGAAAAGAATATTGTTGGAAGTGTTGAAATCATTCTTTGAAATGCTAATGATGGACATGGTTGTGTTATATAATGCTAGAATTGATTGGTGGCTCTTATTTTGTTTTTTTTCTTCCAAATTTGAATACCAAAGAAAACTAGTCACAAATTTAAGCCTGTCTTAATTTAAACCGAGTAGAATTGCTAATTTCATACTGTGTATTAATTTCAGTAGCGGTTGCTGTGCTTTCTTTGGATGTGAAGAGAAACATGGAGGAAAAAAATAGTGTAGAAAGAAGAGAAAATAGACAGAAGTAGGATCATTTCCCAAGTTATTTAAATTGAGTGACGTAAGAAACAAGCAAAAGGGAAAGGATTTTTCATTGATAACTTAGGTAAGATTTCTAATATAATTGATTTAGTTGCAATGCACCTGTCTTCCAAACACGCACTTGTAATACCTTTTTATGTTATTTTTCATTGCGGACGCATGAGTAGTTACACTCTTGCAGTGCTAGGCTGAAAGTTTAGACAATATAGAAAAAAAACAAATTAGCACGTGAAAGAAATTGGTTCCTTTCCTTTCCAAGGTTTCATCATTCATTATCGTGATTAAGAACTAGAGTTTGTATTTTGCATGATATTGTTCATCATGATACCATCATGCAGCGGCTTTACCTCTTATAAAGAAAATTAATGAAAATAATATTGTAGGAAGCGTTGGAATCATTCTTTTAAACCGAATAGAATTGCTAATTTCATACTGTGTATTTGTTTCAGTAGCAGTTGTTGTACTTTATTTGGATGTGATGATGCTCCGGTACACTAAAATAGTCCCACATTACTTATGAATTAAGGTTAAGGGTAGTTTATAAACACTCTTCTTTCTTAACCCACCGAGGCGTCTTTTAAGAGCAAAACCGTGAGGTTCAAACCAATGCCAAAGCGGACTTGAACCTGGACAAATTGGTTAATAAAAATATCAGTTAACAGTATAATGTTCAATTTAACTTAAAAAGATTTTATTTTTTAAAATTTTAATTATATATGTCTTTATTCGTATTTATAAAATTTTAAAACTATTATTTATATATAAACTTAGATTCATTTAATGAAAAAAATGTTTAATTATAAATACGAAGAAAGCTTCAAACATGAGAAATTTTTTGGCAAGGGCACTAAAATCTCTGCAAAGGTTAGTTGAAGATAGGGGATCATGATAAAAGTGAGTGGTGGTGATGGCCACCTAAAAGACATCTTGATGCTCAAGTTGGTTTGTATATAAGAAAGTAAAAGAGAAAAATATGTTTTTAGTCCTTATATTTTGTAAAATTCTTTGTTTTAGTCTCTGTACTTCACCATCAAACATTATGATCCTTGAACTTTTAAAAATTAGAATATTTTAGTTCCTGAACTTTTAAAAATAAGTGTTTTAGTCATTCAGGACAGACGATATGTAGGAAAACAATGTTAATAATGTCTATTTTGAGGGACTAAAAACATTTTTAAAAGTTTAGGGACCAAAATATTCAGAGACTAAAACTAAGAATTTTACAAAATATAAGAACTAAAATCATATTTTTCTCATAGAATATGACTTAGAATGAACATATGTTGTTATTGATTGTAATTGAATGTTGCAATTAGTTTGTTAGGTTGTTATTTGGCTAGTCATTGAGTTGATGGACTTTGTTAGGGTGGATTGCATTTGGACTAAATCTTCAAGTGATTAATAGTAAGATACTTAGATACTCGTGCATTCGCACAGGTTATTTTTATTTCTACGCATGTTTAAAATACACCTATTTATAATTTTATATTAAGACAAACACAATTAGCTGTTTAAGTTCTCCAAAATGCAAAAGAAAATGAGTAATTTAAAGCATAAAAAATAATTTAACCAAATTTCAACTATTAGACTATTTAAATAATGGTCACTCATAATAGTCATATCCATCTTGAATAAGATTGTCTTACGTAGAAGATACATGTTATTTATAAAAAAATGAGACTATTAACTTGAATAAATAAAGATATATTTCACTGAAATCAAAAGATAGACTTTGTATTTTTGCTATTTTAGAATTTGAAAAAAAAAAGTTATTCAAATTTAATTCATTGAAAAAGTGTTTGTTCAAAACAATTAGGTCATGACAACTGTCAAAGCCAATTATTTATAGGGTCTTGTTAACTAGTGCCCTAAGGGCACTTGTTAAGGAATTAAAAGGAAAAAGTATTTACTATGAAATTCATAGGAGAGCGCAAAAAAAATATAGCGCAATTTTCCGCCTTCCAATAAAAACCTTTTTCCTTTTAGTTCCTTAACCAATACCTTTAGGATACTGGTCAGCATTTGCCTTATTTATATCACCTAAATATTATTTATATTGTAAATAGACATAAAATATTTTTGTGAGAAAGATATTAATAATAGTAATTATATAAAATATAAAGTAAGTAGGAGTATGTTTCAAAAATAATTATCATTTTAGTTTTTTAATGTAACATTAATTTTTTTTTCATTTATGTCTTTTATAATATTAATGACAAACAATAAAAATTAAAAATAAAAAAATTAATTTTATAAAATTGTCATCCTCTTTCATCAATTTATTAATGTTTTTTTTTTCCGTATAAAACGATTTAGGACGAAAATTATAATGGAAGAGAGAGTATAAAAAAAAGAAGAAACTATAGTACAGTATTTCGGATTTGGCTACGGTGAAGCTGGAAAAAAGTGAACCCACCGGCGAAAGAGATCACTTACCGGTTATTGGTTGGTCTATTTTTAGAAATTTTGCATTTTAATCCCGGTATAAAATTAGTGTATGTATGTATTTGCAAACTATTTCTTCAGAAATTGGAATTATTCTTTTGAAACTGAAGACGATGTCCCCAAATCTGGAAACGTTGGTTTCAGCTTACGCCAGTGGTTCCTCAGGCTGGAAAATCCACACCCTCTCCCCTCTCTCTCCTCCCACGGTTCGGTGGGACCCTCCCTTCCTCTCCCGTAAGAATTCATTCTCTTTTTAACACTTTCTCCGTGATCGAACGATGAAATTTATTGAAAATCATCCATTTTGTTGGAATATCTCGAGGCTCGAGATTTTAACGAGGAGCTAAAAGCCTTAATTACAGTAATTAAAAAAAATAAAAGATTTGGGCTTTGTTTTCTCAGATCTGAGTTTTGCTCTGTCAAGATCTGGGTTTTCCACGCCGGAGACGCTGGCTGCGACAATGGAGATCGGGCCGGTGATTCCGGCGGGTCCGAAGGAGGAATTGGTGTTTATGGGTATTAAGGTTGTGACTTTGGAGGGTATGACCCAGTTAAGAGGAAGAAGATGATCGGTGATGTTGCAACGGACGGAACATAAAAGAGAAACAGACAACATCATTTTAGGACATTTTTGTTAAAAAAAAAGAGAGGAAAATATTACATTTTCACGTGAAATAGCAACAGACGATGATTTATTTTGGATGATGAACAGACCATGATTAAAGAGTTTTGGAATATTTTGTTAGAAAAAAAAAATTACATTTTCACGTAAGAAGAAGTCCCTGTCTCTAAACTAGAGACCTATATTTGAAAATTCAATATTTTAAGGTAACCGGATTTATTACCTACTATAGCAAGTGAATTAAGTGGTGCACCACGGTGGCAACCAACTTTAACATTTCTGTTGTATTTGTTGTACTTGTGTTGTTTCTACAGGCGGCATTCTCAGAAAGTTTCAAACTTCCCGAGGAAATTTCCAATTTCACTAACCCCCTGGTTGACCCTGCTACTAGTTTCAGCTTCAATGTAGCTGAAAATCGTTGTTGAATTGATTGAAATCCAGCAACTGCATTTGGACTTTGGAGAAGCTAGAAAGTTGTCACCTTTGTCATGGAAGAAGAAAGTGGCGTGGCAGACAAGAAAGCGACAAAGAATGAGGTTGTTCTACGAATTTCAGACACTGAAGGAGCCATGCATGCAAAGGAGGAACAAGGAGATTCTACAAGTTTCCCAGTAGCTGAAAGCAGTTTCCTCTCTCCAAAAGGGTTCAGAGATTCACAAGCTGAACTCACAGAGCTTGAGAATCCAAGAAACAAGGGTCAAGTTCCCACAGAGTTGATGACAACTCCAAAGAGGTTGATGGGTCGGTCAGAATTTTTGAAGCCAAAATCCAGAATGGTGGAACCACTGCGCCCAAAAGATGCAAACTTTGTTGAAGAAAAGGCTCAAATGGCAAGTTCCAATTCATCTGCAAGGAATACTCCTAACAAGAATGTTCCTGAAGCAACTATTTTTACCCCAAGAACCACCCCCTTTCTTGGGACTCCAGGGGAAGAAGAAGATGATGATGAAGAAGTGTACAAGACTGCACATATTGAAGTGAGTAAGAGATCTGGTAGGAAGTGGGGAGTATTGGATTTTGTTGAGTGGTTTGCTTTTGTTTGCATCATGGGGTTTTTGAATGCAAGCTTGACAGTTCCTGAGTTGCAACATAGGGAAATTTGGGGTTTGGATTTGTGGAAATGGTGTGTGTTGGTATTGGTTATACTATGTGGTAGACTTGTCACTGAGTGGTCTATCAATGTTTTGGTTTTCTTGATTGAGAGGAACTTCTTGTGTAAGAAGAAGGTTTTGTATTTTGTTTATGGTGTGAAGAAGAGTGTTCAGGGCTTTATATGGCTAAGTTTGGTTCTTTTGACATGGGGTCTGCTTTTCAACCATGGAGTGGAGAGAAGCAGAAAGGTTACTAGGATTCTTAATTACATTACTAGAGCACTTGCTTCTTGTCTTATTGGAGCAGCTATATGGTTAGCAAAAACATTGTTGATAAAGCTGTTCGCTTCAAAATTTCAATCTACTAGATTTTTTGACAGGGTTCAAGAATCAATCTTTCATCAATACATTCTGAGGACACTTTCGGGTCCTCCCTTGATGGAGATGGCTGAGAAAGTAGGCAAGACTTCGAGTAGTGGCCGACTCAATTTTAAGACCATGGTTAAGGAGAATGAAGGGAAGGAAGAACAAGTCATTCATGTAGACAAGCTCAAGAAGATGAAACAAGAGAAAGTTTCTGCTAGGACTATGAAAGGGTTGACTGATGTGATAAGGAGTTCTGGGTTGTCTATCATCTCCTATACACCACAGAGTGCCAATGAAGATGAGAGTGACCAGAAAGATAATGAAATTACTTGCGAGTGGGAAGCAAAGGCAGCTGCTTATAGAATTTTCAGGAACGTAGCCAAGCCAGGAAACAAGTAACATTGTTACCCTCTGAAAAATCTGCAATTTTTTTCTGATTCAGTTTCTCTGGAATTGTCTGTTGTTCTCATTTCACCCTCAATTTTTCTAGGTATATTGAAAAGGACGACCTCTTGCGATTCATGAAAAATGAAGAAGTGGAGAATGTGCTTCCACTATTTGAAGGGGCAGTTGCAACTGGAAGAATTAAGAGGAAGTCTCTGAAGAACTGGCTGGTAAAGTCTTTTCATAAACTCTATAATACATTTTATTTTATCAGAAGCCCCAGACTATTTTTATTGAGCATTCACATAATTTCAATTTTCAAAATGTTTCCTTTTGTCAAAGAAAAAAATAGTTTCCTTTACCATTGATATTTTATCCTAAGAATTGGTTAACTATATATCAGGATCCAATTTCTTTCAATTTTGCTGCACTGAAACTTCTGGAACGTATAGAGTTGATGCTCACATATAGATTTGTTAAGTTCACAACCCACGACCAAACATATAAAGGTGTCCTTCACAGCATGCATATGTTTCATTTCCAGCTATCAAGTTATTACTCATTTCAATGCCACAAGCATGATGCTCACATATTTATTCATGTTTGCAGGTGAAAGTCTACCTTGAACGCCAATCACTTGTACTTTCACTAAATGATACCAAAACAGCCGTTGATGACTTGAATATGATTGCTTCTGTAATTGTGCTTATTGGGATCACTATTGTGTGGCTTCTTATAATGGGTTTCTTAACAACTGAAGTTCTTGTCCTTATTTCATCCCAGATTTTACTTGTGGTTTTCATGTTTGGCAACACAGCTAAGACTGTATTTGAAGCTATTATATTTGTTTTTGTGATGCACCCATTTGATGTTGGTGATCGCTGTGTCATTGATGATGTTGAGGTAGTTTTCAACTCCGAGCTCTCTCAACATTCATATGACAAAATATACCAGACTGACACTTTTATTATGCTTCACAGATGGTTGTGGAAGAGATGCACATATTAACTACAGTCTTTTTGAGATATGACAATGAAAAGATTTTCTATCCAAATGCAGTTCTGGCTACCAAGCCAATCAGTAACTTCTACAGGAGTCCAGAAATGAGTGATTCAGTTGAATTTGCTGTTGATGTTTCTACTTCTATTGAAAGTATTGGAGCTTTAAAGGCGAAGTTAAAAGCGTATGTTTTACTATGCTCCAGCTATAATCTTTTTATTAGATTTTGGTTGAACATGTTATGTTTATCTCTGGTTTGTGAGGTAATTAGTCCAACTGTTCCTTAAACAGGAGATTAATGCAATACTTTTGTTATCTATGTCTATCTTCTGCTTCTGAGTTTTAGCAAAAAGGGTGGGGTGATCTGAGGTAGAAATCTGTAGTAGATTCAGAAGATTACCCATAGTATACGATTAAAATGCTTCTAAATATGACTAGTCTAAATTTGTGGTTCTTTTCCTTCAATTGGTGTGAGAAGCAAAGGGTTGAGTTTCAATTTTTACTTTTCTGGTATAGTTCGTTACTTTTAAAGTTTTCTATAGTGCTTGTTTAAACTAGAGATGACTGATTTCTTTGCACATTGTCTCTATTATCTGTGTATTTCAAGTGACTTGATATTTTTGGACAAAATTTTCAGATATTTGGAGAGTAAGCCTCAACATTGGCGCCCCAACCACATTGTATTGGTTAAGGATATCAAGAATGTAAATAAGATAACAATGCGTCTACGTGTTACTCACACCATAAGTTTTCAGAACTATGGAGATAGGAACAGCCGAAGATCTGAATTAGTCCTGGAGTTAAAGAAAATTCTTGAAGATCTTAATATTAAATATCATCTGCTGCCACAAGAAATTCATATCAGTTATGTAAGGTCAGAAGACTCAACAGCACGAACATTTTGAAGATACCTTACCCTTTCATATGGTGCAAGTGTGTAGCACAAATTTTGGTGCTATTATTTTGGTTCTAGACTAATGGTTTCCCCCATAGTCTAACCAGTTTGAGATGAAAGATGGTGTGACAGATTGATGATTCAGTTGTTTCTAGGAAGAAAGTGAAATTGGTTTGTCCACTCAGTGTGTTTGCCTATGAATCAGCTGAGGCCAAGAAAGAAAGATGAAGTTTAATGGCATTGTTCTGGGTAACAAAGATCACTCCAAGAGCTCTTACTTGAAAGAACACAAGTTGTGTCATGTCTTTGTACACTTATGGAGTTGCAAATTGCACAAAGAATGCCAAGTTGCCAAATAATAAAGAAAAGGAAGGGACTGGCGATGGGGATAAACATTACTCATTAGGTGAATTGGAGAAAATTCAAATCAGATGATTTGTTTCTTTATTTTATTTCCTTTTATTAATATGTAAGAGGTAGACTCATGTTTAAGTATCATGATCTTTTGTTGTTTATCTTGTATTATTAGTACCACGTGATATCTGAGCTATTATGTTGTGTTAATAATAGCATCGATCGTCATGACATATCTTCAGCTATATGGTCAAAAAAATTGTGTTTGAACTTTGAACTTTTTAATGTTTAATTTCTTAAAAATTGCATTTATATGTGAATTTGACTTTGCATAATTTGCGGGTTTTCTGGACTTTATATGTATGAGTTGGAATTGCTTTGACAATATCAGAAGAAAAAAATTAGCACGTGAAAGAATAAATTGGTTCCTTTCCTTTCCAAGGTTTCATCATTCGTTATCGTGATTAAGAACTAGAGTTTGTATTTTGCATGATATTGTTCATCATGATGCCATCATGCAGCGGCTTTACCTCTTATTAAGAAAATTAATTAATGAAAAGAATATTGTAGGAAGCGTTGCAGTGGCGGATCTAGGATCCTGTGTTGGGAAAGCAAAATAAGAACATGATAGGATAAGATAAAAATAAATTTTAAGTCTATTTAATATTTGTTGTATGTTAGATAACAAACCAGATAATGATAAGATATTATATAACTTTCTAACAATTAGATAATGATAAAATATGATATAACTCTCCCCTTAATATAAGAAATAATATAATATTATTAATTATATCCTATTGATACAACAAACAACTAATTATAATAGGATAAGATAATTATTTTATTATCTATTTTATTATCTATCCTATTGTTGAGTCAATTAGGAAAAAAAAGACAAAATTAAAATTTTAAATTAAATATTTAAAAAAAAATAATAAATACATGAAAGGAGAAAAAAAATTAGAAGCAAGTATATAAAATTAAGGGGGGTAAAATATGCACATTTAAGATATATATGTATTTTTTTTAAAAATGAGGGGATGCACCTGAAATGTATGTGCGTCCGCCAGTGAAGTGTTGGAATCATTCTTTGAAACGCTAATGATGAACATGGTTGTGTATAATGCTAGAAATTATTTAGTTATTTGTTCCAAATTTCAATACCAAAAAAAACTGGTCACAAATTTAAGCCTGTCTTTATACCGAGCAGAATTGCTAATTTCATGCTGTATATTTGTTTCAGTAGCCGTTGCAGTGCTTTATTTGGATGTGATGATGTTTCGGTACGTCAAAATAGTCACACATTGCTTAGAAATTGAGGCTAAGGGTATAAACACCTTCCTCCCTTATCTTGTCGAGACATCTTTTAAGGACAAAACCGTGAGGGTCATACTAATGCCAAAGTGGATAATACCTCAGTTGTGGTAACCTAACTTTATAGCGGACTTGAGGTTGTAGTTTATAAACACCCTCCTTCCTTAACCCACCGAGACGCCTTTTAAGGACAAAATCTTGAAGGGTCATACCAACGTCTAACTGAAAAAGGATTTTCCATTGATTTCTAAATTGCGAGACTTATAATACTTTTTATGCTATTTTTTCCTTACTTTATTTTTTTGGTAACCAATCAAGAAACAAGACAACCGACTAATTTCTACTTTATTTCCTTTTTTAGATTTATTTTCCACTCTAGCTTTATACAAACAAACATATTATACAGATCTTGATAGTAGGGTTTAGCTTGACGAGACCCCGTGAAAAAAAATATCATTTATTAACAATTTAACATTAAATTAGTTTCCTTTAGTTTAATCGTTTAACTAAAATTAACTGTTAGATAAAAAAAATATCATTTATTAACAATTTAACATTAAATTAGTTCCCTTTAGTTTAATCGTTTAACTAAAATTAACTGTGCTGTAAAAAAAAAAAAAAACTAAAATTAACCGTTAGACCAATGACTTAGAAATTTTACCTAAGTCTTATAAATATCTTACCGAAGGAATCCAAGTTCAAAATCACTTAGACCAATAACATGTTGGTAAGGTGTTACATTATTTATGTTAATATTTGTATTTACTTTAAAAAAAAAAACTTATATATATGTATGTATGTATGTATATATGTATAGATAACAACTAGTATTTTATCCTGTACATTGTACAAAATAAATGTTTAATTTATACAATTAAAATATCATAGCTCACACCTTTAAATATCATAGCTTTTCTCACAATTAGGTATCTCTTTCTAAAATTTTTCATTATCTTGAGTGTTAGTATTTACAAATTGGTACTAACTCTTTTGCAATGCACCACCACGATCCATAGTTGTCAAAATAGCAATTCACCTAAAAAATCATTGGAAAATGTTTGATGGACACCCACAACTCTATTTAACACCTAGTCAGAGAGAGAAAAAAGAGAAAAAATATAAATATGATAAGGTTTATGATGCGATAGGAAGAAAGAGATAAAGAGAAATAATAGGTGTTGGTGGGATGTTTAAAATAATGACGAGTTTATGTATCATTAATCAAAATCACTAGTCTGATTACGAGTCAACTTCCTTTGGTCTACCTAAGACCATAAGCAATATCTTCCAAAAGGGAAACCTCTTAATTTTTTCCAAAATGTAGCTCTGCTTATCCTAGACCAAAATAACAAGGTTGTTAACAAAGCATAAGAAGGAGATGGCAGTTAAATTTGTTAAAAAATATTTGTTGTAGATTAGTATCAATTAATAATTATTATACTATCTTTTTGTATCATCAATCGACAATTAAAGATAAGATAATTATCTTATGTATATTACGGATATTTTGGATTGGATTATGATAAGATTGACCCTGTGATGGGTTGGGTCAATAACTTAGTAGATAGTCCATTGAGAGATCCCTACCTACTGCTAGGGGATTATAAATTTGCTATCCTATTAAGCGAATTTAATCACTCTCTCTGACACTCAGATTCACTTAAACAATCCCCTAGAAAAGCGGGTAGAAATCCTCTCAAGAGTATTTTAAGGGTTTATTCCGACAAGCAATTCTCATGAAGATGAATGCGAATTCAGGTTAGTATTTGATAACCTTTTTAAGTTTTATCGCTATAATCACATTTTCCATCAAAATTCTCTTTTCTTTGTTTAAACACCCTTTTAGATTCCGATGTTCTGGATATTTTAAAATTAATCTCCAAACCCCACACATTTTAAACCCCCTAGAGTATCCTAGTAATAGTTTGTATTTGAGAATTGTTTTCACCGAAAGTGAGGTAGACCTGCTATCTCTCACTTTCCATGTTCAAAATGAATTTATTGGATTAAAAAAAAAGGGGCAAGAAAGAAATAAAATATAATTATGAAACAAAAATAAATTCATAATAAAATTAAAAGTAAAAGGTATGATTTTGCCTAAATTCAATACTTGCCAGTTCATTCTATTTTGTATACATGAAGGATATTTCTCAATTGACAGCAAAAATACTAATGTTTTAAAAATATTGAGATTATTAAAGTTTTTCTTCTCCAACATTTTTCCATATACATTATCAAGAATTGAATCATGGTCAACATGCTTAGAAATAACTCACACATATCTACCAATTGTATTAGTTTTTTTCAATATTTTATTTTCATTTATATATATTTTTTAAATTAAACTGATGTGGTTACAACATTTCCTTTTCTTTTTGGAATTTTTAGAAACACTATCGGACTAACCTTATTTAGCGTGTGTTTAGACAAACATTTACAAAATTGATTTTCAATAAAAGTTAAAATTAATTTTACAAAACTAATTTTATTTAAAATTAATTGAAGTGAAACAATTTATGTTTGAATTCTTTTATTCTAAAAATATGTTAGTAATAAATTTTAATATAAAATTTTAATAATTGCTAGAATCACATTCTTTTCTATTGGTATTCAACAACAAAAAAAAAAATTCTTTTCTATTGGTTGAAATTTATTAAAAACCACAATTTTTTTTAGGTCCTACATCTTATTTAATGAACATGTCTCATAAATATATAGTTTTCAATAAAATTTAAATAATGGAAGAGTTTGGGTTAAAAGGAGTCTTAAAGAGTATGTTCTTTGACACTCTTAAATTTTTATCCAATGCAAAAACTATTTAAAATTACTTTAACTCAAATCTATTTTGAATTTAGAATCATTTTTTCAATGTGAGATCAATCATATAAAAATTCACTTAAAATTATATTAATTGATATTTCAATGATTTTTGATAATTCAAAGTGAATCCAAACATGAAATTAAACTAAACCAATCAAAATCATGTTGTGCTGATTCGGTTCAAATACTGTGTACTACAGGCACAAATACAGCTAGACAAAGAATAGCTTTTATGTCCGGTGAAAAATGGAACTTGCGGGAAAGAAAGATCCAATTCAAAACCTCACTGAATTTTCAACACAATAATGGGTGATGAATGGACTGATAAGATAACCTTATCCATCAATTTCCAATAGAAAAGCTGCCACGTCAGATACAGGCAAATATGCTGAAAATTTCCACCTCTCATTCCACTTCTGCCTCCACCACCATTTCTCTCAAAACACGTTAACATATACAACCCATTTCATCACTCTTCACAGAAACTTCAAGCAAGTAAACAAACAACTACTAGCAGGGGAAGAAAGAAACTACAGAAAAAGACATGGCTTCCACTTCTGCAGTTTCAATGGCTATGCCAATAACTTATGCCAGCCAGAAGAGGGTGGTGCCTAGCTCTGATGCATTCTTCAAGCCACTGCCTCTACGGTCTTCAAAGGCAGTGGCAGCATCAAATCCCAATGGAAGGTTTCAAGTGAGGGCCTCCATGAAGGAGAAAGTTGTGACAGGGCTCACAGCAGCTGCATTGACAGCTTCAATGATGGTTCCCGATGTGGCCGAGGCTGCCGTTTCACCTTCTCTGAAGAACTTCTTGCTCAGCATCGCAGCAGGTGGAGTTGTTGTTATAGTAATTGTTGGTGCTGTGATTGGTGTTGCCAATTTCGATCCCGTCAAGCGAAGCTGATGAAGTTCTGAGGCACTGTGTTTTTTTTTACCTCTTATCATGATGTGTATCTGTAATGTAATGTTCTTCAGAATGAAGTGAAGCCTCTGTTGTGTGTACTAATGTGTGACTCTTATGCTCCACTTGAGCAGAAGCTTTTCAATTCTTAAAAATATATTTTTCGTTTTGACACATCATAGAAACAGTTAATTACGTGTTAATGCTGCATGGGAATGAAATTAAGTAGCAGACCAATGATAGATTACATTTTGAAATAATCCAACTTAAGGAACGTTCTAGAATATTAAGCATAAGTATAGCTGACAGCAAATTAGAATTGATCAGATTAGTAAGAGTAATGATGATCAATAATTTGACAATAGTGTGATCACACGGTGACATGAGGTAACACAGGGAACAACGAATATATCCTGTGTGATATAAAGGTATATCCACACACAAAAAAGAAACAGAAGATTCAAACTTGAATTGATACTATCTAAATGACACAGTAACTCATAGTCACTGTAATGACCGATTCTATGTAAAGCTTGAATACTAATACTAATAGGTATGGCTCATCGTACTAAAAGAAGCTGAAACCAAGCTACAATTACTGCCTACAAAACTTGGAAATCGAATCAAGCATGTATCTACTCTCTGAAGAATAGTTCACCTTATCTGCCTTGACTACAGTAATCTTCACCTTTTGTTCATCGCCATATAATTCCTCTTTGATTTTCAGCCTAAACATAAACAGGTTGAAGAGTCGGCTCTTGACTATTTCTCCAAACGTCTCATCATCCTGCTGTTCATGTTTCAACAAGTACAGATCCTTTGCTGAGTACTCCATAATCTCCTCCCCTGCTTCCTGGAAAGCTGTTACCCAAGTTAATCCTGTGCCATCCTGAATTTGAGCTTGGAGAAGGTATCGGTAATCACACTCCTCAAACTCTTGGTTGCATCTATCACATTGCCATCTTGTGTTTCCTAACCTAGTCACTTTCTTATTGCACTGTCGATCTCCAATCATCAGAGGGCAAGCTGTGTAACAAAATGTATCGGTCTTGATGAATAATATAGAAGCCCTTACTGTTATCCAGTCTGGCTTGTCTGACCGCCCCAGACCTTCATCCTTGATTTGAGACACAGTTTTGCGTACCTCATTCTTCGCTCCTCCAGGAATATTGTCCTTAGAAATAGATAGGGAGGCAGAATCTTTTCCTACTCGATCAAACCATTCTCTTAAGCTATGAGCCTCAGGAAAATCAGGATTAATGAAAAGCTGCGTGGTAGAAATAGAGCCTATCGACTTTCCACTAAAATCATTCACCTTCCCAGCTTTAACTGCTAAAATTGGGAAAAATCCAGCATCCACCATCTCTTGCAGCTGTTGTCCTTCCCTGTTGCAGAATTCACCCCACAGTGTAAGTTCAACACTCCTGCCAGAACTGTCTTTTAGACTCAAAATTCTTCTCTGGGTTTCCATTCCATTCTTCCTCAAGATTGGAACTGAAGGATTCACAGATGTCACTACCCCAATAACATCAAGGATGGAGTTATTTTCAACATTCTCAATGTCACTAATAGGCCTGAAGGAGAACTGCTGTCTAGGTATAGAATCATCCTCGTCTTGGCAGAGCTCAACAGTTGAAGTTGATTCCAAAAAAATTTCCCATTCATTCTTCAAATGGTTGAAATTCTTCTGAGCAGGTTTCAAGCTACCTTTAGATATCATGTAAACTTTACCGACCTCAATTACATTATAGAAGCGATCAACAACAGCATTAAAGCATGTTACTCGTATTTCACCTCCATCGGAATCAAGGAGATCAAATGAGAAGACTTTCCCATCACCACGAGCATTATTATAGCGGCGCAGATCCCCTTTGGCAGTTACCCTTGCCTTGATAGCCCACCGACCCTGATAAGGATTTAACGCAGCTATAGGAATGATGCGTGCTGGCGCCTCATTTTTCACAACTGGCCCACGGCCTTTATAAACCGGAGGCGGTTGATATGGAGGTTGAATGGTTGGCCTGAAATTCTGCGAGTTATTATGACTTGCATTTTGAGCAGCAGAACTATTATTACTCCTGGGCAAATTCTCCACAGTGCTATCAGCTGAAGCTCTCACAGTTGGTATATCAGAATCCATGTATGGCTTCGGATTCCCAATGATCTCACACTCAGCCATTATAGTTTCCATGTTTAGAATCACAATAATCCTGTGCAACGAAAAACGCAGAAGTAGATAAATTAATTTTACAGGATAAACCTAAAGTTGAAGGTGTAAGATTCAACCAGCAACATGTTTTTTATTCTTTAGCATCCATCTATATGCATACAAATTAAGTCTCTAAGAACTAAATGCTAAGGTTTTGCAAATCTTCAATTAGGTCGCAATTGCATTTCTTCATTCACACATTAACCATTCACAAGAAGCTAAAACTCATGTAACATAAAATTCAACCGTTTCCTTTTTTTTAATTCGAATTATCAGGGTTTACATGTGCAATAGAATTACGCTATGACAAATGCATCTTCTAGAAGGATCTAAGTTTTGCTGTCAGAAGTGAAATTCCAACCAAATTAAAACTCAAATAACAGAAAAACTGAAATTCACATGAACATTCACAATAGCAACAATATCAATTCGAACGTAATTGCAGAAATTACTTGCGGTTCTTGAGAGGAGTGCATATATAATCGAGAAGCTGAATAACCGAACCCTTCTGAACTCGACCGGTTCGGACTCGGTCGTTGAGCTGAGTCGCGAGCATAGCGTGGTGAGAAAAAACGGCGTCGGATAGCAGAAGACGGTATCTCTGCTGCTGCGAGTTGTTGCTGTTGGAGATTAACGATACGTCCAGAACCTGAACCAGCGGTTTCGAGTTCACGTCGCCGCCGATTATCGCCGGAATCGCGTTTGCCGTGAGATTCACCGACATTCTCCCTCCGATTGTGGATTCGCAAACAAACTCGTTCCCAAATGGGGAAAAGAGAAAACGATGGAGAGCGGGAGTCGTTTTGTCAAGGAGGGAACGGGAGGAAAAAACCGGACCCGGTCTGCTGAACCGGTAAGCAAACAAAAGATAAATTTAATCTGGCTAACATATATATATATATATATATATATATATATGGGGTCACGTATCATATAGGGAACGTATAATATAAGAATGACTTTCTTATGTGAGAATAAGAATAGTCAATCTCATCCGTTAGATTAAATTAGATGGTTAGGATTAAAACACTCACTTAAATTTTCACTAATGTCTCACGTGACCTGTTTTCCCTAATTCAAAGCACCGTTTGCCACACCACATTTGATTACGTTTATGAGAATAGCACCTCCATGTCCTTCAAATCCATGATTCACCAACGCTTATCTCTGGGGAACCCCACTCATAGAAGAAAATCACCTTTTCCGTTCGATTCCTGAGAGAAAAATTGTTTCCTTTTCACTTCAGCTCGCACACCCGTCAGTCCCTCACGAATAAATCCTTTCCCTCGCCACGTCTCCGCAGCTTGGATCGATTCTATTCAATGTTGTTTTCACACCAATTCCCTGCAATTTGGGTGGTTTGGAGCCGATGGGTAGCATCACGGAAGGGGATGCGATCTCAAGACATCTTATTTGTATAGTTTTTTAATTTCACATTTTCTCCTTCTATACAATCTTATGTGTTCTACGGTACAATTTGTCCATGAGAATCTATACTTTGTAATGTTACAATTGTTTGGGTTAACAAACTCTTTGGCATTATTGCATTGGGAATTAATGATTGTACATGCTCCTGGTTGTGAGATTATGCAGCCAAATTGTGAGAGCTGGATAATATATAGGGAATTCAAGGCACGATTTGTATAGATGGGATGGGACTGTGTAGGAAAGTATGAAAATACACAAGTAGGGAATTCCTGCTTGATTTGATTAATTTTGAAAGGAATTGCTTTTTTCTTTTTTTTGCAAATGCTTTCTCGGTAAAATTGACTGTATGGTATTTACATTCTTCTTAGTTTGCTTTATTTTTCTCAATATACTTTTCTAAGTTTGGTATCCAGTATCTTTACCATAAACTTGCTGAGGCTTAACAAGTTTTAAGTGATCCTGTGAAGCGTGTAGCATATAGTAGAATTTTTAATTTTTATTTCCCGCTTTTCACAATATTCAAATTACACTATTCAATTCATTTTACTGGAGAATACTAACGAGAGGGAAAGAGAAGAAGCAGAGAGACCTTGCACTTGGAGGATTAACAATGGCTGTAAAAAATTATATTGTGTATGCACTTTTTACACCTTTCTTGTCTTCAAATTACACTATTCAATTCATTTTACTTGAGAATACTAACGAGAGGGAAAGAGAAGAAGTAGAGAGACCTTGCACTTGGAGGATTATCAATGGCTATAAAAAATTATATTGTGTATGCGCTTTTTACACCTTTCTTGTCTGAACTAATTGATTCTTTATATTTCTTTTACATAAAAACTTGTAAATAACATGTAGATTGTTCATGTAATGAACCATGCAAATTCTGGATAAAGTGGAAAAGGTGATCGAGAGAGAAAGTGAAGGAAAAAATATGGATGATTGTAATAAAAAAATAAAGTCTGAGATTGTGAGGGACATTTTCTGCATAAGTAACAAATCTGTAAAAAATCCAAAGCACCATAAACCAAAATCCAATTAAAAACTACTAAAAAACAAAAATTCTCCAACGCATCATTTACAAGGCCTTCAACCTTTTGAATACGCTCATGCATGCATAAAATTCCCACGGCATACTTTCCAGCAATTGGCAGTCCCTGCATGCATGACATCATTAAGTAGAAATGTTAAAAGATGGACTTCTTAATACTAAAATGGAAGGGAAAAAAAATGAAAGAAACATGATTTAACAAAAATGAAAGAAGCATGATTTAACAATACAGTTTCTTACCAAAAGTTACGAAGAGGATTTTGTTGGACAGTTACGACTATCATGATGTGCATATTGCTTACAAGACTTACAAAGTCTTGTTCTCTTTTGTTGTTGTTCCATTGCCTTCTCCTTTCCCCCTTTGATCCGTTTTCCACTTCCTTTGGTGGTTGAGGGTTGAGGAGGAAGAATATCAACTTCTTTTGGCACATTAGAGCCAATAAAAGACTCTAATTCATCTAACTTGCTGGATCCATCTTTAGCTTCCATCTTACTCAATTTTGATTCAATACTAGAAGCTTCATTTATTAATAGGAGTAGTTTCTCTTTAGATGTGCCTGCCATATGCATGCATTTATACAATTGTGCCCATGCATCAGAAATTAACTTGCTTTCACTTTCCATTTTGGAACATGACTCCAATACATTGCCATAATGATCAACAATTGGAGTACTAGTTGCCAATTTGGTCCATCTATTAACAATGTAATACCCTGGGATTTCATTCAAGCCTTTACCCTTTAATACAAAAAGGATATGTTGACATGGCATGCCTTCAGATTCAAACATTTTACAAGAACAACGTGCAATGTGATTGGAAGAATTATAAACAACTTCCCTGACTTTACTAGCCTTGCCTCCATGAACCATAAAAACTATTGATTGTCCATCATTCTCTTTTGTTCCTTCAACCCCACATTCCATACATGCATCCCAAAACTCATCTTGAAAGATGTAAAAATTTTCATGAGTGTAAACTTCTCTACTGTGTTTCTCTATATCCTTATGTGACTTCAATTCAGGCATAGAACTCAATGTATCATTATCTGCAAGTAATTCCTTGTGCCTTTGCGCTTCTATAGCAGAATCAAATCTCATCCAAAATTCTACCAAACTAAGTTTCTTATTCAAGTAATTACCAAAGAATGAATTTTCACTCTCAGATCTTGACGTTGTTCTCAAAATTCCAGCCATAAATATATCTTTGAAATAAGCAAGTATCCACATACTACGAATATCGTACATCTGTGAAAGCCAACCATTTTCTTCTAACTTAAAATCACTGATAATAGTTTTCCATAACAATTCAAATTCTTCTGGACACTCTGAATTCCAAACACATGATTTAAAACGATTATTAAAATCAGTATTTGTATTCAAGGAAACGCCCACCTTCTCTGACAGCTTTTTAAGAATGTGCCACATGCAAAATCTATGAGAAGAACTTGTGAAAACCCTCTCTATTGCAATCTTAATAGCTGGGTCTTGATCTATTATGATTACAACAGGTTTACGACCTCCTATGGCTTCAAAAATGTTTCAAACAACCAGTCAAATGACTCAACCTTTTCATCTGCTAAGAAGGCGGCCCCCAAAGTGATACTTTGTCGATGATGATTTATGCCGGTAAATGGAGCAAAAACCATACAATACTTGTTTGTATTATATGTGGTATCAAATGAAACTACATCTCCGAACAAAGAGTAATTTTTCCGACAAAGACCGTCTGCCCAAAACACATATTTTAACCTCCCTTCATCATCAACCTGGTAGTCATAGTAAAATGAATGGTTCATCTCGTATTTTCTCCTAAAATTATCAAGAAACATATGAGCATCAGAGTCTTTGATCAAGTGTTTCAAGTCCCTAGAATAATTTTGGAGATCCCTTTTTGTGCATCCTACGTTGTCATAGCTCCCAACCTGTTCTTTTATTAACTCAAAAACTTTTGAAGGCCCTACATTGGCTCTATTACAGGAGAGCAGTAATTTCTTGTGAACATTACTTACGCTTCTTGCCGATCTTAAAAATTGCCTTTTTCTAGGTGTGGCTAATGCATGTCCATGACCTTCCCAAAATCGAAAAACTTCATATTTTCCTTCGGTTGTTCTCTTGAAAACAATATTTGCATTACACCCTTCCCTTGTTATTTTTCTCCGCCTGGTTTTAGGCAATTTTTTCTCATCAAGTAGCAACCCATGCATGACCAATCTGTTGCCCGCTTTGAAGCCTTCTTTTGAGCAGACAAAATATCTCAACCTTATTTCCCCATTTTTTTCCTTTGTTACAGTTGATTTGCGTATACTAAAACCAGCAGCACCCGCGTAGCTTCTATAAAACATTTCTCCTTCTAGTAATGTATCAAATACCTTGCCAACCACAGGTTTGAGTTCTTCATCACACTCGGGAATCCATTCATGTACTGTGCCCACGGGATCATTCAAATCTTCTAATGCAGTAGTTGAGTTGTCATTATCAATTGTCTCCATGAAAATATTCCTAATAAATAAAAATTATAAAATTAAGAAGTGAGTAATTAAACAACAAATATAATTGTCCAAGTTCTAGCAATCTAGAATCTTACTGTTATGAAACAAGTGTAATATATAACTATACATTCAATGTTAAAAGATAAAAAAAAAAATCAAAGAAATCAAAATGTTGTGCCCAACGTTAATTAAAAGATAAAAAAAAAAGCATAATCGTATATGCAATTTGCTATTCATAATCATGCGCTGAAGAACAAGTATGTATAATTTATGTCATTTAACTATACTAAAAGATAAAAAAAATTATCTTTAACCCAACAAAAAGAAGAATACGTTCCTATCCCATCCCATGCAACCTATAAACATGAATATCAAAAGATTAAAACAGATCCCCAAGTGTTAACAGATTGCAGGAAAGCTGTCATGACCAAGAAGATATTAATTATCATACTTACAAAACACAATTGAAAGGATAAGATTTTCTTGAATGGGTTTCTTGAATCTTCTCACACGACGGCTTCAACAAAGTGATACAACACGATTGAAAAGAAGGTTTTCTTATATTAAGCAAGAAAATTGACCAGAACCCTTGTACGAGAGTGGTCAGCAGAAACAGTGCGGTAAAATATGAATTCAATCGGCTATTCCAAGATACGTGATCACCACAGCTGCGTACGTGAGTTTCTTTTATTTTCGGCATTTGGGTGTGGCAAACGGTGCTTTGAATTAGGGAAAACAGGTCACGTGAGGCATTAGTGAAAATTTAAGTGAGTGTTTTAATTCTAACCGTCTAATTTAATCTAACGGATGAGATTGACTATTCTTATTCTCACATAAAAAAGTCATTCTTATATGATACGTCCCCTATATATATATATATATATATATATATATATATATATATATATATATTCTTTATCCTTTTACTACAATTTGTTTTAGTACCAACATGGTGATGGTTGGCATGGTTGGTAAATAACCATGTCTCTTAAGCATATAGTCAGGTTTGATTCCTGTCCCATGCATATAAAAAAAAAATGTGTTAGAACAGATTAATCCATTAAATAGATCTTGGTCGAAATATATTTGTGTTCATAAAAAAAATTGTTTTAATCTTTTACCTTTTATGATATCCATTTTGATTTTGTATTTTTTAAATTTGGTCAATAATGTCTTTTTGTTAGCCTGAACGACTGAGACTATGTTTTCTATAAAAATATAATACTAGTATTTTAATTTGTGTATTGTGCAAAATAGATGTTCAGTTCATATAACTAAAATTTATGATAAATAAATGCTTTTTAAATATATAAATTATATTATAATTAAAATTTGCTATAAATAAATATTTTTGAACATATAAATTATATTTTAAATTTATGATAAATAATTTATATTGCAAACAATATTATTTTAATTATTGACAATTTCTTTTAAAACATATTAAAATTCAAGATAAAACTAAATATATTAAAAATGATAGATTAAAAGAAATAAAAGTTAATAGAAACTCCTATAAACGCTCTTGTTAAAAAAAAAACTAAAAAAATACTCTTGTTAAAGAATGACAGTTAAAAACCCTCTCGTTTAAGATAATTATTCTAATTTATACATAAAGAGAGATAATTTTAATATAATGAAAATTTTAACTGCCACTATAATTTTATTTTATTTAATTTATCTACTTTTTACCCTTCCTCAACAATGCATGACCTCTTCCACTATCCACTCTTCCTTTTCTTCTTCTCCCCTCCCATAAACCTCCGTATCCATATCTCGAAGCTTCGTCCAACACACCCATACCACAACACCAATCTCTCACCTTTCTCATCTCCACTCTACCCACTTCCTTTCTTGCAATTTTCTCATACCCATCAACAAACCTTCCACCTTCACCATACTCACCACCTTCCACCTTCACCATACTCACCACCCAACTCCATCCTTAAAGCCACCTTGAAGCTTCATCCTCCACTAACCTTCATCTTCCACTCTACCCATTTCAAAGAGCTAAGTGATCCATTTTTTTTTTCATTATTTGCTTGCTTTTTTTGAAATAAATTGTCTTGAATGGATTATTCGTTCCTTATTTTCTCCTTGCCAATTGTATGCTATTGTGATGAAATTCTAAATCCCATTTAGTTGTTTTGATAAATTTTATAAAGTGGGGATTTGTATGTTGAATTAATTGATGTCTGTTTAGTCATAAGACGAATCAAGACCCTTAATTATTTTGATTTTATGCAAAACAAATATTAAGTAAAAAGATTGTGTCTTATAAATGCCAACAGATGAAAACGTTGGATCTGCGTCTGTAAGATACAGATGATACGTAGACAGACGCTTAAGTCTGAAGAAGCATTTAAAGGCATAGTACATGCACTATCGTTTTGTAATCTGTTTTGCAGGAAATGTTCATAGAACATCCTCCTAGGATCTGTCGAAGTGCATAAAGGGAAACAGAAAGAAGAGTCAAAGCATCAGAAGTTCCCCTCGCCTCAAAAGACGTGCTACAGCTAGCAATAAGTACTTGTCTGAGCAAGTGATGTGACCATTGCAACAGAAGGATATGGAGTATATCTCAAGAAAGATAAGCAGAATGCTTTATCAGCTTAGAATGACTAGTTGGTGACAAGCATTTAATGCTCACATTAAATGCCCCTCAACCACTCTCCTTCAGACGCTGGTCAGAAGCAAGAAAGAAGACTGTTTAGAGACAACGATTACTTCCTTAACAAGTCTATATGTAGAAGAAGATTTGAAGTGCTGAAAACAACACACGAACTGAATTCATAATTCAAACATTATTTCAAGCCTTCATTCTTTCTCTTGTAAATTCTTTTGTAAAAGCTCTCAAATCACCTTGTGTATCCTGAGAGAAAAAGACTTCATTTTTAACCTTGTATATCCGTCTATAAGACGATAGTTAAAAAGTCTGTGCACCCCTTACAAAAACAAATCTTGTGATTTGTTTTAGAGCCAGACGTGGCTTGGTAGTAAAGAATACTTGGGTTTTTAGCTTGGAGAGGCTAAGTGTGAAAAACTACTTGGGTGAGCCAGAAGTGGCAGTGAATAATACTTGTAACTTGTGAAAGTTAGTGGAACTTGGTGGTTTGCCAAGAACTGGACGTAGTCTCGGGGTGAGACTAACCAGTATAAAGTCTTGTGTTGTCTTTCTTGATCTTTTATCTCTTATAACTGCTTGAACTGACTTTGTCTTGTGATTTAAACTTGTTTTCTTAAAAAGACTTTCATATGTGAGTTATCGTTTGTTAAAACGTTTTCTTCAAAAACGGTTTCTTTTGTTCACAGACGTTACACGCTTTTTATAAAAAGTTTGCGAAATTTTTTATAAATCACAATTCAACCCCCCTTCTTGTGATTTTTGCCTTTACAGTTTGGTATCAGAGCTCAGCCTCTAAGGGTTGAGCACCTGACCGTGTCTAGAGGAAAAGATCCCGATGGCCAGTCACGACAATCAGTTCATTCCTGAGGGAGCCTCTCTAACAAGGCCTCCAGCCTTTCTTGGAGATGACTATCCCTACTGGAAAGACCGCATGGAGATGTACATCAAGTCCAATCAGTATCAACTATGGAACATCATCATGAATGGAGATATTCCCATCACAAGGCCCGAAGATCAATGGACTCAAGATGACTACAACATCCTTCAACTCAACAACAAGGCTAGATATACTCTGACCTGTGCTTTAACCAGAAATGAGTACAAGAAGGTGCGTAGACTAAAGTCGGCCAAGGAAATTTGGGATTCTCTCTGCACAAACTATGAGGGAACAGAAGATGTTCAACTAAGGAAAGCTGCCACTCTGACCAGACACTATGAGAGTTTCTTCATGAAAGAAGAAGAAAGTGTAGATGACATGTTTGGGAGACTTCAGGTTCTTCTCTTAGACCTGGAATCTCTTGGGCACACGTATACTAAAGCTCAGATCAATCTGAAGATTCTCAATAGTATGCCCAAAGTGTGGGAACCCAAGACCACATCTATCCAAATCCAAGAGGCAAGGAACATGAGAACCTTGTCCTGGGATGAGTTGCTGGGAGTTCTACGAGTGCATGAAGTGCATTTGCAGAATAGAGACCAACTGCTTGGAAACAATGTAAACAATTCCACTGCTCTTAAAGTTGGTGAAACCAACACCAAAAATGAAGAAAAGAAAAGAACCCCCAAGGCTCTGAAGGTTCAAACTGTTCAGCTAGATGAATCAGATGAAAGCTCTACCAGATCTACAGACGATGAGGTTGTCCTCATGGTAAGAAAGTTCAAGTAGATGCTGAAGAAGAAAAACAAGTTTAGACAATCCTCCAGGAAAAAGGATTCCAAATTCAAGAAGAAAGATAAGGATGACAGTCAGGAGATCATCTGCTTCGAGTGCAGAAAGCCTAGACACATGAAGTCTGAATGTTCAGGGCTAAAGAAAAAGAAGTCTTATGGTGGCAAGAAAAAGAAGAAAAGTCTGATGGCCACATGGGATGACTCAGACAGTAAGCAAAGCAGTAGCTCAGATGATGAACAAGCAAATATTTGTCTGATGGTAGAGACAGAAGTTGAGGTAAAAACTTGTTCTGAATCTGAAAGCTCATCTGGTTCTTCATCAGACGATGAAGAAGAGATGCCTTATGGCGTTTTACTTCAGAACTATCATATGATCTCTCAGCAATGTAAAAAATTTAAACAAAAACTCAAACAATCTGTTTGTGAAATAGAATTGCTGAAGAAATCAAATGCAGAACTGGAAGAAAAAGTCAAGACTCTGGAAGAGAGCCTAAGTCAAACCAGTACCCCTAGTCAAACAGACGATTCATTCATAGTTGAAAAACTAAGGGAAGAAGTAGCCTGTTTAACTAAGGATTTTAGGAAGTTTCTAGAGAGTTCTAACACTCTCACTATGCTTTTAAAATATCATCAACATCCCTATGATAAATCCGGTTTAGGCTTAGAAAAAGATGCATCTGCTTTTACTCTGTCTGATCCAGACAAATGTGACTTCTGTGGAAAGTCTGGACACTCTAAGTTCAAATGCATACACAAGAAGAAGCAAATGTCTAAGGGCACTAATGTTGCTGGACCCAAAAAGATTTGGGTACCAAAGTCTCAGATTATTCATATTTCAGATATCCTTGGTAGGATTGGTAGGAAAAGACAACGGTTTGAGCTGGTACTTAGACAGTGGTTGCTCACGAGACATGATGGGAGAAACGTGTATGTTCCTAGACCTAAAGCTAGTTGAAGGCGGAGCAGTTGCCTTTGGAGGCATGGGAAAAGGATGCATCACAGGCGTAGGTAAAATTCGTATGTCCTCCCTAACCTCCATAGACAACGTCTTATATGTTGAAGGTCTGAGGTATAACCTACTGAGCATAAGTCAATTGTGTGACAATGGTTATATAGTCTCATTCAACAAGGACATACGTATAGTCAAAATAGATGATGGCAAGTCTGTCTTTTCTGCCAGACGACATAACAATATGTACGAAATTGATCTTATAGATCTTAGCAAGCAGAAGGTAACGTGTCTGCTATCCAGAGAAGATGAAAGATGGATTTGGCATAAAAAGCTTAGGCATGTGAATCTGAAACACATTTTGAAAATTTTGAAAAAGGGTTTAGTAAGAGGATTGCCCGAGATTTCTTGGAAAACTCATCTTCTCTGTGAAGCATGTCAAAAGGGGAAACAAATTAAAACATCTTTCAAATCTAAAAATGATGTTTCCACCTCCAGACCGTTGCAACTCTTGCATATGGATTTATTTCGTCATACTAGAACGTTGAGTCTAGGCGGAAAGAAATATGGCTTAGTTATAGATGAATATTCAAGATATACATGGGTATACTTCCTAGGCCATAAACATGAGTCTTTCAAGATCTTTGAAATATTCTGTAAACGAGTTCAAAATGAAAAAGGCTTTTTCATCTCTAGCATCAGAAGTGATCATGGAACTGAGTTTTGAAAATGCTGAGTTCAAGTCTTTCTGCGAAAAGAATGGGATTTTCCACAGCTTCTCTTCACCGAGAACACCTCAGCAAAATGGGGTAGTTGAAAGGAAAAACCAAACTCTGCAAGAGATGGCTAGGACCATGCTCTGTGAGAACTCTCTACCTAAACACTTCTGGGCAGAGGCTGTGAACACTGCTTGTTATGTTCAAAATAGAGTATTGATCAGACCTATGATTGAAAATACTCCTTATGAACTATGGAGAGGAAGAAGACCCAACATTGCTTACTTTCATCCTTTCGGATGTGAGTGTTACATCTTAAACACCAAAGATCAATTGGGAAAATTTGATTCTAAGGTGGATAAGGGTGTCTTTCTAGGATATTCTGATACATCTAAGGCTTATAGAGTTTTCAATACTAGAACCTTAGTTGTAGAAGAATCTATCTATGTTAAGTTCAATGATGGACTAACGTCTGATAGGAGACTAATCTTGAGGATGATTTTGCAGATATGTAGATAGGTCTGTCTGTAGCACCAAAGTCAGACGAAGTTCAACCTCCTCAGGAAATTCTTCCTCAGATTGAAGGAGCGTCTGACTCTCAACCACAGACAAGGAACTGGAAATTCGTAACCTATCATCCACAAGATCAGATCATAGGAGATTGGAAAGAAGGCGTAAAGACCAGATCATCCTTCAGAGATCAAGCATCTTATGCTTTCGTCTAAGAAATAGAGCAAAAAATGATAGATGAAGCCTTGACAGACGATGACTGGATCTTATCCATGGAAGAAGAATTGAACCAGTTTACCAAAAATGACTTCTGGACCCTAGTTCCTAAGCCAAAGAATAAAAGCATCATTGGAACAAGATGGGTCTTCAAACACAAACTGGATGAGCAAGGAAAAGTGGTAAGAAACAAAGCTAGATTAGTAGCTCAAGGCTATAATCAGCAGAAAGGTATAGATTTCACTGAAACCTTTGCTCCTATAGCTAAATTAGAAGCTATAAGAATCATGCTTGCATTTGCTACTCATAAAAACATTAAGCTTTTTCAAATGGATGTTAAGAGTGCCTTTTTAAATGGTTTTATCAAAGAGGAAGTTTATGTTAAACAACCTCCTGGTTTTGAAGATCCCACTCTTACAAATCATGTTTTTAAACTCAAAAAGGCTCTGTATGGTCTGAAGCAAGCACGTCATTCTTGGTATGATAGACTGAACTCTTTTCTCTTAGAAAATAGTTTTATGAGAGCCAAAGTAGACACTACTTTTTTCAGAAGATAAGTTGGCAAAGATTTCCTTATAGTTCAAATTTATGTTGATGATATTATCTTTGGAGCTACTAATGAATCTTTGTGCAAGGATTTTTCTAATATGATGAAAAGCGAGTTTGAAATGAGTATAATGGGAGAACTTAAGTTCTTCTTAGGACTTCAGATTAAACAAGATAGCAAGGGAATCTATATTCATCAGCAGAAGTATACAAGGGAGCTTCTTAAGAAGTTCAAAATAGAAGATGCTAAACGAATGAAAACACCTATGCATGCTTCTAGTCCCTTGAGCAAAGACGAATCAGGTAAACCAGTAAATCAGACGATCTACAGAGGTATGATTGGTTCACTTCTTTATCTTACAGCCAGTAGACCTGATATTATGCATAGCGTCTGTTTGTGTGCTAGATTTCAGTCAGATCCTAGAGAATCTCATCTCAAAACTGTTAAAAGGATCTTACGATATCTAGTAGGAACCACTAACCTTAGTCTGTTCTATAAGAAAAATCAAGATTTCAGGTTAGTAGGATACTACGACACAGACTATGCAGGAGACAGAGTTGGACGAAAAAGTACAAGTGGAGGATGCCACTTTATATGACCCTGTCTCATCTCATGGGCAAGCAAGAAGCAGAACTCAATTGATTTATCAACTGCAAAAGCTGAATATGTGTTAGCTGCAAGTTGCTGCTCACAGCTGCTATGGGTAAAATATCAGTTAGAAGATTACTCTAGTTTTGAAAACAATATACCTGTATATTGTGACAATACTAATGCAATCAATCTATCAAAAAATCCCATTTAACATTCTAAGGCAAAACATATTGAAATCAAATATCATTTCATTCGTGATTATGTTCAAAAAGGTGTTTTCGATATTAAATTTATAGATACAGATCACCAATGGGCTGATATCTTTACAAAACCTTTGTCTGAAGAATGTTTCGTCTATATTGGGGATCATCTGCATTTGCATATGCTTTCAGATTAATGTTTGCATTCATCAGACGATACCCTTCGTCTTATCCTTTTCATTAATCTATTGGAACTAATGTGTGTTCAAGTGTACAAATGATAAAATGCCCCATGTTCGCAACGGTTATAAGTCTTTTCGTCTTCTCTCAAAACGTGCGCCGCCTTTTTCGCCATGATGAGACAGTTTTCGAAAAGTTTTTAATGACTTTAAACCGCTCTTTTTATGACGCTTTCTCTCCTTTCTCACCTCCTCTGGTATAAAAGGATGGAGTGCCTAAAGAAGAAGGTTCCTTTGATCTTTCTAATCTATCTGAAATTCTCTGAGTTTCTCAAAGACTTCAAAGATCAAAACTTTCTCATCTTCTCTTTTCTAAAACTAAACTTTCTGTGAACAAATGGCACCAAAGAAGCAAGCTTCATCTTCTGCTACTCCTCTCATTGTTAACATGGACGAAGCAACTGTAACATTTCCAAAAGAGCTTTTCATCCTTGGAAAGTGGGCAAGTCTGAAGGAGCTGGCGAAGGAGAGTTTCGACGTTCTAGACATGTTCGCCAGAGTTGGGTTGACCGATTTTATTGGGAATCATAGTGTCTGGTACCATGGTCCTTATGCCCTCTTCTGGGGGACTACAAAGATGGAAGACAACCAATGCATCAGGGGCACCATTGGTCAGATGACAGTGGAAATCAGCCCTGCAACCATAGCTAAGGCTATTGGATATGCTGAAGAGGGACTGATTTTTGACAAGGACTGGGAGAAGACCATCACTCAGGAAACGGTGGATAAACTTCTCTATGATAGAGTGAGGCCTGTAGATGAAGACCCTAAGAAGAGAGCTGCGACCATGAAGAACTTTCTTAGGTCTGCCAATATGACCCATATCTGGAGACTTCTACACAACATGTTCTTCAACATCGTGCTCCCTAGGACAGGGTCAAGGGATCACGTCAGCGAAAGGGATAGATTCTGCATCTACAACATAGTGGTAGGAGAAAAGATCAATCTCCCGGATTTGATCTTCTATCACCTGGAGCAAGCCTTCAAGGACATATTCTCAACGAATAAGCAGAAGAACCCCATCCCTTACTATATGTTGTTCACTCAACTAATGAGGGATGCTGGTGTTGATTTGACAGAGTTTGAAGCCTCTAGAGGACCCACACAGGTGACAGGAACCACCTTTGTGAGAATGGGAATAGCTCACAAGTTCCTCGAGTAGGTAAAGAAACAAGGAAGCAAGGTGAAGAAGGAGCCTAAAGAGGAACCGTCTGAAGAATCTGCGTCTGTAGCAGAGACACAAACTCCTCCCTAGCCTCAGCCTGCACAGACACAAACCAAACCAACCACCAAACGCACCCAACCTCCTTTCTCAAACCAACCCAAAAAGCCCAAACAACAACCATCTCCAGATCCTCCCTCATCCCTTAAGAGAAAGGTTACAGAAACTTCGTCTGAACCAATCTCTGAACCTCCCCTCAAAAAGCCTTTCACAAGAACCACCAAAATCCGCATCATCACCAAAGCTAAATTCACCATCTCACCAGAATCCCAATCTGAACCTCAACTTGCACCTTCCCAAATCGAAGAATCTGATGTTGAGATTCTTGATGCACCCCTTCTAAACCTCAAACCTCTTCCAAGCCCAAGCTTGTACCCAAGCCCAAACCTTCATCTTTTCCTCCATCGGCCAACATGAAGGAAGCAGCCGCAATAAGGAAGGCTCAAGAGCTGTCCCGAAAAGAAGCTGCCAAAAAGGCGAAGATAGACAAAAGCCTCGAGAAGAAGGAATAGTTTGAACTGGAACAAACTGTGGTAGAGTCTGTTAAGACTCTATCAGCTGAAGAGTTGAAGAGGAAGGCTGTTGAAGAAGCCTTGGCTCCGACAGATGACGCTGCAGAGGAATAAGCCATAGAAGAAGCTGTTCTTGAGTCTATCAAGACTCTGTCTGAGAAGAATAGAGGTAGGCAGCTATGGAAGATCTGACAAGAATTGAATCTGCCCTAATACAAACAGCTGAAATAGCATATAAAGAGATTGCTGCTAAGCAAAAGGAGTTTCAGACGCTCACAGTGGACAAAGATGCAGACGAAGCTGAAATAAAAGAACTAAATGAAGCACTTCTTCAGTCTGCTTTGGAAGCAAGCGCCTAAGGTCTGAATATTGGAGAAGACCTGGTTGAAGCTGATGACTTAGGTCCTTGTGCTATCTACGGACCAATCACTGAAGAGGATGAAAGAAAAGTAGATGAGCACCTGGCACAGTTTGAAGCGGACCGCGCTGCCAAGCAGATGGCCATTTATGGTGGCTCATCGTCTGTATCCATCAATGAACTTCAGACTCAGACTGATGAAGAAATCCAGACTCTGACTGAAGACAAACTTTTCAGACGAAGAAGGTATGCTGCCAAGGCCACTCTTTCTCTCGGATATATCTATGGAAGTCTAGCTCTGGACTTAGCTCCAAAGTACAGAGGCTATGACTGGATCATTCGACGAAGCCCCAACATTCTATTCCCTTTAGTGCAACCACTAACAGACCCATATGTCAACGTCAGATATTACCGTGGGTGGAAGCGACCAAAAGTCAATGAATGGGATAGATGCAACAAGGAGTGGCATCTCAAGAATGTATGCACAGTAGACGATCAGGAAGTCATGCTCTACTATGTGGATCCAGTGAAGCTATGGAAGATGGGAGTTCCAGGGATTGATCCCTTCAACTATCCATCTTATGATGTACTTCCAGAAGAAGAAGTTCCCGCTCTGTCTTGCTGCAATGAGGAGCCTCAATTTGGAATCTTCCCCCCTCGACAGACGCCAGCACCAGACCCAAACTCCATCATCTTCGAGCATAATCCTCGTGGCAGACGAAGATATCCTTTGGAAGCTCAAGTATGGAGACATCTGGCAGCTCCTACCAGTACTATTCCTTTCTATGAGCCAGTCAGTTTGCAATAGATGATGGAACTTTTGGCTTATCTCAACGTGATTCTTCCATGGAATCATGCTGACCCTGGACATGCTGTCTTCACTGAAGATCTGAATCGGGATGATCTTGAAGCTAATCCCACTTTCGATGTATGGGAGGCTTCAGACTACTCTGTGGAGTTACACATGAACCTGTAGACTTATAAGGAGGAGATAAAAAAGAGGCAAAACTCCTTCAGGAAGATCCAAAGGCGAACTCAGACGATGCCTAATTACCTTGACACACAATTTAGTTATGTGGCCTTAAATCAAACCCAATTCAAGCTTGCATTGATCAAGGTTATCCCTATCCTTCCCATCTTGAATTATAAGGGTAAGGAGAAAGTTGAAGAAGACGATACTACCAAGAGAAACATTCGCCTTCGCAGAGGTAGACCCTTCAGACGAGAAATTGAAGCCATCTTTCAGAAGTCAGATGTGGAAAGAATGTCTGAAGACTTAAAAACAATCAGACGAGTAAGAAAGTTTGATGCCATTTGCTCTAGTCTGGAGCCTGAAGACAAGCCCCCTGCAGACGGGTATCATCTGAAGATTGGCAGATGCTATCATTGCAAAGGGTATTAGCCCTTTCTCCTTGCGACCAGCACCTCTAAACTCATGCCATGGAAGTCCATTTTCTACTATCAGTCTGATAGGGACTTCTCTTTTGCTGTGGAACTGCCATATTCAACCTTCTTCTTCCCCAAGCTTATTCTGGGCATTGTGCAAGAACCAAAAGATGTCATTGTTCCATACAGACCTCTCATGATAGATGAAGAAGTCTATGATCTGTATGTTGAACTTTGGGCAACCAAAAAAGCTCTGCGTCAAGCTCTAGAGTCTGAGCTCAAGAAGTGGATCAATATTGATGCCTTCTTTAGAAACCGTCGCTGTCGATGTACTCCCACTCCACCAGGATCCCTTATGATACTCTCATCAGACTCTGACTTTGACACCTCTGATTCTGACGATCCGATTCTTGGGGAACCAGGTTTGCTTATTGCTATGCAAAAGGGGGAGAAGGGAAGAGTAAAAGGAAAACATGAAGATAGGAATGCATCTAAGGGGGAACTACATCTAAGGGGGAGACTAAGAAAAAGGGAGAGTATTTTTTTTTCTCTGTTTATCATCTGTAAAAACACATCATCTTGATGTGAAAACTTTTCAATAAGACGAGTTGTTTGATTGCTCATCAAACCTGAGTCTTCTTTTCTCTCTGTTTAAATTCTATGTTTATAGTTAATGTTATTAGTAGCTCTGATACATCTTTTTACAATATTTGCTTGGCATCATAGAAAATGGGGGAGATTGTTGAGTCATAAGACGAATAAGGACCCTCAATTATTTTAAGTTTATGCAAAACAAATATTAAGTAAAAAGATTGCTTCTTATAAATGCCAACAGACGAAAACATTGGATCTGCGTCTGTAAGATACAGATGATACGCAGACAGACGCTTAAGTCTGAAGAAGAATTTAAAGGCATAGTAAATGCACTATCGTTTTGTAATCTATTTTGCAGGGAATGTTCATAGAACATCCTCCTAGGATCTGTCGAAGTACATAAAGGGAAACAGAAAGAAGAGCCAAAGTATTAGAAGTTCTCCTTGCCTCAAAAGACGTGCTACAACTAGCAATGAGTACTTGTCTGAGCAAGCGATGTGACCACTGCAACAGAAGGATATGGAGTATATCTCAAGAAAGATAAGCAGAATGCTTTATCAGCTCAGAATGACTAGCTGGTGACAAGCATTTAATGCTCACATTAAATGCCCTTCAACCACCCTCCTTCAAACGCTGGTCAGACGCAAGAAAGAAGACCGTTTAGAGACAACGGTTACTTCCTTAGCAAGTCTATATATAGAAGAAGATTTGAAGTGCTAAAAACAACACAAGAACTGAATTCATAATTCAAGCATTATTTCAAGCCTTCATTCTTTCTCTTGTAAATTCTTTTGTAAATCTCTCAAACCACCTTGTGTATCCTGAGAGAAAAAGACTTCGTTCTTAATCTTGTATATCCGTCTGTAAGACGATAGTTAAAAAGTCTGTGCGCCCCTTACAAAAACAAATCTTGTGATTTGTTTTAGAGCCAGAAGTGACTTGGTAGTAAAGAATACTTGGGTTTTTAGCTTGGAGAGGCTAAGTGTGAAAAACTACTTGGGTGAACCAGAAGTGGCAGTGAATAATACTTGTAACTTGTGAAAGTTAGTGGAACTTGGTGGTTTGCCAAGAACTGGAGGTAGTCTTGGGGTAAGACTAACCAGTATAAAGTCTTGTGTTGTCTGTCTTGATCTTTTATCTCTTATAACTGCTTAAATTGACTTTGTCTTGTGATTTAAACTTGTTTTCTTAAAAAGGCTTTCATCTGTGAGTTATCGTCTGTTAAAACGTTTTCTTCAAAAACGGTTTCTTTTGTTCACATACATAACACACTTTTTATAAAAAGTTTGTGAAAATTTTTATAAATCACAATTCAACCCCCCTTCTTGCGATTTTTGCCTTTACAATGTCGTGTGGGATGGAATTGGCAAGCAAAACAATGAAACTTGAAGACATATTAGAAGGGTAAAGTTGTTGGACGCGCGTGATGAGAATGGAAAGTCATGGCTTTTTAAAATAGTTAATTTTAACATAGTGGTGGCAAAAACCACCACTATAATAATTTTATTTTATTAAGTTTTAAAAACACACACCAGTAACCAATAATTGTAAAATTTTCTTGAAACAATAAGCAATTTGCTACAAAACTTTGAGGGCTTTTGATTGCCTCTAAGAGACATAGAGAAGCCTCCAAATGATTTTAGAAATCATTAGAAAATGAGTGACAGTTTGAGCATGAAAACGAACTTTGTTTTTGGCAAAGGGGTCATAATAATGAAACACTAAATTCTCCAGATTAAGGCTGTGAAACATTTTAAGTTTTTTGATATGTTACTCGCATAACATGAGGAACAATAACCCCTAAAGCAATTTTTATGAAATGAATAAAAAATCATGGAGAAAATAGGAAACAAAATCACGCAAATGTAAAAATGCTTTCAATAGAGTTGATTTCCAAATTCTCTCACGATGGTGAATGAAAAGCAGACATTGAGGGTGAGCTTTGTTCGAATGTTAATGCTTTACAAAAGCCTTGAATCAATTTTCTAAAAAGTTGCTTCATTTGTGAGTAATTGAATTTGTAGAAGTTGAGGGTTCTTAGGAGGTTCGCGAATAGTGAAGGTTAAAAACCATCATTATGTTAAAATTAATTATTTTAAACATAAAACACCAATGATGTTATTGTTAACTCGATGAAGGGTAACATTGACTCAAATTTGAAAGATAAAGAACAAAAATGAATCTTTTGAAAGATAAATAACTAGAATGAATTATACTAAAAAAAATAAAGGACCAAAAATATAATTTAGCCATTTAATCACTATTTTGCCCCTTCAAACCAATTTCTTATTTCAATCTTTTCGACTAGTTGGTTTTCTATAATCACGTTGGTTTCCTATTTTGCCCTTACATTTACTTTAATTTTGTTTATTTTTCTTTACAAAAGTGATTCAAGTAATCTTTTATGTAAAGAAAGCAACCCTAAATGGTCCCTTAAAAAATAATGTTTTTTTCTTTTAAAAAAAACTGATATTAACGAGATGTTTGTAACACTTGGTATGTACCAAGGAGTCAAAACTGTGAGTAACTACTATGGTACTAACCGAGGTTAGTAAACCCTTGGTAAGTATTGGGGTTTTGAAATTGTGGGTAATGCATTTAATGAGGTTTAAACCGTGGGTAAGGCCAAAAGTAACCCCTTTTAATCCATATTTTTTGTAGTGTGTGTTTTGCATTGGTTCATTTAGTAATCGATTTAGAAAAAAAAAAATAGATTGATTCTATTAATAGCTGATCTAAAAATATATTTTTACATCAGTTCAATATTTGATATAAAAAGTTCCTACATTCTGTATCCTATCGCCATTATTATTGAAATAAAATACCCTTTAAACTGATTTAGAAAGTCTAAAGTTCAGTAGTGTAGGGTGGGATGAGTATAAGTTCTTTATAAGTATTTTTTAGTTCAAATAATTTTCCTATCTCATATTGGAACACTATTTCCTCTTAAAATTCTATGTACCCAAAGAAAAAAATACCTAGATTTTGTTGTATTTTTTTTTACTTAATCTCACAATGCCATATTGAGATCTTTCCAAAGAAAGATTAATTATACTAAAGGATATTGGATGTAATTTAAAAAATTTACATTCTCATTTTTACACCCATTTTAAATATTTTTCTCCTTTTTTATTATATTATCCTTCATATTTAATATTTTCTTCAATTCATTTTTTCTATCCCCTCGTGAATGTCAAAAGAAAATAATTTTAATATTTGCCAAGCTACAATAGGTGTGCATTGTTCCCCTTAGACACAAATTTTATTAAATTAATTAATAAATCATTTAACCAATTATAGTGAGTACCTATTTGATAAGAATAATATTTTTCTCTCTCTAATGTGCCTATATAAGTTTAATTTCTAGTCACTGCTTACTGACCACATGAATTGAACTCTTGTTCATGCCCCACTTGCTCACCCTATGACCAAATTGATTTGTTTGTGGGACCTAAACTACAAAAATTCAAAACAATTACTAGCTTAATCTTGTCTGTTTGGTATCTTTTTGATAGCCTACTTCCTATCCCTATGACTAAATCTGATCTGTTTGTGGGACCCTAACCACAAAAATTCAAAACAATTATAAGAGCTCAGTCTTATCTATTTAGTATCTTGTTCATACCTCACTTGTTCACCCTATGACCAAATCTGATCTGTTTGTGGGACCCAACTACCAAAAATCAAAACAATTGCAAGCTCAGTCTTTTTTGTTTGGTATCTTGTTCATACCCCACATGCTCATTCTATGACCAAATCTGATCTGTTTGTGGGACCCTAACTACAAAAATTCCAAACAATCTTGTCTGTTTTGTATCTTGTTCATACCCCACTTACTCTTCCTATGACCAAATCTGATATGTTTGTGAGATCTCAGACTAGAAAAATTAAAAAAAGAAAAAAATTTAAGACCAATATTTTTCGTTTTGAGACTTGAGTATAAATATAGACATAAAGAGTTACTCTCACACTCATGAAAAGAGGCATTGATCGTTGTTGGCACATAAAGAGTGAAAAAAAGCATGAACTATGCAAGCACAATGTAGTTTTTCTTAAGAGAACTCATGGTTCTCCTTTTCCCTTAATTTTTGAATGTAAATGCAGAGTATTTTTTGTTGGAACTTTTAGAAGATTAATGAACATTAATGTTCATGAACAAGAAGAAAAAGATGAACCTGATGTGGATGATGTTGGTAGTCATAATGTCAAAGTGGATGGCGGTTAATGTCCGTGATTGGTTTGAACAAGAAATTTTTTTTGATGTCAAATCGTGCTAGGCTTTAAACAGGTATATATAATATAACTTCATTTCTTGCATGCATCAATCTTCGCTACCCACATTTCTTATCCAATTTTTGTTTGATAACTTATACTGAATTTCATATTTCAGTGTGGAGTTTCAAGTGGAAGTGAGTTCTAAAATCTAACCATTATTTCTATAAAAAAAAGTTTGGAAAGGTATGTTAAATTTCTTGGTGTTGGTTTTGTGACACCATACTTTAGTGTGTTTATAGTGGAATTAATTTCAAGAATTTTTTTATTTTGAATTTCACTTCAATTTGAAGTCTTAATGTCTTTCCATTGTTTGATTCTAAATGATAGTGTTGGAGACATTGAATCAAAATCCACTTTGGGTTCTGCCATTCAACTAAAAGATAAAGACTACTAGCATATTGAAAGCCAAACACCATGAAGTTAAATTATATATACCTATTTAATGCCAAGCACCATTTGACTTTGGAATGAATTTCTTGCTCAAACCATTCACGGACACTGACCGCATCCACTTCGACATTATGACCACCAACTTTATCCCCATCAGGTTCATCTTCTTTTTGTTCATGAACATTAACATTCATGTAATCTTCTAAAAGTACAAGCTCAAAATATTCCACAATTACATTCACTAATGATGGGTAAAAGAGAACCATAAGTGCTCCAAGGAACGACCACATTATGCTCACAGGTTCCATGCTTGATAAACCATATTTTGTGCATGCTAGGATAAGAGCTTTAGCCTTGTTTTGTTTTGTTTCTTGTACTTTTTATTGACAAAACTCACATTTTTGTTTCAAGTGTGTAACAATCAGGTGCTCAAGAGGATAAAAGTGAAAATAGCTCAAAAGATGACCACTTGAAGACTAAAAGAGCAATTTTGAAGAGCACGACCATGCTGGGTATTTAGCATGGTCATGCTAAGCATGTCAAGGGGTCCAAGGCTCTCGAGAAGGAGCACGATCGTGCTATGTTCAGCACGGTCATGCTGCAATTATCATAAAATGAGGGTTTGCGTCAACTTTCCGAGCACGGTCGTGCTGCCCTATAGCACGGTCGTGATGATCAGAGGAGGCACCTAAAGAATTCAAATTTTGAATTGGCCACCCATTTAGCAAGGTCATTATGAACCCTATGACCCAGCCTTGTAATTTTGTTATAAATAGAAAACAGGAAGCCAAACTTTAGATATCTTTTACTCTGTGTTTGAAAATAAAACTTTCTGAGAGAGTTAATGACTCTGAGAGGGACTTAGGCTAAGAATGTGAGGAACTTCACGGGACCTCTAACTTGTAAAGTTTTTACTTTCTTTTGTTTTTTATGGCTTTGATTGAAATTCTGTGCTTTCCTGTATCTATGGCTAGCTAGAATTTCTCAACTAGGGTTGTGATGTAGACTTTGTGTGTAATTCCCAAGTTCCATATTTTAATTGAATCTCCTGTGTTATTTAGTCAATTAAACTATTTCATTATTTTAATTTTTGCTTGGAATTGACTAGTCCTTGCCTTAGTCATTTAATTGTTCATGACCCATAACCTTTAATGGACCAACTATAAGACAATTAGGTATAGAGAACAATGCATGATCAATCGTGTGATTTAAACCTCTAATAAGATTAATTTATTTTAATCACTTTCTCTGTGCTTAGTTCCTTTTCCCAATTTGAACCCTACATGATCAATTAGGTTTTAAATTAGGGGAAAGATTATTAATAGCAAATGAAAAATTTCTGTTAATAAAAATTAGAGGGATGATTAAAAATTGAAGTTTAATTTAGAATTAAGTTAGAATAGGAATTTGGGGATAATTACGAGCATTGTTGAAATCACCACCCTAGGTTTTCCTTGCCTGTTAATCTCCTAAATTATCATTGTCTGTTCTTTGGATTTGTTTTTTGCAAAGTAATTGAGAAACATCTTTCTCAAAACAACCTTTAAAACTAAACTCGCTTAGGCTACTTGTAGAATTTAATTGTTTTGAAACCAACTCTAATCCTTTGGGTATGATATCTAGACTAAATGTCCATTATTACTACCACGTAGGGCACACTTGCCCTTAAGCGCATTCTAAACGCATCAATGCTCTTTCTCACTCTCTCTATGCCAACAACGATAAATGCTTATTCTCGCAAGTGTGAGAGTCACTCTCCGTGTTTGTATTTGTACTCAAGTCTCAAAATGGGCAAGATCGAGCTTGTAATTGTTTTGAATTTTTGTATTTAGGGACCCACAACTAGATGATATTTTCTCATAGGCTGAGCTAGTGGGGTGTGAATAGGATTTCAATTCTCGTGATTATTATGTAGTTTACTAAAAATTAAGTTTATATAGGTAAGTTAGAGAGAAATATATTATTCTTATCAAACGTGTGCTCATCACTATAATCAGTTAAATGATTCACTAATTATATTTATTAAAAATTGAGTCTTTCTCTTTCAAACATGATTACATCATTTTACTCATCAAGAGAGCTAAATCTCAATAAGAGTTATTTAGTATTTTACGAGGTTAGGACAAACACGATTTGAGTTCAAATTTAGAGCCTTTTTCCTAGTGAATACTTGCAATATAACATAAGTGAAGTTTTGATATTCTTATTGTGATCAAGTTCTTCAATCTAATGATGACATAAAGATGCTTTTAATAATAAATAATCTCTATTAAATAGTTTTTATAGAATTTTAAATCATTATTTATATGTCATTATATTAATAAATTTTTTCATGGAAAGAATACAAAGTATATATGCATTTGTTCCCTTAGACTTTTATTTTATTTGATTCGTAGGAACACAGGTACCAGGGGATTTACAACAACTCGTGCACCCTATTCAACCAACTGAGTTAGACCCCTTTTGTTCCCTTATACTTTTAATTAGGTGGTTTTATCAAGTGGATAGAAATCATGAATACTACATTTATTGTAGACCTAACAAATATTAAAATTACTCTTTTTCACATTCAACTAGGGTAGAAAAAATGAAATATGGAAAATATTAAATTTGAGGGATAATATTATATAAAGGAGAATGCATGAGGTCATAGTGGTTGGGGGTTGGGGTATAATGCATGAGGTTATAGGTTTGAACATTAGTGTGACTATTGTACATAAAAAAATTATATAAAGGAGAAAAATGAAAATGAAAATGTAATTTTTTTTTTAAATTGCAACTATATTTCACTATAAAATGAAAATGTAATATTTTCTTTAAAATGATCTTAATGGTGAATTGTGAGATTAAGTGAAAATTTACAAAAAAATCTAAGTAATTTTTTTCCTCTGGTATACAAAATTTTAAGAAGAGAAAATAATGTTTCAGTATAATGTAGGAAAAAATTTTGAACTCAAAAAGTACATCTAAAGAACTTATGTTTATCTTACCTTAAAAGTGATTGAGGAATGAATCTATAATGTGTTATATAGTTATTGTTGAGACAAAGTCTCTACAGGAACTAAATGTTTTAATGATGACAAACCACTATGAAGCAAAGATCGAAGTGACTGAACTTAGCTACTAATGTTTTCTTTAAGTGTTCTTATAAAGACAAGACACATTCAGAAGCATAGCACAAGTGTGAGGCATCAGCCTACAGTGGAAGCTTCTCCATGACATAGATTTTGCAAAAGCTGGAAAGGCAGTCATGTTTTTTGAGTCAAAGTGCAGATATTAGTATCTATATATGATCAGAGGCATGATGTTAGGGATAGTTTGAGTCAAGGGATAGATATCAGCAGCTACACATGACTTGGGGATCATCAGAAGTTGCATTGCAATTGGAAAGTGAAGATAGACGTGTCTCGCACTCCAAAAGCACACACCAGTTAGAAATGCATTAGTGCTTGGACAACACTGATCCTGATGTTGTTGATCTTTATGATCCTTGACAAAGTCCAAGTCATAGGAACTTAAAGGAAACAATTGTCCTAGCCGAAAAAGAACCAACAACCAATAGTAAAAGAGAGATTGTCAAAGCAGTAACAAAATTTCTCCAAAAGACTTGCTGAAGAAACAATCTCCAGAAAACTTCCCATGATTCAAAATTTAAATTCATGAGGAAGCCACTAAGATCACAACTAGCATCAACGGATCTATCTCAACGGATCCTTGAACAACTATATGAGCTGCAAGTTGGCTGACAGTGGAACAAGAGCAGATATGAAGAAGAAAACTCAATAGAGTTGTATGGTAGAGGTTGAATTAGGCAAAATAACTACCTACAGGAACATGGACAACTCATGCAACGTTTGAATTCAACCTCCAACGGCCACAAACAGCTAGCTCCTGATCAAGTCTATAAATTGATCAAATCCAAAGGAGCAAATCGCAAGGAAGATTGCCAAAGTAGAGGGTAAAGGTCAGTTGACAAACCCCCTATTTGAAGGGACTTCCTTAGCCGAAAACACTCTAAGTGAAAGCCATTAGTGCCTAAATCAAAAGTGTTTCATCCACCTTTCCCTTGGTGTGAAGGGACCACAACAATTTGCTGTGTGTAGCCAGTAGCAGTTGCTACTAAAGAAAGCTTAGGAGAGTAGTCAGGTGATTACTACTTCTGAAGTTTAAGGAGCACAGTGTGTTGCTGTGTGGGTGTCCAGTAGCAGTTGCTACTGAAGAAAGCTTAGGAGAGTAGTCAGGTGATTACTATTTCTGAAGTTCTGGGAGCACTGCGTGTTGCTGTGTGGGTGTCCAGTAACAGTTGCTACTAAAGAGAACTAAGGAGAACAATCAGGTGACTGTGGCTTATTAGGTTCTTGAAGCACAACGTGTTGCTGTGTGTGTGTCTTATAGCAGTTGTTGCTGAAGAGAATTAAGGGGAGCAGCTAGGTGACTGTGGCTTCTTAGGTTCTGGGAACACAGCAGGTTGTTGTGTGTGCCTAGTAGTAGTTGCTACTAAGGGTGAAGCCTAGAGAGGCTTTTTGAAAGAATACTTGGGTGTGAGCCTGTGGAGGCTTCAGGAAAGAAAGAATATCACAGTTGTAGGAGCCTGTGGAGGCTTCCGGGAAGAGAGAATACCATAGGGTGCTTGGTTTTAGTGCAAATCCTACAAGTGTAGGGACTGGACGTAGCCCGAGTAGGGTGAATCAATATGAATCCTTGGTGTGTTGTTTCCTTTCCTTACTGCTTGTTGATTTTAATAGTTGTTGTGTGCTTAAAGATAGTTTCTACAAAAGCCTATTTTGAAAACTTAAACTTGATCCTTGATCAAGAGGTTTTTATAAAACAGTTTTATTATTCAGAAGCAACCCCTACTCTGAGCCATCAAAGAAAATTCAGAAATTGTAGTTAACAAATTCTGTATTATTTGTGAGTAGGTTTTGAAGGAGTAACTAACAAGTTTACTTGGTGATTTGTCATAGAACTTATCAGTTTATCCAAGTACTTGTAAGGAAATGGGTTACTCCTATTAGTCTTCTATTTCTCTTAGCAGAAAAGCTAGAGAAGTAAATTAGAAGCTAGTATGCTTGTGCAAAAATTAGTCAGATCAGAAAAGGGTCGCTATTCAACCCCCTTTTAGTGACTAACTGATTCACTTTAGTTATATGTTTGAGTATATGTTGAAACTTTTTTTTAGAATAGTATATATCGAAACTTATGTTGTGTTTGGTAGAGAGGTGTGAAAAAGAATGAAAGTGTGAGGAATGAAAAAAATGAAAAGAGATGAAATAAAGTTGAAAGAGAGTGGAAAGTAAGGTTGTTTGGTTGAGATAAAAGAAATGAAATATTTGAATTAAAGATGTTAGGTAAGTAAGAAAAGAAAAAAAAAAGAATTTAATGGTTAACCAATTTCCCATTTTACCTCGACACAAAAAAAAAAAAATTCACAACCAAGTAATATGAAAACTTTTTTTTTTTTTTTTAAAAATTAAAGGCATATAATCAATTATGCCATTTGCATAACTGATTATATCCCTCATTTAACTTTTTTAATTGAATTGAAGGCATATAATCGATTATGTAAATGACATAATCGATTATATACCAAAAGCAGAGGTGACCTAAAAGCTATTTTAATAAAAGGTGGCACATAATCAATTATGTGTTTAGCATAATTGATTGTGTTCTACATTTGCAACATGTTTTCATGCTTCAGTAGACACGGGATGCAACGAGTTTCACGAGGGGCTTTGAGGTTAATTTCTACAACAAAAATGAGCTTCTCCAATGTTGCTTTTATTGTTAAATTCACAACATTTCACCTCTTTTTGTGATGAAAGATAAACTGTGTAAGGCCTACTAATTTTTTAAAACTTTCAGCTTACTTTCACTCCTAACAAACAACTTCCACTTTTATCTTTCATTCCTTTTCACTACTTTCGGCCTTCCCCCTCTTTCATTCATTGGTTCCAAACACAATGTTAATATTGATAATTTGACTAGTTCCATTTTGTACTCTAGTTGCTAAAGGAATCCTTCTCACTAATAGTGGTTAATATTAGACAATTAATTGCTATCTTTGTTTACCAATTTATATGCATGAGAAAGTTATGGTGATTTTCAATATTTCTCCTCTTTCAAAGGAAAGGTGTAAAATCAACATAATACTTTGACAAGTTTTGCATTTTTTTTAGTCATTTACAAATGTTGTAATCAAGTGTATTAGGTGAGACTGGTATAATTCTAGTTTCTCAAGATTTGTTTGGAAGCACAACAACATAGCAAACTATAGAGAGAAGATATCACATTCATAATTTATCTCAATGTAGTGGCACGTAATGTAGTTGTGAATTATCACATTAATTCATATTCTTTGTTTAGCACCCAAATAGCTAGGTGTTGTTGATTGGAGTAGAATTTTTGGCTAATTTAATGATGCTATGCAGAGTGATAGTGATGATCTTCTCTGATTGTACGTCACTTAGGATTTAAAGTATAAAGCGAAATGTGGAGGTCTAAAAATGTATGGTAATGTTTAAGAAGTTATAATATTCATACAATTTTGTTTATAACTTTTGTAATTTTTTTTGGAAATATGTTTTTAGTCTTTTAAATTTGGGGTAAGTTTATTTTAGGTCCTCCAAAGTTAAAATTAGTCTTTTTAGTTCCTATAATGTAATTTGAAAAAGCATGTTTTAGTCCCTCTGTCCAAATGTCATTAGAGATCACACTTACGTAATTAACGGATTACAAGTTGCTTACATGGTAACCCACTTTGATTTTGCATCTCATTAACAAACACCCTACCACTACATGTGTGTTTTTCTTTCAAAGTATTTATTTTGATATCATTTGGACAGAAGGAGTCCTAATAGCGAGATTAAAACATGTTTTGCTTTTTTCAATTACATGGATTAAAAAGATCAATTTTTAATTTGGAGGACCAAAAACAAACTTACTCTAAATTTGAGGGACTAAAATAATTATTATGAATTGAAATTATTTTTTTATAATTAATTTCAAAAATTTAATATTTATTTAAGTATTTTTAACTAAAATTCATATTAAATTCATTTTAGTTCAATAAATTCTCAAATTTTCATGGAAATTATCCTTTTATGTATTTAATCCAAAAATGATAATTTGAGATGTAATAGTCATTTTTACAATTTTGGATCCCGACTTGGAATAATTATTAAAAATCACCATTAAGTAACTCTCAAAATTTTGATTTCAATGAGATATATCAAAAATTTGAGATTCTTTATAGATTTTCCAGTATAAATTCTGGAAATAAAAAAAATAAAATGTTCTAAAAGTTGGGATGCTATAGCTTGCAAACAAAGAAACTCACTATTAGATGAGATGTTGAAGTTGATGAAAATGCTGCTTGGAATTGGGAAGAAGATAAAGTTGAGAAAAGAAACATTATCGTTCTAGTGCAACAACCTCAAGAAAGAGTTGAAGAAGTAGTGGGAGATTCAAGTTTACTTCATACTACAAGAAAATGGGAAAATTGCGGCACTTGGTTAACGACAGTTTGTTAGTAACCGCCGTCGCTTGACATCGGCACGGTTATTACAACGGTTTTTAACAACTGCCACAAGGTTTTTTACATATCCCGGTTCAGACTTTTACTCACCCGCCTTTGCCAAATCTAAAAAGTTTCCCAAGTTTCTCTAATAAGCCGACACTTCCTAATCTACACACCCTTCCTCTTCTCACAAAACCCTAAATCCCTCTTTCTCCCTTTTCTCTCTCATTCTCCCCTGTTCCCTTCTCTTTGTTTTTGCTCCTCCGTCGTTGACAGCATTGATGGCACCAACAAGGATGAATGGCAAGGAGGAGGAGTTGACACCAGTGGCTACATATTGACGACGAGAATGGAATTTCGGCTACTGGCGTCGACGCTGTGTAAGGGACCTAGCTTGGGATCCGAGTTGGGTTAGAGTTTCGTGCTGAGGTGTCTGAGTTGGTGACTCAATTAGAAGCGATGAACACTACCTGATCCTTCTAGGATAGATTTCATGCCTATAGATGCAAGAAATAGAGGGCATTGCTAAGCATTGAACGTCACAGCCGGTGCATAAAAAATCTATTAACACATTTGGGAAGAGAATTTCGCAGTATGAAGGCATGGAAAGGTTAATTCAATCACGCTCCTTTTGGTTTTGAGACTTTCTTCATTTGTGTAACTTTTACTGAAATTTCCTAGGTTGTGGTTGAAGCAAAAGGAAGACAAAGTTGCTGCTTTGCCAAAGATGCAGGCTGAAGTTGAGAAGGAGATGGGATCTGTGCAAGGTGCCTCCTTTTTCCACTTTCCTTCTTTCTTTTGCGTTTAAACTCATTTGTTAATTTGGTACTTTTTCAATTCTGTAAATATTATTTTAATAAGTTATCAACTTTATTTTTTTATAATATTTGTGAATGATCTATATATTTGATATAAGTTATATTGAATTGGATGTGCACTATGTGGCAATTAGCTCTAGTTTGTTTGTTTTGCATTATTGTTATAGGTCCTAATTCTTCCTATTAGTGAATTTTTAGTTAATAACCTACAAAAATTAGGATTTGGTGTGTTGCTTGGTAATGCATTGTGCGTCGTGCACTCTATTATGTTGTCTTAGCCTCAGTGAGTTAATATTATGTTGTCGTAGAAGTGCACTCTATTATGTAGTATTTAAGTTCTTAGTCTAACCATGATAATGCCTTTTATTGCTAGGAAATGCCCTTGATATTTCCAAGTAAATAAGGCGGCGTTTACTTAGCCTATTTTCTGTTTTCATTTTCAATAAAAATAGAAAACAAGAGTGAAAATATGTTTGTTTAAGTTTTAGAAAACATTTTCTTAGGAAACATTTTTAAAAAGGTGCTTAAAAATGAAAACAACAAAAAGACGTTTTCACGTTTTCAACGAAAATGAGAAGAGCAAATTGAAAACGCGGTGGCATGGATTGTAATTACAAACATATAGTGTTTTGTTTTGTCAGGTGAATTTGTGTTAGGCAGCTTCGTCCCAAATCTTCTCTACCAGCTTCGCTTTAATCCCCGCACCGTTGCCAGCGACATCTTCGTCCACCCCTGCAACACCTGCTCCGACGACCAAGCCTCCTGCAGCGTCTCCTCCGGCGGCGACTCCTTCGATTGCAACCACATTGAGCTCCCCGTTGGCACTAGTTCCGGTGAGCTCGCCCCCGCAGCCCTGCGCCTGTTCCAATAACTGCCCCAGTGAGTTTTCCTCCTGTGGCGGTGCCGACCAACCGAAGTGCGAGTGAACGACGGTGTTATTATAGTGGTAGAGGGACTCATATGTTTGGTGACGTGGACAACTGTCCACGGGTAATGCAATAGTCGAAATTTACCAAACAAGATAGATAATTAGAATTAGTTATAATATATAACTTTTTATTTGCAAAATGTTCATTAATGTAAATGAATTAGTATAATTTTTTAATATCGTCAATCATGTTTCATCTTCTATAAATTTATTTATTAATATATAATTTTTATTTGCAAAATGTTTATTAATAAATTTTTTATAAATATATTATTATTTTAAATTATATACACAAAATGTTTTATAATTTTTTTTTATGAAAATTGATTAAACCAAACGTATTTTCAATGTTTTCATTTTTAGAAAATAGAAATCAAAATAAACATATTTTCTAAATCTTAAAAATTGAAAAATGAAAATAGTTTTCAGAAAATAAAAATAGAAAATGTTTCCTCGAACCAAACTCCCTAAATATTTTTGTTTTAGTTTGTTAGATTGTCTAAACATCAACGATTGAAACTTGAGATAAGATGATCCTGTTAAATAGATATTATAGGATAATTGTAAGAAAGTTCATTTTTTTGTCTTTGTACTTTAAATTGGGCTATTTTGTTCACTTTTATATCTCATGTCCTCTCTCTTTCAAGTGGGCTTCAATTAAAGTCCATTTTAATGTTGAATCTTTCTTTAAATAAAAGAGAACATTGGATTTTGCTATATGTAAATGTTAGCCTTATTAAAAAAACCATTAATTTCGATGCCCAATCTCCAATTGTAAAGGCATGGGCTAGTCTTGTTTTTTTTTTTTGTTACAAGAAAAAGGCAAAAAAAAAGGTCCGGGCTAGTCTATTAAGACTAAAGTGATTTTACATATAGGACCAATATCTTTTTTATTTAATTATTGACTTGAAGTTTTATCCTGATTGTTTTTAGGAATTCTAATGTAATTAATTAAATATCCTTATTGAAATGTGTATATAAATAATGTCATGTTATATATTTATCACTTCTTTTCATATGAGACCCTATAAATTTGAAGTATATAAATATATAATAATTCTACCGTCTACTAAAATTAATTTTTATTAGAAGAATAGAAATTGCAAATATTAAACTCTAGATCATGTTTCCATTGGCAGGTTTATTGATGACGCTTAGAATGAAGGAGTTCTAGTGTCAATATTATTATTAACGACCTATGGTAAAATTGTGATCATATTTCCAGGTAATTTTATTTAGTTCCAAACCTTTGCAATGATGCTAAGTTACTAAGTAGGATATTAAGAGATGTTCCTCATAACTCATAAGCTCAGTTCACTAATTTACTTGCAAAACTTTTTGTAGGTGTTGTAATGGGCGAGGATAGAATGTGCTGGGTTGTTTTTATTTGGCACTGATTTGAAGCATGACAGATATCACTCAAGCTTTAAATATATGTTGGTTATGAGGCATGTAATAGTACCACTTGAAGGCACGTAATTAGAACACACTTGGTTATGATAGTCTTTGTAAATATATGTTTTGTTTTACAGCAGCTTTAAATATATGTTTGTGTTTCCCTTAACTTATTAAACTTTTCGGACCATAATGGAATGGTGTGTAATGATTGAATTAGGTCAATGTTGTGGTGGTTCCTGAACAACACTAGTTTTTTTTTAAATCAACCAAAACATAGCGGTGGTTGTATAAATGCCGTAATATTAAATAATGATGTTTTGGTTTATTATTGCGGCGGTTAGTGAACTACCATAACATTAAATAACAATTTTCTATTTTATTTATTGCGGCGGTTTAAAACCACTGCTAAATTAAAAGAGTTTTTATTTTTCTAAATTGTGGCGGGTGAAACTGCCGCAATTATATATTTTCGGCGGTTTATGAAACCGCCGCAAACAATGCTCCCGACACTTCACACAATGGCGGTTTCAAAACCGCCGTTAAACGCAAATAGTAGTGGTTCAAACCGCCGCAATTGGCTTATATAACCGCCGTAGCTTGCCAGTTTTTTTGTAGTACAAGATTCTTCACTAGTCTACTTCGAGATGAGTAATATCTTTGGTAGATATATATGAAACTTGCAATATGGTTATACTTGAGGCTGGGACAACAAGATGGGCTACCATAATATACTTTGACAACAAGTTAGCAATAGCAAAGGCGAATAATCTAGTTCATCACAATAGAACAAAGCACATAGCTAATATCACCTTATTAGAGAAGTAGAGGCAACTAAACAAATCTAGCTTAAATACTACAAGATAAAAGATCAAGTTGCAGACATATTTACGAAGGCACTACAATGATCAAAAGCAATTGCAGATTATGTTTAGAGATTCCAAAATTTACATTAAGGAGGATTGTCGATAAAATGCTACAAATTTCTAAAAGGCTTAAATATATTTTTGGTTTCTAATAAACTTTCAAATTTTGTTTATGGTCCCTAATAAATTTTTTAAAGTTTTTGGCCTTAATAATTTTTTTGTTTTGTTTTTGGTCTTCAAATTTATTTAGATAACACTTTAAAAAGTGAAATAAAGTGATTTAGATAGCGCTTTAGCGACCAAAAACAAAATAAAAAACTTATTAGGGACCAAAAGGTTAAAAAAATTTAGGCTTAAATATGTTTCAGATCCATGATATATTAGCGAATTTTGCGTTGAGTCCCTATTAAATTTTTGCTTTGTGTTGGATATCCAATAAACTTTTTATTTTGTTTTTGGTCCATAAAGCGCTTTAGATAGCGCTTTAAATTGCTTTAAAAGTGGTTTAGATAGTGCTTTAGGAACAAAAACAAAGTAAAAATTTTATTAGAGACCCAACACAAAGCAAAAATTTAATAAGGACCTAACGCAAAATTCATTAATATATCAGGTACCCAAAACATATTTAAGCCAAAAATTTATTAGGAAACAAAAATAAAATTAAAAATTTATCAAGAACCATAATCATATTAAACCTTTCTAAAAAGGTTTAGAAAAATACTAACTTGAAATGTCTAAAATTATATTAAAGATATGTCTAGAATATTGTAAAGAAAAAAAACTAGAAACTAAGACAGTATGGTAACTCTAGAAAGATATCAAAGTTTATACTAGAACTTTAAAAAACAAAAGAATATTGAGTAAATTAATCTCATACCCTCCTTTTTTTTTTCTTTTGCGAATTATGTTCGACAACTCTTCATTATCTGACATTACTTTTACACCTCTTTATTGTAATGCCATTAACTGACCGTACCATTGACTGACCCCCTTCTTATTATTTTGTTTGTTATAATTTCCATTTTATAATTACATGTTCAATATATTTAGCACACAAATTTCTTTTGATCACTAACGAAGTATATAAATAAATATAAATGTTTTTTAAAATATATAGTAAAATTTAAAATAATTTCTTAAAATAATAATTTAGAAATATTATATGTATTATATTAACATACAGTTAAAATTTTCTATTTTAAAATATATTTTATAAAATAATTTTTAAGAAATAATAAGAATATATATATATGAGTACGCATTAAATTTTGTTATAATTACTTTTTTTAATAATAACTTTTTAATATATATAAATTTAGTTAAAAAGTTATACATCTTTTAAAGCAAAATGGTATGCAAAGGCATCACAATAATGACTAAAATTCCAACCAGGGTAACATCCTAGCCATAATCTATCATTTGCAGTACGCCGTAATATTATTGAAAAAAAGAGGAATACAAAAATCATGGGTAGGCATAGACCATACCCATGAACTATTACTTGAACCTAAAATTGGGAAAAAACATATCTATTACAGAAGAAATCCTCCCATATAAAGCTAGGAATTAAGTCCCACCAAATCAATCCCTGCATACGAGTATCATGAGAGGCAAAATTTATCTGCACAATTGTTGTCTTCTCGGTAAATATGAGAATATCTAATAAGGGGCCGAGTGTTTGTTTCACAGAAATTTCTTTTATTTCCAGGAATATCAAGGTGGGAATGATTATTTTTATGTTTGTTATAAGATTATAAGAAAAGATTCATGGGTATCTTTTATTCCTAGGAAAGATATGTTAACATATTTATACAATTTACATTCCCGTGGGGAAGTGATTCTTGTGTGGTGGGAATGTTATTAATTGTGTAAAAAATCTATTATACCCTCACTACCAATACCCACTACTCCACTACCTTTGATTGCATTACCCACATAACTTCTATTGAAGCCTAATCCATTACCCACGTAACTTATATTGAAGTCTAATCCATCAAAGATATATACCAAATTTGCATTTTAACCAAGATGTGCAAACCAAATTTTTGATTAATTATTAAATATGTTATATTTCATGCAAGTATACTAACAAGCAAATGCAAACCTCACGTGAAAGAAAGAATTCCTATTATAATTTAATAACCGTTGAGTGAGGGGCACAATGTAATTGTGTTTGTGAGTGAGTGATAAGTGAGGACTGGACTGGATTGAGGAGTGAGTATGCTGAGGGCAGTGGCCAAGTCGGTTAAGTACTTAGTTTTTTTTTTTTTTTTCGCGAGCCAGCCCAGCTCACCACGGGTCCAGCTTGGGTGTGAGTTGGGTTCTACGTGGGCCGGGCTAGATTTTCAACATAGCTGAGATGGACAAATTTTTTTCTACCCAACCCGACTCAAACCCATGGTAGGCCAGGTTGGTCCACGGGTTTCAACCCATTTTAACGGCTCTAGCTGCATTTATCTCTTAAGGCTCCTACAAGCTTAGTGATGGATATCCACCATTCATGCTAAGGGATCTTAAATTGCAGTTTGCAACTTTAATCGCATTGTGACCAGAATTGAAAATCTGCTTGGTTGGGTACATACAAAGGTTGAAACATAACATGACTTTGAGCCTTAGTATGACTCATGGGGTTCTATAATTGCATTTCCATGTTCATCTAGGTATGTGTTCTGAGAGGAAGATTGGGATTTTTTTTACCATATTAGTGTAGTTTTTTAAAACTACCAAAGTAGTGTTTTTTTTGTTTTACAAAATTACACAATGATTACGACTTCTGTTTAATATTTTATGTACTGTCTGATACTGATTGATAATTGCCTTATATACTTAATTTGTGCATTATTTATAAGGCAATTAATCTTATTTTCTCCACATTCAGGGTGATGTTTTACTCATTTTAGCTTAGTTTTGTAAATATTAAATTTTTAGTTTAGATATTTAATTTCTTAGGTTGCATCTAATATTTTTTGTCTACTTTTTGTAGAAGTGGAGTGGAAAGTGGAAAAAGCCAACTTTGGTTTAGCTAAGCTAAGGAAGGGAGCTGAAGCTAAATTCTGGCAGCAAGAAATAGGACCTCTGCAAGCTTGGGCTAAATTTGGGAGCTTAGCTAGATTCTGTTTTCGTACTTAGGTTGTTTCACACTTTAGTTGAAGCTAAAAATTCTAGCTGAAGCTAAAAGTCACTTAAAATAGAATCTTTTTGCTCTTATATAAATAGGGGTCTGTCATTTAGAAAAGGGGGGTTCTTCATTTTGGCACGAGTTCACGGTCCTGTCCAGAGGAAAAGCTCCCTTTGGGTTCCATTCTTCATCTTCTTCCTCCCTCCATGTATTTTGAGGCTACCCATGGAAATGGGTAACTAAGTTCTTCCATTGTTGGGGTTAGATGTAACCAAATTTATACTCTCTTGTATCTTTTGATATTTTATATATATATATATATATATATATATATATATATATATATATTCAGTGTTTTGATGTTAGTATTTGCTTCTTTACTTAATGCTTGTTGTGGAATGACCAACCATGGCATGTTTTTGGGACTTGATTGTTGTTGGAAAATGCTTTCATAGTCTTGAACTAAAGCAAAATACCCAATGAACTTTGTATCTAGGAATGGAGCTAAGTTCATCGGTTATCTTGAATCACTAGGCTTAAAGCTAGTTTCTTTCTTAAGTTTTTGAGGAATCGAAACTTAATAACGGAACTAAGACTCTTTTCACCTAAGGGATTAGGGCTAAGAAAGCATTTATTGATTGATTTTAATATCGATTCACAACGGGTATATGTATTATGCGTTCAAGCAAGAAGATAGTGAGTTTTGGTGAAGTCTAACCCCGACAATACTTTTATCATTTGAAAACCCCTTCGTTTTAAGCTTTGTTTCACTATAAAAATAAAAAAAAATAGTATCTTTAACTTTGGTTCTATTTTTAGTATGTTTTAAGTTCCTAAAAATAATTCAAAAGTTAATGGTTTTACCTCTTTCTTGTGATATTTGTTAGCTTAGTTAGTAAATTCGTGAATATTGCCCATTATTACGCAAGTCCCTTGGGAAACGATACTTGGACTTACCAAGATATTACTTGTACGACTTGGTACACTTGCCAAAGGGTTAACAAATTTTTGGCGCCGTTGCCGGGGACTTGGATCTCAATATTAGGCAACTTCACGCTTTTACTATGTTAAGCTCCATTCTTTTATTCTTTCGTGTGTTATGTTTTTATTTTGTTAAGTTTATTGTCTTGTGCTCACTTGTACATTATAGTTCTTGGAATTTCTTTTGCAATAGTATATCAAGGAAGAGGAAAATTGTAGAAAAGCATGCAAGTCAAGAGGTCACTTTATCCACACCTCTTTTGCCATCTATCCAAAAAGAAGAAGAAATCACGACAAAAGAGAAAGAGGTTAATCGACTAAGGAGGACTCTTAATGACTATGCTACCAACACTAGGCCAAGGTATTTCAATACCATTGCTAGGCCTAAGGTGCAAGCTCGTGATATGGAAATAAATCTAGCTCTCATTCACTTGGTGCAGAACAACCAATTTTGGGGATTTGATCATGAAGACCCATATGCTCACTTGACCACTTTTGTGGAAATTTGCAACACAGTGAAGATCTATCAAGTGCATGATGATGTCATCCTAATTAGTCTCTTTCCATTCTCTCTTAATATGAAAGCCAAAGATTGGTTCCGATCATTTCCTCCCAATAGTGACATGACTTGGGATGAGTTAATAGACAAGTTTTTGAATCGATTCTTCCCTCAATCCAAGATCAATCAAAGGAAGGTGGCAATTTTTACCTTTACACAAGGATTGGATGAGCCGTTATGTGGAGCTTGGGAACGGTTCAATAGCTTGTTGAGAGCTTGTCCTCCCCATGGTCTTGATAAGGGAGCACAAATCATTACTTTCTTGGCAGGGTTAAGGCCTCAAACTAAGCTCCTACTTGATGTTTCAGCTGGAAGCAAAATTATGTTGAAGACACTGGACGAAGCTAAGGAGATCATTGAGAATATGACTTTAAATGATTTTGAGGTCCAACATGATAGAGCTCTGGTGCAAAGATGTGCTCTAGAGTTGAATTCCAAATATGCAATCTTTGCTCAAAACAAGCTCCTCAATGAACAACTTGAAGCACTCACCAAGCAAATCTCTAGGATTCCACAACAGCTTCAAAGCCTACAAGTCACTTCATCAAGACCTCAACTAGTTTTAAGTTGTGAAATATGTGGAGGTGCTCATCAAAGTGGACAATGTCTCATGCCATAAGGTTCACAAGAAGAGATCAATTACATGGGGGACCAAAACCGACAAGGGAATTATGGTAGCACTCCTTACTCTAATTCTTTCAATCAAGGGTGGAGGGACATTAACAATTCCAAATGGGAACAAGATGTTGACTCTTCAAGTGGCCCACCTCATCAAAGCCAACAACATCAACCTCCCCATCATAACCATACGTCTATGTTGGAGGAGACTCTTAGTCAATTTATGCAAGTCTCCATCACCAATCAAAAGAACACTGATGCTTCAATTAAGAATTTAGAGATCCAAGTGGGGCAGTTGGCCAAACAACTAGCAGAGATGTCTAAAGGGAGCTTTGTAGCCAACATGAAAACTAATCCCAAGGAGCATTGTAATGCAATTATTACAAGGAGAGAGTTGGTGGTTGATGGTTTGAGTGGAAAGAAAAATGAAAAAGAAAAGGTGATTGAAAAAGAGAGTGAAATGAGCAGAGAGAAAAATGAGAGTGAAAAGGTTGTTGATGAGAGAAAATATGAGAATGAGAACAAAGGTGAGAAAAAGATTGAGGGTTGTGGAAAAAGTGAGAAAAATGAGAAGAGTGAAAAGAAATATGAGGGTGAGGGTGAGAAGTTGGTAATGAAGCGTAGTGGAGAGATGAAAGTCAAGAGCCAACTTGCCAAGGAAGAGAAGAAAATCCTAAAGAACTCTCCCATCAAGGAGCTTCCTTATCCTCATGCTCCAACCAGGAAAGACAAGGAGAAGCAATTTACACGACTGGTAGCAATATTCAAGCACTTGCATATCTCATTTCCTCTTGCAAAGCCTCTTAATGATGCAATTGAAGCCCTTAATAAGGAGGATGTGTTCTTTTTGACATTCATGCCACCCTAAGCCACATCAAACGTCAAGCTAGTGACGTTAAAGAAGCGCTTTCTGGGAGGCAACCCAGCTCTCTTTCCCTTTTGATTAGTGCATTCTCACTGTCTTTATTAATTTTAGTTAGTGTTGTTAATGTTGATGTTTCATGTTTTGATCCCTTGTGTTTTGTTTGATACATTAAGTATATATGTGTGTTTGTGAATTTGTGAACATTTTGTTCCTATGCATGAAGTGTTGTTTGTACTTTTTTTTTTTTACTTAATTTGGCTTTTAACATCATTCATAAGAAAATTTGTGCAACAAAAATTTTAGTTAAAGCTAAATTTTCAAGCTACAACTAGTTTTATAGCATTTAATGCAGTGGTTACAATGATCATCAATGTTGTAGATTTAGCTTAAGCTAAAATTTGTAGCTTAAAGTTGTTTTTCTTTAATTTCTCACTGTCGAATTTTAGCTTCAACTAAAATCTTTAGCTTCAGCTAAGTTACCCCTGGAAGCATCACACTTTTATCATGTAATTATTTTAGCTTAAGCTACATTTTTTAGCTTTGGTTAAATTTTTTTCAAAAATTCAACTGTCCATTTTTAGCTTAAGCTACATTTTTTAGCTTCAAGATAAAATGTTTCTCTAAAAAATAAAAAATAAAAACTCTATCTTAATTTTAGCTTAAGCTTGAATCTATAGCTTTAACTAAAATCCACTTATTCCAAATTCCCTTTTTCCCATAATTAAGTCTAGATACATTCTCTCTCTTCCACTTTCTTTTTTTTTCTTTCCCAAATCTAATATGTGCTTTTTTTCTTTTACCCAAACCACTTATTCTCTCTCTTCCATTTCTAATTCTCACTACCATCTTCTTCATCTCCAAGCTCTTCCAAGAACACAACTCCATTGATCCTCTCTTTTCTACATCTATTCACACTCTTCATTCCTTCTTTCTCTTTCGTCCGCCACGTAAGCTTCTCCATCATCTTCCTTGTTCTTTTCCATTTTCAAATGCATCAAGAAAGAAGTTTTTTGTTGTGGGCTCTTGATTTTGTTGTTTTATTGTTTGTTTTTGTTCATGAACTTGTGCATTTTGTTGTTTTATTGTTTCCTTGTCTTTTTATTTGTATTAACATTGAACACTTAGTGGGTTTTGACTCTTATTTGTTTATGTTTTGATGCAAAGGTGGATCTTATATGTTTAGGGATGTTTTTGCTCTATTTTTGTTTCTGTTGCTCTGGGTACTAGATTCTTGCAAGTGTACCTTGTTTTCCCCCTTTTTCTCTTTGTCTTTTGGGACCACTTGCTTTTACAATTTTAGCTTAGCCACAGAATTTAGCTTTAAGCTAAAATTTTGGGCTAAGTGAGATTGTCCTTTTCTGTTGCTTTTATTTTATTCTCTTATGCATTTGCATTTGTGTTTAGAGTAGTTTCATTCCTTGTGATGTTTAGTCATGCCAATGTTTAGTGTTTAGGTTCCATGTCTCTCCTTTCATTAGATTTATACATTTTTTTTCTCTTGTATTAGTAACTCATCCTTATTGTTGTTATGTCATTGTGTTGTTTATTTGTTTTTCAAAATGACACTTCCAAGACTTGCTCAAAAAGTTGTTGCTAGAAAGAAAAAGAGGGTCCTTCAAAGGGGTCAATCATCTAAGGCCCAACCTCAACCTCAAGTTAAGGACCCCATTTAAGAGGAATAACAACCTTAATCTCTACCGCCTAGCCGTCTGGAGTTTGATGATTATATACCTGGCCTGGGGACCAGTCCTTTTTCATGGGGGGTGATGGCCCTATTGGAGTTGCAGAGAAGCTAAAGATGAGGAGGTCGGTGATAATGGTGTTGGTGTTGGTAGAGATAAGGAGCAAGAGACTATTTTGCAGACCCATGCCTTTTGACTTAGTTTATTTTCTTGTCCTTTTAGTTTCTTTTTAGTACTTTTTGCATGGTTTGCTTTAGTATTTTGTGAGAACTGTTAGTTTGTTTGTTTTTTATGTTCATATTTTGCTTGCTTTGGCATGTTTAGTTGTTTTAGTATCTTTATTTTAATATTTAGTATCTTATTTTGTGTTTTTTTTTAAAAATTGCTTTTTTGTCGTTGATGTTTATGTGGGTTGAGAAAAGTTCTATCGTTGCATTATTCATGTATGTTTCCTAGCACATTCATTGAGAAAATGTGATTGCAAACCTTTGATAAGCAGTGATGCTTGTGGTTGCACACATGGTTAGTATAGCTTGGATGCATGTTGCTATTTCAAGAATACAATGTGTGTGGCATGATGTTATTGAGAATCTTTGAATGCTTTGAAATAGACACCGTGAGTTGTGTTTCATTGTTGAGGATAGTGAGTGCCACCATTGGGGCATCATGCTTGGTTTTGCTTGATTCTCTTGTTGAAATTGGTTTGCATGCTTGTTGAGATAGGATCAAGGCATTTTGTTCTATAATTTTGAGCCTTTGAACCAAATAGCTAACCCAATTTTGTTATCCATTGCATACCCCTTTGACCCTTAAAATGAATTAATTTCTTTCTTGATTGAACCCAAAAGCCTAAAAGAAAAACAAGCACTTTCCTCACCTTAGGTATAGGAGAGCATTTGTATTTTGTGGGTTTGAAAGCAAGTTTGGGGGTGTCTATGGGAACAAGTGGGAATTCTTTGTGGGCAACTTTTCAGGCTAAAAGAAAAGTATCACACTTTGTATATAGTGCAGTTCTTTGTATTTTTTTTTATTGTTTGTGATGTTTAAGTAAAAAAAAGTGTAAAAAAAAAAAAGAAAGAAAGAAAAAAAGAAAGAAAGAAAAAAAGAAAGAAAAAGAAGATTAAGAAAAGTAAAGAAAATAAAAGTGTGATTCTTGCAATTTGATTGAACATAGTTGGGAAATGTGAGAATTTGGGATTTCTTTATTTTGTGAGAAAAATGGGAGTGAGTGAGTTGAGGACTTAAAATATAAATGCTCTCCTTGTATCTTGGTGTTCTTTTGTTTATCTAGAAAAAACCAAAGTTCTTGCAAAGCCCAACCACATTACAAGCCTTGAAAAGACCTTGTGATCTCAATTTTTGTGTATTACTTGTGTTTCATTTGAGAAGAATTGCAAAACTAAAGTGTGGAGTTTCCATTGTGTGATTGAGAGATTCAAACACTCATTTGTGCTTTGAGGAATGAGAGAAACACTTGAAACTGTGAGAGTCAACCATTTTTGGATTTTGTCAATGAAGGATTGCCATGCTTGTTGTTTTCTTTAAGATCTTGGTATTTGCATCCTTGTTATGGTCTCATTTTGTGGGCACCAAAGTTGAGATTTACATAATTGGTTTAGCTCTTGACTAGTTTTGAATTGGAAATACTTGTATGGATGCGTAGGGTGTGATTAATCTCAACCATTGTTGTGTGTTGTGTTTCAGTGTTGCTTATTTTTAATTTAGTTTGGTTTAGTTGTTGCTTTTATGTTGCTTTTGCTTGAGGACAAACAAAGCTCTAAGTTTGGGGGAGTTTGATAATTGCCTTAAATACTTAATTTGTGCATTATTTATAAGGCAATTAATCTTATTTTCTCCACATTTAGGGCGATGTTTTACTCATTTTAGCTTAGTTTTGTAAATATTAAATTTTTAGTTTAGATATTTAATTTCTTAGGTTGCATCTAATATTTTTTGTCTACTTTTTGTAGAAGTGGAGTGGAAAGTGGAAAAACCTTAGAGCCATTTTGTAGAAAAAGCCAACTTTGGTTTAGCTAAGCTAAGGAAGGGAGCTGAAGCTAAATTCTGGTAGCAAGAAATAGGACCTCTGCAAGCTTGGGCTAAATTTGGGAGCTTAGCTAGATTCTGTTTTCGTACTTAGGTTGTTTCACACTTTAGTTGAAGCTAAAAATTCTAGCTGAAGCTAAAAGTCACTTAAAATAGAATCTTTTTGCTCTTATATAAATAGGGGTTCTGTCATTTAGAAAAGGGGGGTTCTTCATTTTGGCACGAGTTCACGGTCCTGTCCAGAGGAAAAGCTCCCTTTGGGTTCCATTCTTCATCTTCTTCCTCCCTCCATGTATTTTGAGGCTACCCATGGAAATGGGTAGCTAAGTTCTTCCATTGTTGGGGTTAGATGTAACCAAATTTATACTCTCTTGTATCTTTTGATATTATATATATATATATATATATATATATATATATATATATATATATATATATATTCAGTGTTTTGATGTTAGTATTTGCTTCTTTACTTAATGCTTGTTGTGGAATGACCAACCATGGCATGTTTTTGGGACTTGATTGTTGTTGGAAAATGCTTTCATAGTCTTGAACTAAAGCAAAATACCCAATGAACTTTGTATCTGGGAATGGAGCTAAGGTCATCGGTTATCTTGAATCACTAGGCTTAAAGCTAGTTCCTTTCTTAAGTTTTTGAGGAATCGAAACTTAATAACGGAACTAAGACTCTTTTCACCTAAGGGATTAGGGCTAAGAAAGCATTTATTGATTGATTTTAATATCGATTCACAACGGGTATATGTATTATGCGTTCAAGCAAGAAGAGAGTGAGTTTTGGTGAAGTCTAACCCCGACAATACTTTTATCATTTGAAAACCCCTTCGTTTTAAGCTTTGTTTCACTATAAAAATAAAAAAAATAGTATCTTTAACTTTGGTTCTATTTTTAGTATGTTTTAAGTTCCTAAAAATAATTCAAAAGTTAATGGTTTTACCTCTTTCTTGTGATATTTGTTAGCTTAGTTAGTAAATTCGTGAATATTGCCCATTATTATACAAGTCCCTTAGGAAACGATACTTGGACTTACCAAGATATTACTTGTACGACTTGGTACACTTGCCAATGATGTAACACTGATACATTACCGCAAGTACACAGTATCGTTCTAGTAATAAAATTTATTGTTCTCTTCATAGGGATTGCGTTTTTGGCTTAGCGAATATTGCAATTCAAATAAAAATCAAATAATCGGGAAAAGATAAAAATTCAGAATTTAATTTGAGAATGATATATAAATTAATGTAAAAAGATAATGATAAGATAAAAGATAAGCAATATTTTAGATTGGATGAAATTTAGATTTAGAGAGCTTCCAGGATTGGGGTTTTCGCACCAAGACTTCTTATTGACTTAATCTTCTTATTTCAATGTCCTTCCTAGTTTTGTTCAAAGGCGAATTAACCTAAGGTGATCTCTATTGATCTCTTTCAAGACATAGAATCGTATCTAATTGAATTTGCCCCTACTTTCGTGGTAGATATGTTCAATTAAACCTCTTGCGTTCTTTGCTAATTCGTTTTATCCTATTAGGATTAATGCTATTGTCGTGACTTGAAACCTAAGTGCATGTCAGGTTCACCTTTCAGTACTTCTCCAACTATTTCAAATTATGAAAAATGGTAGCTAGAGAAGAATAAAAAAGATGAATTAAGAGAACATCAAAACAATTAGATTAAAATTAATAAGGGTCAAGGGTTGTGCCCCAATCTTAGATCAAAGAAGACTACTCAAGCATAGCTATAGAAACTAAAACAAGAATAGAAAAGGATAACATTCAAACTTGAAAAAGAGATAGAGAAGAAGAGGATTCCTTTCTCTCACTCTTAGTCGTTGTTACAAAAGGTTTAGAACCCTAAAACTGAGGCTACAAAGTCTATTTAAAGAAGTAGGTCAAAAAAGGATAAGTGCCCAACCAAAATGAAAAGAACAAAAAAACAAGTGCTTTCTGTGCAGGGGATGTGCACGGGCGTGCCATATTCTGCACAATCGTGCACATCTCGCAACCTCTAAAATCATCATGTTTGAAGATGGCATGAGCGTGCTCATTTTCATACAGCTGTGCATAGCTTCCTAGGCCTCCAATGTGCTTCTTTTCTCCCCTGCAAGGCTTCCAATACTCCCAACTTTAATCTCCGAGGTCTATAATGCCTTTAAATCAAGCGCCTTAATTCATGGAAAATCCTATCCTGTAAAACAAAGATACCACACGCGTAACAGGTTCGACAAAAGATAAAAAGCAATAGAAATATGCAAAGACTAAGTCCTAAGCATCAAATAATGTAGTCTATATTCTAACTAAAGTGATTCCTAATAATGGTATAAAATGCAATGCATCATATACCCTGGCAAACTACTTGGGAATAAACTTTGATTTCGATTATCAATCAAGTAGTCAAAGGATCTATCTAATAGCTTATCCATACTAGCACCTTTCACTTTTAAAAAACTACATATAAATATTTTGAACGTGTATATTTTGTATATCCCCCCCCCCCCCCCGCCCCTTAATTCTGTATATTTGAACCCTCTGCCCCTAATTCTCCACTCATTTCTTTATAATAATTATTAATTTTTATTTTTTAAATAAATTGTTTCCCCTGATGTAGGGTCTTAGATCCGCCATTGGATCTATCTATCTATAACTACGAGAGCAACAAAATAACAAAAAAGAAAATTGCAATGCATGTGATAACACATACATGACTGTGTTAGATGGTTAGGTGCATGAAGATTATTTGTATGATGTATGCAGTGTGGTGGAAGAACTTGAAGAAAACATAGATTGTATTCAAGTCATGAAATGATGAGAATTCGACTAAGAAAGCATGTATGGCAATGGTAATGTTTGTTGGCAAAAAAAGATAGAACGAAACAAAAAAAATAGGTTACTTAGTCTATTTGGTTGACGCATAACAAGGTTGTTTTTCAAGGAGGTTTCTTTAGATTTTCTCGGTCTTTTGGACTTAAAAAAGTTCAATCTCGCTCTTGGTTTTTGGCAAAAGGTGGGAGAGCTTCTTATTCTTTTTCTAATTGGTGTACAAATCCTATTATTTGTATTACCAATTGACTTTGTCAATTATATGTGAGTTGGACTATCACTTGTAATCACTTAATAATGTTCTTTGCTATAAAAGAAAGATATAGAATGTAGTTTTTATCGTTGATATCTGGTGTCAATAAATTCACAACATGAAATTAAACATACCTTTCCAAACCGTTTTGTAGTAAAGAAAAGTAACTCACTTGCCCCATGAAACTCCACACTGTAAGAGCAAATTCAAGATGAGTATCAAACAAAATCTACATATGAAATGGGAAGCTTAGACGAATAATGCATGCAAGGAATGAAGTTATATTATATATATACCTCTTTAAGCCAAGCACCATTTAACTTCAGAATCAATCTCTTGTTCAAATCAATCACGGACATTGACTGCAACAACTTCGTCATTATGTCCCCATTAGGTTGATCTTCTTGTACTTGAACGTTAAGGTTCATAATAATCTTCTAAAAGATCAAGTTCAAAATACTCTGCATTAACATTTATGGTTTGTTTGGTTGGAGGAAAGAAAATAAGAGAGGAGAGAAAAGTTTGAAACTTGAATTGAAAAAAAAGAGAAAGGAAGAGAAATTAATTTTGATTTTTTTTAGAAGTAAACTTTTCTTCTCTTTTCCTTTCACTTTTTCTCCCATCAAACAAAAGAAAATACATTGTTATCTATGTTTCTTTCCTTTCTTTTCTCTTTCCTTCCAACTAAACATACCATTAAGAATGTTGGTAAATGGAGAAACTTGAGTGCTCTCATAGCGACAATATTATTCTTACAGGGTCCATGGTTTTTTCACTCTTTTTATGCCAACAACAACCATTGCTTCTTCTCACAAGTGTGAGGCTTACTCACTCCCTATGTCTGTATTTATACTCACTCACATTGGGCAAGACTGAACTTGCAATTGTTTTGTTAGGTCCCATAAACAGATCAGATTTTGTCATAGGTTGAACAAGTTTGGTGTCAACAGGATTGCAATTATGAGGCTTGGTAAGTAGTTGACTAAAAATTATATTTACATTGACACCTCAATTATAGAAAAATATTATTTTTATCAATTGAGGAGGTTTAACTCAGTTGATTGAATAGGATGCGTGAGTTGTTGTAAACCCCCGATATCTATCTTTGATTCTTACATATAAAAAAAATATTATTTTTATCAAATGAATTAAATGATGTACTAATTATATTTAATAAGTACTGTATTTTTTTTCTCTTTCTTGTTTAAATAAATATTTATATGTCATTAATTATAAGATTAAAAAATTGATGGAAAAAATATAAAATTTATGTGCATTTATTTCGTTGGACTTTTATAGGTGTTTATTAAATCGACAGAAATTGTGAATACTTCATTTATTGTGGATTTAATAAATATTAAAATTATTCACTTTTGCATTTAAGAGGGGAGAGAAAAAATGAAAGAAGGAAAATAATAAATATGATAGATAATATAACAAAGAGAAAATTTTTGTAAGATGGTTGTCAAAATTAAAATGTATTTTTTTTTTAAATTTCAACTAATATCTCTCACTATTAATTTTTTTTCTTTAAAAAAGGATCTCAATGGTGTAATGTGAGATTAAGTCAAAATTTTCACAACAAAATCTAAGCATTTTTTTTGTTGCTTTAGGTACATAAATTTTTTTTGTTGCTTTAGGTCACATTCTTCGAACTCATAAAATACTTACAAATAACATATATTTATCTCACCTTTTTAGTGAAAAACTCAAATCTATAACTTCTTAGATTCAAACTTAAACCATTCAAATTATAATTTAAACCTTTGACTTTGAATATATTAAAAGAATCTCCTCATATTAATCATTCAAAATTGAAACGTATACAAGAGTCAACAACAGCAAGGATGTGACCGGGAGTCAATGGTCAAAGAACCCACTTTTCATTTTTAAATGTTTTCAACTGTAATATGGATGTAAACCTTTCAAACCAAAATAATATTTTATAGTAAGAAATAAATGTGTAGGTTTCATTATCAGAGGGTCCACCGATGTGCATTTTATAGAATTTTTAACACAATTAATTTTTATTTAATGTTATCTAAATATTAAAATCATCTCATTAATGAAAATATCATCAAAATCAATAAATTTATTACTCTCTAGTTCTTACTCCCTCCGTTCCTAAACTCTTGATGTTTAAGATTAATCCTCACATCTTAAGAAACATTTAATATTACTCACAAATAATACATTTATTCTAAAATATCCTCATTTAATATCTATGATGAAAAAAGTTGTGAAAATCTAAGTCATGTTAAATAGGGGTATATGTGCAAGAAAATAATTAATGAGCATTGGAATGTGTAAAACATCAAGAGTTTAGGAACAAAAATAAAAAACTAAAACATAAGAGTTTAGGAATGGAGGAAGTATTATAAAACTTAAATTAGAAGTGATGTTTCGTCCTTCTAATAAGACTTAATCCATAATGTCTCCCTATTAATTATTTTTTTTTACAAAAATACCCTTAATTATGAGTTATTTTTTTGAGTTCAATAAATAATAAATGAAATACATTAATGTCTTAGGCTTTTTAGAATAACTTTGTCTTGTATAAAGGACATTTTGGGAACCTTTGACTATTCATATGCATAGCCAATAAAAATTAAAGCAATAAATATATTACTCATGATAAATATTAATGGAATTAAAACTAATAATAATATTTAAAAAATAAATAAAAGTACCTCTCATTAATATTAGGGGTAATTTTGAAAAAAAATAATTTAGGACAAATTTAATGCTACTAACTACACTAACTATTTTCCTTAATCATGTTAAATTAGTTATTGGATCTTATAAAAAGAAATGAAGGGAGTAATATTTTATGGAGGAGTGCTAGCAACACACTCTCTAATACGCTCATCCCAACACACACTCTATCATTGGTTAAAATTTATTGAAAATTACAAAATCAAGAGAGAGAGAATAATTAAATAACAAGTGAGACCCATACAAATTTGTGATTTTCAATAAATTTTAATGAATCATGGAGAATGTGTTCAAAAGAGTGTGATAGACAGTGTGTTGCTAGCATTTCTCATATTTTATGTACCTTTATATATTTTTTTTACTAAAATTTAATTCACTTAACCAATATAACTAGTGAGACAAATTTTGATTTAATTATTATTGTCTATGATTTGTATTTTGTATATCTAAAAAAAACCTTTAGTAGGAAAGTGAGTTTCACCATAGATGTTCTCAGCTTGAACATAATTACTTTTTGTGAAAGATATCCGTGATGTGGATAAAAAAAGAAGAAGTAAAATACTATTTTATCATGAGATGAGGGACTAGTTTTGTTGACAAATTAATTTTTTCTTTAATGGTCCACTTAAAAGGGTTAAGAAATTTTTAGATTTTATTTTAACTATACATATGCGTGTTTGACCAAAAGTTAGGTTAATTTTATGGTTTCATTTTCAAAGTAAAGCATAATATTGTTTGAATAATGTTATATCTTCATTAATTCTTCTAATAGTTTATAAAAAGTAATAATTAAATTAAAATTATTTTTTCTGTTTGAATATAGAAGTACTCCTTTAATCTTTAGTCTAACAATATATTCAAAAATTAAATCACGCAGTAAGAGGTTACATGGCTAATAAGAGTTGTGCTAACTTACATTTCTCTTTATTCCAATTATTGTCTTTTGATTTTATTACCAAAGGAATTTTGAATGCTCATATTAAATCTGACTTATATCTATATTATTGATTCTTCTAATAAATTTTGTTATGGATAAATTGTTTGGAAATCAAAAGATTTTATTCCACTAAAATCTATATTGAAAAGAAAACAATGATTTTTTTTCTTTTATTGAAAGGTGCTCAAACTCCTACAATTGATGTGCATTAGTGCCTGAGAAACAAATTCAAGAATCATATTTATGCCAAAGGAATAAGGTAAATTTTGGAGTGATCTAGGGCATTTTCCCCCTTCCATGAAGGAAGCTCCCTATCTGCCCTTGGGGATTTCTTGTGCTGCATGTTCAACTTGCCTTGTCCCCTGCCCCCACACAAAGTCACTCTTTTGCGCAGGCCATGAACAACTCCTTCGATATCTAGTTTAGTCAACTCCCTCTCCATGTATCAAAGGAGAGTCTATTTCTATAAAAATTTTAGAAGAGAAACATAAAATTGGTCTAGAAGGTTGCAAGAATAACCTTCATGGGCGCCTTATTCTCGCCAAAGGTGACCAACCTATCTCCTCAAAGGACTTCTGTTGAGACTCAGTGATGCTTACAAAAATATATAAAATAACAAATTAATTTAAAACCTTTTTTCAGCAAGCGCAATGGTTGCACAAGTAGTAAACCCGATAAGTAGGATATCCTTCTTTTGAAGGATTGGTGTAATTAATTTTAGTCTAACTCAATTCTTAGACGTTGCGTGTAACACCTTCACTTTTACATAATTGAACTATTTTTCTATTTATCCAGTATTTTTTATAAAACGTAACGGAGAAGAATCTCAATACCCTGAATGCACCATTTTGTTTAGAATACTGAACGTAGTATATATTTTTAAAATTTTTTTGAGACGGAGCCCAGAAAATGAAAAAAAATGACCATTACATCCCTAGGAATAGTAAAAATGAAAAAAAATAGATAAAAAAGGTTTAAAATCATTTTTTTAGTTAGAAATATGTGTAGAATAATTACAAATAATTATAAAAATATTTGGTAATAAATAAAATTTATAGGTGCAAAATGACAAAAATTCCCTTGGGACACTAACAGTTTCGTTTCTAAAAATCACTGCATTCCATTGTAACCACAATGACCATATATACCACTACAACCCACATAACCTTCCATGCTTTTTTCCTGTTGTTACTCTTTCCAACTATCACATGCTGATGCGTAACATGTGTTCGCTAAGGACAAGCATACCATACGCAGTAGTAACAGTGGACTCTAAGAGTCTGGATATCAAACCCAAAGGACCAGTCGTGTTCCCAAATAACTAATTTCGCAAATAATTAAACAATTCAATTTAAAAATCAATTTGAGAGAAATGATGTTCAATTATTTCATTTTCAAGAACTAAGAATTAAAGCAGAAAGATTGATGTGAGATAAATAAAATAGAAAGCCAACGATTATGATTTTGCATGTACCCCTTTTTCCCCCAATTTTAATTTCAATAAAAGTCCCTAATTAAGTTAATTGTCAATGACCTCTTAAATTCATCAATAAATAATTGATCATAGTTTACTAACGTTGTTTCCCCTAATTTAATTCTCAATTGATCATAGGTAAATTAAATTAATCTCAGAGAGGTTGATTAACAAGATTAATCCACTAGAAATTCACACAATTAGTTTGATCATGCAAATCATATGAATTCAATCACCTTACAGTTCTGTCAATCACAAATTGATCATAGACAAGGGATTGACTAAAATTTAGAGTGATCAGTTCTAAGAATAAATAAAATAGTAAAGAGATTCAATAACTAGAATCATAGAGAATTTCATTGATAATCAAAATGGGGTACAAATGGCACAACTACATCATAATCCTGGGCTAAGAGAGCTAGCCACTCATATAAAAATTACATCATAATCCTGGGCTAAACCAGCAAACTCTATAGAAAACATAAAAATTACAAAGGGAGAAGAAATTTTACAATTATAATCCCCAATGATCTCTACGTCTTACAACAACTTAGAATATCTCACAAGACCTCTTCCTCACTTAGAACCCTCAATTTTAAAAATAGAACCAAAGATACCTCAAAAGAGTTTTCAGCAGCTATTTATAAAAATAATTCAAACTATTGTCGTGGCTTACCACGGCCGTGCTGGTGAGATGACCACGACCATGGTCCTTGCATAGTCCTGGGGTCCAATTTGTGCTCACATCTAGCACGGTCGTGGTAAGGTAACCACGACTGTGCTCGAAAAATTGACGCTGATCCTCTTCTTTCAACCATTTTTACCTTGGCTGTGGTCCATGAATCATAGTTGTGGTGCTTAGCACAACTGTGCTAAAGTCACCACGGTCGTGGTCCTCCAAACAATAGCAAAAATCACTTCAAATGATGTGTTTTTCAGCTCTTTTCCTCATGGAGTCTCTAAGATGCCTGTCTTACAAAAACTAGTGCCAAACCGTGAGTTTTGCCAATAAAATATATTCAAAATGTATGAAAATGGCATCTAAACTCACATCAAAATCCAATCAAAATCCAGTTTATCATGCATCAAATGTGATCTTATCTCCTTAGGTAATACCGTTTGTATCCCCATCCATTTATTATAACAATTTAATTTTCCAAACTAAATCAGATAAATAACACTAGAACAAAAGGTGGGAAATTGTCTCGTCCTGGACCTGGCACAGAGGGCACCTTGGGCTATCATTAACATCAATTATATTTCTTCTCTATAGATTAAGTGGGTGTACTATGAAATATAGAGAAACACACTAGAAGGGGGGTTGAATAGTGTGTTTATATTTTCTTTGAAATCCTTTCGTAAATATGAAGATAGTGTATCTTAAGTTTTACAAGAACCTTGTGAAACAGAAGGCTATGCTATCGTCCAGTGGTTCAAATACAACAGTTCAATGAAACTGCATTTTTCGTCAGAACACAGGTAAAATATTTTCGTAAATAAAATGTGTAAAGAAACTCTTTCGTGATATGTGAAGAGATAACTTAAGAGATTTACGAGTAAGCTAGAAAGCGAAAGAGTAGAACACTTAGTTTTATACTGGTTCACTCAAACTGAGCTACGTCCAGTTCTCCTTCAAAAAACTTTGAAGGGTTCTACTAATCAGAATTTGATTACAAACAAGTATTTTAACTTGCCACTTCTGGCTACAAGTATTCTCTAGGCCACTCCTGGCACACCTTTAATCTCCCTCTGAGATTAAAGCAAACCCAAGTATTCTTTAACACTAAGCCACTCTTGGCTTTCCAAACAGAAATTGTTTGAGTATATAAAGAAAGAATAACTCTCACAGAGATGATATTACAATAAAAATCGAATACACAGAATCGCTTAGCAAAACTAAGTAGAAAGCTCTTTTTCGCTCAAGTGTGGATCGTCCAGTCATTTTGACAGAGTTTCGACTCTTAATCAATCTTCGTGCATTTATGCATGAGCTTGTTCCTCTATTTATAGGCAACTTGGTATAAAGTATCCGTTGTGGGATCTGTACCTTTGCCAATAACGGCTCTCTCCTAATTATGTGACCATTGCCACGTGTCGGCTTGGGGTGGAGAGAATAGGAGACATCAGTACTTGCAGCGCCTCCAGTACTTGTACTATTTCTGCAGAGAAATGCTTTTCTGTTCCTGTACAATACTTTCCGAAAACTCAAATGAAATGTTATGTTAGAATGAGAGGGAATAATCGAACATTCCAGAGAATCATCATCGAAAACGTATTGTTGCATTATATAACTTTTAGGATAGAAAACAGAGTGTAAGTTATATAGGCATTGGATGCTTGCTTTGCAGAAACATTGGACGTTGGATGTTGTACTTTACAAAACATATTTGGACGCTTTGCTTATGGAAATATAAAGTCTAAGTTTGAGAGATACAATACCATTGCGGCATTGGACGACGTAGATCCTATAACATTCAAACAAGACCATTAGATACTCCAATTTATTTGTTATCATCAAAACTGAAATTTGAGGGGTTGGACATCGTCCAAAGTCTTAGAACTTAACAATCTCTCCCTTTTTGATGATGACAAATAATGTTAAATTTTGATGTTAACAGGTACATAATCATATACGAATATAATAAAGCATATAAGAGATGATTATGTTATGCCAGTGTATGTTGACAGGGTTAATATATGTGAAATGAAGTACTCCCCCTGAGTTCAACATTTCTTATGCATCTGATAACAGTGTATAATAAACAGCAAGAATATATCAGATATAATAGATATCAGAGTGTAAAAAACATATCAAGGATATGGATGCGGAATATGTGATATAAACACCTCATGTATTAAAAACATATTGATAAAACAGCAAAAACATTCACAGAGTGTAAAATGACTCTATGACATCAAAATTCCAATTTCTCCCCCTTTGTCATTAACAAAAATGGGTTTGAAAGATGGAAAAATGACTTGACCATCATGGTCACCTATGACTGTGAAGGTGGTTCTTGTGGTGGTGGTGGTGGTTGTTCTGGTGGTGCTTGGGTAGGTGGTGCTGGTTGAGGAGGTTGTGGTTGGACGGGTGGTGCTGGTTGTTGGAATTGGTGTGGTTGGACGGGGGGAATGGCATGAGCAACTTGTCCAAGCAGGTTGGCTGCAGTATTTTGAATCTGATTCATAAGCGTCTGGGAGAGGCTCATGAACTGTTCAGTGATAGCATTCTGCAGCAGCATACGATGTTGAGCAGCCTCAGCCTGTTGCCTTTGCTGAAATGCTTGAAGAGCGGTGTCGATTTCCAGCTGTTGTTGCCTCAGAGCCTGTTGTACGATCTCATGAACACGATCTTCTGAGACCCCTTGAGGTTCAGCAAATTGTAAGGGAAGGACGCCCCTTGGACTTGAAGATCCTGTGGGAACCAGTTGACGTGTACCCGAGTGAGCTTCAGTAGACGCATCAACAACGAGGAAGCTGATTATATCTTCAACATGAGGCTTTTCTACAATTGATTCCATGGGCTTGGATGCTTCAACAATAGGCTTTCCATCATCCTTGGACTTTCCAGATTGGACGATGGATTCTTCATGAGAAGCGACAAAGTGTTCCACGTCTACTGGTATAGATGGATCCAAGTCAAGATGAACTAGCACCTTTGTTACCTTGGCAGATGCTTCATCCAACTCTACTTGTGTAGCTTTCGGCTTGGAAACCTGATCTTCCTTTTCTGTGGTTGCATCCTCAGCTTGCTCAAGAGCCAGCTGCTCTAGATAAGCTTGTACTGCTGCTCTGGCCTCTTCTGCCTTGTACTCCTCATGCCGAGTTTGGAGTTCCTCCACAAACTCTGTGCGATCCAGTGTATGAAGATCAAACACTTTGTTGCTTCTGATGATAGGCAATGTCTTCATTAAATCCAGGTAGTCATCTGAATCTGTCAGAAAGCAAGCAAAGGTGTCTGTAAAGTGATGAGTCTTCACTGGACGCAGCACCTCAAGACCATGAGGGGGGTGAACGAAATCATTCTTGGAGCTGTCGGAGGAGGAGACCTTCTGGGAGTCATTCCATAAGATCTGGTACCAAAAGGTCATGGAATCGAAAGTTCCAAATGGACGTGTAAGCTTACCAGTCTTGTCAAACAGGTGACCCCAGTTATGAGAGGATTGTCGCAGGGCTTCAACTTTTTCTTCCCTGCTTGGCATCTCAATGCCATAGAACTTGTAACCTTTCTTTCGACCAGCATCATATAAGGGTAGTCTAGGACATACCCTATCTAGTACAAACTTGATTTCTGTGGCGCGGCTGATGTGAAGGTTTGGTGGGTAGGCAATGGCTTGGTTTGGTATATACATTTGTTGAAGAAGTTTGCCAATATCATCATAGTCGCTTGGCTGGAAATTAAGCACTGGAGTTCCAGCAAGTAGAGGCAGGAACTTTGTAATGGGAGTCCAGATGCGAACATCCTTGACCCATTGTACATCTGGACGCTGCTTCGACTTGGAAGGGTCCAGGCTTTCTTTAATGGCCAACTTCAATTCTATGGCCAGTTCAGTATCCCTGCTAACAGGGGGCTTCTTGGACGATGCCTTCTTCTTTCTTGGAGCTTTCCCTTTCTGCTCCGCAACCATCTTTATGAATTGAGAATCAACCTCCACCTTTGGTTCAGGAAGTTTTGCTGCTGCTGGATGCACCCTTTGTTGGGTTCCAGTTGGACAAGAGTAAGGATGAGTCATTCGGATCAAGTGTGGATACACTTCTCTCATCCAAGTGGGTAAAGGGTTACTGATTATTGCTCCTTCTAGCATTGCAGCATAGTCAGCTGAAGGATTATGAGCATAATCATACCTCGTCCACTCTGGTGCTGAGGCAGTAGTCAGATGCCTCTCCAAAGGTTCTTGTAGAGGCCTCCAGATCACATTGCGCCTCTTACAGTAATTCTGTTCATTCTGTGTAAGGAATGCAATAGGGAAGCGTTCTCTGTCTTCTTCTTCTTTGGTTTTCTGCTTGGGGGGTATGGTCCATGGGGACCAGGTATCCCTCCATGCATCCCTTGGACGCACAAACTTGGACAGGTCCAAGTGAAGAGGTGGATGCTGAGTTGTTGATGTGGATGGAGCATTGGATGGAGCTGGTAGTGGGGCACTGGTGGATATGCTGTCGGTGTCTTGGGAGGAAGGTGGTGGAGCTGCAACTCTCCTTGGCCTAACTGCCTGAGTCTTGACTCATCGAGGCATGTTAGAAGGAAAGGAAGATAGTTTAGCAGGTTGTACCTTCTGCTTCTTTTGCATAGGGGCCTCCTTCTCCTCTGCTTTCTTCTTGATTTGACCAATTGGGATCTGGTCATCATCATCAGAGTCATCCAGTATTTGAAGCTTCTGAACCTTTGGCTTTTCTGGAACAGGCTTCACTGAAGCTGCCTTTGGACGCTGCTCAGCTTGAGCAAGTTTGGACGCATCAGTCCTTGGACGCTTCTCTGCCGGGGACTGAGCAGTGGAGGTGTCAGCATGTCTTTTCTTGGTTCTTCTCTCCTTTTCAGCATCTTTCTCATGCTTCTGAGACATGTGACATGTTACCTTTCTGCTCCCCTGTTCCTGCATCAACCTTTTGATCTTTTTGCCAAGACCAAGAAGATCAATCTCCTCCTCATCATTATTGGACATAATCTTGCTTTGTTCATGTCATTGCTTGTTGATGCTATCTTCGTCCAAGTCCCTTAGGACCTTGGCTGTCAGCTTAATCTTCATAGGCTTTATGTTGGACTCGCCAAATGGTTGTTGTGTTGCCACCATTTGCTCTTTCTTCACGATAGCTTCGTGATCAGCTTCGTCCAGTTCATCAAAGAAGCATTGATAGACCTTCTGGTCCCAGAAGATCTTGTTCAGTAGAGCGGCGTAAAAGATGTCATCATTGCCACCAACAGTCTTTATCATTCTCACAATATTGATGTAAATGGTGTGAGGAAGGTTGAAGGGGATACCTTCCATAATGTGGAACATCACGAACTTGTGTAAGTCCGTGACTGAGTCCTTAGACCCAACTTTGTGCAGGATACTCTTGTTGCACACCTGCTGCCAGATTTTCGCTTCCTCACACAAGTTCTTGTACTCAATCTTCATTGAGTCTATGGGTTTGGTCTTGCAAAGTACGTTTGCAACGTGATTGTCGTACTACTTGGCCCAGTCTGCTCTGTACTGGTTCTGCTCCCTGGTGCAACCAGTTACTTTTGCAATGGACTCAGTGGACAGAGTCACCTCTCGTCCAAGAATAGTGGCCATGAGCTCCCTTGTGTTCTAGAATTTGACATTCCTCCAGAACATCTTGATCAACTCAGGGAATATCTTCTGGTTTTCGTTGAAGTAGCCTCTGATTCCACACTTCAGAAGGCTCTCATTCAGGTTCAGGCCCAACTTCTCCAGCTTTTCAATGTCGAAGAAGTGCTCAATGTGCAATGTAGCAGCACCTTGACATACAACTGTGGTCTCAAGGTAGGTGTGGACGTCGAGTTCAGAGTTGCTTGAGCTTACAGAGTTCGACATGGTAGAAAAGTTGGGATTTTTAGGTTTTCTGAGAAGGGTTTTGGGTTTTTAAGAGAGAGAGAATGCTTAAGGATGAAGACAATCTCAGAGAAGATAGATACGGTAAATATTTTCTGAGACGATTTGACGGATTACATATATGGGCTTTGTTCGGAGAACGTGAAGCGGTTTTGGGCTTTTATGAATATTTGAAATGGGAATTATGCCATAAAACCCGCCATGATGAGGCGTGTGAAGAATGTGTGTAACTGTGTACGGTTACTAACATTTAGGTGACTCAACATAGAGCATTAACTCATACTTACTCTGAAACGAACCGTTTTGGCCATTTGAACAATGTTTTAAAAAAATGCTAAGTTAAAAACATCGTCCAGATGTTGGACTTAAGTGTAACATCTGCAATGCATGTGCATGACTTAGTGATCTTTGGACGACATGTCCATTGGACGCTAAGGTTTTATTGGATGCACCATGTAGATGTTAATCATTCCTTTACAAAGTTCATGCCAAGTTTGTTCCTCAGAAGGATTAACTTGTCTTCAGTAAGGGGTTTAGTAAATATATCAACAAGCTGATTATCTGTTGTTACAAAGTGTAATTCCACAATACCCTTCTGAACATGGTCTCTTATAAAGTGATGTTTAATCTCTATATGTTTAGCCCTTGAATGCAATATGGGATTCTTAGAGAGATCTATGGCAGCTTTACTATCACAGTAGATAGGAATATTACTCTCATATATGTTGTAGTCCTCAAGTTGATATTTGATCCATAAGATTTGAGAACAACATTTTGCAGCTGAAATATACTCTGCTTCAGCAGTGGACAGTGCAATGGTTCCTTGCTTCTTGCATATCCAGGAGACTAAGTTTCCACCAATGAAGTGACATCCTCCACTAGTGCTTTTTCTTTCAATTCTGTCTCCAGCATAATCAGCATCACAGTATCCAACTAACCTGAAATCTTTCTGCCTTTTGAAATATAGACCAAGATTAGTGGTTCCAACAAGATATCGAAAGATTCTCTTAACAGCAGTTAAATGAACTTCCCTTGGGTCAGATTGAAATCTGCCACATAAGCATACACTGAACATGATATCAGGTCTGGACGCTATGAGGTATAGGAGTGATCCTATCATTCCTCTGTATAGAGTGTTATCCACCTTCTTTGAGTTGTCGTCCAGTCCAAGTATTGCTGTTGGATGCATAGGAGTTTTCATTGGTTTTGCATCATCCATTTTGTACTTCTTTATTAGCTCCTTGACATACTTGGTTTGATGTATGTATGCGCCCTTTTAAGTTTGTTTGATTTGTAGTCCAAGGAAGAATTTCAGCTGACCCATCATGCTCATCTCAAACTCTGTTTGCATTAATTTGGCAAATTCTTCACAGAGAGATTCATTAGTGGCACCAAATATGATATCATCAACATATATTTGTGCAATAATAAAATCAGAAGAATGGTCTTTGCGAAACAATGTAGTGTCTACTTTTCCTCTTGAAAAACCATTTTCTGACAGAAATGAGCTGAGTTTTTCATACCAAGCTCTAGGTGCTTGTTTCAACCCATATAAAGCTTTGTTAAGTTTGAAAACATGATTTGGAAAAGCATCACTTTCAAATCCTGGGGGTTGTTCCACATAGACTTCTTCCTTTATTAGTCCATTGAGGAATGCACTTTTTATGTCCATTTGATATAGCTTCATATTGCTATGAGCTGCAAATGATAGTAGAATACGAATTGCCTCTAGACGTGCAACTGGAGCATAAGTTTCAGTATAATCTATGCCTTCCTATTGTGAGTAACCTTTTGCTACCAACCTCGCTTTGTTTCTCACAACATTACCTGTTTCGTCCAGCTTGTTTCTGAACACCCACTTTGCTCCTACAACTTCTTTGTCGTCGGGGAGTTCTACTAGCTTCCAGACATTGTTCTTTTGAAACTGGTCAAGTTCTTCCTGCATTGCTTTGACCCAGCTTTCATCTTCTAAGGCATCGTCCATAGTCTTAGGTTCTATTTGCGATATGAGTGTTGTGTGACCTTGCTGTCGTTGAAGTGAAGATCTGGTTTTGACTCTATCTTTTGGATCTCCGATGATTTGCTCCTCTGGATGATGTTTCTTCATTTTCCAGTTGCGTCCAGTTGGTTCTCTTTGTTCTGTAACTGAACTGTCCAGTGGTACATTGGACTCTTCAACTGAGACATCATGTTTGGACGTATCTGATGACTTACTTGCATCGTCCAATCTGAGATCTACAAATGATTCATCCAGCTCTGATAATTTCTTATCAGGCTTGTTGTCATTGAACTTCACATGGATAGCTTTTTCAACAACTAAGGTTCTAGAGTTATAAACTCTGTATGCCTTTGAAGTTTCAGAATATCCAAGCAATATTCCTTCATCACACTTAGAATCAAATTTTCCTAAGTTATCCTTAGTGTTCAGAATGAAACATTGACATCAAAATGGATGGAAGTAGGATATGTTGGGTCTTCTTCCCTTCCACAATTCATATGGAGTCTTTTTCAATATTGCCTTATATAGATCCTGTTTTGTAAATAACAGGTAGTATTCACTGCTTCAGCCCAGAAGTGTTTAGGGGTTGAATTATCATTCAACATGGTTCTGGCCATCTCCTGGAGTGACCTGTTTTTCCTCTCAACAACACCATTCTGTTGTGGTGTTCTGGGTGTTGAGAAGTTATGAAGGATACCATTATCCTCATAGAACCTTTGAAAACTTTCATTTTTGAATTCTCCCCCATGATCACTTCGGATAGAAGTAATGCATACTCCTTTTTCATTTTGAACTCTTTTGCAGAAGTTATAAAAAGCCTTGAAGGACTCATCTTTATGGGATAGGAACATGACCCATGTCCATCTAGTATAGTCGTCCACTATAACCAATCCGTATCTCTTACCACTTACTGAGGCTGTTCTTGTGGGTCCAAACAGATCAATATGTAACAACTCAAGAGGTCTAGAAGTGGAAACAATGTTTTTACTTTGAAAGAACTTTTCACTTGTTTCCCTTTCTGACAAGCTTCACAAAGAAGATCATCTTTATATGACATACTTGGTAGTCCTCATACGAGGTTGTGCCTATTCAGCTTTGAGATTAACCTCAAGCTTGCATGACCAAGTCTTTTATGCCATGGCCAATGATTTTCTTCTACTGAAACTAGGCATGATGCATTTTGACTTGATAGTTCCCCAAGTTTAATCTTGTACAAATTACCTTGCCTCTTTGCAGTAAAGAGAAGGGATCCATCAGAGTTCCTGACCGTACATTTACTTTTGTTAAAGGCAACATCGTATCCACTATCACATAATTGGCTTATGCTAAGTAGATTGTGTTTAAGACCTTTAACATAGAGAACTTTATCAATACAAGGATAGGGTGGTATACCAATCTTACCTACGCCAGCTATCATCCCTTTCTGATTCCCTCCAAAAGTGACTTTCCCACCAACTTTGGGTAGGAGGCTTTGGAACATACACCTTTCTCCTGTCATGTGATTGAGCACCCACTGTCCAGGTACCATGATTAGAGTTTCTTTCCTGCTGTTAAGTATGTCTGCAACAGGAATAATTTTATCCTTAGGTACCCAAATTGACTTGGGTCCTTTTTTGTTAGTTTGAAGGGCATTGGACGTTCCCTTCTTAGGTAGGTGTCTGCATTTGGACGTTATATGTCCAGGTTTCCCACAGAAGTAGCAAACATGTTTCCTCGTCATGAATATATTTCTTTCCCTTATATCCATGTCCTGGCCTATCATTTTGTCTCTTACAACCTTCATATTTTAAAAGCATTTTAAGGTTGTCAGAGCCTTTGACAAAGTTTGACAGATCCTTCTTTAGGCTGTCAATCTCTTCATGAAGTTTTACAACATCATGTGGTTGATCTCTTAAGGAAGTATCTGCTTCAACTTTCAGAAGCTTCTCAACTAGCCTTTTATTTTCTGCTTTGAGATTTCGAATCTCTATGGAAAGATTCATTTCTCTAGTCCTTGAATCCTCATAGGATTTATAGGCTCGAGCAGCATCATTCTAGAGAGTTCGCCTCTCCGCATTTAAAATTTCATGTTGCTTTGAGAGCTCTGTAAACTTTTTCTGTAAGTCCTCCTTTTCACTTTCAAGTTGTTTGAACCTTTTCTTTTGAAAGTGATTTGGACGATTTCTTTAAAGTTTTGTAGGCCTTTGACAGAATAGAAGAGTTTGAAAGTAATTCATGATAAGCTTCTTGAAGTGAATCTAAGTCATTAAGGTCTACCTCATCTTCTTCTTCTAGTTCAGAAGAATATGTTGAAGTGTCTGCCATTAGGCATATGTGTGCTTCTTCTTCTTCTTCATCGTCCGATGATGAGTCATCGTCCAGGTCTTCCCATGTGGACATCAGAACTTTCTTGCCCTTCCTTTTGCTGAGGAATTTCTTCTTCTTGTCCTTGCTCTTGTCGAGATCTGGGCATTCTGATTTGAAGTGTCCTGACTTTTTGCATTCGTAGCATACGATTGGACTCTTCTCCTTCTTTTCTTTGAGGCCTTTCCTGTTTAGGTTTCTCCATCTGGATCCACCTTTCTTCTTCCACATAGCGTGTATCCTCTTAGATATGAAGGATAGCTCATCATTCTTGTTTGAGTCATCATCTTCAGATTGTTCGTCTGATGATGTTTCAGCTTGCATGGCTTTGGACGATGGTGCTTTCCTTGGCTTCTGGACGCTGAGCGCCAGGGACTTGTTTTTCTTACCATCACCATCTTGATGCAGTTCTAGTTCATGCACCTTGAGAATTCCCACGAGTTCTTCTAGGGACATATCATCCGGTCCTTTTGTTGCTCTCAAGGCTGTAACCTGTGGTCTCCATTGCCTAGGCAAACTTCTCAGAATTTTGTCAATATGTTCATAGTTATTGTAATTTTTACCATGTACTCTAAGTTTATTTAGTATGGTTTGAAACCGTCCAAACATACCTTGTATGTCCTCATTTTCTTCCATACTAAACAATTCATATTGACGAGTAAGGAGACTGAGTTTGTTACGTTTTACCTGGGTGGAACCCTCATACGTTAACGCAATAGTGTCCCACATTTGTTTTGCGCTTTTGAGACTGTGCACCTTGTTGTATTCTTGTTCGCTCAGTGCACATATGATGATGTTTCTAGCTCTGGAGTTGAGATGAAATCTTTGTTTCTGCTCCTCCATCCATCTAGTCTTTGGGATTTCGTTGAGATTCTCATCAAATGGAATGTAGTGGCCCATCTCCACAACGTCCCACATGTCAATATGACTGGATTCAAAGAATGTTATCATTCTTTGTTTCCAGTAATCATATTTGACACCCTTGAAGAGTGGTGGTATGTTCACAGCTTGTCCCTCGTTTTCCATCTTTCTTAGGATCTTTCCTCTGTACTGCTAAGTACTCAACCCAAGAGGCCGAGCTCTGATGCCAACTGAAATATAGAGAAACACACTAGAAGGGGGGTTGAATAATGTGTTTATATTTTCTTTGAAATCCTTTTGCAAATATGAAGATAGTGTATCTTAAGTTTTACAAGAACCTTGTGAAACAGAAGGCTATGCTATCATCCAGTGGTTCAAATACAACAGTTCAATGAAACTGCATTTTTCGTCAGAACACATGTAAAATATTTTCGTAAATAAAATGTGTAAAGAAACTTTTTCGTGGTATGTGAAGAGATAACTTAAGAGATTTACGAGTAAGCTAGAAAGCAAAAGAGTAGAACACTTAGTTTTATACTGGTTCACTCAAACTGAGCTACGTCCAGTTCTCCTTCAAAAAACTTTGAAGGGTTCTACTAATCAGAATCTGATTACAAACAAGTATTTTAACCTGCCACTTCTGGCTACAAGTATTCTCTAGGCCACTCCTGGCACACCTTTAATCTCCCCCTGAGATTAAAGCAAACCCAAGTATTCTTTAACACTAAGCCACTCCTGGCTTTCCAAACAGAAATTGTTTGAGTATAGAAAGAAAGAATAACTCTCACAGAGAGGATATTACAATAAAAATTGAATACACATAATCTCTTAGCAAAGCTAAGTAGAAAGCTCTTTTTCGCTCAAGTGTGGATCGTCCAGTCATTTTGACAGAGTTTCGGCTCATAATCAATCTTCGTGCGTTTATGCATGAGCTTGTTCCTCTATTTATAGGCAGCTTGGTGTAAAGTATCCGTTGTGGGATCTGTACCTTTGCCAATAACGGCTCTCTCCTAATTATGTGACCGTTGCCACGTGTCGGCTTGGGGTGGAGAGAATAGGAGACATCAGTACTTGCAGCACCTCCAGTACTTGTACTATTTCTGCAGGGAAATGCTTTTCTGTTCCTGTACAATACTTTCCGAAAACTCAAATGAAATGTTATGTTAGAATGAGAGGGAATAATCGAACATTCCAGAGAATCATCATCGAAAACGTATTGTTGCATTATATAACTTTTAGGATAGAAAACAGAGTGTAAGTTATATAGGCATTAGACGCTTGCTTTGCAGAAACATTGGACGCTGGATGTTGTACTTTACAAAACATATTTGGACGCTTTGCTTATAGAAATATAAAGTCTAAGTTTGAGAGATACAATACCATTGCGGCATTGGACGACGTAGATCCTATAACATTCAAACAAGACCATTAGATACTCCAAAATTTATCCTTTATTTGTTATCATCAAAACTGAAATTTGAGGGGTTGGACATCGTCCAAAGTCTTAGAACTTAACATACTCAATTAGGATTTCAAAGGATTTTAAAAGTTTTTTTTATAAAAAAGTATTGTGGTATTCAATTAAAATTTAAAATGATAGAAATAAGTCTTGTGATATTCTATTATGAGACACTTTCCACACAAAATGCATCGTTGTAGGAGTTGCTGGAATGCTCCATAAACCTTTAAAAAAATCCTCATCTCCTTTAATGCAATCTTGCCTTAATTTATATGCCAAATTAATTGAATACTCCCCTAACTTCTCCCCTTTCCAAATTCTTCCATCACACACTTGATTATCCATTATTACTCCATCTAATTATTCCTACATATGAATAACAATGGGTAGGGTCTGGGTAGGGTACTATATTACCCGCCCCCATACCCGTGTTTTTAAAAAATACCCATACCCGCCCCCATACCTGCAGGGTAGCAACTTTAATCCCCATCCCATACCCATTGGGTACCTATATGTCCATACCCGCACCTGCTACTCGCACTTTATTTATGTTTAAAGTTAATAAATCAATAAAAAAAATTATTAAAAATTACTGCAAATAAATTAAAAATTCACTCTTAAACAATCCAAACAAATTGAAAATCCACTCTTAAACAATCTAAACATAACATTAAAATCATCTAAACATAACATTAAAAACAACCAAACATAACCTTGAGTCGTTCAAACTTAAGTTATAACTAAACAACATTATAAACATAATAATCTAACATAATCATTCTTAAACTTAATGTTATATGAAAAAGTGGATTAGAGCAAATTTAGAGATTAAATAAGTACAAATAATACAAATCTACACTATACACAAGATGGCATAAACGCTGCATAAACAATACAAATAGTACAAATATACACTTAGAGGTGTAAATGATCCAAGCCAAGCTAAGAACTAAAAATTTAGGCTTGGCTTGTAAAAGAAATGGGTAGCTCAAACTCGACTCATTTATTTAAATGAGTCTAATTAAAAACTTGGGTTTAACTTGTTTAAAAAATCTAAAGCTTGACCTTGACTTATTTAACTCATTTATAACTTATGAAAACTTTTCTTAAATTATTTTTTAACTTTATCAATTTAATATTTATAATAAAACATTTTAATACTAGATAATAGTCTACAAGATATGTATAATAATATTTTAATTAAATTAATATATGTATAACAAGTGCGGGGCGGGATGGATACTATAGTACCCGTACCCGCACCCTTCCCCGTTAAAATTTTGCGGGTAAATACCCATCCCGGACCCATCCCCAATAAGCGAGTATTTACTCTACCAATTTGTGGATATTTTTGTGGTTACCCATAGAGTCCGGATACACTTTGTCATCCCTATTAGTGCATCATGCTTTGTACAACTAGTAATTTCCAAGCAAACCATTGTCTTCACCATTACCATTTCTACTTCCATACCTCTCCTTTCCACCTTCCCATTTCTCCAACAGCCACTGTAGCTACTATAATGATGAAGAGCCTGAAGTAAATGAGAGAGAGTGTGTTTGTGTTGGTTCGTTAGTGAGTACTGAGAGGGTCGATAATCTGTAGTGTAGGAAACGTGGATGCTGAATGAGTGAGAGGTGAGTGTGTGTGCATATGCCCTAATGCAGGTTCTTGCGTGAGAGAGTGAAAGGGCCCGTTGTGCGTAAATGAGAGAGTGCTTGTTAACTTGGAGCTGGGCGCGCGTGTTGTTAGGGGTAACTGTTAATATTAAGTTTTCGTCACTTACAAATTCGTAACAATATGCTGCTATTGCGTTTTATTGTTTTTTTTTTCTTTTTTTCCAATGAGCTATTTGTATTGAAGTGTTAGGAAATATTCTTGCATTTGGCCCAAATCTATATAAATAGGAACCCAAAACTTATATGCAAACAAATTGGACCCAAACAATAAATATTTATATGTCATTAATTATATGATTAAAAAATTGTTTATGTGCATTTATTTCGTTAGACTTTTATAGGTGTTTATTAAATAGGTAGAAACTATGAATACTTCATTTATTGTGGACCTAATAAATATTAAAATTATTTTTTTCACATTCAAGAAGGAGAGAGAAAAAAAATAAAGAAGGAAAATAATAAATAAGATAGATAATATAACAAAAAGGAGAAAAATTTTGTGAGATGGGTGTCAAAATTAAAATGTAAATGTTTTATTAGATAATGTAGAAACTAGAAGAGGATAATTTTCATTTAATGTGTATTTTCAAATATGAAAATTTACTAGATTTTTTTTTCCATTAAACTTTACTAGAAGAGGATATACTCATACGCCAATGTAGAAAGAGAAAAGAAAAATCAAATTTAACATTTTTTATGTGTCTGTCACTAAGATATTTCAGCAAAATTTTGGAGGCACTGTCTGTGAGATACTTAAACGTCAATGAAATGAAGGCAAAAAAAAAAGGAGGTTAATTATGTTGGTACGTGAATGAAGAAAGAGAAAAAAATTCAAGTTTGAGTAGTTGTATGCCTACGATAACAAGGAATTCACCGAAATTTTAGAGGTACCGACATTACGTTTTGAGCCAATTTTTTTAATGCTAGTGCATTAAAATTTTTGGCTCAAAATGTAATCTCGGTGCCTCCAAAATTTCACTAAATTCCTTGCTGTCATATGCATACAACTCAAACTTGAATCTTTTCTCTTTCTTCATTCACGTACGAGTATGATTAATATCCCTTTTTTTTTGCCTTCATTTCATTGACGTTTAAGTATTTCTAGTGCCTCCAAAATTTTGCTGAAATATCTTAGCGACAAATGCATATACAATATGTTAAATTTGATTTTTTTTTTCTCTTTCTACAATGACGTAAGAGTATATCCTCTCCTAGTAAAGTTTAATAAAAAAATTATCTAGTAAATTTTCATATATGAAAATACACATTAAATGAAAATTATCCTCGAGGGAATCCTCCTCTTCTTTGTCACGTTTGTTGTATCCACGATACTTGTCGTAGCTTTTCCACACCATTCTTCATCATCCATGCAAAGTCATCCATCGTCCTAAACTGTAGAAAAATAAGCACGGGGTGAGTCCTCCATTCTTTTATTAGTCACACACACAAAATGAACCTTTCGATTCAACATACATAATTAACCACTTTATATTGGTCTAACGCGAACACCACTCATAGGTAACCCTAACACTTCATCTAAGCTTACTTAGCTTCACACTTTGGGCCGACTGCCTATTGACCATCCAAGTCATAGAGGTCTTAATTAACTGTTTGGGGACCATTCTCAACTATTGCCACGAAGGACGCCATTTTCACATCTTGCCATGAAGGTCACACCAATTCTCACATCTTGCCACGAAGGCCATTCTCACTCTTAATTCATGCCGCGAAGGCTATCCACACATCATTCAAGCTTCCTTATCTCACACTGTGAGATAGGACTTCACACATGGGACTCACATGTCCCTACACAAGAGAAAAAGGAATTCCTTCCCTTCTTCTCCATGCCATGCCATGCCAAACCATGGCATTCCACATCATACTTAACAATTCAACAATTGTGGACATGTCTCAAAGACATTCCAACACACATCATTTCACCACAATAGTTTGAAACAAGTTTTATTAAGTCTTATGTAAGTTCTCCTTCACTCAATATGGCTCACTCCTCATAAGGCTCCTCTTTTCTAAATAATTTTTTTTATTGGAAATTTAAGAGAAAGAAAACATAATAAAGATTATGGAAGTAAATATTCTCGCATTTATTGCTACTGCACTGTTTATTCTAGTTCCTATTGCTTTTTTACTTATAATTTACGTAAAAATGGTAAGTAAAAGTGACTAATTTCACTTAAATATGACTTCTTAATTTTTATCAATGTAATCAATGATTAAAAAATGAAAAAGGTTTTCAATTTGGGGTCTTAGTCTAAAAAAAGATCGGACTACAATCAACGTAATCTAGATATTAGAAATCAAATATATTTGATTTCTACTATTTGAGAATCTATTTGATTTGTATTGATTCCAATAAATCTGAAATAATAAAAAAAAAACTCTTATTAATATTAAATTTAACATCAAATTCTACTAAGTCCTTTATGAAATTTCTAATTACTATTACTTGCTTATCTTGTCCTTAAAGTTCTTTATGCATCCCTAAACTTAATAATTGATCATACCTTAGTTTGTAACTCAAAACTAAGTGTCACAATCACTAACTACATAATTTTTCAGGTTATAAAACTCAAACCCGTAAGGGTGCTAACAAGGCTTCAAAAAGTAGTCATATCTTTTTAGTTTGGTCTGCAAATGCTTTCAAACTCGAGGGGTAGTTTAATATATCTCTATAGGACTTAAATCTACCATTAATTCACATTTTTGTTCACTTAAAATCATTATTTTCAAATGTTCAAAGTTGTTGGACTGCAACCATTTTTTTTCTTCCAGTTTTTAAGCATTAACAAAGTGCTATATAGCACTCCAAAATTCATCTCAATGAGTATCCAAACTCTACACAATAATTCTATCACTTTGCCAACATTTTCACCATCAATCAAGAGACAACATAGACTTGGCTACAATAGAGGGGATTTGCACCTCACCCACTATCATATGCCCCTAAAGGGGTCAAATCATGCATTTTAAAGCCAAACAAGTAAACAAACATATAGGGCTATGTTTAAGGCACAAGATTCTAAACAATTCTCATCATAATCATGATATATAAGCTCTCTAATTAACTAAATCAAAATAGGACAGCCATCATGTATTTCATTATTTCACCAATTTAACCATCAAAACCACATCCAAACATGTTCAAAATGACACCCTTTCACTACCAAAATTTACCCCAACAATTACCACATCATTTCCAATCAATTTCCATGTTCCCAAGCTCCCAATATTTGTTTTTTAATGATAGTTTTTCCAGCAACACGAATTTAACCAATTACCCCACAAAAACATGCTTAATTTGCCAATTTTAGCTACCCAATGGTCATGAATTGATTGCCCAAGCTAGGGGGATAAAAATTCCAACTTCTCCAATGATTTAAACAACACTTCAAGCACTTACAAGTCACTAAAAATTCTGTTTTACACATCAAACTCGTAACAGCCACATAATTGCCCAAAAACAAGGTTAAAATGATAACTTTAGCTCTCCAAACATCATGGAACAAGTATCTAAGGTAGGGGGGTGGATACTTCAACCTTTCCACACATTTAAGCAACATTTTAAATATTTCAAAACATGCAAAAAAAAAAACTCTAATTTAGTTGCTGAATTCGTAACAGTGCTAAATACCCATAAAGACTCTTCCAAAACTCATTTTTTTGCAACCAAAACAACAACAATTAAGTAGCCAATTGTGGGTGACCTAAAACCCTAACAATTTCCACCATTCAATCACCATTTCAGGGTGTTTTAAAGCCAAAATTCACTGTTCCAATAACAAAGCTGAACTGAAAATTAAATGGTATAAAAGTGGTATTTTCAATTTTCCAAAAGCACAAAAATGGCTCTACAAGCTCAATTAAGTGGAGAATGCTCTCCCAATCACACAAAAAGGCAGAGAAAGAAAAGTGGAACCCCCATTACCTCTTGTAGAACTCAAAATTTGCAAGAAGTGGAGAAAAGGGAGAAGCTTTGTGATCCTCTAGGCCTCTCTAAGCTAGAATCCAAGGTAGAAAGGCCAAAAGGTTCAAGCTTGGTGCTTGAATGTGGGGAAGTGAAGTGAAAATGGGTGGGGGAAAACTCAAGAACTCTCAAAACCCTTCCAAGAACAAGAGAGAAATGAAGCATCTCTCTCTCTCTCTCTTACCCTCCAAGTTCGGCGCCTACAATGAGGGGAGTGGAGAGTGTGCTCCTTTTGTTTTTAGGTTTCCCTTGTGTGTGTTGGGTCATGGGCCTTGGGCCCAATTAGCCTAGGATGTATAGTACCTTAATTAAGCCTTAAACACTTACTATTTTATTTATTAATCAATGCCTGAGCTTCTAGGATTCAAGACAACACACACAATCTAATTTTATGGCTTTTTGTTGACTTTTCAAGTTATTTACAAAATTGCCATAATAAGTTGATCAAGAGGTAGAATTTCCCTTTCCTGTTGACTTTGACTAGTATGATCATCTATCTTTGACTTTAGGAAATGAATACCTACTTAATCTTTATTAAGTGATGTTAATTTGCTCATTCCTCGTAAATTTCCTTAATCTCTCAATTTTACTAAACTAAAAGCTAATTACTCATAATTCTCAATTAATTATCCTTTAATAAGTCATCTACTATTTATTTTTAATTCTAAAAATGAGGGTGTTACATAACCTCTACTAAGCATTTACTAAAAAAAATTAATCACTCACACTAACAAAGTTAACCAACTAACAGAATTATTCTATTAACCATTCACTTAATAGAATTAACCATTCCTACTAATAGAGTTAACCCACTTTTAATTACTCTGCAACATTATCCCTTAATTCAAAGTTTCCAAAGACATCACATTCAACTTTCTTCTTAACTTCTTCAATCTATCATCACTCTTGATTTCAAACCATTACCATAAGACTCAATTATTATATTACATCCCAATAGGGAATAAATCAAGAGAATTGTACTTGAATGTTAAGGTTCATATGTAATCTTCTAAAATATCAAGTTCAAAATAATCTAGTCAACATTTATGGTTGTTTGGTTGGGAGAAAGAAAAATAAGGGACAAGAGAAAATTTGGAATTTGAATTGAAGAGAAAGAGGAAGGAAGAGAAATTTTGAATTTTTATTTCTAGAAGTCAACTTTTCTTCCCTTTTCCTTCCACTTTCTCTCCATTCAAACAAAGGGAAATACATTGTTGTTTTCTTTCCTTTATTTATTTTTTCTTCTCTTCCAACAAAACATACCATTAGGAATGTTGGGAAATGGAGAAATATGAGTGCTCTTAGGAACGACTATATTTTACTTGTAAGGTCCATGTTTTTTTCACTCTCTTTATGCCAACAACAATCAATGCTTCTTCTTGCAAGTGTGAGGCTCACTCACTCTCTATGTCTGTATTTATACTCACTAACAATAGACAAGACCGAGCTTGCAATTTTTTTGTTTTGGTCCCACAAACAGATCGGATTTTGTCATAGGTTGAGCAAGTTTGGTGTGAACAAGATTGCGATTCTCAGGCTCGATCGGTAAGTAGTTGACTAAAAATTAAATTTACATTGGCACCTTAGTGATAGAAAAATATTATTTTTATCAAGTGAATTAAATAATGTATTAATTATATTTAATAAAAATTGATTTTTTTTCTCTTTCTTGTTTTAAATAAATATTTATATGTCATTAATTATATGATTAAAAAATTAATGGAAAGAATATAAAATTGATGTGCATTTATTTCGTTGGACTTTTATAGGTGTTTATTAAATCGATAGAAACTAAGAATACTTCATTTATTGTGGACCTAATAAATATTAAAATTATTTTTTTTGCATTCAAGAGGGATCGAAAAAATGAAAGAAGGAAAATTATAAATATGATAGATAATACAACAAAAAGGAGAAAATTTTTGTAAGATGGGTGTCAAAATTAAAATGTAAATTTTTAAAAATTTCTACCAATATCTCTCACTATTATTATTTTTTTCTTTAAAAAAGATCTCAATGGTGTAATGTGAGGTTAAGTCAAAATTTTTACAACAAAATCAAAGCTTTTTTTTTTTTTTTTTTGCTTTTGGTACATAAAATTTTAACAAAAGGGAATAGTATATCCTTGTGTAAGGTAGGAAAATTCTTCAAACTCAAAAAATATTTACAAATAACTTAAATTTATCTCACCCTAAGAAAATAGTGAAAACTCAAATCTATAACTTGTTAGACTCAAACTTAAACCATTCAAATTATAATTTAAACCTTTGAATATATTAAAAGAATCTTCTTACATATCAAGGGGATACAACTCAGTTGGTTGAGCAATGTGCGTGAGTATTGTAAATTCCCTGGTAATGTCTTCGATTCCTTTGGATAAAAAAAAAACGTAATATGGATGCAAAGCAAACCTTTTTAAATATAATGCTACTAACTGAACTAACTAATGTCCTTAATCATGTTGAATTAGCTATTGCGCCTTATAAAAAAACTGCAGGGAATTATTTTATTTACTTTCATATTTTTTCACTAAAATTCAATTCACTTAACCAATATTGCTTTAGTGAGGACAAATAATTTTTATTTAATTAATATTGTCTGTGAGTTGTGTTTTGTATATCTAAAAAAAAAAAAAAAACTTCAGTAGGAAAGTGAGTCTGGCCATAAGTAAATGTTCTCATCTTGGACATAATTACTTTCTGTGGAAGATATTCGTGATGTGGATAAAAAAAATAGAAGAAGTAAAACACTATTTTATTATGAGATGAGGGACTAGTTTTGTTGACAAATTATTTTTTATTTGATGGTCCACTTAAAAGGGTAAAAAAAATAGATTTTATTTTAACTATACATATGCATGTTTGATCCAAAAATTAGGTTAATTTGTTGCTTTCATTTTCATAGTAAAGCATAACATTGTTTGAATAATGATATATCTTTATTAATTCTTGGGTAAAATATGTTTGTGGTCCCTCATTTTATCTTGATTTCTGTTTTTAATCCCTCATAAATTTTTTCTCTGTTTTTAGTCCCTCATAAATTGTTCTATTTTGTTTTTAGTCCCTTGTAAATTGTTTTGTTATGTTTTTAGTCCCTGATGTTGATTTCAACTATTAAGTGATAACATGACGGACATAAACTGTGTGTGTGAAAATTTTCTGATTAAGTTTCTAGTGACTTTTAACCGCTACAAATTTTTTGACGGTTAGAAATGTTTACTTTTGTAACATTTATGTGATTTCAGAAAATCTAGTGTTCGAGATTTTGGTTTTTTTTTAACATTTCTAACAGTTTTAACCTACTAGAAAATTTGCAGCAGTTAAAAATTACTAGAAACTTAAGCAAAAAATTTTCAAACACAACTTATACTCGTCACTACATCACTTAACTGATGAAATTAAATGTCAGTGACTAAAAACAAAATGTAACAATTTTTTAGGGACTAAAAACAGAGAAAAATTTTATGAGAGACTAAAAACGGAAATCAAGATAAAATAAGTGACCAAAAACATATTTTATCCTTAATTCTTCTTATAATTTATAAAAAGTAATACTTATATATTAATTTTTTCTTTGAATATAGAATTACTCCTTTAGCCTTCAGTCTAACAATATATTCAAAATTTGAATCACACGGTAAGAGGTTACATGACTGATAAGAGTTGTGCTAACTTACGTACACTTCTCTTTATTCCAATTATTGTCCTTTGAGTTTATCACCAAAAGAATTTTGAATGCTCATATTAAATATATAGCAAATATAATATCACAACCTTAAATGCTTGAAAACATAAAATGCAAGAAAGTAACTACTACTATGTTTATTTATTTTCAAAGATTTTTATATTGATGGTAAGAGTAATTAGGAATTATAGTCTCTTTTAGGCCATTCACTGCATTTTCCTTTAGTTCAACATAATTCGAATTTGCTTTGAAAGTTCAGATCTCATTATTATATATTCCACCCAATTCCTTGGCATAGAACCCCTTTGATCCATCAATATGCACTTACTTTTGCAGCCACATGAGAGTTCATTAAGCATTTACGTTGAGATTTATAAGAACACGTGTATATATATTATGAAGTACCATTCTGAGTATCTATGTAAAACACAAAAATTCAATACTCAAATTGGAGCATAAACATATAATTCCTCATCAGGCTTATACTCACATCATTCTCAACAACTCTCATTTGGGATGAAGCATTAAAAATAAAGTACAATTTTCTTCAAAACAAGGAACTATATTAAATCAAAAAGTTCATATAGAGGAGTTCGAATAAGTTACAAGTGGGTAAGGAAAAAATGGTGATGGAAGATGGTGAGTCGATGAATCTTCAAGCTCCTTTTTCAATGTTGAATATTCAAGGGGGGAATGAAAGAAAATCATATTTCTAGGGTGAGTGATGTGAGAATTATGCTTTCAACTCCCTCTCCTTTTTTCTGAGGTAATAACACTGAGTATTTATAGCCTCTGGGTGGGTCCAATCGTGTAACAAATTTTGCTACAACACTCAAATACGAGACAACTTGAGGCAACAGTGTCTGGCGCTGGCTAAGCGTGTGAGACGTTTGCTTAAAAATATTTGAGATGTTGTTAGAAGACAAACATTGAACGGGTGTCTAAGACGTTTGTCAATTAACCAGCATGAAACGTGTGACTCTGCATCTCATATAACATCCCCTTTGATCACTGGCGTATTGGACATAACTCAAATTGGCTAATTTCATCACCCTCTAAAATTCACTTTTCACGCTTTAGTGTAAATTTTTGCTTTTTCACTTTTCACTGGGTCTGCATCGTGAGAATCCTCTTTGTGATCGACGCACAGCAGAAGACAAACTTCAACCCTCTGCGAATGAAAATGAACTCCAATCCCTAACCCTCTGCGAAGCTTCGTGAATGAGAACGAACTTCAATCCCTAATCCTCTTCGAAGCTACAAAGCTCTGCGATTAAGAACGAGCTTCAATCCCGATTCTCTCTCTCTCTCTCTCTCTCTCTCTCTCTCTCTTCTTCTTCTTCCAATTTGTTATTTTTCTCTCCATTCGCTCTTTATCTTTTGTTATTTGAAGGTTTAGGTTTACCTTAATCATCAATTACTTACATTTCATTTATCTTATACAACTCAATGGTTCCCAATTTCACAGATTTCGGGTTTTTGTGTCTTTGAATTTCGAAGGTACCTTCAAATCTCTGCGATTTTCCAATTCATTGAGTTTGTTGTGCGGTGAATTCTGTGGAAATTCGATTTGCTACTGTTGTAGGTTTATTTTTGTCGAATTCAATCACACTGAAATGGTTTCATTTTGAAATTGACTCCAAAAGACACAGTTACTAATCTATATACGATTATAATAGTGATTTATGTGTTAGGTCAACGAGAAATTGATTCTACTAATCTTAGAAATTAATCGTGAATACAGTACAATATATTTCTCAATTTTAAAAAAGTGTAAGTCATTTGGCTATATTATTATCCACATGAATCATGTGTTGCACATATATAAGAATGACTACTATGGAGGGGCTTCTACATCTCTCATTCTTACACATTATGCAAATTTGCAATAGAAGCATGTGAAATATCTCATTTCGTTTCATGTTAGTTTTCTTTTCATGCTAAAACTCATTTTCAATTGCTTAGCTATGGAAGTGATTTAGAGAGATGACAAGTTGCCAGAGCACTTGGGCTCAGGCAGAGAATAAAAGTTTATATGAACCTAATGTAACTGCTCTCATATGTCTTGACTCTTGACCTGTGGATCAACAATTAACTAGAAAAGTACATATCAGATTCTGTAGTTGAAAGTTGAAACATTTATGCATGTTGTATCTTTACATTATAGATTCCTTATTTTCTAAACATTTATTTGTTTTGTTCATAAGTAGATTGATTTGAGGAAAGAATCAACAATATGATTTCTTGTTTTGTCTTCATATCATGTCATTACATTTTGGTTCTTTGCTTCACCTGTAGCAGTTTGATAGCTTTGGCTATCCTGTACCTACTAGTCAACATGGGACAAGTGGATGCTGAATTAAATGAAATTGGAAAATAACAAGAAGTTGCAGTAAGTCGTGTTTCTTGGATTCTCTCATTTCTTTAAACAAACCCAAAATTGGAGCCTTAACTTTTATCATTGTCTTTTTATTCCTTACTGACCTTCATTCCTGTAAATTTAATGTAGGTGGCTCATAGACTATCCAGGGAACCAAAGATCTCTGCTATATATTTTAGTAGATTTGAGCATTTATAATAGCGCAGAAGTGACTTGAGCTGTTATGGCTCTTTATCCTTTCCTTACTTAAAAGTATATAAATTAGTAAAGGAAATTCATATCTAGGGATAGAATGTTGTTTGTTAGCCTTGTTTTTAGCCCTTGCTATGATCCTTATTACTTGGCTTGACTTACTAAGGGATTAGGAGTTAAGTGATTTAGGCTCTTCCACATAAGGAATCATGGTTATAGTATGTTAGTGGGTTAAGGTGACACTAGATTTAATTTTGAATAGAAAAATATCTTTAAAATTACTAAGAGTAGCCAGCTTAGTAACGCCAACCCCCCAACATCTATAAAAATCTGCATTAAAACTTCTTTTGCATATAAATTGTTTGATATTTTGTCTTTTAGAATTCTATTTTGTTTTAGTTGTTTATTTTAGAACTTAGCCTTTAATTTCTGCATTATTATCTTAAAAACAAAAACAAACATTCCTTTGCCTAGAGATTGAATTTACATGAATAGCCTAGTACAAACAAGTCTACGTGGAGACGACTTTGTACTCAAATATCGAAAATACTACACCAATTGGTAACCAACGATGTAACAGATATCCCAATTAGGACGTAAGTGATTGTAAGATCTCTGGTGTATTTCACCTTCTACAGGTTCTAGTCTACTCTCCATGCCCCACCTTGATCAATGGCAGGCTCCACAAACTCAAAGCGAAAGGTCCTATTGTGATGATGTCTCAGCATATGCTCTTGTGAACATAATGTCACAATCATGACAATCACACTCATACAAACAAAATACAACGGTCAGTTTACTAAAAATATATATAATTATGCATATAAAGTAATTAATCGAAATATTAAATCGATCCAGCATTTACAACAATTATACATCACATGCATGGCGTCTCACGTTCAACAGATATCACGATAATAAGATAGACATGCAAATCAAAGGTTCATTTTACACAATACAGAGTTTCATTCTCTAAGGTTCTTGTGTTCCATTTTAAATGGACAACATAAATTGTAAAGATTATGTAGAAATTAAATTAATTTCACTTGAGACTTTTTAAAATCTGTGCTATCTCAAATCTAATCACACTTATTACTAATTTATGCCTTGTAATTAAATATTTTAAACAAATAATTTAATCAGGAGAATAATTGTAATTCTTCCTTCTCCTTAAACTTTAAAATTTCAAAAACTCATCAAACAAAGTTATTTTATCCGAGAAATTTTATGATATGCTTTTGGACTTGTTTTAAGTCTACCCAACAACATACTCAGTTTGGGACACCGTCGGCATGTTTGTGAATTCACAATGCCATATCCATCTTATATATGTTTGAAGAATCCCGTCACAGAGAAGATGCGTCCTTATCTCGTCCACGACATGTCGTTTCCCAATCAGACAGTTAACACAAGGACAATAATATTTTCCCCCCATATTCGGTGAATTTTGTTGAGCAAATTCCAAAAACTTTTCAACCCCATTCTCATACTCCTAGTGATGCGAATAGCTTTCATCCAACTTCGATCCATCTTTCCTCTTATGTGATACTCACAGAGTTATATCATGCATGAAGATCTCACTTTTTCATAAAAGGTGTGCAGGAAGACGTTTTTTTATACTTTATTCGTACATAGAGGTTAAGTCTCTTTTGTTAAATTTGACGAAATTTCAGCAGTATTTCGCATTGATCTCCAAGTACACGACATGAAAGCGGTGACATCAATTCCACCATAATCAAGTATGCACCCGGAGAACAAAACGAAATGCAGTAAATCGAAATTTCATCAAATTTAACAAAAGAGACTCAACCTCTATGTATGAATGAAGTATAAAAAATGACTCTTCCCAAACTGTCCAAACGGACAATTCAAGATTCAATACAACGATTAATCCAAACTTTTCATATTAATCATTGTATTGAACCTCAAACGGGAAACTAAGGTTCACTCATAATGCTTAACTTGAATATAAAATAATACTCATTAATTACATATAAACAAGTTATAAAAAGCATTATTATACTTGTAACAAGCACAGAAGTGTTAGAATGAGATACATACATGAAAAGATGCTCACTAAAAATAACAAATAAACTCAGTGCTACTCAGCTACTCAGTCACGACAATAGCACCAGCACAGCTACTAAATGCTCGTTGCCTCCAGAAATTAGTGTGTTCTATCATCAAAACAACTTACATAGCATAATCAGTCCAATTTGTTTGAGAGATGTAGATATTAAAAATTATTTCTCAATTTATATTACTCTAATACAATACAGATATGAAGTCAATGAACTACAAGATATTGTCACTGAAATGTCAAGGCAATAAATTATTTATAATCCTCATCCATTTATTATCAGTTGACTAAAAAAATAAATGAGGGATTTGGCTGAAACAATATAAATTTGAGTAATGTACAAGAAAAAATAGTTTAAGAAAGAATATCTTACATCAAGTTAACTTGATAGATGCAGAGAGAGAAGGGGATAGATAGAGCACGCAAGTCACAAGAGGGGAAATAAAAACTGTACAGAATAAGGAATATGGCATTATTTTAATGTTGTGAATCCATGCCTGAAGTAATAGCAGATTGTTGTAAAACAAGGAAAATGTCTTGCAAATAATAAAAGTAATATTGTAAAAAAAATGAGACAAATTACTCATTTTAATTATATAGTTACAAATAGTTTTCTTTTTAGTCGTTACACTTAAAAAAAATTCTCTTTTAATACCTATGTTCTCCTATTTTAAATCTCTTTTAGTTTCTATGAATGAGGACTAAAAGAGATTAAAAATGATATGTGTAGAAACTAAAAGGAGATGTTTTTTCATGTAACATTCAGGGGTTTAATTAACAAAATTCCCAGCCACTTTTACTCACTAATCAAAGTGAATTACACATTCATTAGCCATTGTTTTTCTTTTCAACTAACAGCTATAGTGCAGCAGCTACTACCTCAATTTTTTCCACTTGTTGCAAGTCATTATCAATCAAAAGTCACACATTAATTTGTCCCTACTTTCACGGTTATAAAACTAAACTACACACTGCTGACATAGTGCAATCATTGTGTTTTTCTTGCAAGTTAACTTCATAAGTAACTTGGCTTTTCTATTTTCACATTAAAAGGTAATTATACAATTATTTGGGCAGTGTTCAAGTAAAGGAAATGCCACTCCACTTCCTCATATCTATCACTATTTGTTTCCTCTAATAAATCTCTTTGCATGCATAATAAACTAAAGACATGTTTAAGCCTTATAGAAAAATTTATGTGGAAAATACATAAAAAAGGAAAAACTCAAATCAGTAACATAGTAGAAGTCTTAATGAAACTAGCCCAATCAAACAGAAACAGGAAAAATGAAGACCTGGAGAAGCATATGAGAAGTCCCTCTGCAATGAAATTGTTTACTTCCTTATTTGCCAAATCAAAATTATCATTTTTGCAAGCTTTAAGATGTGCCTCCACAACCTTTGCTAGAAAAACCAGATAATTTGAGATCTTAGAAAGTCAGGACAAATAGGAAGGGAGAAAAAGAAGAGGTCCTCTATTACAGAATTACCAGAAATGATGTCACAAAATAGCAGACAACTCCCTTGACTGACTGTTTACTCTATGAAAAGCCTCACCTGAAATACACAGGAAACAGTAACACTAATTCCATAAAGTGGCACATAGCTTGAGTAGAAGACCTCACATAGTGCCAGCCTCAAATCATTTTACATCACAATCAAATTCAGGATGTTATAGTATGCCACTAGGGATAGATAGTATGAACTATCTATGTTTGTATTCTTCCACTCAGAGAAACTAATTTTCATTTCAGAAACTTCCAAAATTGTTTTCAGAACATCTTTTACTCATTTTAATCATATAGTTACAAATAGTTTTGTTTTGTTGGGAACTCTCTCTTGTGTGGGCCACCTCTCAATCATTGCTCTACTACAAAGTTTCATTTTGACCAGAGATAGTGGCTAATAAAAGCTTATAAAACTTTGGTATCCCTCACCTTACAATCGGTTTTATAGAGACCAGTTAGGTCCAAAATCTATTATTGTATCACTTATTATATTATCATTGCAGCAAGCCTACAAATACTATACATGATAAGGTGCATTGAGAAAAATTTCAAGTCCAATGTTGACTAAAGATAGTGCATAAGAAGAGCTTATAAAGCTTAGACACCTCACACCCTCACACTTTATAAATTAGTTTTGTGAGGATCCCTAATTGCCTTTCTTTTTTTCTTTTTTATTTTCAGGTTGAGGAGAAATTGCGCATGCTTCATCAGAAAAAGTGTAAGCAGTTGAGACGTATGAAACAAAAGGATGTCGATGCACAGAAAATTGATTCTATTCAAACATTCATTGGGATTTTAGCTACAAAAATGAAAATTTCTATCCAAGTAGTTGACAAGATATCTATTATTTCAAGCTTCACTTTCCCCTTGCTGTTCACCTCAATTTAACTGCAGACATAATAACACCATCAAAACTTGCAAATTTAATCTATGCTCACTTCATTCTCCAATGGTTGGGAGACAAAAATACCACTGGAACAAGTGGCTAGTAGCAGTAGGCAGTGCACTATATGTGTAACTTTTCATATAATAATTTTACTCATCTTTTATATCCTTAGTCCTTACATTTTTGCATCTTTTAATATGTACTATAGAGCCAAGTCCAAACATTTTCTATAGTGTTTTATCATTCCTTAAATCTTGTCTTCAGAATTAGTTTACTGGATTTGGACTGATCAACAATTTTTCATCATGAATTTTTATCTGGTAAGATGGACTTGCATTTTTTATCTGTTAAGATGGACCTACAGTCTTGATTGTACTATTAATGTCTTCTACTTGTACACATGTGGATTTATTACTATGCTGTTTCAAGTTACAAGGAAAGGAAAAATATGAGTCAATTTTGAGAATATGCAGAAAAATAAACTGGCCTACCCTTGAGTACTTTCAATCAGAAGAAAAGGGATAAGAAATTGAAAAAAAAAAAAGTGTGGATGCTTTCCCCTCATTGAAGGTGATTAGGATCACACTGTGACATGAAAAACATGTATTCATTACAAGAAGTCATGTGGATTACTATGTGGTTGATTTTGGATTATTGATTTCATTTCTTGGCTGTAAAGCCATTTAAAGTTCTACTTCTAAACTTCGATAACAATTATGCATTGGTAAACAAATAAAAAATACATGGTATTATTTAAGATTAAAATACATGGTATCATTTACTTGACCAAATAAGTAGGCTTCTACAGTTCCGCTAGCCAAATAAGTAGATTAAAATACATTGGATTGAATTCCTTAAACTTCAGAGCATTCAATTGTACACAAAAAGGCTTCTAATGGACAAGGAATGAAGCTAGAAATTAGTCAGACTTTGGGCACCAAAAGCAAATTCAATATCACTTCGACGATACTTATATAGCTTGTGTCAGCTGGAAGTGCCAAATGCCAATCGAATATATTCTAATGCTTATATATATATATATATATATATATATATATATATATATATATATATATATATATATATATATATATATATATATATATATATATATATATATATGTTCTCACTTTCCGTGTTTGCTCATAGCTAAGATTCCCCACACCCATTTCTTTCCATATTTTCGAATTGATCCACTCATTCCTCCCTAAATTCCCAAACAAACAAAAAATCAAAATTTTCCCAAACTAATCTACAATGCAAGACAAGTATTATATGTCAAAATTTCGCTAAATTGTTACAAAATGTACAAATAATTTGGACCATCCACTAGTAGAGCAGATAACCAAAGCAACAGACAGCAACAAAATGTTCCAAGTAGTTAACATTCAAGAAATTGCCAAATATGCAGGCAGCAACAGAAAATGCCAATTCCAACAGTTTGCAGAGAAGAACACAATGGCGTTCATACCTGTTATTGGCGACAAGACACACTTGTGAGAAGAACAATGGTGACACGTTCGCAAACAAGACACCTTGCAACACTGACAATGGTTTCGAACACCTTGCGAGATGAATAATCATGTTAGGATTTGGAACAAACAAGAAAAATCATGTTAGGGCCAGGGTTTGGAACCAAGAAAATGGGGAAAATGTTTTGTACCTCAATGTCACAAGCAACACCGACAACAGCGAAAATGCAAAAGGGTTTTAGCAATGAAGTGGAGGACGAAGTAATGGAGGTGCGACAATGGCGAAAATGAACATCGTGGAGGAGTGTGAGAAGGACGAGGTCATGGTCACAAGGAGTTCCAAAGAAGAAAGAAAGGGTTCAGGCGTGAGAGTGTGAAAAAGAAAGAGAAAGGGTTCAGGCGCGAGAGTGTGAAAACGAAAGAGAAAGGGTTACTTAACGCATGGATAACATCGGTTATGAGGTATAACCGATGTTAATGAAGATGAATGATATCGTTTATGAGGCAACCGATGTTAACTACATCCACTTATTTACAAAAATGCCACCACACATTTTTTTTACATCGGTCCTCATACAACCAATGTCATTTGGACGATGTAAAATGTATATTTTGTAGTAGTGGACCTTTCTATTGGCATTGAGACTATTGCAGTCAATTTTAAAAAAAGAGAAAGAGATAAAGATTGAAAAAAATTGTATTGGTTTTATGTTTTATCCAAATCTTTATCATTTATTTGTTATCTTTTTTATTGACTCTGGTCATTTTGAATGTTTTCTAAAAATTCATGGAATCCTTTAAAATCTTGTAAATCTATAAAGTCCTCTCAAATCATATGAATTCATATTTTATAAATCCATTAAAATCCAAATTACAAAATCCTAATCATAAAAGTCTTTTAAAAAATCTTAAAAGTCATTATATTCCTACAAAATCTTTCAAAATCTACAGGATTTTTTATGCAAAAAAAGTCTATTAAAATTCTAATTGAATACATCCCCCTAATTTTCTGGTTTCATTTTCAAAGTAAAGCATAATATTGTTTGAATAATGTTATATCTTTATTAATTCTTCTAATAATTTATAAAAAGTAATAATTAAATTAAAATTATTTTTTCTCTTTGAATATAGAAGTACTCCTTTAATCTTTAGTCTAACAATATATTCAAAAATTAAATCACGCAGTAAGAGGATACATGGTTGATAAGAGTTGTGCTAACTTACATTTCTCTTTATTCCAATTATTGTCTTTTGAGTTTATCACCAAAGGAATTTTGAATGCTCATATTAAATCTGATTTATATCTATATTATTGATTCTTCTAATAAATTTTGTTATGGATAAATTGTTTGGAAATCAAAAGATTTTATTCCACTAAAATCTATATTGAAAAGAAAACAGTGATTTTTTTTCTTTTATTGAAAGGTGCTCAAACTCCTACAATTGATGTGCATTAGTGCCTGAGAAACAAATTCAAGAATCATATTTATTCCAAAGGAATAAGGTAAATTTTGGAGTGATCTAGGGCATTTTCCCCCTGCCATGAAGGAAGCTCCCTATGTGTGTCCTTGGGGATTTCTTGTGCTGCATGTTCCACCTATCTCGTCCCCTGCCCCCACACAAAGTCACTATTTTGCTCAGGCCATGAACAACTCCTTCGATATCTAGTTTAGTCAACTCCCTCTCCATGTATCAAAGGAGAGTCTATTTCTATAAAAAAAATTTAGAAGGGAAACATAAAATTGGTCTAGAAGGTTGCAAGAATAACCTTCATGGGCACCTTATTCTCGCCAAAGGTGACCAACCTATCTCCTCAAAGGACTTCTGTTAAGACTCAGTGATGCTTACAAAAATATATAAAATAACAAATTAATTTAAAACCTTTTTTCAGCAAGTGCATTGGTTGCACAAGTAGTAAACCCGATAAGTAGGATATCCTTCTTTTGAAGGATTGGTGTAATTAATTTTAGTCTAACTCAATTCTTAGACGTTGCGTGTAACACCTTCACTTTTACATAATTGAACTATTTTTCTATTTATCCAGTATTTTTTATAAAAAGTAACGGAGAAGAATCTCAATAACCTGAATGCACCATTTTGTTCAAAATACTTAATGTAGTATATATTTTTAATAATTTTTTGAGACGGAGCCCAGAAAATGAAAAAAATGATCGTTACATCCCTAGGAATAGTAAAAATGAGAAAAAAAAAAGATAAAAAAGGTTTAAAATCATTTTTTAGTTAGAAATATGTGTAGAATAATTAAAAATAATTATAAAAATATTTGGGAATAAATAAAATTTATAGGTGCAAAATGACAAAAATTCCCTTGGGACACTAGCAGTTTCGTTTCTAAAAATCACTGCATTCCATTGTAACCACAGTGACCATATATACCACTGCAACCCATATAACCTTCCATGCTTTATTCCTGTTGTTACTCTTTCCAACTATCACATGCTGATGCGTAAAATGTGTTCGCTAAGGGCAAGCGTACCCTACACAGTAGTAACAGTGGACTCTAAGAGTCCGGATATCAAACTCAAAGGACCAGTCGCGTTCCTAAATAACTAATTTCGTAAATAATTAAACAATTCAATTTAAAAATCAATTTGAGAGAAATGATGTTCAATTATTTCGTTTTCAAGAACTAAGAATTAAAGCAGAAAGATTGATGTGAGATAATTAAAATAGAAAGCCAAGGATTATGATTTTGCATGTACCCCCTTTTCCCCCAATTTTAATTTCAATAATAATCCCTAATTAAGTTAATTGTCAATGACCTCTTAACTTCATCAATAAACAATTGATCATAGTTTAACGTTGTTTCCCCTAATTTAATTCCCAATTGATCATAGGTAAATTAAATTAATCTCAGAGAGGTTGATTAACAAGATTAATCCACTAGAAATTCACACAATTAGTTTGATCATGCAAATCATATGAATTCAATCACCTTACAGTTCTGTCAATCACAAATTGATCATAGACAAGGGATTGACTAAAATTTAGAGTGATCAGTTCTAAGAATAAATAAAATAGTAAAGAGATTCAATAACTAGAATCATAGAGAATTTCATTGATAATCAAAATGGGGGTACAAATGGCACAACTACATCATAATCCTGGGCTAAGAGAGCTAGCCACTCATATAAAAATTACATCATAATCCTAGGCTAAACTAGCAAACTCTATAGAAAACATAAAAATTACAAAGGGAGAAGAAATTTTATAATTATAATCCCCAATGATCTCTACGTCTTACAACAACTTAGAATATCTCATAAGACCTCTTCCTCACTCAGAACCCTCAATTTTAAAAATAGAACCAAAGATACCTCAAAAGAGTTTTCAGCAGCTATTTATAAAAATAATTCAAACTATTGTCATGGCTTACCACGGCCGTGCTGGTGAGATGACCACGACCATGGTCCTTGCATAGTCCTGGGGTCCAATTTGTGCTCACATCTAGCACGGTCGTGGTAAGGTAACCACGACTGTGCTCGAGAAATTGACGCTGATCCTCTTCTTTCAACCATTTTTACCTTGGCTGTGGTCCATGAATCATAGTTGTGGTGCTTAGCACGACTGTGCTAAAGTCACCACGGTCGTGGTCCTCCAAACAATAGCAAAAATCACTTCAAATGATGTGTTTTTCAGCTCTTTTCCTCATGGAGTCTCTAAGATGCCTGTCTTACAAAAACTAGTGCCAAACCGTGAGTTTTGCCAATAAAATATATTCAAAATGTATGAAAATGGCATCTAAACTCACATCAAAATCCAATCAAAATCCAGTTTATCATGCATCAAATGTGATCTTATCTCCTTAGGTAATACCGTTTGTATCCCCATCCATTTATTATAACAATTTAATTTTCCAAACTAAATCAGATAAATAACACTAGAACAAAAGGTGGGAAATTGTCTCGTCCTGGACCTGGCACAGAGGGCACCTTGGGCTATCATTAACATCAATTATATTTTTTCTCTATAGATTAAGGGGGTGTACTATGAAATATAGAGAAACACACTAGAAGGGGGGTTGAATAGTATGTTTATATTTTCTTTGAAATCCTTTCATAAATATGAAGATAGTGTATCTTAAGTTTTACAAGAACCTTGTGAAACAGAAGGCTATGCTATCGTCCAGTGGTTCAAATACAACAGTTCAATGAAACTGCGTTTTTCGTCAGAACACACGTAAAATATTTTCGTAAATAAAATGTGTAAAGAAACTCTTTCGTGGTATGTGAAGAGATAACTTAAGAGATTTACGAGTAAGCTAGAAAGCGAAAGAGTATAACACTTAGTTTTATACTGGTTCACTCAAATTTAGCTACGTCCAGTTCTCCTTCAAAAAACTTTGAAGGGTTCTACTAATCAGAATTTGATTACAAACAAGTATTTTAACCTGCCACTTCTGGCTACAAGTATTCTCTAGGCCACTCCTGGCACACCTTTAATCTCCCCCTGAGATTAAAGCAAACCCAAGTATTCTTTAACACTAAGCCACTCTTGGCTTTCCAAACAGAAATTGTTTGAGTATAGAAAGAAAGAATAACTCTCACAGAGATGATATTACAATAAAAATCGAATACACAGAATCGCTTAGCAAAGCTAAGTAGAAAGCTCTTTTTCGCTCAAGTGTGGATCGTCCAGTCGTTTTGACAAAGTTTCGGCTCTTAATCAATCTTCGTGCATTTATACATGAGCTTGTTCCTCTATTTATAGGCAGCTTGGTGTAAAGTATCCGTTGTGGGATCTGTACCTTTGCCAATAACGGCTCTCTCTTAATTATGTGACCGTTGCCACGTGTCGGCTTGGGGTGGAGAGAATAGGAGACATCAGTACTTGTAGCGCCTCTAGTACTTGTACTATTTCTGTAGAGAAATGCTTTTCTGTTCCTGTACAATACTTTTCGAAAACTCAAATGAAATGTTGTGTTAGAATGAGAAGGAATAATCGAACATTCCAGAGAATCATCATCGAAAACGTATTGTTGCATTATATAACTTTTAGGATAGAAAACAGAGTGTAAGTTATATAGGCATTGGATGCTTGCTTTGCAGAAACATTGGACGCTGGAAGTTGTACTTTACAAAACATATTTGGACGCTTTGCTTATAGAAATATAAAGTTTAAGTTTGAGAGATACAATACCATTGCGGCATTGGACGACGTAGATCCTATAACATTCAAACAAGACCATTAGATACTCCAAAATTTATCCTTTGTTTGTTATCATCAAAACCGAAATTTGAGGGGTTGGACAGCGTCCAAAGTCTTAGAACTTAACAATCTCCCCATTTTTGATGATGACAAATAATGTTAAATTTTGATGTTAACAGGTACATAATCATATATGAATATAATAAAGCATATAAGAGATGATTATGTTAAGCCAGTGTATGTTGACAGGGTTAATATATGTGAAATGAAGTACTCCCCCTGAGTTCAACATTTCTTATGCATATGATAACAGTGTATAATAAACAGCAAGAATATATCAGATATAATAGATATCAGAGTGTAAAAAACATATCAAGGATATGGATGCGGAATATGTGATATAAACACCTCATGTATTAAAAACATATTGATAAAACAGCCAAAACATTCACAGAGTGTAAAATGACTCTATGACATCAAAATTCCAATTTCTCCCCCTTTGTCATTAACAAAAATGGGTTTGAAAGATGGAAAAATGACTTGACCATCATGGTCACCTATGACTGTGAAGGTGGTTCGTGTGGTGGTGGTGGTGGTTGTTCTGTTGGTGCTTGGGTAGGTGGTGCTGGTTGAGGAGGTTGTGGTTAGACAGGTGGTGCTGGTTGTTGGAGTTGGTGTGGTTGGACGGGGGGAATGGCATGAGCAACTTGTCCAAGCAGGTTGGCTGCAGTATTTTGAATCTGATTTATAAGCGTCTGGGAGAGGCTCATGAACTGTTCAGTGATAGCATTCTGCAGCAGCATACGATGTTGAGTAGCCTCAGCTTGTTGCCTTTGCTGAAATGCTTGAAGAGCGGTGTCGGTTTCCAGCTGTTGTTGCCTCAGAGCCTGTTGCACGATCTCATGAACACGATCTTCTGAGACCCCTTGAGGTTCAGCAAATTGTAAGGGAAGGATGCCCCTTGGACTTGAAGATCCTGTGGGAACCAGTTGACGTGTACCCGAGTGAGCTTCAGTAGGCGCATCAACAACGGGGAAGCTGATTATATCTTCAACATGAGGATTTTCTGCAATTGATTCCATGGGCTTGGATGCTTCAACAATAGGCTTTCCATCATCCTTGGACTTTCCAGATTGGACAATGGATTCTTCATGAGAAGCGACAAAGTGTTCCACGTCTACTGGTATAAATGGATCAAAGTCAAGATGAACTAGCACCTTTGTTACCTTGGCAGATGCTTCATCCAACTCTACTTGTGTAGCTTTCTGCTTGGAAACCTGATCTTCCTTTTCTGTGGTTGCAACCTCAGCTTGCTCAAGAGCCAGCTGCTCTAGACGAGCTTATACTGCTGCTCTGGCCTCTTCTGCCTTGTACTCCTTATGCCGAGTTTGGAGTTCCTCCACAAACTCTGTGCGATCCAGTATATGAAGATCAAACACTTTGTTGCTTCTGATGATAGGCAATGTCTTCATTAAATCCAGGTAGTCATCTGAATCTGTCAGAAAGTAAGCAAAGGTGTCTGTAAAGTGACGAGTCTTCAATGGACGCAGCACCTCAAGACCATGAGGGGGGTGAATGAAATCATTCTTGGAGCTGCTGGAGGAGGAGGCCTTCTGGGAGTCATTCCATAAGATCTGACACCAAAAGGTCATGGAATCGAAAGTTCCAAATGGACGTGTAAGCTTACCAGTCTTGTCAAACAGGTGACCCCAGTTATGAGAGGATTGTCGTAGAGCTTCAACTTTTTCTTCCCTACTTGGCATCTCAATGCCATAGAACTTGTAACCTTTCTTTCGACCAGCATCATATAAGGGTAGTCTAGGACATACCCTATCTGGTACAAACTTGATTTCTGTGGCGCGACTAATGTGAAGGTTTGGTGGGTAGGCAATGACTTGGTTTGGTATATACATCTGTTGAAGAAGTTTTCCAATATCATCATAGTCGCTTGGCTGGAAATTAAGCACTGGATTTCCAGCAACTAGAGGCAGGAACTTTGTAATGGGAGTCCAGATGCGAACATCCTTGACCCATTGTACATCTGGACGCTGCTTCGACTTGGAAGGGTCCAGGCTTTCTTTAATGGCCAACTTCAATTCTATGGTCAGTTCAGTATCCCTGCTAACAGGGGGCTTCTTGGACGATGCCTTTTTCTTTCTTGGAGCTTTCCCTTTCTGCTCCGCAACCGTCTTTGTGAATTGAGAAGCAACCTCCACCTCTGGTTCAGGCAGTTCTGCTGCTGCTGGATGCACCCTTTGTTGGGTTCCAGTTGGACAATAGTAAGGATGAGTCATTCGGATCAAGTGTGGATACACTTCTCTCGTCCAAGTGGGTAAAGGGTTGCTGATTATTGCTCATTCTAGCATTGCAGCATAGTCAGCTGAAGGATTATGAGCATAATCATACCTCGTCCACTCTGGTGCTGAGACAGTAGTCAGATGCCTCTCCAAAGGTTCTTGTAGAGGCCTCCAGATCACATCGCGCCTCTTACAGTAATTCTGTTCATTTTGTGTAAGGAATGCAATAGGGAAGCATTCTTTGTCTTCTTCTTCTTTGGTTTTCTGCTTGGGGGGTATGGTCCATGGGGACCAGGTATCCCTCCATGCATCCCTTAGACGCACAAACTTGGACAGGTCCAAGTGAAGAGGTGGATGCTGAGTTGTTGATGTGGATGGAGCACTGGATGGAGCTGGTAGTGGGGCACTGGTGGATATGCTGTCGGTGTCTTGGGAGGAAGGTGGTGGAGCTACAACTCTCCTTGGCCTAGCTGCCTGAGTCTTAACTCATCGAGGCATGTTAGAAGGAAAGGAAGATAGTTCAGCAGGTTGTACCTTCTACTTCTTTTGCATATGGGCCTCCTTCTCCTCTGCTTTCTTCTTGATTTGACCAATTTGAATCTGGTCATCATCATCAGAGTCGTCCAGTATTTGAAGCTTCTGAACCTTTGGCTTTTCTGGAACAGGCTTCACTGAAGCTACCTTTGGACGTTGCTCAGCTTGAGCAGGTCCGGACGCATCAGTCCTTGGACGCTTCTCTGCCAGGGACTGAGCAGTGGAGGTGTCAGCATGTCTTTTCTTGGTTCTTCTCTCCTTTTCAGCATCTTTCTCATGCTTCTGAGACATGTGATGTGTTACCTTTCTGCTCCCCTGTTCCTGCATCAACCTTTTGATCTTCTTGCCAAGACCAAGAAGATCAATCTCCTCCTCATCATCATTGGACATAATCTTGGTTTGTTCATGTCATTGCTTGTTGATGCTATCTTCGTTTAAGTCCCTTAGGACCTTGGCTGTCAGCTTAATCTTCATAGGCTTTATGTTGGACTCGCCAAATGGTTGTTGTGTTGCCACCATTTGCTCTTTCTTCACGATAGCTTCGTGATCAGCTTCGTCCAGTTCATTAAAGAAGCATTGATAGACCTTCTGGTCCCAGAAGATCTTGTTCAGCAGAGCGGCGTAAAAGATGTCATCATTGCCACCAACAGTCTTCATCATTCTCACAATATTGATGTAAATGGTGTGAGGAAGGTTGAAGGGGATACCTTCCATAATGTGGAACATCACGAACTTGTGTAAGTCAGTGACTGAGTCCTTAGACCCAGCTTTGTGCAAGATACTCTTGTTGCACACCTGCTGCTAGATTTTCGCTTCCTCACACAAGTTCTTGTACTCAATCTTCATTGAGTCTGTGGGTTTGGTCTTGCAAAGTACGTTTGCAACGTGATTGCCGTACTACTTGGCCCAGTCTGCTCTGTACTGGTTCTGCTCCCTGGTGCAACCAGTTACTTTTGCAATGGACTCAGTGGACAGAGTCACCTCTCGTCCAAGAATAGTGGCCATGAGCTCCCTTGTGTTCTAGAATTTGACATTCCTCCAGAACATCTTGATCAACTCAGGGAATATCTTCTGGTTTTTGTCGAAGTAGCCTCTGATTCCACACTTCAGAAGGCTCTCATTCAGGTTCAGGCCCAGCTTCTCCAGCTTTTCAATGTCAAAGAAGTGCTCAATGTGCACTGTAGCAGCACCTTGACATACAACTGTGGTCTCAAGGTAGGTGTGGACGTCGAGTTCAGAGTTGCTTGAGCTTACAGAGTTCGACATGGTAGAAAAGTTGGGATTTTTAGGTTTTCTGAGAAGGGTTTTGGGATTTTAAGAAAGAGAGAATGCTTAAGGATGAAGACAATCTCAGAGAAGATAGATACGGTAAAGATTTTCTGAGACGATTTGACGGATTACATATATGGTCTTTGTTGGGAGAACGTGAAGCGGTTTTGGGCTTTTATGAATATTTGAAATGGGAATTATGCCATAAAACCCGCCATGATGAGGCGTGTGAAGAATGTGGGTAACTGTGTACGGTTACTAACATTTATGTGACTCAACATAGAGCATTAACTCATACTTACTCTGAAACGAACCATTTTGGCCATTTGAACAATGTTTTAAAAAAAATGCTAAGTTAAAAACATCGTCCAGATGTTGGACTTAAGTGTAACATCTGCAATGCATGTGCATGACTTAGTGATCTTTGGACGACATGTCCATTGGACGCTAAGATTTTATTAGATGCACCATGTAGATGTTAATCATTCCTTTACAGAGTTCATGCCAAGTTTGTTCCTCAGAAGGATTAACTTGTCTTCAGTAAGGGGTTTAGTAAATATATCAACAAGCTGATTATCTGTTGTTACAAAGTGTAATTCCACAATACCCTTCTGAACATGGTCTCTTATAAAGTGATGTTTAATCTCTATATGTTTAGCCCTTGAATGCAATATGGGATTCTTAGAGAGATCTATGGCAGCTTTACTATCACAGTAGATAGGAATATTACTCTCATATATGTTGTAGTCCTCAAGTTGATGTTTGATCCATAAGATTTGAGAACAACATTTTGCAGCTGAAATATACTCTGCTTCAGCAGTGGACAGTGCAATGGTTCCTTGCTTCTTGCATATCCAGGAGACTAAGTTTCCACCAATGAAGTGACATCCTCCACTAGTGCTTTTTCTTTCAATTCTGTCTCCAGCATAATCAGCATCACAGTATCCAACTAACCTGAAATTTTTTTGCCTTTTGAAATATAGACCAAGATCAGTGGTTCCAACAAGATATCGAAAGATTCTCTTAACAGCATTTAAATGAACTTCCCTTGGGTCAGATTGAAATCTGCCACATAAGCATACACTGAACATGATATCAGGTCTGGACGCTGTGAGGTATAGGAGTCATCCTATCATTCCTCTGTATAGAGTGTTATCCACCTTCTTTGAGTTGTCGTCCAGTCCAAGTATTGCTGTTGGATGCATAGGAGTTTTCATTGGTTTTGCATCATCCATTTTGTACTTCTTTATTAGCTCCTTGACATACTTGGTTTGATGTATGTATGCGCCCTTTTAAGTTTGTTTGATTTGTAGTCCAAGGAAGAATTTCAGCTCACCCATCATGCTCATCTCAAACTCTGTTTGCATTAATTTGGCAAATTCTTCACAGAGAGATTCATTAGTGGCACCAAATATGATATCATCAACATATATTTGTGCAATAATAAAATTAGAAGAGTGGTCTTTGCGAAACAATGTAGTGTCTACTTTTCCTCTTGAAAAACCATTTTCTGACAGAAATGAGCTGAGTTTTTCATACCAAGCTCTAGGTGCTTGTTTCAACCCATATAAAGCTTTGTTAAGTTTGAAAACATGATTTGGAAAAGCATCACTTTCAAATCCTGGGGGTTGTTCCACATAGACTTCTTCCTTTATTAGTCCATTGAGGAATGCACTTTTTATGTCCATTTGATATAGCTTCATATTGCTATGAGCTGCAAATGATAGTGGAATACGAATTACCTCTAGACGTGCAACTGGAGCATAAGTTTCAGTATAATCTATGCCTTCCTGTTGTGAGTAACCTTTTGCTACCAACCTCGCTTTGTTTCTCACAACATTACCTGTTTCGTCCAGCTTGTTTCTGAACACCCACTTTGCTCCTACAGCTTCTTTGTCGTCGGGGAGTTCGACTAGCTTCCAGACATTGTTCTTTTGAAACTGGTCAAGTTCTTCCTGCATTGCTTTGACACAGCTTTCATCTTCTAAGGCATCGTCCACAGTCTTAGGTTCTATTTGCGATATGAGTGCTGTGTGACCTTGCTGTCGTTGAAGTGAAGATATGGTTTTGACTCTATCTTTTGGATCTCCGGTTATTTGCTCCTCTGGATGATGTTTCTTCATTTTCCAGTTGCGTCCAGTTGGTTCTCTTTGTTCTGCAACTGAACTGTCCAGTGGTACATTGGACTCTTCAACTGAGACATCATGTTTGGATGTATCTGATGACTTACTTGCATCGTCCAATCTGAGATCTACAAATGATTCGTCCAGCTCTGATAATTTCTTATCAGGCTTGTTGTCATTGAACTTCACAAGGATAGCTTCTTCAACAACTAAGGTTCTAGAGTTATAAACTCTGTATGCCTTTTAAGTTTCAGAATATCCAAGCAATATTCCTTCGTCACACTTAGAATCAAATTTTCCTAAGTTATCCTTAGTGTTCAGAATGAAACATTGACATCCAAATGGATGGAAGTAGGATATGTTGGGTCTTCTTCCCTTCCACAATTCATATGGAGTCTTTTTCAATATTGGCCTTATATAGATTCTGTTTTGTAAATAACAGGTAGTATTCACTGCTTCAGCCCAGAAGTGTTTAGGGGTTGAATTATCATTCAACATGGTTCTGGCCATCTCCTGGAGTGACCTGTTTTTCCTCTCAACAACACCATTCTGTTGTGGTGTTCTGGGTGTTGAGAAGTTATGAAGGATACCATTATCCTCACAGAACCTTTGAAAACTTTCGTTTTTGAATTCCCCCCCATGATCACTTTGGATAGAAGTAATGCATACTCTTTTTTCATTTTGAACTCTTTTGCAGAAGTTATAAAAAGCCTTGAAGGACTCATCTTTATGGGATAGGAACATGACCCATGTCCATCTAGTATAGTCGTCCACTATAACCAATCCGTATCTCTTACTACTTACTGAGGCTGTTCTTGTGGGTCCAAACAGATCAATATGTAACAGCTCAAGAGGTCTAGAAGTGGAAACAATGTTTTTACTTTGAAAGAACTTTTCACTTGTTTCCCTTTCTGACAAGCTTCACAAAGAAGATCATCTTTATATGACATACTTGGTAGTCCTCATACGAGGTTGTGCCTATTCAGCTTTGAGATTAACCTCAAGCTTGCATGACCAAGTCTTTTATGCCATGGCCAATGATTTTCTTGTACTGAAACTAGGCATGATACATTTTGACTTGATAGTTCCCCACGTTTAATCTTGTACAGATTACCTTGCCTCTTTGCAGTAAAGAGAAGGGATCCATCAGAGTTCCTGACTGTACATTTACTTTTGTTAAAGGCAACATCATATCCACTGTCACATAATTGGCTTATGCTAAGTAGATTGTGTTTAAGACCTTTAACATAGAGAACTTTATCAATACAAGGATAGGGTGGTATACCAATCTTACCTACGCCAGCTATCATCCCTTTCTGATTCCCTCCGAAAGTGACTTTCCCACCAACTTTGGGTAGGAGGCTTTGGAACATACACCTTTCTCCTGTCATGTGATGTGAGCACCCACTGACCAGGTACCATGATTGGAGTTTCTTTCCTGCTGTTAAGTATGTCTGCAACAGGAATAATTTTATCCTTAGGTACCCAAATTGACTTGGGTCCTTTTTTGTTAGTTTGAAGGGCATTGGACGTTCCCTTCTTAGGCAGGTGTCTGCATTTGGACGTTATATGTCCAGGTTTCCCACAGAAGTAGCAAACATCTGTTTCCTCGTCATGAATATATTTCTTTCCCTTATATCCATGTCCTGACCTGTCATTTTGTCTCTTACAACCTTCATATTTTAAAAGCATTTTAAGGTTGTCAGAGCCTTTGACAAAGTTTGACAGATCCTTCTTTAGGCTGTCAATCTCTTCATGAAGTTTTACAACATCATGTGGTTGATCTCTTAAGGAAGTATCTGCTTCAACTTTCAGAAGCTTCTCAACTAGCCTTTTATTTTCTACTTTGAGATTTCGAATCTCTATGGAAAGATTCATTTCTCTAGTCCTTGAATCCTCATAGGATTTATAGGCTCGAGCAGCATCATTCTAGAGAGTTCGCCTCTCCGCATTTAAAATTTCATGTTGCTTTGAGAGCTCTATAAACTTTTTCTGTAAGTCCTCCTTTTCACTTTCAAGTTGTTTGAACCTTTTCTCTAAAACTTCTTTTTCTTTTGAAAGTGATTTGGATGATTTCTTTAAAGTTTTGTAGGCCTTTGACAGAATAGAAGAGTTTGAAAGTAATTCATGATAAGCTTCTTGAAGTGAATCTAAGTCATTAAGGTCTACCTCATCTTCTTCTTCTAGTTCAGAAGAATCTGTTGAAGTGTCTGCCATCAGGCATATGTGTGCTTCTTCTTCTTCTTCATCGTCCGATGATGAGTCATCGTCCAGGTCTTCCCATGTGGACATCAGAACTTTCTTGCCCTTCCTTTTGCTGAGGAATTTCTTCTTCTTGTCCTTGCTTTTGTCGAGATCTGGGCATTCTGATTTGAAGTGTCCTGACTTTTTGCATTCGTAGCATACGATTGGACTCTTCTCCTTCTTTTCTTTGAGGCCTTTCCTGTTTAGGTTTCTCCATCTGGATCCACCTTTCTTCTTCCACATAGCGTGTATCCTCTTAGATATGAAGGATAGCTCATCATTCTTGTTTGAGTCATCATCTTCAGATTGTTCGTCTGATGATGTTTCAGCTTGCATGGCTTTGGACGATGGTGCTTTCATTGGCTTCTGGACGCTGAGCGCCAGGGACTTGTTTTTCTTACCATCACCATCTTGATGCAGTTCTAGTTCATGCACCTTGAGAATTCCCACGAGTTCTTCTAGGGACATATCATCCAGTCTTTTTGTTGCTCTCAAGGCTATAACCTGTGGTCTCCATTGCCTAGGCAAACTTCTCAGAATTTTTTCAATATGTTCATAGTTATTGTAAGTTTTACCATGTGCTCTAAGTTCATTTAGTATGGTTTGAAACCGTCCAAATATACCTTGTATGTCCTCATTTTCTTCCATACTAAACAATTCATATTGACGAGTAAGGAGACTGAGTTTGTTACGTTTTACCTGGGTGGAACCCTCATACGTTAACGCAAGAGTGTCCCACATTTGTTTCGAGCTTTTGAGACTGTGCACCTTGTTGTATTCTTGTTCGCTCAGTGCACATATGATGATGTTTCTAGCTCTGGAGTTGAGATGAAATCTTTGTTTCTGCTCCTCCATCCATCTAGTCTTTGGGATTTCGTTGAGGTTCTCATCAAATGGAATGTAGTGGCCCATCTCCACAACGTCCCACATGTCAATATGACTGGATTCAAAGAATGCTATCATTCTTTGTTTCTAGTAATCATATTTGACACCCTTGAAGAGTGGTGGTATGTTCACAGCTTGTCCCTCATTTTCCATCTTTCTTAGGATCTTTTCTCTGTACTGCTAAGTACTCAACCTAAGAGGCAGAGCTCTGATGCCAACTGAAATATAGAGAAACACACTAGAAGGGGGGTTGAATAGTGTGTTTATATTTTCTTTGAAATCCTTTCGCAAATATGAAGATAGTGTATCTTAAGTTTTACAAGAACCTTGTGAAACAGAAGGCTATGCTATCGTCCAGTGGTTCAAATACAACAGTTCAATGAAACTGCGTTTTTCGTCAGAACACACGTAAAATATTTTCGTAAATAAAATGTGTAAAGAAACTCTTTCGTGGTATGTGAAGAGATAACTTAAGAGATTTACGAGTAAGCTAGAAAGTGAAAGAGTAGAACAATTAGTTTTATACTGGTTCACTCAAACTGAGCTACGTCCAGTTCTCCTTCAAAAAACTTTGAAGGGTTCTACTAATCAGAATCTGATTACAAACAAGTATTTTAACCTGCCACTTCTGGCTACAAGTATTCTCTAGGCTACTCCTGGCACACCTTTAATCTCCCCCTGAGATTAAAGCAAACCCAAGTATTCTTTAACACTAAGCCACTCCTGGCTTTCCAAACAAAAATTGTTTGAGTATAGAAAGAAAGAATAACTCTTACAGAGAGGATATTACAATAAAAATTGAATACACATAATCTCTTAGCAAAGCTAAGTAGAAAGCTCTTTTTCGCTCAAGTGTGGATCGTCCAGTCATTTTGACAGAGTTTCGGCTCATAATCAATCTTCGTGCGTTTATGCATGAGCTTGTTCCTCTATTTATAGGCAGCTTGGTGTAAAGTATCCGTTGTGGGATCTGTACCTTTGCCAATAACGGCTTTCTCCTAATTATGTGACCGTTGCCACATGTCGGCTTGGGGTGGAGAGAATAGGAGACATCAGTACTTGCAGCGCCTCCAGTACTTGTACTATTTCTGCAGAGAAATGCTTTTCTGTTCCTATACAATACTTTCCGAAAACTCAAATGAAATGTTATGTTAGAATGAGAGGGAATAATCGAACATTCCAGAGAATCATCATCGAAAACGTATTGTTGCATTATATAACTTTTAGGATAGAAAACAGAGTGTAAGTTATATAGGCATTGGACGCTTGCTTTGCAGAAACATTGGACGCTGGATGTTGTACTTTACAAAACATATTTGGACGCTTTGCTTATAGAAATATAAAGTCTAAGTTTGAGAGATACAATACCATTGCGGCATTGGACGACGTAGATCCTATAACATTCAAACAAGACCATTAGATACTCCAAAATCTATCCTTTATTTGTTATCATCAAAACTGAAATTTGAGGGGTTGGACATCATCCAAAGTCTTAGAACTTAACATACTCAATTAGGATTTCAAAGGATTTTAAAAGATTTTTTTTATAAAAAAATATTGTGGTATTCAATTAAAATTTAAAATGATAGAAATAAGTCTTGTGATATTCTATTATGAGACACTTTCCACACAAAATGCATCGTTGTAGGAGTTGCTGGAATGCTCCATAAACCTTTAAAAAAATCCTCATCTCCTTTAATGCAATCTTGCCTTAATTTATATGCCAAATTAATTGAATACTCCCCTAACTTCTCCCATTTCCAAATTCTTCCATCACACACTTGATTATCCATTATTACTCCATCTAATTATTCCTACATAGGAATAACAATGGGTAGGGTCTGGGTAGGGTACTATATTACCCGCCCCCATACCCGTGTTTTTAAAAAATACCCATACCCACCCCCATACCCGCACGGGTAGCAACTTTAATCCCCATCACATACCCATTGGGTACCTATATGTCCATACCCGCACCTGCTACTCGCACTTTATTTATGTTTAAAGTTAATAAATCAATAAAAAAATTATTAAAAATTACTACAAATAAATTAAAAATTCACTCTTAAACAATCCAAACAAATTGAAAATCCACTCTTAAACAATAACATAACATTAAAATCATCTAAACATAACATTAAAAACAACCAAACATAACCTTGAGTCGTTCAAACTTAAGTTATAACTAAACAACATTATAAACATAATAATCTAACATAATCATTCTTAAACTTAATGTTATATGAAAAAGTGGATTAGAGCAAATTTAGAGATCAAATAAGTACAAATAATACAAATCTACACTATACACAAGATGGCATAAACACTGCATAAACAATACAAACAGTACAAATATACACTTAGAGGTGTAAATGATCCAAGCCGAGCTAAGTACTAAAAATTTAGGCTTGGCTTGTAAAAGAAATGGGTAGCTCAAACTCGACTCATTTATTTAAATGAGTCTAATTAAAAACTTGGGTTTAACTTGTTTAAAAAATCTAAAGCTTGACCTTGACTTATTTAACTCATTTATAACTTATGAAAATTTTTCTTAAATTATTTTTTAACTTTATCAATTTAATATTTATAATAAAACATTTTAATACTAGATAATAGTCTACAAGATATGTATAATATTTTAATTAAATTAATATATGTATAACAAGTGCGGGGCAGGATGGGTACTATAGTATCCGTACCCGCATCCTTCCCCGTTAAAATTTTGCAGGTAAATACCCGTCCTGGACCCATCCCCAATAAGCGAGTATTTACTCTACCAATTTGTGGATATTTTTGTGGTTACCCATAAAGTTCGGGTATACTTTGCCATCCCTATTAGTGCATCATGCTTTGTACAACTAGTAATTTCCAAGCAAACCATTGTCTTCACCATTACCATTTCTACTTCCATACCTCTCCTTTCCACCTTCCCATTTCTCCAACAGCCACTGTAGCTACTATAGTGATGAAGAGCCTGAAGTAAATGAGAGAGAGTGTGTTTGTGTTGGTTCGTTAGTGAGTACTGAGAGGGTCGATAATGTGTAGAGTAGGAAACGTGGATGCTGAATGAGTGAGAGGTGAGTGTGTGTGCATATGCCCTAATGCAGGTTCTTGCGTGAGAGAGTGAAAGGGCCCGTTGTGCGTAAATGAGAGAGTGCTTGTTAACTTGGAGCTGGGCGCGCGTGTTGTTAGGGGTAACTGTTAATATTAAGTTTTCGTCACTTACAAATTCGTAACAATATGCTGCTATTGCGTTTTATTATTTTTTTTTCTTTTTTTCCAATGAGCTATTTGTATTGAAGTGTTAGGAAATATTCTTGCACTTGACCCAAATCTAAGTAAATAGGAACCCAAAACTTATATGCAAACAAATTGGACCCAAAAATAATTGGCAACAACACACCAGATTTATACTCATCATAATGGGCAAGATTGAACTTGCAATTGTTTTGTTAGGGCCCCACAAACACACCAGATTTTGTCATAGGTTGAACAAGTTTGGTGTGAACAAGATTGCATTTTCAGGCTCTGTAAGTAGTTGACTAAAGATTAAATTTACATTGGCATATTAGTGATAGAAAAATATTATTTTTATCAAATGAATTAAATGATGTACTAATTAATTATATTTAATGAACATTGAATTTTTTTTGACAGAAACATTGAATTTTTTTTCTCTTTCTTGTTTTAAATAAATATTTATATGTCATTAATTATATGATTAAAAAATTGTTTATGTGCATTTATTTCGTTAGACTTTTATAGGTGTTTATTAAATAGGTAGAAACTATGAATACTTCATTTATTGTGGACCTAATAAATATTAAAATTATTTTTTTCACATTCAAGAAGGAGAGAGAAAAAAATAAAGAAGGAAAATAATAAATAAGATAGATAATATAACAAAAAGGAGAAAAAATTTGTAAGATGGGTGTCAAAATTAAAATGTAAATGTTTTATTAGATAATGTAGAAACTAGAAGAGGATAATTTTCATTTAATGTGTATTTTCAAATATGAAAATTTACTAGAGTTTTTTTTCATTAAACTTTACTAGAAGAGGATATATGTAAACCCCCTTCTAATTAATTAATTTCCATACCACTAATGTCCATAAAAAGAATTTACCATTAAAATAAATACATTCCATTAAAATTTAAAGTTTGTCATTATAATTTACATTATTAAAATTTACAGAAAATACTACTACCAATTTTCTTCTAATTAATACAAAAGTATCTAAAGCCAAAAACACCCATTCCTATAGCTCTGGAAAATATCTGCATCTTTAACTTCTAATTAATCTTCAAAATACCTGCAATTCACACTCCCCTAGAATCTGGGGACAGCATTATCGGATCAGGCATTTAATTTCTCATACAATTAAAACAATTTCAAACATATACATATCCGATACAAATTAACCGTTCTCACACATAATTAAATGCAAGATGATTTATGCAAATGCAGTTTTGACTCAAAATCATTTTTGACCCTGCTCCATGGAGACTTCCCCTTTGAGTGTTTAGTAAGTAACTGGCCTACCATTACGTACTGCAATTCAGCTATCAGTCCCTACTAAACGCGAATAAGCTAAACAGAATTAGGAGATCAGGATACCCGGAAGGCCACCACGACCGCATCTCTGTCCAGATTACAGCCACATATGGAATTGTCAATATCCTTCACCCCACAGACTATACAGCCCTGTCTAACTTATTCTGCTCACCCCAAAGATTCAATTCTCAAATCATATTCATTTCACATGACTACCGCAGTCCCGGTTAGTCAACAAAATCATTTCTCATATATCAACTCGTTTCTCATGACTACCGCAGTCCCGGTTAGTCAACATTTATTCTTTCTTTTCTTTGTTTTCTTTTCTTTTCTTTTCTTTTCTTTTCTTTCTTTTTCATTCTCATGGCTACCGAAATCCCGGTTAGCCAACATCAATTATTTTTCACTTGAATCTTTATAAATCCCCCAAAAAGACTCGTGCATATGCAATATGTTAATAATCACAATTAAATAAGTAATTTTAAACAATCACCTACAAAAATATAAACATTCAACAATTTCCAACATCATTCACAACACAATCAAGCCAAATCAAGCAATTTCAATCCATCACAACACATCATCCAATCAATCAAACATGGTTCCAAACAATTATTTCAAGCTTCTAATATCAATTATATAAAAACCCAAAATCAATTTCATCTTTTCATAGTTCTTGATCAAATATTGAATCTAAACTTAACAACATGTTTTTCTACATTCCAAATGGTCTAAAAATGAAATTAAATGCCTTGATCCTTACCTTGAATCCTTAGTTTGATGGAGAAACCTTTGAATCCCTTTTCTCCTTTGTCTTCTTGAAATTTTTAGTGGGTTTTTCTCCCAAATATTTCTCTTTGACAGTACTGAATATGAGCTCTCACTGATACAAGCAAATGATCTCGGAATTTAAAACTTTTTATATCAAATCGAAGCTCTTGAAATCTATTTTATAGAAAGGTATCCCACTTATAAAATCGACATCTAGGAAATTTTATAAAAATTTTCTAAGTCAGCAGCCCTGAATTTTGAGTGCTCACTGAACATAGCTCAAAGAAATGTAAATTTCTCCCACTTCCCAAACTTGTTTTGAGCTGAACGTTTTACAGTAGAAAGGTAACATCTTTATCTTTCTAAAAAGATAACCCTTGCCCCCAAATTCTTTGCCTATTGTTCCCAGTAAATTTGTTTCTAACAGCTTAAGTTTCAGACTCAAAACAGAGCTCAAAACCCCTTGCCCTGTTTCTTTTTAAAAGTTAATTTAGAAATTGGATATGATAATTTTTGTAATTTATATGGTTAAAAAGCTTGTTTTGTCTAGATTTTAATGGTTCAAAAACGAAAAAGAAACATTAATCACACAACTGGGAATTTGAGAAAAACAGAGACATGTTCCAGGGAAACTTGAAAACAGAACATCCATTTTGAAAGCCACGGATGAACTTCAAAACGATGTTTTCTCTCCATGGTGTTAAAATAAAAGTTGTTCCTTTTTGTGTCTATTTTCATTCAAAGCAAATTTCATGAAAAACCAACGGTTAGATCTTCTAAAAATCACAAAACCGTGGGAGCTGTCCGGGGACACGCGAATCTGACAGTCACTGTTACATTGGTTTTGGGTTTGTTTTCAACATGCAACCTTCACCAATTAATTCTACGAAAATTTGGCATGGATTCCCTTGTTCCAGGGGTCTTCCCACTCAGTTTCAACAAAAGAAAAACAACCCTAAAGCCAGGACATGCACTCACAGCCACTGCCAAGGGTTTCAAACCCATTTCATCAACTTTTTACATTCAAGCATTCAAACAAACATACACAACAGCCAAGAGAGGGGCATGCATGCTGTAGGTGATTGAGTCCCCTAACTCTCAACCACCCTTAGACTGAAAACAAAATCCACAAAGAGTTCCCCTCACCTAAAAGAGCTTCAGCTGAGAGAGAGAGGAAGAGAAGGTGAAGAGGAAGAGAACTTGGTGTTGAGAGGATGATGAGCTTGAGACTTTGCTTGCATGTAGCTTCCAAGACTACCAACAATGGCTTCCCATCTCCTTGGTAGCTCTCAGCCCAGCAAAAGGAGAAGAGAACAGAGAGTTTCCGGGAGAAGATAAAATTGGAAAGAATGAGGGAAGAGAGAAGCTCGTTCACGTATATACTTGGAAAATTTTCATATTTTGCGATTTGCAGCCACCCTTCCTCTAAGGACACCCCCTTCTCTTATTTTTTTTTTTCTACAACTTATGGAACTCACGTAAAAGTCTAAAAAAATTCACAATAACACTATGAATTTAAAAAATTCCTTTTTCGGTATTTATCAAACACTTAATATACGTTACGAAAAATCACAGTGTTACAATTCTCCCCAACAAGAAAATTTCTAATTAAATCTCTCACGTTCATACTTATTGGGTTGTAATTTTCGGGATGTTACAATACTCCCCTCCTTTTAGGAATTTCGTCCCTGAAATTCATTGAGTGTAGGGTTAAGCTAAGCTAGGGCTATAATCATCTTTGCCTACTCTCAGGCCAATCTATTTTTCTATAGCTAGTCTTAGACTTCTGCCATAAGGAAGTGTTCCTCTTAAGGGCTCGTTTCTAACTTACTATCTCTTTCTCTAACACAAAGCATAGATAAGGTTCGTTCTCAAAGGGTATATATGGTTTTCATCTAAGCAGATTCACTCTCAAGGCTACAGGCTCACTAACATAGAGTGGATTCGATAGAAATTTATTTAAGCTACTAGGTAGACTGTATAGCTATCTTCAAGGCAATACTTAAATCTACTCAACATTGAAGATTTAGAGTTAATTTATCCTATATAAGTTGTAGGTAAACTACTAGGTAGACCTCTAGGTCAAGAACAAGTCTTTCACCTAAGGATTTCCTTTGAATTGAACTTTCTAAGAGGTGATTTTGGGAAGCAACCCTATGATACAGTGATGTTTTCACTTTAGAACCCAAAAACAGATTTATTTCACTTAAAAACAAGATCATGAGTTTTGGTTTCATCCAAATCGGAGTTACGGTTCGAAAACTACTCGCATTTTAAGTTTGCGGTTTTAAGGAATTATAGAAAACGGTTTTCTACGCCAATTGAGCTACAGAACTTGAAATCCTTTGGGACTTGAAAACAGATTTAATATGCATTAAATTTAACCTAATGGTTTTGGTTTGACTCAAAAACTCAAAGCAGTTTGGAAATGGTGCACACTATAAGTTTGCAAAATGCATGTTTCTAGAAAACGGGTTTTTCTACCAAATTCATTGTATAATGCTTAAACTCATGTGGGACCTCAAAACAGATTTAGAGGGTACTAAAACAAGATTGTGGGCTTTGGTTTCATTCAAAAAGATCGAACGGTTTGAAAATGGCGTACGTTTCAAATTTCAGGTCAAAAACGGCTTACAAAAGAGGTGGTTTTCAAAGGTGAATTTAAAATTCATAGGGGGAAACTTTGTAAATCCCAAAAACAGATTTTATATACCTAAAAATAGGATTGTAGGAATTGGTCTCACCTCAAAATTCATCTCGGATCAAAATCTAGGCATTTCGAGTCACTTAAGGAACTAGTTTTGGGTCAAAATGAACCTAGGGATCCAAAATGAGCTACATAAGTCCAATGGCTATGAAATTTTGTGGAGAACTAGAATTTGGTAATACAAAATTGTGGAAAAAGGTTTCATTCCGAAACTCATCCTATACAAGGAGTTATGCAGTGCCAAAATTGGCCTTTTTACCATTTCGGGTCATTTCTAAGGTACCTAAAATGTGCAGTTTTGACTCTTATCATTTTGTTTTGGTTTTGATAGTTTAAACTCACTATTTTGAGCATGGTATGATACTAAAACACAATGCTTAGCTATGGATTAAGGATATTGATGTTCTACTCCAATTATAGGCTTACCTAAGCACTTGTTAAGGTAAATTTAGTGATTTTGGCTAAATCTTTAAACTATATTTACTAAGTTCATCTAGATGGGTTACTTGCTACTTTGTTTTTGAATAATGACTATAATTCTTAGCTCAACGACTCTTCCAACACCCTTCATACATGTCTAGACCTCAACTTTCTATGTCTAAACACTACCAAAGACTTTTCCTATAATTTTCTCACATTTTTCTCTTCATAGAAGGTATTCTAAATATGATTTAAGTCTCTAACTTACAGCTACATCCTATTATCATAATTCCAACCAAATCACCATTTGGATGATTTCTAAATTGTCTCAACCCAATCCAATCTACTATCACCAATTTAATCACTTATTGAATTCGACTTCTAACATCCAAATCACACTCTCCAACTTTGCAATCACTTACTTCCCCATCTTAAACACTATTATTCTAGCATTTGTAACTTATCCTACTCACTAAATTATAATTTAACCATCAAGAACCCTCACATATACCTACCAATTCAATTCTACAACGTGGGTAATTGATAACCTCAATTATACAAGCCTTAAATCACCATATATTACTATGGTCTATAATGTGACCCCTTACTAATATCATATATTTGAGTATATAATTGGGAGCCAAGAATTCCATACCATAATACCTTCCTTTTGTATATAACTAAGTGCCTTATGCTCAATAGCCGCTCCGAAAGGAATATGCTCAACCAATTGTAGTAATATTCAATAATCAATCCCCATACTAATAGCCTCATAATTATACACACACACACACACACACACACATATATATATATATATATATATATATATATATATATATTTATAAAATTCATATAATAACTAAGAGAATGTATCTAATCTCAAGCTTCATAATCCCTCTGGAAAATCCGGCAGAGTTTGCTCTATTTTTCAATACTTTCCCTCATACCCCTTTTTCAAAAGGTATGGAAACAAACCATAACAGAAACCTGGTAATCAATTCACAACATAATAAACCTCAACATCACCCATAATATCAAACATTCTAAATTTATTCATCATAACTTTTTTTGTCAAATATCGGTAGCTTTCAAGCTCACCATCTATCAATCAATTCTCTTTACCAATTCAAATACAATCACGTAAATCTAAACTTGTAATTATAAATCAATTACATACAGATATATTCATTACATCACATGAAACATTAACTATTCTTTATCTACTCTTAAGCTTCAATTTCGGAACACTCATTTTATATATTAAAATATTTAGTTTTCATCAAGACGACGTATAAATTCATAATCACATATTATTTCCTAAGCCATTTAAATATCACTCGTAAACATCCAACCACACAAGATAATATGATTCATTTTTCACTTTCTATGAACATTTTCAAGTCACAAAACTTCACCAAACCTTGCCCAAACTTTCTCCAACCTTTCATACAACTTTGCTAAAGCTTAAAACATGATTTTTGTTCGTTAAAATTCTGCAATAACAGAATTATGCAGCAGCAGAGATACCCCCTGTTATAACAGCAAAATCATGATACAAAATGGCACTAGATCATCACCAAAATCTCTCTAATTAATGTCCAGACTTCCTTAAATTTTAACACAATTTTGCCAAGACCCAAACCATAAATTATAACATGTAAAAACGTATAAATTTTGCATTATGCAGGAACAGAGAGTCCCCTGCTGTCTGCTGCATATCTGTGATAGTTTTGGTCTTAATTCGTCGCACAAAGCTCATACCATCATAATACAACATTTTAGGGTTCAAATCACATCATTTTAACTAGCTAATTTTACCAAAATAAGGCTTAAGCAGTACATGGCAGCATACTAACGTGAACAGTAATTAGATTCCCAAATCAACATTTAATCAAAGAAATATGGCAATAACATGCAATCCTATGGAGAGATAATGGAATTCTATCAATTCTAACATCAAAGGCAATATATCGATTAGAACAATAAGGCAATAACCATACTCTCAACATCTTATCATCCTCCAAACATCAAGGTACCTTCAAAACTTTGTTTCCTTTCGTTTGTCAAACTCACCCTTATCCTATAAACTCAATTATTTGGACCTCCATTCTCAACCTTGATCTACGAACTCGGATCTTTGGATCTCCTTCCTCAACTAACTCAAGGTATAACTCGTAACTTCACAATATAAGGAACATGGAAAATAACACAACTTGAACAATATTAAAATTTAGCATTAGGAGGGAAAAGTCATCTCGACTGAGTCCTGAGTGTGCACCCTCACAACTCTATCAAGATTTCCTTTCTTCCTTTCTGCCATCTCAGCTATACTATTGGTTTCAACTCTAGGATTTATAACTAGCCTTCCTCTTCTCATTTCTACCTGCCTTAAAATCTCAGATCTAGTTATTACCCTTTTTCCCATAATATTCTTAACAAACAAACAATTCTAATCAGGGTAACACAGCAAAACACCTAATAGACTCACTACTCGCAAGTCCTAGAGATGCATAACCAGAGCTCTGATACCAGTAATGTAAACCCCCTTCTAATTAATTAATTTCCATACCACTAATGTCCATAAAAAGAATTTACCATTAAAATAAATACATTCCATTAAAATTTAAAGTTTGTCATTATAATTTACATTATTAAAATTTACAGAAAATACTACTACCAATTTTCTTCTAATTAATACAAAAGTATCTAAAGCCAAAAACACCCATTCCTATAGCTCTGGAAAATATCTGCATCTTTAACTTCTAATTAATCTTCAAAATACCTGCAATTCACACTCCCCTAGAATCTGGGGACAGCATTATCGGATCAGGCATTTAATTTCTCATACAATTAAAACAATTTCAAACATATACATATCCGATACAAATTAACCGTTCTCACACATAATTAAATGCAAGATGATTTATGCAAATGCAGTTTTGACTCAAAATCATTTTTGACCCTGCTCCATGGAGACTTCCCCTTTGAGTGTTTAGTAAGTAACTGGCCTACCATTACGTACTGCAATTCAGCTATCAGTCCCTACTAAACGCGAATAAGCTAAACAGAATTAGGAGATCAGGATACCCGGAAGGCCACCACGACCGCATCTCTGTCCAGATTACAGCCACATATGGAATTGTCAATATCCTTCACCCCACAGACTATACAGCCCTGTCTAACTTATTCTGCTCACCCCAAAGATTCAATTCTCAAATCATATTCATTTCACATGACTACCGCAGTCCCGGTTAGTCAACAAAATCATTTCTCATATATCAACTCGTTTCTCAGGACTACCGCAGTCCCGGTTAGTCAACATTTATTCTTTCTTTTCTTTGTTTTCTTTTCTTTTCTTTTCTTTTCTTTTCTTTCTTTTTCATTCTCATGGCTACCGAAATCCCGGTTAGCCAACATCAATTATTTTTCACTTGAATCTTTATAAATCCCCCAAAAAGACTCGTGCATATGCAATATGTTAATAATCACAATTAAATAAGTAATTTTAAACAATCACCTACAAAAATATAAACATTCAACAATTTCCAACATCATTCACAACACAATCAAGCCAAATCAAGCAATTTCAATCCATCACAACACATCATCCAATCAATCAAACATGGTTCCAAACAATTATTTCAAGCTTCTAATATCAATTATATAAAAACCCAAAATCAATTTCATCTTTTCATAGTTCTTGATCAAATATTGAATCTAAACTTAACAACATGTTTTTCTACATTCCAAATGGTCTAAAAATGAAATTAAATGCCTTGATCCTTACCTTGAATCCTTAGTTTGATGGAGAAACCTTTGAATCCCTTTTCTCCTTTGTCTTCTTGAAATTTTTAGTGGGTTTTTCTCCCAAATATTTCTCTTTGACAGTACTGAATATGAGCTCTCACTGATACAAGCAAATGATCTCGGAATTTAAAACTTTTTATATCAAATCGAAGCTCTTGAAATCTATTTTATAGAAAGGTATCCCACTTATAAAATCGACATCTAGGAAATTTTATAAAAATTTTCTAAGTCAGCAGCCCTGAATTTTGAGTGCTCACTGAACATAGCTCAAAGAAATGTAAATTTCTCCCACTTCCCAAACTTGTTTTGAGCTGAACGTTTTACAGTAGAAAGGTAACATCTTTATCTTTCTAAAAAGATAACCCTTGCCCCCAAATTCTTTGCCTATTGTTCCCAGTAAATTTGTTTCTAACAGCTTAAGTTTCAGACTCAAAACAGAGCTCAAAACCCCTTGCCCTGTTTCTTTTTAAAAGTTAATTTAGAAATTGGATATGATAATTTTTGTAATTTATATGGTTAAAAAGCTTGTTTTGTCTAGATTTTAATGGTTCAAAAACGAAAAAGAAACATTAATCACACAACTGGAAATTTGAGAAAAACAGAGACATGTTCCAGGGAAACTTGAAAACAGAACATCCATTTTGAAAGCCACGGATGAACTTCAAAACAATGTTTTCTCTCCATGGTGTTAAAATAAAAGTTGTTCCTTTTTGTGTCTATTTTCATTCAAAGCAAATTTCATGAAAAACCAACGGTTAGATCTTCTAAAAATCACAAAACCGTGGGAGCTGTCCGGGGACACGCGAATCTAACAGTCACTGTTACATTGGTTTTGGGTTTGTTTTCAACATGCAACCTTCACCAATTAATTCTACGAAAATTTGGCATGGATTCCCTTGTTCCAGGGGCCTTCCCACTCAGTTTCAACAAAAGAAAAACAACCCTAAAGCCAGGACATGCACTCACAGCCACTGCCAAGGGTTTCAAACCCATTTCATCAACTTTTTACATTCAAGCATTCAAACAAACATACACAACAGCCAAGAGAGGGGCATGCATGCTGTAGGTGATTGAGTCCCCTAACTCTCAACCACCCTTAGACTGAAAACAAAATCCACAAAGAGTTCCCCTCACCTAAAAGAGCTTCAGCTGAGAGAGAGAGGAAGAGAAGGTGAAGAGGAAGAAAACTTGGTGTTGAGAGGATGATGAGCTTGAGACTTTGCTTGCATGTAGCTTCCAAGACTACCAACAATGGCTTCCCATCTCCTTGGTAGCTCTCAGCCCAGCAAAAGGAGAAGAGAACAGAGAGTTTCCGGGAGAAGATAAAATTGGAAAGAATGAGGGAAGAGAGAAGCTCGTTCACGTATATACTTGGAAAATTTTCATATTTTGCGATTTGCAGCCACCCTTCCTCTAAGGACACCCCCTTCTCTTATTTTTTTTTCTACAACTTATGGAACTCACGTAAAAGTCTAAAAAAATTCACAATAACACTATGAATTTAAAAAATTCCTTTTTCGGTATTTATCAAACACTTAATATACGTTACGAAAAATCACAGTGTTACAATTCTCCCCAACAAGAAAATTTCTAATTAAATCTCTCACGTTCATACTTATTGGGTTGTAATTTTTGGGATGTTACAATATACTCATACGCCAATGTAGAAAGAGAAAAGAAAAATCAAATTTAACATTTTTTTATGTGTCTGTCACTAAGATATTTCAGCAAAATTTTGGAGGCACTGTCTGTGAGATACTTAAACGTCAATGAAATGAAGGCAAAAAAAAAGGAGGTTAATTATGTTGGTACGTGAATGAAGAAAGAAAAAAAAAATTCAAGTTTGAGTAGTTGTATGCCTACGATAACAAGGAATTCACCGAAATTTTAGAGGTACCGACATTACGTTTTGAGCCAATTTTTTTAATGCTAGTGCATTAAAATTTTTGGCTCAAAATGTAATGTCGGTGCCTCCAAAATTTCACTAAATTCCTCGCTGCCATATGCATACAACTCAAACTTGAATCTTTTCTCTTTCTTCATTCACGTACGAGTATGATTAATATCCCTTTTTTTTTTGCCTTCATTTCATTGACGTTTAAGTATTTCTAGTGCCTCCAAAATTTTGCTGAAATATCTTAGCGACAAATGCATATACAATATGTTAAATTTGATTTTTTTTTTCTCTTTCTACAATGACGTAAGAGTATATCCTCTCCTAGTAAAGTTTAATAAAAAAATTATCTAGTAAATTTTCATATGTGAAAATACACATTAAATGAAAATTATTCTCGAGGGAATCCTCCTCTTCTTTGTCACGTCTGTTGTATCCACGATACTTGTCGTAGCTTTTCCACACCATTCTTCATCATCCATGCAAAGTCATCCATCGTCCTAAACTGTAGAAAAATAAGCATGGGGTGAGTCCTCCATTCTTTTATTAGTCACACACACAAAATGAACCTTTCGATTCAACATACATAATTAACCACTTTATATTGGTCTAACACGGACACCACTCATAGGTAACCCTAACACTTCATCTAAGCTTACTTAGCTTCACACTTTGGGCCGACTGCCTATTGACCATCCAAGTCATAGAGGTCTTAATTAACTGTTTGGGGACCATTCTCAACTATTGCCACGAAGGACGCCATTTTCACATCTTGCCATGAAGGTCACACCATTTCTCACATCTTGCCACGAAGGCCATTCTCACTCTTAATTCATGCCGCGAAGGCTATCCACACATCATTCAAGCTTCCTTATCTCACAACGTGAGATAGGACTTCACACATGGGACTCACATGTCCCTACACAAGAGAAAAAGGAATTCCTTCCCTTCTTCTCCATGCCATGCCATGCCAAACCATGGCATTCCACATCATACTTAACAATTCAACAATTGTGGACATGTCTCAAAGACATTCCAACACGCATCATTTCACCACAATAGTTTGAAACAAGTTTTATTAAGTCTTATGTAAGTTCTCCTTCACTCAATATGGCTCACTCCTCATAAGGCTCCTCTTTTCTAAATATTTTTTTTATTGGAAATTTAAGAGAAAGAAAACATAATAAAGATTATGGAAGTAAATATTCTCGCATTTATTGCTACGTACTGCACTGTTTATTCTAGTTCCTACTGCTTTTTTACTTATAATTTACGTAAAAATGGTAAGTAAAAGTGACTAATTTCACTTAAATATGACTTCTTAATTTTTATCAATGTAATCAATGATTAAAAAATGAAAAAGGTTTTCAATTTGGGGTCTTAGTCTAAAAAAAGATCGGACTACAATCAGCGTAATCCAGATAGTAGAAATCAAATATATTTGATTTCTACTATTTGAGAATTGTGTCCAATTTTTTTTTTTATCTATTTGATTTGTATTGATTCCAATAAATCTGAAATAATAATAAAAAAACTCTTATTAATATTAAATTTAACATCAAATTCTACTAAGTCCTTTATGAAATTTCTAATCACTATTACTTGCTAATCTTGTCCTTAAAGTTCTTTATGCATCCCTAAACTTAATAATTGATCATACCTTAGTTTGTAACTCAAACCTAAGTCTCACAATCACTAACTACATAATTTTTCAGGTTATAAAACTCAAACCCGTAAGGGTGCTAACAAGGCTTCAAAAAGTAGTCATATCTTTTTAGTTTGGTATGCAAATGCTTTCAAACTTGAGGGGTAGTTTAATATATCTCTATAGGACTTAAATCTACCATTAATTCACATTTTGTTCACTTAAAATCATTATTTTCAAATGTTCAAAGTTGTTGGACAGCAACCATTTTTTTTCTTCCAGTTTTTAAGCATTAATAAAGTGCTATATAGTACTCCAAAATTCATCTCAATGAGTATCCAAACTCCACACAATAATTCTATCACTTTGCCAACACTTTCACCATCAATCAAGAGACAACATAGACTTGGCTACAATAGAGGGGATTTGCACCTCACCCACTATCATATGCCCCTAAAGGGGTCAAATCATGCATTTTAAAGCCAAACAAGTAAACAAACATATAGGGCTATGTTTAAGGCACAAGATTCTAAACAATTCTCATCATAATCATGATATATAAGCTCTCTAATTAAGTAAATCAAAATAGGACAGCCATCATGTATTTCATTATTTCACCAATTTAACCATCAAAACCACATCCAAACATGTTCAAAATGACACCCTTTCACTACCAAAATTTACCCCAACAATTACCACACCATTTCCAATCAATTTCCATGTTCCCAAGCTCCCAAGATTTGTTTTTAATGATAGTTTTTCCAGCAACACAAATTTAACCAATTACCCCACAAAAACATGCTTAATTTGCCAATTTTAGCTACCCAATGGTCATGAATTGATTGCCCAAGCTAGGGGGATAAAAATTCCAACTTCTTCAATGATTTAAACAACACCTCAAGCAGTTACAAGTCATTAAAAATTCTGTTTTACACATCAAACTCGTAACAGCCACATAACTGCCCAAAACCAAGGTTAAAATGATCATCATGGAACAAGTATCTAAGGTAGGGGGATGGATACGTCAACCTTTGACACATTTAAGCAACATTTTAAATACTTCAAAACATGCAAAAAAAAACTCTATTTTAGTTGCTGAATTCGTAACAGTGCTAAATACCCATAAAGACTCTTCCAAAACTCATTTTTTTGCAACCAAAACAACAAGAATTAAGTAGCCAATTGTGGGTGACCTAATACCCTAACAATTTCCACCATTCAATCACCATTTCAGGGTGTTTTAAAGCCAAAATTCGCTGTTAAACAATAACAAAGCTGAACCGAAAATTAAATGGTATAAAAGTGGTATTTTCAAATTTCCAAAAGCACAAAAATGGCTCTACAAGCTCAATTAAGTGGAGAATGCTCTCCCAATCACACAAAAAGGAAAAGAAAGAAAAGTGGAACCCCCATTACCTCTTGTAGAACTCAAAATTTGCAAGAAGTGGATAAAAGGGAGAAGCTTTGTGATCCTCTAGGCCTCTCTAAGCTAGAATCCAAGGTAGAAAGGCCAAAAGGTTCAAGCTTGGTGCTTGAATGTGGGGAAGTGAAGTGAAAATGGGTGCGGGAAAACTCAAGAACTCTCAAAATCCTTCCAAGAACAAGAGAGAAATGAAGCAACTCTCTCTCTCTCTCTTACCCTCCAAATTGGGCGCCTACAATGAGGGGGAGTGGAGAGTGTGCTCCTTTTGTTTTTAGGTTTCCCTTGTGTGTGTTGGGTCATGGGCCTTGAGCCCAATTAGCCTAGGATGTATAGTACCTTAATTAAGCCTTAAACACTTATTATTTTATTTATTAATCAATGCCTGAGCTTCTAGGATTCAGGACAACACACACAATCTAATTTTATGACTTTTTGTTGACTTTTCAAGTTATTTACAAAATTGCCATTAATAAGTTGACCAAGAGATGAATACCTACTTAATCTTTATTAAGTGATGTTAATTTGCTCATTCCTCGTTAATTTCCTTAATCTCTCAATTTTACTAAACTAAAAGCTAATTACTCATAATTCTCAATTAATTATCCTTTAATAAGCCATCTACTATTTATTTTTAATTCTAAAAATGAGGGTGTTACATAACCTCTACTAAGCATTTACTAAACAAAATTAATCACTCACACTAACAAAGTTAACCAACTAACATAATTATTCTATTAACCATTCACTTAATGGAATTAATCATTCCCACTAATAGAGTTAGCCCACTTTTAATTACTCTGTAACATTATCCCTTAATTCAAAGTTTTCAAAGACACCACATTTACCTTTCTTCTTAACTCCTTCAATCTATCATCACTCTTGATTTCAAACCATTACCATAAGACTCAATTATTATATTACATCCCAATAGGGAATAAATCAAGAGAATTGTACTTGAACGTTAAGGTACATGTAATCTTCTAAAATATCAAGTTCAAAATAATCTACGTCAACATTTATGGTTGTTTGGTTGCGGGAAAGAAAAATAAGGGAGAAGAGAAAATTTGGAATTTGAATTGAAGATAAAGAGGAAGGAAGAGAAATTTTGAATTTTTATTTCTAGAAGTCAACTTTTCTTCCCTTTTCCTTCCACTTTCTCTCCATTCAAACAAAGGGAAATACATTGTTGTTTTCTTTCCTTTATTTATTTTTTCTTTTCTTCCAACAAAACATACCATTAGGAATGTTGGGAAATGGAGAAATATGAGTGCTCTTAGGAACGACAATATTTTTCTTGTAAGGTCCATGCTTTTTTCACTCTCTTTATGCCAACAACAATCAATGCTTCTTCTTGCAAGTGTGAGGCTCACTCACTCTCTATGTCTGTATTTATACTCACTCACAATAGACAAGACCGAGCTTGCAATTTTTTTGTTTTGGTCCCACAAACAGATCAGATTTTGTCATAGGTTGAGCAAGTTTGGTGTGAACAAGCTTGGTCCCACAATAAATATTTATATGTCATTAATTATATGATTAAAAAATTAATGGAAAGAATATAAAATTGATGTGCATTTATTTCGTTGGACTTTTATAGGTGTTTATTAAATCGATAGAAAGTAAGAATACTTCATTTATTGTGGACCTAATAAATATTAAAATTATTTTTTCTGCATTCAAGAGGGATTGAAAAAATGAAAGAAGGAAAATTATAAATGATAGATAATACAACAAAAAGGAGAAAATTTTTGTAAGATGGGTGTCAAAATTAAAATGTAAATTTTTAAAAATTTCAACCAATATCTCTCACACTATTATTATTTTTTTCTTTAAAAAAGATCTCAATGGTGTAATGTGAGATTAAGTCAAAATTTTTACAACAAAATCAAAGCATTTTTTTTTTTTGCTTTTGGTACATAAAATTTTAACAAAAGGGAATAGTATATCCCTGTGTAAGGTAGGAAAATTCTTCAAACTCAAAAAATACTTACAAATAACTTAAATTTATCTCACCCTAAGAAAATAGTGAAAACTCAAATCTATAACTTGTTAGATTCAAACTTAAACCATTCAAATTATATTTAAACCTTTGAATATATTAAAATAATCTTCTCACATACCAAGGGAGTATAACTCAGTTGGTTGAGTAAGGTGCGTGAGTATTGTAAACTCCCTGGTAATGTCTTCGATTCCTACGGATCAAAAAAATACGTAATATGGATGCAAAGCAAACCTTTTTAAATATAATGCTACTAACTGAACTAACTAATGTCCTTAATCATGTTGAATTAGCTATTGCGCCTTATAAAAAAACTGCAGGGAATTATTTTATTTACTTTCATATTTTTTCACTAAAATTCAATTCACTTAACCAATATTGCTTTAGTGAGGACAAATAATTTTTATTTAATTAATATTGTCTGTGAGTTGTGTTTTGTATATCTAAAAAAAAACTTCAGTAGGAAAGTGAGTCTGGCCATAAGTAAATGTTCTCATCTTGGGCATAATTAATTTTTGTGGAAGATATTCGTGATGTGGATAAAAAAAAATAGAAGAAGTAAAACACTATTTTATTATGAGATGAGGGACTAGTTTTGTTGACAAATTATTTTTTATTTGATGGTCCACTTAAAAGGGTAAAAAAAAGATATTTTATTTTAACTATACATATGCATGTTTGATCCAAAAATTAGGTTAATTTGTTGCTTTCATTTTCACAGTAAAGCATAACATTGTTTGAATAATGATATATCTTTATTATTTCTTGGGTAAAATATGTTTGTGGTCCCTCATTTTATCTTGATTTTTATTTTTAGTCTCTCATAAATTTTTTCTCTATTTTTAGTCCCTCATAAATTATTCTATTTTATTTTTAGTCCCTCGTAAATTGTTTTGTTATGTTTTTAGTCCCTGACGTTGATTTCAACTATTAAGTGATAACTTGACGGACATAAACTGTGTGTGAAAATTTTCTGATTAAGTTTCTAGTGACTTTTAACCGTTACAAATTTTTTGACGGTTAAAAATGTTTACTTTTGTAACATTTCTATGATTTCAGAAAATCTAGTGTTCGAGATTTTGATTTTTTTTTTTTAACATTCTAACAGTTTTAACCTGTCAGAAAATTTGCAGCAGTTACAAACTACTAGAAACTTAAACAAAAAAATTTTCAAACGCAACTTCTGCCCGTCATGACATCACTTAATTGTTGAAATTAATGTCAGTGACTAAAAACAAAATGAAACGATTTTTTAGGGACTAAAAACAAAGAAAAAATTATGAGGGACTGAAAAGGAAAATCAAGATAAAATGAGGGACCAAAAATATATTTTATCCTTAATTCTTATAATTTATAAAAAGTAATATTTATAAATTAGTTTTTTCTTTGAATATAGAATTACTCCTTTAGCCTTCAGTCTAACAATATATTCAAAATTTGAATCACACGGTAAGAGGTTACATGACTGATAAGAGTTGTGCTAACTTACGTACACTTCTCTTTATTCCAATTATTGTCCTTTGAGTTTATCACCAAAAGATTTTTGAATGCTCATATTAAATATATAGCAAATATAATATCACAACCATAAATGCTTGAAAACATAAAATGCAAGAAAGTAACTACTACTATGTTTATTGATTTTCAAAAGATTTTTATATTGGTGGTAAGAGTAATTAGGAATTATAGTCTCTTTTAGGTCATTCACTGCATTTTCCTTTAGTTCAACATAATTCGAACATGCTTTGAAAGTTCAGATCTCATTATTATATATTCCACCCAATTCCTTGGCATAGAACCCCTTTGATCCATCAATATGCACTTACTTTTGCAGCCACATGAGAGTTCATTAAGCATTTACGTTGAGATTTATAAGAACACGTGTATATATATTATGAAGTACCATTCTGAGTATCTATGTAAAACACAAAAATTCAATACTCAAATTGGAGCATAAACATATAATTCCTCATCAGGCTTATACTCACATCATTCTCAACAACTCTCATTTGGGATGAAGCATTAAAAATAAAGTACAATTTTCTTCAAAACAAGGAACTATATTAAATCAAAAAGTTCATACAGAGGAGTTCCAATAAGTTTATCAAATAATAATTGCAATGAAGGTAGCAAAGCATGAAGAAATTACAAGTGGGTAAGGAAAAAATGGTGATGGAAGATGGTGAGTCGATGAATCTTCAAGCTCCTTTTTCAATGTTGAATATTCAAGGGGGGAATGAAAGAAAATCCTATTTCTAGGGTGAGTGATGTGAGAATTATCCTTCAACTCCCTCTCCTTTTTTCTGAGGTAATACACTGAGTATTTATAGCCACTGGGTGGGTCCAATGGTGTAACAAATTTTGCTACAACACTCAAATACGAGACAACTTGAGGCAACAGTGTCTGGCGCTGGCTAAGCGTGTGAGACGTTGGCTTAAAAATATTTGAGATGTTGTTAGAAGACAAACATTGAACGGGTGTCTAAGACGTTTGTCAACCAGCATGAAACGTGTGACTCTGCGTCTCATATAACATCCCCTTTGATCACTGGCGTATTGGACATTGTGTGTATAACATACTTTTACATAATCGAAATGTTTTTCTATTTATCCAATAATTAAACCTTTCAAACTTAATGTTTGTATTATACTTTGTATATCAAGATGACATCCTTGAGTTTAGTTATTTCATAACAGGCTTGGAGTGATATGTGTACTACTCGGACTCGGCACTTCACCGAGTAGTCGAGTTGACCGAGTAAAACTTATCACTCGGACTCGGATGATAATAACAGAAAGTATATCTTACCATGTGATAAGATATAGAAAGATCAGCTCAACAAGATAAAGATAGAAGATAGAATTATCTCTATCTTCATTACGAGATTTGAGGAGATTTGATAGGAAAATAACCCTATCAAATCTATCTCTTTACACCCTATAAAATCAGAACGATCCATCTCAATCGAGGTACGAAATTCTAATCCCACTTTATGATACCTGCCTCTCCCTCTGCGCCTCTAACTTGAGCGTCGGAGTGTCTTTGCAGGTACACCCCCCACCAGTCACGGAGGTGATCTCGACGGAGCCACCGCACCAGAAGGCTTACCAAAATCAGGTAAGAACATTTGGTGCCCACCGTGGGGCTCGGTGAAATTATTCCCAGCCACACCAATCGCAACAAGATTAATCTGATGACGACAACCCAGAACAAAGCAGCGAACCAAGAAAAGCGACCACAGGAGGGGGAAACCCAAATCCTGGGCGTACCACCTCCAGGGGATACCCAAAGAGGTAACCCCAACAACGTGGTGCCCTTCCCGCGTCAGATGCTTGAGAATCACCCGCTGATCCAAGCCCTGCAAAGGGAAGTTAACACGCTGAAACAGAGCAACGCTAAGGAGATAGAAGACCTCCGCAGGGAGAACGCTATCCTCCGAGAGCAATATCAAAAACTGCGAGAGGACCGGAACGGACCTTCGGCAGCCCACGCCGCCATCAACGGGTTCTCGACAGCCCACGCTGCCACCAACGGACTATCGGCGGCTCATACAACCGCCAACAGACACCCTGACCGAACAGAGCAGGAAGACACCACTTGGAGCGAGGCAGACCGAGCAACGACCCAATTAGAGTCCAGACCCGCCTCAGGATCGCGAGCACCACCAAGACGCAGTATGATACCTGAGACAACGAGGCGACACCCATTTGTAGATGGAATCATGGAGACTTCACTACCGGCTGGGTGGAAGCCGTTATCCATGGACAGATACGATGGACTGACCGACCCCGACGAGCACATCGACGCATTCGTCACACAGGTAAACCTGTACACAAATGACGACGCCATCATGTGCCGAGTTTTCCCAACGACCCTGAAGGGAGCAGCGTTGAACTGGTATACACGACTCCCCCCCACTCAATTGACTCTTTTGCCACGTTAGTCGCTCGTTTCGGCGCTCAATACGCTACGAGTCGACCCCACCACCTGACGGCAGTAGCACTGGCCAATATACGGCAAGAAGACAACGAGTCTCTCAGGGATTTCATGGAAAGATTCACCGAGATCTCCGTCAAGATCCGAGATTTGAATCCACAAGTAGCATTGACCGCCATGCTCATGGCGCTAAAATCCGGACCTTTTTCAGACAGCCTCTGCAGGAAACCGCCACACGACATGGATGAACTCCGAGCTAGAGCAGCAGGATACATTCAGATGGAAGAAATGACCAAGTTCAGGGAACGGGTCAGAGGCGAATCCTATAGAAAACAAGAAGAACGAGAGAAACCAGGAACAAGCCGAGAGCGGAGTAGCAAACCTAGAAGCGACAGACCGCCCCGTGCAAGATTTGCCTATTATACCCCCCTAACTGATAGCAGAGCACGAGTCCTGGAAGAAGCCTGCAGCGCCGAGCTGATAAGCCTGCCTACTCGAAACAGCTCCCCAGAGAAAGCAGATAGGTCCAAATTTTGCAGATACCACAGAGTACATGGGCACACTACAGAGGAGTGCACCACCCTGAAGGATAAGATTGAAAAACTTATCCAACAAGGCAAGTTACGACGCTTCGTCCGAGACGACAGCCGAAAACCCGTGCAAGAACGAGTCCGGGATAGGGAAGACTATCGCGACAGAAAAACCCGACGCACGGAAGAGCCCCGCCAGGAACAACAAACCAAACCTCCTGAAACTCGACTCCGAGGTGTTATCTACACAATAGCAGGAGGATTCGCTGGAGGTGGTTGTTCGAGTTCGGCAAGGAAGAGACACCTGCGTAGTCTCCGATCAATCAACTCGGCTTCAACAAACCCCAGAGTACACAAGAAAATGCCACCTATAACTTTCACAGACGCAGACTTCGAAGGCATAGAGCCCAATCATGATGACCCGATGGTGGTCAAAGTTGAAGTCGCAAACTGGTTGGTGTGCAAAGTCCTAGTCGACCAAGGCAGCTCGGTGGATATCCTGTATTGGTCCACTTTCAAACAGCTAGACATCCCTGAAAATAAGGTACAACCATACACCGAACAGTTAGTCGGATTCGCAGGCGAAAAGGTTGATACCAGAGGCTATATTGACCTCCTCACAACTTTTGGAGATGAGACGGGGTCCAAGACCATCACGGTCAGGTACCTCCTAGTCAACGCCCTCACTTCATACAATATTCTTATAGGCAGGCCAGCACTCAACAAATTAGGGGCAATAATTTCAACTCCACATCTGGCAATGAAGTTCCCAAATTCAGAAGGAAAAATAGTAACAGTCAAGGCTGATCAGGAGGCAGCCCGCGAGTGCTACTTAGAAAGCCTAAAGATAGCCAGCGGCAAAAAGATCCCAGAACTGACGATAAAACACGTAGCATGCACTTCTCTTACAACGCCAATAGAGGAGACTGACCTAGATCCCAGGGAGACCGAGCCGAGAGCAGAGCCCACAGAACAGGTAAAATCCTTCCAAATAGGAAGAGAGTCAGGGCAATGCACGAAACTCGGGACTCAACTAGAAAGCGAGACCGAAGAAGCTATTGCCAAAGTCCTGTTAGACAACGCCGACTTGTTCGCATGGTCAGCCGCCGACATGCTCGGAATAGACCCAAGCTTCCACTGCCACAAGCTTGCCATTTACCCGGAGGCCAAACCGATCTCCCAAAAGAAGAGGAAACTCGGGGCTGAAAGAGGAAAAGCGGTAAAAGAAGAAACTGAAAAGTTACTCGGCGCCGGCTTCATCAGGGAAGTTCAATACACAACATGGCTCGCAAATGTGGTAATGGTTAAAAAGGCGAATGGAAGATGGAGAATGTGCACTGATTACACTGACCTTAACAAAGCATGCCCAAAAGACTCATACCCGCTGCCAAGCATAGACAAGTTAGTAGATGGAGCAGCCGGCTACCCCATCCTGAGCTTTCTGGATGCATACTCCGGGTACAACCAGATACCAATGTACCCACTGGATGAGGAAAAAATGGCATTCATAACTGACACGGCCAATTACTGTTACACGGTAATGCCATTTGGACTGAAGAACGCAGGAGCAACATACCAGTGTCTAATGTACAAGATCTTTACAAAACAACTCGGCAGAAACCTGGAAGTCTACGTCGACGACATGGTGGTTAAAAGCAGAGAACCAGAATCACATCCAGGGGACCTGACCGAAATTTTCGACGAGATCAGAAAACATAATATAAGGCTAAACCCTGAGAAATGCGTATTCGGGGTGCATGGCGGAAAGTTTTTAGGATTCATGCTCACCCACAGGGGCATAGAAGCCAACCCGGAAAAGTGCGCGGCTATCATAAGCATGAGAAGTCCGGGTAACATAAAAGAAGTACAACGGCTAACTGGAAGACTGGCGTCCCTATCCCGTTTCTTGCCAAAAGCAGCAGAAATAGCCAGACCCTTTTTTCAACTACTCAAGAAACAACAAGACTTCGGATGGGATGAAAATTGTGAAGAAAATTTCCTAAAGATAAAAACACTACTTTCATCACCACCAATTCTAACAAGACCTGAACCCGGCAAGGACTTAATACTATACTTAGCCGTCTCGGGAGACGCAATCAGTTCGATCATTATCCAGGAAGAAAATCAGACGCAAAAACCAGTCTACTACATAAGCCGAGTATTGAAAGATGCCGAAACCAGATATCAAAAGATAGAAAAGCTAGCGCTAGCCCTAGTCACCTCAGCACGACGGCTACGTCCATATTTTCAAAGCCACCCAATAGTGGTACGGACAGACCACCCAATACGACAGATACTGAGGAAACCAGAGCTAGCCGGATGAATGATAGCATGGTCGGTAGAACTATCCGAGTTCGACATCAAGTACGAACCGAGAGGGCCTATCAAAGCACAGTGCCTAGCCGACTTTATTGCTGAACTAGCACCAGTAGCGGAAGCGCCCCTCCCATTCTGGACCCTTTATGTAGACGGCTCCTCGAATGAAAAAGGTAGCGGAGCAGGAGTCATAATTGAAAGCCCTGAAGGGATTATCCTGGAATAATCACTCAGATTCGACTTCAGCGCATCCAACAACCAAGCCGAGTATGAAGCCCTGCTAGCAGGGCTAAAACTCGCCAAGGAAGTAGGAGCGAAACACCTTAGATGCTGGAGCGATTCAAAACTAGTCACTGGGCAAATGAATGGATCCTATCAAACGAAGGACCCCCAGATGACAAGATATTACCACTTGGCCTCCCAGTTGAAGAACGAATTCATTAGTTTCGAGCTCGACCACATTTTGAGAGAACAAAATGAAAGAGCCGACCTGTTATCAAAGTTGGCAAGTACAAAGAATAAAGGCCAGCACCGAACTGTCATACAGGAAACAATATCCGCTCCGAGCATCGAAAAAATTATTTCTAACATCAACTCGGCGGACAGAGAATGGATGACCGAGATATGGAACTTCTTGAAGAAAGGGACCCTCCCAGAGAGCCGGGAAGAAGCTAAAAAGATCAGAAGAAGGGCCAGCTACTATGTCATAGAAGGAGAAGACCTTTATAGGAGAGGCTTCACTGCACCACTGCTGAAATGTATTACGAAGACTCAAGCCGAATATGTGGTAAACGAGATGCACAAAGGAATATGTGGAATGCACTCAGGAGGAAAAGCTATGGCCTCCCGAACTCTAAGAGCCGGATATTACTGGCCAACGATGCGCCGCGACTGCGCCGAGTACGTCAAAAAATGCGAAGAATGCCAAAAATATGGCAACTTATCCCATCTACCAGCAGAAGAATTGCACAATATCACAGCACCATGGCCCTTCGCCCTATGGGGAGTTGACATTTTAGGCCCTTTTCCACTCGCTAAAGGACAAGTGAAGTTCCTCCTCGTCGGAATTGACTACTTCACAAAGTGGATCGAGGCCGAACCCTTGGCAACTATCACCGCCCACAACGTGCAAAAATTCATATGGAAAAATATCATATGCCGTTTCGGCATCCCCCACTCGGTGATTTCCGACAACGGTAGACAGTTCACCGAAAAGAATCTCGAAGAGTTTTTCAAAAACCTAGGGATTCGGCACCAAGTGACCTCAGTGGAACATCCGCAAACCAACGGACAAACCGAAGCCGCAAATAAAGTGATACTCGGAGAACTGAAGAAGCGAGTAGGAGACGCTAAAGGAAGTTGGGCAGAAGAACTTCCCGCAATCTTATGGGCATATCGTTGCACACCACAGTCAACAACAGGGGAAACCCCTTTCAGACTCTCATACGGATCAGACGCCATGATACCAGTTGAAGTCGGAGAACCCTCCCTGCGAAGAACAAATTTCATCCAGGAAAACAACGATCAATCACTCAGGCATGCACTCGACATGACCGAAGAGACTCTCAACGAGGTCCAAGTCAGAATAGAGGCCTGTAAAAGAAGAGCCGAGAGGAGGTATAACACCAAGGTCAAACCAAGAAACTTTGAAGCTGGAGACCTGGTTTGGAGAAAATGCGGGGAAGCCAGAAAAGCTACAGGAGAGGGTAAATTGGCAGCCAATTGGGAATGCCCCTTCAGAATAACCGAGTCGCTGGGAAATGGAGCTTACCGATTGGAGTACCCATCCGGCAAAACCATCCCCCGAACTTGGAACGCGACACACCTAAAGTTTTACTACAGTTAGAAAAGTTGTAAGTGGTGATGTACTCTTTTTCCTACTTTGACATTTTTTCCCAAGAGGTTTTTTGTCAAAGAGGTTTTAACGAGGCACACCCAATTTCTCTCATTAATAAAACTCCTTCCTTCAAATTATCTATTCAGAATTAGATTTAACCGCGTAGACCTTCACAAGGATACAAAAAGCGAGTTAAACATAACCGAGTAAAGGATACAAAAGGCGAGTTACAATTAACCGCGTAGACCTTTACAAAAATACGAAGGCGTTACAATTAACTGCGTAGACCCTTACAAGGATACAAAAAGCGAGTTAAACAAAACCGAGTAAAGGATACAAAAGGCGAGTTACAATTAACCGCGTAGACCTTTACAATGATACGAAGGCGAGTCACAATTAAACCGCGTAGACCTTTACGAGGATACAAAAAGCGAGTTAGACCTAACCGAATAAAGGATACAAAAGGCGAGTTATAATTAAAACCGCGTAGACCTTTAATACGAGTTACCGAAAAACCATACGAATAACAAAGAAAAGTCATTTAACACCCTATTCGAAAGGCCGGGTGCGAGCCTTACAAAAACAAGGAAAATATAAACACTAAAAAGGAACTTCTCCTCCCTCCTGAATGTTGCTCCCGGCGCCGTCCTCACCAAGCGCAGACTCCTCAACCAACTCCCCCTCTTTATTGACATCCTTGTCCACGTCAAAAAGAGAAGTGTCGGCATCCTTGAAGAAATACCGAACTTGGCGCAGTGCCTTGCTGAACCCGACCTCATGGGTCTTCACAATCTCGTCCAAAGCCTCACCCAGATCGGCCTGCAGCTTAGCCTCGGACTCGGCAGCCTCAGTCCTCGCTTGAGCAAGCTCGGAAACGAGCCTATCCACCTCAGCTCGTAACTCCCGAGCCGAGTTCTCAGAAGCAGTTAAGGAAAGTTTTAAGTCCTCCTCACGACTTTCAACTTCCCTCAACTTAGCCTCCACTCCCTCTTGAGACCGCCGAGATTCTTCAGCGGATTGGAGAAGAGTCTCGTTGGCCCGGGTAGCCTCCAACAGAGCCTGCTCGGCCTTTGCAGCATTCTCCTTCACCATAGCTAATTCCCGGTGGCCTTGGTCGAACTCCTCAGCCCAATACTGAGCAATAGCCCATGACCGAGCTTGGAAGCGACAAACAGCCTCCATAGAAAGCATTGGCCCAGCATCCCTTAACATATCCCGATCAGCTTGATCGAGATTGTCGGCAGAAATGAGGGCCCCGGGATTGAAATCTTTTCCCCAAAGCGAGGTCCGACCATCTTTCATAGAAAGAAAAGCCGGATGCCTCTCAACAGCAGACCCCGAAGTCACAGCACCGGGTGGACTCGGTTTCGATCTCTTCGATGGACCATCCACTCCTTGAACGACCTCTCGCCGATCCCTCTTCGGAGAAGGAGGAGGAGGAGGAGGAGGAGGAACAGGCGGAGCAACTCGAACCACCTCAGCAGCGGCCTCCTTGCCCTTCAATTTCTCCAGCCTTTGCTTTTTGGCCGTTTTATAATCAAATTTTCCCATCACAGCTGCAAAAAAGATGAAACATCAGTAAAAAGCAAAGTAGAAGAAGAAAAACCGAGTAAATAAAAGGTACTCACCGGCCCAATCCTCTCTCGGAGTCCGAGAAGAAGGAATTCCCACGAGTGTTTTACATGACAAGGAACGCGGTAACTTACACAGCGTGATCATGTCATCCTGATCCTCAGGAGACATGTCCACGACCTGCCAAGACAGCCGTTTGTTCGGGGAGCGGGTCCAATAGAGAGGGAACCTCGGCTCCCCACGGCCATCAAAAAATTCGACCTCTCCTTCCGGACCTGGTCGGACACGAAAGAAACCACTCTTGAAATTTTTCCAAGAGGAGGTATAAGGACTAAGGATGGACCGACCAGGAATCCCAGTCAAGGAGACCCAACCCCCCTTTTGACTCTCCTTTACCTTATAGTGATACAAAAATTTAGGAGCAGTAGGAGTTATAAAGAATTTACTGCAGAGCACCCGGAAAGCCTAGAGAGAAGCCCAGGAGTTCGGATGCAACCAGTGTTGTGAAAACCGAACCGGTCATCGACCCGGTCGAGGCACTGGGTTGATGGGTCAGTGGTCGAACCGGTGGGTCACTAATTGATCCGGTTTGACCCGGTATATAATAAAAATTTAAAAAATATATGTAATATAGCTAACAAAATATGATCAATCCATAATTCATACTCTAAAATTAAAATCAATCATGATCAAACTATAAATATTACATAATCATTTATTACTATAAATTATTTTGTTGGATATTATAATTACTAAAGAAATTCTTGTTATTTTTCACGGTTAAGTATAAAAGTTGTCGGAGAACCATGAGCAAGTATGGTGAAGATGTATAAAACACATAAATATTAAATCAAATCAAGATCAAGATAATAATAATTAGCTATTATATTATTGTCAACATCAAAATAATATTATAGAAACATATTATTATATACTATTAAGCAATTAGCTATTAACAATTTAATTAAAATGTTATAGGAGCATATTATTATATTATATTATATTATTTAGCAATTAATTTTTGTTATGGATTTCAAATGATACTATGGAAAGAATTCTAAATAACTATATTATTTACAAGAATTGTAAAAAAGAAAAAGAAAAAAAAATTACCAAAACCGGTTCAACCCCGGGTCAACCGGTTCAACCCCGGGTCAACCCGGTCCGGGTCACCGGTTTTCTTCCAAACCCGGCCGGGTCAAACCGGGTTGATCCGGGTCAAACCGGGTCGATCCAGGTCGATGACATATTCGGTCCGATAGCTGAACCGGACCGGTCAGGCCACCGGTTCCCGGTCGAACCGGTCCGACCGGCCGGTCCGGTCCGGTTTTTATAACTATGGATGCAACTGCGTGGGAGCAACATTCAGCGCCCGAAGAACGTCAGCCTCAAACTGGTCAAACGGCACTGTAATGCCGAGAACCGAGAACAAGGCGTCATATACAAAAGTAAAGTGTGGATGGCGCAAATCAACGGACATAAAAACTCGGTCATCGGGCCCACAAGGTTCGGCATAGACCATACCCAGGCGTTCCGAATGACACAAGTCAATAGTTGCAAGAAAGGAAGACAAAGCTTCCTCGGTCTGATACCGAGAAGCATATGCACCTACCTCCCCAGCCACCCAAGAATAGCCGGAAGTAGTAACAGGAGAATATACCTTTCTACCCCTAGGATCAATAGGTTGGGGAACAGAAGAAGGTAGAAGACGAGCACGCCGAGTCTCAAGAGGACGATCCTCAGTGGCCTCGGAATCCTCTAGAACCACTACCCCCCTGACTGGAACAACCAAAGGTGCTTGCGCAGGGTCGACGGATGGACGAACCACCCCGACACCCGCAGCGGCAACGTTTGCCGCTGACGCACCATCGCTAATTCTATCAGAGCCAGGACGGTGCGAAGAAGAACCACCATCGGAACCCTCTCAGATGGGGCGAACCTCCGGCGTAAGCATACGACCCCCGCCGGAACGCCCAGAATCCCCGGAAAAAGAAGACATTATAGAACCAGAAAAAGAAATGGAAAGGAGATAGGGCGTACCTGAACAAAGGACAAAGAAAAAACCTAGAAGGAGAAGAAAATGGCGCAAGGGAGAAAAAGCTTGCGAGAAGACAAAACACAGAAATGAGAGTGAGCACCAATGTCAACAGTGCCCCTTTATATAGAACCCCAAACGTTGCGAATATAAAAGGGCGAAACGGTCCAAACCGTCGGATCAAGACCCTTCACTAGGCCAATCAACGGCTAGGAAGGCTTGAGACCTTTGGGAATCCCTAAACCGTTTCAAAATTCAAAAAAGTAATCACTGGCGCCGCCCTTGGGAACCGTTACGACGTCAATATGTCTGAAACGACGTCTTCAACCAAACCACGTGACGTTTCGAGAACCGAACGAGTCCCGGTCAAATAAATCCGAAATTGGTATAACATTACTGAAGCTCCTACATTACTTCAGAGCTTGGGGGGCATGTGTACTACTCGGACTCGACACTTCACCGAGTAGTCGAGTTGACCGAGTAAAACTTATCACTCGGACTCGGATGATAATAACAGAAAGTATATCTTACCATGTGATAAGATATAGAAAGATCAGCTCAACAAGATAAAGATAGAAGATAGAATTATCTCTATCTTCATTACGAGATTTGAGGAGATTTGATAGGAAAATAACCCTATCAAATCTATCTCTTTACACCCTATAAAATCAGAACGATCCATCTCAATCGAGGTACGAAATTCTAATCCCACTTTATGATACCTGCCTCTCCCTCTGCGCCTCTAACTTGAGCGTCGGAGTGTCTTTGCAGGTACACCCCCACCAGTCACGGAGGTGATCTCGACGGAGCCACCGCACCAGAAGGCTTACCAAAATCAGGTAAGAACAATATGCAAAAATACAATTTCTGTAAGACATTCCTTATTTCCTATATTTGCTTATACTAGCTTCTGGAGAATATATGTAATTTTATGAGCACAAAACAACATCTCCTCACTAACAAAATTGTATGACAAGCGCGTATGAGAGACGGAGAGAGATTTTGTGACTTGCAATGATGCATGAGAGAGAGAGAGAGAGATTTTCATAATATTTATCACTAGAGAGAGCTTCATAATAAATTTAAGAACATTAGGTTTTACAGCTCTTGATCATTTATTACATGAATTCCCTAATCATGTTATTAGACTTTGCATTTCAGAGACTAAGCTTAGATGCAAACTCTGCGTTTGCGAACAAATCCCACGTTCACATTTTCATCTGTTAAGATCCGAGTCTCTTCCATAAGTCTGCATTGATTTGAAGCACACACTCAGTATATATATAAAAAAAAAAAGTTGATGAAGTACTTCAATTCGTATAATATATATTAGTATTAGTATAGATCACTGACGAGTTTTTCAAGGTCTTGTTTAGAACCGTGGATGCTGCAATCACAGGCCCATCGAGATATCTTAACTCGCCCCTGATTCTTTCACCAATCTTGTTGTTGAGTTGCTCACTGTCAAGATTGATTGGTTCATTCGAAGCCTGATAAATTTAATGCACAATCAAATATGAACTAAATTAACGAAAATATTTAATCAATGTTGGCAGCAAAAATGAAATTAACTCACAAGAGGAAAATGAAAATGAAAATAATCTCTTTATGCAATTTAATTTGTATTGTAAACTTGTAACCATACATTAACTGTGTCTATTTCTTTCATTTGTACTCTGATATAGACAAAAATGATAGGAAGGAATTGAAATGAGCATATGTTATATATTCTTTTTTCTTATATATATATTTGCTTTTAATCTCACCATAATCCATCCATACGAGTCGCCATAGGATGGCACCACTGCTGTATATGCAACCACAGCTACATAAGAAACCAAAGAAATATGCTTATCAAGTAATTAATAATCAAAATCCCACATTGGAAACTAAGCATTATTATACATGCTTCTATAATGGCAAGGGTTAGAAGGAAAAAATGTGCTTACAAGTGAAAACTTGCTTTAGCGTGTTGTATAATGGCGAGAACACTGCCTTGTGTGTAAAAATTCCCGCGGGACCAGCCTGTATATATGAAGGTTGGGTTTAATTAGTTTAATAGAGTGAGTGTCCAATGTGAGCCTTTCATGTTTATATATTAGTTAGAAAAAAGAACAGGAAAAGAATAATGAAAAGGCTTACTTGAGTAACAAAGATACCATTGTCCTTGAGCTTAGGTTTGGCAACATTTTCATAGAAGGATTTTGTGTAGAGATGGCTAGAACCTGAATGTGATTCATATGGGTCAGGAAGATCCCCTAGGATCACATCAAACTTCTCTTCAAACATCTCTAGTTCATACCTGTATATAATAAAAAAATATATTCAATCCCTCTACGCTATTTCAATTCATACATAAACGAAAAGATAGAAAGAGGAAATGTAATAAAAATGAAAGATCTCATGAATTGCCAGCAAATTTTCAGAAAATGGAAGTATATCTTCGGGTTTGTAATTCACCTAATCGAAAAATTGAGACTAAAACAAGGAGGAATCGAAAAGAGACAGAAGAATTGAAGAATTAAATTACTCACTTTGCATCATTGTAAACAATTCGAAGCCTCTCGTCTTTGAAGGCCGCATGATTTGCCGTCATATGCTCACGGATCAAACCGGCAATGTTCTGTGGTTAAGCATATTAATTAAACTCAGATCAACAATGTATGGAAGAGAAGTTTTAGTTAAAATCTGCACAATCAGTTAACAAGGGATATGCCAAGGTCACTATATGAACAACTTACCCTATCAATGTCACATATTATGACTTTTTCAATGTCTTTGTGCTTCAGTACCTCTCTTGCAGCAGACCCTCCAGCCCCTCCCATAATAAATACAGTTTTGGCTCTGCTAGTGTTCATCCATTAGAAATGTAAACATTTATCCATAAGCGAAAAAACCATTAAAAGATATATAGAAGTATATATTCATACTCATTATGCACTAACAGAGCAGGATGGACCAAGCTTTCATGGTAAATGTATTCGTCCAATTCTGTGTTTTGCAAATGCCCATCAATTACGAGTGCCTACACATATAGAGAAGGTAAATAAATAAGTAATTTATCAATTTGCTGCAAGATAGATCATATAATTAATTAGATATGTATCTCTAAGGAGAGTGAATATTTGCAGAAAAGCTCTCCCTAGAGCTGATACCCTTTGGGAAATAAACATAGTTTTCGATTACCATTCAAACAGTCAAGGATCGATATATATGCACCAACCTTAATGTACAGAACCCATCTAAAAGAGCAGCAAACTAATAAAAAGGAAAAAGTGCATGCATGTGATAAATAATCATGATATTTCATCCACATGCATGACTATGTGTTTGATGGTGGAAGAACTTGATGAAAACAAAGATTGCATTCAAATTCTTTGCTATAAAAGAAAGATGTTGGCTGTCAAGAACCAAGAAAACATACCTTTCCAAACCGTTTTGTAGAAAGAACGGTTAGATTTTGGAACTCACTTGCCCCTCGAAACTCCACACTGAGATACCAAATTCATGATGAGATATCAAAATCAAGATATGAAATCAGCAGCTTAATTATACAAAATTAAATTATATATATACCTATCTAAAGCCAGGCACCATTTGACTTGAGAATAAATTTCTTGTTCAAACCAATTATCACGCACATTGATGACCTCAGCCACTTGGTCATTATTCTGCTCACCACCTTCATCTTCATCTTCTTGTACATGAGTATTAAGGTGTTAGAATTTTCCTATGAATTTATGTGGGCTACAATTAATTGTAATATTTTGTTTTACCAAAAACGGGCTAATATTATGATCCATTTGATGATACTTAAGCCCACTAATAATGTGATTGATTTTTACGGGCTTTGTACACCTAATTTTGATCAGTGTGGGAAACAGTGTGGGCCGAACCACTAGGCCCATAATGGGAGGTGCCTAGGGTCAATAAATAGAGAGGCTAAGTCCCCTTTGCCGTCACGTCATTCAACTGCTCACTAGGGTTTGCCCCATTGAGAACTCTAGAACGTGGAGCCTGTGATTAGGCAAAGGAAGACTTGGCTTTTGAATTTCTGAAGGTTGCGCAACGCACAGACAATTCTCATCACTCTTAATCATGTCTTCAACAAGTGAGTAAATTTCTATCTATTTATCGGTGTTCTAAATTCATATATATTGTGCCGTTCTTGGTAAAATATTTATCTTACATTTGGTATCAGAGCCTACTTTATATGATTTAGGACCTGATTAATTAATGTGTAGAACAAACAAGAGCAGCCTTTGAGTGCATCGATTATTATGCTATGATAATCAAATCCATTAGCTTATCGGGATCGGTTGAAATCACCCATTGAAAAGGTTTTCTTCCCAAAGCAAATCGATTTCAATTTGAATAAAAGGAACCATAGCGTAAAAAAAAAAATTAAAGAGGTGTGGACGGTGTAGCCCCTTTGGAGGAGTCTTTGGAACTGGCTGAAGCCCAAGTGGTCTGAAGCGTCCATGACGCATACTGTGTCCAATGAAAGGGGCCACTGGCCACCACCCTCTCTGAATCTGTACGCCTTTCATTTAACCAGAGGTTCATTGTCTTGCAATGATGCACTTGTGTTTTCTCTTTTGGTTATATATATAATTATAATTATTTAAAACAATCGAAACTTGTAGGCCCTTACCTTATGGCTTATACAATTAGTTCTATCTTTAAATTTGATTTATGGATGACTTTTTCTATAATATGTAATCCAAATATCAATGAAGAGTGTCGCATCTTCATTGTAAATTTATCACATGTATGAGTATGCCAGTTAGAAGATATTAACAGGTTAAAAACTTTGAGTTGCTTCTGCAAATTTTCTGATTTTCTATCATTGCTTTGTTTTTAAGATAATAAGATAATACTTTTGTTTATTTGGCATTATCTTTTTTTTTTTAAGATAATAAGATAATAATATTAGCCCAATATTTTGATCAAATATTTTTTTTAAGATAATAAGATAATACTTTTGTTTATTTGGCATTATCTTATTTTTTTAAGATAATAAGATAAGATAAGATAGATCAAATATTTGAAAGGAAAAGATAAGATAAATCTTTCCCAAACATCTTTTATCATTCAATTGCAATATTTCTTTAAACATATAATTGTGTATTGATCTTATGTTTTAAGTTTAATTTTGATTATTTAATTTCCGCTGTTATGAATATTATTAATATTTATCTAGTTAGATTTTATTTAAAATTAGAATGCTTTATAACTGTTTAAGTATAAAACATATTGGGAATGCTCTTGATAATTGATTTGTGACCAGTAAGGATGCTCTTTTAATGCATATTCCTGTTGACTAGATCATGGTTTTGGACAAAGAGAATATTGATTCCTGTACGAGAATTTTCATGGGTTAGTATGAGTCGTTACTGCCAAAGTGGAACCACTTGTATTGGTTCATGGAATTTTTTTTGTATTTTGAGGAATGCTTTTGATCTTTGCATGCAATTGCCTGCCCAAAGGGGGTTGTTGTATGTTTGGATTGAGAGTTGAGAATGGATGGAGTTATTGGGGAATACACCAAGTTGAGAGATTTGTCTGCCCAAAGGGGATAATTTTCTGAACTTTGTGTGTGCTCATGGATTAACCCATCTGAGGTTTTGACCTAGGTTGTAACCTTGGTTTGTGCATTCTGCCCAAAGGGGAATGTGCTATTATACAAGCCTCACCTTGATAGCTTGTTTCATTTTCAACTATATCTTGTCCTGTATGTCCTAATGCATTCTTGTTTTGACTCAACAATGAACTTTTCTGTGAACAATTGTTCTGCTTCCATTAAGATCTTGAATGGATCAAATTATGGCAAATGGAAGCAAGATTTGGAATTCTCTTTGGGAATTTCTGATCTTGATTTAGCTTTACGTGAGGAGAAGCCTGTGATTAATGCGGAGAGCACACCTGAACAGAAGGAACTTTTGGCTAAGTGGGAGAGGTCTGATAGGTTGAGTCTGATTGCTATCAAGAGGACCATTTCTGAACATCTTCTAAGTGGTCTGCCAGAGAAAGGGACAGCTAAGGAGCTCCTTGACGCTCTGGGGGAGAGGTACCAGGTATCTGACAACACTGAGTCTGAAGCAATTAACGGACATGAGATATGATAATGTTGGGGGCGTAAGGGAATTCATTATGAAGATGGTTCACATCCAAACCAAGCTGAAATCTCATGAAATTGTCCTGAATGAAAGGTTCATTGTCGAACATGCCTTAAATTGCCTACCCGCTGATTTCGCACAAATTAAAACTGCCCACAATACCCTTGGTCAGAAATGGACTGTGAATGACCTTATTACCAAGTGTGTCGCTGAGGAAGAGAAACTCAAGAAAGAAAAGAGTGACATAGCCCTGTTATCTGTCCATGGCAAACCCACTTCTGGCAAGGGACACTGGAAAAATACAAATAGTGCATCTAATGCTTTTCATAGATATCGAGGTTCAGGAAAACCAGGTAAGGGTCAGCACCACAGTGTGGGAGGTCCTAAGCCAACTACCTTTAAGAAGGGTATTTGGTGCTTCTGGTGTAAGGAGAAGGGGCATAAGAAAACTGATTATGGAAAGTTCAAGGCTTGGCTAGAGAACAAGCAGAAATCAGGAGGTAATAACTTAGTTTTTGTTTGTCTTGAGTCTAATATAGTTGATGTTCCTATAGATTCTTGGTGGCTTGATAGTGGTTCCACAACCCATATTGTTGTGTCTTTACAGGGGTTCAGAAATCTGAGGGAGCCCAGTCTGAGGGAAAACAAGCTAAGGGTAGGAAATGATCTCAAAGTCTTTGTGGAGAAAGTGGGAGACGTTAGCCTAGTTTTAGCTTCTAGTTTTGAATTGGTTTTGAAGGATACCTTTTATGTATCTTCTTTTAGGAGAAATTTGATTTCTGTTTCTTGTTTAGACAAACTTGGTTTCAGTTTTACTTTTGGTGATAGGAAGATAAATCTGATGTTGAACTCCCAAATTATTGGTTATGGATCTTTAGTTGATGGTTTATATAAATTGTCTTTGGATTGTGATAATATTTCTTCATCCCTGGTCGTTGAGAATTCTGTTACTAAAAGGTCTAAAATTGAGGAAAAATCCTTCACGTTGTGGCACAAGCGCTTAGGTCATATTTCTAGGGAAAGGGTTGAGAGATTGTCAAAGGGGCATATTCTACCTTCCTTGGATTTTGATGACTTGGGTACTTGTGTGGATTGTATAAGGGGAAAGTTCGCTAAAACCAAAAAGAAAGGTGCAACTAGAAGTTTAGATCTCTTAGAGATCATTCATACAGACATTAGTGGGCCCCTAACTCCTACAATTTATGGTAACAAGTTTTTCATTACATTCATTGATGATTTTTCCCGATATGGCTATCTTTACTTGATTAAAGAAAAGTCTGAAGCACTTGAAAAGTTCAAAATTTTTAAAACCGAAGTGGAAAAGCAATTGGGAAAAATAATCAAGATTGTAAGGTCTGACCGTGGTGGAGAGTATTATGGTAAATATGGTAGCACAGGACAGCATATGGGACCGTTTGCCTTATACTTGCAAGATTGTGGAATTGTTCCACAATACACCATGCCTGGGACTCCTGAACAAAATGGTGTAGCCGAAAGGCGCAATAGGACACTCAAAGATATGATGAGAAGCATGATGAGTAGATGTAACTTGCCGGAATTTCTGTGGGGTGAAGCCTTGAAAACAGCCCTTTACATCCTAAACAGAGTTCCTAGTAAATCTGTTCCTAAAACCCCTTTTGAACTTTGGACAGGAAGAAAACCTAGCCTGAACCATCTTCGAGTTTGGGGTTGCCCAGCTGAGGTCAAAATTTATAATCCCTTGCAGAAAAAGACGGACCCAAGATGAGTCGTTGCTTTTTCATTATCGCGCTAAAGGATACAGGTTCTTCTGTCCTGGTAAGGGGAGCAGAATTGTAGAGTCCATGAATGCTAAGTTTTTGGAGCTTGATGTGGCAGATCCTATTGTTCCATCTGATGATATTGATGCTGAGTTGCCTGAGACTGTTTCTTTACCACTACCTGTTCCAGTTGTTAGTGTTTCGAGTGTTGTTCCAATTGAGACTGGGGATCTGATCGTCCCAACTGAGACTAGCGTCCCGATTGTTCCAGTTGAGACTGTAGTTGAGACAGAAGATATAGTTGGCTCCCAGGCCAATGACGTGTTCGATCCTCCTACTGTGGATGAAATTCCACAACCAGTTGAGCAGGTTCCACAGGTTCCTTTGAGGAGGTCGACTAGAGAGAAGAGACCCGCTATTAGTGATGACTTTCAAGTCTATCTTAGTGAGGATGCATATGACATTGGAGATATTGTTGATCCAAAGAGCTATCAGGAAGCCGTTTCTTGCCCTCAGTCAGATATGTGGAAGCATGCAATGAATGAAGAGATGCAGTCTATGTCAGTTAATGGAGTATGGGAGCTTGTTGAGTTGCCTGAGAATTGTAAAGCAATAGGTTGTAAATGGGTCTTTAAGACAAAGAAGAACTCAAAGGGTAACATTGAGAGATTTAAGGCCAGACTAGTGGCAAAGGGTTTTACGCAGAAAGAGGGCATTGACTTTAATGAGACCTTTTCGCCTGTATCTACAAAGGATTCTTTTAGAATCATCATGGCCCTCGTAGCTCACTTTGATTTGGAGTTGCACCAAATGGATGTGAAGACAGCTTTTCTGAATGGTGATTTGAGTGAGACAGTATACATGCAGCAACCTGAAGGTTTCCATATTGGTGGTAATAAGGACTTGGTTTGTAAACTGAATAAGTCAATTTATGGCTTGAAACAAGCTTCTAGACAGTGGTACCTAAAATTTGATGAAGTGGTGACTTCTATGGGATTTGAGGAGAATAAAGTTGATCAATGCATATACCTCAAGGTCAGTGGGAGCAAATTCATCTTCCTTGTATTATATGTGGATGATATATTGTTGGCTTCTAATGACCTTGGCATGCTGCATGAGACAAAGCAAATGCTAGCAAGATCTTTTGACATGAAAGATCTTGGTGAGGCCTCTTTTATGTTGGGGATTGAGATTCACAGAGATAGATCACGTCATACACTCGAGTTATCTCAAAAGGCTTACTTACATCAATAGAGTCTTAGAGAGATTCAATATGCAAAATTGTAAACCTGGAGATGTTCCAGTTGTGAAAGGTGACAAATTCAACAAGGATCAATGTCCTAAGAATGAGATTGAACGAGTAGAGATGAGCGAGAGACCTTTTACGAGTGCCCTGGGCAGCCTCGTGTATGCTCAGGTATGTACTAGGCCTGACATTGCTTTCATAGTTGGCGTTCTTGGTAGATACCAGTCGAACCCTGGGAATGATCACTGGATAGCTTCTAAGAAGGTGATGAGGTACCTTCAGAAGACTAAGGAGTATATGCTTGTGTATAGGAGAGTTGACAACTTGGAGGTCGTAGGGTACACAGATTCAGATCTTGGCGGGTGCCCCGATGACAGTAAATCGACTTCTGGATACATCTTTATGATGGCCGGGGGTGCGATATCCTGGAAGAGTAAGAAGCAGACTCTTATTGCCTCTTCCACTATGCAAGCAGAGTTCATTGCTTGTTTTGCTGCCGCTACTCATGCTGTTTGGTTAAGAAACCTTATGACGGGACTTCGTATTGTGGACTCCATTGCTAGGCCACTGAGGATTTTCTGTGATAACAGTGCTGCGGTGTTTTATACAAAGAATAATAAGATCTCTAGTGGATCTAAGCACTTGGAGTTGAAGTACCTGACTATCAGAGATCTTGTGAAAGATGGTTCCATAGTTGTACAGCATGTGGACACATATTCCATGCTGGCTGATCCCTTGACCAAGGGACTTAGGCCTGTTGTTTTCAAACGACATGTTGAAAACATGGGCATTGTGAGTTCTTTTGATATGCTTGGTTAGTGGGAGTTTTAGATTTATGTTATTTCCTTTTTTTTTATATATATATAATGTTCGATCCTTATTTTGAATTTTGGGAATTGTATATTGATGACATTTTACATTTGATTTGATGAATAAATGATTAGATGAATTTCATTATGATATCTTTTGTATGTGTATATCAAATGTAATAATATTAAAGCTCGGTGATTTTGGGGTCACTATGCCGGTGATCGACACCAAGGTTGGAGCTGAGGCATAATAATATTAAAGCTCGGTGTTGTTGGGATCACTGTGCCGGTGATCGACACCAGGATTGGAGCTCAGGCATGATGGTTTCCAAGTAAACCATGTAATTTCTCTGGCTTTCAAGCACTTGAGAGAAATTGAGGACTGACGAAGAAAATGGCGGTATGGCTTTTTAATCACATTAGCACGTCATTTTCTTGCTACACTCCACATTGATGACTAGTCGACAAAGTCGGTAATTTTTGTAACCATGGAAGGTGTTGCGTCAATAAGGGATGCAATTACCACCATGATTTGGTGTTACATGGCTTTTGTTGGATGGAGTCTTAATTAGGTGTTGTATCTTGGGATCATATGTTTTGTGGCCACAGTATGTTATTAGTCCGAGAGTCATTTTCGAAAATGTTTTAAAATCAAAGATACACAATTAATTTTGCCCAAGTGGGAGAATGTTAGAATTTTCCTATGAATTTATGTGGGCTACAATTAATTGTAATATTTTGTTTTGCCAAAAACGGGCTAATATTATGATCCATTTGATGATACTTAAGTCCACTAATAATGTGATTGATTTTTACGGGCTTTGTACACCTAATTTTGATCAGTGTGGGCCGAACCACTAGGCCCATAATGGGATGTGCCTAGGGTCAATAAATAGAGAGGCTAAGTCCCCTTTGCCGTCACGTCATTCAACTGCTCACTAGGGTTTGCCCCATTGAGAACTCTAGAACGTGGAGCCTGTGATTAGGCAAAGGAAGACTTGGCTTTTGGATTTCTGAAGGTTGCGCAATACACAGACAATTCTCATCACTCTTAATCATGTTTTCAACAAGTGAGTAAATTTCTATCTATTTATCGGTGTTCTAAATTCATATAAATTGTGCCGTTCTTGGTAAAATATTTATCTTACATAAGGTTCATGTAGTCCTCTAAAAAATCTAACTCAAAATACTCCTCGTTAACTTTTAGGAATGTTGGAAAAAAGAGAATGATGAGCGCACTGATCAGGAATGACCACATTGTTCTTGTAGGATCTATATATGCTTTTTTCACTCTCAATATATATGTGCTAACAAGGATCAATGATTTTTCTCGCAAGTGTGAGGGTCACTCACTTCCTATGTCTGTATTTATACTCAAGACTGAGTTAGCTTGCAATTGTTTTAAATTTTTATAGTTGTGGTCCCACAAACAATCAGATTTTGTTTAAGTTGAGTGTGAACACAGTAAGTGGTTTTGACTAAAAATTAAATTTACATAGGCACGTTAGAGAAAAAAAAATTATTTTTATCAAATGAGTTAAATGATGTGTTAATTATATTTAATAAAAATTGTGTCTAATTCTCTTTCTAACATGACTATATCACCTTACTCATAAGAACATCTAAGTCTCAATAAAAAATATTACTATTTTTAGTAGGCTAGGACAAACAGGATCAAATGATCGTAGGCTTTTGCTAGGATTACAATTTTACCATATAAATAGAATGAAGTTTTTTATCTTCTTATCGTCAACTTCTTCAATTAAATGATGACATAAGGATGTTTTCAATAACAAATAATCCCTATTAAAAATATGTTATAGAGTTTTATAGAAATGTTTATATGTCATTAATTATATGACTATAAAAATTCGTAAAAGAATATAAAATTTATGTGCGTTTTTTCCCTTACACATTTATAGGTGTTTCTTGAGCCCACAGAAACCATGAATACTAGTCATAAAAAAATGAATACTGCATTTACTATAGAACTGGAAAATATTAAAATTAATCCTTTTCACATTCAAGAGGGGAGAAGAAAAATAAAAGGAAAAAAGATTAAAATAATAAATATCAAAGTTAATATATCAAAAAACGAGAAAAAATTATGTAAGATAATTAAAGCTTTAATATATTGAAAGAATCCCTTCACATTAAACCAATCAAAGGATGGGACAGGACGTCAGTGGTCAAAGGATCCACAAAAGAGTTTTCGACCCTTACATAGCTATAAACCTTCCAAATCAAAACAATATTCCCTCTAGAATTAAATATAAATAAAAAATATATATTTAGACTCAAATATAAGTAAAAAATAACATGTACTAAAATATAAGCAAATTTTAACTACTTTGATCTTATTTAATAATATCATTCCAAAAATATCATTCAATTAATTATGACTCTAGTTTCAATTACTCATTTTTATTTTTGATATGAGTTTGAATAAAGAACACTTAAAAAAAAGTTTATTTTTTAAACATGAATTAGTAAAATTAAATGATATTAACCAACTTTTTTAATAAATGTAAAGTTAGTTATTTTTACTTATATTTAGGATAATAGGATTATTTCATAGAAAAGAAATAAATCTATACCTACGTTTCATTAACAATGAGTTTATTTATGATGTGTATTTTTTAAGACATTTTAATTCATTTTCCTTTAATGCACTCTAAGTATTTAAATCATTGCATTAATGAAAATGTCCTCAAAATAAATAAATTTATTATTATTTTGTGTTCCTTATATATATATATATATATATATATATATATATATATATATATATATATATATATATAACATTTTGTGGATAAGTTTACTATAATTGAGTTCAAATGATCATCAACATTCACGATAGAAATAGACAACAAGAGCTAAAAGTATGGATGGAAAATAAGTTTAGAAACCTTGATCAGTCAATGTAAAGTTTAATGACAAAAAAAGGAATCCTAAAAAATTTAAGGACAAAAAAGATAGTAAATCCTTTCTTCTTCTTTTTCTTTTTATCAATTCTTTAGTCAATTATTATGTTCAAACGTGTGATGACTCAAAATATACATTTAGACAATTGATTTTACATATATAATATGTACTTACTGTATGTTAACAGAAAATAAACTTCCTAACTAATTAACTGAAGTGCTGTCAAAAAAAAAAAAAAAAAACTAATTAACTGAAGTTAAATAACATGTGTAAATGCATGAATATGTGCTAGGTAGTTAATAGCATGAAGAATACATAGGGCTGCATTTATCTTGTGAGGCTCCTACAAGCTTAGTGATGGATATCCACCATTCATGCTTAGGGATTTTAAATTGCAGTTTGCAACTTTAATTGCATTGTGACCACAATTGAAAGTCTTGTTTGGATACATACAAAGGTTGAAACACAACATGACTTTGAGCCTTGGTATTGACGCGTAGGGTTCAGTAATTGCATTCCCAAGTGCATCTAGGAACGTGTTCTCAGAGGAAGATTGGGTTTTTTTTTTTTTTATCATATTGGTGTAGTTTTTAAAACTACCAAAGTAGTGTAGTTTTTTTTTAAAGAAAAAGAAAAATATTCGATGATCACGACTTTTGTTTAGTATTTTATGTACCGTTTGATACCTTGGCAAACTACGTGGGAATAAACTTAGATTTCGATTATCAATCAAGTAGTCTAAGGATCGATCTATCTATATATGCCTACCTAAATGTACAGAGCCTATCTATGAGAGCAGCAAAATAACAAAAAAAAAAAAAAAATTGCATGCATGCAATAACACATACATGGCTATGTATGTCAGAAAGTTAGGTGCATTATTAGTATCAGGCATGGACTGTGGTGGAAGAACATGAAGAAAACATAGATTGTATTCAAATCATGAAGTGATAAGAATATTGTTGAAGCAAAACCATTTATGATATTAATATTTTAACGACAACAAACTTTTAAGAAACAAATTTTTTGTCCGTTAGACTTTTGTTACTAATGGTTTGCCTTGAAGTGCTTTCAAAAAAATAGAACTTATCAAGAAGCATGGAGAAAAGGTGTGAAGCATCATGTCCTGTAACACCCCTAGTTACTATTATAAATATTGTTATTTTATTTTTGAAATTATGAAATTAATTAAAGTTATTTTCCAACATCCTGTCCAAACCATGAATATTTTTTTTTTTCATTTTGTTTTAAAACGTCATTACTTGAAGCTCAAAACGAAACTCGTTCATAATGCATTAATCATAAAATCGTTCGTTAACGAGATACCTTTCTTAATGAAACAACTTAATTTATAAAATACTCGATTTTCAATAAACCAAAAAAATGCAATAAAATTTTATTTGAACATCCTTAATAATTCCATCATTAAGCAATTATACTTTACAAATATAAGCACACGTTCACATCCTTGAAATTGAGTGCATAACATATCTAAGTCACATATAAGAGAATGATACATCACAAAATAAAGACATAGTCTACCCTCTTTTATACAAGTAAAGGACTGAGACTCAGAGCAGTGACTCAATAAAATTCAACCCTTATCTACCCACTTAACCCATGAGACATCCTCAGGGAATCTTCGATTTCCTTGACCAGATCCATCTGCATCCTTAGCACTTGTCGTAGTCATTTCGTTCCGTCTCCGACGATTGCACAAAAATCATTCATCTCCATCTGAAAAATAAGGTGTATGGAGTGAGCCCCTCGCTTCTTCTAAAGCCACAAACAAACGACATTGTGGTCACACACAAAACTCTAACCACATCGGTGTGGTTATCTCACGAGTCTCACACGTAACCCTAAACGTCTCTTCAACTAATTCCTTAACTCGTCACATTTTGGGCCCACTGCCACTGGAACTTCCAGAACTTAGTGGACTTACACATTTTAAGCTGGATGACTATTGGGAGTACACCCATCGTCACGGTACAATGACGGGGCACTCACCAACATGAAAATGTCTCGAGTTTAGTCGAGGTTGCCAAGTCGTCTATGTGACCCATAGTCACAACTCGGTGCCTTACCCCTAAGGTCGATCACGCCTGCAATCATTTCCCAGGTACCACTCTGTGATCATCCAATCTCTGAGGACTGACTCCTCAACGACTCTCCCCACCGGGATCGTCCTTTATAGGTCTGTGTGAGATTCCTCTGCCAATGGTACTTGATGGTGGTTAGTCAACAATATGAGCTCGAGGCCACACCTTCAACTCCACGACATGTCATTCGAAGATCAACATCTTCACCACCCCAAGTGGTCATTCCATACTAACCCCATCTACGAGACACATCGTCCCCCTTCAGACACAACGTCCCCTTACATTTGGAAATCCCCACATGACTCGCTTTCACAGCTCACTTGTATTTCCTTGAAATGTGTGTCATCTCTACGTGCAACACCACAAACATAACACGTTATTTACCCACGATCGTCGTGCATCAAGAGAAATGAAGAGCGCTTTCTCTCCCTCTCAAAATCGCACTAACCACAACTACTCAAGCAACACATCACAATCCACACAGCAAGTGCCTCAAGCACTCTCACACACTTCATGAGCCCAGTTCAGGAATCATCCCTCGTCTTCTTAAGTCTTATGTAATTCCTTGTCCTCTCAAGTTTTCTACTAAATTTTGGTTCCATAGTCCATATCCTCCAAAGCAAAGGTCTTAGTGGTTCATTCTAAATTCAATCTCAAGAGCATTCTCCAATGTGCAAAGGTCCTATATTTACTAAGTCCATTTCATTAGGAGGTTTCGCACTCTTGTTAAGTATTTATTCACCGTTTGTTACAGTGAACATTTAATTAAACACTAGAACTAAGTTCTAGTTACCACAAATGCACTTGTGTTTTGAGTCCATTTGTCCCACCTCAAGGATTCCATGATCCTTAATCATCCACATAGTACCAAATTAATACACAAGCACACACACAATCAAGTTTTTCAGCACACAAATTTGTCCGAGGATCACAATTCCTCTCGGTCTCTAATTCAGTCAATAATAATACAAATAAGGACAATTAAAAAGGCAAATAATTCATAGATAATCCAATAATGCATAATAAAGTACAGGGGTCTCCCTCTAGGGTAGAACCACTCAGCCATAATCTATAAAAAATCAATAATTCATTCAAAACAATTAATTTAAACCAAATTTCCATTATTCGCAAGTGTTGATTTCTATAACTCAATAATTATTTGGTATATCATTATAACTCATATGACAGTACGAGATTTTACAGGAACACTCCTCATCAAACATAGAACTGTGAATAAATTCAGGTCCTTAAATATCACTCTAAAAATAGGGTTTTTAATTTAATTATTATTGTGAGTTGATTTCAGGGCAGCAGGGTCAGGAATTTATCAAAACTATTATATTCATCTAAAATTCATGATAATTTACAGGGACAGTAAAAAATGTCTAATTTGACACCTATAATTTTTTCAGAATTTATTTCTCAATAAAAATACCATTTTTATAATTATTTCTCTCTGTTGGCAGAAAACAGAGTTATCACTAATAATTCACAAATAACTATTAAATCACCTTATAAAAAATTTATAAAATTTAAAAACACTCTAAAATGTTATTTATGAATCATATAATTTTATTGATTTTTATTTCTCACTACAACTAGTTTTCCCTATTTAAAAACGCTGCTGGCCAGATTTCAGGAATTTCGGAAAATAAATAATTTTAAATATTTCCAAGGTTCATAAAATTGCAAGAAAAATAAAATATTCTCCCTATAATTTTTTTAGCACATTTATGGTTCCATTTTTCCGAAATTTTACACCAAAATGTTTTAAAAGAATCAAACAGTGGTTAGGCTAGATCTAACAGACTTTGAAAATAAATAAACTAAAAATAGCTAAAGTTCCCAGAAAAATCCGAAAAATTCACCATTAGTTCCAGAGACATGGATTTACTAAGAAATGGTCTCATCTCATCAATAAAGTACACGAAAATATTAAAACAAAAACCAACACAGCTGCAGCCACACAAAGGAAAATGAACAAAACCAAGATTAGAGAGTAGAATTGTGATAGATGGCACAACATGTCATATACAGCACATATACACGGAGAAAACTCCATGAACAAGCAAATGGCTAGAGTAGAACAAGAGAACTCCTCCATACCTTAAGCTTTGACCACAAATGATGAAGAAAATAGATGCTTTAGGCACTTGGAACCTAAGACTCAAACAAGATCCAAGCTAGCAACCCAAAAACTCTTCTCCCTCTCCTCTCAAACTCCACGGAACACACAGCACAAAATGAGCTCGCTTTCCCTTTGTTATGTGTTTTTTATTAGATTTAAAGTGTGCATAAGGTAGTATGGTCTAGGAATTAAGGAGGGTGCCATTAGCCAATGGTTTTTAGAAGCCTTTGACATCAATTGATGGCCTTGATGGGAGGGTGGAGTGGCCGGCCAGCTTAGAGGGAGTTTTTAGCAAAATAACTTTTGAATTCTTAGCTTTAAATGGTTAAAGTAGGATTAAGTAAAAATGGTAAATTTGCTTTTACTAAAAATGGTTAATTTCTAGCTAATTAACATAGATTATTGTGCTAATTACCTAGAATATTGTGTAATTTAAATTAATCTCACACAGTGTTAATTTACAGTGTGAATTTATCCTCTGAAATTTTACATAGTGCAAAGTTAGATTTCAATTAAATTCAAATTTTAGTAAAACTTGTCACATAAAATAACATTCATATAATTAAATTTTTTCTTAATCAATTGAATTAAATTTCACTTGGGAATAATTATCTTAGGGAAACATGTAATTAAATGATCTCTACACAGTATAAATTTACAAAGTGCAATCTTGCACAATATAATTAAATTTTAGTTTAATTAGGATTTTTATCAAAATTTGCCACATAAAATAATACAAAGTTTTTAGATCTTTCTTAATCTACTAGATTAAATTTTCAATTGTAATTAATCTCAATATCTATTTAGCTATCACAATATACACTGACACAATAACTATGATATCCTTAGTTGCAAATTTTTAGGGTGCTACATGTCCAACTTCAGAAGTAAGAAACTAGAAACAGAAGGGCAATCATGAGTTCTATGTCAAAGTGCAAATATCAAAAGTTGTATATGACTAAAAGCATGATTCTAGAGGTAGTTTAAGTCAAGGGGTAGACATCAAAAGCTATACATGACTTAAGGATCATCAGAAGATGCAATGATGAAGTCAACAAGTGAAGACAGACGTGTCTACACAGTCAAGAAGCACACACCAGGAGCTGTAAAGTCTATGCCATGTAGTAGTGTACTGATGCACTGTCTTGATGAAGCTCTCTTGATCCAATGGATCAATTCTAAAGAAAAGAGAGAGCTAAGTCCTACATTAGCAAGGCAACCATGAAGAAGAAAAGTAGTCTTTCACAATCTGCAACGGTCAAAAGAAGATCAACATCATTCTACAGAAGACTTACTTTTCTGAAGAAGTAGTAAGCCTCGTGACTAAGCTAGAAAAAGGAGAAGTCATGAGTTATGAGCAAACAACAGGCACCAACAGATATAATTTGAAATTCAAGTTGTGTGCAAGTTGTTCCAGCTAAGGAAGGAGGATGTGTGGCCTTTCAAGACAAGGAGTAACGGATCTCCTTGACCTCTAAGACAAGGTGCAACGGTCATCTTCAAGAAAGTCTAAGAAGTGCAGCTAGAGTTCTTTGCTAGAAAGGAAAACTGTATAGAGAAGACATAGGTTATTAGCTTCTGATACTAGACTTTCTTAGCCCAAACTCTCTTGATTTGTAGAGCGAAATCTATCTAGCTATGGAGAGTCTGTAAACATCTTCCCAGGGGGAGCTTACTGATGAGTTTTCCCTATGAGATGCATTAGATACCTGTCCAAATAGAACCCGTTTAGGATAGGGAACCTCATAAGAGTAATAAAGGGATTACTGCTTCTAAAGGTTGAGAGTGACCGCAACGTGTTGTTGTGTTGGTCAAGTAGCAGTTGCTACTGTGGCTTCAAAGCCTGGAGAGGCTTTTCAAAAAAATACTTGGGTAGATAGCCTGCAGAGGCTTAGAGAATACTAAGGTGAAGCCTGGAGAGACTTTTCGAAAGAATACGTAGGGGGAGCATGCAAAGGCTTAGAGAATACTGAGGTGTAGGAGCCTGTGGAAGCTCCAGTAAAGAAAAAATACCACGATTGGTGCTTTGTTAGTGGAAATCCTACAGATGTGGGGACTGGACGTAGCTCAAGTTGGGTGAACCAATATAATTCATGTGTGTGCTTTATCCTTTCTTACTGCTTTTGATTTGTGCATTTCTGAATCATTACCTTAAGCAACCCTGTTCTTAAATGATTATATCTTTGATATAACTTCTTTTAGGCTGGCTCAAATTGTTTTACATGTCTAGAAGCAAACACCTACCCATTGCTTTGTATTGACAAAAACATATTCTACCTACCCTGAATATGACATTTTTAAGAGTAGCTTCTAAAGTAGTATACGAAAGTATCTTTGTATGATTCTTATTAAATAATCATTTTATACAAATTACTCTCAAAGGATAATGTTTGCTCTCAACAAAGCTTCTTGAAGTTGATACTCTGATATGTCTTTAGAACTTTAAAAGATGAGTGTTTTTTTTGCAGAAAAAGCCATAGTCGATTAAGTGTGTCACTATTCAACCCCTCTGTCTAATGACCTTTTGATTCACTTCAAATACAACTAAGAAAGCATATATGATAACGGCAAAGTTTCTTGGCAAATAAAGATAGAATGTAACCACTACTACACAATTAGGATTTTACAACAAGATTTTAAATCGGTTATTTTATAACCAATCTAAAAAAATACACAGAGACATTTTTGTAATTATAACAAAAGTTTTTACATTAGTTGTGTTTATAAACAATGTAAAAAATTTTACATCGATTATAAATTGAACTGGTGTAAAATGTTATTTTGACATCAATTGTAAACAAAACTGATGTAAAACCTTTTGTTTTTTGTATCTAAAATGTTTAACTTGAGAACTGACAGTGAAGCGTAGGCGCATTAAAGGACCTTGCAAGCGTTGTCACGATTCATAGAGCTCAGAGGTCAAGGTTTCTCCCTTCTTAAAAGTCCGCTCTTTCGCCTCCCTTCTCTTTGGTTACATGAGACAACAAGAAAAAGGATCTCACAAAGCCCAACCTCGCCATGGACCGAATCAAAGAATTCAAAAGATCGTCCTCATCCATGCCCTCAAATTCCTTCTTGTACGAATTTTTTTTTTCATTTTTTGTTTTACTAATTTGATTTGCGTTTGTTTGACAATGTAAGAGGGCAAGAGGCACAAGAGATGAGGTTAACGGCTAATAACAATATGGATTTGATTTGCGTTTTTTTCACAACATCAAAGAAGAAGATGCACAAATCCATCTAATTAAGACCACTAGGGACATACTTGGACCGTAACGCGAGGATGCATCATTCAGATTGGCACTATACGCGTCTTAGAAACTTTCCTTTCATTTCATCCTTCTTCTTAAGTACGCCAACCACCTCTAGTTCAATGGTATCAACACCTCTACCACCCTCGCAGAATTCAAGGTCCACCTCTACCAATTGGTATATGAATCCTATTATTTGTATTATGTACCAATTGGCTTTGTCAATTATATATGAGTTAGACTATCACTCGTAATCACTTAATAATATTCTTTGCTATAAAAGAAAGATATAGATTGTAGTTTTTAGCATTGATACATGTTGTCACAAATTTCACACCAAGACTTAAACATACCTTTCCAAATTGTTTCATAGAAAAGAATAGTTAGATTTTGGAACTCACTTGTCCTTTGAAACTCCACACTATGAGAGCAAATTCAAGATGGGTATCAAACAAAATCTATAAAAGAAATGGGCAACTTTGACAGATGTATGCAAGGAATGAAGTTATATTATATATAGCTATTTAAGCCAAGCACCATTTGACTTCAAAATCAATCTCTTGTTCAAACCAATCATGAACATTGATCGTAACCACTTAGTCATTATGTCCCCATTAGGTTCATCTTCTTGTACTTGAACGTTAAGGTTCATCTAATCTTCTAAAAGATCAAGTTCAAAATACTTTGCATCAACATTTATGGTTTGTTTGGTTGGAGGAAAGAAAAATAAGGAAGGAGAGAAAAGTTTAGAATTTAAATTGAAGAGAAATTGGAAGGAAGAAGAGAAATTTTAAATTTTTATTTCGAGAAGTTAACTTTTCTTCCCTTTTCCTTCTACTTTCTCTCCATTCAAACAAAAGAAAATACATTGTTGTTTCCTTTCCTTTTTTCTTTTCTTTTTTTTCTTTTCTTCCAACCCAACATACCATTAGGAATGTTGAGAAATGGAGAAATATGAGTGCTCTCAGGAACGACTATATTATTCTTGCATGTCCGTGCGTTTTCCACTCTCTCCATGCCAACAACAATCAATGCTTCTTCTTGCAATTGAGAGGCTCACTCACTCCCTATGTTTGTATATATACTCACTCACAATGGGCAACACTGAGCTTGCAATTGTTTTGTTAGGGTTCCAGAAACAGATCATATTTTGTCATATGTTGAGCATGTTTGGTTTGAACAATATTACGATTCTTAGGCTCAGTAAGTAGTTGACTAAAAAATAAATTTACATTGGCACCTTAGTGATAGAAAAATATTATTTTTATCAAGTGAATTAAATGATGTATTAATTATATATATTTAATAAAAATTGATTTTTTTCTCTTTCTTATTTTAAATAAATATTTATATGTCATTAATTATATGATTAAAAAATTGATTATGTTCATTTATTTCATTGGACTTTTATAGGTGTTTATTAAATCGATAGAAACCATTGTTCTCAAAATCGGACCGGACCGGCCGGTTCGACCGGGAACCGGTCTGGTGACCGGTCCGGATGCTCTATAAAATCGGAGGAGTTCGGAACCGGTGGGAACCGATCAAGAACCGGTCAAACCGGGCCAAAACCGGCCAAAACCGGTCAAGAACCGGTACCCAAAACCGGTTTGAACCGGTATTTTTTTATTTTATTTTTTATTTTTATTTTTTTTATTTAAAATTTTAAATTTAATATAAAATATTTTAAAAATAAATAAAAATGCATATTTAATAAATATCTCAAATAGTTATAAATTATTTTATCAATTATTATTATTATTTTCTTGTAAAACATATAATTTGCTCATTTATATTAATTTATAATTTTTTATATCTTGATTTTTGATAATTTATATTATATTAATTTGTCATTTTCTTTCTTTATTCTAAATGTAAATTTGTTATTGTTAATGGACATTATTTTATTTTATTAAAATTTGAACTTAAGTATTATGATATATTTAATTAAACTTTTATGTATTTTTTGAATGTTAAAACCTTGTAAAGTGATGTTTTAAGTTTTATTATAGTTTTTAATGTTATAACGTTATGTGATATTATATTTATTTAATATTATTTTATAAATTATTTTATTATTATTATTTTATTAATACCGGTTCAACCGCGGTTCAACCACGGTTGAACCATTGAACCTTGAATCAGTGCCTTGACCGGTTCAATGACCGGTCCGGTTTTAAAAACACTGATAGAAACTATGAATACTTCATTTATTATGGACCTAATAAATATTAAAAAAAATCGCATTCAAGAGGGAGAGAGAAAAAAATGAAAGAAGGAAAATAATAAATATGGTAGATAATATAACAAAAAGAAGAAAATTTTTGTAAGATGGGTGTCAAAATTAAATTGTAAATTTTTTATTAGACAATGTAGAAACTAGAAAGAGGATAATTTTCATTTAATGTACATTTTCACATATGTAAATTTACTAGTTAATTTTTTTATTATTAAACTTTACTAGAAGAGGATATACTCATACATCAATGTAGAAAGTAGAAAGAGAAAAAAAAAAATCAAATTTAACATTTTGTATATGCCTTTGCTGCCAAGATATTTCAAGAAACTTTTGGAGGCATGGGACGTGATATACTTAAACATCAATGAAATCAAGGCAAAAAATAAAAGGAGATTAATCTTGTTGGTACATGAATGAAGAAAAAGAAAATATTCAAGTTTGAGTTGTTGTATGCCTACGACAGCAAGGAATTCAGCGAAATTTTGGAGGTATCGACGTTACATTTTGAGCCAATTTTTTTTAATGCGGGTGCATTGATAATTAATGGCCATCAATTTTCTTTCTTTTTTTATAATTATTAAGGGCAATTTATGGAAAAAAAATTTAGTTCTTAAATGAGAATTTTGAATTTAAATGATGTTAACTAATTTTCTTAATTCCTATGTAAGTTAGTTATATTTAGTTATAATTATATTTTTGTTCAAAATATATTATTGATGAGAGATATTAAAGGAATTACACAAGAATTAAGCAAATTTAACTAACTTACACATGAATTAAGAAAATTAGTTAACATCATTTAATTTCAAAAAATCTAATTTAAGAACTAAATTTTTTTCATATATATATATATATATATATATATATATATATATATATATATATATATGAAAAAAATTTAGTATATATATATATATATATATATATATATATATATATAAGAACATTGATGGTCATTAATTATCAATGCACCCGCATTAAAAAATTTGACTCAAAACGTAACGCCGGTGCCTCCAAAATTTTGCCGAATTCCTTGTTGTCGTAGGCATACAACAACTCAAACTTGGAATATTTTCTTCATTCACGTTCCAGCATGATTAATCTCCCCCTTTTTTTTGCCTTCATTTCATTGACGTTTAAGTATCTATGTCCAGTGCCTTCAAAATTTTGCTGAAATATCTTGGCGGCAGAGGCATATACAAAATGTTAAATTTGATTTTTTTTTTTTTCTCTTTCTAGTTTCTACATTGACGTATGAGTATATCCTCTTCTAGTAAAGTTTAGTAAAAAAAATTATCTAGTAAATTTACATATGTGAAAATGCACATTAAATGAAAATTATCCTCAAGGGAATCCCCCTCTTTTTTGCACATTAAATTTACATATGTGAAAATGCACATTAAATGAAAGTTTCCAAAAGCACAAAAATGGCTCTACAAGCTCTATCAAGTGGAGAATGCTTCTCCCAATCACACAAAAAGGCAAAGAAAGAAAAGAAGAACCCCCTATTACCTCTTGTAGAACTCAAAATTTGCAAGAAGTGGAGAAAAGGGAGAAGCTTTGTGATCCTCTAGGCCTCCTCAAGCTAGAATCCAAGGTAGAAAGGCCAAAAGGTTCAAGCTTGGTGCTTGAATATGGGGGAAATAAAGTGAAAATGGGTGGGGGAAACTCAAGAGCTCTCAAAACCCTTCCAAGAACAAGAAAGAAATGAGGCAACTCTCTCTCTTACCCTCCAAATTCGGCGCTTGCAATGAGGGGGATAGAAGAGTGTGCTCCTTTTGTTTTTAGGGTTCCCTTGTGTGTGTTAGGTCATGGGCCTTGGGCCCAATTAGCCTAGGTCCAATTGGTGGATGTTTAGTACCTTAATTATGCCTTAACCACTTGTTATTTTATTTATTAATCAATGCCTAAGCTTCTAGGATTCAAGACAACACACACAATCTAATTTTATGGCTTTTTATTGACTTTTCAAGTTATTTACAAAATTGTCATTAATGAGTTGATCAAGAGCTAGAATTTACCTTTTCCTGTTGACTTTGACTAGTTTGAGTCTATCTTTGACTTTAGGAGTTAAATACCTACTTAATCATTATTATTTTTTTTACTGAAAAATACTTGTACCATTTCATTAATAATCAATTGCTCAATATACGGAATAACATGATTAAAAGTATAAAAGACTAAGAAAAAATGGAGCCACCCTAGCTAACTCATGAACATCACCATTAGCTTGTCTATCAATGAAACCTATAATAAAGGTTGGATTGTGGGCCACCATGATCCTGCAATCTTCAACTAAGTAACCCAACTCGGGGTTATCAACAGCTGCTGTGTTCCTTACTTTGTCAACTATACTCTTGCTATCCACTTCGAAAATCACATTCTGCAATCCCATAGAACCAATAAACCTCAATGCTAATAAGAGTCCTTATGCTTCACCCTCCTGGACGTTCATACAAGGCTATCTCCAATCCGTTCAGGCAATAATGATTCTTCCACGATCATCCCTAATACAAATCCCAATTCCAGTCCAATTCTGTTGCTTAAAGAAACCAGCGTCAACATTAATTACACTTTAAAAAACCTGGTGCTGGTGTTCTCCATTGCTGCAAATTAATACTGGAAAAACTTGGTCGTGCATAGTCAGTCACACTTTGAGCTTGAGACAAGTCTTGGAAGTTATCATCACCACGTTAAATTACATATGAATCTGAAAACACCTTGTTATCCCACAGCTTATCATTTCGCCTCCTCCATAAGCTCCATAACAACATAGCCACACGTTGTTGCTCCTGGGAAGCCAAGCTTCTAAAGAGAGTGAAAATGAATTGAGAAAAAGACTCTACAGTAGGAAATAATTCATCTATGATTTGACAAAGTTGAATATGCTCCCAGCATCCGACATTCACCTGGCACAAAGCAAAAGAATGAATGGTTGTTTCGACGTCAGCTTCACATAATGAAATTCATGATAAATATCAAACAAAATCTACATATGAAATGGGCAGCTTTGACGGATGTATGCATGGAATGAAGTTATATTATATATACCTATTTAAGCTAAGCATCATTTGACTTCAAAATCAATCTCTTGTTCAAACCAATCATGGACATTGATCATAACCACTTGGTCATTATGTCCCCATATATTAGGTTCATCTTCTTTGTACTTGAATGTTAAGGTTCATGTAATCTTCTAAAAGATCAAGTTCAAAATACTCTGCATCAACATTTATGGTTTGTTTGGTTGGAGGAAAGAAAAATAAGGAAGGATAGAACACACACATATGCACGCGCACACACATATATATAATGCAAGATATTTATATATAATATATAATAATATATTCATTTATATAACATATATTGAATAATATACATATATATATATATATATATATATATATATATATATATATATAATAACAAAATAAATATATTAAAAGCATAAGGGCTCATTTGGCAGTCAGATATAAGAGCAAGATACAAACATGATAAGATAAGAATAAAATAAACTTAATATTATCCAATGTTTGGTGCACACCACATAACGATAAAATATAATATGAATTATATTTAAATGAAAAATTACCGTTTCATTAAAATTACATATAATTTTCTAAAAATTAACTTTTAATTTATTTTATAAATTATGAAATTGTAAAAATTATAATTTTAATTAAATTATACAAAATTATATTTTTTATGTGATTACTTTTCTTAAAATTATAAACAAATTATATAAATTTTTTAGAATTATAATTATTATTTTCAATTTTTTTCTTTAAAAAATGTTTGAATAATAATTATTTATTTTTAATATTTAATTAATAATATAATTTAAATTTATGTGTTAAAATTATTATAAATATATATATATATATATATATATATATATATATATATTAACATATTACTTTATATTATATTTAATATATTATTTAGAAGTATTTATTTTATTTATTATAAATTATAAATTTTAATTATATAAAATAAATATTTACTCTGTGCATGCACAAACAAAAGTACTATTTCTTATATATGCTTTACATCTTTTTTCAAGATTAAGTAAATGGTATTGCACACTCAATCCATTCACTCTTATGTTTATTCACTTTTAATAATTAAAGATTATATTTGACATAATTATATGAATGTCGGACAGTTACAATAAAATCTTGTTATATATATTGATGTTTATTCAAAACAAACCAATTATATCTTTTATTTCAAAATCAAATTTGAACTTACACAAAATAAAGAGTAATAATTTTAAATTTTAAATACTAATTTTAAATTGATGATCATTCCTTGGCTAGAAATTGAAATTAATTTAAATGATATTTCTTCCAAATTTTCAAGTGTTCGCAGCAGACGCAGTGATCGGGACTAGGATATAATTTCTCTCAATCCAGAGGGTTACAACAAGATTCTAATTGAAACTCGTCACTTTCAGCTCCTTTATCTTCAACACTGAATCCTCTTCTGGATGTCAGCAACAACTGATTGCACAAAAACCCTACACTTGTTGGGAGCCATGCCAAGTGTAGGGTTTACCGAGTTACCGGAGGATGTTCTGTGTCACATCCTTTCCTTCCTTCCAATCAAGGAAGCCACAACTACGTCCTTGTTGTCTAGGAGGTGGCGATTTCTATGGAGCATGGTTACTTCTCTTGACAATGAGTGCTCTACGAAGATTCCACGAGAGTGTCGATATATTCATGGCTCTACAAAGAACAGAAAAGATCACAAGATTTAGTTTCAAGACGCAGGCTATGGTGGGGGACCTGATCATGTCCCCCACGGTGAGAAAGTAAAGATAGCCGTTGGATTTATATATATTTTAATGGATGGCAGCGATTCTCCTTTGTTAAGCTGCCTTAATGGGTCATTAAGTTTGGTTTAAAATACAAATTGAAGTTGCGGTAGCATGTTTAAGTACTACATCCCTCTGCACCCATCAGAAAAGTGGAGCCCACCTATTATCACCCTACTCAGAAAAAGCTTTGTATGTGTAATGTGTTTACCTGAGTTGGGTTCTTTCCATCCCCATATTCCTTTGTCCTGTTATCATGTCTAATATTTTTTTTTTTTGGTAAAATATGTTTTTAGTCTCTGTATTTTCAAAAAAATTTGGTTTTAGTCCCTACTTTCAAATCAACCATTTTAGTCTCTGTACTTAAAAACTTGATTTTAGTCCCTCTTTTCTAATGGTATTAATACTGTTAACGGAAATAAAATTTCCGGTGGTTATAAACTGTCACAAAATACACAGTTCTCATGTATTTAAACTCAACATCATTGGCAACTAAACACCGGCACCGATTATTAAAAAAAATATACTCAAACTCAACGAGAAACTCGTCTCTTCCATTACCGACAACACATTATGTGTCTATTTTTTTAATAATCTATGGCGTTTTTTAGCCTCCAATGATGTTAAGTTTAAATACATGAGGAATGTGTATTTTGTGACAGTTTATAGCCACCGAAAACTATATTTCCGTTAACAGTATTAACACTATTAGAGGAGAGGGACTAAAACCAAGTTTTTCTGAAAGTACAGGGACTAAAATGGTTGATTCAAAAGTAGAGGGACTAAAACTACGTTTTTCTGAAAGTACAGGGACTAAAAACATATTTTACCCTTTTCTTTTTACCATGATTCAGGCTTTTTTTTTATAATCAAAATGGTGCAATTTTTCAAAAAAAAATTTACCAAAATGGGTAATTTTAAAAAAAATTACATAAATGGGTAAGTCATTTTTGAAAACACGACTTCATATTTGTAGAAGTCGTGTTTTACGACATGATTTTGCTTTAAGTTTTGTTTTATATGGAAGTCGTGTTTATAGAATCGACTTCCATATTTTTTTATTTTTTAAAATAAAAAAATATGAAAGTCGATTCTATAAACGTGACTTTTGTATAAAAAAAAACTTAAAGCAAAATCGTGTTGTAAAACACGACTTCTAAAAATATGAAGTCGTGCTTTTAAAAATGACTTATCCATTTCCGTAATTTTTTTAAAAAACTACCCATTTTTGTGATTTTTTTGAAAAATTGCACCATTTTGGTAAAAAAGCCCATGATTCATAAAATGAATACAATGTTATTATAAATGTCATTTATAATATTACTTTTAAAATATTTTCAATAAAACAAGTGGGACACCATGAATAATTAAATGTCGTTATACGATTTTCGAGTAAAAAAAGAATATACTTAAAAAGTCAAAAAAATGAGGAAAAAAATTGATATGTATATTGTACCATTTTTTTTTACTCAAGTATACTGTACCATTTTTATAAAATACTTAAATGAATACTATCATATTTGAAAATTGCATTTAAATTTTTTTTCTATTGAAATTTGTTAAAAAAATTGAAACTGTATAATTAGTTTTTGGCATTAATTAAATGTTCCGATTTTTTTATGCTGACAATAATATTTAAAAAAAATGGAAAACCAAATTAAAAGATAAAATGTGTCAACATTAACTGGTATACGACGACGTCTATCCATTCATCCATGATAATTGAGTAAACAGAAAATTTAAAGGTTGACATGTAGGATAATAAGTACACTACCAAAAATACAAAATATTAATGAACAAAATGAATAATAGAAGTGTTCATTAAAATTTAAAAATTAATAGGGGATGAAAGAACCCAGCTCGGTAGTTTTTTTCTGAATAGTCAGTACTTTATTCTGATGGGGTGTAGATAGTTGGGCTCCACTTTTCTGATGGGGTGTAGTTAGTTTCTATTTTAAACCAAATTTAATGACCCATTAAGACAGTTTAACAAAGGAGAATCGTTACCATTCATTAAAATATATATAAATCCAACAGTTATCTTTACTTTCTCGCCGTGGGGGACATGATCAGGTCCCCACAATAGCCCGTGTCTTAGTTTCAAATGTGATAGCCATGAACATGATTGTTGCTCACGTTACGTGGAAGAATGGGTTTCTGCAGTTGTAGCCAGAAAAGTTGAGCAAGTGGATATCTCCTTAGGCATGTGTCATAGGTACAAGCTCTGTTTGGCCGCCTTGTTCACCTGCACCACACTTGTCACTTTGATCTCGCTTTTCCTTCATTCGTTCGTCTCCCTAATGTCAAGACTTTCCACCTATTATTCATAAATGCATTCCTATGTATGTATTTGGTATCTGCATACATTTGCACTGGCCATGTTGCTTAAATGCATTTTCATCTAGAACTATGCTGAAAAAAAAGAAAACACTGATAGTAACTGCATGTTCTTGGCTATTCTAGTTTCAGATTTTTAATCAGATTTTCTTAGATTACTAAAAAATTTGGTTTCACCTATATTTTGGGACTAAAATGTTTGTTTAATTTATCGAAACCATTCATTTTGAACTTCTATAGTAACAGCACCAGGAAGCTGATCTTGATGAAAGTCCATCAAACTACTCAGTACTCATGTAGATAATTTTTTTTAAAAGTACACTACTTTAGTAATTTTAAAATCAAGCTAATAAAAAAAAATGCAGCAACGTCCAAGGTGTTGAGTTTTTTCTTGGAGGCTGTTACATAATAGACTGCCAACACTTGTGGTGCTTCTTCATAGAGGGATTGGAGTTGGTTCCGTATCATGTGGTTCCTGTTCTCAGCATGATGAAGATGTAAATCATCTTTTTCTTCATTGTGAGTTTTCTTATGAGGTGTGGCTGTGGCTTAATGTATATATATATAGATGGCTAGGGTTTTGTCATGTGCAGCATAATCAGATTCAACTTGGTCTGACATTTAGGAGTAAATATCGATTTATGATTTGGCATGCCACTTGTTGGTGCTTGTGGTTACAGAGGAATATATAAGACAGTTTTTCAGGGTGCAGAACCAGATATTCATGGTGTTTTGTCGCACATTAAGGCATTGTCTTCGATATAGAGGGTCTGCTGCTGCTGCTGGTATTGCTTTTGCTAATTGGTGTAATAGTCCATTAGTTTGTCTTTTGGATGCGTCTTAAGTTATGCTCGACGTGTTTAGTGTCTCGATCTTTATGTTTTTGACTTCTTGCAACCTTCTGTGGAGGAACACAATTCGTGCCCTTTCTGAATAAAATCTTTCTTTTGACTTCAAAAAACAAAAAAGAAAGAAAAAAATGCATGCAGGGTGAATGAGTGAGAGGTGAGTGTGTGTGCATGCAGGGTCCTGCGTGAGAGAGAGAGAAAGAACCCGTTGTGTGTAAATGAGAGAGTGCTTGCTAAGTTGGAGCTGGGCGTGTTGTCAAGGGTGAGTGTTTGTATTAAGTTTTCGTCACTTAATTACAAATTCGTAACAATATACTATTGCATTTTATTTTATTTTTTTCAATGAGCTATTGTATCCAAGTGTTAGGAAATATTCTTGCACTTGACCCAAATCTAGGTAAATAAGGGACCCAAAACTTATATGCAAACAAATTGGACCCAAAAAAAATTGTTGGTCCGAGAGAGTGTGGGAGCATGTTGTGTGAGTCCAATCCATGTGACGTGAAGAGTCATGCCCTTCTTTTTATTTCACCTGTTTGTGTTGTCTGAGCAAAGGAGAAAAAGGGGACAGATCATGTTCGTGGGAAATGTGTGAGTGAGAGTAGAGTGTTGGTCCAAAATGCTGTAGGAGAGGTTAGGTTAGGTCAGAGATGAAGAAAAAGCTTTAACAAGGCAACATGGTGTGCCGCGCACATTGCTACTTTCATATTGCAACCAAACAACAAATGAATATATTTGTTGCAAGTTTTGAAGATTCTGTCAAATGATTATTTATATCATTCGTTAATGAATTAATTATGTTTTCAAACATAATGTTTATTTTATACTTGGTCAAGATTACATCCTTGAGTTTAGTTATTTCATATCAGGCTTCGAGTGATATGCAAATTAAAACATAACTTTGGAAGAGATTCCTTATTTCCTACATTTTCTTGTACTAGCTACTGGAGAATATATGTAATTTTATGAGCACACAACAACCTCTCCTCACTAACAAAATTGTATGATAGCCGCGAATGAGAGATGGAGAGAGATTTTGTGACTTGCAATGATGCATGGGAGAGAGAGAGAAAGAGAGATTTTCATAACACTTAACGCTAGAGAGCTGCATAATAAATTTAAGAACATTAGGTTTTACAGCTCTTGATCATTTTATCACATGAATTCTTTAATCTTGTTATTAGACTTTACATTCAGAGACTAAGCTTAGTTGCAAACTCCGCGTTTGCGAACAAATCCCACGTTCACATTTTCATCAGTTAAGATCCGAGTCTCTTCCATAAGTCTGCAAAGATTTGAAGCACACATTCAGTATATCATAAAGAGTTGATGAAGTTCTTCAATTCATATAATATTATTAGTATTTAGTATATAGATCACTGACGAGTTTTTCAGAGTCTTGTTTAGAACTGTGGACGCTGCAATGACAGGTCCATCGAGATATCTTAACCCGCCTCTGATTCTTTCACCAATCCTGTTGTTTAGTTGCTCCCCGTCAAGATCGATTGGTTCGTTCGAAGCCTGATAAATTTAATGCACCATCAAATAATAACTATACAAAATGAAATTATAAACTCAACAATACATTGAAAATGAAATTAATCTCTCAATGCAATCTAATTTGTATTGTAAACTTGTGACCATACATTGTGTCTATTTCTTTCATTTGTACTCTGATATAGAAAATGATAAGGAATTGAGAGGAGCATATGTTATATTAATTTTTTTCTTGTTTAAATATTTGCTTATAATCTCACCATAATCCATCCATACGAGTCGCCATAAGATGGCACAACCGCTGTATATGCAACCACATCTACATAAGAATCCAAAGGAAATATGCTTATCAACTAATTAATAATCAAAATTCCACATTGGAAATTAAGCATTATTATATATTCTTATAATGGCAAGGGTTAGAAGGAAAAATTGTGCTTACAAGTGAAAACTTGCTTTAGTGTGTTGTATAACGGCGAGAACACAGCCTTGTGTGTAAAAATTCCAGCGGGACCAGCCTGTATATATATGAAGGTTGGGTTTAATTAGTTGTGATAAATTGGATAAATTGAGTGTCCAAGGTGAGCCTTTCATGTTTATATATTAGTTAGAAAAAAGAACAGGAAAAGAATAATGAAAAGGCTTACTTGAGTAACAAAGATACCATTGTCCTTGAGCTTAGGTTTGACAACATTCTCATAAAAGGGTTTTGTGTAGAGATGGCTAGAACGTGAATTTGATTCATATGGGTCAGGAAGATCCCCTTGGATCACATCAAACTTCTCTTCAGACATCTCTAGTTCATACCTGTATATGTAATAAAAAATATATATTCATACATAAAAGAAAAGATAGAAAGAGGAAATGTAACAACAATGAGAGATCTCATGAATTGTCAGCAAATTTTTTAATTGGTTGCCTACATATGAACTCGAGTGCAACTCTTCTTTCCAAGGAAATTTTCATAAATTGGAAGTGTATCTTGGGGTTTTTAATCAAAAAATTGAAGCTAAAAAGGGAGGGGAGGGGGGAGAATAAAAAAGAGTCAGAAAAATTGAAGAATTAAATTACTCACTTTGCATCATTGTAAACAATTCGAAGCCTCTCGTCTTTGAAGGCCGCATGATTTGCTGTCATATACTCGCGGATCAAACCGGCAATGTTCTGTGGTCAAGCATATTAAACTCAGATCAACAATAGTATCATATATGTAAGAGGTGTTTTAAATAAAATATGCACCATCAGTTGATCAATGTGAACAACTTACCCTATCAATGTCACATATTATGACTTTCTCAATGTCTTTGTGCTTCAGTGCTTCTCTTGCAGCAGAACCTCCACCTCCTCCCATAATAAATACAGTTTTGGGTCTGCTAGTGTTCAATCATTACTTGGTTAGAAATGTAAACATTTATCCATATATGGGATTAGAAACCATCAAAAGATAGAAAGAAGTATATATCCATACTCATTATGTATTAACAGAGCAGGATGGACCAAGTTTTCATGGTAAATATATTCGTCCAATTCTGTGTTTTGCAAATGCCCATCAATCACGAGTGCCTACACATATAGACCATGTAAATAAATAAGTAATTTATCTATTTGCTGCAAGATAGATCATCAAATTAATTAGATTTCTATGTTTGGGGAAAAACTAGCATTCTAATTATTGTTTGTGCAATCAAGGGTATATTTACGAAGCTTAATTGAGAGAGAAGGATACTATATGTGTTAAACAGAAAATTAACTTCATATATATATGCACCAACCTGAATGTACAGAACCCATCTAAAAGAGCAGCAGACTAATAAAAAAGAAAAGATGAATGCATGTGATAAATAATCATAAATAATCCACATGCATGACTATGTGTTTGATGGTTAGATGCATGAAGATTATTCGTATCGTGTGTGGACTGTGGTGGAAGAACTTGATGATAACATAAATTGCATTCAAAATCTTTGCTATAAAAGAAAGATATAGGCTTTCAAGAACCAAGAAAATATACCTTTCCAAACCGTTTTGTAGATAGAACGGTTAGATTTTGGAACTCACTTGCCCCTTGAAAATCCACACTGAAATACCAAATTCATGATGAGATATCAAACTAAAACAAGATATGGGTAGCTTACACGGATGAATGCAAGAAATTAACAAAATTAAATTATATATACCTGTCTAAAGCCAAGCACCATTTGACTTGAGAATAAATTTCTTGTTCAAACCAATTATCACGCACATTGATGACCTCAGCCACTTGGTCATTATGCTGCCCACCACCTTCATCTTCATCTTCATCTTCTAGTAGAGGAACAGGAGCATCAAGATTCAATAAAAGATCTAACTCAAAATACTCCTCGTTAACATTTAGGAATGTTGGAAAAAAGAGAACGATGAGTGCACTGATCAGGAATGACCACATTGTTCTTGAAGGATATCTATGCTTTCAATCTCAAGATGCCAAAAACGATCAATGATTCTTCTCGCAAGTTTGAGGGTCACTCACTTCCTATGTCTTTATTTATACTCAAGTCTCAGAATAAACAAGACTGAGTTAGCTTGCAATTGTGGTCCCACAAACATATCAGATTTTTTCATAGGCTGAATAAGTTGGGTGTGATTCGTGTGAACACAGTAAATGGTTTTGACTAAAAACTAAATTTACATAGGCACCTTAAAAAAAATATTATTTTTATCAAATGAATTAAATGATGTTTTAATTATATTTAATAAAAATTGTGTCTAATTCTCTTTCTAACTAGAATGAAGTTTTTTATATTCTTATCGTCCAGTTATTCAATTAATGATGACATAAGGATGTCTTCAATAATAAATACTACCTCTGTCTTGTTTCGTAGAAATCAAGAAATACAATCAATTTTCTTGATTATAATAAAATAGTTATGGGATTTTCTATGTTACTCATTTTTCTTTTTACTCCACAATAAATGCATGTATAAATTAAGGATAAGAAGATAGTAAGGCTATAATTAATAAAAAAAAAAAAATGTGATCTTGAACTTTACAAACGACAAATAAATAAGAATAAAAATTCTCATAAAATCCGACAATTAAGAAGTAACAAAGGGAGTAACCCCTATTAAAAATATGTTATAGAGTTTTAAATGAATGTTTATATGTCATTAATTATATGATTATAGAAATTCGTAGAAAGAATAAATAATTTATGTGCGTTTTTTCCCTTAAACATTTATAGGTGTTTATTGAGCCCACAGAAACCATTAATACTAGTCATTAAAAAAATGAATACTACATTTATTATAGACCTGAAAAATATTAAAATTAATCTATTTCACATTCAAGAGGGGAGAGAAAAAAATGAAAATAATAAATATCAAAGTTAATATAATTAAAAACGAGAAAAAAAGATGTAAGATAATTAAACCTTTAATACTACTTCCTCCGTTCTTTTTTATCTATCTTTTAAGATTATTACGTAGAAATCAAAAAGTACAATAAATTTTCTTGATTTTAATAAAATAGTTATGGGAGTTTCTATTTTACCTATTTTTCTTTCCATTCTACAATAAATGCATGTTTAAATTAATTAAAGATTAGAAGAGAAATAAAGATATAATTGATAAAAGAGTAATTAATGTGATCTTAAACTTTACAAATGATAAATAAATAAAAATAAAAATTTTTAAAAAATTTGACACTTAAAAAGAAGGAAGGAGGTATATTGAAAGAATCCCTTCACATTAAACCAATCAAGATTAAAACGCTTACAAAAGTCAAGAGGAGCAGAAAGGATGTCAGTGGTCAAAGGATCCACTCTTCATTTTTTTTTTTTTGAGTTTTCGACAGTTACATAGCTACAAACCTTTCAAACCAAAATAATATTTCTTAGAAAAGAAATAAATGTGTACGTTTCGTTGTCAATGAGTTCATTTATGATGTGTATTTTTTAAGACATGTTAATTCATTTTCATTTAATGCATTCTAAGTATTTAAATCATCGCATTAATGAAAATGTCCTCAAAATTAATATACTATCTTCTGTCCTTTTTATAATAAATAAATTTTAGTATAAAATATATTAGAATTTATTTCTTATAAAAAAGATCGAAAGAAGTATTTATTTATTTTTTTTCTTTTGTTGACAAAGAATATTGATTAAAGATTCGAAAACAACAATTCAACAAATAAGAATTTTTAAAAAGGATTTTCACATTAACCAAAATACTATTAGAGTTCTTTCAATAAAACTGGCAACGACGTATATCATCAATTCGAGAAAGTTTAACTCAGAATTTGATCTTGTTAATTACTTCAATAGATCTTAATCAAAGTGTTGGTAATCTATTTTACTCAAAGATTCATCTTTTCTGCATCAACAATGGCATATTCTCACCCTGAATCTGCTACTTCTCAAGAAACCAGTATTCCAGCTACCTTTGTTGCTAAAGAAATCCTTCAAGTTGAAGGCAAAAACTATGTTCCAGTACCCAGACTTGAGAAAGAAAGCTTGAAGATCTGGAACTCACAGGTATTGTTGCCTTATACTGCTAACAACCATTCTTATGCATTCTTAGGTCCTTTCAAACCAGACTTGAAACTAGAAAAACTAGACCAACTTTTACCAAGATCAGATGAAGAATGGCCTCTCGTACACCTTCCCAAAATAAGGACTGATTTTACCAAAGATCGCACCAAGATATTTAGAGCCACCCCTCCAGTTGATAGGGACAATTTTTTCAAATGGATGGACCGAGTGGAAAACGTATATGGTAACCACTGGAAAAAAGTAGGGATTTATGAGTTCATGCAACTCAGCAGACTTGACTTGACATCCCTTGATATCCCTCTTCTAATGGCTTCATTTATCTTCTGGAATCGAAGCACACATGCTTTCGATCTGCCTTGTGGACCAACTAGTCCAACCCTTCTCGATGTTGCAGCAATAACAGGATTACGACCAACCGGTGAAAGATATGCATTGGGGCTCATCAAAGATGAAATCAATGTGAAGACAATTGATGTTAACTTCAAATGTTCGACCTACAAAAGCTACATCAAAGCACATCAAGGAGAAACAGGTACTGATGTAACTGCAAACGAGCACATAGCCTTTCTATTATATTGGCTTTCATCGCATGTATTATGTACTCGATCTTTGCAAGTTACAAAAAATGTTTTCAATCTTGCCCAAGCTCTGCATGTTGGAAAAGATATCTGCCTAAGTAAACTCCTCCTTGCATCCCTCTTCAAAGCCATGGACGAAGCGGTCAACATCTTCAAAGCTCCTTATCTACTCAGAACTTTTGTTGGCCCTTTTTGGTTTATGCAGTTATGGCTAAATGCCATTTTCGAGAAGAAACTGAACTTGAAGGGAAAAGCTACCATGCAAAAAGTCGAAGGGGCTCGTTTGACCTATCTTACTCGAAAAAAGGAATGTACAATCAAAGCTTTTAGAGAATACATAAGCACATTCCTAAGTTTCGAGGAGTTTAGTGATGATTTGGCTCCTTTCCTGAGACCAAGTTTGATAGGGCCTAACTGGCTTAAGTTAAGATTTCCGTGTGAAACTCCAAGTCAGCAATATGAGTTAGAAAATATATGGTCAGCATTTCTTACTGGGGATATTATCTTCACTGGGACAATGGAAAAAGATATTCGATTTTATGCTTATCAGCCCCAACTATTTGCTCGACAATTTGGGCTTTCTCAGTTGTTACCTATACCTGTTTTTAAGCAGAGGCTAAAACCTGATCAGATCCTAAAGAAAAAGCTCATTCCTAATTTGATCAACACAGCAATATCAAAATGTCGACCTTCTTTTACTCCTGTCTCTTTCGAGAATAATTTTTATAGCATTCAAGCTTTTTTTGATTGGTGGAGCTCTTATTACTCTAAGAAGCCCATCACTGCTGATCAAATCTTCGACAAATTGACTGACTCTATCACCTTGCAGGAACCAGATCCCAAATCAGGTAAACTTTGACTTTGTATTGAGATCACTAAACCTCGTTCATGTTAGTTATGACCCAAGAAATTAACTTATACCAAACTATTCGAGAAGCTACCTTTATCTTGAAAGAAAAAGTCAAGAGAAATAAAAATAAAGAACAGATTATAAATAAAAATGGCTTGGCCCCTTTCAAAAGATATTGCCCAGATAAGATTCCACCTTTTCCCTTTGCTCATTTTGGTGTATCGAAATATTTAGATTACCTTAGCTGGGTTCGAAAACTTATTCCAGTTGGAATTCAATATCGAATTCAAAACCTTAAGCCAAAACACAAAGCCACTCTTTCTAAATGTTTCCTAACCTGAACATATTCTAAAACCTTATGATTAGTTTCATGCCTAACCTGAACATGTTACAAATTTAACTTAAGAGATACATGGTGAGAAAATTATCACTTATGATATTTCATGTTGATTCTTGATTTGTCAATAACATTTACTCTTCGATTTGCATAGTTGAACCACATTCTTTACCCAAAAGGAATGAAGATTGGGAGAGTGGTGAAGAGGGAGAGGATCAGCTTACTACCACCAAGGCTTCTCGAAAAAGAAAAGCTAGCTTAGCATCAAAAACAAGCAACACACCTTCGAAAAAGGTAACCTTTGATTTGATATTTTTATAATTTATTTATGATACATTTTTCTAACATGTAACTATATATTTCAGTCCTCTGTGAAAAATAAAGATAAAGAATCCCAAAAAGAGGCAAAAACTTCAAAGAAGGGAACCTTGAAGCCTATTACTCAAGAAAAGGTTTCGAATGAGAAAACGGTAAGTTAATTTGATTTTAATTTAATTTTTCTTTTCCTTATCTTTTCTTATCACTAACTCATTGTATCCTCCATAGATCATTGATCCTGCCAAAGAAGCCTTGAAAGGTAAAGCTTTGGCCACAAAAGATCAATCACATAAGCAAATTCAAAACACTATGCCTAAGTTGATGGCATCAGCAATTGCCTCTGGCAGGGTCGAGGTATTACATTCAAAATATTACATGCATGTTTTAATTATTTTTTGATAAAAAAAAAAAAAAACATCTTGTATGCCTATTAAATATTTTTCGATCAGGTCACAAAACAACTCAATCTTCAACCAGATGACTCAGACTCTAGCAGTGAAGGACTGAAGGTCGTTCTCGAGCAAAGCACTTCCAAGAAAAAGAAAGCCCAAGTACTCTTAACGTCATATTTATTAATTTACCTCTTTTAAAATTCTCTTAAAGTCTTTTGAAATTTCGAGAATCGTTGTTAGGTTGTTCCATTGTAAGTGTATCATATAGAGCCCGAGAACACATTGTTTAAAAGACAATTCGACTAAGTATCTAGTCTAATGACCTGGGATAAATCTTGGTTACAATACTTGCAGGATTTACCTATTATGGAAATGTCTTCATCTCGAGAACCTATTCCCGAATTGGCTCTTACAGACATGGTAATTCTCGAATCACCATATTTTCTTTTCTTTTATAAATATTTGTGAACCAATGCACGTTTCTAACAAATTCGAATTTTCAGGAAACCACTGCTGCGAACATCACTCCTGAAGTGAGTTCCACCCTTGAAAAACTCGATCAAATCGATCCAGGTAAAAGGAAGAAATTCATTTCTTTCCTTATGTTGATGAAAGCCTATAATTATGCCAATCGACTAATTTATGGCCCTATGACATTAAACGATTAACCAGGGCAAGGTGCGCCTAAAGTGACTGAGCCTCCTACGACTCAAAATATTGGTAAAGGAGAGGAGGAAGAAGTACTAAGTGAAAGGGAACCATCTCTTGACAAAACCACTCCTCCATCACCTAAACCAATCAGTTCAAATGACTCATTCGAGGAGGCTATGAAAATATCAAATGCTGAAGAAACCAAAGAAGAATCAGAAAGTTCAGATGAAGAAGCTGAAGCTGAAGATCAAAATCCTGAGGATGAGGAAGAGGAAAATAATGAAGTTCCAGAAACTATAAAATCTCCCATCCTCAAGGAAAATGAAAAAGAACTTCCTCCTGCTTCCGATGATGATAGCATTTTTGACGGAAGCAATTACGATGTTCTTGAGCAATGGACAAGTAGCCATTCTCAGTCGGTTCATATCTCTGAAACCAACGAGAATCAAGTTGGCCCTGTTGCTCAATATAACCAAACTTGGAGTGATTTCAAATCTTTGGCTTTTGACAATGATCTCACAACTAACCTATTCAAGCTAAACTACAAAGAAGAAGTTCGTGCAATGGTTGACAAAATAGAGAAGTCTTTTGATGACATCATGCCTGATGAAGATAGAAAATTGATGAATGACTTTATCACAATTTTCAATGTTGCTCATCCTCTCAAGAAAAAAAGCCGTCAATATGAAGAGGATTTAAAGAAAATCGAAGATGAGACTCAAGATGAAAGATCTAAGCTTGAATCTGAAAAGGCAAAGACCCAAGAAATGAAAGCATCCTATGCTAAGTTGAAAGCTTCAATCACAAAGTTTGAGAAAGATGAAAAAGACATTGAGAGTCAAATTAAAACACTCCAAGTGCAACTCAAGAACATACAAAATCAGAAGAAAGAGGCCATAAAAAAGAAAGCATCGATTGTTCAAAAGCGTAAAGAATCTTTAACCATCAAAACACTCTTTCAACTACACTAAAGGCGCAGCTGGATAAGAAGTTGGCTCTCGAGAAAGGAAAAGTTATGACTATAGCAGAACTCGAAGCACTTTCCAAAAAACACAACACATTGCGGCTCACACTTTAAATTCTATTTCTTGTTTCTATTTCAACACTTCAAACCATTTTTATTTTATAGTTTATTGAATGGGAATTTTAATTTCTGTAATAGTCATTATTCGAATATACTGTGTTGTTTTTGTAAGGACCTTGCCAATTTGATGATCATTTACCAAATGTTCTCGACTTTTTTACTATTGGCAAAATCACTTTCCACACCAAGTTTCCTAAACTGAAACTTTTCGACTTAACTTTTCTATTATAAAATCGAGAAATTATTTCTTTCTATATACCAAATAATACTTTCCAAAGCAATCAATCTTTCTTCATCTAAGTTATTTAATTGATTTAAGTTCCAATAATCTTGAACTGGCCACTCTTCTTGTCTTTGAATTCGAATTGATTACAAATTTATCTTGATTTGGATGAATTTCGATATGCCCACAAAATCTAATTTGAAGTTTCATGTCAATTCCTTGGTTTTTATCCAATATGTTTCTTAATGAGACTTATCAAAATCTTATCTATTGCCTCAACATAACCATTTTCCTGGGTGTAATAAGGAGTAGTAGAAGTAAGAATCTTAATATTTCAAGACTCAGCGCACCGAGTTACTCTTCGACCAATAAAAACAATGCCTTGATCAGTTGTAATAGTTTCAGGAATGCCAAACCTGTAAATAATAAGTTCTTCAATGAAATCAATAATATTACTTTTATCGACATTTTTTAAAAGAATAACGTCTACATAACTAAATAATTGTGAAAAAATATATGGGTTGAATTGACCTGCAGAAGTTGAAACTTTACAAAAATCTCTAATAATTAACTTAGTTGTGCTTACAACACACTCCAGAAGCACAAGTCCGTTGTCTGCACCTCTAATTAAGTGTCGTGACTGTGCTTAATTTTTCATAACGACAATTAGACGGGGGACTCAATTGAAAAAAAATAAAAATAAAAATTCAAGAACCCAATTAAAAAAAATTCAGGTACCTAATTGAAAATTTGGTAAAAGTATGGGGACCTGCATATCAATTTAACCTATCTTTTAAAGAATTTTATTTATCGAATAAAAAATGGAATGAATTTTATTTTTAAGATATTAAATTTATTTTTAATTAATGCTTAATTTTTATAAATTATTAGAAGAGTTATTAGAGATATAACATTATTTGAAAATTATTATGTATTAATGTGAAAATGAAAGGAGAAAATTAATCTAAGACTATTGCTATATCCACTCCCTTTTTTGCTAAGTACACTCCCTTCCCTTTTTCAAAAATTCAATTACTTAAATAATCTTTCCCCTTCAAACCTTCTTCTCTCCCCCGCATACTCCCCTTTTCAATGCAACAACACACTCCCTTTTTTCATAGTAACAACATATTCTCTTCTTTTTCATTACACTCCCTAATCTCTTTCCCTCCCTTCATCCCTTTGATCTCTTACTCTAGTCTCCCTTTATTCTTCCCTTACTTAGTCTCCTGCTTTAGCGTTAGGGTTTTTCATCCTCCAAAATTCGAGTTGCTGCAACGACATGCCTCTTTGAGTTGCTTAGATTAAAGGACCAATATCAATTATGTTTTCTCTACTTCAATTGCTTCACTATTGTACAATTTTTCCTTTATATGAGATTTTTCATGGTTCTAGTGTTCTGTTTGAATTTTTTTAGATGTTTTTTCTTAATATTTCAGAAAGTACTTTCCAGAATACAATTTATTTTTTAACTTCCTGAAAGTACTTTCCAGTATACTATTTTGTGTTCTGGAAAGTACTTTCCTGAATACAATTTTATTTTTTAACATTCCAAAAAGTACTTCCCGGAACACAAAATAGTATTCCGGGAAGTACTTTCCGGAAGTTAAAAAATAAAATTGTGTTCCGGAAAGTACTTTCTGGAATGTTAAAAAATAAAATTGTACTCCAGAAAATACTTTTCGAAACACAAAATAGTATTCCGGAAAGTAATTTCTGGAATAATAATTTTGTATAAATGTTACGTGTATAAAGGGTATATAAGGAAAAAAATAATAGAAAAAATTCACTGAAAGTGTACTTAGCAAAAAAGGGGAGTGGATATAGCAAAAGCCTTAATCTAAATATTGGATCAAACATCATCTTTATAGTTAAAATAAAAACACAAAATTTCTTAACCCTTTTAAATTTAGAGCATTAAAGTGAAAGTTAACAAAATTAAATTAGTTCCTCGTCTCATAATAAAATACTACCTCTTGTCTTTATTATAAGGTCAAAATTAAAAGTGTGGTTTGGTCCTTTTTATAAGATCTAATCATAAATGTCTCATGCATTAATTTTTTTCACAAAAATATCTTTCATTAAAATTAGTTTTAGAATGACGTGATAGTGAGAAAAACATAACATATTAATGCTTGCTAGTTTTGTTCGTATGGGTAGTTTTAGAAGAAAAAAATTGAGACAAATTTAATGCTTTAAACTAAATTAACTAAAATTTTTAATTCTAGTGAATTAATTAATTAGACCTTATAAGAAAGATCGGAGATAGTACTGTTTTATCTTTTTTTTTTTAACCACATCACACATATTTTCCACAAAAAGAAAAGCATGTGGCTGTAGTATAGTGGTAGGAATTCCACTGTTTTACTTTTTTTTATCCACATTACACATATTTTCCACAAAAAGTAAAGCATGTGGATGTAGTTTAGTGTTAAGAATCCGATGTTGTGGCTATGGAGATCTGGGCTTGAATACTAGTAGCAACACTGATTCTCTTACTAATGGCTTATATATATATATATATATATATATATATATATATGAGAGGAAGCTATCTTATATGTGAGTGAGAGGGTTAAATCTGAACCATATAACCATACATGGAGGGTCAAGATTTAATATCATGTGACTACTTAAAAAGTCATGTAACTTTTTAAAAAGCTCACATGACTTAGTGTGTTTTAATTTTGACCATTCAAATAAGATCTAGTGGTCAATATTTATTTCTCTCGCTCTCATATAAGATAAGTCATCTCACTAAATATATTTCCTATATATATATAATACAATTTTTTTAAGTCACCATATTATTAGCATGAAGTACTCACCGTCACGGACTAATCTCCGTCAAAGAACTGATTGACCCCTTTTAGTAGGATATATGTTTCTAATTATATTTTTTTCACCCACAAAATTCAAACCCGAGACTAGCTTACTTCAAACTCTATGCCCAATTTCATTTAGACTAACAAGATGTTGGTATACAAAATATAAGTTTGAGACCATAATAATTAAATCAAAATTTGTCCTCACCTGTATTGGTCAATTGACTTAAATTTTATAAAAAAAGATATAAAGGCACATAAAATAATAGTAAATTTATTGATTTTGAGGATATTTTCATCAATGAGATTATTTAAATACTTAGAGAGCATTAAATGAAAATTAATTGAATTAATATGTCTAAAAACTGCACATAAGTAAACCCATTGTTAATGAAACATACTCCTCATTTATTTCTTTATAGAAAATCCTCTCCTCTCTCCGTTCCTTTTTAATTGTCGGATTTCTAACAAAAATTTGTTCCTATTTATTTGTCGTTTTCAAAGTCCAAGGTAACATTAAATATGGAGAAAAAGAAATAGTACAGTATAATTAATTATAGAGAGAAAAATGTAACCAATAGAAAAACAAGTTGTTAAGGAGAGAGAGAAACCTAACCAATAAGAAAACAAGTGGTTAGGGAGAGAGAGAAACAACACAAGTATATTAATTGTGGAAAGAGAAAAAGTGGAGTGGGAAAAGTGGATTTTATTGGTTGGAGTACAAAATCCTTAAATGGCTGTTATAAAAAAACAGAGTATTACAGTATTTTGGTTTTAAAGGTTTAATTACAGCCATATTAGGGTCAAAAACATTTATTTAATAAATGAAAACTGGGTCCTTTGACTGTTGACCACATCTTTGCTGTTCTTTACTGTTGTATGCGTTTCAATTTCTAATCACTATTACTTGCTAATCTTGTCCTTAAAGTTCTTTATGCATCCCTAAACTTAATAATTGATCATACCTTAGTTTGTAACTCAAACCTAAGTCTCACAATCACTAACTACATAATTTTTCAGGTTATAAAACTCAAACCCGTAAGGGTGCTAACAAGGCTTCAAAAAGTAGTCATATCTTTTTAGTTTGGTATGCAAATGCTTTCAAACTTGAGGGGTAGTTTAATATATCTCTATAGGACTTAAATCTACCATTAATTCACATTTTGTTCACTTAAAATCATTATTTTCAAATGTTCAAAGTTGTTGGACAGCAACCATTTTTTTTCTTCCAGTTTTTAAGCATTAATAAAGTGCTATATAGTACTCCAAAATTCATCTCAATGAGTATCCAAACTCCACACAATAATTCTATCACTTTGCCAACACTTTCACCATCAATCAAGAGACAACATAGACTTGGCTACAATAGAGGGGATTTGCACCTCACCCACTATCATATGCCCCTAAAGGGGTCAAATCATGCATTTTAAAGCCAAACAAGTAAACAAACATATAGGGCTATGTTTAAGGCACAAGATTCTAAACAATTCTCATCATAATCATGATATATAAGCTCTCTAATTAACTAAATCAAAATAGGACAGCCATCGTGTATTTCATTATTTCACCAATTTAACCATCAAAACCACATCCAAACATGTTCAAAATGATACCCTTTCACTACCAAAATTTACCCCAACAATTACCACACCATTTCCAATCAATTTCCATGTTCCCAAGCTCCCAAGATTTGTTTTTTAATGATAGTTTTTCCAGCAACACAAATTTAACCAATTACCCCACAAAAACATGCTTAATTTGCCAATTTTAGCTACCCAATGGTCATGAATTGATTGCCCAAGCTAGGGGGATAAAAATTCCAACTTCTCCAATGATTTAAACAACACCTCAAACAACATCATAATCATGATATATAAGCTCTCTAATTAACTAAATCAAAATAGGACAGCCATCGTGTATTTCATTATTTCACCAATTTAACCATCAAAACCACATCCAAACATGTTCAAAATGATACCCTTTCACTACCAAAATTTACCCCAACAATTACCACACCATTTCCAATCAATTTCCATGTTCCCAAGCTCCCAAGATTTGTTTTTTAATGATAGTTTTTCCAGCAACACAAATTTAACCAATTACCCCACAAAAACATGCTTAATTTGCCAATTTTAGCTACCCAATGGTCATGAATTGATTGCCCAAGCTAGGGGGATAAAAATTCCAACTTCTCCAATGATTTAAACAACACCTCAAGCACTTACAAGTCATTAAAAATTATGTTTTACACATCAAACTCGTAACAGCCACATAATTGCCCAAAACCAAGGTTAAAATGATCATCATGGAACAAGTATCTAAGGTAGGGGGATGGATACGTCAACCTTCGACACATTTAAGCAACATTTTAAATACTTCAAAACATGCAAAAAAAAAACTCTATTTTAGTTGCTGAATTCGTAACAGTGCTAAATACCCATAAAGACTCTTCCAAAACTCATTTTTTTGCAACCAAAACAACAAGAATTAAGTAGCCAATTGTGGGTGACCTAATACCCTAACAATTTCCACCATTCAATCACCATTTCAGGGTGTTTTAAAGCCAAAATTCACTGTTAAACAATAACAAAGCTGAACTGAAAATTAAATGGTATAAAAGTGGTATTTTCAAATTTCCAAAAGCACAAAAATTGCTCTACAAGCTCAATTAAGTGGAGAATGCTCTCCCAATCACACAAAAAGGAAAAGAAAGAAAAGTGGAACCCCCATTACCTCTTGTAGAACTCAAAATTTGCAAGAAGTGGAGAAAAGGGAGAAGCTTTGTGATCCTCTAGGCCTCTCTAAGCTAGAATCCAAGTTAGAAAGGCCAAAAGGTTCAAGCTTGGTGCTTGAATGTGGGGAAGTGAAGTGAAAATGGGTGGGGGAAAACTCAAGAACTCTCAAAACCCTTCCAAGAACAAGAGAGAAATGAACCAACTCTCTCTCTCTCTTACCCTCCAAATTGGGCGCCTACAATGAGGGGGAGTGGAGAGTGTGCTCCTTTTGTTTTTAGGTTTCCCTTGTGTGTGTTGGGTCATGGGCCTTGGGCCCAATTAGCCTAGGATGTATAGTACCTTAATTAATCCTTAAACACTTATTATTTTATTTATTAATCAATGCCTGAGCTTCTAGGATTCAGGACAACACACACAATCTAATTTTATGGTTTTTTGTTGACTTCTCAAGTTAGTTACAAAATTGCCATTAATAAGTTGACCAAGAGGTAGAATTTCCCTTTACTGTTGACTTTGACTAGTATGATCTTCTATCTTTGACTTTAGGAAAAGAATACCTACTTAATCTTTATTAAGTGATGTTAATTTGCTCATTCCTCGTTAATTTCCTTAATCTCTCAATTTTACTAAACTTAAAGCTAATTACTCATAATTCTCAATTAATTATCCTTTAATAAGCCATCTACTATTTATTTTTAATTCTAAAAATGAGGGTGTTACATAACCTCTACTAAGCATTTACTAAAAAAAAAATTAATCACTCACACTAACAAAGTTAACCAACTAACAGAATTATTCTATTAACCATTCACTTAATGGAATTAATCATTCCCACTAATAGAGTTAGCCCACTTTTAATTACTCTGTAACATTATCTCTTAATTCAAAGTTTCCAAAGACACCACATTCAACTTTCTTCTTAACTCCTTCAATCTATCATCACTCTTGATTTCAAACCATTACCATAAGACTCAATTATTATATTACATCCCAATAGGGAATAAATCAAGAGAATTGCACTTGAACGTTAAGGTACATGTAATATTCTAAAATATCAAGTTCAAAATAATCTACGTCAACATTTATGGTTGTTTGGTTGGGAGAAAGAAAAATAAGGGAGAAGAGAAAATTTGGAATTTGAATTGAAGAGAAAGAGGAAGGAAGAGAAATTTTGAATTTTTATTTCTAGAAGTCAACTTTTCTTCCCTTTTCCTTCTACTTTCTCTCCATTCAAACAAAGGGAAATACATTGTTGTTTTCTTTCCTTTATTTATTTTTTCTTTTCTTCCAACAAAACATACCATTAGGAATGTTGGGAAATGGAGAAATATGAGTGCTCTTAGGAACGACAATATTTTACTTGTAAGGTCCATGCTTTTTTCACTCTCTTTATGCCAACAACAATCAATGCTTCTTCTTGCAAGTGTGAGGCTCACTCACTCTCTATGTCTGTATTTATACTCACTCACAATAGACAAGACCGAGAGCTTGCAATTTTTTTGTTTTGGTCCCACAAACAGATCAGATTTTGTCATAGGTTGAGCAAGTTTGGTGTGAACAAGATTGCGATTCTCAGGCTCGAACGGTAAGTAGTTGACTAAAAATTAAATTTACATTGGCACCTTAGTGATAGAAAAATATTATTTTTATCAGGTGAATTAAATAATGTATTAATTATATTTAATAAAAATTGATTTTTTTTCTCTTTTTTGTTTTAAATAAATATTTATATGTCATTAATTATATGATTAAAAAATTAATGGAAAGAATATAAAATTGATGTGCATTTATTTCGTTGGACTTTTATAGGTGTTTATTAAATCGATAGAAACTAAGAATACTTCATTTATTGTGGACCTAATAAATATTAAAATTATTTTTTCTGCATTCAAAGGGATTGAAAAAATGAAAGAAGGAAAATTATAAATGATAGATAATACAACAAAAAGGAGAAAATTTTTGTAAGATGGGTGTCAAAATTAAAATGTAAATTTTTAAAAATTTCAACGAATATCTCTCACTATTATTTTTTTTTTGTTTAAAAAAGATCTCAATGGTGTAATGTGAGATTAAGTCAAAATTTTTACAACAAAATCAAAGCATTTTTTTTTTTTTTTTGCTTTTGGTACATAAAATTTTAACAAAAGGGAATAGTATATCCCTGTGTAAGGTAGGAAAATTCTTCAAACTCAAAAAATACTTACAAATAACTTAAATTTATCTCACCCTAAGAAAATAGTGAAAACTCAAATCTATAACTTGTTAGATTCAAACTTAAACCATTCAAATTATATTTAAACCTTTGAATATATTAAAAGAATCTTCTCACATACCAAGGGAGTATAACTTAGTTGGTTGAGCAAGGTGCGTGAGTATTGTAAACTCCCTGATAATGTCTTCGATTCCTACGGATCAAAAAAATACGTAATATGGATGCAAAGCAAACCTTTTTAAATATAATGCTACTAACTGAACTAACTAATGTCCTTAATCATGTTGAATTAGCTATTGCGCCTTATAAAAAAACTGCAGGGAATTATTTTATTTACTTTCATATTTTTTCACTAAAATTCAATTCACTTAACCAATATTGCTTTAGTGAGGACAAATAATTTTTATTTAATTAATATTGTCTGTGAGTTGTGTTTTGTACATCTAAAAAAAAAACTTCAGTAGGAAAGTGAGTCTGGCCATAAGTAAATGTTCTCATCTTGGACATAATTAATTTTTGTGGAAGATATTCGTGATGTGGATAAAAAAAAATAGAAGAAGTAAAACACTATTTTATTATGAGATGAGGGACTAGTTTTGTTGACAAATTATTTTTTATTTGATGGTCCACTTAAAAGGGTAAAAAAAAAAATATATTTTATTTTAACTATACATATGCATGTTTGATCCAAAAATTAGGTTAATTTGTTGCTTTCATTTTCACAGTAAAGCATAACATTGTTTGAATAATGATATATCTTTATTATTTCTTGGGTAAAATATGTTTGTGGTCCCTCATTTTATCTTGATTTTTGTTTTTAGTCTCTCATAAAAATTTTCTCTGTTTTTAGTCCCTCATAAATTATTCTATTTTATTTTTAGTCCCTCGTAAATTATTTTGTTATGTTTTTAGTCCCTGACGTTGATTTCAACTATTAAGTGATAACATGGTGGACATAAACTCTATGTGCGAAAATTTTCTGATTAAGTTTCTAGTGACTTTTAACCATTACAAATTTTTTGACGGTTAGAAATGTTTACTTTTGTAACATTTCTGTGATTTCAGAAAATCTAGTGTTCGAGATTTTGATTTTTTTTTTTTAACATTCTAACAGTTTTAACCTGTCAGAAAATTTGCAGCAGTTAAAAACTACTAAAAACTTAAACAAAAAATTTTCAAACGTAACTTCTGCTCGTCACGACATCACTTAATTGTTGAAATTAATGTCAGTGACTAAAAATAAAATGAAACAATTTTTTAGGGACTAAAAACAGAGAAAAAATTATGAGGGACTGAAAACGGAAATCAAGATAAAATGAGGGACCAAAAATATATTTTACCCTTAATTCTTATAATTTATAAAAAGTAATATTTATAAATTAATTTTTTCTTTGAATATAGAATTACTCCTTTAGCCTTCAGTCTAACAATATATTCAAAATTTGAATCACACGGTAAGAGGTTACATGACTGATAAGAGTTGTGCTAACTTACGTACACTTCTCTTTATTCCAATTATTGTCCTTTGAGTTTATCACCAAAAGATTTTTGAATGCTCATATTAAATATATAGCAAATATAATATCACAACCATAAATGCTTGAAAACATAAAATGCAAGAAAGTAACTAGTACTATGTTTATTGATTTTCAAAAGATTTTTATATTGGTGGTAAGAGTAATTAGGAATTATAGTCTCTTTTAGGTCATTCACTGCATTTTCCTTTAGTTCAACATAATTCGAACATGCTTTGAAAGTTCAGATCTCATTATTATATATTCCACCCAATCCCTTAGCATAGAACCCCTTTGATCCATCAATATGCACTTACTTTCGCAGCCACATGAGAGTTCATTAAGCATTTACGTTGAGATTTATAAGAACACGTGTATATATATTATGAAGTACCATTCCCAGTATCTATGTAAAACACAAAACTTCAATACAAAAATTGGAGCATAAACATATAATTCCTCATCAGGCTTATACTCACATCATTCTCAACAACTCTCATTTGGGATGAAGCATTAAAAATAAAGTACAATTTTCTTCAAAACAAGGAACTATATTAAATCAAAAAGTTCATATAGAGGAGTTCCAATAAGTTTATCAAATAATAATTGCAATGAAGGTAGCAAAGCATGAAGAAATTACAAGTGGGTAAGGAAAAAATGGTGATGGAAGATGGTGAGTCGATGAATCTTCAAGCTCCTTTTTCAATGTTGAATATTCAAGGGGGAATGAAAGAAAATCATATTTCTAGGGTGAGTGATGTGAGAATTATCCTTTCAACTCCCTCTCCTTTTTTCTGAGGTAATAACACTGAGTATTTATAGCCTCTGGGTGGGTCCAATCGTGTAACAAATTTTGCTACAACACTCAAATACGAGACAACTTGAGGCAACAGTGTCTGGCGCTGGCTAAGCGTGTGAGACGTTGGCTTAAAAATATTTGAGATGTTGTTAGAAGACAAACATTGAACGGGTGTCTAAGACGTTTGTCAATTAACCAGCATGAAACGAGTGACTCTGCGTCTCATATAACATCCCCTTTGATCACTGGCGTATTGGACATTGTGTGTATAACATACTTTTACATAATTGAAATGTTTTTCTATTTATCCAATAATTAAACCTTTCAAACTTAATGTTTGTATTATACTTTGTATGTCAAGATGACATCCTTGAGTTTAGTTATTTCATAACAGGCTTGGAGTGATATGCAAAAATATAATTTCTGTAAGACATTCCTTATTTCCTATATTTGCTTATACTAGCTTCTGGAGAATATATGTAATTTTATGAGCACAAAACAACATCTCCTCACTAACAAAATTGTATGACAAGCGCGTATGAGAGACGGAGAGAGATTTTTTGACTTGCAATGATGCATGAGAGAGAGAGAGAGAGAGAGATTTTCATAATATTTAACACTAGAGAGAGCTTCATAATAAATTTAAGAACATTAGGTTTTACAGCTCTTGATCATTTATTACATGAATTCCCTAATCATGTTATTAGACTTTGCATTTCAGAGACTAAGCTTAGATGCAAACTCCGCGTTTGCCAACAAATCCCACGTTCACATTTTCATCTGTTAATAAGATCCCAGTCTCTTCCATAAGTCTGCATTGATTTGAAGCACACACTCAGTATATATATAAAAAAAAAAAAAAAAGTTGATGGAGTACTTCAATTCGTATAATATATATTAGTATTAGTATAGATCACTGACGAGTTTTTCAAGGTCTTGTTTAGAACCGTGGATGCTGCAATCACAGGCCCATCGAGATATCTTAACTCGCCCCTGATTCTTTCACCAATCTTGTTGTTGAGTTGCTCACTGTCAAGATTGATTGGTTCATTCGAAGCCTGATAAATTTAATGCACAATCAAATATGAACTAAATTAACGAAAATATTTAATCAATGTTGGCAGCAAAAATGAAATTAACTCACAAGAGGAAAATGAAAATGAAAATAATCTCTTTATGCAATTTAATTTGTATTGTAAACTTGTAACCATACATTAATTGTGTCTATTTCTTTCATTTGTACTCTGATATAGACAAAAATGATAGGAAGGAATTGAAACGAGCATATGTTATATATTCCTTTTTCTTATATATATATATTTGCTTTTAATCTCACCATAATCCATCCATACGAGTCGCCATAGGATGGCACCACTGCTGTATATGCAACCACAGCTACATAAGAAACCAAAGAAATATGCTTATCAAGTAATTAATAATCAAAATCCCACATTGGAAACTAAGCATTATTATACATGCTTCTATAATGGCAAGGGTTAGAAGGAAAAAATGTGCTTACAAGTGAAAACTTGCTTTAGCGTGTTGTATAATGGCGAGAACACTGCCTTGTGTGTAAAAATTCCCGCGGGACCAGCCTGTATATATGAAGGTTGGGTTTAATTAGTTTAATAGAGTGAGTGTCCAAATGTGAGCCTTTCATGTTTATATATTAGTTAGAAAAAAGAACAGGAAAAGAATAATGAAAAGGCTTACTTGAGTAACAAAGATACCATTGTCCTTGAGCTTAGGTTTGGCAACATTTTCATAGAAGGATTTTGTGTGGAGATGGCTAGAACCTGAATGTGATTCATATGGGTCAGGAAGATCCCCTAGGATCACATCAAACTTCTCTTCAAACATCTCTAGTTCATACCTGTATATAATAAAAAAATATATTCAATCCCTCTACGCTATTTCAATTCATACATAAACGAAAAGATAGAAAGAGGAAATGTAATAAAAATGAAAGATCTCATGAATTGCCAGCAAATTTTCAGAAAATGGAAGTATATCTTCGGGTTTGTAATTCACCTAATCGAAAAATTGAGACTAAAACAAGGAGGAATCGAAAAGAGACAGAAGAATTGAAGAATTAAATTACTCACTTTGCATCATTGTAAACAATTCGAAGCCTCTCGTCTTTGAAGGCCGCATGATTTGCCGTCATATGCTCACGGATCAAACCGGCAATGTTCTGTGGTTAAGCATATTAATTAAAGTCAGATCAACAATGTATGGAAGAGAAGTTTTAGTTAAAATCTGCACAATCAGTTAACAAGGGATATGCCACGGTCACTATATGAACAACTTACCCTATCAATGTCACATATTATGACTTTTTCAATGTCTTTGTGCTTCAGTACCTCTCTTGCAGCAGACCCTCCACCCCCTCCCATAATAAATACAGTTTTGGGTCTGCTAGTGTTCATCCATTAGAAATGTAAACATTTATCCATAAGAGAAAAAACCATTAAAAGATATATAGAAGTATTTATTCATACTCATTATGCACTAACAGAGCAGGATGGACCAAGCTTTCATGGTAAATGTATTCGTCCAATTCTGTGTTTTGCAAATGCCCATCAATCACGAGTGCCTACACATATAGAGAAGGTAAATAAATAAGTAATTTATCAATTTGCTGCAAGATAGATCATATAATTAATTAGATATGTATCTCTAAGGAGAGTGAATATTTGCAGAAAAGCTCTCCCTAGAGCTGATACCCTTTGGGAAATAAACATAGTTTTCGATTACCATTCAAACAGTCAAGGATCGATATATATGCACCAACCTTAATGTACAGAACCCATCTAAAAGAGCAGCAAACTAATAAAAAGGAAAAAGTGCATGCATGTGATAAATAATCATGATATTTCATCCACATGCATGACTATGTGTTTGATGGTGGAAGAACTTGATGAAAACAAAGATTGCATTCAAATTCTTTGCTATAAAAGAAAGATATTGGCTGTCAAGAACCAAGAAAACATACCTTTCCAAACCGTTTTGTAGAAAGAACGGTTAGATTTTGGAACTCACTTGCCCCGTGAAACTCCACACTGAGATACCAAATTCATGATGAGATATCAAAATCAAGATATGAAATCAGCAGCTTAATTATACAAAATTAAATTATATATATACCTATCTAAAGCCAGGCACCATTTGACTTGAGAATAAATTTCTTGTTCAAACCAATTATCACGCACATTGATGACCTCAGCCACTTGGTCATTATTCTGCTCACCACCTTCATCTTCATCTTCTTGTACATGAGTATTAAGGTTCATGTAGTCCTCTAAAAAATCTAACTCAAAATTCTCCTCGTTAACTTTTAGGAATGTTGGAAAAAAGAGAATGATGAGCGCACTGATCAGGAATGACCACATTGTTCTTGTAGGATCTATATATGCTTTTTTCACTCTCAATATATATATGCTAACAAGGATCAATGATTTTTCTCGCAAGTGTGAGGGTCACTCACTTCCTATGTCTGTATTTATACTCAAGACTGAGTTAGCTTGCAATTGTTTTTAATTTTTATAGTTGTGGTCCCACAAACATATCAGATTTTGTTTAAGTTGAGTGTGAACACAGTAAGTGGTTTTGACTAAAAATTAAATTTACATAGGCACGTTAGAGAAAAAAAAATTATTTTTATCAAATGAGTTAAATGATGTGTTAATTATATTTAATAAAAATTGTGTCTAATTCTCTTTCTAACATGACTATATCACCTTACTCATAAGAACATCTAAGTCTCAATAAAAATTATTACTATTTTTAGTAGGCTAGGACAAACAGGATCAAATGATCGTAGGCTTTTGCTAGGATTACAATTTTACCATATAAATAGAATGAAGTTTTTTATCTTCTTATCGTCAACTTCTTCAATTAAATGATGACATAAGGATGTTTTCAATAACAAATAATCCCTATTAAAAATATGTTATAGAGTTTTATATAAATGTTTATATGTCATTAATTATATGACTATAAAAATTCGTAAAAGAATATAAAATTTATGTGCGTTTTTTCCCTTACACATTTATAGGTGTTTCTTGAGCCCACAGAAACCATGAATACTAGTCATAAAAAAATGAATACTGCATTTACTATAGAACTGGAAAATATTAAAATTAATCCTTTTCACATTCAAGAGGGGAGAAGAAGAAAAAAAGGAAAAAAGATTAAAATAATAAATATCAAAGTTAATATAACAAAAAACGAGAAAAAATTATGTAAGATAATTAAAGCTTTAATAAGTTAATATAACAAAAAACGAGAAAAAATTATGTAAGATAATTAAAGCTTTAATAATCCCTTCACATTAAACCAATCAAGTTTAAAACGCGCTTACAAAAATCAAGAACAGCAAGGATGGGACAGGATGTCAGTGGTCAAAGGATCCACAAAAGAGTTTTCGACCCTTACATAGCTATAAACCTTCCAAATCAAAACAATATTCCCTCTAGAATTAAATATAAATAAAAAATATATATTTAGACTCAAATATAAGTAAAAAATAACATGAACTAAAATATAAGCAAATTTTAACTACTTTGATCTTATTTAATAATATCATTCCAAAAATATCATTCAATTAATTATGACTCTAGTTTCAATTACTCATTTTTATTTTTGATATGAGTTTGAATAAAGAACACTTAAAAAAAAGTTTTTTTTTAAACATGAATTAGTAAAATTAAATGATATTAACCAACTTTTTTAATAAATGTAAAGTTAGTTATTTTTACTTATATTTAGGTTAATAGGATTATTTCATAGAAAAGAAATAAATCTATACCTACGTTTCATTAACAATGAGTTTATTTATGATGTGTATTTTTTAAGACATTTTAATTCATTTTCCTTTAATGCACTCTAAGTATTTAAATCATTGCATTAATGAAAATGTCCTCAAAATAAATAAATTTATTATTATTTTGTGTTCCTTATATATATATATATATATATATATATATATATATATATATATATATATATATAACATTTTGTGGATAAGTTTACTATAATTGAGTTCAAATGATCATCAACATTCACGATAGAAATAGACAACAAGAGCTAAAAGTATGGATGGAAAATAAGTTTAGAAACCTTGATCAGTCAATGTAAAGTTTAATGACAAAAAAAGAAATCCTAAAAAATTTAAGGACAAAAAAGATAGTAAATCCTTTCTTCTTCTTTTTTTTTTATCAATTCTTTAGTCAATTATTATGTTCAAACGTGTGATGACTCAAAATATACATTTAGACAATTGATTTTACATATATAATATGTACTTACTGTATGTTAACAGAAAATAAACTTCCTAACTAATTAACTGAAGTGCTGTAAAAAAAAAAAAAACTAATTAACTGAAGTTAAATAACATGTGTAAATGCATGAATATGTGCTAGGTAGTTAATAGCATGAAGAATACATAGGGCTGCATTTATCTTGTGAGGCTCCTACAAGCTTAGTGATGGATATCCACCATTCATGCTTAGGGATTTTAAATTGCAGTTTGCAACTTTAATTGCATTGTGACCACAATTGAAAGTCTTGTTTGGATACATACAAAGGTTGAAACACAACATGACTTTGAGCCTTGGTATTGACGCGTAGGGTTCAGTAATTGCATTCCCAAGTGCATCTAGGAACGTGTTCTCAGAGGAAGATTCGGTTTTTTTTTTTTTTTATCATATTGGTGTAGTTTTTAAAACTACCAAAGTAGTGTAGTTTTTTTTTAAAGAAAAAGAAAAATATTCGATGATCACGACTTTTGTTTAGTGTTTTATGTACCGTTTGATACCTTGGCAAACTACGTGGGAATAAACTTAGATTTCGATTATCAATCAAGTAGCCTAAGGATCGATCTATCTATATATGCCTACCTAAATGTACAGAGCCTATCTATGAGAGCAGCAAAATAACAAAAAAAAAAAAAAAAAATTGCATGCATGCAATAACACATACATGGCTATGTATGTCAGAAAGTTAGGTGCATTATTAGTATCAGGCATGGACTGTGGTGGAAGAACATGAAGAAAACATAGATTGTATTCAAATCATGAAGTGATAAGAATATTGTTGAAGCAAAACCATTTATGATATTAATGTTTTAACGACAACAAACTTTTAAGAAACAAATTTTTTGTCCGTTAGACTTTTGTTACTAATGGTTTGCCTTGAAGTGCTTTCAAAAAAATAGAACTTATCAAGAAGCATGGAGAAAAGGTGTGAAGCACTAGCCTACAGCCTTGGTTTCTCAAATCTGAAGCATGTCCTGTAACACCCCTAGTTACATTATATTGTTATTTTATTTTTGAAATTATGAAATTAATTAAAATTATTTTCCAACATCCTGTCCAAACCATGAATAATTTTTTTTTTCATTTTGTTTTAAAACGTCATTACTTGAAGCTCAAAACGAAACTCGTTCATAATGCATTAATCATAAAATCGTTCGTTAACGAGATACCTTTCTTAATGAAACAACTTAATTTATAAAATACTCGATTTTCAATAAACCAAAAAAATGCAATAAAATTTTATTTGAACATCCTTAATAATTCCATCATTAAGCAATTATACTTTACAAATATAAGCACACGTTCACATCCTTGAAATTGAGTGCATAACATATCTAAGTCACATATAAGAGAATGATACATCATAAAATAAAGACATTGTCTACCCTCTTTTATACAAGTAAAGGACTGAGACTCAGAGCAGTGACTCAATAAAATTCAACCCTTATGTACCCACTTAACCCATGAGACATCCTCAGGGAATCTTCGGTTTCCTTGACCAGATCCATCTGCATCCTTAGCACTTGTCGTAGTCATTTCGTTCCGTCTCCGACGATTGCACAAAAATCATTCATCTCCATCTAAAAAATAAGGTGTATGGAGTGAGCCCCTCGCTTCTTCTAAAGCCACAAACAAACGACATTATGGTCACACACAAAACTCTAACCACATCGGTGTGGTTATCTCACGAGTCTCACACGTAACCCTAAACGTCTCTTCAACTAATTCCTTAACTCGTCACATTTTGGGCCCACTGCTACTGGAACTTCCAGAACTCAGTGGACTTACACATTTTAAGCTGGATGACTATTGGGAGTACACCCATCGTCACGGTACAATGACGGGGCTCTCACCAACATGAAAATGTCTCGCGTTTAGTCGAGGTTGCCAAGTCGTCTATGTGACCCATAGTCACAACTCGGTGCCTTACCCCTAAGGTCGATCATGCCTGCAATCATTTCCCAGGTACCACTCTGTGGTCATCCAATCTCTGAGGACTGACTCCTCAACGACTCTCCCCACCGGGATCGTCCTTTATAGGTCTGTGTGAGATTCCTCTGCCAATGGTACTTGATGGTGGTTAGTCAACAATATGAGCTCGAGGCCACACCTTCAACTCCACGACATGTCATCCGAAGATCAACATCTTCACCACCCCAAGTGGTCATTCCATACTAACCCCATCTACGAGACACATCGTCCCCCTTCAGACACAATGTCCCCTTACATTTAGAAATCCCCACATGACTCGCTTTCATAGCTCACTTGTATTTCCTTGAAATATGTGTCATCTCTACGTGCAACACCACAAACATAACACGTTATTTACCCACGATCGTCGTGTATCAAGAGAAATGAAGAGCGCTTTCTCTCCCTCTCAAAATCGCACTAACCAAACTACTCAAGCAACACATCACAATCCACACAGCAAATGCCTCAAGCACTCTCACACACTTCATGAGCCCAGTTCAGGAATCATCCCTCGTCTTCTTAAGTCTTATGTAATTCCTTATCCTCTCAAGTTTTCTGCTAAATTTTGGTTCCATAGTCCATATCCTCCAAAGCAAAGGTCTTAGTGGTTCATTCTAAATTCAATCTCAAGAGCATTCTCCAATGTGCAAAGGTCCTATATTTACTAAGTCCATTTCATTAGGAGGTTTCACACTCTTGTTAAGTATTTATTCACCGTTTGTTACAGTGAACATTTAATTAAACACTAGAACTAAGTTCTAGTTACCACAAATGCACTTGTGTTTTGAGTCCATTTGTCCCACCTCAAGGATTCCATGATCCTTAATCATCCACATAGTACCAAATTAATACACAAGCACACATACAATCAAGTTTTTCAGCACACAAATTTGTCCGAGGCTCACAATTCCTCTCGGTCTCCAATTCAGTCAATAATAATACAAATAAGGACAATTAAAAAGGCAAATAATTCATAGATAATCCAATAATGCATAATAAAGTACAGGGGTCTCCCTCTAGGGTAGAATCACTCAGCCATAATCTATAAAAAATCAATAATTCATTCAAAACAATTAATTTAAACCAAATTTCCATTATTCGCAAGTGTTGAATTCTATAACTCAATAATTATTTGGTATATCATTATAACTCATATGACAGTACGAGATTTTACAGGAACACTCCTCATCAAACATAGAACTGTGAATAAATTCAGGTCCTTAAATATCACTCTAAAAATAGGGTTTTTAATTTAATTATTATTGTGAGTTGATTTCAGGGCAGCAGGGTCAGGAATTTATCAAAACTATTATATTCATCTAAAATTCATGATAATTTACAGGGACAGTCCAAAATGTCTAATTTACCACCTATAATTTTTTCAGAATTTATTTCTCAATAAAAATATCATTTTTATAATTATTTCTCTCTGTTGGCAGAAAACAGAGTTATCACTAATAATTCACAAATAACTATTAAATCACCTTATAAAAATTTTATAAAATTTAAAAACACTATAAAATGTTATTTATGAATCATATAATTTTATTGATTTTTATTTCTCACTACAACTATTTTTCCCTATTTAAAAACGCTGCTGGCCAGATTTCAGGAATTTCGGAAAATAAATAATTTTAAATATTTTCAAGGTTCATAAAATTGCAAGAAAAATAAAATATTCTCCCTATAATTTTTTTAGCACATTTATGGTTCCATTTTTCCGAAATGTTACACCAAAATGTTTTAAAAGAATCAAACAGTGGTTAGGCTAGATCTAACAGACTTTGAAAATAAATAAACTAAAAATAGCTAAAGTTCCCAGAAAAATCCGAAAAATTCACCATTAGTTCCAGAGACATGGATTTACTAAGAAATGGTCTCATCTCATCAATAAAGTACACGAAAATATTAAAACAAAAACCAACACAGCTGCAGCCACACAAAGGAAAATGAACAAAACCAAGATTAGAGAGTAGAATTGTGATAGATGGCACAACATGTCATATACAGCACATATACACGGAGAAAACTCCATGAACAAGCAAATGGCTAGAGTAGAACAAGAGAACTCCTCCGTACCTTAAGCTTTGAGCACAAATGATGAAGAAAATAGATGCTTTAGGCACTTGGAACCTAAGACTCAAACAAGATCCAAGCTAGCAACCCAAAAACTCTTCTCCCTCTCCTCTCAAACTCCACGGAACACAGCACAAAATGAGCTCTCTTTCCCTTTGTTATGTGTTTTTTATTAGATTTAAAGTGTGCATAAGGTAGTATGGTCTAGGAATTAAGGAGGTTAGCCAATGGTTTTTAGAAGCCTTTGACATCAATTGATGGCCTTGATGGGAGGGTGGAGTGGCCGGCCAGCTTAGAGGGAGTTTTTAGCAAAATAACTTTTGAATTCTTAGCTTTAAATGGTTAAAGTAGGATTAAGTAAAAATGGTAAATTTGCTTTTACTAAAAATGGTTAATTTCTAGCTAAGTAACATAGATTATTGTGCTAATTACCTAGAATATTGTGTAATTTAAATTAATCTCACACAGTGTTAATTTACAGTGTGAATTTATCCTGTGAAATTTTACACAGTGCAAAGTTAGATTTCAATTAAATTCAAATTTTAGTAAAACTTGTCACATAAAATAACATTCATATAATTAAATTTTTTCTTAATCAATTGAATTAAATTTCACTTGGGAATAATTATCTTAGGGAAACATGTAATTAAATTATCTCTACACAGTATAAATTTACAAAGTGCAATCTTGCACAATATAATTAAATTTTAGTTTAATTAGGATTTTTATCAAAATTTGCCACATAAAATAATACAAAGTTTTTAGATCTTTCTTAATCTACTAGATTAAATTTTCAATTGTAATTAATCTCAATATCTATTAAGCTATCACAATATACACTGACACAATAACTATGATATCCTTAGTTGTAAATTGTTAGGGTGCTACATGTCCAACTTCAGAAGTAAGAAACTAGAAACAGAAGGGCAATCATGAGTTCTATGTTAAAGTGCAAATATCAAAAGTTGTATATGACTAAAAGCATGATTCTAGAGGTAGTTTAAGTCAAGGGGTAGACATCAAAAGCTATACATGACTTAAGGATCATCAGAAGATGCAATGATGAAGTCAACAAGTGAAGACAGACGTGTCTACACAGTCAAGAAGCACACACCAGGAGCTGTAAAGTCTATGCCGTGTAGTAGTGTACTGATGCACTGTCTTGATGAAGCTCTCTTGATCCAATGGATCAATTCTAAAGAAAAGAGAGAGCTAAGTCCTACATTAGCAAGGCAACCATGAAGAAGAAAAGTAGTCTTTCACAATCTGCAACGGTCAAAAGAAGATCAACACCATTCTACAGAAGACTTACTTTTCTGAAGAAGTAGTAAGCCTCATGACTAAGCTGGAAAAAGGAGAAGTCATGAGTTATGAGCAAACAACAGGCACCAACAGATATAATTTGAAATTCAAGTTGTGTGCAAGTTGTTCCAGCTAAGTAAGGAGGATGTGTGATGGAGACAACTCACAACGGATCTCCTTGGCCTCCAAGCCTTTCAAGACAAGGAGTAACAGATCTCCTTGACCTCCAAGACAAGGTGCAACGGTCATCTTCAAGAAAGTCTAAGAAGTGCAGCTAGAGTTCTTTGCTAGAAAGGAAAACTGTATAGAGAAGACATAGGTTATTAGCTTCTGATACTAGACTTTCTTAGCCCAGACTCTCTTGATTTGTAGAGCGAAATCTATCTAGCTATGGAGAGTCTGTAAACATCTTCCCAGGGTGAGCTTACTAATGAGTTTTCCCTATGAGATGCATTAGATACCTGTCCAAATAGAACCCGTTTAGGATAGGGAACCTCATAAGAGTAATAAAGGGATTACTGCTTCTAAAGGTTGAGAGTGACCGCAACGTGTTGTTGTGTTGGTCAAGTAACATTTGCTACTGTGGCTTCAAAGCCTGGAGAGGCTTTTCGAAAAAATACTTGGGTAGATAGCCTGCAGAGGCTTAGAGAATACTAGGGTGTGTAACACCCCGAAAATTACAACCCAATAAGTATGAACGTGAGAGATTTAATTAGAAAATTTTCTTGTTGGGAAGAATTGTAACGTTGTGATTTTCCTAATTATACGATTAAGTGATTGATTAATAATGAAAGAGCAAACTAAATTTAAATTATATTGATTGATATAATAATTAACTATATTCTATGTTTCGTTATGTGTCATAGAGTTATTGTAAGATTTTTGGAACTTTTACGTAATTTTCGTAAGTTGTAGAAAAAAGAAAAAAAGAAAAAAAAACAATAAGAGAAGGGGGTGTCCTTAGAGGAAGGTGGCTGCAAATAGCAAAATTGCAAAAAAAATACTCCCGTGTTTCTTCCAAATGTTTCATTTTTCTTCTTTCTTCTCGCACGGCTCTCTTCTCTTTCTTTTTTTTTCTCTCCTGGCCGAGGCACCTGCAAGGGAAGGAGGAAGCCATTTATTTTTGTGAAGCTAGTGGACTGCATGCAAGCTGGGAGGTCATCTCTTCATCACCAACAGCTTGTCTTCTTTTCATCTCTATCAGCTGAGCCAAAAATCTAAGGTGAGGGGGACTCTTTGTGAATTCTATTTTTGGTTTAAGGGTGGTTGAGAGCTAGGGAACTCAACTACCTACAGCATGTATGCCTCTCTTGGCTGTTGTGTGTGTTTGTTTGAATGGTTGAATGTGAAAAATTGATGAAATGGGTTTGAAACCCTTGGCAGTGACTGTGTGGGTGCATGTCCTGGTTTTAGTGTTGTTTTGTTCTTTTGAAACTGAGTGGGAAGGTCCCTGGAACAAGGGAATCCATGCCCAGTTTTCGTAAAATTAATTGATGAAGGTTGTATGTTGAAAACAAACTCCAAAACAATGGAACAGTGGCTGTCAGGTTCGTGTGTCCCTGACAGATCCCACGGTTTTGTGATTTTTGAGAGATCTAACCGTTGGTTTTTCACGAAATTTATTTTGAATGAAAATAGACACAAAAAGAAACAACTTTTATTTTGACATCATGGAGAGAAAACCTCGTTTTGAAGTTCATCCGTGGCTTTAAAAATGGATGTTCTGTTTTCAAGTTTCGCTGGAACATGTCTCGGTTTTTCTCAAATTCCCAGTTGTGTGCTTAATGTTTCTTTTTCGTTTTTGAACCAATAAAAACTAGACAAAACAACCTTTTTAACCATATAAATTACAAAAATTATCATGTCCAATTTATAAATTAACTTTTTAAAAATAAACAGGGTAAGGGTTTTAGCTCTGTTTTGAGTCTGAAGTTTAGGCTGTTAGAAACAAATTTACTGGGAACAATAGGGAAAGAATCTGGGGGAAAGGATTATCTTTTTAGAAAGATGAAGATGTTACCTTTTTACTTTAAAAAATTCAGCTCAAAACGAAGTCGGGAAGTGGGAGAAATTTACATTTCTTTGAGCTATGTTCAGTGAGCACTCAAAATTCTGGGCTGCTGACTTAGAAAATTTTTATAAAATTTTCTAGATGTTGATTTTATAAGTGGGATACCTTTCTATAAAATAGATTTCAATAGCTTTGATTTGATATAAAAAGTTCTAAATTCCGAGGTCATTTGCTTGTATCAGTGAGAACTCACATTCAGTACTGGCAAAGAAAAATCAACCTCATTTGGTCAAGTTTGTTAATGTGATAAAATTATTGATGTGATATGATGTATTTAAGCTTGAGAGATGATATTCTACCTCTAAAGGTGAATATTCATCAATATGCTATGACTAATTATCTATGATTTGATTCATTATACAAATTAACTGATACTATGTATATTGTGGACTGAGACCTGGGGGGTGTGAACCCTGGGCATTGTGGAACAGTTGTGTGCGCATGATTTTGATGTGTTTTGGATGTTGAATATGGGGACGAGGATTTATAATCTTCGTGGGAACAAATGAACTCCATGCGGAGCACATTTGTGAAAAACAGTGATTTTGTGATTAAAATGACGGAAAGTAATGAATTAATCTGTAAAAAGAGTGTGAATTTAGTAATTGGTGATTGGCATAAGTAATTCTGTGATCCTTGTTTTGTATCGGTGAGGATCGAATGAGAAGGGAAACCTTTTCATTGGGGGTCACGTGTGACTGGTGTAGTGGATAACTGCTACGCGTCGATTTAGAAGGATAATCTTACGTGACCGAAAGCCAAATGGGCAAGTGTTGAGAGGTCGTGTGGAGGCTTTATCTACGGTGAGCATTGTGCTTGTGAGATGACGGGGCCGTAATGTTTAACCACTGTGATAGTGGGGGAGTTTGATCTCCGTGTTGTATGTCTGGGACAGATGTTGATTGAGGACCGCCGTCGAGTGCCTTTGGTAGAAAAGCTCACACAGACCTGTAAAAGGTCGCATGGGATATTTCAGCTGCGAATTATCTGTGAACCAAGGTCGGATTGCGAATGACGCATCACTTGAGGTGATGAGATCGTTACGATGTAGCGATAAAGGCAAAGTCTTTATTTATATATGCATATGTGAGCGTAGAGGTGGTACCTTTAGCTCGGCGTCAATTCGTCCGCACCTGTACCATGTGCAGCGGGAAACCCACAGGCGACGAAGAAAGAAAATAAACTTTGTGAGGAGAGTGTTGAGGAGTTAGTCCTCGGAGTAATGGATGACCACAGTTGGTACCTGGGAGATGATCGTAAGGCATGTTGTTCTTGGAGGGTAAGGCACTGAGTTGTGACGATAGATCACGTAGCTGACTCGGCCACCCTGACAAAAATATGAGACATCATCAGTTGGTGAGAGCCCGCCATTGTACCATGGTGAAGGGTGTACTCCCAACAATCATCCAACTCAAAAATGTGTAAGACCACTGAGTTCTGGAAGTTCCATTGGCAGCTGGCCAGTATGAAATAATTTACAAGAATAGTTGTGGAAACGAATAGGTTTCGGGTGTGAACGCTAGAGAACCACATCGTGGTGGCTAGTAGGATTGTGTATGTGACTGTGAAGTCGTTCTGTGTGTATTGCTTGATGAAGCAGAGAGTTCACCCTCTATTTTATTTTTTTAGGAACCGGTGGCAATACCTGTGGAGGTCATAAAGACGTTATCTTCATCAACTTCGTCACTTTTCGTTTGGAGGTTGGTTTAACATGCAGGATTGGGTATTAGTTATGTCTGCTCTGAGTCCTAGGACCCTTTTTCCTTTTCATGTATCTTGGCATGAGTAGACCTAGGCTTCAGATTGATGGCATGTATATTCAGTTTTCGTATATGTATTTGGAATACGCTTTGGAAATGTATATATTACTATTATTCCAAAAAGTATTTGGGATATGAAAATCTCTATTTCAAGTATACTTATAATTGAGGCAGTGACACGCAACTTCCAAAATTAATTAATGAAAAGTTTTAAACATCCGATAAAATTCCGATCTATGTATTATTAACTTCACAGTTTTTGGAAAAGATTAAAGTTAGTTAACATGCTTATTGAATTAAAATAAGTTTGTAAATGAGAATATTTGTAAACCCGGATTTAGGGTGTTACATTAGTGGTATCAGAGCAGTTCGTCCTACCAAGACTGGGGTGTGGACTTAACCATTGTTTGTGCTGTGTGTGATTGGTTTAGCTATTGCTTGACGACAGTATTGATGAATTGTTTGATGTTGTGATTCCACATTGACTATTCTTTAATAGCAATGTAGGATGAATTGATTGAACTGATTGCTCTTGCATTGTCTGTTGTTTAATAGTGGTGAAAGAAACATTGTATGTTGTGTGATCTTACACCTACTATGTGTGGATAGTGTGTAAGATATGAAGTTGTTTGTAACAGTGTAATCTTGCATTGACTACTGTGGTGGCAATGTAGTATTAGTTAGACTATAGGCATGTGAGATCGTTGATGCAACGTCGTTAGAAGAATGCCGACATTTTGAGGATAGGCAGTATCCTTTAGAATTGCCAATAGAATTGTGACATTAGTTAGACGTCAAAAACCTAAGGGACAAGGTTAATTCTCTAGATTGTGCTTTGCCTTAAGGAATCCTTAAGACCTTGGCATCTATAATGGGATAATGGGTTGAGTGTGATAGAGAAGTCTATGCATTATGCGTAAGTTTTCCCTCATTGTTATCAAGTTGTTTTGACTCCGCATGAGTAAATGCTTTATGCATTCTATTCTCTTGCAAGTTGTACAATGATGTTGGATATTTTATTTTATCATTGCTTTTCTAGTAAGAATAAGTCGATTGGATATGTTTCAAGTAGTCTACTTTTGAGTAGCCTACTATTCTTATAAATGAAATATCTCAATTCTTAGTAGGGTCATTCATTTTGTATGAATGATGCATTGCACATGATGTTTTTTTTTATTATCATGTGGTAACCTGAACTTCTTTCTGTGTCTATGCCTCCAGTGGAAATAAAATTGATTGATCGTGTTTTGAGAAATTATATCAATGGTGATCGAGTTGTCCTTAATCCCAATGAGAGTCATTTACTCCATGGGGATGTGTTGTTTTCAAGTCTTATGAGTTGTTTGATCCACATGGAGAAATTGCTTCTTCCATCTTTCTTGCTTTTGAAGGAAGGTGAATGTTTTGAAGGAAGAAAGAAAATCTTAATAGAGTTGTGAGGGTGCACACTCAGGACTCAATCAAGATGACTTTCTCTCCTAATACTAAATTTCTTGAAATATTGTCTAAGTTGTGTTGTTGTTCTTGTTCTTCACGTTCTGAGAGTATGAGTTCGTATCCATGAGGTGGTTGAGAAAGAAGGTATGAAACTCTGAGTTTATAGATAAGGATGAGTTTGACAAAGGAAAGAAAACAAAGTTTTGAAGGTACCTTGATGTTTGGAAGATGATAAGATGTTGAGAGTATGTTTATTGCCTTATTGTTCTAATGGATGTTTTCACGTGTTTTGAATGTTGAAACAGTGTATCGTGGTTTAGATTTGTTGTAGGATTGATATATTAACTATTAGGACTTGAAAAATTTTGTTTTAGACATGATTCAAGACCAAAATAGTGCATTTTCCTTGTGCAGTAAAATAACCTGCGGGTTTAACATGTTTAATTACATTTCATGGTGTAAGTGGTGATTTAAGGCTTGTATAATTGAGGTTATCAATTACCCACCTTGTAGAATTTAATTGGTAGGTATATGTGAGGGTTCTTGATGGTTAAATTATGGTTCAGTGGGAGGAATAAGATACAAATGCTAAAATAGTAGCAAAGTGTTTAAGATAGGGAAGTAAGTGATTGCAAAGTTTGAGAGTATGATTTGGATGTTAGAAGTCGAATTCAATAAGTGATTAAATTGGTGATAGTAGATTGGAATGGTTTGAGACAATTTAGAAGTCATCCAAATGGTGAATTGGTTGGAATTATGATAATAGGATGTAGCTGTAAGTTAGAGACTTAAATCATATTTAGAATACCTTCTATGAAGATAAAAATGTGAGAAAATTATAGGAAAAGTCTTTGGTAGTGTTTAAACATAGAAAGTGGAGGTCTAGACATGTATAAAGGGTGTTAGAAGTGTTGTTGAGCTAAGCATTGAGTTTTAGTATCATGCCATACTCAAATTGGTGAGTGCTAGCTAGTAAAACTAAAACAAGATGATAAGAGTCAAAAAAATTGCATATTTTAGGTACAAAAGACATGACCCAAAATGGTAAAAGTGCGAACTTTGGCATTGCATAACTCCTTGTATATGATAAGTTTCGGAACGAAACCTTTTTCCACAATTTTGTATTACCAAAGTCTAGTTCTCCACAAAATTTCATAGCCATTGGACTTACATAGATCATTTTGGATCCCTAAGTTCATTTTGACCCAAAACTAGTTCCTTAAGTGACCCGAAAAGCCTAGATTTTGATCCGAGATGAATTTTGAGGTGAGACCAATTCCTATAATCCTATTTTTAGGCGTATAAAATCTGTTTTGAGGATTTACAAAGTTTCTCCCTATAGATTTTAAATTCACCTTTGAAAATCACCTATTTTCTAAGCTGTTTTTGACTTGAAATTTGAAATGTACGCCATTTTCAAACCGTTCGAGCTTTTAGAGTGAAACCAAAGCCTATAACTTTGTTTTAGTACCCTCTAAATCTTTTTTGAGGTCCCACATAAGTTTAAGCATTATACAATGAATTTGGTAGAAAAACCCGTTTTCTAGCAACATGCTTTTTGCAAACTTATAATGTGTGTCATTTCCAAACTGCTTTGAGTTTTTGAGTCAAACCAAAGCCATTAAGTCACATTTAATGCATATTAAATCTGTTTTCAACTCCCAAAGGATTTCGAGCTTTGTAGCTCAATTGGCGTAGAAAACCGTTTTGTAGAATTCCTTAAAACCGCAAACTTAAAATGTGCGTAGTTTTCGAACTGTAACTCCAATTTAGATGAAACCAAAACTCACGATCTTGTTTTTAAGTGAAATAAATCTGTTTTTGGTTTTTAAAATGAAAATATCACTGTATCATAGGGTTGCTTCCCAAAATCACATCTTAGAAAGTTAAATTCAAAGGAAATCCTTAGGTGAAAGACTTGTTCTTGACCTAGAGGCCTACCTAGTAGTTTACCTACAACTTATAAGGGATACATTAAGTTTAAATCTTCAACGTTGAGTTGATAAAGAGGATTATGGCCCTAGCATAATTTAACCTTAAACTCAGTGAATTTCAGGGACGAAATTCCTAAAAGGAGGGGAGTATTGTAACACCCCGAAAATTACAACCCAATAAGTATGAACGTGAGAGATTTAATTAGAAAATTTTCTTGTTGGGAAGAATTGTAACGTTGTGATTTTCCTAATTATACGATTAAGTGATTGATTAATAATGAAAGAGCAAACTAAATTTAAATTATATTGATTGATATAATAATTAACTTAATTCTATGTTTCGTTATGTGTCATAGAGTTATTGTAAGATTTTTGGAACTTTTACGTAATTTCCGTAAGTTGTAGAAAAAAGAAAAAAAGAAAAAAAACAATAAGAGAAGGGGGTGTCCTTAGAGGACGGTGGCTGCAAATAGCAAAATTGCAAAAATAAACCTTTGTTGTTTCTTCCAAATGTTTCATTTTTCTTCTTTCTTCTCGCGCGGCTCTCTTCTCTTTCTTTTTTTTTCTCTCCTGGCCGAGGCACCTGCAAGGGAAGGAGGAAGCCATTTATTTTTGTGAAGCTAGTGGGCTGCATGCAAGCTGGGAGGTCATCTCTTCATCACCAACAGCTTGTCTTCTATTCATCTCTATCAGCTGAGCCAAAAATCTAAGGTGAGGGGGACTCTTTGTGAATTCTATTTTTGGTTTAAGGGTGGTTGAGAGCTAGGGAACTCAACTACCTACAACATGTATGCCTCTCTTGGCTGTTGTGTGTGTTTGTTTGAATGGTTGAATGTGAAAAATTGATGAAATGGGTTTGAAACCCTTGGCAGTGACTGTGTTGGTGCATGTCCTGCCTTTAGTGTTGTTTTGTTCTTTTGAAACTGAGTGGGAAGGTCCCTGGAACAAGGGAATCCATGCCCAATTTTCGTAAAATTAATTGATGAAGGTTGTATGTTAAAAACAAACTCCAAAACAATGGAACAGTGGCTGTCAGGTTCGTGTGTCCCTGGACAGATCCCACGGTTTTCTGATTTTTGAGAGATCTAACCGTTGGTTTTTCACGAAATTTATTTTGAATGAAAACATACACAAAAAGAAACAACTTTTATTTTGACATCATGGAGAGAAAACCTCGTTTTGAAGTTCATCCGTGGCTTTAAAAATGGATGTTCTGTTTTCAAGTTTCGCTGGAACATGTCTCGGTTTTTCTCAAATTCCCAGTTGTGTGCTTAATGTTTCTTTTTCGTTTTTGAACCAATAAAAACTAGACAAAACAAGATTTTTAACCATATAAATTACAAAAATTATCATGTCCAATTTATAAATAAACTTTTTAAAAATAAACAGGGCAAGGGTTTTAGCTCTGTTTTGAGTCTGAAGTTTAGGCTGTTAGAAACAAATTTACTGGGAACAATAGGGAAAGAATATGGGGGAAAGGATTATCTTTTTAGAAAGATGAAGATGTTACCTTTTTACTGTAAAAAATTCAGCTCAAAAAGAAGTCGGGAAGTGGGAGAAATTTACATTTCTTTGAGCTATGTTCAGTGAGCACTCAAAATTCTGGGTTGCTGACTTAGAAAATTTTTATAAAATTTTCTAGATGTTGATTTTATAAGTGGGATACCTTTCTATAAAATAGATTTCAAGAGCTTTGATTTGATATAAAAAGTTCTAAATTCTGAGGTCATTTGCTTGTATCAGTGAGAACTCACATTCAGTACTGTCAAAGAAAAATCAACCTCATTTGGTCAAGTTTGTTAATGTGATAAAATTATTGATGTGATATGATGTATTTAAGCTTGAGAGATGATATTCTACCTCTAAAGGTGAATATTCATCAATATGCTATGACTAATTATCTATGATTTGATTCATTATACAAATTAACTGATACTATGTATATTGTGGACTGAGACCTGGGGGGTGTGAACCCTGGGCATTGTGGAACAGTTGTGTGCGCATGATTTTGATGTGTTTTGGATGTTGAATGTGGGGACGAGGATTTATAATCTTCGTGGAAACAAATGAACTCCATGCGGAGCACATTTGTGAAAAACAGTGATTTTGTGATTAAAATGACGGAAAGTAATGAATTAATCCGTAAAAAGAGTGTGAATTTAGTAATTGATGATTGGCATAAGTAATTCTGTGATCCTTGTTTTATGTTGGTGAGGATCGAATGAGAAGGGAAACCTTTTCATTGGGGGTCACGTGTGACTGGTGTAGTGGATAACTGCTACGCGTCGATTTAGAAGGATAATCTTACGTGACCGAAAGCCAAATGGGCAAGTGTTGAGAGGTCGTGTGGAGGCTTTATCTACGGTGAGCATTGTGCTTGTGAGATGACGGGGCCGTAATGTTTAACCACTGTGATAGTGGGGGAGTTTGATCTCCGTGTTGTATGTCTGGGACAGATGTTGATTGAGGACCGCCGTCGAGTGCCTTTGGTAGAAAAGCTCACACAGACCTGTAAAAGGTCGCGTGGGATATTTCAGCTGCGAATTATCTGTGAACCAAGGTCGGATTGCGAATGACACATCACTTGAGGTGATGAGATCGTTACGATGTAGCGATAAAGGCAAAGTCCTTATTTATATATGCATATGTGAGCGTAGAGGTGGTACCTTTAGCTCGGCGTCAATTCGTCCGCACCTGTACCATGTGCAGCGGGAAACCCACAGGCGACGAAGAAAGAAAATAAACTCTGTGAGGAGAGTGTTGAGGAGTTAGTCCTCGGAGTAATGGATGACCACAGTTGGTACCTGGGAGATGATCGTAAGGCAGGTTGTTCTTGGAGGGTAAGGCACTGAGTTGTGACGATAGATCACGTAGCTGACTCGGCCACCCTGACAAAAATACGAGACATCATCAGTTGGTGAGAGCCCGCCATTGTACCATGGTGAAGGGTGTACTCCCAACAGTCATCCAACTCAAAAATGTGTAAGACCACTGAGTTCTGGAAGTTCCAATGACAGCTGGCCAGTATGAAATAATTTACAAGAATAGTTGTGGAAACGAATAGGTTTCGGGTGTGAACGCTAGAGAACCACATCGTGGTGGCTAGTAGGATTGTGTATGTGACTGTGAAGTCGTTCTGTGTGTATTGCTTGATGAAGCAGAGAGTTCACCCTCTGTTTTATTTTTTTAGGAACCGGTGGCAATACCTGTGGAGGTCATAAAGACGTTATCTTCATCAGCTTCGTCACTTTTCGTTTGGAGGTTGGTTTAACATGCAGGATTGGGTATTAGTGATGTCTGCTCTGAGTCCTAGGACCTTTTTTCCTTTTCATGTATCTTGGCATGAGTAGACCTAGGCTTCAGATTGATGGCATGTATATTCAGTTTTCGTATATGTATTTGGAATACGCTTTGGAAATGTATATATTACTATTATTCCAAAAAGTATTTGGGATATGAAAATATCTATTTCAAGTATACTTATAATTGAGGCAGTGACACGCAACTTCCAAAATTAATTAATGAAAAGTTTTAAACATCCGATAAAATTCCGATCTATGTATTATTAACTTCACAGTTTTTGGAAAAGATTAAAGTTAGTTAACATGCTTATTGAATTAAAATAAGTTTGTAAATGAGAATATTTGTAAACCCGAATTTAGGGTGTTACAGGGTGAAGCCTGGAGAGACTTTTCGAAAGAATACGTAGGGGGAGCATGCAAAGGCTTAGAGAATATTGAGGTGTAGGAGCCTGTGGAAGCTCCAGTAAAGAAAAAATACCACGATTGGTGCTTTGTTAGTGGAAATCCTACAGATGTGGGGACTGGACGTAGCTCAAGTTGGGTGAACCAATATAATTCATGTGTGTGCTTTATCCTTTCTTACTGCTTTTAATTTGTGCATTTCTAAATCATTACCTTAAGCAACCCTGTTCTTAAATGATTATATCTTTGATATAACTTCTTTTAGGCTGGCTCAAATTGTTTTACATGTCCAGAAGCAAACACCTACCCATTGCTTTGTATTGACAAAAACATATTCTACCTACCCTGAATATGACATTTTTAAGAGTATCTTCTGAAGTATTATACGAAAGTATCTTTGTATGATTCTTATTGAATAATCATTTTATACAAATTACTCTCAAAGGATAATGTTTGCTCTCAACAAAGCTTCTTGAAGTTGATACTCTGATATATCTTTAGAACTTTAAAAGATGAGTGTTTTTTTTGCAGAAAAAGTCATAGTCGATTAAGTGTGTCACTATTCAACCCCTTTGTCTAATGACCTTTTGATTCACTTCAAATACAACTAAGAAAGCATATATGATAACAGCAAAGTTTCTTGGCAAATAAAGATAGAATGTAACCACTACTACACAATTAGGATTTTACAACAAGATTTTAAATCGGTTATTTTATAACCAATCTAAAAAAATACACAGAGACATTTTTGTAATTATAACAAAAGTTTTTACATTAGTTGTGTTTATAAACAATGTAAAAAATTTTACATCGATTATAAATTGAACTGGTGTAAAATGTTATTTTGACATCAATTGTAAACAAAACTGATGTAAAACCTTTTGTTTTTTGTATCTAAAATGTTTAACTTGAGAACTGACAGTGAAGCGTAGGCGCATTAAAGGACCTTGCAAGCGTTGTCACGATTCATAGAGCTCAGAGGTCAAGGTTTCTCCCTTCTTAAAAGTCTGCTCTTTCGCCTCCCTTCTCTTTGGTTACATGAGACAACAAGAAAAAGGATCTCACAAAGCCCAACCTCGCCATGGACCGAATCAAAGAATTCAAAAGATCGTCCTCATCCATGCCCTCAAATTCCTTCTTGTACGAATTTTTTTTTCATTTTTTGTTTTACTAATTTGATTTGCGTTTGTTTGACAATGTAAGAGGGCAAGAGACATAAGAGATGAGGTTAACGACTAATAACAATATGGATTTGATTTGCGTTTTTTTCATAACATCAAAGAAGAAGATGCACAAATCCATCTAATTAAGACCACTAGGGACATACTTGGACCGTAACGCGAGGATGCATCATTCAGATTGGCACTATACGCGTCTTAGAAACTTTCCTTTCATTTCATCCTTCTTCTCAAGTACGCCAACCACCTCTAGTTCAATGGTATCAACACCTCTACCACCCTCGCAGAATTCAAGGTCCACCTCTACCAATTGGTATATGAATCCTATTATTTGTATTATGTACCAATTGGCTTTGTCAATTATATATGAGTTAGACTATCACTCGTAATCACTTAATAATATTCTTTGCTATAAAAGAAAGATATAGATTGTAGTTTTTAGCATTGATACATGTTGTCACAAATTTCACACCAAGACTTAAACATACCTTTCCAAATTGTTTCATAGAAAAGAATAGTTAGATTTTGGAACTCACTTGTCCTTTGAAACTCCACACTATGAGAGCAAATTCAAGATGAGTATCAAACAAAATCTATATAAGAAATGGGCAACTTTGACAGATGTATGCAAGGAATGAAGTTATATTATATATACCTATTTAAGCCAAGCACCATTTGACTTCAAAATCAATCTCTTGTTCAAACCAATCATGAACATTGATCGTAACCACTTAGTCATTATGTCCCCATTAGGTTCATCTTCTTGTACTTGAACGTTAAGGTTCATCTAATCTTCTAAAAGATCAAGTTCAAAATACTTTGCAGCAACATTTATGGTTTGTTTGGTTGGAGGAAAGAAAAATAAGGAAGGAGAGAAAAGTTTAGAATTTAAATTGAAGAGAAATTGGAAGGAAGAAGAGAAATTTTAAATTTTTATTTCGAGAAGTTAACTTTTCTTTCCTTTTCCTTCTACTTTCTCTCCATTCAAACAAAAGAAAATACATTGTTGTTTCCTTTCCTTTTTTCTTTTCTTTTTTTTTCTTTTCTTCCAACCCAACATACCATTAGGAATGTTGAGAAATGGAGAAATATGAGTGCTCTCAGGAACGACTATATTATTCTTGCATGTCCGTGCGTTTTCCACTCTCTCCATGCCAACAACAATCAATGCTTCTTCTTGCAAGTGAGAGGCTCACTCACTCCCTATGTTTGTATTTATACTCACTCACAATGGGCAACACTGAGCTTGCAATTGTTTTGTTAGGGTTCCAGAAACAGATCATAATTTGTCATATGTTGAGCATGTTTGGTTTGAACAATATTACGATTCTTAGGCTCAGTAAGTAGTTGACTAAAAAATAAATTTACATTAGCACCTTAGTGATAGAAAAATATTATTTTTATCAAGTGAATTAAATGATGTATTAATTATATATATTTAATAAAAATTGATTTTTTTTCTCTTTCTTATTTTAAATAAATATTTATATGTCATTAATTATATGATTAAAAAATTGATTATGTTCATTTATTTCATTGGACTTTTATAGGTGTTTATTAAATCGATAGAAACTATGAATACTTCATTTATTATGGACCTAATAAATATTAAAAAAATCGCATTCAAGAGGGAGAGAGAAAAAAATGAAAGAAGGAAAATAATAAATATGGTAGATAATATAACAAAAAGGAGAAATTTTTTGTAAGATGGGTGTCAAAATTAAATTGTAAATTTTTTATTAGACAATGTAGAAACTAGAAAGAGGATAATTTTCATTTAATGTACATTTTCACATATGTAAATTTACTAGTTAATTTTTTTTATTATTAAACTTTACTAGAAGAGGATATACTCATACATCAATGTAGAAAGTAGAAAGTAGAAAGAGAAAAAAAAAATCAAATTTAACATTTTGTATATGCCTTTGCTGCCAAGATATTTCAAGAAACTTTTGGAGGCATGGGACGTGATATACTTAAACATCAATGAAATCAAGGCAAAAAATAAAAGGAGATTAATCTTGTTGGTACATGAATGAAGAAAAAGAAAATATTCAAGTTTGAGTTGTTGTATGCCTACGACAGCAAGGAATTCAGCGAAATTTTAGAGGTATCGACGTTACATTTTGAGCCAATTTTTTTTAATGCGGGTGCATTGATAATTAATGGCCATCAATTTTCTTTCTTTTTTTATAATTATTAAGGGCAATTTATGGAAAAAAAAATTAGTTCTTAAATGAGATTTTTGAATTTAAATGATGTTAACTAATTTTCTTAATTCCTATGTAAGTTAGTTATATTTAGTTATAATTATATTTTTGTTCAAAATATATTATTGACGAGAGATATTAAAGGAATTACACAAGAATTAAGCAAATTTAACTAACTTACACATGAATTAAGAAAATTAGTTAACATCATTTAATTTCAAAAAATCTAATTTAAGAACTAAATTTTTTTCATATATATATATATATATAAGAACATTGATGGTCATTAATTATCAATGCACCCGCATTAAAAAATTTGACTCAAAACGTAACGCCGGTGCCTCCAAAATTTTGCCGAATTCCTTGTTGTCGTAGGCATACAACAACTCAAACTTGGAATATTTTCTTCATTCACGTTCCAGCATGATTAATCTCCCCCTTTTTTTTGCCTTCATTTCATTGACGTTTAAGTATCTATGTCCAGTGCCTTCAAAATTTTGCTGAAATATCTTGGCGGCAGAGGCATATACAAAACGTTAAATTTGATTTTATTTTTTTTCTCTTTCTAGTTTCTACATTGACGTATGAGTATATCCTCTTCTAGTAAAGTTTAGTAAAAAAAATTATCTAGTAAATTTACATATGTGAAAATGCACATTAAATGAAAATTATCCTCAAGGGAATCCCCCTCTTTTTTGCACATTAAATTTACATATGTGAAAATGCACATTAAATGAAAGTTTCCAAAAGCACAAAAATGGCTCTACAAGCTCTATCAAGTGGAGAATGCTTCTCCCAATCACACAAAAAGGCAAAGAAAGAAAAGAAGAACCCCTATTACCTCTTGTAGAACTCAAAATTTGCAAGAAGTGGAGAAAAGGGAGAAGCTTTGTGATCCTCTAGGCCTCCTCAAGCTAGAATCCAAGGTAGAAAGGCCAAAAGGTTCAAGCTTGGTGCTTGAATATGGGGGAAATAAAGTGAAAATGGGTGGGGGAAACTCAAGAGCTCTCAAAACCCTTCCAAGAACAAGAGAGAAATGAGGCAACTCTCTCTCTCTTACCCTCCAAATTCGGCGCTTGCAATGAGGGGGATAGAAGAGTGTGCTCCTTTTGTTTTTAGGGTTCCCCTGTGTGTGTTAGGTCATGGGCCTTGGGCCCAATTAGCCTAGGTCTAATTGGTGGATGTTTAGTACCTTAATTATGCCTTAACCACTTATTATTTTATTTATTAATCAATGCCTAAGCTTCTAGGATTCAAGACAACACACACAATCTAATTTTATGGCTTTTTATTGACTTTTCAAGTTATTTACAAAATTGTCATTAATGAGTTGACCAAGAGCTAGAATTTACCTTTTCCTGTTGACTTTGACTAGTTTGAGTCTATCTTTGACTTTAGGAGTTAAATACCTACTTAATCATTATTTTTTTTTTTTTACTGAAAAATACTTATACCATTTCATTAATAATCAATTGCTCAATATACGGAATAACATGATTAAAAGTATAAAAGACTAAGAAAAAATGGAGCCACCCTAGCTAACTCATGAACATCACCATTAGCTTGTCTATCAATGAAACCTATAATAAAGGTTGGATTGTGGGCCACCATGATCCTGCAATCTTCAACTAAGTAACCCAACTCGGGGTTATCAACAGCTGCTGTGTTCCTTACTTTGTCAACTATACTCTTGCTATCCACTTCGAAAATCACATTCTGCAATCCCATAGAACCAATAAACCTCAATGCTAATAAGAGTCCTTATGCTTCACCCTCCTGGACGTTCATACAAGGCTATCTCCAATCCGTTCAGGCAATAATGATTCTTCCACGATCATCCCTAATACAAATCCCAATTCCAGTCCAATTCTGTTGCTTAAAGAAACCAGCGTCAACATTAATTACACTTTAAAAAACCTGGTGCTGGTGTTCTCCATTGCTGCAAATTAATACTGGAAAAACTTGGTCGTGCATAGTCAGTCACACTTTGAGCTTGAGACCAGTCTTGGAAGTAATCATCACCACGTTAAATTACATATGAATCTGAAAACACCTTGTTATCCCACAGCTTATCATTTTCGCCTCCTCCATAAGCTCCATAACAACATAGCCACACGTTGTTGCTCCTGGGAAGCCAAGCTTCTAAAGAGAGTGAAAATGAATTGAGAAAAAGACTCTACAGTAGGAAATAATTCAACTATGATTTGACAAAGTTGAATATGCTCGCAGCATCCGATATTCACCTGGCACAAAGCAAAAGAATGAATGGTTGTTTCGATGTCAGCTTCACATAATGAAATTCAAGATAAATATCAAACAAAATCTACATATGAAATGGGCAGCTTTGACGGATGTATGCATGGAATGAAGTTATATTATATATACCTATTTAAGCTAAGCATCATTTGACTTCAAAATCAATCTCTTGTTCAAACCAATCATGGACATTGATCATAACCACTTGGTCATTATGTCCCCATATATTAGGTTCATCTTCTTTGTACTTGAATGTTAAGGTTCATGTAATTTTCTAAAAGATCAAGTTCAAAATACTCTGCATCAACATTTATGGTTTGTTTGGTTGGAGGAAAGAAAAATAAGGGAGGATAGAACACACACGTATGCACGCGCACACACATATATATAATGCAAGATATTTATATATAATATATAGTAATATATTCATTTATATAACATATATGTAATAATATATATATATATATAACAAAATAAATATATTAAAAGCATAAGGGCTCATTTGGCAGTCAGATATAAGAGCAGGATAAAAACATGATAAGATAAGAATAAAATAAACTTAATCTTATCCAATGTTTGGTGCACACCACATAACGATAAAATATAATATGAATTATATTTAAATGAAAAATTACCGTTTCATTAAAATTACATATAATTTTCTAAAAATTAACTTTTAATTTATTTTATAAATTATGAAATTGTAAAAATTATAATTTTAATTAAATTATACAAAATTATATTTTTTATGTGATTACTTTTCTTAAAATTATAAACAAATTATATAAATTTTTTAGAATTATAATTATTATTTTCAATTTTTTTCTTTAAAAAATGTTTGAATGATAATTATTTATTTTTTAATATTTTAATTAATAGTATAATTTAAATTTATGTGTTAAAATTATTATAAATATATATATATATATATATATATATATATATATTAACATATTACTTTATATTATATTTAATATATTATTTAGAAGTATTTATTTTATTTATTATAAATTATAAATTTTAATTATATAAAATAAATATTTACTCTGCACAAACAAAAGTACTATTTCTTATATATGCTTTACATCTTTTTTCAAGATTAAGTAAATGGTATTGCACACTCAATCCATTCACTCTTATGTTTATTCACTTTTAATAATTAAAGAAAATATTTGACATAATTATATGAATGTCGGACAGTTACAATAAAATCTTGTTATATATATTGATGTTTATTCAAAACAAACCAATTATATCTTTTATTTCAAAATCAAATTTGAACTTACACAAAATAAAGAGTAATAATTTTTAATTTTAAATCCTAATTTTAAATTGATGATCATTCCTTGGCTAGAAATTGAAATTAATTTAAATGATATTTCTTCCAAATTTTCAAGTGTTCGCAACAGATGCAGTGATCGGGACTAGGATATAATTTCTCTCAATCCAGAGGGTTACAACAAGATTCTAATTGAAACTCGTCACTTTCAGCTCCTTTATCTTCAACACTGAATCCTCTTCTGGATGTCAGCAACAACTGATTGCACAAAAACCCTACACTTGTTGGGAGCCATGCCAAGTGTAGGGTTTACCGAATTACCGGAGGATGTTCTGTGTCACATCCTTTCCTTCCTTCCAATCAAGGAAGCCACAGCTACGTCCTTGTTGTCTAGGAGGTGGCGATTTCTATGGAGCATGGTTACTTCTCTTGACAATGAGTGCTCTACGAAGATTCCACGAGAGTGTCGATATATTCATGGCTCTACAAAGAACAGAAAAGATCACAAGATTTAGTTTCAAGACGCAGGCTATTGTGGGGACCTGATCATGTCCCCTACAGTGAGAAAGTAAAGATAGCCGTTGGATTTATATATATTTTAATGGATGGCAGCGATTCTCCTTTGTTAAGCTGCCTTAATGGGTCATTAAGTTTGATTTAAAATACAAATTGAAGTTGCGTGGCATGTTTAAGTACTACATCCCTCTGCACCCATCAGAAAAGTGGAGCCCACCTATTTGCACCCTACTCAGAAAAAGCTTTGTATGTGTAATGTGTTTACCTGAGTTGGGTTCTTTCCATCCCCATATTCCTTTGTCCCGTTATCATGTCTAATATTTTTTTTTTTTTTGGTAAAATATGTTTTTAGTCTCTGTATTTTCAAAAAAATTTGGTTTTAGTCCCTACTTTCAAATCAACCATTTTAGTCTCTGTACTTAAAAACTTGATTTTAGTCCCTCTCTTCTAATGGTATTAATACTGTTAACGGAAATAAAATTTCCGGTGGTTATAAACTGTCACAAAATACACATTTCTCATGTATTTAAACTCAACATCATTGGCAACTAAACACCGGCACAGATTATTAAAAAAAATATACTCAAACTCAACGAGAAACTCGTCTCTTCCATTACCGACAACACATTATGTGTCTATTTTTTTAATAATCTATGGCATTTTTTAGCCTCCAAATGTTAAGTTTAAATACATGAGGAATGTGTATTTTGTGACAGTTTATAGCCACCGAAAATTGTATTTCCGTTAACAGTATTAACACTATTAGAGGAGAGGGACTAAAACCAAGTTTTTCTGAAAGTACATGGACTAAAATGATTGATTCAAAAGTAGAGGGACTAAAACTACATTTTTCTGAAAGTACAGGGACTAAAAACATATTTTACCCTTTTCTTTTTACCATGATTCAGGCTTTTTTTTATAATCAAAATGGTGCAATTTTTCGGAAAAAAATTTACCAAAATGGGTAATTTAAAAAAAAAATACATAAATGGGTAAGTCATTTTTGAAAACACGACTTCATATTTGTAGAAGTTGTGTTTTATGACACGATTTTGCTTTAAGTTTTGTTTTATATGGAAGTCGTGTTTATAGAATCGACTTCCATATTTTTTTATTTTTTAAAATAAAAAAATATGAAAGTCGATTCTATAAACGCGACTTTTGTATAAAAAAAACTTAAAGCAAAATCGTGTTGTAAAACGCGACTTCTAAAAATATGAAGTCATGCTTTTAAAAATGACTTATCCATTTCCGTAATTTTTTTAAAAACTACCCATTTTTGTGATTTTTTTGAAAAATTGCACCATTTTGGTAAAAAAGCCCATGATTCATAAAATGAATACAATGTTATTATAAATGTCATTTATAATATTACTTTTAAAATATTTTCAATAAAACAAGTGGGACACCATGAATAATTAAATGTCGTTATACGATTTTCGAGTAAAAAAAGAATATACTTAAAAAGTCAAAAAAATGAGGAAAAAAATTGATATGTATTTTGTACCATTTTTTTTACTCAAGTATACTGTACCATTTTTATAAAATACTTAAATGAATACTATCATATTTGAAAATTGCATTTAAATTTTTTTTCTATTGAAATTTGTTAAAAAAATTGAAACTGTAATTAAAATATATAATTAGTTTTTGGCATTAATTAAATGTTCCGATTTTTTATGCTGACAATAATATTTAAAAAAAATGGAAAACCAAATTAAAAGATAAAATGTGTCAACATTAACTGGTATACGACGACGTCTGTCCATTCATCCATGATAATTGAGTAAACAGAAAATTTAAAGGTTGACATGTAGGATAATAAGTACACTACCAAAAATACAAAATATTAATGAACAAAATGAATAATAGAAGTGTTCATTAAAATTTAAAAATTAATAGGGGATGAAAGAACCCAGCTCGGTAGTTTTTTCTGAGTAGTCAGTACTTTATTCTGATGGGGTGTAGATAGTTGGGCTCCACTTTTCTTATGGGTGCAGAGGGACGCAATACTTAACACTACGTCAACTTTAGTTTCTATTTTAAACCAAATTTAATGACCCATTAAGACAGCTTAACAAAGGAGAATCGTTACCATCCATTAAAATATATATAAATCCAACAGTTATCTTTACTTTCTCGCCGTGGGGACTTTCTCGCCGTGGGGACATGATCAGGTCCCCCACAATAGCCCGTGTCTTAGTTTCAAATGTGATAGCCATGAACATGATTGTTGCTCACGTTACGTGGAAGAATGGGTTTCTGTAGTTGTTGTTAGAATTTTCCTATGAATTTATGTGGGCTACAATTAATTGTAATATTTTGTTTTGCCAAAAACGGGCTAATATTATGATCCATTTGATGATACTTAAGCCCACTAATAATGTGATTGATTTTTACGGGCTTTGTACACCTAATTTTGATCAGTGTGGGAAACAGTGTGGGCCGAACCACTAGGCCCATAATGGGAGGTGCCTAGGGTCAATAAATAGAGAGGCTAAGTCCCCTTTGCCGTCACGTCATTCAACTGCTCACTAGGGTTTGCCCCATTGAGAACTCTAGAACGTGGAGCGTGTGATTAGGCAAAGGAAGACTTGGCTTTTGGATTTCTGAAGGTTGTGCAACGCACACACAATTCTCATCACTCTTAATCATGTCTTCAACAAGTGAGTAAATTTCTATCTATTTATCGGTGTTCTAAATTCATATAAATTGTGTCGTTCTTGGTAAAATATTTATCTTACATTTGGTATCAGAGCCTACTTTATATGATTTAGGACCTGATTATATTGTGCCCTTTTATTTAATAATTTCGTGGTAACCAATTTATGCTGATTGTTGTTACGTATTCATGATAATTGTCTTCAACAATGTGCGAATTATTTTGACAGTGTTTCTTTTGAACCTATTGCACGTTGCGATGACCATTATGCTAATGCTACATCACATTTATCGATTTTAATTATTATATTGTTAAGTATCCTGGTTTTCTTTCTGCACACGTATTCAGCGAGTTTCAATTTTAATTTGAATGGGTATATTGATACTGGATGTCATGAATAACGGTCTGTGACTGTTGTTGGCTATAGTATACTACTAGTGTATGTAAGTTTGATAAAAATGTAGTTCTTTTGAAGCGTGGTTGAATTTGCTGCTTCTGTTTTTTGTCCCTTTTTGTTTCGGCGATAACAACAGCGTTTTGTAGATATGATTCACGTGATTTTGCCTTTCAGAAGTGCTCTGCCCTATGTTTTCTATCATTGCTTTGTTTTTAAGATAATAAGATAATACTTTTGTTTATTTGGCATCATCTTATTTTTTTAAGATAATAAGATAATAATATTAGCCCAATATTTTGATCAAATATTTTTTTTTAAGATAATAAGATAATACTTTTGTTTATTTGGCATTATCTTATTTTTTTTTTTTAGATAATAAGATAAGATAAGATAAGATAGATCAAATATTTGAAAGGAAAAGATAAGATAAATCTTTCCCAAACATCTTTTATCATTCAATTGCAATATTTCTTTAAACATATAATTGTATATTGATCTTATGTTTTAAGTTTAATTTTGATTATTTAATTTCCGCTGCTATGAATATTGTTAATATTTATCTAGTTAGATTTTATTTAAAATTAGAATGCTTTATCACTGTTTAAGTATAAAACATATTGGGAATGCTCTTGATAATTGATTTGTGACCAGTAAGGATGCTCTTTTAATGCATTTGCCTGTTGACTGGATCATGGTTTTGGACAAGAGAATATTGATTCCTGTACGAGAATTTTCATGGGTTAGTATGAGTCGTTACCGCCAAAGTGGAACCACTTGTATTGGTTCATGGAAATTTTTTGTATTTTGAGGAATGCTTTTGATCTTTGCATGTGATTGCCTGCCCAAAGGGGGTTGTTGTATGTTTGGATTGAGAGTTGAGAATGGATGGAGTTATTGGGGAATGCACCAAGTTGAGAGATTTGTCTGCCCAAAGGGTATAATTTTCTGAACTTTGTGTGTGCTCATGGATTAACCCATCTGAGGTTTTGACCTAGGTTGTAACCTTGGTTTGTGCATTCTGCCCAAAGGGGAATGTGCTATTATACTGGCCTCACCTTGATAGCTTGTTTCATTTTCAGCTATATCTTGTCCTGTATGTCCTAATGCGTTCTTGTTTTGACTTAACAATGAAATTTTCTGTGAACAACTGTTCTGCTTCCATTGAGATCTTGAATGGATCAAATTATGGCAAATGGAAGCAAGATTTGGAATTCTCTTTGGGAATTTCTGATCTTGATTTAGCTTTACGTGAGGAGAAGCCTGTGATTAATGCGGAGAGCACACCTGAACAGAAGGAACTTTTGGCTAAGTGGGAGAGGTCTAATAGGTTGAGTCTGATTGCTATCAAGAGGACCGTTTCTGAACATCTTCTGAGTGGTCTGCCAGAGAAAGGGATGGCTAAGGAGCTCCTTGACGCTCTGGGGGAGAGGTACCGGGTATCTGACAACGCTGAGTCTGGATGTCTAATGAAGCAGTTAACGGACATGAGATATGATAATGTTGGGAGCGTAAGGGAATTCATTATGAAGATGGTTCACATCCAAACCAAGCTGAAATCTCACGAAATTATCCTTAATGAAAGGTTCATTGTCGAACATGCCTTAAATTGCCTACCCGCTGATTTCACACAAATTAAAACTGCCCACAATACCCTTGGTCAGAAATGGACTGTGAATGACCTTATTACCAAGTGTGTCGCTGAGGAAGAGAAACTCAAGAAAGAAAAGAGTGACATAGCCCTGTTATCTATCCATGGCAAACCCACTTCTGGCAAGGGACACTGGAAAAATACAAAGAGTGCATCTAATGCTTTTCATAGATATCGAGGTTCAGGAAAACCAGGTAAGGGTCAGCACCACAGTGTAGGAGGTCCTAAGCCAACTACCTTTAAGAAGGGTATTTGGTGCTTCTGGTGTAAGGAGAAGGGGCATAAGAAAACTGATTGTGGAAAGTTCAAGGCTTGGCTAGAGAACAAGCAGAAATCAGGAGGTAATAACTTAGTTTTTGTTTGTCTTGAGTCTAATCTAGTTGATGTTCCTATAGATTCTTGGTGGCTCGATAGTGGTTCCACAACCCATATTGCTGTGTCTTTACAGGGGTTCAGAAATCTGAGGGAGCCCAGTCTGAGGGAAAACAAGCTAAGGGTAGGAAATGATCTCAAAGTCTTTGTGGAGAAAGTGGGAGACGTCAGCCTGGTTTTAGCTTCTGGTTTTGAATTGGTTTTGAAGGATACCTTTTATGTACCCTCTTTTAGGAGAAATTTGATTTCTGTTTCTTGTTTTGACAAACTTGGTTTCAGTTTAACTTTTGGTGATAGGAAGATAAATCTGATGTTGAACTCCCAAATTATTGGTTATGGATCTTTAGTTGATGGTTTATATAAATTGTCTTTGGATTGTGATAATATTTCTTCATCCCTGGTCGTTGAGAATTCTGTTGCTAAAAGGTCTAAAATTGAGGAAAAATCCTTCACGTTGTGGCACAAGCGCTTAGGTCATATTTCTAGGGAAAGGGTTGAGAGATTGTCAAAGGCGCATATTCTACCTTCCTTGGATTTTGATGACTTGGGTACTTGTGTGGATTGTATAAGGGGAAAGTTCACTAAAACCAAAAAGAAAGGTGCAACTAGAAGTTTAGATCTCTTAGAGATCATTCATACATACATTAGTGGGCCCCTAACTCCTACAATTTGTGGTAACAAGTTTTTCATTACATTCATTGATGATTTTTCCCGATATGGCTATCTTTACTTGATTAAAGAAAAGTTTGAAGTACTTGAAAAGTTCAAATTTTTTAAAACCGAAGTGGAAAAGCAATTGGGAAAAATAATCAAGATTGTAAGGTCTGACGGTGGTGGAGAGTATTATGGTAAATATGGTAGCACAGGACAACATATGGGACCGTTTGCCTTATACTTGCAAGATTGTGGAATTGTTCCACAATACACCATGCCTGGGACTCCTGAACAAAATGGTGTAGCAGAAAGGCGCAATAGGACACTCAAAGATATGATGAGAAGCATGATGAGTAGATGTAACTTGCCGGAATTTCTGTGGGGTGAAGCCTTGAAAATAGCCCTTTACATCCTAAACAGAGTTCCTAGTAAATCTGTTCCTAAAACCCCTTTTGAACTTTGGACAGGAAGAAAACCTAGCCTGGACCATCTTCGAGTTTGGGGTTGCCCAGCTGAGGTCAAAATTTATAATCCCTTGCAGAAAAAGACGGACCCCAAGACGAGTCGTTGCTTTTTCATTGGATATCCAGATCGCGCTAAAGGATACAGGTTCTTCCGTCCTGGTAAGGGGAGCAGAATTGTAGAGTCCATGAATGCTAAGTTTTTGGAGCTTGATGTGGCAGATCCTATTATTCCATCTGATGATATTGATGCTGAGTCGCCTGAGACTGTTTCTTTACCACTACCTGTTCCAGTTGTTAGTGTTTCGAGTGTTGTTCCGATTGAGACTGGGGATCTGATCGTCCCAACTGAGACTAGCGTCCCGATTGTTCCAGTTGAGACTGTAGTTGAGACAGAAGATATAGTTGGCTCCCAGGCCAATGACGTGTTCGATCCTCCTACTGTGGATGAAATTCCATAACCAGTTGAGCAGGTTCCACAGGTTCCTTTGAGGAGGTCGACTAGAGAGAAGAGACCTGCTATTAGTGATGACTTTCAAGTCTATCTTAGTGAGGATGCGTATGACATTGGAGATATTGTTGATCCAAAGAGCTATCAAGAAGTCGTTTCTTGCCCTCAGTTAGATATGTGGAAGCATGCAATGAATGAAGAGATGCAGTCTATGTCAGTTAATGGAGTATGGGAGCTTGTTGAGTTGCCTGAGAATTGTAAAGCAATAGGTTGTAAATGGGTCTTTAAGACAAAGAAGAACTCAAAGGGTAACATTGAGAGATTTAAGGCCAGACTAGTGGCAAAGGGTTTTACGCAGAAAGAGGGCATTGACTTTAATGAGACCTTTTCGCCTGTATCTACAAAGGATTCTTCTAGAATCATCATGGCACTCGTAGCTCACTTTGATTTGGAGTTGCACCAAATGGATGTGAAGACAGCTTTTCTGAATGGTGATTTGAGTGAGACAGTATACATGCAGCAACCTAAAGGTTTCCATATTGGTGGTAATAAGGACTTGGTTTGTAAACTGAATAAGTCAATTTATGGCTTAAAACAAGCTTCTAGACAGTGGTACCTAAAAATTTGATGAAGTGGTGACTTCTATGGGATTTGAGGAGAATAAAGTTGATCAATGCATATACCTCAAGGTCAGTAGGAGCAAATTCATCTTCCTTGTATTATATGTGGATGATATATTGTTGGCTTCTAATGACCTTGGCATGCTGCATAAGACAAAGCAAATGCTAGCAAGATCTTTTGACATGAAAGATCTTGGTGAGGCCTCTTTTGTGTTGGGGATTGAGATTCACAGAGATAGATCACGTCATACACTCGGGTTATCTCAAAAGGCTTACATCAATAGAGTCTTAGAGAGATTCAATATGCATAATTGTAAACCTGGAGATGTTCCAGTTGTGAAAGGTGACAAATTCAACAAGGATCAATGTCCTAAGAATGAGATTGAGCGAGTAGAGATGAGCGAGAGACCTTTTGCGAGTGCCCTGGGCAGCCTCATGTATGCTCAGGTATGTACTAGGCCTGACATCGCTTTCATACTTGGCGTTCTTGGTAGATACCAGTCGAACCCTGGGAATGATCACTGGATAGCTGCTAAGAAGGTGATGAGGTACCTTCAGAAGACTAAGGAGTATATGCTTGTGTATAGGAGAGTTGACAACTTGGAGGTCGTCGGGTACACAGATTCAGATATTGGCGGGTGCCCCGATGACAGTAAATCGACTTCTGGATACATCTTTATGATGGCCGGGGGTGCGATATCCTGGAAGAGTAAGAAGCAGACTCTTGTTGCCTCTTCCACTATGCAAGCAGAGTTCATTGCTTGTTTTGCTGCCGCTACTCATGCTGTTTGGTTAAGAAACCTTATGATGGGACTTCGTATTGTGGACTCCATTGCTAGGCCACTGAGGATTTTCTGTGATAACAATGCTGCGGTGTTTTATACAAAGAATAATAAGACCTCTAGTGGATCTAAGCACTTGGAGTTGAAGTACCTGACTATCAGAGATCTTGTGAAAGATGGTTCCATAGTTGTAGAGCATGTGGACACATATTCCATGCTGGCTGATCCCTTGACCAAGGGACTTAGGCCTGTTGTTTTCAAACGACATGTTGAAAACATGGGCATTGTGAGTTCTTTTGATATGCTTGGTTAGTGGGAGTTTTAGATTTATGTTATTTCCTTTTTCCTTTTTATAATGTTCGATCCTTATTTTGAATTTTGGGAATTGTGTATTGATGACATTTTACATTTGATTTGGTGAATAAATGATTAGATGAATTTCATTATGATATCTTTTGTATGTGTATATCAAATGTAATAATATTAAAGCTCGGTGTTGTTGTGGTCACTATGCCGGTGATCGACACCAAGGTTGGAGCTGAGGCATAATAATATTAAAGCTCGGTGTTGTTGGGATCACTGTGCCGGTGATCGACACCAGGATTGGAGCTCAGGCATGATGGTTTCCAAGTAAACCATGTAATTTCTCTGGCTTTCAAGCACTTGAGAGAAATTGAGGACTGACGAAGAAAATGGCGGTATGGCTTTTTAATCACATTAGCACGTCATTTTCTTGCTACACTCCACATTGATGACTAGTCGACAAAGTCGGTAATTTTTGTAACCATGGAAGGTGTTGCGTCAATAAGGGATGCAATTACCGCCATGATTCGGTGTTACATGGCTTTTGTTGGATGGAATTTTAATTAGGTGTTGTATCTTGGGATCATATGTTTTGTGGCCACAGTATGTTATTAGCCCGAGAGTCATTTTCGAAAATGTTTTAAAATCAAAGATACACAATTAATTTTGCCCAAGTGGGAGAATGTTAGAATTTTCCTATGAATTTATGTGGGCTACAATTAATTGTAATATTTTGTTTTGCCAAAAACGGGCTAATATTATGATCCATTTGATGATACTTAAGCCCACTAATAATGTGATTGATTTTTACGGGCTTTGTACACCTAATTTTGATCAGTGTGGGAAACAGTGTGGGCCGAACCACTAGGCCCATAATGGGAGGTGCCTAGGGTCAATAAATAGAGAGGCTAAGTCCCCTTTGCCGTCACGTCATTCAACTGCTCACTAGGGTTTGCCCCATTGAGAACTCTAGAACGTGGAGCGTGTAATTAGGCAAAGGAAGACTTGGCTTTTGGATTTCTGAAGGTTGTGCAACGCACAAACAATTCTCATCACTCTTAATCATGTCTTCAACAAGTGAGTAAATTTCTATCTATTTATCGGTGTTCTAAATTCATATAAATTGTGCCGTTCTTGGTAAAATATTTATCTTACAGTTGTAGCCAGAAAAGTTGAGCAAGTGGATATCTCCTTAGGCATGTGTCATAGGTACAAGCTCTGTTTGGCCGCCTTGTTCACCTGCACCACACTTGTCACTTTGATCTCGCTTTTCCTTCATTCGTTCGTCTCCCTAATGTCAGGACTTCCCACCTACACATAAACACATGCATTTCCTTCTCCAATATTACTAAGAAGCTTATACCTGGATTTCCAGCTCTTGAACTATTTCACCTGAAGTGTCGTCGTCAGTATTATCATCTCAAAGAGTTCAAGGTTGTGAAGATTGTGCGTAACTCTCGAGCTACCAGAGTCTACCTATCAATTGTTCCTTTTACACCTAAAATTTAGGATGTTGCTGAATAATTGGTCAAGAGACCAAGTCTATAAGAGATATTATGGAGTTATTCTATGTTATGTTTTCTGTTTAAGAACAATAATTTTAGGATTGTTTTATTTTTAGTTATGTTTCAGCTCCTATCCACCTGTAATTGGTGATCTATTTTTTAAAAAACGTTTCAGTTATATTTCTTTGCCTTCCAATATATTTTTCATACAGTTTTTTTTTTTTTTTTGTCTTATTCCTTCCCTATAACAACATCCATATATTATCTGGACTTGAGTTCTTACTGCTTTTGTTTCCACTCAGTTTTCTTCCGATTTTCCTAGTTCTATTGTTAGGCTCAAGTGTAGGTAGTGGCTTTGAACTTTTTCCAAAACTTCTATTTTGTTATTTATTTTTTATTTTGTATGGATTTTACATGTAATTAGAATGTATCTAATGGAAGCATAATATCTCTTTAATCAGAAGGTACTCAAATACACAGCTCCATGCACCACGAGTGAATACCTGGATAATGTTAGGAGTTGTCAATTAATTGGATTTTGGAAAGTCACTGTGGGGTTGGGGTGTCATCAACTTTAAATTCGTTAATTGTAGAAAAAGTGGAAAAAAGCTCAGAGTTTGACAGCAATGTTTTGATAAAAAAAAAAAAAAAAGGAGAGAAAGTGGAGAATATGATATGTGTGTACGTTTACGCTCGGATAGACTTTTGCAGTTCACAAACAATTACACTGTTTGATTACATATATCCACATTTTTTTCTTGCCTCACGCATGAACTTATAGTCAAATGGCAATACTTTATGGAGATACGATGATTGGTTAATTACAAAGATTCTTTTGCTATTTTGGGAGGATGGCTTGATTAGCTTAAGAATTCAATTCATATGAAAGTTAAAATTAACATTGTTTCTGGAAATTAAGACTCAGTTCTGGTTGCTTTAAGCTTTTTTTTTATGTCTCTAGAGCATGTACATATAAGTCAGACGTCCTGACTATGGAAAACCTTAAGTTTACCGTACAAATATTATTATTCATAAATGCATTCCTATGTATGTATTTGGTATCTGCATACATTTGCACTGGCCATGTTGCTTAAATGCATTTTCATCTAGAACTATGCTGAAAAAAAGAAAACACTGATAGTAACTGCATGTTCTTGGCTATTCTAGTTTCAGATTTTTAATCAGATTTTCTTAGATTACTAAAAAATTTGGTTTCACCTATATTTTGGGACTAAAATGTTTGTTTAATTTATCGAAACCATTCATTTTGAACTTCTATAGTAACAGCACCAGGAAGCTGATCTTGGTGAAAGTCCATCAAACTACTCAGTACTCATGTAGATAATTTTTTTTAAAAGTACACTACTTTAGTAATTTTAAAATCAAGCTAATAAAAAAAAATGCAGCAACGTCCAAGGTGTTGAGTTTTTTCTTGGAGGCTGTTACATAATAGACTGCCAACACTTGTGGCGCTTCTTCATAGAGGGATTGGAGTTGGTTCCGTATCATGTGGTTCCTGTTCTCAGCATGATGAAGATGTAAATCATCTTTTTCTTCATTGTCAGTTTTCTTATGAGGTGTGGCTGTGGCTTAATGTATATATATATAGATGGCTAGGGTTTTGTCATGTGCAGCATAATCAGATTCAACTTGGTCTGATATTTAGGAGTAAATATCGATTTCTGATTTGGCATGCCACTTGTTGGTGCTTGTGGTTACAGAGGAATATATAAGACAGTTTTTCAGGGTGCAGAACCAGATATTCATGGTGTTTTGTCGCACATTAAGGCATTGTCTTCGATATAGAGGGTCTGCTGCTGCTGCTGGTATTGCTTTTGCTAATTGGTGTAATAGTCCATTAGTTTGTCTTTTGGATGCGTCTTAAGTTATGCTTGACGTGTTTAGTGTCTTGATCTTTATGTTTTTGACTTCTTGTAACCTTCTGTGGAGGAACACAATTCGTGCCCTTTCTGAATAAAATCTTTCTTTTGACATCAAAAAAAAAAAAAAAAAGAAAAAAATGCATGCAGGGTGAATGAGTGAGAGGTGAGTGTGTGTGCATGCAGGGTCCTACGTGAGAGAGAGAGAAAGAACCCGTTGTGTGTAAATGAGAGAGTGCTTGTTAAGTTGGAGCTGGGCGTGTTGTCAAGGGTGAGTGTTTGTATTAAGTTTTCGTCACTTAATTACAAATTCGTAACAATATACTATTGCATTTTATTTTATTTTTTTCAATGAGCTATTGTATCCAAGTGTTAGGAAATATTCTTGCACTTGACCCAAATCTAGGTAAATAAGGGACCCAAAACTTATATGCAAACAAATTGGACCCAAAAAAAATTGTTGGTCCGAGAGAGTGTGGGAGCATGTTGTGTGAGTCCAATCCATGTGACGTGAAGAGTCATGCCCTCCTTTTTATTTCACCTGTTTGTGTTGTCTGAGCAAAGGAGAAAAAGGGGACAGATCATGTTCGTGGGAAATGTGTGAGTGAGAGTAGAGTGTTGGTCCAAAATGCTGTAGGACAGGTTAGGTTAGGTCAGAGATGAAGAAAAAGCTTTAACAAGGCATCATGGTGTGCCGCGCACATTGCTACTTTCATATTGCAACCAAACAACAAATGAATATATTTGTTGCAAGTTTTGAAGATTCTGTCAAATGATTATTTATATCATTCGTTAATGAATTAATTATGTTTTCAAACATAATGTTTATTTTATACTTGGTCAAGATTACATCCTTGAGTTTAGTTATTTCATATCAGGCTTCGAGTGATATGCAAATTAAAACAAAACTTTGGAAGAGATTCCTTATTTCCTACATTTTCTTGTACTAGCTACTGGAGAATATATGTAATTTTATCAGCACACAACAACCTCTCCTCACTAACAAAATTGTATGATAGCCGCGAATGAGAGATGGAGAGATTTTGTGACTTGCAATGATGCATGGGAGAGAGAGAAAGAGAGATTTTCATAACACGTAACACTAGAGAGCTGCATAATAAATTTAAGAACATTAGGTTTTACAGCTCTTGATCATTTTATCACATGGATTCTTTAATCTTGTTATTAGACTTTACATTCAGAGACTAAGCTTAGTTGCAAACTCCGCGTTTGCGAACAAATCCCACGTTCACATTTTCATCAGTTAAGATCCGAGTCTCTTCCATAAGTCTGCAAAGATTTGAAGCACACATTCAGTATATCATAAAGAGTTGATGAAGTTCTTCAATTCATATAATATTATTAGTATTTAGTATATAGATCACTGACGAGTTTTTCAGAGTCTTGTTTAGAACTGTGGACGCTGCAATGACAGGTCCATCGAGATATCTTAACCCGCCTCTGATTCTTTCACCAATCCTGTTGTTTAGTTGCTCCCCGTCAAGATCGATTGGTTCGTTCGAAGCCTGATAAATTTAATGCACCATCAAATAATAACTATACAAAATGAAATTATAAACTCAACAATACATTGAAAATGAAATTAATCTCTCAATGCAATCTAATTTGTATTGTAAACTTGTGACCATACATTGTGTCTATTTCTTTCATTTGTACTCTGATATAGAAAATGATAAGGAATTGAGAGGAGCATATGTTATATTAACTTTTTTCTTGTTTAAATATTTGCTTATAATCTCACCATAATCCATCCATACGAGTCGCCATAAGATGGCACCACCGCTGTATATGCAACCACATCTACATAAGAATCCAAGGAAATATGCTTATCAACTAATTAATAATCAAAATTCCACATTGGAAATTAAGCATTATTATATATTCTTCTAATGGCAAGGGTTAGAAGGAAAAATTGTGCTTACAAGTGAAAACTTGCTTTAGTGTGTTGTATAACGGCGAGAACACAGCCTTGTGTGTAAAAATTCCAGCGGGACCAGCCTGTATATATATGAAGGTTGGGTTTAATTAGTTGTGATAAATTGGATAAATTGAGTGTCCAAGGTGAGCCTTTCATGTTTATATATTAGTTAGAAAAAAGAACAGGAAAAGAATAATGAAAAGGCTTACTTGAGTAACAAAGATACCATTGTCCTTGAGCTTAGGTTTGACAACATTCTCATAAAAGGGTTTTGTGTAGAGATGGCTAGAACCTGAATTTGATTCATATGGGTCAGGAAGATCCCCTTGGATCACATCAAACTTCTCTTCAGACATCTCTAGTTCATACCTGTATATGTAATAAAAAATATATATTCATACATAAAAGAAAAGATAGAAAGAGGAAATGTAACAACAATGAGAGATCTCATGAATTGTCAGCAAATTTTTTAATTGGTTGCCTACATATGAACTCGAGTGCAACTCTTCTTTCCAAGGAAATTTTCATAAATTGGAAGTGTATCTTGGGGTTTTTAATCAAAAAATTGAAGCTAAAAAGGGAGGGGGGGAGGGGGGAATAAAAAAGAGTCAGAAAAATTGAAGAATTAAATTACTCACTTTGCATCATTGTAAACAATTCGAAGCCTCTCGTCTTTGAAGGCCGCATGATTTGCTGTCATATACTCGCGGATCAAACCGGCAATGTTCTGTGGTCAAGCATATTAAACTCAGATCAACAATAGTATCATATATGTAAGAGGTGTTTTAAATAAAATATGCACCATCAGTTGATCAATGTGAACAACTTACCCTATCAATGTCACATATTATGACTTTCTCAATGTCTTTGTGCTTCAGTGCTTCTCTTGCAGCAGACCCTCCACCTCCTCCCATAATAAATACAGTTTTGGGTCTGCTAGTGTTCAATCATTACTTGGTTAGAAATGTAAACATTTATCCATATATGGGATTAAAAACCATCAAAAGATAGAAAGAAGTATATATCCATACTCATTATGTATTAACAGAGCAGGATGGACCAAGTTTTCATGGTAAATATATTCGTCCAATTCTGTGTTTTGCAAATGCCCATCAATCACGAGTGCCTACACATATAGACCATGTAAATAAATAAGTAATTTATCTATTTGCTGCAAGATAGATCATCAAATTAATTAGATTTCTATGTTTGGGGAAAAACTAGCATTCTAATTATTGTTTGTGCAATCAAGGGTATATTTACGAAGCTTAATTGAGAGAGAAGGATACTATATGTGTTAAACAGAAAATTAACTTCATATATATATGCACCAACCTGAATGTACAGAACCCATCTAAAAGAGCAGCAAACTAATAAAAAAGAAAAGATGAATGCATGTGATAAATAATCATAAATAATCCACATGCATGACTATGTGTTTGATGGTTAGATGCATGAAGATTATTCGTATCGTGTGTGGACTGTGGTGGAAGAACTTGATGATAACATAAATTGCATTCAAAATCTTTGCTATAAAAGAAAGATATAGGCTTTCAAGAACCAAGAAAATATACCTTTCCAAACCGTTTTGTAGATAGAACGGTTAGATTTTGGAACTCACTTGCCCCTTGAAAATCCACACTGAAATACCAAATTCACGATGAGATATCAAACTAAAACAAGATATGGGTAGCTTACACGGATGAATGCAAGAAATTAACAAAATTAAATTATATATACCTGTCTAAAGCCAAGCACCATTTGACTTGAGAATAAATTTCTTGTTCAAACCAATTATCACGCACATTGATGACCTCAGCCACTTGGTCATTATGCTGCTCACCACCTTCATCTTCATCTTCATCTTCTAGTAGAGGAACAGGAGCATCAAGATTCAATAAAAGATCTAACTCAAAATACTCCTCGTTAACATTTAGGAATGTTGGAAAAAAGAGAACGATGAGTGCACTGATCAGGAATGACCACATTGTTCTTGAAGGATATCTATGTTTTCAATCTCAAGATGCCAAAAACGATCAATGATTCTTCTCGCAAGTTTGAGGGTCACTCACTTCCTATGTCTTTATTTGTACTCAAGTCTCAGAATAAACAAGACTGAGTTAGCTTGCAATTGTGGTCCCACAAACATATCAGATTTTTTCATAGGCTGAATAAGTTGGGTGTGATTCGTGTGAACACAGTAAATGGTTTTGACTAAAAACTAAATTTACATAGGCACCTTAAAAAAAATATTATTTTTATCAAATGAATTAAATGATGTTTTAATTATATTTAATAAAAATTGTGTCTAATTCTCTTTCTAACTAGAATGAAGTTTTTTATATTCTTATCGTCCAGTTATTCAATTAATGATGACATAAGGATGTCTTCAATAATAAATACTACCTCTGTCTTGTTTCGTAGAAATCAAAAAATACAATCAATTTTCTTGATTATAATAAAATAGTTATGGGATTTTCTATGTTACTCATTTTTTTTTTTTACTCCACAATAAATGCATGTATAAATTAAGGATAAGAAGATAGTAAGGCTATAATTAATAAAAAAAAAATTAATGTGATCTTGAACTTTACAAACGACAGATAAATAAGAATAAAAATTCTCATAAAATCCGACAATTAAGAAGTAACAAAGGGAGTAACCCCTATTAAAAATATGTTATAGAGTTTTAAATGAATGTTTATATGTCATTAATTATATATGATTATAGAAATTCGTAGAAAGAATAAATAATTTATGTGTGTTTTTTCCCTTAAACATTTATAGGTGTTTATTGAGCCCACAGAAACCATTAATACTAGTCATTAAAAAAATGAATACTACATTTATTATAGACCTAAAAAATATTAAAATTAATCTATTTCACATTCAAGAGGGGAGAGAAAAAAATGAAAATAATAAATATCAAAGTTAATATAAATAAAAACGAGAAAAAAAGATGTAAGATAATTAAACCTTTAATACTACTCCCTCCGTTCTTTTTTATCTATCTTTTAAGATTATTATGTAGAAATCAAAAAATACAATAATTTTTCTTGATTTTAATAAAATAGTTATGGGAGTTTCTATTTTACCTATTTTTCTTTCCATTCTACAATAAATACATGTGTAAATTAATTAAAGATTAGAAGAGAAATAAAGATATAATTGATAAAAGAGTAATTAATGTGATCTTAAACTTTACAAATAATAAATAAATAGAAATAAAATTTTTCAAAAAATTTGACACTTAAAAAGAAGGAAGGAGGTATATTGAAAGAATCCCTTCACATTAAACCAATCAAGATTAAAACGCTTACAAAAGTCAAGAGGAGCAGAAAGGATGTCAGTGGTCAAAGGATCCACTCTTCATTTTTTTTTTTAGAGTTTTCGACAGTTACATAGCTACAAACCTTTCAAACCAAAATAATATTTCATAGAAAAGAAATAAATGTGTACGTTTCGTTGTCAATGAGTTCATTTATGATGTGTATTTTTTAAGACATGTTAATTCATTTTCATTTAATGCATTCTAAGTATTTAAATCATCGCATTAATGAAAATGTCCTCAAAATCAATATATTTATTTATTTTTTTCTTTTGTTGACCAAGAATATTGATTAAAGATTCGAAAACAACAATTCAACAAATAAGAATTTTTAAAAAGGATTTTCACATTAACCAAAATACTATTAGAGTTCTTTCAATAAAACTGGCAACGACGTACATCATCAATTCGAGAAAGTTTAACTCAGAATTTGATCTTGATAATTACTTCAATAGATCTTAATCAAAGTGTTGGTAATCCTTTTTACTCAAAGATTCATCTTTTCTGCATCAACAATGGCATATTCTCACCCTGAATCTGCTACTTCTCAAGAAACCAGTATTCCAGCTACCTTTGTTGCTAAAGAAATCCTTCAAGTTGAAGGCAAAAACTATGTTCCAGTACCCAGACTTGAGAAAGAAAGCTTGAAGATCTGGAACTCACAGGTATTGTTGCCTTATACTGCTAACAACCATTCTTATGCATTCTTAGGTCCTTTCAAACCAGACTTGAAACTAGAAAAACTAGACCAACTTTTACCAAGATCAGATGAAGAATGGCCTCTCGTACACCTTCCCAAAATAAGGACTGATTTTACCAAAGATCGCACCAAGATATTTAGAGCCACCCCTCCAGTTGATAGGGACAATTTTTTCAAATGGATGGACCGAGTGGAAAACGTATATGGTAACCACTGGAAAAAAGTAGGGATTTATGAGTTCATGCAACTCAGCAGACTTGACTTGACATCCCTTGATATCCCTCTTCTAATGGCTTCATTTATCTTCTGGAATCGAAGCACACATGCTTTCGATCTGCCTTGTGGACCAACTAGTCCAACCCTTCTCGATGTTGCAGCAATAACAGGATTACGACCAACCGGTGAAAGATATGCATTGGGGCTCATCAAAGATGAAATCAATGTGAAGACAATTGATGTTAACTTCAAATGTTCGACCTACAAAAGCTACATCAAAGCACATCAAGGAGAAACAGGTACTGATGTAACTGCAAACGAGCACATAGCCTTTCTATTATATTGGCTTTCATCGCATGTATTATGTACTCGATCTTTGCAAGTTACAAAAAATGTTTTCAATCTTGCCCAAGCTCTGCATGTTGGAAAAGATATCTGCCTAAGTAAACTCCTCCTTGCATCCCTCTTCAAAGCCATGGACGAAGCGGTCAACATCTTCAAAGCTCCTTATCTACTCAGAACTTTTGTTGGCCCTTTTTGGTTTATGCAGTTATGGCTAAATGCCATTTTCGAGAAGAAACTGAACTTGAAGGGAAAAGCAACCATGCAAAAAGTCGAAGGGGCTCGTTTGACCTATCTTACTCGAAAAAAGGAATGTACAATCAAAGCTTTTAGAGAATACATAAGCACATTCCTAAGTTTCGAGGAGTTTAGTGATGATTTGGCTCCTTTCCTGAGACCAAGTTTGATAGGGCCTAACTGGCTTAAGTTAAGATTTCCGTGTGAAACTCCAAGTCAGCAATATGAGTTAGAAAATATATGGTCAGCATTTCTTACTGGGGATATTATCTTCACTGGGACAATGGAAAAAGATATTCGATTTTATGCTTATCAGCCCCAACTATTTGCTCGACAATTTGGGCTTTCTCAGTTGTTACCTATACCTGTTTTTAAGCAGAGGCTAAAACCTGATCAGATCCTAAAGAAAAAGCTCATTCCTAATTTGATCAACACAGCAATATCAAAATGTCGACCTTCTTTTACTCCTGTCTCTTTCGAGAATAATTTTTATAGCATTCAAGCTTTTTTTGATTGGTGGAGCTCTTATTACTCTAAGAAGCCCATCACTGCTGATCAAATCTTCGACAAATTGACTGACTCTATCACCTTGCAGGAATCAGATCCCAAATCAGGTAAACTTTGACTTTGTATTGAGATCACTAAACCTCGTTCATGTTAGTTATGACCCAAGAAATTAACTTATACCAAACTATTCGAGAAGCTACCTTTATCTTGAAAGAAAAAGTCAAGAGAAATAAAAATAAAGAACAGATTATAAATAAAAATGGCTTGGCCCCTTTCAAAAGATATTGCCCAGATAAGATTCCACCTTTTCCCTTTGCTCATTTTGGTGTATCGAAATATTTAGATTACCTTAGCTGGGTTCGAAAACTTATTCCAGTTGGAATTCAATATCGAATTCAAAACCTTAAGCCAAAACACAAAGCCACTCTTTCTAAATGTTTTCTAAATGAATTTCTAAAACCTTATGATTAGTTTCATGCCTAACCTGAACATGTTACAAATGTAACTTAAGAGATACATGGTGAGAAAATTATCACTTATGATATTTCATGTCGATTTTTGATTTGTCAATAACATTTACTCTTCGATTTGCATAGTTGAACCACATTCTTTACCCAAAAGGAATGAAGATTGGGAGAGTGGTGAAGAGGGAGAGGATCAGCTTATTACCACCAAGGCTTCTCGAAAAAGAAAAGCTAGCTTAGCATCAAAAACAAGCAACACACCTTCGAAAAAGGTAACCTTTGATTTGATATTTTTATAATTTATTTATGATACATTTTTCTAACATGTAACTATATATTTCAGTCCTCTGTGAAAAATAAAGATAAAGAATCCCAAAAAGAGGCAAAAACTTCAAAGAAGGGAACCTTGAAGCCTATTACTCAAGAAAAGGTTTCGAATGAGAAAACGGTAAGTTAATTCGATTTTAATTTAATTTTTATTTTCCTTATCTTTTCTTATCACTAACTCATTGTATCCTCCATAGATCATTGATCCTGCCAAAGAAGCCTTGAAAGGTAAAGCTTTGGCCACAAAAGATCAATCACATAAGCAAATTCAAAACACTATGCCTAAGTTGATGGCATCAGCAATTGCCTCTGGCAGGGTCGAGGTATTACATTCAAAATATTACATGCATGTTTTAATTATTTTTTGATAAAAAAAAATCTTGTATGCCTATTAAATATTTTTCGATCAGGTCACAAAACAACTCAATCTTCAACCAGATGACTCAGACTCTAGCAGTGAAGGACTGAAGGTCGTTCTCGAGCAAAGCACTTCCAAGAAAAAGAAAGCCCAAGTACTCTTAACGTCATATTTATTAATTTACCTCTTTTAAAATTCTCTTAAAGTCTTTTGAAATTTCGAGAATCGTTGTTAGGTTGTTCCATTGTAAGTGTATCATATAGAGCCCGAGAACACATTGTTTAAAAGACAATTCGAAGAAGTATCTAGTCTAATGACCTGGGATAAATCTTGGTTACAATACTTGCAGGATTTACCTATTATGGAAATGTCTTCATCTCGAGAACCTATTCCCGAATTGGCTCTTACAGACATGGTAATTCTCGAATCACCATATTTTCTTTTCTTTTATAAATATTTGTGAACCAATGCACGTTTCTAACAAATTCGAATTTTCAGGAAACCACTGCTGCGAACATCACTCCTGAAGTGAGTTCCACCGTTGAAAAACTCGATCAAATCGATCCAGGTAAAAGGAAGTTCATTTCTTTCCTTATGTTGATGAAAGCCTATAATTATGCCAATCGACTAATTTATGGCCCTATGACATTAAACGATTAACCAGGGCAAGGTGCGCCTAAAGTGACTGAGCCTCCTACGACTCAAAATATTGGTAAAGGAGAGGAGGAAGAAGTACTAAGTGAAAGGGAGCCATCTCTTGACAAAACCACTCCTCCATCACCTAAACCAATCAGTTCAAATGACTCATTCGAGGAGGCTATGAAAATATCAAATGCTGAAGAAACCAAAGAAGAATCAGAAAGTTCAGATGAAGAAGCTGAAGCTGAAGATCAAAATCCTGAGGATGAGGAAGAGGAAAATAATGAAGTTCCAGAAACTATAAAATCTCCCATCCTCAAGGAAAATGAAAAAGAACTTCCTCCTGCTTCCGATGATGATAGCATTTTTGACGGAAGCAATTACGATGTTCTTGAGCAATGGACAAGTAGCCATTCTCAGTCGGTTCATATCTCTGAAACCAACGAGAATCAAGTTGGCCCTGTTGCTCAATATAACCAAACTTGGAGTGATTTCAAATCTTTGGCTTTTGACAATGATCTCACAACTAACCTATTCAAGCTAAACTACAAAGAAGAAGTTCGTGCAATGGTTGACAAAATAGAGAAGTCTTTTGATGACATCATGCCTGATGAAGATAGAAAATTGATGAATGACTTTATCACAATTTTCAATGTTGCTCATCCTCTCAAGAAAAAAAGCCGTCAATATGAAGAGGATTTAAAGAAAATCGAAGATGAGACTCAAGATGAAAGATCTAAGCTTGAATCTGAAAAGGCAAAGACCCAAGAAATGAAAGCATCCTATGCTAAGTTGAAAGCTTCGATCACAAAGTTTGAGAAAGATGAAAAAGACATTGAGAGTCAAATTAAAACACTCCAAGTGCAACTCAAGAACATACAAAATCAGAAGAAAGAGGCCATAAAAAAGAAAACATCGATTGTTCAAAAGCGTAAAGAATCTTTAACCATCGAAAACACTCTTTCAACTACACTAAAGGCGCAGCTGGATAAGAAGTTGGCTCTCGAGAAAGGAAAAGTTATGACTATAGCAGAACTCGAAGCACTTTCCAAAAAACACAACACATTGCGGCTCACACTTTAAATTCTATTTCTTGTTTCTATTTCAACACTTCAAACCATTTTTATTTTATAGTTTATTGAATGGGAATTTTAATTTTTGTAATAGTCATTATTCGAATATACTGTGTTGTTTTTGTAAGGACCTTCCCAATTTGATGATCATTTACCAAATGTTCTCGACTTTTTTACTATTGGCAAAATCACTTTCCACACCAAGTTTCCTAAACTGAAACTTTTCGACTTAACTTTTCTATTATAAAATCGAGAAATTGTTTCTTTCTATATACCAAATAATACTTTCCAAAGCAATCAATCTTTCTTCATCTAAGTTATTTAATTGATTTAAGTTCCAATAATCTTGAACTGGCCACTCTTCTTGTCTTTGAATTCGAATTGATCACAAATTTATCTTGATTTGGATGAATTTCGATATGCCCACAAAATCTAATTTGAAGTTTCATGTCAATTCCTTGGTTTTTATCCAATATGTTTCTTAATGAGACTTATCAAAATCTTATCTATTGCCTCAACATAACCATTTTCCTGGGTGTAATAAGGAGTAGTAGAAGTAAGAATCTTTAATATTTCAAGACTCAGCGCACCGAGTTACTCTTCGACCAATAAAAACAATGCCTTGATCAGTTGTAATAGTTTCAGGAATGCCAAACCTGTAAATAATAAGTTCTTCAATGAAATCAATAATATTACTTTTATCGACATTTTTTAAAAGAATAACGTCTACATAACTAAATAATTGTGAAAGAATATATGAGTTGAATTGACCTGCAGAAGTTGAAACTTTACAAAAATCTCTAATAATTAACTTAGTTGTGCTTACAACACACTCAAGAAGCACAAATCCGTTGTCTGCACCTCTAATTAAGTGTCGTGTCTGTGCTTAATTTTTCATAACGACAATTAGACGAGGGACTCAATTGAAAAAAAATAAAAATAAAAATTCAAGAACCCAATTAAAAAAAAATCAGGTACCTAATTGAAAATTTGGTAAAAGTATGGGGACCTGCATATCAATTTAACCTATCTTTTAAAGAATTTTATTTATCGAATAAAAAATGGAATGAATTTTATTTTTAAGATATTAAATTTATTTTTTTAATTAATGCTTAATTTTTATAAATTATTAGAAGAGTTATTAGAGATATAACATTATTTGAAAATTATTATGTATTAATGTGAAAATGAAAGGAGAAAATTAATCTAAGGCTATTGCTATATCCACTCCCTTTTTTGCTAAGTACACTCCCTTCCCTTTTTCAAAAATTCAATTACTTAAATAATCTTCCTCCTTCAAACCTTCTTCTCTCCCCCGCATACTCCCCTTTCCAACGCAACAAGACACTCCCTTTGTTCATAGTAACAACATATTCTCTTCTTTTTCATTACACTCCCTAATCTCTTTCCCTCCCTTCATCCCTTTGATATCTTACTCTGGTCTCCCTTTGTTCTTCCCTTGCTTAGTCTCCTGCTTTAGCGTTAAGGTTTTTCATCCTCCAAACTTTGAGTTGATGCAACAACATGCCTCTTTGAGTTGCTTAGATTAAAGGATCAATATCAATTATATATTTTCTCTACTTCAATTGCTTCACTATTGTACAATTTTTCCTTTATATGAGATTTTTTATGGTTCTAGTGTTCTGTTTGAATTTTTTTTAGATGTTTTTCTTAACATTCCAAAAAGTACTTTTCAGAATACAATTTTATTTTTTAACTTCCTGAAAGTACTTTCCAGAATACTATTTTGTGTTCTGGAAAGTACTTTCCAGAATACAATTTTATTTTTTAACATTCCAAAAAGTACTTCCCGAAACACAAAATAGTATTCCGGGAAGTACTTTCCGGAAGTTAAAAAATAAAATTGTGTTCCGGAAAGTACTTTCTGGAATGTTAAAAAATAAAATTGTATTCCAGAAAATACTTTCCAAAACACAAAATAGTATTCCGGAAAGTAATTTCTGGAATAATAATTTTGTATAAATGTTATGTGTATAAAGGGTATATAAGGAAAAACATAATAGAAAAAATTCAATGGAAGTGTACTTAGCAAAAAGGGGGAGTAGATATAGCAAAAGTCGTAATCTAAATATTGGATCAAACATCATCTCTATAGTTAAAATAAAAACACAAAATTTCTTAACCCTTTTAAATTTAGAGCATTAAAGTGAAAGTTAACAAAATTAAATTAGTTCCTCGTCTCATAATAAAATACTACCTCTTGTCTTTATTATAAGGTCAAAATTAAAAGTATGGTTTGGTCCTTTTTATAAGATCTAATCATAAATGTCTCATGCATTAATTTTTTTCACAAAAATGTCTTTCATTAAAATTAGTTTTAGAATGACGTGACAGTGAGAAAAACATAACATATTAATGCTTGCTAGTTTTGTTCGTATGGGTAGTTTTAGAAGAAAAAAATTGAGACAAATTTAATGCTTTAAACTAAATTAACTAAAATTTTTAATTCTAATGAATTAGTTAATTAGACTTTATAATAAAGATCGGAGATAGTAGTGTTTTACCTTTTTTTAACCACATCACACATATTTTCCACAAAAAGAAAAGCATGTGGCTGTAGTATAGTGGTAGGAATTCCACTGTTTTACTTTTTTTTATCCACATTACACATATTTTCCACAAAAAGTAAAGCATGTGGATGTAGTTTAGTGTTAAGAATCCGATGTTGTGGCTGTGGAGATCTGGGCTTGAATACTAGTAGCAACACTGATTCTCTTACTAATGGCTTATATATATATATATATATATATATATATATATATATATATATATATATATATATATATATGAGAGGAAGCTATCTTATATGTGAGTGAGAGGGTTAAATCTGAACCATATAACCATACATGGAGGGTCAAGATTTAATATCATGTAACTACTTAAAAAGTCATGTAACTTTTTAAAAAGCTCACATGACTTAGTGTGTTTTAATTTTGACCATTCAAATAAGATCTAGTGATCAATATTTATTCCTCTCGCTCTCATATAAGATAAGTCATCTCACTAGATATATTTCCTATATAATACAATTTTTTTAAGTCACCATATTATTAGCATGAAGTACTCACCGTCACGGACTAATCTCCGTCAAAGAACTGATTGACCACTTTTAGTAGGATATATGTTTCTAATTATATTTTTTTCACCCACAAAATTCAAACCCGAAACTAGCTTACTTCAAACTCTATGCCCAATTTCATTTAGACTAACAAGATGTTGGTATACAAAATATAAGTTTGAGACCATAATAATTAAATCAAAATTTGTCCTCACCTGTATTGGTCAATTGACTTAAATTTTATAAAAAAAGATATAAAGGCACATAAAATAATAGTAAATTTATTGATTTTGAGGATATTTTCATTAATGAGATTATTTAAATACTTAGAGAGCATTAAATGAAAATTAATTGAATTAAGATGTCTAAAAACTGCACATAAGTAAACCCATTGTTAATGAAACATACTCCTCATTTATTTCTTTATAGAAAATCCTCTCTCCGTTCCTTTTTAATTGTCGGATTTCTAACAAAAATTTGTTTCTATTTATTTGTCGTTTTCAAAGTCCAAGATAACATTAAATATGGAGAAAAAGAAATAGCACAGTATAATTAATTATAGAGAAAAAAATGTAACCAATAGAAAAACAAGTTGTTAAGGAGAGAGAGAAACCTAACCAATAAGAAAACAAGTGGTTAGGGAGAGAAAGAAACAACACAAGTATATTAATTGTGGAAAGAGAAAAGTGGAGTGGGAAAAGTGGATTTTATTGGTTGGAGTACAAAATCCTTAAATGGCTGTTATAAAAAAACAAAGGAGTATTACAGTATTTTGGTTTTAAAGGTTTAATTACAGCCATATTAGGGTCAAAAACATTTATTTAATAAATGAAAACTGGGTCCTTTGACTGTTGACCACATATTTGCTGTTCTTTACTGTTGTATGCGTTTCAATTTTTAATGATTTAATGTGAAGAGATTTAATTTTGCATCGTACAAATTATAGATTTGAGCTATATCACTATTTTTTAGGGTGAAACAAATACAAATTTTTTGCAAGTATTTTTTAAGTTTGAAATTTTTTCTACCTTAGACCGGGACACTAATTCCCTCTTCTTTGTATGTAAAAAAAAATGCTTAGATTTTGTTGTAAAAATTTTGAATTAATCTCATAATATATACCGATTGCGATCTTTTTAATGGAAAAGATAATAGTGAGGGATATTGGTTGTAATTTAAAACACTTTACAATTTATTTTTTTACACCCAACTTACATTTTTTTTCTCTTTTTTTTACTATATTATCTTTCATATTAATTGTTTTCCTTATTTTATTTTTTCTCTCCCTCTTGAATGTGATTTGTTTTTTAATATTTGTCAGGTCTACAATAAATACAATATTCATAGTTTCTATTAATCAACTTGATAAACACTTATAGACGTCCAAGGGTAAAAACACACATTAATTTTATATTCTTTCCATCAATATTTTTAATCATTTAATGACATAAATATTTATTTAAATTTCTATAACACATTTTTAATAGAGATTATTTATAATTAAAAACATCTTTATGTCATCATTTAATTGAATAACTTGATGATAAGAATATAAAAGACTTCATTAATGTTATATTGTAAAATTGTAATCAATAGCAAAAGGCTATGAATTTGAACTTAAATCGTGTTTTTCCTAATTAACATAGTAATTAAAATAGTAACACTTCCTTTTGAGATTTATTGCATGTTTGGACGAGCGTTGGTAGAATTGATTTTGAATTGAATTAATTTTGCAAAATTGATCTTAGTTAAAATTGATTTCGAAGTAATGTGATTTATGTTTATATATTTTTATTATAAAATTCAGTTAAAAGTAAAACTCATTATAAAATTTTAGATCCAACAGAAAAGCTACTCAAAATTACTTCAACTCAATCAATTCTAGATGCTGAAACAATTTTAAACTCTTCTCCAACATGAAATCATGTGAAAATTTATGCAAAGTTAATTTTAGACTCAAAATCAACTCTCTAATAAGAAACAAAACACATACTTAGATCAACTTATGAGTAACATGACGCATTCATGTTAGAAAGAGAAAGACACAACTTTTATTAAATATAATTAGTAAAGCATTTAACTCACTTGATGAAAATAATATTTTCTCTCTCTCTAACGTGTTTATATAAATTTAATTTTTAGTCAACTTCTTAATGACGAAAGAGAATTGGAACCCCATATTAACACCCAACTTGATCACCCTATGACCAAAATATGATCTGTTTGTGGACCCCCAACTACAAAAATTCAAGCCAATTGCAAGTTCTGTCTTCTCCATTTTGAGACTCGAGTATAAATACACACATAGAGAGTGAGTGAGCCTCACAATTGAGAGAAGAAGGATTGATCTTTGTTAGCATATATAGATTGTAAAAAGCATAGACACTGCTATAATGGTAACAATTTTTTGAGCTAAACCGTTTAGAAGATGAACCTTAATTACGGGGAAGAAGGGGGTGGACATAATGTGGCTGAGGTCAATATCCGTGAATGGTTTGAGCAACAAATAGATTCGCAAGTCAAATGGTGTTTGGCTTTAAACAGGTATATATAATATAATTTCATTTCTTGCATGCATTCGTCTAAGTTGGCCATTTCATATATCTAGATTTTGTGTGATATCTCATGAATTTGGTCTCTCAGTGTGGGGTTTCAAGGAGCAAGTGAGTTCCAAAATCTAACCGTTCTTTCTACAAAACGGTTTGGAATGGTATGTTTTGGGTTTCGTGATTTTGATGGGATATTTTGCAAATAGATAAATTAATTACTTATTTATTTACCCTGTATATTATGTGTAGGATCTCGTGATTGATGGGCATTTGCAAAACACAGAATTGGATGAATACATTTACCATGAAAGCTTGGTCCATCCTGCTCTGTTAATACCTAATGAGTATGATATATACTTCTATCTATCTTTTAAAAGTTCTTTTTTATCTTATATATGGATATAAATGTTTATATTTCTAACCAAGTAATGATTGAACACGAGCAGAACCAAAACTGTATTTATTATGGGAGAAGGTGGAGGATATGCCGCAAGAGAGGTACTGAAGCACAAAGACATTGAGAAATTGATAATATGTGACATTGATAGGGTAAGTTGTTCATATAGACTATAGAGACCGTGACATATCCCTTGTAAACTAATAATATATATATATATATATATATATATATATATATATATATATATATAGCTAAAATATGTTTTCTTGTCTTTCTAAAAAAATTTAAATTCAGTTTTAGTCTTTAAAAAAAATTTGTCTTATTTTTTCCTCTAATTTAAAAATATTTCATTTTTTTGCCTTAAAATAATTATAATTAACCTTTAATGATGGTTATAAACCGTCAAAAAATACACTTGGAGAATTAAAAGTGGAATATTTTTAAATTAAAGAAACGGAAATAGGACAAAAACATTTAGAGGATTAAAATCAAATTTAAAAAATTTCATAGGAATTAAAAATATATTTTATCCTGTATATTTTAATTAAAACTTCTCTTCCATACATTGTTGATCCGAGTTTAATATGCTTAAACACAGGGCATTGCCAATTTGATCCGCGAGCATATGGCGGCAAATCATGAGGCCTTCAGTGACATTAGGCTTCGAATTGTTTACAATGATGCAAAGTGAGTAATTTAATTCTTGCATTATCTGACCCTTCTCGATTCCTTTTTTTTTTTCATTTTTATTACATTTCCTCTTCCTATCTTCGTTTATGTCGTATGAATTAAAAAAACGAAGAGGGATTGAATATGAATTTCTTGAGAATTTGTTAGCATCGTTTGCTCTTAGAAAAAGCTTTATATTTATTTATTAAATACAGGTATGAACTAGAGAAGTCTGAAGAGAAGTTTGATGTGATCCTAGAGGATATTCCTGACCCATATGAATCAGATTCAGGTTCTAGCCATCTCTACACAAAATCCTTTTATGAGAATGTTGCCAAACTTAAGCTGAAGGACAATGGTATCTTTGTTACTCAAGTAAGCCTTTTCATTATTCTTTTCCTGTTCTTTTTTCTAACTAATATATAAACATGAAAGGGTCACCTTGGACACTCAATTTATCCAATTTATCACAACTAATTAAACCCAACATTCATACACAAAATCCTTTTTCCTGTCCTTTTTTAAAAATTATATATAAACATGCCGATAAAAAAAAAATTATATATAAACATGAATCTTTTTGCTATTTAACGATTAATATTTGATTGTGCATTAAACTTATCAGGCTTCGAACGAACCAATCAATCTTGACGGTGAGCAACTCAACAACAGGAATGGTGAAAGAATCATGGGCGAGTTAAGATATCTCGATGGACCTGCCATTGCAGCATCCACGGTTTTAAACAAGACCTTAGTGGGTTATATGTTTAATCTAATATATAACATGATTAAGGCATTCATGATGAAGAACTGTTAAACCGAATGTTCTTAAATATATTATGATGCTCTCTTGTAGTCTTGTGTTAAATATTATGAAAATCTCTCTTTGTCTGTCTCTCACACTTCATTGCAAGTCACAAAATCACCTCATGCAATTGTGAACTATTAGATATAGTATTAGTTAGCTGTGTTAGAATTACTATAAAAGGTGTATCCTCTACTCATTGTAACAACCTTTTTCATTATCAATACAAATCATATTTCAGTTTATAACATTTTTTCTCCTTTCTCACCTCTGGAACCATGAATTCTAACATGAACCAAATCATAACAGATAACTACACGAATAAGGTAAAACGTGATAATGGTTAGTTTTTTAGTTTTATTCATCTATTTTCTTTCAAAGAGCAATGTGATTACACATTTTTCATTTTTTTTGGTACGATATATTTCACAATAAATAACATACTCAACCGAAAAGAAGCGCTGCTCAATCGTATGAAACTAAAATGACTTGAAACCTTTTCAACGAATCACTTACGAGCTGTAATATAATACATGGTGCTGGTCCTGCTGGATATAAGACATCGAAGGTGGCATTAACAATAGAATGCCACATATCATTCCTACAATTTTCGTGTTGATGATCTTTGTCTCATTCAAAATTCTGAAATTAAAAAAAAAATTAAAAAATGAGAGTTGTATTTGTTATGAACGAGTTGCTGCACGAAATGCACCAAAAGATATGCGGAAATTAAACTTAATAGGGATCCGGAAAATAATTTGGTCCACGTTTGACAGAATACAAGGGTTACTGGTTATTTAGAAATAGTCAAAACTTCATTTCTTTGTATTCCTTCGTATAGTAACTTTTTTTGTAATATGCATTTTTCCAAAAAGATTTATACCATCATGAACATTTTAAAGTTGTGCAACTCAATTTGTGAAGATAACATATCGGTATGTCTCGCATACATACGAGGCTGTCATACAATTTTGTTAGTGAGGAGGGCTTGTTTTGTGCTCTTAAAATTACATACTTTCCAATAGATAGTATAATTAAGCAAATATAGGAAACAAAGACTCTGTTCTGAAAATTATATTTTTGGACATCACTCTCCAAGCCTAATATGAAATAACTAAGAGTTTAATGGTCATACACTAATAGTGTAAGAGTCAACAAACTTACCATACATGATGATTTGTTATTGGATGATAGTGTAGAATTATTTTATAATGTCGGTGCATAGTCATTTATCTCAATAACTAAACCTAATTAAGGATCGATGTAATATTGACGGAATATCTTGGGTTATCATGCTGCAAGGTATCTACTAATTTTGTCGATAACTAATCTTGACAGAGTATAAAATAAATATCGATCATGTTTTTTTTATAACCAAATAATTCATTGCAACAAAAGCAGCTAAACTTAAGCAGAAGATGTACCCAAGTTTGTAAAGTGTTATCACAGGCTGCCAACAGCTTGCCCGAGAACACAACCCCATCAACAAGCATGATTAAAGTTGCATGCTAAATTAATAAAAACTAGCACATCACTCACTCCAAAACAGAACAATAAAGAAATGCAAGGTAACAAAAGAAGATGTCCTTAATTCAATGTCACCTCTCCCAATTATGATTAGACCATTCCTTCCATTTCTTCAAAATCTGTAGTTGGTATGCAATCTATTATTTCACAAACAATTAAGGTGAGTGGCAGCACATATGTTGCTTCTGTGTTGGCCATTAAAAGAATTTGATGGGCAGTTAAGATGCCCAACCCTCCCATGAGAACGTTGAAGCCACCTATAATACATGGTCAATTTGTTTTTCAATATTTAGTGATCCGACATGCATGAAAATTTCCTTCCTTCCTAATGACAACACGACTATTTCTTGAATTATCTATTTTTTTTAGAGCATTTGGAGTCACTTTTTTATGATTTTCATCGCATTTTGTCCTCAAATAATAAAAATTAGAATTGAAAATGGTTATATGTTTTATTTTAAAAAAAAATTATTAGGATTTCTGTTGATTTAATTTGTCATATTTTTTATTTTTATTTTCAGGAGATAAAAGGATAATTATAACTCCAATGGATCAAGAAAGAATACCTCGAGCATTTAAGAGTCATGAGCTTGTCTTTCAAGGGAGTTGCTATTCTCACCCCTCACATGCTCTGAATTTTTTTTCCGAAAATACCCTTTCCACGGAACCATGATTCCGTGGCAAAATACACTATGGAATCATGATTCCGTTGTGTACCTGGAGGTGCAAAAAAAATACACAACGGAATCATGATTCCGTTGTGTATTTTACCAACGGAATCACGATTCCGTTTCGTATTTTGCCCACGAAATCACGATTCCGTTTCGTATTTTTTTGCACCCCCAGGTACACAACGGAATCATGATTCCATTGTACATTTTATACAACGGAATCATGATCAGTGAAAAGGGTATTTTTGGTATAAAAAAATAAGCACGTGGAGGTGTGAATAGCAATTTTGGAGGTGATAATAGCAATGCCCGTCTTTTAAATATGAGCTATATATTTGGCCCACATATAAAAGGATATGAAAAGAGAGGATGAAAGACATTTCCTCTCATTCTCAAATTTGGAGCTGCCATCTAGGTTATAGTGAAGTGTTAAGAACATAGTCTTTCTAACTCATTCTCTTCTATTAATTGAAATTTATTAAAAACTACAAAATCAAAAAAAGAGATTCATTAAATTTGATGTGGGATCCACAAAATTTTTGATTTTCAATAAATTTTAACCAATAAAATAAATGTGTTCAAAAAGTGTGTTTGGGAGTGTATTCCTAACATTTCTCCTAGGTTTAATTCCCCTCCCCCCTCCCCCAAGAGCTCTATGGGCATAAGGAAAACGATTAGGGTGAAAGCTCATGTCTTTTTAATTATTAATGAAATTCTTTTTTTCTTTTTTTTAATATTTGTTGTTTTTAGTTTTTCTATGTCTAAGAAAACCCCTTTTATTTGGGGTTAGGAGGAGGGTTTCTATATGTAACTCGTGGATCTTTGATTTGGAAACTTTTAATAAACTTGTATTTGTCCTATATTTGTGTTTGGTGATCTCTAATCTTTATGTTTCTTGAGAATTGGTGACTCTTAAGAATATCTTAGATCTATTTTGTGAATGAAAATTTACTTCATAGATGTGCTCTGAGACACAAACTCGGTAATCTTGTAAGCAAGGAATAGTCACTAGATGCTTGTTATTGTTAGGAACTAGAATTTCAACCCGTGCATAGCACGGGTTCGATTAAACTATATATTTTTTATATTTGTATTTAATATTTATATATAAAAAATATATACATTAAAAAAATTATTTTTAAAATATTTAGTAGGATATTAAATATAATTATATTAAAATGGAGGAAGATAATTAATTATTATATTTTTAATTTAACTGATCTTATCTTTAAAAATATTAAGGTTATTGAAATTTATTTAAAATTTAAATTTTAAATCATTACATGGGTTTATTTAAATTATTTATTTTTTATATTTGTATTTAATATTTTTAAAATATATGTATATAAATAAAATTATCATTTTTTAAAATATTTAATAACATATTAAATATAATTATATTAAGATTGAGGAAGATGATTATAGTAATGGTAGTAGTATAATAGTAGTACTTTTCAAAGTTATTTATTTATAAGTTAGTAAAAAAAGTGATTTATTTATAAGAATTATTATATAATTGAGACTTTATGTTTTAATTGAATTATTATTAGGATTATTTATCTATATAAGAATTATTATTTATATGTGATCCACATTTTTTAATATTATTACAATTTTACTCATTATATGTTATTAATTATTTTCTCACTTTTAGTGATTTCGGAAAGATAATGTTATTAATAATAAGAACTATACTATTATTGAATATTTTACAACTATTATAATAATAATTTTTAATAATAATAATAATAAATATTTTTCATAACGGTTAATTATGAGACATTGTGATTTTTTATTCTTATAAATTTAGATCTTAAAAAAAATAAACATCCATTATGTCTCATAAATATAAAGAATAATATTTATTATTATTATTATTATTATTATTATTATTATTATTATTATTATTATTATCTTATTTGTATATTATTTATATATTAAATTTAATTAGTGTTATAAATTATGTACTATTTAACATAATTTTGCCTATAAAATATCTGTGAGACTTTTGCATCAATTCAATTGTTATTTTTCAAAGTGTTATATATATATATATATATATATATATATATATATATATATATATATATATATATATATATATATATACGGAAAAAATAATTATGAAACACACTTAAGTGAACCTACTACTATTGTACTACTACTCTATATATTATCTATAATAAGGTCTTTTCATGTCATGTTAAAAAAAATATTATAAGTTGAAGATATTAAGTAAAATCAAATTAATTATTGATTTTTTTTTGTTGCTAAAAATGAGAAAGGATAAAAATGTATACATTATTTATTTATAATATATGGAGAGAGCAGAAGAAATAATGATAATAAAAAAAACACATAGATTAGTTGTTATGTGATGTTTGGTTCCCAATCTTCACTTCCCATGCTTTGTCAAATTCATTTAATGATGAACTTTCGTCTCTTATTTGTACAAAAGTGTAACTATTGCAAGCTAATTAAATAACACATATTGAGCGGCATTCTCGCTTTCTTAAACCGCAATAGCAAAATGAGAGAGAGAAAAATGTTAATTAAGCCCAAAAAAAATACTAAACAAATAAAAAGATAAAGAATGGTCATAAACCTACTAATTGATCCCTAAAAAGAGAATATTAATGAAGTAAAGCATTCAATCTCTCTGTATATATACCAAGGAAGTATGCAAAAAGAAAAGTTTGTGATTTTTACTAAATAGAAGTCAATATCAAAATAAAATAAATCTTATATGAAAAACAATAGGGACAATTAACCAAACAACTAAAATAATATTAAGATAACTTCAGCATAAGTTTTGATATCTTTATTATTATTATTTTTAACTTAATTATCTTGACTTCTGATTGTTTGCGTTTATATATAGATACTAATATACTCAATAATATTATGAAGAGGTTGTCATATATACTAATACTCAAGAATTGATTAGCAAAATGAAGCAAAAATAAAGAAACTACAAAGAGTGAGAGGTTATAGTTCAAGTGAAGTTTACATACAGATATTGATGATTGATTGATTGATTGATATTGATATTGATATAGATATAGATAGATTATAAGAATTATTGTTGATTTGTGTAACTATTTTTTTAATATTATTACATGTTACTTTTCATTTGTTACTTTTTTTTATCAAATTTAAAAGTCAACGTTAATAATAATAATAATAATAATAATAATAATAATAATAATAATAATAATAATAATAATAATAATAGTAATATTGCATACTTTACAACTATTTATATTTATTATATGTAATCAATATTTAGTACTTTATGGTCTAAATTTATAAGAATAAAAAATCACAATATAAAATATTATGAATTCTTTAAAATTTATCCACATATTTAAAAAATCTTTACCTATAATTATTATTTCTCATGAAATATATTTTAAAGTAACTAATTAATAAATATAATATAATATTCAAGAAAAATAAAAAATATATAATATTTAATGTTTTTATTATAATATTTATATATATGTAACTTATTTAAGATTTGAATAAAATGAAATAATAAATATTAAATATATTTTTTTTAAACTAATTAACGATAAGAAAAAACTTATATTATTATTATTATTATTATTATTATTATTATTATTATTATTATAGTATTTAAGATTTGAATAAAATTAAACTAAAAAATAACGTATACTAAATTATAAAATTCTAAATTTTAAATATCTATCATAGTATTTAAGATTTAAATAAAATTAAATTAAAAAACAAAGTATACTAAATTATAACATCTAAATTATATCACAAAAATTGTAAAAATATAAATTTATTTAAAATATTATCATAAAAATATTTTAGATATATGTATAAATTGTACTCTCATCTACCCTTCACACAACTAAATATTCTCTCAACAAATATTAATATAATAATTTTCTTTTCAATGTCTTCAATGAATAGTAAAATCACATCCTCCGTTGTATTATTTATAGATTTCAAATCTTAATGTTTATGCCTATTTAATTTCTCCTAAGGAATTAAGGTTGTTAATTAGGGATAAAAGTTTAGTTGCCTAAGAAACTAGAATTTAAATAAATTAGAAAATATGATAGACAAAGTAAGAAACCAAATTGAATTAAAAATCCAAATTAGAAATTCCAGGTGAAATAGGATGAATCCTAATCTAATCATTTTCCCTAATTGCATTAAACCAATCTTTCTTTGTGTTCTTGCGTTCCTCCATTTAGAAATATAAAACTCAAAAAAATAAATCTTTGTTGCTTTCTTTAAATTTCAATTCTTATTTTTCTTTAAACCATCAATCATAATTCATTTTTCTTGGTTCCTATTAAAATTGTATTTGGTAAATTGCAAATCACCCTTCAATCCATTAGAACAATACTCAACCTTACTATTTTAATTTATTACTTACAACAATTCAATACACTAGTTGAGATCCCATCAAGTTTTGGCGCCATTTTGGTGGATCAATTTATTGATTCCAATAGATTAAAGGTAATTCTTAATTAGGTCTCATCCAGTTTTTAATTTTCTTTCCTTTTCCTTTTTTGGATTTCTTTGCAATTTTTATTTATTTTAACTATTGGGTTAAACATCTTTTTGGTCCTTCTAAATATGGGTATGTTCACATTTAGTCTCTCCTTTAAAAAATGTCAATTGTTGGTTCTCCATGTCTGAAAATATCACAACTGGAGTTAACAGTGATGCAATTTGTGACGGTTTAAGACCACCACAAAATACGGATTATGGATTCACTATTTAAGATAGCTTTTTACAACCAAAAAATGTCCCTCGTCCTGCTTGCTAAAACCCACCCACTATGATGATTCAAAACAATTTATTTGATAATATTGATGATTCATAACACAAAATAAAAAGAGTATACAATGGCTCCTTGGCATTACAAACTCAACAAAGATTTGAGCATCAATAATAATCAAAATAAAAGTGTACTAGCAATAACATACATGCACACTCCCTTACTAGCCATCCTACATACCACAAATCTATAGACCAAATGTCTCAAAAGGGTCATCCTCGATGGAATAAAAGACCCTAATCGAATCCCTCCCAAGGCATGGTCCTCCCTGAAGACGACTCTACATCAAAGAAGAAATTGAGGGTTCTCGTGGCATGTAAAACGATGCTTACCACATGTCATCAATCAATAGCCATAACTCCATTGTCACATCGATCATCATCGAAATGACAAATATCCATGCTAGGATGCAGGTGATTTGTAATATCGCTAGTGTATTTCTCCTTCTATGAGTTCTAGTCTACTTTCCATGCCCCACCATGACCAATAGCGGACTCCACAAACTTAAAGCAAAAGGTCTCGATATGATGATGTCTCGACATCTACTCTTGTGAACGTAATGCCATGATCATGACAATCATACACACTACAAATAAAATACAAAGGTAAGATTACTAATATACATACATGCATACATATATATATATATATATATATATATATATATATATGATGAGGGATCCACTTACTCCAAGAGTAAGTATAAGAGACTTACTCTTCATCCTCACCATCCATTTTCTTGGAATCTAATGGTTGTAATGACAAACTAATCTTAATCATTAGATTTCAAGAAAATGAATGGTGAGGATGAAGAGTAAGTCTCTTATACTTACTCTTGGAATAAGTGAATCCCTCCTTATATATATATATATATATATATATATATATATATATATATATATAGAGAGAGAGAGAGAGAGAGAGAGAGAGAGAGGGGGGGGGGGGGAGGGGGGAGAGAGAGAGAGGGGGGTCAAATTACACTGGTGTAACTTTGATAAACTATTACACCATTCAATAACTTTCAATTGGATAATGTTTTCTTAAAACTCACTGTTGGATTGAAAGCTTTTTTCACATAGATCATGTATACAAAATTTCATATTAATCCAAAAAAAATTGCTACCTCATTCATATAGATTAAAGACATAATATAAAATTTTCAAAATATACTAAAATATGGATCATTTGATTACCTTCTTATTATTGTTCAATTTTGACAAAATTTGACACAGACAATCTTGGTAAATGTAGATATAATTCAACGGTTTGATCGATAAAAATCACATTCTATATCAAGTTATTGAGGTGTAACAGTTGTTTAAGTTACACCGGTGTAATTTGATCCTTCTTCATATATATATAAAGTAATTAATCGAAATATCAAATAAATCCATCATTTACAATAGTTATACATCACACGCAAGGTGTCTCACCTTCAACAAATATCATGATATAGAAAGACATGCAAAACATTATACATGTTCACAACTAAGAAGACATACTTTTATTTCCAAGTAAATACTTAAAATTGTTCATGTGAATTGAATAACACTAGAAAGATCCTACCAAGCAACCTCTAAAAACAAATTTAAAAAAAATAAAAAAATAAAAATAATAAGGTCCTACCAAGCGACCTCAACAATTATTATGACAAGAGTCCTACCAAGCAACCCCTATAAATGTCATGACAGAGGTTCTACCAAGCAACCCCTATAAATGTCATGACTGAGGTTATACCAGGCAACCTCAACAATTATCATCACAAAAGTCCTACCAAGTAACCCCTATAAATATCATGATAGAGGTCCCACCAAGCAACATCTATAAAAAGACATAAAGTCCTACCAAGCAACCTCAACAATTATCATGATAGAGATCATACCAAGCAACCTCTATAAAAAAACATGAGGTCCTACCAAGTAGGGGTGGAAATAGGCCAGGCAGTCCGTCGAGGGCCTACGGCTTGGCCTAGCTTGTTTATTAAGAAGGTCAGGCTTAGGCTTTTTAAAAAGTCTTTTTAATTAAAAAGGTCAAGCTTCAGGCTTTAAAAAAAGCCTATGAAGCCTAACATGCTGACCTGTTATATAATAATATATAATAATTTATATATAATATTATATATATTTATATATATATATATATATTACATTAATATAATATATATAATATTTATATTTAATATTAGTCTTTAGAAAATATTGAATATTTTATGTGATAAATAAGGCCCGTTGGCCTATTTAAGCTCGTTGGCCTAGCTAGGCCTATAGGCTTATTGGCCTGTTTATAGGAACTTTTATAGAATAGGCCACATAAACAGGCTTTCAGGCCAGGCCATGCCAGGCTTTTAAACAAGCTAGCCTAAGGCTTAAAAAAAGATTTGTAACAGGTAAATAGGTCAAGACCAGGCTTAGTAATTATGATGTAGGTCAGGCTCAGGTCGCCAAAGCCTAGCCTGACCTGTTTCCACCCCTACTACCAAGCAACCTTAGCAATTACAAAGACTATGTAGTAATTAAATTAATTTCAATTGAGACTTTTTAAAATCTTTGTACTGTCTCAAATTTAATCACACTTATTTCTACTTTATTAATTCCTTGTAATTAAATATTTTATAGAAAATAATTTAATCAAAAGAATAATCTTAATTCGTTTCTCTAATATGCTTAAACTTTAAATTTTCAAAAACTTATCAAACAGATTTATTTCATTATAGAAATATTATGATAATCTTCTTGACTTGTTTTAAGTCTACCCAAATATTATGACTTTCATTATATAAAAATGTGTTGTTTGGATGGAATAAAAATAAAAGTAAAAAATAAATAAAATTCTTTCTACTGGTTTAAATGAGTGAAAAAGTAAGTGCGAATAAATAAATTATAGGAAAAACAATTATATACTAATTAAATATTTTAATTTTTTTACTCTAGTATTTTCTATTAACATAAAATTATTTATTATTTTAAAAAAATATGTCATAAAAAATTGTTTAATTATTTAAGAAGTTAAAACAAAAAAACAAAAAAAAAACAAAGAAAGAGATCATTTGCCTCATGTTTCATGTCATTTTGGAGGGAAAGTGTTATCTAGTGACCTTTCTATTTGTTGTCTCAAACAAATAGGTCAAATTTTGATATTTTTATTTCATCTTCCTTTCTATTTTCAAGTCCTTCATTTCTAGGCAAATAAACAAAGGGGATGATTTGTATTTTTCTTCATTTCAATGCCTCTTCTATTATTTTTCTTCAAAAAAAAACACAATTCATATATTTATATTGGCTTAAATATGTTTTAGGTCCCTAATAAATTAGTGAATTTTGTTTTGGGTCCCTAATAAATTTTTTCTTTGAGTCGAGTTCCTAATAAAACAAAAAAATTGTTTTGGGTCCTTGTTATTTTGTCTTGGTCCTTTTAATATATCTATTTTTTCATTTGAGTCCCTTAAATATGTAGATAATTTGTTATTAGTCCCTATCAAATATTTTCAAAGGGACTAATACAAAATGAACAAAAAAATTATAAGGACTCAAATGAAAAAATAGACATATTAGAAGGACTAAGACAAAATAACAATGACCCAAAACAAATTTTTTGTTTTATTATTAGGGACTTCACGCAAAGAAAATTTTTATTAGGGACCAAAAACTAAATTCGCTAATTTATCAAGGACCTAAAATATATTTAAGTCATTTATATTTCTGCGTTGGCAGTACATATGCATGATCCTCAACAGTTTTGGAAAAAGTGCATAGATCTTAGCCATTCTTTTGATTTTAATTATAAAGGAGGGAAAAGCTTCCATGAAAGGTGAGATTAGTATGCACAGGGTGTAGTTCTTTTTCAAACACTAGAACATTCATTTTCAGAGAGAACATGCCAAGGAAAAGTTTTTAGAAATAGCATTCTTGGAGGAATTCATAGGAGTGGCAGAATCAAGATTTTCCTTGTCATGTTTACTTTCAGGGAATTGTTTCTTCTTCGTCCTCGTCATCGGACACCTAAACCAATTTGTTTAACAGTAAACTAATCATCAATTGACAAATCTATGTAAAAAAATTAAAATAAAACCATTAGAAGAAAAGGAAAATTGATGCAATTCAGTCACTTTTGCACTATCGTTGGAGTCGTCAAAAGATCCAGGATTCTCCGTCAAACCCTCGTCCTACAAAACATTCAGAGACCTAGAATCAAAGTCAAATCTTAATTGTTCAGTGTCAAATGAACACATGTACATTTAATTTTTGAAACAAGAAAAAACTTAAGTTCTTGCAAGTCCGCAGGAATTGCAAAAAACCTTTTCCAAGTATATTGATTCTTAGCTTTTCTGGAAAGCACCTGTCAAATCATCGTTCGATTCATTAGAATGATACATAATCTTACTATTTTAATTTATTACTCACAACAATTCAATACACCAGTTAAGGTCCCATCAATTTTTCGGCATCATTGTTGGGACCAATTTATTAATTCTAGTAAATCAAAGGTAATTTTTAATTAGTTCACATTAGGATTTTTTATTCGCATTCTTTTTATTTTTCTTTCCTTTTCTTTTTTGGATTTCTTTCCATTTTTTATTTATTTTAATTATTGGGTTAAACACCTTTTTGGTCCTTATAAATATAAGTATGTTTGCATTAATTTTAGTCCCTCCTTTAAAAAAAGTCAACTTTTGTTCCTCTATTTTTGAAAATTTGTCACAATAGACCTTTATAACTAACTTCGTTAGGTGGAGTTAATGGTAATGTAGTTTGTGGTAGTTAACGACCACGACAAAATATAGATTATAGATTCACAATTTATGCATGGCAATTTTTTACCGCAAAAAAATGCCCCCCACCCCCTACTTGCTAAATCCGACCCTACTATGATGATTCAAAGCAATTTATTTGATAATATTTATTATTCATAGCACAAAATAAATAAAGTATATGATGGCTCTTTGGCATTACAAACCCAAAAAAGGATTTGAACATCAATAATAATCAAAATAAAAGTGTATTGAAAATGACACATGTGCACATTCTCTAACTAGCCATCCTACATATCCTAAATCTACATACCAGATGCCTTGGAAGGGTCCTCTTCAATGGAATCAAAGACCCTGACCAGGGCCCTCCTAAGGCATGGTCCTCCATGTAGACAACTTTATGCTGAAGAAGAAATTGAGGGTTCTCGTGGTGTGTAAAATGGTTATCGCCACATCTTGGTCAATCAATAGCCACAACTCCATTGTCAAACTGACTGTCATGAAGGGATAGATATTGATAATTGTTGTGCATACCTATAATTTCATTCCAAATTCACAACAATTATCTCACTTTCTTCTTATTTATAGCTATGTTTGGTTCCTTTTAGTTAGGATTTCTTAGTATTAGGAGTAATTAGTTAGATTGTTTACTTTTTAGGAAATTTATTAGTTTTTATGTGTTTTTACATAGATTTAGTACACCTAGAAGAGGAGTTGAAGATTTGAAGTTGAAGATTGCTCGCTCAGTGAGTGGAGGCTGCCACTTAGCGAGGAAAGTCTTCCAGAGGATAACATGTGGCAACTTGAAGGCTAAGCGTGAACTTCTGTTTGCTTAATGAGTCTACATTTGTATAAGCCACATCAGCAGTGGTTTGGCCGCTTAGCGAGCAAACCATTATGTGAAGAAAATAATTAATTTGGAATTCGCTTAGTGAGTTGTTCTGCTCGCTAAGCGAGAGTGCCTTTATGCAGAAAAGACAAAGCAAGGATTCTATATGTATTTAAAGGCATTCATCGTTGGAAACAAGGGGGGCATCGTTTTAGGGTTTTGTGTTGCGTCTCCAGCCCTCACCTACTCCTTCCTCTTCATTTTTCCTTCATTTTCTCTTCTCCATTTTTGTATTTTCTTAGCTTTTTTATGTCTCTCATGACAATGAGAGGCTAGTTTACCCATTGTTGGGGGTTTAGTGTACTAAGCATACTCTGATGTAATCATGTTTACTATCTATACGCTGTTATTTTTGTGTTATTGTTTCTTTTCTACTTGTATTGTCTTGTTTATGGCTTGATCACCCATATGCATGTTTTTATAGTGTGAATGTCATTGGAAGATGCTTTTATCACTAAGAACTGAAGAAAACTTCTAATGAACTCATATCTAGGGATAGAATGTTGTTTGTTAGCCTTGTTTTTAGCACTTGCTATGATCCAAATTACTTGGCTTGACTTACTAAGGGATTAGGAGTTGAGTTAAGTGATTTAGGCTCTTCCACATAAGGAATCATGGTTATAGTATGTTAGTGGGTTAAGGTGACACTAGATTTAATTTTGAATAGAGAAATATCTTTAAAATTACTAAGAGTAGTCAGCTTAGTAAAGTCAACCCCCCAACATCTATAAAAATCTGCATTAAAACTTCTTTTGCATATAAATTGTTTGATATTTTGTCTTTTAGAATTCTATTCTGTTTTAGTTGTTTACTTTAGAACTTAGCCTTTATTTTCTGCATTATTATCTTAAAAACAAAAACAAACATTCCTTTGCCTAGAGATTGAATTTACATGAATAGCCTAGTACAAACAAGTTTACGTGGAGATGACTTTGTACTCAAATATCGAAAATACTACACCGGTTGGTACGCTTACCAACGATGTAACAGATATCCCAATTAGGACGTAAGTGATTGTAAGATCTCTGGTGTATTTCTCCTTCTACGGGTTCTAGTCTACTCTCCATGCCCCGCCTTGATCAATGGTAGGCTCCACAAACTCAAAGCGAAAGGTCCTATTGTGATGATGTCTCAGCATATGCTCTTGTGAACATAATGTCACAATCATGAAAATCACACTCATACAAACAAAATACAAGGGTCAGATTACTAAAAATATATATAATTATGCATATAAAGTAATTAATCGAAATATTAAATCGATCCAGCTTTTACAACAATTCTACATCACATGCATGGCGTCTCACCTTCAACAGATATCACGATAATAAGATAGACATGCAAATCAAAGGTTCATTTTAAACAATACAGAGTTTCATTCTCTAAGGTTCTCGTGTTCCATTTTAAATGGACAACATAAATTGTAAAGATTATGTAGAAATTAAATTAATTTCACTTGAGACTTTTTGAAATCTGTGCTATCTCAAGTCTAATCACACTTATTCCTAATTTATGCCTTGTAATTAAATATTTTAAACAAATAATTTAATCAGGAGAATAATCGTAATTCTTTCTTCTAATCTCCTTAAACTTTAAAATTTCAAAAACTCATCAAACAAAGTTATTTTATCCGAGAAATTTTCTGATATGCTTTTGGACTTGTTTTAAGTCTACCCAAATTTTTCCAGAATTTTTCGAAGTCATTTTATATGAAATCCCATTTTTGCCCATGTATTTGAGTAAATAGGTAAATCACTTAATAATTCACCAAGAATTAACAAATTACATATATTCTAAGAATGATAAAAATAAAAGTGAAAAAACAGATAAATTTTTCTATACTTGTTTGGATGAGTGAAAAAGTGAGTGCAAATAAATAAATTATATGAAAAACATTTATATACTAATTAAAATAATAATGATAATAATAATTAATAATAATTAATTTTTTAATTTTTTACTCTATTATTTTTTCTTAACATAAAATTATTTATTATTTTTAAAAAAACTATGTTATAAAAAATTATTTAATTTTTTAAGTAACTAAGACAAAAAAGAAACATAGAGAGAGATCATTTCCATCATGTTTCATCTCAATTTCTACAGAAAGTGTTACATGGTGAGTCTCATAGAAATAAACTTTTCTCCTTTTTATATTTCTAGTCTCAAACAAATAGCTGAAATTTGATATTTTTATCTCATCTTCCTTTCTATTTTCTCCTCCATTTTTATGCAAACAAGCAAACAAAGGGGAAGTGTGAGATTGGGAGGAAGAGACACGTGATTTTATTCTTTAATTATTTTTAATGTTTCATATAATATTTTTATATAACATTAAAAAATATGAAAAATTAATAACAATTTTATATTAAGAAAAAATTATGATAAAAGGTTTGAATTTTTATGGTTAAATTAAATTTATTATTATTTTATATATGATTTATTTATTTATTTTTGTTCTTTTGTAATCATTCAAACAAGTAAAAAAATCCTTTTCAACTTCTTTCTAATATATTAATTACTCATTTAAATAATACATTTTTCCACCTTATATATATATATATATATATATATATATATATATATATATATATATATATATATATATATATATATTCAATTTCTTATCCTCTTCTTTCTTTTTTATTTCTTTCCTAGTAGCATTCTTCCTTCAAAGAGTGTTGAAACATGATCTTTGTGCAAGACCATCCAATATAAATCCCTAAAACGTAATTTGATACCGTTTGAGGGTCACCAAGCGAGGTCAACGTCATAAAGTTTATTTTCTTAAATTATACAATTTTAATAAATCTGTGTCTTTTCGAAACGTCAACAAAATGGAACTCAGTTTTATTTAAAAGGAATAATAAAAAAATAAAAATAAAAAGAACAGGATAACAAACTTACTAAAACTATCAAATTATTAAAAGTGTCATTTAGTCATAATCAAGCATTTGCGGCATGGGGCGTGGATTATTATAGTCGAATTACTGTAATCAGGTCCAACCAATGATGTAGTGCATGTTTGATTTTTCATTGAAAGGCTTCAAAGCGACTGTTGAATCAAAAGTTCTGAATTTTTACTTCTCACAAAACATGTATTAGAATGTATGTCCGTTCATCTTAACGTTAAACCAAGTACACTTATAGATATCAATAAGTTGCATTATTATTATAAAATAGCTTTCAGAGTTGGCCTCCTTTCCAACCTATTTGCTGGAAATGCAAGGAACAAAGGGAAAGAAAGGCAAAAGTAGATTCCCACTGCACATGTTATGTACTAGACAATGTTTAATTTGTCTTGGCTTGGGTAGGGACCAAACCCCATTTTTATATCTGATTTAAAAATAGCCCTTGATGACAACCTCAAACGTAGCATGCATATGCATTTTTGACACAGTTCCCGAAACCTCCGCTCCCTTCCCCCTTTTTTTTATTTTTATTTTCTGTGTTAAAAATATAGGTTAATCATTAATATATAGTGTTATGTCACTCAAGATGTGTTAGCATCATATAATCATTCTCCCTCGTTTGTTTGTTCAAGAAACGACTAAATTTTTAGTGTTACTATGATCATTAGTCTTTTGTACACGTAATGGTGCAAAAAGTCATTAGTCCATAATAATGAATCAATATGTGGTGGTAAGAATTCCACACCTCTTCTCAACCTTTGAAAGAAAATAATAATTATTGCATATGAAAGCCTTACAATTATATTTTATCATTTGTATGTATGACAAGATATGAGATGCTTAATATTCGATTTCTCAAATGTAAGGCCAAGAAAGGCCCTGAGGGGATGGACACATGATGGTCTAACAATTATAGTTTGATCCGAGTAAATTGATTGTGAATATGGAGTACGGACAGAGGGATCAATTTTGTAGATAAGGAAAAGGTACTATCCTTCAATGTGCAAAATCTAAACCAGAAACAGGCCATTTTCAGCAATCACTCATGTGGGCCTATTACTGAGATCAGGAAATTAGGCTGCCCCTCACTGGGTCCACAACAAAGACATCTGCTCAATCAGGGAGAGAGAAAATCCAAGCCAGAGAATTATCAACTACAAGGTTTGTCATTGAGGACATTTATTGCATAAGTAGAATAAAAAGGAGAGACACCAACAAGGATTATTGGTTTAATTGGTAAAAATCAGACTCATTGATATGTAAATATATCAGTAAACGTTCTTTAATTTTTAAGGCATGTCCTGACTGTGATAAATCTTAAGATCCTAACTCACCTAAACATCACATATAAAAGAAAGGTTTAATTACAATTTTTATCCCCAACAAATTAATTTGACATATTTTACCCTCAACTTTTTTAAAAAGTTACAAATTTGACCCCTAACTTTTTCATTTTTAACAAATTTTACCTCTAACTTTTTACTTTTTGGTGAATTTTACATCTATTTTTTATGATTATGTCAGCATGTCACGTCATCAAAACTATGGATGGTAAAATTTGTAACTTTTTTAAAAAGTTGGAGGTAAAATGTGCCAAATTAATTTGTTGGGGGTAAAATCTGCCAAAAATTAAAAAAATTGGGGGTAAAAATTGTAATTAAGCCTAAAAGAAATAATAAAAAGGAGAAATACTATTTAATTTTACACAATTTTTATGATAATTTATATACACTTTTTAAATTATATATATACCTATCTAAAGCCAGGCACCATTTGACTTGAGAATAAATTTCTTGTTCAAACCAATTATCACGGACATTGATGACCTCAGCCACTTGGTCATTATTCTGCTCACCACCTTCATCTTCATCTTCTTGTACATGAGTATTAAGGTTCATGTAGTCCTCTAAAAAATCTAACTCAAAATACTCCTCGTTAACTTTTAGGAATGTTGGAAAAAAGAGAATGATGAGCGCACTGATCAGGAATGACCACATTGGTCTTGTAGGATCTATATATGCTTTTTTCACTCTCAATATATATATGCTAACAAGGATCAATGATTTTTCTCGCAAGTGTGAGGGTCACTCACTTCCTATGTCTGTATTTATACTCAAGACTGAGTTAGCTTGCAATTGTTTTTAATTTTTATAGTTGTGGTGCCACAAACATATCAGATTTTGTTTAAGTTGAGTGTGAACACAGTAAGTGGTTTTGACTAAAAATTAAATTTACATAGGCACGTTAGAGAAAAAAAAATTATTTTTATCAAATGAGTTAAATGATGTGTTAATTATATTTAATAAAAATTGTGTCTAATTCTCTTTCTAACATGACTATATCACCTTACTCATAAGAACATCTAAGTCTCAATAAAAATTATTACTATTTTTAGTAGGCTAGGACAAACAGGATCAAATGATCGTAGGCTTTTGCTAGGATTACAATTTTACCATATAAATAGAATGAAGTTTTTTATCTTCTTATCGTCAACTTCTTCAATTAAATGATGACATAAGGATGTTTTCAATAACAAATAATCCCTATTAAAAATATGTTATAGAGTTTTATATAAATGTTTATATGTCATTAATTATATGACTATAAAAATTCGTAAAAGAATATAAAATTTATGTGCGTTTTTTCGCTTACACATTTATAGGTGTTTCTTGAGCCCACAGAAACCATGAATACTAGTCATAAAAAAATGAATACTGCATTTACTATAGAACTGGAAAATATTAAAATTAATCCTTTTCACATTCAAGAGGGGAGAAGAAAAAAAAAAGGAAAAAAGATTAAAATAATAAATATCAAAGTTAATATAACAAAAAACGAGAAAAAATTATGTAAGATAATTAAAGCTTTAATATATTGAAAGAATCCCTTCACATTAAACCAATCAAGTTTAAAACGCGCTTACAAAAGTCAAGAACAGCAAGGATGGGACAGGATGTCAGTGGTCAAAGGATCCACAAAAGAGTTTTCGACCCTTACATAGCTATAAACCTTCCAAATCAAAACAATATTCCCTCTAGAATTAAATATAAATAAAAAATATACATTTAGATTCAAATATAAGTAAAAAATAACATGTACTAAAATATAAACAAATTTTAACTACTTTGATCTTATTTAATAATATCATTCCAAAAATATCATTCAATTAATTATGACTCTAGTTTCAATTACTTATTTTTATTTTTGATATGAGTTTGAATAAAGAACACTTAAAAAAAGTTTATTTTTTAAACATGAATTAGTAAAATTAAATGATATTAACCAACTTTTTAAATAAATGTAAAGTTAGTTATTTTTACTTATATTTAGGTTAATGGGATTATTTCATAGAAAAGAAATAAATCTATACCTACGTTTCATTAACAATGAGTTTATTTATGATGTGTATTTTTTAAGACATTTTAATTCATTTTCCTTTAATGCACTCTAAGTATTTAAATCATTGCATTAATGAAAATGTCCTCAAAATAAATAAATTTATTATTATTTTGTGTTCCTTATATATATATATATATATATATATATATATATATATATATATAACATTTTGTGGATAAGTTTACTATAATTGAGTTCAAATGATCATCAACATTCACGATAGAAATAGACAACAAGAGCTAAAAGTATGGATGGAAAATAAGTTTAGAAACCTTGATCAGTCAATGTAAAGTTTAATGACAAAAAAAGAAATCCTAAAAAATTTAAGGACAAAAAAGATAGTAAATCCTTTTTTTTTTTTTTTTTTTATCAATTCTTTAGTCAATTATTATGTTCAAACGTGTGATGACTCAAAATATACATTTAGACAATTGATTTTACATATATAATATGTACTTACTGTATGTTAACAGAAAATAAACTTCCTAACTAATTAACTGAAGTGCTGTCAAAAAAAAAAAACTAATTAACTGAAGTTAAATAACATGTGTAAATGCATGAATATGTGCTAGGTAGTTAATAGCATGAAGAATACATAGGGCTGCATTTATCTTGTGAGGCTCCTACAAGCTTAGTGATGGATATCCACCATTCATGCTTAGGGATTTTAAATTGCAGTTTGCAACTTTAATTGCATTGTGACCACAATTGAAAGTCTTGTTTGGATACATACAAAGGTTGAAACACAACATGACTTTGAGCCTTGGTATTGACGCGTAGGGTTCAGTAATTGCATTCCCAAGTGCATCTAGGAACGTGTTCTCAGAGGAAGATTGGGTTTTTTTTTTTTATCATATTGGTGTAGTTTTTAAAACTACCAAAGTAGTGTAGTTTTTTTTTAAAGAAAAAGAAAAATATTCGATGATCACGACTTTTGTTTAGTATTTTATGTACCGTTTGATACCTTGGCAAACTACGTGGGAATAAACTTAGATTTCAATTATCAATCAAGTAGTCTAAGGATCGATCTATCTATATATGCCTACCTAAATGTACAGAGCCTATCTATGAGAGCAACAAAATAACAAAAAAAAAAAAAATGCATGCATGCAATAACACATACATGGCTATGTATGTCAGAAAGTTAGGTGCATTATTAGTATCAGGCATGGACTGTGGTGGAAGAAAACATAGATTGTATTCAAATCATGAAGTGATAAGAATATTGTTGAAGCAAAACCATTTATGATATTAATGTTTTAACGACAACAAACTTTTAAGAAACAAATTTTTTGTCCGTTAGACTTTTGTTACTAATGGTTTGCCTTGAAGTGCTTTCAAAAAAATAGAACTTATCAAGAAGCATGGAGAAAAGGTGTGAAGCATTAGCCTACAGCCTTGGTTTCTCAAATCTGAAGCATGTCCTGTAACACCCCTAGTTACTATTATAAATATTGTTATTTTATTTTTGAAATTATGAAATTAATTAAAGTTATTTTCCAACATCCTGTCCAAACCATGAATAATTTTTTTTTTTTCATTTTGTTTTAAAATGTCATTACTTGAAGCTCAAAACGAAACTCGTTCATAATGCATTAATCATAAAATCGTTCGTTAACGAGATACCTTTCTTAATGAAACAACTTAATTTATAAAATACTCGATTTTCAATAAACCAAAAAAATGCAATAAAATTTTATTTGAACATCCTTAATAATTCCATCATTAAGCAATTATACTTTACAAATATAAGCACACGCTCACATCCTTGAAATTGAGTGCATAACATATCTAAGTCACATATAAGAGAATGATACATCATAAAATAAAGACATAGTCTACCCTCTTTTATACAAGTAAAGGACTGAGACTCAGAGCAGTGACTCAATAAAATTCAACCCTTATCTACCCACTTAACCCATGAGACATCCTCAGGGAATCTTCGGTTTCCTTGACCAGATCCATCTGCCACAAAAATCATTCATCTCCATCTGAAAAATAAGGTGTATGGAGTGAGCCCCTCGCTTCTTCTAAAGCCACAAACAAACGACATTATGGTCACACACAAAACTCTAACCACATCGGTGTGGTTATCTCACGAGTCTCACACGTAACCCTAAACGTCTCTTCAACTAATTCCTTAACTCGTCACATTTTGGGCCCACTGCCACTGGAACTTCCAGAACTTAGTGGACTTACACATTTTAAGCTGGATGACTATTGGGAGTACACCCATCGTCACGGTACAATGACGGGGCTTTCACCAACATGAAAATGTCTCGCGTTTAGTCGAGGTTGCCAAGTCGTCTATGTGACCCATAGTCACAACTCGGTGCCTTACCCCTAAGGTCGATCACGCCTGCAATCATTTTCCAGGTACCACTCTGTGGTCATCAAATCTCAGAGGACTGACTCCTCAACGACTCTCCCCACCGGGATCGTCCTTTATAGGTCTGTGTGAGATTCCTCTGCCAATGGTACTTGATGGTGGTTAGTCAACAATATGAGCTCGAGGCCACACCTTCAACTCCATGACATGTCATTCGAAGATCAACATCTTCACCACCCCAAGTGGTCATTCCATACTAACCCCATCTACGAGACACATCGTCCCCCTTCAGACACAACGTCCCCTTACATTTGGAAATCCCCACATGACTCGCTTTCACAGCTCACTTGTATTTCCTTGGAATGCGTGTCATCTCTACGTGCAACACCACAAACATAACACATTATTTACCCACGATCGTCGTGCATCAAGAGAAATGAAGAGCGCTTTCTCTCCCTCTCAAAATCGCACTAACCACAACTACTCAAGCAACACATCACAATCCACACAGCAAGTGCCTCAAGCACTCTCACACACTTCATGAGCCCAGTTCAGGAATCATCCCTCGTCTTCTTAAGTCTTATGTAATTCCTTGTCCTCTCAAGTTTTCTGCTAAATTTTGGTTCCATAGTCCATATCCTCCAAAGCAAAGGTCTTAGTGGTTCATTCTAAATTCAATCTCAAGAGCATTCTCCAATGTGCAAAGGTCCTATATTTACTAAGTCCATTTCATTAGGAGGTTTCGCACTCTTGTTAAGTATTTATTCACCGTTTGTTACAGTGAACATTTAATTAAACACTATAACTAAGTTCTAGTTACCACAAATGCACTTGTGTTTTGAGTCCATTTGTCCCACCTCAAGGATTCCATGATCCTTAATCATCCACATAGTACCAAATTAATACACAAGCACACACACAATCAAGTTTTTCAGCACACAAATTTGTCCGAGGATCACAATTCCTCTCGGTCTCCAATTCAGTCAATAATAATACAAATAAGGACAATTAAAATGGCAAATAATTCATAGATAATCCAATAATGCATAATAAAGTACAGGGGTCTCCCTCTGGGGTAGAACCACTCAGCCATAATCTATAAAAAATCAATAATTCATTCAAAACAATTAATTTAAACCAAATTTCCATTATTCGCAAGTGTTGAATTCTATAACTCAATAATTATTTGGTATATCATTATAACTCATATGACAGTACAAGATTTTATAGTAACACTCCTCATCAAACATAGAACTGTGAATAAATTCAGGTCCTTAAATATCACTCTAAAAATAGGGTTTTTAATTTAATTATTATTGTGAGTTGATTTCAGGGCAGCAGGGTCAGGAATTTATCAAAACTATTATATTCATCTAAAATTCATGATAATTTACAGGGACAGTAAAAAATGTCTAATTTACCACCTATAATTTTTTCAGAATTTATTTCTCAATAAAAATACCATTTTTATAATTATTTCTCTCTGTTGGCAGAAAACAGAGTTATCACTAATAATTCACAAATAACTATTAAATCACCTTATAAAAATTTTATAAAATTTAAAACACTATAAAATGTTATTTATGAATCATATAATTTTATTGATTTTTATTTCTCACTACAACTATTTTTCCCTATTTAAAAACGCTGCTGGCCAGATTTCAGGAATTTCGGAAAATAAATAATTTTAAATATTTCCAAGGTTCATAAAATTTCAAGAAAAATAAAATATTCTCCCTATAAGTTTTTTTAGCACATTTATGGTTCCATTTTTCCGAAATGTTACACCAAAATGTTTTAAAAGAATCAAACAGTGGTTAGGCTAGATCTAACAGACTTTGAAAATAAATAAACTAAAAATAGCTAAAGTTCCCAGAAAAATCCGAAAAATTCACCATTAGTTCCAGAGACATGGATTTACTAAGAAATGGTCTCATCTCATCAATAAAGTACACGAAAATATTAAAACAAAAACCAACACAGCTGCAGCCACACAAAGGAAAATGAACAAAACCAAGATTAGAGAGTAGAATTGTGATAGATGGCACAACATGTCATATACAGCACATATACACGGAGAAAACTCCATGAACAAGAAAATGGCTAGAGTAGAACAAGAGAACTCCTCCATACCTTAAGCTTTGAGCACAAATGATGAAGAAAATAGATGCTTTAGGCACTTGGAACCTAAGACTCAAACAAGATCCAAGCTAGCAACCCAAAAACTCTTCTCCCTCTCCTCTCAAACTCCACGGAACACACAGCACAAAATGAGCTCTCTTTCCCTTTGTTATGTGTTTTTTATTAGATTTAAAGTGTGCATAAGGTAGTATGGTCTAGGAATTAAGGAGGGTGCCATTAGCCAATGGTTTTTAGAAGCCTTTGACATCAATTGATGGCCTTGATGGGAGGGTGGAGTGGCCGGCCAGCTTAGAGGGAGTTTTTAGCAAAATAACTTTTGAATTCTTAGCTTTAAATGGTTAAAGTAGGATTAAGTAAAAATGGTAAATTTGCTTTTACTAAAAATGGTTAATTTCTAGCTAAGTAACATAGATTATTGTGCTAATTACCTAGAATATTGTGTAATTTAAATTAATCTCACACAGTGTTAATTTACAGTGTGAATTTATCCTGTGAAATTTTACACAGTGCAAAGTTAGATTTCAATTAAATTCAAATTTTAGTAAAACTTGTCACATAAAATAACATTCATATAATTAAATTTTTTCTTAATCAATTGAATTAAATTTCACTTGGGAATAATTATCTTAGGGAAACATGTAATTAAATTATCTCTACACAGTATAAATTTACAAAGTGCAATCTTGCACAATATAATTAAATTTTAGTTTAATTAGGATTTTTATCAAAATTTGCCACATAAAATAATACAAAGTTTTTAGATCTTTCTTAATCTACTAGATTAAATTTTCAATTGTAATTAATCTCAATATCTATTTAGCTATCACAATATACACTGACACAATAACTATGATATCCTTAGTTGCAAATTTTTAGGGTGCTACATGTCCAACTTCAGAAGTAAGAAACTAGAAACAGAAGGGCAATCATGAGTTCTATGTCAAAGTGCAAATATCAAAAGTTGTATATGACTAAAAGCATGATTCTAGAGGTAGTTTAAGTCAAGGGGTAGACATCAAAAGCTATACATGACTTAAGGATCATCAGAAGATGCAATGATGAAGTCAACAAGTGAAGACAGACGTGTCTACACAGTCAAGAAGCACACACCAGGAGCTGTAAAGTCTATGCCATGTAGTAGTGTACTGATGCACTGTCTTGATGAAGGTCTCTTGATCCAATGGATCAATTCTAAAGAAAAGAGAGAGTTAAGTCCTACATTAGCAAGGCAACCATGAAGAAGAAAAGTAGTCTTTCACAATCTGCAACGGTCAAAAGAAGATCAACACCATTCTACAGAAGACTTACTTTTCTGAAGAAGTAGTAAGCCTCATGACTAAGCTGGAAAAAGGAGAAGTCATGAGTTATGAGCAAACAACAGGCACCAACAGATATAATTTGAAATTCAAGTTGTGTGCAAGTTGTTCCAGCTAAGGAAGGAGGATGTGTGATGGAGATAACTCACAACGGATCTCCTTGGCCTCCAAGCCTTTCAAGACAAGGAGTAACGGATCTCCTTGACCTCCAAGACAAGGTGCAACGGTCATCTTCAAGAAAGTCTAAGAAGTGCAGCTAGAGATCTTTGCTAGAAAGGAAAACTGTATAGAGAAGACATAGGTTATTAGCTTCTGATACTAGACTTTCTTAGCCCAGACTCTCTTGATTTGTAGAGCGAAATCTATCTAGCTATGGAGAGTCTGTAAACATCTTCCCAGGGGGAGCTTACTGATGAGTTTTCCCTATGAGATGCATTAGATACCTGTCCAAATAGAACCCGTTTAGGATAGGGAACCTCATAAGAGTAATAAAGGGATTACTGCTTCTAAAGGTTGAGAGTGACCGCAACGTGTTGTTGTGTTGGTCAAGTAGCAGTTGCTACTGTGGCTTCAAAGCCTGGAGAGGCTTTTTGAAAAAATACTTGGGTAGATAGCCTGCAGAGGCTTAGAGAATACTAGGGTGAAGCCTGGAGAGACTTTTCGAAAGAATACGTAGGGGGAGCATGCAAAGGCTTAGAGAATACTGAGGTGTAGGAGCCTGTGGAAGCTCCAGTAAAGAAAAAATACCACGATTGGTGCTTTGTTAGTGGAAATCCTACAGATGTGGGGACTGGACGTAGCTCAAGTTGGGTGAACCAATATAATTCATGTGTGTGCTTTATCCTTTCTTACTGCTTTTGATTTGTGCATTTTTGAATCATTACCTTAAGCAACCCTGTTCTTAAATGATTATATCTTTGATATAACTTCTTTTAGGTTGGCTCAAATTGTTTTACATGTCCAGAAGCAAACACCTACCCATTGCTTTGTATTGACAAAAACATATTCTACCTACCCTGAATATGACATTTTTAAGAGTAGCTTCTGAAGTAGTATACGAAAGTATCTTTGTATGATTCTTATTGAATAATCATTTTATACAAATTACTCTCAAAGGATAATGTTTGCTCTCAACAAAGCTTCTTGAAGTTGATACTCTGATATATCTTTAGAACTTTAAAAGATGAGTGTTTTTTTTTGCAGAAAAAGCCATAGTCGATTAAGTGTGTCACTATTCAACCCCTCTGTCTAATGACCTTTTGATTCACTTCAAATACAACTAAGAAAGCATATATGATAACAGCAAAGTTTCTTGGCAAATAAAGATAGAATGTAACCACTACTACACAATTAGGATTTTACAACAAGATTTTAAATCGGTTATTTTATAACCAATCTAAAAAAATACACAGAGACATTTTTGTAATTATAACAAAAGTTTTTACATTAGTGGTGTTTATAAACAATGTAAAAAATTTTACATCGATTATAAATTGAACTGGTGTAAAATGTTATTTTGACATCAATTGTAAACAAAACTGATGTAAAACCTTTTGTTTTTTGTATCTAAAATGTTTAACTTGAGAACTGACAGAGAAGCGTAGGCGCATTAAAGGACCTTGCAAGCGTTGTCACGATTCATAGAGCTCAGAGGTCAAGGTTTCTCCCTTCTTAAAAGTCCGCTCTTTCGCCTCCCTTCTCTTTGGTTACATGAGACAACAAGAAAAAGGATCTCACAAAGCCCAACCTCGCCATGGACCGAATCAAAGAATTCAAAAGATCGTCCTCATCCATGCCCTCAAATTCCTTCTTGTACGATTTTTTTTTTCATTTTTTGTTTTACTAATTTGATTTGCGTATGTTTGACAATGTAAGAGGGCAAGAGGCACAAGAGATGAGGTTAACGGCTAATAACAATATGGATTTGATTTGCGTTTTTTTCACAACATCAAAGAAGAAGATGCACAAATCCATCTAATTAAGACCACTAGGGACATACTTGGTCCGTAACGCGAGGATGCATCATTCAGATTGGCACTATACGCGTCTTAGAAACTTTCCTTTCATTTCATCCTTCTTCTTAAGTACGCCAACCACCTCTAGTTCAATGGTATCAACACCTCTACCACCCTCGCAGAATTCAAGGTCCACCTCTACCAATTGGTATATGAATCCTATTATTTGTATTATGTACCAATTGGCTTTGGCAATTATATATGAGTTAGACTATCACTCGTAATCACTTAATAATATTCTTTGCTATAAAAGAAAGATATAGATTGTAGTTTTTAGCATTGATACATGTTGTCACAAATTTCACACCAAGACTTAAACATACCTTTCCAAATTGTTTCATAGAAAAGAATAGTTAGATTTTGGAACTCACTTGTCCTTTGAAACTCCACACTATGAGAGCAAATTCAAGATGAGTATCAAACAAAATCTATAAAAGAAATGGGCAACTTTGACAGATGTATGCAAGGAATGAAGTTATATTATATATACCTATTTAAGCCAAGCACCATTTGACTTCAAAATCAATCTCTTGTTCAAACCAATCATGAACATTGATCGTAACCACTTAGTCATTATGTCCCCATTAGGTTCATCTTCTTGTACTTGAACGTTAAGGTTCATCTAATCTTCTAAAAGATCAAGTTCAAAATACTTTGCATCAACATTTATGGTTTGTTTGGTTGGAGGAAAGAAAAATAAGGAAGGAGAGAAAAGTTTAGAATTTAAATTGAAGAGAAATTGGAAGGAAGAAGAGAAATTTTAAATTTTTATTTCGAGAAGTTAACTTTTCTTCCCTTTTCCTTCTACTTTCTCTCCATTCAAACAAAAGAAAATACATTGTTGTTTCCTTTCCTTTTTTCTTTTCTTTTTTTTCTTTTCTTCCAACCCAACATACCATTAGGAATGTTGAGAAATGGAGAAATATGAGTGCTCTCAGGAACGACTATATTATTCTTGGATGTCCATGCGTTTTCCACTCTCTCCATGCCAACAACAATCAATGCTTCTTCTTGCAAGTGAGAGGCTCACTCACTCCCTATGTTTGTATTTATACTCACTCACAATGGGCAACACTGAGCTTGCAATTGTTTTGTTAGGGTTCCAGAAACAGATCATATTTTGTCATATGTTGAGCATGTTTGGTTTGAACAATATTACGATTCTTAGGCTCAGTAAGTAGTTGACTAAAAAATAAATTTACATTGGCACCTTAGTGATAGAAAAATATTATTTTTATCAAGTGAATTAAATGATGTATTAATTATATATATTTAATAAAAATTGATTTTTTTTCTCTTTCTTATTTTAAATAAATATTTATATGTCATTAATTATATGATTAAAAAATTGATTATGTTCATTTATTTGACTTTTATAGGTGTTTATTAAATCGATAGAAACTATGAATACTTCATTTATTATGGACCTAATAAATATTAAAAAAAATCGCATTCAAGAGGGAGAGAGAAAAAAATGAAAGAAGGAAAATAATAAATATGGTAGATAATATAACAAAAAGGAGAAAATTTTTGTAAGATGGGTGTCAAAATTAAATTGTAAATTTTTTATTAGACAATGTAGAAACTAGAAAGAGGATAATTTTCATTTAATGTGCATTTTCACATATGTAAATTTACTAGTTAATTTTTTTTATTAAACTTTACTAGAAGAGGATATACTCATACATCAATGTAGAAAGTAGAAAGAGAAAAAAAAAATCAAATTTAACATTTTGTATATGCCTTTGCCGCCAAGATATTTCAAGAAACTTTTGGAGGCATGGGACGTGATATACTTAAACATCAATAAAATCAAGGCAAAAAATAAAAGGAGATTAATCTTGTTGATACATGAATGAAGAAAAAGAAAATATTCAAGTTTGAGTTGTTGTATGCCTACGACAGCAAGGAATTCAGCGGAATTTTGGAGGTATCGACGTTACATTTTGAGCCAATTTTTTTTAATGCGGGTGCATTGATAATTAATGGCCATCAATTTTTTTTCTTTTTTTTATAATTATTAAGGGCAATTTACGGAAAAAAAAATTAGTTCTTAAATGAGATTTTTGAATTTAAATGATGTTAACTAATTTTCTTAATTCCTATGTAAGTTAGTTATATTTAGTTATAATTATATTTTTGTTCAAAATATATTATTGATGAGAGATATTAAAGGAATTACACAAGAATTAAGCAAATTTAACTAACTAACACATGAATTAAGAAAATTAGTTAACATTCATGGTCATTAATTATCAATGCACCCACCCGCATTAAAATTTTTGACTCAAAACGTAACGCCGGTGCCTCCAAAATTTTGCCGAAGTCCTTGTTGTCGTAGGCATACAACAACTCAAACTTGGAATCTTTTCTTCATTAACGTTCCAGCATGATTAATCTCCTCCTTTTTTTTGCCTTCATTTCATTGACGTTTAAGTATCTATGTCCAGTGCCTTCAAAATTTTGCTGAAATATCTTGACGGCAGAGGCATATACAAAATGTTAAATTTGATTTTTTTTTTTCTCTTTCTAGTTTCTACATTGACGTATGAGTATATCCTCTTCTAGTAAAGTTTAGTAAAAAAAAATTATCTAGTAAATTTTCATATGTGAAAATGCACATTAAATGAAAATTATCCTCAAGGGAATCCCCCTCTTTTTTGCACATTAAATTTACATATGTGAAAATGCACATTAAATGAAAGTTTCCAAAAGCACAAAAATGGCTCTACAAGCTCTATCAAGTGGAGAATGCTTCTCCCAATCACACAAAAAGGCAAAGAAAGAAAAGAAGAACCCCCTATTACCTCTTGTAGAACTCAAAATTTGCAAGAAGTGGAGAAAAGGGAGAAGCTTTGTGATCCTCTAGGCCTCCTCAAGCTAGAATCCAAGGTAGAAAGGCCAAAAGGTTCAAGCTTGGTGCTTGAATATGGGGGAAATAAAGTGAAAATGGGTGGGGGAAACTCAAGAGCTCTCAAAACCCTTCCAAGAACAAGAGAGAAATGAGGCAACTCTCTCTCTCTTACCCTCCAAATTCGGCGCTTGCAATGAGGGGGATAGAAGAGTGTGCTCCTTTTGTTTTTAGGGTTCCCTTGTGTGTGTTAGGTCATGGGCCTTGGGCCCAATTAGCCTAGGTCCAATTGGTGGATGTTTAGTACCTTAATTATGCCTTAACCACTTGTTATTTTATTTATTAATCAATGCCTAAGCTTCTAGGATTCAAGACAACACACACAATCTAATTTTATGGCTTTTTATTGACTTTTCAAGTTATTTACAAAATTGTCATTAATGAGTTGACCAAGAGTTAGAATTTACCTTTCCGTGTTGACTTTGACTAGTTTGAGTCTATCTTTGACTTTAGGAGTTAAATACCTACTTAATCATTATTTTTTTTTTACTGAAAAATACTTATACCATTTCATTAAAAATCAATTGCTCAATATACGGAATAACATGATTAAAAGTATAAAAGACTAAGAAAAAATGGAGCCACCCTAGCTAACTCATGAACATCACCATTAGCTTGTCTATCAATGAAACCTATAATAAAGGTTGGATTGTGGGCCACCATGATCCTGCAATCTTCTGTTGTATTTTTTGAGTTTTGGAGAGTATTACAAAAGGCAAAGTCCCACATTGCCTAGGATAGCTTTGCCTCACTAGTTTATATATCCTTTTGTGTTTATAACTTCCAAAGAGGCTAGTAAGAGGTGGAAGCCTCGCGCGCATGAGTTTGGGCCTCATGGGCCTTTCGTAGTGCAAATCCGTCGATTTGCCCCCCCCTGCGCGTGCGAGAATGGGCTCTGTACTGTTTTTACACTGTGATTTAATAAAATTATTTATTTTCGGTTTAAGTTTATTTAAATTTAAAGCTTATCCGAAAATCATGTTTTTCATGTTACCGTTTTATTGAGTTATGTGGTTACAGAAAATAAGGTATTTTATTTTGTGACCGTTTTCTGATCCGTTTATGAACGTTTTAATATGTACGATCGTATCTGTTTTTTACCGTTTTATCTGTACGATCGTATCAGTTTATGACCGTTTTAAATTTACGATCGTATCTGTTTTTTACCGTTTGAAGATATTATCGTATATTTGGTTTAACGTTCATTTTTATTAACGTTCTTTTTTATTAACGTTTTAATTTTTACGCTTTTAAATACCCATTCGTGCTACACGTTTGGGGAGTACCGAAATTACACCCTCTTCGTCTTTTCTTCCTCTTCTGTTCCTGGGTTAAACTTTTCCTTGCCAGTTCTGTGCCTCAGTGCATTCTGAGAAATTCATGTTGTATCCTGGGGGGCTTGCGCGGTGATCCGCGGATAAGTCCTTTAGGGCAGTGCTCTTGCACGCCTCAGGGAGTGTGTTTCGTCTAAAAGTGGCTACAATCTAAAGGACTTATGGCTGATAAAAACAAATCCGTAGCCGCTGACACGTCCCAACCTTCCTCTCCAGCCAACAACAATGTTGGTTCGATCCCCGCCAACTATGCAAAACCATTGCCGGACGTCTCAAAGATTGAAGTGTTCGCTGGACAAAACTTCCGCCGGTGGCAGGAGCGTGTCTCCACTTTGTTAGACATGCATGGAGTCGTTTTTGCTCTCACCACTCCGAAACCAGAGTCCACTGCGACTGCTAAACAGATTGATGACTGGACTCAGGCCAATAAGGTATGTCGTCACACTTTGCTCAGTGCCCTATCTAACGATTTGTTCGATGTCTATTGTTCCTACAAGGAGGCCAAAGAGATATGGGATTCTATTCTCCTGAAGTACACTGCCGAAGATGTTGTCAGACAGAGGTTCATCATTGGCAACTACTACCGCTGGGAAATGATCGAAGGCAAGGACATCAAGGTTCAGATAAATGAATACCACAAGCTGATTGAAGATCTCAAAGCAGAAAACATCAACCTTCCAGATGAGTTTGTATCTGATTTGCTGATTGAAAAATTGCCTGCATCGTGGACTGACTACAAGCAACAGTTGAAGCACAAGCACAAGCAAATGTCACTATCAGAGCTGATCACGCATATCATTATTGAAGACACCAACAGGAAGGAGTGTGCTGCAGCAAGGGCAAAAGCATTATCTGCCAAGGCAAACGTGGTACAGGACAAACCAAATAAGAAAAGGTACGAGCAGAAACCTGATCACAAAAATAAATTTAAAAATAATATCTCACATTCTTCTAACCCAACCTTCAAGAAGAAGGGAAACTGTTTTGTTTGTGGAAAGCCAGGACACTATGCACCTCAGTGCAGGTTTCGCATAATGAGAAACGACAACCCTCCTAAGCCTAGGGTCAACCTGGCTGAAGGGGATGATGTTATAGCTGCGGTTGTTTCTCAAGTGAATATGGTGACCGATGTGAGTAAATGGGTGGTAGATTCTAGGGCTACCCGACATATCTGTGCAAACAGAAATGCGTTTACCTCTTACAATATTGTGGGGGATGAAGAAGAACATGTGTATCTTGGTGATTCTAGGACCACTCCGGTTCTAGGAAAAGGAAAAGTTCTTCTGAAGCTCACATCTGGGAAGACTCTGGCTTTGACTGATGTGCTACATGTGCCCTCTATTAGAGTCAATTTAGTTTCTGTAGCACTTTTGGGAAAGGTTGGGGTGAAAGTGTCCTTTGAATCAGACAAAATTGTTATGACAAAGAACAATGTGTTTGTGGGTAAAGGGTATTGTGATCAGGGACTCTTTGTACTCAATGTTTCTGAAGTTATGAATAAAACTGCATCTACTTCTGCTTATATGGTTGATTCTTATGATATGTGGCATGCTAGATTAGGACATGTGAATTCCTCGTATGTTATAAAATTGCAACGACTAGGCCTAATCAACATGCATGATAAACAAAGTAGAAAATGCGACATATGTGTTGAATCCAAATTAACAAAGAAAACATGCTCTGTTGTGCAACGTGAAACTGAACCTCTTAGCTTAATTCATTCTGATCTTGCTGATTTGAAACAAACTATGACTAGAGGAGGTAAAAGTTATTTTATAACCTTTATAGATGATTTCTCTAGATATACTAAAGTTTATTTGATTAGACATAAAGATGAAGCGTTTAACATGTTTTTGTCTTATAAAGCTGAAGTGGAAAATCAGTTAAATAGAAAAATTAAAAGAATAAGATCCGATAGGGGTGGTGAGTACACTTTGTTTAATGACTTTTGTGAAAAGGAAGGTATAATCCACGAGGTAACCCCACCATATTCACCTGAGTCAAATGGAGTAGCTGAGAGGAAAAATAGAACCCTTAAGGAGATGATGAATGCTCTGCTTATTAGTTCCTCTGCACCTGATAACCTTTGGGGAGAAGCCCTTTTGACGGCTTGTTTCTTGCAAAATAGGGTTCCACATAAGAAAACAGGGAAAACACCTTATGAGTTATGGAAAGGATATACACCAAACCTGAAATACTTGAGAGTGTGGGGGTGCTTAGCTAAAGTGATGTTACCAGATCCTAAGAAAAGGAAAATAGGACCTAAGACTTCTGATTGCATGTTTATTGGTTATGCGGAACATAGTGTTGCCTATAGGTTTCTTGTCCTCAAGAGTAATGTGCTTGATTGCAATACCATAGTAGAGACTAAGAATGCTGAATTCTTTGAGGACTCTTTTCCCTTGAGGTCTACCTATGATTCTGAACAACCTGTAGAAATTTCTAGTGAAACTATGATTGAGGATTTGAGGAGGAGTAAGAGACAAAGGAAAGAGACATCGTTTGGAGATGATTTCTACACATATCTTGTTGAGGATGACCCGTTGAGTTTTTCAGAAGCTGTTACTTCTTCTGATGCTAACCTTTGGAAACAAGCTATTAAGACTGAGATTGATTCTATTGTGAAAAATCATACTTGGACTCTAGTAGATTTACCACAAGGAGCGAAGCCTATTGGATGCAAGTGGATCTTTAAGAAAAAGTATAATCCTGATGGATCAATAGATAAGTATAAGGCTAGATTGGTAGCTAAAGGGTTCACTCAAAAGGAAAACATAGATTTCTTTGATACCTTTGCGCCTGTTACCAGGATTTCCTCTATTAGAGTTTTGATAGCCTTAGCGGCAATTCATAAGTTAGTCATTCACCAAATGGATGTGAAGACAGCCTTCTTGAATGGTGATATAGAGGAAGAGATTTATATGACTCAACCTGAAGGGTGTGTGGTTCATGGTCATGAAAACAAAGTGTGCAAACTTTTGAAATCCCTATACGGTTTAAAACAGGCACCAAAACAATGGCATGAAAAGTTTAATGAGACTTTACTTGATTATGGCTTTTTTGCTAGTGATGCTGATAGATGCGTGTATACAAAATCTGAGAATGGTGATTGTGTCATTATATGCCTGTATGTGGATGACATGCTGATTTTTGGTACATGCAATGATATAGTTTTGAGAACTAAATCCTTTTTGGCATCTAAATTTGATATGAAAGACATGGGTGAAGCAAGTGTAATTTTGGGAGTTAAAATCATAAGGAAGGGAGATAGTATATTACTATCCCAAGGACATTATGTTGAGAAACTTCTAAGGAAGTTTGGATATTATGACTCTAAGTCAGTGAGTACCCCTTATGATGCTAACTCTCAATTGAAGAAAAATAGAGGAGAACCAATTGATCAAACTCAATATGCCCAAATCATTGGGAGCTTACTGCATTTGATGAATTTCTCTAGACCTGACATTGCATATGCAGTAGGTAGATTGAGTAGATACACTCATAGTCCTAATCAGGACCATTGGGATGCACTTGCGAGACTCATGAGATACTTGAGAGGTACCATGGACTATGGTATTGAATATAGTGGATTTCCCGTTGTACTGGAAGGGTACAGTGATGCTAACTGGATCTCTGATTCAGATGAGACAAAATCCACTAGTGGTTATGTATTTACACTTGGTGGTGGTGCGATTGCATGGAGATCAGCCAGACAAACTATTATAGCTAGATCAACAATGGAGTCATAGTTTGTTGCTCTAGAAATGGCTGGTAGTGAGGCTGAGTGGTTGAAAAACTTCTTAGCTAATATTCCTTTGGGAATGAAACCAACCCCATCAGTGTCTATGCATTGTGACTCTCAATCAGCAATAGCTGTAGCTAAAAACAAAATCTTCAATGGGAAAAATAGACATATACAATTGAGACATAATGTAATAAAGCAGCTGCTAAAGGATGGAATAATTTCCATAGACTATGTGAAGTCAGAAGGAAATTTAGCAGATCCTCTGACAAAACCCCTGGGGAGGAACATGATATTAGAAACATCGAGGGGAATGGGACTTAAGCCAATTGAAAACAAACAAGTGATGGTAACCCAACCTTTGTGATTGGAGATCCCATGAATAAGGTTCATATGGGTAAGAACAAGTCACTTGTCAGTTCTGCTAGCACTAAAATTGATTTTAATCAATTTTTTTATTTTCTGTCCCTTCCTATGGTGTAAGAAAGTGCTAGATACTGCATTATTGAGAGGCTAAACTTTATAGTTAAGCTTTACGTGGTTGTGAGAAAGCTTAACAAATTATAAAGTTTTTAAGGACTTTCATATCCCTTATGGGTGGTGTATGATTTGCAACATACACTTGATGGAATCACCTATATGAGTGTCAAGTGGGGCCGCTTGTATGAGATCCTGGCAAAATCTCTAGAGCACTCATGAATACCGGGCACGCGCATGGCCTAGTAGCGCAACACAACGATAACGGCAACTATTGTGGGGGTGTACTGTGATTGGTAGACCGCTAATACACGTCAAGTGTTTTTGGTTCATATAGCTTGCTACACCAACTACACTGTGTGTTAAGTCTTATCAGTCTACGTCTGGTTCATATAGCTTGCTACACCAGGTCTGACGCATTACATCCCATGTAATAACCCAGGAATTCTTTTCTTCTTTCTTTAAAAATTGTTTTATTTTGCCTTTTGTAATATGTGGGGGATTGTTGTATTTTTTGAGTTTTGGAGAGTATTACAAAAGGCAAAGTCCCACATTGCCTAGGATAGCTTTGCCTCACTAGTTTATATATCCTTTTGTGTTTATAGCTTCCAAAGAGGCTAGTAAGAGGTGGAAGCCTCGCGCGCATGAGTTTGGGCCTCATGGGCCTTTCGTAGTGCAAATCCGTCGATTTGCCCCCCCCTGCGCGTGCGAGAATGGGCTCTGTACTGTTTTTACACTGTGATTTAATAAAATTATTTATTTTCGGTTTAAGTTTATTTAAATTTAAAGCTTATCCGAAAATCATGTTTTTCATGTTACCGTTTTATTGAGTTATGTGGTTACAGAAAATAAGGTATTTTATTTTGTGACCGTTTTCTGATCCGTTTATGAACGTTTTAATATGTACGATCGTATCTGTTTTTTACCGTTTTATCTGTACGATCGTATCAGTTTATGACCGTTTTAAATTTACGATCGTATCTGTTTTTTACCGTTTGAAGATATTATCGTATATTTGGTTTAACGTTCATTTTTATTAATGTTTTAATTTTTACGCTTTTAAATACCCATTCGTGCTACACGTTTGGGGAGTACCGAAATTACACCCTCTTCGTTTTTTCTTCCTCTTCTGTTCCTGGGTTAAACTTTTCCTTGCCAGTTCTGTGCCTCAGTGCATTCTGAGAAGTTCCTGTTGTATCCTGAGGGGCTTGCGCGGTGATCCGCGGATAAGTCCTTTAGGGCAGTGCTCTTGCACGCCTCAGGGAGTGTGTTTCGTCTAAAAGTGGCTACATCTTCAACTAAGTAACCCAACTCGGGGTTATCAACAGCTGCTGTGTTCCTTACTTTGTCAACTATACTCTTGCTATCCACTTCGAAAATCACATTCTGCAATCCCATAGAACCAATAAACCTCAATGCTAATATGAGTCCTTATGCTTCACCCTCCTGGACGTTCATACAAGGCTATCTCCAATCCGTTCAGGCAATAATGATTCTTCCACGATCATCCCTAATACAAATCCCAATTCCAGTCCAATTCTGTTGCTTAAAGAAACCAGCGTCAACATTAATTACACTTTAAAAAACCTGGTGCTGGTGTTCTCCATTGCTGCAAATTAATACTGGAAAAACTTGGTCGTGCATAGTCAGTCACACTTTGAGCTTGAGACCAGTCTTGGAAGTAATCATCACCACGTTAAATTACATATGAATCTGAAAACACCTTGTTATCCCACAGCTTATCATTTCGCCTCCTCCATAAGCTCCATAACAACATAGCCACACGTTGTTGCTCCTGGGAAGCCAAGCTTCTAAAGAGAGTGAAAATGAATTGAGAAAAAGACTCTACAGTAGGAAATAATTCATCTATGATTTGACAAAGTTGAATATGCTCCCAGCATCCGACATTCACCTGGCACAAAGCAAAAGAATGAATGGTTGTTTCGACGTCAGCTTCACATAATGAAATTCAAGATAAATATCAAACAAAATCTACATATGAAATGGGCAGCTTTGACGGATGTATGCATGGAATGAAGTTATATTATATATACCTATTTAAGCTAAGCATCATTTGACTTCAAAATCAATCTCTTGTTCAAACCAATCATGGACATTGATCATAACCACTTGGTCATTATGTCCCCATATATTAGGTTCATCTTCTTTGTACTTGAATGTTAAGGTTCATGTAATCTTCTAAAAGATCAAGTTCAAAATACTCTGCATCAACATTTATGGTTTGTTTGGTTGGAGGAAAGAAAAATAAGGGAGGATAGAACACACACGTATGCACGCACACACACATATATATAATGCAAGATATTTATATATAATATATAGTAATATATTCATTTATATAACATATATGTAATAATATATATATATATATATATATAATAACAAAATAAATATATTAAAAGCATAAGCTGAATTGCATCGATGGTGCCTCTGCTAGGGTTTCAAAACCCCTGATTTCCTAGAAATATTGCCTTCCCCTATGGCGGCAGAACCTCCCATTTGCCCATGGGCTTTCCTAGAACCTGCCATTCCTTCTTCTTCTCCACCTCCGCTAACCGAAAAAACACATCCGTGGCAGAATCGCTCCTTTGTGCAAGCTCTGAAAAATTCATGTGCCATTCCTATTAGCCAACTTCCCAAGCCCTGTTTAAAAGGAGATGCTATCTCCATCAAAATTTCAGAGGAGGAATATCAACAAGGATTACAAAGTTGTCAAAACAGCTTACACGGTCGTCTCATCTTAGCCAAAGGATGTAACCCTGTCAAAGCTGAAGAGCTACGCCAAAAGCTTTCAAAGTTGTGGAAGCCCATTGGCCAGTGGAAGATGGTACCCTTAGGCAAAGGTTATTTTGAGTTCAGTTTTGCATCCTTAGAGGACCTTCGCAGTGTTTGGACAGTGGGGACGTGGAGCCTTCATCCCAGTTTGCTCAGACTGTCCCAATGGAGTGCTGACTTCAATCCCAATAGTATGAAGCAAACACACATTCAATGTTGGATTCGTATTCAAGGGCTTGCCCAAGAATACTGGCGATCAAAAATTCTTTTCGAGATTGCTGGAGCAGTAGGCACTCCGATAGCTCTAGATGAGTCCACCAAGTTGAGGACCTTTGGCCATTTTGCTAGAGTGCTAGTTGACGTTGATCTTTCAAGTAATCTGCCAAATGAAATTCTAGTTGAAAGAGATTCTTATGCCTTTTTCGTTGGAATAACCTATGAGAAATTACCTTTGTTCTGTAACTTTTGCAAAAGTATTGGTCATGTAGTGGCCAACTGTAACAAGAAAGAAGGTTCATTAGATGATAAGATGAAGAAAGATAAGCAATTAATAGGCAAAGATCCTATTATCTCTGAGTATGTTGTGAAAAATGCAGATAAACAAAGATCGGAGAATGAGGGGAATACTGTGCACAACATCTCTCGTAATTTGGTTGCTGGTCAAATTATTACAGACAAGCTGTTTGACAAAATGCCTGAACAAACTGGCCCTCTTGGGGATCATCCAGACTCTGCTGGGGCTCAACCAGAAACTGTTGGGGCCAAGCAAGTACAAACTGACCCCTCAGTTGTTCGACAAAAGTCCCCAGACCACACTGTCATTGTCTCAGAACAAGTCAATGAACCACAAAAGAATACACCTTCTAAGGCTATGGAAGCAATCAATCATGAAGTTGCTCAAATTTACTTAGAAGAAGTGCAGAGTACTGTTGTTGCTGCAAATTCAGAGGTTGGACTCTCAATAGATGTTTCTTTTCATGACTATGCTTTGCAACCAATAGTTCAGAATGACATCAGAACCTTGTCCAGGTCTTGGGCTGATATAACTGACAACGAATCAGAATATGATATATCAAACCCAGATAATACAGAGGTAGAGTGTGGCAACTCTCAAAATTTCCATTTAGTTCCCACCAAGTCTCAAAAACAGCAATTGGAAAAAACAGGAAGAAAGGATGCCCCTGAATCGCCTTTTCCAGAGGTTGTACAAAAGGATCTTCAAATCCTTGCAAATTTTTGGGGACAAGTGGAGAATGATGAAATAGATATGGTGACAAACATGAACAACTCTACAGCCACAACAAACAACTTTCAAGTGGTTCTTCCAACCACTCAGCGCAAGAGGACTTCCAGGAAAAAATAATCATTCTGTTTATGTTCAGTCCTAGAGTGCTTTTTTGTAGGCTGGATCCACTTGTTTTGCTTGGTAATGACTCTCCTTTGGATAGTTAGGGATGTGAGTTTTCTATAGGACTCATATTTTCCTTTAGCTTACAGTGGTATACAACATCATAGCTCTTCTTGATGTTACTATGCTCCTCCTTTTTGTTTGGAGGATTTCTATAGCTTTAGCTTAGGTCTTCCTAGCTAGCTACAGATTATCTTGTTTTTATTTTCATGGGTATTGGCTTGGTCCCCCCATGTTTTGTTGTTCTGTTTTTCTTTTTTCTTTAATATATTTTCTGTTTTCTGCTAAAAAAAAAAAAATATTAAAAGCATAAGGGCTCATTTGGCAGTCAGATATAAGAGCAGGATAAAAACATGATAAGATAAGAATAAAATAAACTTAATCTTATCCAATGTTTGGTGCACACCACATAACGATAAAATATAATATGAATTATATTTAAATGAAAAATTACCGTTTCATTAAAATTACATATAATTTTCTAAAAATTAACTTTTAATTTATTTTATAAATTATGAAATTGTAAAAATTATAATTTTAATTAAATTATACAAAATTATATTTTTTATGTGATTACTTTTCTTAAAATTATAAACAAATTATATAAATTTTTTAGAATTATAATTATTATTTTCAATTTATTTCTTTAAAAAATGTTTGAATAATAATTATTTATTTTTTAATATTTAATTAATAATATAATTTAAATTTATGTGTTAAAATTATTATAAATATATATATATATATATATTAACATATTACTTTATATTATATTTAATACATTATTTAGAAGTATTTATTTTATTTATTATAAATTATAAATTTTAATTATATAAAATAAATATTTACTCTGTGCATGCACAAACAAAAGTACTATTTCTTATATATGCTTTACATCTTTTTTCAAGATTAAGTAAATGGTATTGCACACTCAATCCATTCACTCTTATGTTTATTCACTTTTAATAATTAAAGAAAATATTTGACATAATTATATGAATGTCGGACAGTTACAATAAAATCTTGTTATATATATTGATGTTTATTCAAAACAAACCAATTATATCTTTTATTTCAAAATCAAATTTGAACTTACACAAAATAAAGAGTAATAATTTTTAATTTTAAATCCTAATTTTAAATTGATGATCATTCCTTGGCTAGAAATTGAGATTAATTTAAATGATATTTCTTCCAAATTTTCAAGTGTTCGCAGCAGACGCAGTGATCGGGACTAGGATATAGTTTCTCTCAATCCAGAGGGTTACAACAAGATTCTAATTGAAACTCGTCACTTTTAGCTCCTTTATCTTCAACACTGAATCCTCTTCTGGATGTCAGCAACAACTGATTGCACAAAAACCCTACACTTGTTGGGAGCCATGCCAAGTGTAGGGTTTACCGAATTACCGGAGGATGTTCTGTGTCACATCCTTTCCTTCCTTCCAATCAAGGAAGCCACAGCTACGTCCTTGTTGTCTAGGAGGTGGCGATTTCTATGGAGCATGGTTACTTCTCTTGACAATGAGTGCTCTACGAAGATTCCACGAGAGTGTCGATATATTCATGGCTCTACAAAGAACAAAAAAGATCACAAGATTTAGTTTCAAGACGCAAACTATTGTGGGGGACCTGATCATGTTCCCCACGGTGAGAAAGTAAAGATAGCCGTTGGATTTATATATATTTTAATGGATGGCAGCGGTTCTCCTTTGTTAAGCTGCCTTAATGGGTCATTAAGTTTGGTTTAAAATACAAATTGAAGTTGCGGTGGCATGTTTAAGTACTACATCCCTCTGCACCCATCAGAAAAGTGGAGCCCACCTATTTGCACCCTACTCAGAAAAAGCTTTGTATGTGTAATGTGTTTACCTGAGTTGGGTTCTTTCCATCCCCATATTCCTTTGTCCCGTTATCATGTCTAATATTTTTTTTTTTGTAAAATATGTTTTTAGTCTCTATATTTTCAAAAAAATTTGGTTTTAGTCCCTACTTTCAAATCAACCATTTTAGTCTCTGTACTAAAAACTTGATTTTAGTCCCTCTCTTCTAATGGTATTAATACTGTTAACGGAAATAAAATTTCCTGTGATTATAAACTGTCACAAAATACACATTTCTCATGTATTTAAACTCAACATCATTGGCAACTAAACACCGGCACAGATTATTAAAAAACATATACTCAAACTCAACGAGAAACTCGTCTCTTCCATTAACAACAACACATTATGTGTCTATTTTTTTAATAATCTATGACGTTTTTTAGCCTCCAATGATGTTAAGTTTAAATACATGAGGAATGTGTATTTTGTGATAGTTTATAGCCACCAAAAACTGTATTTTCGTTAACAGTATTAACACTATTAGAGGAGAGGGACTAAAAATAAGTTTTTCTAAAAGTACAGGGACTAAAAACATATTTTACCCTTTTCTTTTTACCATGATTCAGGCTTTTTTTTATAATCAAAATGGTGCAATTTTTCGGAAAAAAATTTACCAAAATGGGTAATTTTAAAAAAAAATTACATAAATAGGTAAGTCATTTTTGAAAACACGACTTCATATTTGTAGAAGTTGTGTTTTACGACACGATTTTGCTTTAAGTTTTGTTTTATATGGAAGTCGTGTTTATAGAATCGACTTCCATATTTTTTTATTTTTTAAAATAAAAAAATATGAAAGTCGATTCTATAAACGTGACTTTTGTATAAAAAAAAAACTTAAAGCAAAATCGTGTTGTAAAATACGACTTCTAAAAATATGAAGTCGTGCTTTTAAAAATGACTTATCCATTTCTGTAATTTTTTTTTTAAAAACTACCCATTTTTGTGATTTTTTTTGAAAAATTGCACCATTTTGGTAAAAAAAGCCCATGATTCATAAAATGAATACAATGTTATTATAAATGTCATTTATAATATTACTTTTAAAATATTTTCAATAAAACAAGTGGGACACCATGAATAATTAAATGTCGTTATACGATTTTCGAGTAAAAAAAAGAATATACTTAAAAAGTCAAAAAAATGAGGAAAAAATTGATATGTATATTGTACCATTTTTTTTTACTCAAGTATACTGTACCATTTTTATAAAATACTTAAATGAATACTATCATATTTGAAAATTGCATTTAAATTTTTTTTCTATTGAAATTTGTTAAAAAAAATTGAAACTGTAATTAAAATATATAATTAGTTTTTGGCATTAATTAAATGTTCCGATTTTTTTATGCTGACAATAATATTTAAAAAAAATGGAAAACCAAATTAAAAGATAAAATGTGTCAACATTAACTGGTATACGACGACGTCTATCCATTCATCCATGATAATTGAGTAAACAGAAAATTTAAAGGTTGACACGTAGGATAATAAGTACACTACCAAAAATACAAAATATTAACGAACAAAATGAATAATAGAAGTGTTCATTAAAATTTAAAAATTAATAGGGGATGAAAGAACCTAGCTCGGTAGTTTTTTCTGAGTAGTCAGTACTTACTTTATTCTGATAGGGTGCAGATAGTTGGGCTCCACTTTTCTTATGGGTGCAGAGGGATGCAATACTTAACACTGCCACTGCCACGTCAACTTTAGTTTCTATTTTAAACCAAATTTAATGACCCATTAAGACAGCTTAACAAAGGAGAATCGTTACCATCCATTAAAATATATATAAATCCAATGATTATCTTTACTTTCTCGCCGTGGGGGACATGATCAGGTCCCCACAATAGCCTGCGTCTTAGTTTCAAATGTGATAGCCATGAACATGATTGTTGCTCACGTTACGTGGAAGAATGGGTTTCTACAGTTGTAGCCAGAAAAGCTGAGCAAGTGGATATCTCCTTAGGCATGTGTCATAGGTACAAGCTCCGTTTGGCCGCCTTGTTCACCTGCACCACACTTGTCACTTTGATCTCGCTTTTCCTTCATTCGTTCGTCTCCCTAATGTCAAGACTTTCCACCTACACATAAACACATGCATTTCCTTCTCCAATATTACTAAGAAGCTTATACCTGGATTTCCAGCTCTTGAACTATTTCACCTGAAGTGTCGTCGTCAGTATTATCATCTCAAAGAGTTCAAGGTTGTGAAGATTGTGCGTAACTCTCGAGCTACCAGAGTCTACCTATCAATTGTTCCTTTTACACCTAAAATTTAGGATGTTGCTGAATAATTGGTCAAGAGACCAAGTCTATAAGAGATATTATGGAGTTATTCTATGTTATGTTTTCTGTTTAAGAACAATAATTTTAGGATTGTTTTATTTGTAGTTATGTTTCAGCTCCTATCCACCTGTGATTGGTGATCTATTTTTTAAAAACGTTTCAGCTATATTTCTTTGCCTTCCAATATATTTTTCATACAGTTTTTTTTTTTTTTTGTCTTATTCCTTCCCTATAACAACATCCATATATTATCTGGACTTGAGTTCTTACTGCTTTTGTTTCCACTCAGTTTTCTTCCGATTTTCCTAGTTCTATTGTTAGGCTCAAGTGTAGGGGGTCAGGCTAAAGTGAAGTTAAAATTACTGAGGCACCGGTGGAAAGTGTTGTTTACCTGCTACAGTAGGGTTAGTCAATGTGTTTTTTTACTAGCAGGTAAACACCGGAAGAAAAAAAATAAAAAAAATTATTTAAAAAATGAAATTATATAAAATTATTATAATAAAAATTAGAATAAAAATTTTCTTTTTTTTTAAACAAGTGGGAACCACCAGTGGTGTTTGAACAAATTACCTACTATAATAATAGGTTGGTTAATCGAGAGAAGTGGTTCCTACTTTTTTTAAAAAAAAAAGAAAATTTTCAACCATAGGTGGTGCTTGAACAAATTACCTATTATAATAGATTAGTTAAGTAGGAGAAAAAAAATCATTTTTTATTAAATGAAATCATATAAAAATTATTAAAAAAAAAAAATTTCTCCAGGTGGGAGCATAAGAGAAATAATTTTGCTAAAATTTTTTTATATAATTTCATTTAATAAAAAAATGATTTTTTTCTCTCGGTTAACCAACCTATTATAATAGATAATTTCTTCAAGCACCACCGGTGGTTCTCACTTTTTCAAAAAAAGAGAAAATTTTTATTCTAATTTTTATTATAATAATTTTGTATAATTTCATTTTTTAAATAAATTTTTTTTTCGGTATTTACCTGCTACAGCAGATAAAAACACATTGACTAACCTGCTGCAGCAGGTAAATAATACTTTCTCACCGGTGCCTCACCCATTTTAAACTTCACGTTAGCCTCGTCCCAAGTGTAGGTAGTGGCTTTGAACTTTTTCCAAAACTTCTATTTTGTTATTTATTTTTTATTTTGTATGGATTTTACATGTAATTAGAATGTATCTAATGGAAGCATAATATCTCTTTAATCAGAAGGTACTCAAATACACAGCTCCATGCACCACGAGTGAATACCTGGATAATGTTAGGAGTTGTCAATTAATTGGATTTTGGAAAGTCACTGTGGGGTTGGGGTGTCATCAACTTTAAATTCGTTAATTGAAGAAAAAGTGGAAAAAAGCTCAGAGTTTGACAGCAATGTTTTGATAAAAAAAAAAAAAAAAAAAAAAGGAGAGAAAGTGGAGAATATGATATTTGTGTACGTTTACGCTCGGATAGACTTTTGTAGTTCACAAACAATTACACTGTTTGATTACATATATCCACATTTTTTTCTTGCCTCACGCATGAACTTATAGTCAAATGGCAATACTTTATGGAGATACGATGATTGGTTAATTACAAAGATTCTTTTGCTATTTTGGGAGGATGGCTTGATTAGCTTAAGAATTCAATTCATATGAAAGTTAAAATTAACATTGTTTCTGGAAATTAAGACTCAGTTCTGGTTGCTTTAAGCTTTTTTTTTTATGTCTCTAGAGCATGTACATATAAGTCAGACGTCCTGACTATGGAAAACCTTAAGTTTACCGTACAAATATTATTATTCATAAATGCATTCCTATGTATGTATTTGGTATCTGCATACATTTGCACTGGCCATGTTGCTTAAATGCATTTTCATCTAGAACTATGCTGAAAAAAAGAAAACACTGATAGTAACTGCATGTTCTTGGCTATTCTAGTTTCAGATTTTTAATCAGATTTTCTTAGATTACTAAAAAATTTGGTTTCACCTATATTTTGGGACTAAAATGTTTGTTCAATTTATCGAAACCATTCATTTTGAACTTCTATAGTAACAGCACCAGGAAGCTGATCTTGATGAAAGTCCATCAAACTACTCGGTACTCATGTAGATAATTTTTTTTAAAAGTACACTACTTTAGTAATTTTAAAATCAAGCTAATAAAAAAAAATGCAGCAACGTCCAAGGTGTTGAGTTTTTTCTTGGAGGCTGTTACATAATAGACTGCCAACACTTGTGGCGCTTCTTCATAGAGGGATTGGAGTTGGTTCCGTATCATGTGGTTCCTGTTCTCAGCATGATGAAGATGTAAATCATCTTTTTCTTCATTGTCAGTTTTCTTATGAGGTGTGGCTGTGGCTTAATGTATATATATATAGATGGCTAGGGTTTTGTCATGTGCAGCATAATCAGATTCAACTTGGTCTGATATTTAGGAGTAAATATCGATTTATGATTTGGCATGCCACTTGTTGGTGCTTGTGGTTACAGAGGAATATATAAGACAGTTTTTCAGGGTGCAGAACCAGATATTCATGGTGTTTTGTCGCACATTAAGGCATTGTCTTCGATATAGAGGGTCTGCTGCTGCTGCTGGTATTGCTTTTGCTAATTGGTGTAATAGTCCATTAGTTTGTCTTTTGGATGCGTCTTAAGTTATGCTCGACGTGTTTAGTGTCTTGATCTTTATGTTTTCGACTTCTTGTAACCTTCTGTGGAGGAACACAATTCGTGCCCTTTCTGAATAAAATCTTTCTTTTGACTTCAAAAAAAAAAGAAAAAAAGAAAAAAATGCATGCAGAGTGAATGAGTGAGAGGTGAGTGTGTGTGCATGCAGGGTCCTGCGTGAGAGAGAGAGAAAGAACCCGTTGTGTGTAAATGAGAGAGTGCTTGTTAAGTTGGAGCTGGGCGTGTTGTCAAGGGTGAGTGTTTGTATTAAGTTTTCGTCACTTAATTACAAATTCGTAACAATATACTATTGCATTTTATTTTATTTTTTTCAATGAGCTATTGTATCCAAGTGGTTAGGAAATATTCTTGCACTTGACCCAAATCTAGGTAAATAAGGGACCCAAAACTTATATGCAAACAAATTGGACCCAAAAAAAATTGTTGGTCCGAGAGAGTGTGGGAGCATGTTGTGTGAGTCCAATCCATGTGACGTGAAGAGTCATGCCCTCCTTTTTATTTCACCTGTTTGTGTTGTCTGAGCAAAGGAGAAAAAGGGGACAGATCATGTTCGTCGGAAATGTGTGAGTGAGAGTAGAGTGTTGGTCCAAAATGCTGTAGGAGAGGTTAGGTTAGGTCAGAGATGAAGAAAAAGCTTTAACAAGGCAACATGGTGTGCCGCGCACATTGCTACTTTCATATTGCAACCAAACAACAAATGAATATATTTGTTGCAAGCTTTGAAGATTCTGTCAAATGATTATTTATATCATTCGTTAATGAATTAATTATGTTTTCAAACATAATGTTTATTTTATAGTTGGTCAAGATTACATCCTTGAGTTTAGTTATTTCATATCAGGCTTCGAGTGATATGCAAATTAAAACATAACTTTGGAAGAGATTCCTTATTTCCTACATTTTCTTGTACTAGCTACTGGAGAATATATGTAATTTTATCAGCACACAACAACCTCTCCTCACTAACAAAATTGTATGATAGCCGCGAATGAGAGATGGAGAGAGATTTTGTGACTTGCAATGATGCATGGGAGAGAGAGAAAGAGAGATTTTCATAACACTTAACACTAGAGAGCTGCATAATAAATTTAAGAACATTAGGTTTTACAGCTCTTGATCATTTTATCACATGAATTCTTTAATCTTGTTATTAGACTTTACATTCAGAGACTAAGCTTAGTTGCAAACTCCGCGTTTGCGAACAAATCCCACGTTCACATTTTCATCAGTTAAGATCCGAGTCTCTTCCATAAGTCTGCAAAGATTTGAAGCACACATTCAGTATATCATAAAGAGTTGATGAAGTTCTTCAATTCATATAATATTATTAGTATTTAGTATATAGATCACTGACGAGTTTTTCAGAGTCTTGTTTAGAACTGTGGACGCTGCAATGACAGGTCCATCGAGATATCTTAACCCGCCTCTGATTCTTTCACCAATCCTGTTGTTTAGTTGCTCCCCGTCAAGATCGATTGGTTCGTTCGAAGCCTGATAAATTTAATGCACCATCAAATAATAACTATACAAAATGAAATTATAAACTCAACAATACATTGAAAATGAAATTAATCTCTCAATGCAATCTAATTTGTATTGTAAACTTGTGACCATACATTGTGTCTATTTCTTTCATTTGTACTCTGATATAGAAAATGATAAGGAATTGAGAGGAGCATATGTTATATTAATTTTTTTCTTGTTTAAATATTTGCTTATAATCTCACCATAATCCATCCATACGAGTCGCCATAAGATGGCACCACCGCTGTATCTGCAACCACATCTACATAAGAATCCAAAGGAAATATGCTTATCAACTAATTAATAATCAAAATTCCACATTGGAAATTAAGCATTATTATATATTCTTATAATGGCAAGGGTTAGAAGGAAAAATTGTGCTTACAAGTGAAAACTTGCTTTAGTGTGTTGTATAACGGCGAGAACACAGCCTTGTGTGTAAAAATTCCAGCGGGACCAGCCTGTATATATATGAAGGTTGGGTTTAATTAGTTGTGATAAATTGGATAAATTGAGTGTCCAAGGTGAGCCTTTCATGTTTATATATTAGTTAGAAAAAAGAACAGGAAAAGAATAATGAAAAGGCTTACTTGAGTAACAAAGATACCATTGTCCTTGAGCTTAGGTTTGACAACATTCTCATAAAAGGGTTTTGTGTAGAGATGGCTAGAACCTGAATTTGATTCATATGGGTCAGGAAGATCCCCTTGGATCACATCAAACTTCTCTTCAGACATCTCTAGTTCATACCTGTATATGCAATAAAAAATATATATTCATACATAAAAGAAAAGATAGAAAGAGGAAATGTAACAACAATTTGTCAGCAAATTTTTTAATTGGTTGCCTACATATGAACTCGAGTGCAACTCTTCTTTCCACTAAGGAAGGAAATTTTCATAAATTGGAAGTGTATCTTGGGGTTTTTAATCAAAAAAATTGAAGCTCGGGGCGGGGGGGAATAAAAAAGAGTCAGAAAAATTGAAGAATTAAATTACTCACTTTGCATCATTGTAAACAATTCGAAGCCTCTCGTCTTTGAAGGCCGCATGATTTGCTGTCATATACTCGCGGATCAAACCGGCAATGTTCTGTGGTCAAGCATATTAAACTCAGATCAACAATAGTATCATATATGTAAGAGGTGTTTTAAATAAAATATGCACCATCAGTTGATCAATGTGAACAACTTACCCTATCAATGTCACATATTATGACTTTCTCAATGTCTTTGTGCTTCAGTGCTTCTCTTGCAGCAGACCCTCCACCTCCTCCCATAATAAATACAGTTTTGGGTCTGCTAGTGTTCAATCATTACTTGGTTAGAAATGTAAACATTTATCCATATATGGGATTAAAAACCATCAAAAGATAGAAAGAAGTATATATCCATACTCATTATGTATTAACAGAGCAGGATGGACCAAGTTTTCATGGTAAATATATTCGTCCAATTCTGTGTTTTGCAAATGCCCATCAATCACGAGTGCCTACACATATAGACCATGTAAATAAATAAGTAATTTATCTATTTGCTGCAAGATAGATCATCAAATTAATTAGATTTCTATGTTTGGGGAAAAACTAGCATTCTAATTATTGTTTGTGCAATCAAGGGTATATTTACGAAGCTTAATTGAGAGAGAAGGATACTATATGTGTTAAACAGAAAATTAACTTCATATATATATGCACCAACCTGAATGTACAGAACCCATCTAAAAGAGCAGCAGACTAATAAAAAAGAAAAGATGAATGCATGTGATAAATAATCATAAATAATCCACATGCATGACTATGTGTTTGATGGTTAGATGCATGAAGATTATTCGTATCGTGTGTGGACTGTGGTGGAAGAACTTGATGATAACATAAATTGCATTCAAAATCTTTGCTATAAAAGAAAGATATAGGCTTTCAAGAACCAAGAAAATATACCTTTCCAAACCGTTTTGTAGATAGAACGGTTAGATTTTGGAACTCACTTGCCCCTTGAAAATCCACACTGAAATACCAAATTCATGATGAGATATCAAACTAAAACAAGATATGGGTAGCTTACACGGATGAATGCAAGAAATTAACAAAATTAAATTATATATACCTGTCTAAAGCCAAGCACCATTTGACTTGAGAATAAATTTCTTGTTCAAACCAATTATCACGCACATTGATGACCTCAGCCACTTGGTCATTATGCTGCCCACCACCTTCATCTTCATCTTCATCTTCTAGTAGAGGAACAGGAGCATCAAGATTCAATAAAAGATCTAACTCAAAATACTCCTCGTTAACATTTAGGAATGTTGGAAAAAAGAGAACGATGAGTGCACTGATCAGGAATGACCACATTGTTCTTGAAGGATATCTATGTTTTTTTCAATCTCAAGATGCCAAAAAATTCTTCTCGCAAGTGTGAGGGTCACTCACTTCCTATGTCTTTATTTATACTCAAGTCTCAGAATAAACAAGACTGAGTTAGCTTGCAATTGTGGTCCCACAAACATATCAGATTTTTTCGTAGGCTGAATAAGTTGGGTGTGATTCGTGTGAACACAGTAAATGATTTTGACTAAAAACTAAATTTACATAGGCACCTTAAAGAAAATATTATTTTTATCAAATGAATTAAATGATGTTTAAATTATATTTAATAAAAATTGTGTCTAATTCTCTTTCTAACTAGAATGAAGTTTTTTATATTCTTATCGTCAAGTTATTCAATTAATGATGACTTAAGGATGTCTTCAATAATAAATACTACCTCTGTCTTGTTTCGTAGAAATCAAGAAATACAATCAATTTTCTTGATTATAATAAAATAGTTATGAGATTTTCTATGTTACTCATTTTTCTTTTTACTCCACAATAAATGCATGTATAAATTAAGGATAAGAAGATAGTAAGGCTATAATTAATAAATAAAAAAAAATTAATGTGATCTTAAACTTTACAAACGACAGATAAATAAGAATAAAAATTCTCATAAAATCCGACAATTAAGAAGTAACAAAGGGAGTAACCCCTATTAAAAATATGTTATAGAGTTTTAAATGAATGTTTATATGTCATTAATTATATGATTATAGAAATTCGTAGAAAGAATAAATAATTTATGTGCGTTTTTTCCCTTAAACATTTATAGGTGTTTATTGAGCCCACAGAAACCATTAATACTAGTCATTAAAAAAATGAATACTACATTTATTATAGACCTGAAAAATATTAAAATTAATCTATTTCACATTCAAGAGGGGAGAGAAAAAATGAAAATAATAAATATCAAAGTTAATATAAATAAAAAGGAGAAAAAAAAAAGATGTAAGATAATTAGACCTTTAATACTACTTCCTCCGTTCTTTTTTATCTATCTTTTAAGATTATTATGTAAAAATCAAGAAATACAATAAATTTTCTTGATTTTAATAAAATAGTTATGGAAGTTTCTATTTTACCTATTTTTCTTTCCATTATACAATAAATATATGTGTAAATTAATTAAATATTAGGAGAAAAATAAAGATATAATTGATAAAAGAGTAATTAATGTGATCTTGAACTTTATAAACGATAGATAAATAGAAACAAAATTTTTTAAAAAATTTGACACTTAAAAAAAAGGAAGGAGATATATTGAAAGAATCCCTTCACATTAAACCAATCAAGATTAAAACGCTTACAAAAGTCAAGAGGAGCAGAAAGGATGTCAGTGGTCAAAGGATCCACTCTTCATTTTTTTTTTTTTTTAGAGTTTTCGACAGTTACATAGCTACAAACCTTTCAAACCAAAATAACATTTCATAGAAAAGAAATAAATGTGTACGTTTCGTTGTCAATGAGTTCATTTATGATGTGTATTTTTTAAGACATGTTAATTCATTTTCATTTAATGCATTCTAAGTATTTAAATCATCGCATTAATGAAAATGTCCTCAAAATCAATATATTTATTTATTTTTTTCTTTTGTTGACCAAAGAATATTGATTAAAGATTCGAAAACAACAATTCAACAAATAAGAATTTTTAAAAAGGATTTTCACATTAACCAAAATACTATTAGAGTTCTTTCAATAAAAGTGGCAACGACGTATATCATCAATTCGAGAAAGTTTAACTCAGAATTTGATCTTGATAATTACTTCAATAGATCTTAATCAAAGTGTTGGTAATCCTTTTTACTCAAAGATTCATCTTTTCTGCATCAACAATGGCATATTCTCACCCTGAATCTGCTACTTCTCAAGAAACCAGTATTCCAGCTACCTTTGTTGCTAAAGAAATCCTTCAAGTTGAAGGCAAAAACTATGTTCCAGTACCCAGACTTGAGAAAGAAAGCTTGAAGATCTGGAACTCACAGGTATTGTTGCCTTATACTGCTAACAACCATTCTTATGCATTCTTAGGTCCTTTCAAACCAGACTTGAAACTAGAAAAACTAGACCAACTTTTACCAAGATCAGATGAAGAATGGCCTCTCGTACACCTTCCCAAAATAAGGACTGATTTTACCAAAGATCGCACCAAGATATTTAGAGCCACCCCTCCAGTTGATAGGGACAATTTTTTCAAATGGATGGACCGAGTGGAAAACGTATATGGTAACCACTGGAAAAAAGTAGGGATTTATGAGTTCATGCAACTCAGCAGACTTGACTTGACATCCCTTGATATCCCTCTTCTAATGGCTTCATTTATCTTCTGGAATCGAAGCACACATGCTTTCGATCTGCCTTGTGGACCAACTAGTCCAACCCTTCTCGATGTTGCAGCAATAACAGGATTACGACCAACCGGTGAAAGATATGCATTGGGGCTGATCAAAGATGAAATCAATGTGAAGACAATTGATGTTAACTTCAAATGTTCGACCTACAAAAGCTACATCAAAGCACATCAAGGAGAAGCAGGTACTGATGTAACTGCAAACGAGCACATAGCCTTTCTATTATATTGGCTTTCATCGCATGTATTATGTACTCGATCTTTGCAAGTTACAAAAAATGTTTTCAATCTTGCCCAAGCTCTGCATGTTGGAAAAGATATCTGCCTAAGTAAACTCCTCCTTGCATCCCTCTTCAAAGCCATGGACGAAGCGGTCAACATCTTCAAAGCTCCTTATCTACTCAGAACTTTTGTTGGCCCTTTTTGGTTTATGCAGTTATGGCTAAATGCCATTTTCGAGAAGAAACTGAACTTGAAGGGAAAAGCTACCATGCAAAAAGTCGAAGGGGCTCGTTTGACCTATCTTACTCGAAAAAAGGAATGTACGATCAAAGCTTTTAGAGAATACATAAGCACATTCCTAAGTTTCGAGGAGTTTAGTGATGATTTGGCTCCTTTCCTGAGACCAAGTTTGATAGGGCCTAACTGGCTTAAGTTAAGATTTCCGTGTGAAACTCCAAGTCAGCAATATGAGTTAGAAAATATATGGTCAGCATTTCTTACTGGGGATATTATCTTCACTGGGACAATGGAAAAAGATATTCGATTTTATGCTTATCAGCCCCAACTATTTGCTCGACAATTTGGGCTTTCTCAGTTGTTACCTATACCTGTTTTTAAGCAGAGGCTAAAACCTGATCAGATCCTAAAGAAAAAGCTCATTCCTAATTTGATCAACACAGCAATATCAAAATGTCGACCTTCTTTTACTCCTGTCTCTTTCGAGAATAATTTTTATAGCATTCAAGCTTTTTTTGATTGGTGGAGCTCTTATTACTCTAAGAAGCCCATCACTGCTGATCAAATCTTCGACAAATTGACTGACTCTATCACCTTGCAGGAACCAGATCCCAAATCAGGTAAACTTTGACTTTGTATTGAGATCACTAAACCTCGTTCATGTTAGTTATGACCCAAGAAATTAACTTATACCAAACTATTCGAGAAGCTACCTTTATCTTGAAAGAAAAAGTCAAGAGAAATAAAAATAAAGAACAGATTATAAATAAAAATGGCTTGGCCCCTTTCAAAAGATATTGCCCAGATAAGATTCCACCTTTTCCCTTTGCTCATTTTGGTGTATCGAAATATTTAGATTACCTTAGCTGGGTTCGAAAACTTATTCCAGTTGGAATTCAATATCGAATTCAAAACCTTAAGCCAAAACACAAAGCCACTCTTTCTAAATGTTTCCTAAATGAATTTCTAAAACCTTATGATTAGTTTCATGCCTAACCTGAACATGTTACAAATTTAACTTAAGAGATACATGGTGAGAAAATTATCACTTATGATATTTCATGTCGATTCTTGATTTGTCAATAACATTTACTCTTCGATTTGCATAGTTGAACCACATTCTTTACCCAAAAGGAATGAAGATTGGGAGAGTGGTGAAGAGGGAGAGGATCAGCTTATTACCACCAAGGCTTCTCGAAAAAGAAAAGCTAGCTTAGCATCAAAAACAAGCAACACACCTTCGAAAAAGGTAACCTTTGATTTGATATTTTTATAATTTATTTATGATACATTTTTCTAACATGTAACTATATATTTCAGTCCTCTGTGAAAAATAAAGATAAAGAATCCCAAAAAGAGGCAAAAACTTCAAAGAAGGGAACCTTGAAGCCTATTACTCAAGAAAAGGTTTCGAATGAGAAAACGGTAAGTTAATTCGATTTTAATTTAATTTTTCTTTTCCTTATCTTTTCTTATCACTAACTCATTGTATCCTCCATAGATCATTGATCCTGCCAAAGAAGCCTTGAAAGGTAAAGCTTTGGCCACAAAAGATCAATCACATAAGCAAATTCAAAACACTATGCCTAAGTTGATGGCATCAGCAATTGCCTCTGGCAGGGTCGAGGTATTACACTCAAAATATTACATGCATGTTTTAATTATTTTTTGATAAAAAAAAAAAAAAAAAAAAAACATCTTGTATGCCTATTAACTATTTTTCGATCAGGTCACAAAACAACTCAATCTTCAACCAGATGACTCAGACTCTAGCAGTGAAGGACTGAAGGTTGTTCTCGAGCAAAGCACTTCCAAGAAAAAGAAAGCCCAAGTACTCTTAACGTCATATTTATTAATTTACCTCTTTTAAAATTCTCTTAAAGTCTTTTGAAATTTCGAGAATCGTTGTTAGGTTGTTCCATTGTAAGTGTATCATATAGAGCCCGAGAACACATTGTTTAAAAGACAATTCGACTAAGTATCTAGTCTAATGACCTGGGATAAATCTTGGTTACAATACTTGCAGGATTTACCTATTATGGAAATGTCTTCATCTCGAGAACCTATTCCCGAATTGGCTCTTACAGACATGGTAATTCTCGAATCACCATATTTTCTTTTCTTTTATAAATATTTGTGAACCAATGCACGTTTCTAACAAATTCGAATTTTCAGGAAACCACTGCTGCGAACATCACTCCTGAAGTGAGTTCCACCCTTGAAAAACTCGATCAAATCGATCCAGGTAAAAGGAAGAAATTCATTTCTTTCCTTATGTTGATGAAAGCCTATAATTATGCCAATCGACTAATTTATGGCCCTATGACATTAAACGATTAACCAGGGCAAGGTGCGCCTAAAGTGACTGAGCCTCCTACGACTCAAAATATTGGTAAAGGAGAGGAGGAAGAAGTACTAAGTGAAAGGGAACCATCTCTTGACAAAACCACTCCTCCATCACCTAAACCAATCAGTTCAAATGACTCATTCGAGGAGGCTATGAAAATATCAAATGCTGAAGAAACCAAAGAAGAATCAGAAAGTTCAGATGAAGAAGCTGAAGCTGAAGATCAAAATCCTGAGGATGAGGAAGAGGAAAATAATGAAGTTCCAGAAACTATAAAATCTCCCATCCTCAAGGAAAATGAAAAAGAACTTCCTCCTGCTTCCGATGATGATAGCATTTTTGACGGAAGCAATTACGATGTTCTTGAGCAATGGACAAGTAGCCATTCTCAGTCGGTTCATATCTCTGAAACCAACGAGAATCAAGTTGGCCCTGTTGCTCAATATAACCAAACTTGGAGTGATTTCAAATCTTTGGCTTTTGACAATGATCTCACAACTAACCTATTCAAGCTAAACTACAAAGAAGAAGTTCGTGCAATGGTTGACAAAATAGAGAAGTCTTTTGATGACATCATGCCTGATGAAGATAGAAAATTGATGAATGACTTTATCACAATTTTCAATGTTGCTCATCCTCTCAAGAAAAAAAGCCGTCAATATGAAGAGGATTTAAAGAAAATCGAAGATGAGACTCAAGATGAAAGATCTAAGCTTGAATCTGAAAAGGCAAAGACCCAAGAAATGAAAGCATCCTATGCTAAGTTGAAAGCTTCGATCACAAAGTTTGAGAAAGATGAAAAAGACATTGAGAGTCAAATTAAAACACTCCAAGTGCAACTCAAGAACATACAAAATCAGAAGAAAGAGGCCATAAAAAAGAAAGCATCGATTGTTCAAAAGCGTAAAGAATCTTTAACCATCGAAAACACTCTTTCAACTACACTAAAGGCGCAGCTGGATAAGAAGTTGGCTCTCGAGAAAGGAAAAGTTATGACTATAGCAGAACTCGAAGCACTTTCCAAAAAACACAACACATTGCGGCTCACACTTTAAATTCTATTTCTTGTTTCTATTTCAACACTTCAAACCATTTTTATTTTATAGTTTATTGAATGGGAATTTTAATTTTTGTAATAGTCATTATTCGAATATACTGTGTTGTTTTTGTAAGGACCTTCCCAATTTGATGATCATTTACCAAATGTTCTCGACTTTTTTACTATTGGCAAAATCACTTTCCACACCAAGTTTCCTAAACTGAAACTTTTCGACTTAACTTTTCTATTATAAAATCGAGAAATTATTTCTTTCTATATACCAAATAATACTTTCCAAAGCAATCAATCTTTCTTCATCTAAGTTATTTAGTTGATCTAAGTTCCAATAATCTTGAACTGGCCACTCTTCTTGTCTTTGAATTCGAATTGATTACAAATTTATCTTGATTTGGATGAATTTCGATATGCCCACAAAATCTAATTTGAAGTTTCATGTCAATTCCTTGGTTTTTATCCAATATGTTTCTTAATGAGACTTATCAAAATCTTATCTATTGCCTCAACATAACCATTTTCCTGGGTGTAATAAGGAGTAGTAGAAGTAAGAATCTTAATATTTCAAGACTCAGCGGACCGAGTTACTCTTCGACCAATAAAAACAATGCCTTGATCAGTTGTAATAGTTTCAGGAATGCCAAACCTGTAAATAATAAGTTCTTCAATGAAATCAATAATATTACTTTTATCGACATCTTTTAAAAGAATAACCTCTACATAACTAAATAATTGTGAAATAATATATGGATTGAATTGACCTGCAAAAGTTGAAACTTTACAAAAATCTCTAATAATTAACTCAGTTGTGCTTACAACGCACTCCAGAAGCACAAGTCCGTTATCTGCACCTCTAATTAAGTGTAGTGTATGTGCTTAATTTTTCATAACGACAATTAGACGAGGGACTCAATTGAAAAAAAATAAAAATAAAAGTTCAAGAACCCAATTAAAAAAAATTCAGGTACCTAATTGAAATTTTGGTAAAGTATGGGGACCTTGCATATCAATTTAACCTATCTTTTAAAGAATTTTATTTATCGAATAAAAAATGGAATGAATTTTATTTTGAAGATATTAAATTTATTTTTTTAATTAATGCTTAATTTTTATAAATTATTAGAAGAGTTACTAGAGATATAACATTATTTGAAAATTATTATGTATTAATGTGAAAATGAAAGGAGAAAATTAATCTAAGGCTATTGCTATATCCACTTCCTTTTTTGCTAAGTACACTCCCTTCCCTTTTTCAAAAATTCAATTACTTAAATAATCTTTCCCCTTCAAACCTTCTTCTCTCCCCCGCATACTCCCCTTTTCAACGCAACAACACACTCCCTTTGTTCATAGTAACAACATATTCTCTTCTTTTTCATTACACTCCCTAATCTCTTTCCCTCCCTTCATCCCTTTGATATCTTACTCTGGTCTCCCTTTGTTCTTCCCTTGCTCAGTCTCCTGCTTTAGCGTTAGGATTTTTCATCCTCCAAACTTTGAGTTGCTGCAACAACATGCCTCTTTGAGTTGCTTAGATTAAAGGACCAATATTATATGTTTTCTCTACTTCAATTGCTTCACTATTGTACAATTTTTCCTTTATATGAGATTTTTCATGGTTCTAGTATTCTGTTTGAATTTTTTTTAGATGTTTTTCTTAACATTCCAGAAAGTACTTTTCATAATACAATTTTATTTTTTAACTTCCTGAAAGTACTTTCCAGAATACTATTTTGTGTTCTAGAAAGTACTTTCCAGAATACAATTTTATTTTTTAACATTCCAAAAAGTACTTCCTGGAACACAAAATAGTATTCCGGGAAGTACTTTCCGGAAGTTAAAAAATTAAATTGTGTTCCGGAAAGTACTTTCTGGAATGTTAAAAAATAAAATTGTATTCCAGAAAATACTTTCCAAAACACAAAATAGTATTCCGGAAAGTAATTTCTGGAATAATAATTTTGTATAAATGTTATGTGTATAAAGGGTATATAAGGAAAAAAATAATAGAAAAAATTCAATGGAAGTGTACTTAGCAAAAAGGGGGAGTGGATATAGCAAAAGTATTAATCTAAATATTGGATCAAACATCATCTCTATAGTTAAAATAAAAACACAAAATTTCTTAACCCTTTTAAATTTAGAGCATTAAAGTGAAAGTTAACAAAATTAAATTAGTTCCTCGTCTCATAATAAAATACTACCTCTTGTCTTTATTATAAGGTCAAAATTAAAAGTGTGGTTTGGTCCTTTTTATAAGATCTAATCATAAATGTCTCATGTATTAGTTTTTTTCACAAAAATGTCTTTCATTAAAATTAGTTTTAGAATGACGTGACAGTGAGAAAAACATAACATATTAATGCTTGCTAGTTTTGTTCGTATGGGTAGTTTTAGAAGAAAAAAATTGAGACAAATTTAATGCTTTAAACTAAATTAACTAAAAATTTTAATTCTAGTGAATTAGTTAATTAGACCTTATAATAAAGATCGGAGATAGTAGTGTTTTACCTTTTTTTTTTAACCACATCACACATATTTTCCATAAAAAGAAAAGCATGTGGCTGTAGTATAGTGGTAGGAATTCCACTGTTTTACTTTTTTTTTATCCACATTACACATATTTTCCACAAAAAGTAAAGCATGTGGATGTAGTTTAGTGTTAAGAATCCGATGTTGTGGCTGTGGAGATCTGGGCTTGAATACTAGTAGCAACACTGATTCTCTTACTAATGGCTTATATATATATATATATATATATATATGAGAGGAAGCTATCTTATATGTGAGTGAGAGGGTGAAATCTGAACCATATAACCATACATTGAGGGTCAAGATTTAATATCATGTGACTACTTAAAAAGTCATGTAACTTTTTAAAAAGCTCACATGATTTAGTGTGTTTTAATTTTGACAATTCAAATAAGATCTAGTGGTCAATATTTATTCCTCTCGCTCTCATATAAGATAAGTCATCTCACTAGATATATATTTCCTATATATATATAATACAATTTTTTTAAGTCACCATATTATTAGCATAAAGTACTCACCGTCACGGACTAATCTCCGTCAAAGAACTGATTGACCACTTTTAGTAGGATATCTGTTTCTAATTATATTTTTTTCACCCACAAAATTCAAACCCGGGACTAGCTTACTTCAAACTCTATGCCCAATTTCATTTAGACTAACAAGATGTTGGTATACAAAATATAAGTTTGAGACCATCATAATTAAATCAAAATTTGTCCTCACCTGTATTGGTCAATTGACTTAAATTTTATATTAAAAAGATATAAAGGCACATAAAATAATAGTAAATTTATTGATTTTGAGGATATTTTCATTAATGAGATTATTTAAATACTTAGAGAGCATTAAATGAAAATTAATTGAATTAAGATGTCTAAAAACTGCACATAAGTAAACCCATTGTTAATGAAACATACTCCTCATTTATTTCTTTATAGAAAATCCTCTCTCCGTTCCTTTTTAATTGTCGGATTTCTAACAAAAATTTGTTCCTATTTATTTGTCGTTTTCAAAGTCTAAGATAACATTAAATATGGAGAAAAAGAAATAGCACAGTATAATTAATTATAGAGAAAAAAATGTAACCAATAGAAAAACAAGTTGTTAAGGAGAGAGAAACCTAACCAATAAGAAAACAAGTGGTTAGGGAGAGAGAGAAACAACACAAGTATATTAATTGTGGAAAGAGAAAAATGGAGTGGGAAAAGTGGATTTTATTGGTTGGAGTACAAAATCCTTAAATGGCTGTTATAAAAAAACAAAGGAGTATTACAGTATTTTGGTTGTAAAGGTTTAATTACAGCCATATTAGGGTCAAAAACATTTATTTAATAAATGAAAACTGGGTCCTTTGACTGTTGACCACATCTTTGCTGTTCTTTACTGTTGTATGCGTTTCAATTTTTAATGATTTAATGTGAAGAGATTTAATTTTGCATCGTACAAATTATAGATTTGAGCTATATCACTATTTTTTAGGGTGAAACAAATACAAATTTTTTGCAAGTATTTTTTAAGTTTGAAATTTTTTCTACCTTAGACCGGGACACTAATTCCCTCTTCTTTGTATGTAAAAAAAAAATGCTTAGATTTTGTTGTAAAAATTTTGAATTAATCTCATAATATATACCGATTGCGATCTTTTTAATGGAAAAGATAATAGTGAGGGATATTGGTTGTAATTTAAAACACTTTACAATTTAATTTTTTACACCCAACTTACATTTTTTTTTCTCTTTTTTTTTACTATATTATCTTTCAAATTAATTGTTTTCCTTATTTTATTTTTTCTCTCCCTCTTGAATGTGATTTGTTTTTTAATATTTGTCAGGTCTACAATAAATACAATATTCATAGTTTCTATTAATCAACTTGATAAACACTTATAGACGTCCAAGGGTAAAAACACACATTAATTTTATATTCTTTCCATCAATATTTTTAATCATTTAATGACATAAATATTTATTTAAATTTCTATAACACATTTTTAATAGAGATTATTTATAATTAAAAACATCTTTATGTCATCATTTAATTGAATAACTTGATGATAAGAATATAAAAGACTTCATTAATGTTATATTGTAAAATTGTAATCAATAGCAAAAGGCTATGAATTTGAACTTAAATCGTGTTTTTCCTAATTAACATAGTAATTAAAAGGGAAAAGAGCATTCAGCCCCCCTAAACTTTACTCCTTTTACAAATAGACACCATAAACTTTAATTTTGTCCAAATTGATCCTTAAACTTTATTTCTTTTACAAATAAACACCATAAACTTTAATTTTGTTTCAATCAATCCTTAAACTTTACCTCTTTTACATATAGACACCTAAATTTCAATTTCATCTCAAGTAATTCTTAAAATTTACTAACTTCATAAATAATTTTTTATATTAAATTAGAGTTAAATTACTAATAAAAATATCTCAACTGATTATTTGTTTAATCTTAACTATTTATTAGTTTTATTTTTTTAAATCACTTTTCCAAACATTTGTTTTATAAGCTAAATAATTCATTAATATAAGATTACTTGTTATGAGTACAAGAGGTGTCCAAAATAAGACTCATTACAAGAGCAAGTTACTGCATAAAAAATATATAGTAAACTGAAGCTAACATTTACGTATTACAATACAATTTCACTCCTAAATTTCTATACTCATTGTATAACTATTAAATCCTCACCAAACCACAAGCGTGTGCCTCAGACCTTTCGCTGATTACTTTTCCAAACATTAAAACATAATAAAATTAAAAATCAAATAAAAACTTTTTTGATTAATGTTATTATTTCTCCTTTTTATATATCTTGTAAATTCATATTCTTTATTATATTTTAAATATTAAAAAATTAGTTGTAATAAAAAAATTAATAAATGATTAACATTTAAGATAAATAACTTGAAAAAAAACTATTTGTAAAAAAGATAAATGTTAAAGATAAATTAAAATGCAATTAAAGTTTAAGGTGTCTATTTACAAAAAAGTTAAAATTAAAGTATCAATCATAATAAATTTAAAGTTCATGATGTCTATTTACAAAAGAGACAAAGTTTAAGGATTAATTCAGACAAAATTAAAGTTTAGAGTGTCTATTTGCAAAAGAAGTAAAGTTTAAGTGGGCTTAATACTCTTTTCCCTAATTAAAATAGTAACACTTCCTTTTGAGATTTATTGCATGTTTGGACGAGCGTTGGTAGAATTGATTTTGAATTGAATTAATTTTGCAAAATTGATCTTAGTTAAAATTGATTTCGAAGTAATGTGATTTATGTTTATATATTTTTATTATAAAATTCAGTTAAAAGTAAAACTCATTATAAAATTTTAGATCCAACAGAAAAGCTACTCAAAATTACTTCAACTCAATCAATTCTAGATGCTGAAACAATTTTAAACTCTTCTCCAACATGAAATCATTTGAAAATTTATGCAAAGTTAATTTTAGACTCAAAATCAACTCTCTAATAAGAAACAAAACACATACTTAGATCAACTTATGAGTAACATGACGCATTCATGTTAGAAAGAGAAAGACACAACTTTTATTAAATATAATTAGTAAAGCATTTAACTCACTTGATGAAAATAATATTTTCTCTCTCTCTAACGTGTTTATATAAATTTAATTTTTAGTCAACTTCTTAATGACGAAAGAGAATTGGAACCCCATATTAACACCCAACTTGATCACCCTATGACCAAAATATGATCTGTTTGTGGACCCCCAACTACAAAAATTCAAGCCAATTGCAAGTTCTGTCTTCTCCATTTTGAGACTCGAGTATAAATACACACAATAGAGAGTGAGTGAGCCTCACAATTGAGAGAAGAAGGATTGATCTTTGTTAGCATATATAGATTGTAAAAAGCATAGACACTGCTATAATGGTAACAATTTTTTGAGCTAAACCGTTTAGAAGATGAACCTTAATTACGGGGAAGAAGGGGGTGGACATAATGTGGCTGAGGTCAATATCCGTGAATGGTTTGAGCAACAAATAGATTCGCAAGTCAAATGGTGTTTGGCTTTAAACAGGTATATATAATATAATTTCATTTCTTGCATGCATTCGTCTAAGTTGGCCATTTCATATATCTAGATTTTGTGTGATATCTCATGAATTTGGTCTCTCAGTGTGGGGTTTCAAGGAGCAAGTGAGTTCCAAAATCTAACCGTTCTTTCTACAAAACGGTTTGGAATGGTATGTTTTGGGTTTCGTGATTTTGATGGGATATTTTGCAAATAGATAAATTAATTACTTATTTATTTACCCTGTATATTATGTGTAGGATCTCGTGATTGATGGGCATTTGCAAAACACAGAATTGGATGAATACATTTACCATGAAAGCTTGGTCCATCCTGCTCTGTTAATACCTAATGAGTATGATATATACTTCTATCTATCTTTTAAAAGTTCTTTTTTATCTTATATATGGATATAAATGTTTATATTTCTAACCAAGTAATGATTGAACACGAGCAGAACCAAAACTGTATTTATTATGGGAGAAGGTGGAGGATATGCTGCAAGAGAGGTACTGAAGCACAAAGACATTGAGAAATTGATAATATGTGACATTGATAGAGTAAGTTGTTCATATAGACTATAGAGACCGTGACATATCCCTTGTTAACTAATAATATATATATATATATATATATATATAGCTAAAATATGTTTTTTTGTCTTTCTTAAAAAATTTAAATTCAGTTTTAGTCTTTAAAAAAAATTTGTCTTATTTTTTCCTCTAATTTAAAAATATTTCATTTTTTTGCCTTAAAATAATTATAATTAACCTTTAATGATGGTTATAAACCGTCAAAAAATACACTTGGAGAATTAAAAGTGAAATATTTTTAAATTAAAGAAACGGAAATAGGACAAAAACATTTAGAGGATTAAAATCAAATTTAAAAAATTTCATAGGAATTAAAAATATATTTTATCCTGTATATTTTAATTAAAACTTATCTTCCATACATTGTTGATCCGAGTTTAATATGCTTAAACACAGGGCATTGCCAATTTGATCCGCGAGCATATGGCGGCAAATCATGAGGCCTTCAATGACATTAGGCTTCGAATTGTTTACAATGATGCAAAGTGAGTAATTTAATTCTTCCATTATCTGACCCTTCTCGATTCCTTTTTTTTTTTTTCATTTTTATTACATTTCCTCTTCCTATCTTCGTTTATGTCGTATGAATTAAAAAAAAACGAAGAGGGGTTGAATATGAATTTCTTGAGAATTTGTTAGCATCGTTTGCTCTTAGAAAAAGCTTTATATTTATTTATTAAATACAGGTATGAACTAGAGAAGTCTGAAGAGAAGTTTGATGTGATCCTAGAGGATATTCCTGACCCATATGAATCAGATTCAGGTTCTAGCCATCTCTACACAAAATCCTTTTATGAGAATGTTGCCAAACCTAAGCTGAAGGACAATGGTTTCTTTGTTACTCAAGTAAGCCTTTTCATTATTCTTTTTCCTGTCCTTTTTTAAAAATTATATATAAACATGCCGATCAAAAATATATATATATATATATATATATAAACATGAATCTTTTTGCTATTTAACGATTAATATTTGATTGTGCATTAAACATATCAGGATTCGAACGAGCCAATCAATCTTGACGGTGAGCAACTCAACAACAGGATTGGTGAAAGAATCATGGGCGAGTTAAGATATCTTGATGGACCTGCCATTGCAGCATCCACGGTTTTAAACAAGACCTTGAAAAACTCGTAAGTGATATATACTAAATTACTAATACATATATTTTATGAATTGAAGCACTTGGTCAACTTTAATTCAATGGGTTTGATGATATACTGAATGTCTCCTTCAAATCATTGCAGACTTATAGAAGAGACTCGGATCATAACTAAAGAAAATGTGAACATGGGATTTGTTCAAAAACGCGGGGTTCGCAATTATGTTTAGTCTAATATTTTTATTTTTTTTTTATTTTTACATTGATCGCATTGATGTTAGAAATTTCGACATCATCCATATTACTTAAACTTTTTATCATTAGCCAACCTTAGTGGGTTATATGTTTAATCTAATATATAACATGATTAAGGCATTCATGATGAAGAACTGTTAAACCGAATGTTCTTAAATATATTATGATGCTCTCTTGTAGTCTTGTGTTAAATATTATGAAAATCTCTCTTTGTCTGTCTCTCACACTTCATTGCAAGTCACAAAATCACCTCATGCAATTGTGAACTATTAGATATAGTATTAGTTAGCTGTGTTAGAATTACTATAAAAGGTGTATCCTCTACTCATTGTAACAACCTTTCTCATTATCAATACAAATCATATTTCAGTTTATAACATTTTTTCTCCTTTCTCACCTCTGGAACCATGAATTCTAACATGAACCAAATCATAACAGATAACTACACGAATAAGGTAAAACGTGATAATGGTTAGTTTTTTAGTTTTATTCATCTATTTTCTTTCAAAGAGCAATGTGATTACACATTTTTCATTTTTTTTGGTACGATATATTTCACAATAAATAACATACTCAACCGAAAAGAAGCGCTGCTCAATCGTATGAAACTAAAATGACTTGAAACCTTTTCAACGAATCACTTACGAGCTGTAATATAATACATGGTGCTGGTCCTGCTGGATATAATACATCGAAGGTGGCATTAACAATAGAATGCCACATATCATTCCTACAATTTTCGTGTTGATGATCTTTGTCTCATTCAAAATTCTGAAATTAAAAAAAAAATTAAAAAATGAGAGTTGTATTTGTTATGAACGAGTGTCTGCACGAAATGCACCAAAAGATATGCGGAAATTAAACTTAATAGGGATCCGGAAAATAATTTGGTCCACGTTTGACAGAATACAAGGGTTACTGGTTATTTAGAAATAGTCAAAACTTCATTTCTTTGTATTCCTTCGTATAGTAACTTTTTTTGTAATATGCATTTTTCCAAAAAGATTTATACCATCATGAACATTTTAAAGTTGTGCAACTCAATTTGTGAAGATAACATATCGGTATGTCTCGCATACATACGAGGCTGTCATACAATTTTGTTAGTGAGGAGGGCTTGTTTTGTGCTCTTAAAATTACATACTTTCCAATAGATAGTATAATTAAGCAAATATAGGAAACAAAGACTCTGTTCCGAAAATTATATTTTTGGACATCACTCTCCAAGCCTAATATGAAATAACTAAGAGTTTAATGGTCATACATTAATAGTGTAAAAGTCAACAAACTTATCATACATGATTATTTATTATTGGATGACAGTGTAGAATTATTTTATATTGTCAGTGCATAGTCATTTATCTCAATAACTAAACCTAATTAAGGATCGATGTAATGTTGACGGAATATCTTGGGTTATCATGCTGCAAGGTATCTACTAATTTTGTCGATAACTAATCTTGACAGAGTATAAAATAAATATCGATCATGTTTTTTTTATAACCAAATAATTCATTGCAACAAAAGCAGCTAAACTTAAGCAGAAGATGTACCCAAGTTTGTAAAGTGTTATCACAGGCTGCCAACAGCTTGCCCGAGAACACAACCCCATCAACAAGCATGATTAAAGTTGCATGCTAAATTAATAAAAACTAGCACATCACTCACTCCAAAACAGAACAATAAAGAAATGCAAGGTAACAAAAGAAGATGTCCTTAATTCAATGTCACCTCTCCCAATTATGATCAGACCATTCCTTCCATTTCTTCAAAATCTGTAGTTGGTATGCAATCTATTATTTCACAAACAATTAAGGTGAGTGGCAGCACATATGTTGCTTCTGTGTTGGCCATTAAAAGAATTTGATGGGCAGTTAAGATGCCCAACCCTCCCATGAGAACGTTGAAGCCACCTATAATACATGGTCAATTTGTTTTTCAATATTTAGTGATCCGACATGCATGAAAATTTCCTTCCTTCCTAATGACAACACGATTATTTCTTGAATTATCTATTTTTTTTAGAGCATTTGGAGTCACTTTTTTATGATTTTCATCGCATTTTGTCCTCAAATAATAAAAATTAGAATTGAAAATGGTTATATGTTTTATTTTTAAAAAAAAATTATTAGGATTTCTGTTGATTTAATTTGTCATATTTTTTATTTTTATTTTTATTTTCAGGAGATAAAAGGATAATTATAATGGATCAAGAAAGAATACCTCGAGCATTTAAGAGTCATGAGCTTGTCTTTCAAGGGAGTTGCTATTCTCACCCCCCACATGCTCTGAAATTTTTTTTCCGAAAATACCCTTTCCACGGAACCATGATTCCGTGGCAAAATACACTATGGAATCATGATTCCGTTGTGTACCTGGAGGTGCAAAAAAAAAAACACAACGGAATCATGATTCCGTTGTGTATTTTACCAACGGAATCACGATTCCGTTTCGTATTTTGCCCACAAAATCACGATTCCATTTCATTTTTTTTTTTGCACCCCCAGGTACACAACGGAATCATGATTCCATTGTACATTTTATACAACGGAATCATGATTCAGTGAAAAGGGTATTTTTGGTATAAAAAAATAAGCACGTGGAGGTGTGAATAGCAATTTTGGAGGTGAGAATAGCAATGCCCGTCTTTTAAATATGAGCTATATATTTGGCCCACATATAAAAGGATATGAAAAGAGAGGATGAAAGACATTTCCTCTCATTCTCAAATTTGGAGCTGCCATCTAGGTTATAGTGAAGTGTTAAGAACATAGTCTTTCTAACTCATTCTCTTCTATTAATTGAAATTTATTAAAAACTACAAAATCAAAAAAAGAGATTCATTAAATTTGATGTGGGATCCACAAAATTTGTGATTTTCAATAAATTTTAACCAATAAAATAAATGTGTTCAAAAAGTGTGTTTGGGAGTGTATTCCTAACATTTCTCCTAGGTTTAATTCCCCTCCCCCCTCCCCCAAGAGCTCTATGGGCATAAGGAAAACGATTAGGGTGAAAGCTCATGTCTTTTTAATTATTAATGAAATTCTTTTTTTCTTTTTTTTTTAATATTTTTTGTTTTTAGTTTTTCTATGTCTAAGAAAAACCCCTTTTATTTGGGGTTAGGAGGAGGGTTTCTATATGTAACTCGTGGATATTTGATTTGGAAACTTTTAATAAACTTGTATTTGTCCTATATTTGTGTTTGGTGATCTCTAATCTTTATGTTTCTTGAGAATTGGTGACTCTTAAGAATATCTTAGATCTATTTTGTGAATGAAAATTTACTTCATAGATGTGCTCTGAGACACAAACTCAGTAATCTTGTAAGCAAGGAATAGTCACTAGATGCTTGTTATTGTTAGGAACTAGAATTTCAACCCGTGCATAGCACGGGTTCGATTAAACTATATATTTTTTATATTTGTATTTAATATTTATATATAAAAAAATATATACATTAAAAAAATTATTTTTAAAATATTTAGTAGGATATTAAATATAATTATATTAAAATGGAGGAAGATAATTAATTATTATATTTTTAATTTAACTGATCTTATCTTTAAAAATATTAAGGTTATTGAAATTTATTTAAAATTTAAATTTTAAATCATTACATGGGTTTATTTAAATTATTTATTTTTTATATTTGTATTTAATATTTTTAAAATATATGTATATAAATAAAATTATCATTTTTTAAAATATTTAATAACATATTAAATATAATTATATTAAGATTGAGGAAGATGATTATAGTAATAGTAGTAGTATAATAGTAGTACTTTTCAAAGTTATTTATTTATAAGTTAGTAAAAAAAGTGATTTATTTATAAGAATTATTATATAATTGAGACTTTATGTTTTAATTTAATTATTATTAGGATTATTTATCTATATAAGAATTATTATCTATATGTGATCCACATTTTTTAATATTATTACAATTTTACTCATTATATGTTATTAATTATTTTCTCACTTTTAGTGATTTCGGAAAGATAATGTTATTAATAATAATAACTATACTATTATTGAATATTTTACAACTATTATAATAATAATTTTTAATAATAATAATAATAAATATTTTTCATAACGGTTAATTATGAGACATTGTGATTTTTTATTCTTATAAATTTAGATCTTAAAAAAAATAAACATCCATTATGTCTCATATATATAAAGAATAATATTTATTATTATTATTATTATTATTATTATTATTATTATTATTATTATTATTATTATTATCTTATTTGTATATTATTATATATTAAATTTAATTAGTGTTATAAATTATGTACTATTTAACATAATTTTGCCTATAAAATATCTGTGAGACTTTTGCATCAATTCAATTGTTATTTTTCAAAGTGTTATATATATATATATATATATATATATATATATATATATATATATATATATATATATATATATATATATATACGGAAAAAATAATTATGAAACACACTTAAGTGAACCTACTACTATTGTACTACTACTCTATATATTATCTATAATAAGGTCTTTTCATGTCATGTTAAAAAAAATATTATAAGTTGAAGATATTAAGTAAAATCAAATTAATTATTGATTTTTTTTGTTGCTAAAAATGAGAAAGGATAAAAATGTATACATTATTTATTTATAATATATGGAGAGAGCAGAAGAAATAATGATAATAAAAAAAACACATAGATTAGTTGTTATGTGATGTTTGGTTCCCAATCTTCACTTCCCATGCTTTGTCAAATTCATTTAATGATGAACTTTCGTCTCTTATTTGTACAAAAGTGTAACTATTGCAAGCTAATTAAATAACACATATTGAGCGGCATTCTTGCTTTCTTAAACCGCAATAGCAAAATGAGAGAGAGAGAAATGTTAATTAAGCCCAAAAAAAATACTAAACAAATAAAAAGATAAAGAATGGTCATAAACCTACTAATTGATCCCTAAAAAGAGAATATTAATGAAGTAAAGCATTCAATCTCTCTGTATATATACCAAGGAAGTATGCAAAAAGAAAAGTTTGTGATTTTTACTAAATAGAAGTCAATATCAAAATAAAATAAATCTTATATGAAAAACAATAGGGACAATTAACCAAACAACTAAAATAATATTAAGATAACTTCAGCATAAGTTTTGATATCTTTATTATTATTATTTTTAACTTAATTATCTTGACTTCTGATTGTTTGCGTTTATATATAGATACTAATATACTCAAGAATATTATGAAGAGGTTGTCATATATACTAATACTCAAGAATTGATTAGCAAAATGAAGCAAAAATAAAGAAGCTACAAAGAGTGAGAGGTTATAGTTCAAGTGAAGTTTACATACAGATATTGATGATTGATTGATATTGATATTGATATTGATATTGATATAGATATAGATAGATTATAAGAATTATTGTTGATTTGTGTAACTATTTTTTTAATATTATTACATGTTACTTTTCATTTGTTACTTTTTTTTATCAAATTTAAAAGGCAACGTTAATAATAATAATAATAATAACAATAATAATAATAATAATAATAATAATAATAATAATAATATTGCATACTTTACAACTATTTTATATTTATTATATGTAATCAATATTTAGTACTTTATGGTCTAAATTTATAAGAATAAAAAATCACAATATAAAATATTATGAATTCTTTAAAATTTATCCACATATTTAAAAAATCTTTACTTATAATTATTATTTCTCATGAAATATATTTTAAAGTAACTAATTAATAAATATAATATAATATTCAAGAAAAATAAAAAATATATAATATTTAATGTTTTTATTATAATATTTATATATGTGTAACTTATTTAAGATTTGAATAAAATGAAATAATAAATATTAAATATATTTTTTTAAAACTAATTAACGATAAGAAAAAACTTATATTATTATTATTATTATTATTATTATTATTATTATTATTATTATTATTATTTAAGATTTGAATAAAATTAAACTAAAAAATAACGTATACTAAATTATAAAATTCTAAATTTTAAATATCTATCATAGTATTTAAGATTTAAATAAAATTAAATTAAAAAACAAAGTATACTAAATTATAACATCTAAATTATATCACAAAAATTGTAAAAACATAAATTTATTTAAAATATTATCATAAAAATATTTTAGATATATGTATAAATTGTACTCTCATCTACCCTCCATACAACTAAATATTCTCTCAACAAATATTAATATAATAATTTTCTTTTCAATGTCTTCAATGAATAGTAAAATCACATCCTCCGTTGTATTATTTATAGATTTCAAATCTTAATGTTTATGCCTATTTAATTTCTCCTAAGGAATTAAGGTTGTTAATTAGGGATAAAAGTTTAGTTGCCTAAGAAACTAGAATTTAAATAAATTAGAAAATATGATAGACTAAGTAAGAAACCAAATTGAATTAAAAATCCAAATTAGAAATTCCAAGTGAAATAGGATGAATCCTAATCTAATCATTTTCCCTAATTGCATTAAACCAATCTTTCTTTGTGTTCTTGCGTTCCTCCATTTAGAAATATAAAACTCAAAAAAATAAATCTTTGTTGCTTTCTTTAAATTTCAATTCTTATTTTTCTTTAAACCATCAATCATAATTCATTTTTCTTGGTTCCTATTAAAATTGTATTTGGTAAATTGCAAATCACCCTTCAATCCATTAGAACAATACTCAACCTTACTATTTTAATTTATTACTTACAACAATTCAATACACTAGTTGAGATCCCATCAAGTTTTGGCGCCATTTTGGTGGATCAATTTATTGATTCCAATAGATTAAAGGTAATTCTTAATTAGGTCTCATCCAGTTTTTAATTTTCTTTCCTTTTCCTTTTTTGGATTTCTTTGCAATTTTTATTTATTTTAACTATTGGGTTAAATATCTTTTTGGTCCTTCTAAATATGGGTATGTTCACATTTAGTCTCTCCTTTAAAAAATGTCAATTGTTGATTCTCCATGTCTGAAAATATCACAATTGGAGTTAACAGTGATGCAATTTGTGACGGTTTAAGACCACCACAAAATACGGATTATGGATTCACTATTTAAGATAGCTTTTTACAACCAAAAAATGTCCTTCGTCCTGCTTGCTAAAACCCACCCACTATGATGATTCAAAACAATTTATTTGATAATATTGATGATTCATAACACAAAATAAAAAGAGTATACAATGGCTCCTTGGCATTACAAACTCAACAAAGATTTGAGCATCAATAATAATCAAAATAAAAGTGTACTAGCAATAACATACATGCACACTCCCTTACTAGCCATCCTACATACCACAAATCTATAGACCAAATGTCTCAAAAGGGTCATCCTCGGTAGAATAAAAGACCCTAATCGAATCCCTCCCAAGGCATGGTCCTCCCTGAAGACGACTCTACATCAAAGAAGAAATTGAGGGTTCTCGTGGCATGTAAAACGATGCTTACCACATGTCATCAATCAATAGCCATAACTCCATTGTCACATCGATCATCATCGAAAGGACAAATATCCATGCTAGGATGCAGGTGATTTGTAATATCGCTAGTGTATTTCTCCTTCTATGAGTTCTAGTCTACTTTCCATGCCCCACCATGACCAATGGCGGACTCCACAAACTTAAAGCAAAAGGTCTCGATATGATGATGTCTCGACATCTACTCTTGTGAACGTAATGCCATGATCATGACAATCATATACACTACAAATAAAATACAAAGGTAAGATTACTAATATACATACATGCATACATATATATATATATATATATATATGATGAAGGATCCACTTACTCCAAGAGTAAGTATAAGAGACTTACTCTTCATCCTCACCATCCATTTTCTTGAAATCTAATGGTTGTAATGACAAACTAATCTTAACCATTAGATTTCAAGAAAATGAATGGTGAGGATGAAGAGTAAGTCTTTTATACTTACTCTTGGAATAAGTGAATCCCTCCTTATATATATATATATATATATATATATATATATATATATATATATATATATATATATATAGATAGATAGAGAGAGAGAGAGAGGGGGGAGGGGGAGAGAGAGAGGGGGGTCAAATTACACTGGTGTAACTTTGATAAACTATTACACCATTCAATAACTTTCAATTGGATAATGTTTCTTAAAACTCACCGTTGGATTGAAAGTTTTTTTCACATAGATCATGTATACAAAATTTCATATTAATCCAAAAAATTTTGCTACCTCATTCATATAGATTAAAATTGACATAATATAAAATTTTCAAAATATACTAAAATATGGATCATTTGATTACCTTCTTATTATTGTTCAATTTTGACAAAATTTGACACAGACAATCTTGGTAAATGTAGATATAATTCAACGGTTTGATCGATAAAAATCACATTCTATATCAAGTTATTGAATGGTGTAACAGTTGTTTAAGTTACACCAGTGTAATTTGATCCTTCTTCATATATATATAAATCGAAATATCAAATAAATCCATCATTTACAATAGTTATACATCACACGCAAGGTGTCTCACCTTCAACAAATATCATGATATAGAAAGACATGCAAAACATTATACATGTTCACAACTAAGAAGCCATACTTTTATTTCCAAGTAAATACTTAAAATTGTTCATGTGAATTGAATAACACTAGAAAGATCCTACCAAGCAACCTCTAAAAAACAAATTTAAAAAAAATAAAAAAATAAAAATAATAAGGTCCTACCAAGCGACATCAACAATTATTATGACAAGAGTCCTACCAAGCAACCCCTATAAATGTCATGACAGAGGTTCTACCAAGCAACCCTTATAAATGTCATGACAGAGGTTCTACCAAGCAACCCCTATAAATGTCATGACTGAGGTTATACCAGGCAACCTCAACAATTATCATCACAAAAGTCCTACCAAGTAACCCCTATAAATATCATGATAGAGGTCCCACCAAGCAACATCTATAAAAAGACATAAAGTCCTACCAAGCAACCTCAACAATTATCATGATAGAGATCATACCAAGCAACCTCTATAAAAAAACATGAGGTCCTACCAAGTAGGGGTGGAAATAGGCCAGGCAGTCCGTCGAGGGCCTACGGCTTGGCCTAGCTTGTTTATTAAGAAGGTCAGGCTTAGGCTTTTTAAAAAGTCTTTTTAATTAAAAAGGTCAGGCTTCAGGCTTTAAAAAAAAGCCTATGAAGCCTAACATGCTGACCTGTTTATATAATAATATATAATAATTTATATATAATATTATATATTTATATATATATATATATTACATTAATATAATATATAATATTTATATTTAATATTAGTCTTTAGAAAATATTGAATATTTTATGTGATAAATAAGGCCCGTTGGCCTATTTAAGCTCGTTGGCCTAGCTAGGCCTATAGGCTTATTGGCCTGTTTATAGGAACTTTTATAGAATAGGCCACATAAACAGGCTTTCAGGCCAGGTCATGCCAGGCTTTTAAACAGGCTAGCCTAAGGCTTAAAAAAAGGTTTGTAACAGGTAAATAGGTCAAGGCCAGGCTTAGTAATTATGATGTAGGTCAGGCTCAGGTCGCCAAAGCCTAGCCTGACCTGTTTCCACCCCTACTACCAAGCAACCTTAGCAATTACAAAGACTATGTAGTAATTAAATTAATTTCAATTGAGACTTTTTAAAATCTTTGTACTATCTCAAATTTAATCACACTTATTTCTACTTTATTAATTCCTTGTAATTAAATATTTTATAGAAAATAATTTAATCAAAAGAATAATCTTAATTCGTTTCTCTAATATGCTTAAACTTTAAATTTTCAAAAACTTATCAAACAGATTTATTTCATTATAGAAATATTATGATAATCTTCTTGACTTGTTTTAAGTCTACCCAAATATTATGACTTTCATTATATAAAAATGTGTTGTTTGGATGGAATAAAAATAAAAGTAAAAAATAAATAAATTTCTTTCTACTGGTTTAAATGAGTGAAAAAGTAAGTGCGAATAAATAAATTATATGAAAAACAATTATATACTAATTAAATATTTTAATTTTTTTACTCTAGTATTTTCTATTAAGATAAAATTATTTATTATTTTAAAAAATTATGTCATAAAAAATTGTTTAATTATTTAAGAAGTTAAAACAAAAAAACAAAAAAAAAACAAAGAAAGAGATCATTTGCCTCATGTTTCATGTCATTTTGGAGGGAAAGTGTTATCTAGCGACCTTTCTATTTGTTGTCTCAAACAAATAGGTCAAATTTTGATATTTTTATTTCATCTTCCTTTCTATTTTCAAGTCCTTCATTTCTAGGCAAATAAACAAAGGGGATGATTTGTATTTTTCTTCATTTCAATGCCTCTTCTATTATTTTTCTTCAAAAAAAAACACAATTCATATATTTATATTGGCTTAAATATGTTTTAGGTCCCTAATAAATTAGTGAATTTTGTTTTGGGTCCCTTATAAATTTTTTCTTTGAGTCGAGTTCCTAATAAAACAAAAAAATTGTTTTGGGTCCTTGTTATTTTGTCTTGGTCCTTTTAATATATCTATTTTTTCGTTTGAGTCCCTAAAATATGTAGATAATTTGTTATTAGTCCCTATCAAATATTTTCAAAGGGACTAATACAAAATGAACAAAAAATTATAAGGACTCAAATGAAAAAATAGACCTATTAGAAGGACTAAGACAAAATAACAATGACCCAAAACAAATTTTTTGTTTTATTATTAGGGACTTCACGCAAAGAAAATTTTTATTAGGGATCCAAAACTAAATTCGCTAATTTATCAAGGACCTAAAATATATTTAAGCCATTTATATTTCTGCGTTGACAGTACATATGCATGATCCTCAACAGTTTTGGAAAAAGTGCATAGATCTTAGCCATTCTTTTGATTTTAATTATAAAGGAGGGAAAAGCTTCCATGAAAGGTGAGATTAGTATGCACAGGGTGTAGTTCTTTTTCAAACACTAGAACATTCATTTTCAGAGAGAACATGCCAAGGAAAAGTTTTTAGAAATAGCATTCTTGGAGGAATTCATAGGAGTGGCAGAATCAAGATTTTCCTTGTCATGTTTACTTTCAGGGAATTGTTTCTTCTTCGTCCTCGTCATCGGACACCTAAACCAATTTGTTTAACAGTAAACTAATCATCAATTGACAAATCTATGTAAAAAAAATTAAAATAAAACCATTAGAAGAAAAGGAAAATTGATGCAATTCAGTCACTTTTGCACTATCGTTGGAATCGTCAAAAGATCCAGGATTCTCCGTCAAACCCTCGTCCTACAAAACAATCAGAGACCTAGAATCAAAGTCAAATCTTAATTGTTCAGTGTCAAATGAACACATTTAATTTTTGAAACAAGAAAAAACTTAGCTTTTCTTAGCTTTTCTAAGTATATTGATTCTTAGCTTTTCTAGAAAGCACCTGTCAAATCATCGTTCGATTCATTAGAATGATACATAATCTTACTATTTTAATTTATTACTCACAACAATTCAATACACCAGTTAAGGTCCCATCAATTTTTCGGCATCATTGTTGGGACCAATTTATTAATTCTAGTAAATCAAAGGTAATTTTTAATTAGTTCACATTAGGATTTTTTATTCGCATTCTTTTTATTTTTCTTTCCTTTTCTTTTTTGGATTTCTTTCCAATTTTTATTTATTTTAATTATTGGGTTAAACACCTTTTTGGTCCTTATAAATATAAGTATGTTTGCATTAATTTTAGTCTCTCCTTTAAAAAAAGTCAACTTTTGTTCCTCTATTTTTGAAAATTCGTCACAATAGACCTTTATAACTAACTTCGTTAGGTGGAGTTAATGGTAATGTAGTTTGTGGTAGTTAACGACCACGACAAAATATAGATTATAGATCCACAATTTATGGCAATTTTTTACCGCAAAAAAATGCCCCTCACCCCCTACTTGCTAAATCCGACCCTACTATGATGATTCAAAGCAATTTATTTGATAATATTTATTATTCATAGCACAAAATAAATAAAGTATATGATGGCTCTTTGGCATTACAAACCCAAAAAAGGATTTGAACATCAATAATAATCAAAATAAAAGTGTATTGAAAATGACACATGTGCACATTCTCTAACTAGCCATCCTACATATCCTAAATCTACATACCAGATGCCTTGGAAGGGTCCTCTTCAATGGAATCAAAGACCCTGACCAGGGCCCTCCTAAGGCATGGTCCTCCATGTAGACAACTTTATGCTGAAGAAGAAATTGAGGGTTCTCGTGGTGTGTAAAATGGTTATCGCCACATCTTGGTCGATCAATAGCCACAACTCCATTGTCAAATTGACTGTCATGAAGGGATAGATATTGATAATTGTTGTGCATACCTATAATTTCATTCCAAATTCACAACAATTATCTCACTTTCTTCTTATTTATAGCTATGTTTGGTTCCTTTTAGTTAGGATTTCTTAGTATTAGGAGTAATTAGTTAGATTGTTTACTTTTTAGGAAATTTATTAGTTTTTATGTGTTTTTACATAGATTTAGTACACCTAGAAGAGGAGTTGAAGATTTGAAGTTGAAGATTGCTCGCTCAGTGAGTGGAGGCTGCCACTTAGCGAGGAAAGTCTTCCAGAGGATAACATGTGGCAACTTGAAGGCTAAGCGTGAACTTCTATTTGCTTAATGAGTCTACATTTGTATAAGCCACATCAGCAGTGGTTTGGCCGCTTAGCGAGCAAACCATTATGTGAAGAAAATAATTAATTTGGAATTCGCTTAGTGAGTTGTTCTGCTCGCTAAGCGAGAGTGCCTTTATGCAGAAAAGACAAAGCAAGGATTCTACATGTATTTAAAGGCATTCATCATTGGAAACAAAGGGGGCATCGTTTTAGGGTTTTGTGTTGCGCCTCCAGCCCTCACCTACTCCTTCCTCTTCATTTTTCCTTCAGTTTCTCTTCTCCATTTTTGTATTTTCTTAGCTTTTTTATGTCTCTCATGACAATGAGAGGCTAGTTTACCCATTGTTGGGGGTTTAGTGTACTAAGCATACTCTGATGTAATCATGTTTACTATCTATACGCTGTTATTTTTGTGTTATTGTTTCTTTTCTACTTGTATTGTCTTGTTTATGGCTTGATCACCCATATGCATGTTTTTATAGTGTGAATGTCATTGGAAGATGCTTTTATCACTAAGAACTGAAGAAAACTTCTAATGAACTCATATCTAGGGATAGAATGTTGTTTGTTAGCCTTGTTTTTAGCACTTGCTATGATCCAAAATACTTGGCTTGACTTACTAAGGGATTAAGAGTTGAGTTAAGTGATTTAGGCTCTTCCACATAAGGAATCATGGTTATAGTATGTTAGTGGGTTAAGGTGACACTAGATTTAATTTTGAATAGAGAAATATCTTTAAAATTACTAAGAGTAGTCAGCTTAGTAAACTCAACCCCCCAACATCTATAAAAATCTGCATTAAAACTTCTTTTGCATATAAATTGTTTGATATTTTGTCTTTTAGAATTCTATTCTGTTTTAGTTGTTTACTTTAGAACTTAGCCTTTATTTTCTGCATTATTATCTTAAAAACAAAAACAAACATTCCTTTGCCTAGAGATTGAATTTACATGAATAGCCTAGTACAAACAAGTTTACGTGGAGACCACTTTGTACTCAAATATCGAAAATACTACACCGGTTGGTACGCTTACCAACGATGTAACAGATATCCCAATTAGGACGTAGGTGATTGTAAGATCTCTGGTGTATTTCTCCTTCTACGGGTTCTAGTCTACTCTCCATGCCCCGCCTTGATCAATGGCAGGCTCCACAAACTCAAAGCGAAAGGTCCTATTATGATGATGTCTCAGCATATGCTCTTGTGAACATAATGTCACAATCATGACAATCACACTCATACAAACAAAATACAAGGGTCAGTTTACTAAAAATATATATAATTATGCATATAAAGTAATTAATCGAAATATTAAATCAATCCAGCATTTACGACAATTATACATCACATGCATGGCGTCTCACCTTCAACAGATATCACGGTAATAAGATAGACATGCAAATCAAAGGTTCATTTTAAACAATACAGAGTTTCATTCTCTAAGGTTCTCGTGTTCCATTTTAAATGGACAACATAAATTGTAAACATTATGTAGAAATTAAATTAATTTCACTTGAGACTTTTTAAAATCTGTGCTATCTCAAATCTAATCACACTTATTCCTAATTTATGCCTTGTAATTAAATATTTTAAACAAATAATTTAATCAGGAGAATAATCGTACTTCTTCCTTCTAATCTCCTTAAACTTTAAAATTTCAAAAACTCATCGAACAAAGTTATTTTATCCGAGAAATTTTATGATATGCTTTTGGAGTTGTTTTAAGTCTACCCAAATTTTTCCAGAATTTTTCGAAGTCATTTTATATGAAATCCCATTTTTGCCCATGTATTTGAGTAAATAGGTAAATCACCTAATAATTCACCAAGAATTAATAAATTACATATATTCTAAGAATGATAAAAATAAAAGTGAAAAAACAGATAAATTTTTCTATACTTGTTTGGATGAGTGAAAAAGTGAGTGCAAATAAATCAATTATATGAAAAACATTTATATACTAATTATAATAATAATAATAATAATAATAATAATAATAATAATAATAATAATAATTAAAATTTTAATTTTTTACTCTATTATTTTTTCTTAACATAAAATTATTTATTATTTTTAAAAAAACTATGTCATAAAAAATTATTTAATTTTTTAAGTAACTAAGACAAAAAAGAAACATAGAGAGAGATCATTTCCATCATGTTTCATCTCAATTTCTACAGAAAGTGTTACATGGTGAGTCTCATAGAAATAAACTTTTCTCCTTTTTATATTTCTAGTCTCAAACAAATAGCTGAAATTTGATATTTTTATCTCATCTTCCTTTCTATTTTCTCCTCCTTCATTTTTATGCAAACAAGCAAACAAAGGGAAGTGTGAGATTGGGAGGAAGAGACATGTGATTTTATTCTTTAATTATTTTTAATGTTTCATATAATATTTTATATAACATTAAAAAATATGAAAAATTAATAACAATTTTATATTAAGAAAAAATTATGATAAAAGGTTTGAATGTTTATGGTTAAATTAAATTTATTATTATTTTATATATGATTTATTATTTATTTTTATTCTTTTGTAATCATTCAAACAAGTAAAAAAAAACTTTTTCAACTTCTTTCTAATATATTAATTACTCATTTAAACAATACATTTTTTCACCTTATATATATATATATATATATATATATATATATATATATATTCAATTTCTTTTCCTCTTCTTTCTTTTTTATTTCTTTCCTAGTAGCATTCTTCCTTCAAAGAGTGTTGAAACATGATCTTTGTGCAAGACCATCCAATATAAATCCCTAAAACGTAATTTGATACCGTTTGAGGGTCACCAAGCGAGGTCAACGTCATAAAGTTTATTTTCTTAAAGTATACAATTTTAATAAATCTGTGTCTTTTCGAAACGTCAACAAAATGGAACTTCGTTTTATTTAAAAGGAATAATAAAAAAAAAAGAACAGGATAACAAACTTACTAAAACTATCAAATTATTAAAAGTGTCATTTAGTCATAATCAAGCATTTGCGGCATGGGGCGTGGATTATTATAGTCGAATTACTGTAATCGGGTCCAACCAATGATGTAGTGCATGTTTGGTTTTTCGTTGGGAAGCCTCCAAACGGCCGTTGAATCAAAAGTTCTGAATTCTCATTTCTCACAAAATGTGCATTAGAATATGTATTTGTTCATCTTAACGTTAAACCAGACACACTCATAAATATCAATAAGTTGCATTATTATTATAAAATAGCTTTCAGAGATGGCCACCTTTCCAACCTATTTGCTGGAAATGCAAGGAACAAAGGGAAAGAAAGGCAAAAGTAGATTCCCCCACTGCACATGTTATGTACTAGACAATGTTTAATTTGTCTTGGCTTGGGTAGGGACCAAACCCCATTTTTATATCTGATTTAAAAATAGCCCTTGATGACAACCTCAAACGTAGCATGCATATGCATTTTTGACACAGTTCCCGAAACCTCCCCTCCCTTCCCCCTTTTTTTTATTTTTATTTTCTGTGTTAAAAATATAGGTTAATCATTAATATATAGTGTTATGTCACTCAAGATGTGTTAGCATCATATAATCATTCTCCCTCGTTTGTTTGTTCAAGAAACGACTAAATTTTTAGTGTTACTATGATCATTAGTCTTTTGTACACGTAATGGTGCAAAAAGTCATTAGTCCATAATAATGAATCAATATGTGGTGGTAAGAATTCCACACCTCTTCTCAACCTTTGAAAGAAAATAATAATTATTGCATATGAAAGCCTTACAATTATATTTTATCATTTGTATGTACGACAAGATATGAGATGCTTAATATTCGATTTCTCAAATATAAGGCCAAGAAAGGCCCTGAGGGGATGGACACATGATGGTCTAACAATTGTAGTTTGATCCGAGTAAATTGATTGTGAATATGGAGTACGGACAGAGGGATCAATTTTGTAGATAAGGAAAAGGTACTATCCTTCAATGTGCAAAATCTAAACCAGAAACAGGCCATTTTCAGCTATCACTTATGTGGGCCTATTACTGAGATCAGGAAATTAGGCTGCCCCTCACTGGGTCCACAACAAAGACATCTGCTCAATCAGGGAGAGAGAAAATCCAAGCCAGAGAATTATCAACTACAAGGTTTGTCATTGAGGACATTTATTGCATAAGTAGAATAAAAAGGAGAGACACCAACAAGGATTATTGGTTTAATTGGTAAAAATCAGACTCATTGATAGGCAAATATATCTGTAAACGTTCTTTAATTTTTAAGGCATGTCCTGACTGTGATAAATCTTAAGATCCTAACTCACCTAAACATCACATATAAAAGAAAGGTTTAATTATAATTTTTACCCTCAACAAATTAATTTGATGCATTTTATCCTCAATTTTTTTAAAAAGTTACAAATTTTACATCTAATTTTTTCATTTTTAACAAATTTTACCTCTAACTTTTTACTTTTTGGTGAATTTTACCTCCATTTTTTATGATTATGTCAGTATGTCACGTCATCAAAACTATGGATGGTAAAATTTGTAACTTTTTTAAAAAGTTAAGGGTAAAATGCATCAAATTAATTTGTTGAGGATAAAATCCGTCAAAAATTAAAAAAGTTGGGGGTAAAAATTGTAATTAAACCTAAAAGAAATAATAAAAAGGAGAAATACTATTTAATTTTACACAATTTTTATGATAATTTATATACACTTTTTATTTTTCTTTATTATGTCATGTATCTTATCAAATATTTCTCAGTTCTCTCTTCTCTTCTTATCTCCGTTTTATGCGTAAAAAATTAAGTATAAATACAATTGCTCAAAATAAAAGATGGACTGTTAAAAAGGAAGAGAACTATATAGTAAAAGAGTAAGAATCTCGGAAGGAAGGGATAAGAATGGAGAAGTTCAGTTCCATCGCAATAGAGAACCTTTTGGGTCCCTTGTCTTCTTGTTGGGGCCACTATTTGTATTTTCATATCAACTCTGGCTTTTTACATTCCAATTTTTACTTTCACTACACACCCTTTTTTTTTTCCTTTCAGTTTTCTTTCTTATCATATCATCAGTCACATGTGATATTTTCTTCTTTTTGTTTTTCTTCTATTCTCTACCTTACCACTTGGGGTATATCCAAGGGATGTGATTATTATTCTTTACACTTATCTGATTCCAGAGACTGTAACAAACACCTTGTTAATATTTATCATTTTTCTCTGCATATTTCTCCGTATCATATTATATTATATTATCTATAACATCTATTATTTTATTTTTGTCTATGATTATTTACTAACAAATGGGTGTGCATACATCATTTTCCATATATAATACTTTAAGTTCCCAGCCAATACCATTCATTTAGTATAAAGATTAAAAAAATATGTCAAAGGCACATCGTTTCTTATCTGAGATTCTATTCCTGTGCTGGTGTGTGATTGGCAACCAAAAAGATAGACTAAAGCTGCTTTCTTCCCACTGTTTCAGGGCATCTTCGCGCACATGTATTCATGTATGTACTCTTCCCAGTTCTTACACCCGCAAGGACACACAATAATATTAAAATCAGGAACAGTATTTTTCAGTAAAGAAACTCTGGTTACATGGGCATGGACCTAAAACAGTATCTGCATACCCTTCTCAATTTCAGCTATTAGCTAAAGTGAGAACTAGGAACAACATTTTGGGTTGAACTTGTAAAGGGAATAAAGGTATAATGACAAGTTCCAATCAAAAGGAATGAAGAACAAAGATTTGTGAAGACCCTTTTGCTCCATTTGGCAACCAGAAAAAGTTGATTAATAAAACTTGAAAGTCATGCCTCTTGCACATCTGCGAATTACATTCCATGACAGAATGAAAAAGAAAAAACACATTAACTAAAAAAAATAGAAGACTTTCTTATTTCCACTTTGAACAACAGCAGCATGATTGAATTAGTTGCACAACCATGCTAGATTTTCTATTAGATCCCAAATTACAAGGTTAGAATGAGAGGAATTGTGGAGGAAAATCAATATTATCATTTTGTTTTATTTGATATATAAGGAGTAAGTGATGTGCTACAGAAAGTCCTGTAATACAATACAAATAGAGCTTCTTCAACTACAGAATCTTCTCATCTTTGTGTCAAACTTTTCAACACAATTGAACTTCTCCACCAAGCAAAAGAATCATAAGGAAGGAACCAACCAAACTCTCTACACAGGCCTGTGTCTCTTGTGGCCTGCTTTCCCATCTGATTTCACAGCACCACTTGAATCCCCCTCTGAAGTAACTTCCATGGATTTGGTAAAGGAACTTGAAAGATCAGCATATAGGTCATACACTCTTCTGATATTGTTGTTGAGCTCCCTAATGAGCTCCACATTCCTGGTGAGGTTATCAGGGACCTTAGACTCATGGTTCTGGTTTATCTCATTGATGAGTAGCCTGTTCCGATCAAAAATGTGCTGCACTTGAACAAAACTCATCTGGAATGTCTGCATGATCTTGGCATCACCATTGCCTAGGCCAGAGAATGTGTCACCCTCCATTCCTCTCTTTGAATCAGAAGAACCCAATTCAAGTCAGAACCAGCCCTGCTGCATCATGAGCAAAGGGTGAGAGTGAGAAAGTATATATAAAATTAATACACTATAGTCATTTTTTATTAAATTTATCCATAATAATAATAATAATCATATCCCCTATCTGCAATAGCCTGAACTAACCACAACAGAGAGACAAAACATGACCAGTTTTGGAATTGTTTAAGGGTATGTTTGGATTGACGTTGAAACCACGTTCAACGGAGAAATTATGCATTTCAAAATAAAAATCCAAAAGCTATATGAGAGAAGCTTTTTTTTGAAAGCCAATTAAGTTAAATCCAACTCGTATCCAAACACATACCAAGGTATTTGGGCAGATGAGACAACAAGCAGTGTAGGAGAAATCATGACCTCCATGAGTTCCTTTTCCAGAGGAATCAGACTATAAGCATATTATTACTATTATTATCATCATTATGGGTACTAATAATAAGCTTTATTCTTTTTTTTTTTTTTATGAGTTGGGAAAAAGCAGATCCCTTTTCCATAAAAGGGAACTTTTTTATATTGTACTCAGGAAACAGCTACCTAAAGCTCAAAGACCCAAAAAAAATAAAATTAAAAACAGTCAATGATGCAGAGTATATGATATGAGGCTATGAAGGTACTCCTACACGGACAACATCATTAACCTTTTCTAAACAAAATTACGGAAAACAAAAATAAAAAGAAGTGACCGTCCAAGATGCCAAAGATAATTGACCAAATTCGGCGAACACGCACATACATTGAATAAAACAAAACCAAGTTTAATAATCTCCAATTGACATTAAAATTAAAACTATGGAAAAATCAAAAGTAATATAACGAAAAAATAAAAATTGAAAAATTAAAATGTTCTGACCGTACTTAGAAAATCTGCAGCAGCAGCGGCATAATATCTAGCAACAGAAATTGGGTAGAAGGACAAAAAATTAAAAACAAAAACTGAGTTTGATATGATTCCAAGTTCTAACGCATCTCCAACCCATTAAATCGTGGAGATCTTCTTAGAATATTTTATTCTATAAGAAGAAAAAGATAACCGTATAAGAAGGAAACAGCTGCAAAAACATGAAAAGCATGGAGCCGGTAAAATCAATGCACGACCCAAAAACGAGATTAAAAGTAAACAAGGACGAGAGAGCAAAATTCACATTTTTAGCAATATACAAAAAATTCAACCAAACAAAATTATTAACTACTTTGTTGTTAAGAGTAATGTTAATAACAACATTATCATTCATTATACACACATATATTCTAAAATTCGTACCTTGTGAAACCGAAACATTAATTTTTTTTTTTTTTCTTTTGGGTGTGAGATAGAAAGATGAAAACGAGGGAGTCCCAGAGAAAGAGTGATTAAGATCGGCGATTGAATGGAATCTCTGGAGTGAAAGACCTGTCCTATGAATTTCTTATCTGAGAAGTGAAGAGAGAGAGAGAGAAAGAGAGAGAGAATATGTAAGATTTGACAGTCACGCTCACGCTCACGCTCGGACCCCGCTGTGTCTTAATATTTAGCAGTATTCTCTACTACAATCTATAATATTGATGATGATATGATATGCATATTCAGTATTCAATATCCACCTGTTATTTCCATTTTATTATTAATGTTTATTGATGGGATACACTTACGTCATGTAGATAATTTTTTGTGAATTCCAAAACTAGCACATATAGAAAAAATCTTAATCTGAATTAAATATAACACATGATGATATATTTGATAATCTAAATTAAATATAGAACATATATACAATTTACGAGTGTAATTGAATCGAGTTATGTTGAGTTTAGTTTAGTTTAAAATCCAACTTAATGAAATAGTGACTAAATATGTTGAGTTCGTTGTTTTTTTAAAAATCTCAAATCAAACTAACCTGACCTTAATCGGATTAGATAATCAGGTTAATTGATTAAAATATTATTATATTTTGAAAATTTTAATAAATAAAAATAAAAATTCAATCACATACAATTTGAAAGATTAAATAAAACATTACATTCTATAGGTAAAACTAAAAATGGAAAAAAAAATGAGAATCTCACTTATAAAAAATGAAATAACATTATATTGATCATAGCAACCTTATAACTTGTATTTAGAACCCAACATGTACCTGTAGCATTTGATTACAATCACATAATCAGAATTAAAAATGAAGTACCTAATTAGTTCAACTCATTCAAAATCAAGGCATTCAAATGTGTGCAAAAGATAGCTAAACAATAAACATGCACAATTAGACCAATAATCAAAATAACAATGTACACTATGCAAGAAGTTTAGAATAACTCACAAATAGACCACTTCAACTCAAGCACAATTAAAAATTAATCATGTTATCAAAAGCTCTAATACATGTCTAAATTAAAATACAAGTTCATTTGCCCAAATCAAATATTATCACAAGAAAAATACAATATATGTCCCAAACGACACGATACATGTCCCAAATAACACTAACAATTACTTAAATTACATAATAAAGATGAACAAACAAAAATGGAAGATAAGTTACTAAAATAGAAAATGAAAGAAACTAAAAAGGAAAATGAAAGAAAGGATGGGGAAGGGAACAAAATAAAGAAAGAGGGGAAGTCAAGGCCTTATAATGATGGGGGAATGATGGCCGATTGGGCGAATGTTGGCCAATAGGATGAATGACAATGACTCATAGTGACCACACGGGCACAAGTGGCAACAATTCTTCAACATTTGATACCTCGACGAATTAGTCTATGGGTGTGGGTTAGGGTTACACAATACACATATTTATAGGATTTTATAACAATTATTAATTTATTATTAATAATATATTTAACTTAGGTTGGATTGAATTAATCAAATTTGGAGCTTATCAATCCGATACTAAACCCAACTATAATTGGGTTAGTCAAAATGAACTCAAACAAACCGATAACCTAATCAAACAATCTGAATTAACAAACATTTTGACTAATCTAACATTAATTATAAATAAAATTTAATTAGAATGTATTGGTAAGGTAAAATTTTTTTATATTGTAATATAATTAGAATGGATTCATATTTGGAATTTTTTCCCATAAAAAATTGAACCTGACTTATTTAGTCACACTTGAGTGATTGAAAACATTAAGTTATGAGCTTTTGACTTCTAAGACACTACAAATGTCGTCTAAACTTGGCCATTTCACACTTCTTTTCATCTTGCACATGTCCCCATTCTCTCATTATTCTTTCCATCCAATGCTCCTCCTCATCCCATAACTATACTTTTCTATGTGTGCACCTCTCCACTCCCTAGATGTCTCCACTCTTCATCACATTCCTCACATGCACCTCCCTCATCCACTCTCTCAACATTGTCTTTGTCACGCTCGATTACCATCAAAGAGATGTTGCAACAAATCGATGCTTACACCTATAAAGGAGGATGCAAAGTGATCCCTTAACTTCCTCTACTTTGGAAAGTGACGACAAAGATGGAGAAGAAACTATGTCAACAAAGGTCTCCTTGGGTAGTGAATTGCAAAATAAGATCTTTTAGTCAACTTTGTTGTAAAAGCGAAAATCACAAGAAGGGGGGTTGAATTGTGATTTATAAAAATTTTCGCAAACTTTTCTAAAACAAATAGTTCGTCTGTAACAGGTTTAAAAATAGTTTAATAGAAAAAGCGTTAACAGACAATGTTATGCAAGATAACAGACGAAACACTTTCAAAACAAAATAAGACAAATCAAAAGACAGGGTCAATTCAAGCAATTAAGAGAGAGAGAGCAGGAAAGAAAACAGAGATTTATACTGGTTCGTCTCACCCTGAGACTACATCTAGTTCTTGGCAAACCACCAAGTCCCACTAACTTTCACAAGTTACAAGTATTGTTCGCTGTCACTTCTGGCTCAACCCAAGTAGTTTTTACACCAGCCTCTCCAAGCTAAAAACCCAAGTATTTTTTTCTTACCAAGCCACTTCTGGCTCTACAACAAATAAGAAGATTTGTTGAAGGTTGGTGCACACAGACTTTAGGTTAGCGTCTTATAGACGGATATACAAGTTAAGAATGAAGTCTTTTTCTCTTAGGATACTCAAGGTGTTTTGAGAGTTTTTACAACTTAGAGAAATTTACAAGAGAAAGAATGAAGGCTTGAAAGAATGCTTGCAAAATTTGAATTAAGTTCCGTGCATTCAACACTTCAGTTCTTCTACTATATATAGACTTGCTGAGGAAGTAACCGTTGTCTCTAAACGACCTTCTTGCATGCGTCTGATCAGCGTCTGAAGGAGAGTGGTCGTTAGGGCGATTAATGTGAGCATTAAATACTTGTCACCAACTAGTCACTTTGAGCTGATAAAGCACTCTATTTATCTTCCTTGAGGGGCACTCCATATCCTTCTACTGCAGTGGTCACATCGCTTGCTCAGACAATTACTCATTGCTAGCTGTAGCGCATCTTTTGAGGTGAGGGAAAGTTTTACTACTTTGACTCTTTTTTCTGTTTCCCTTTATGCACTTCGACAGATCCTAGGAAGGATGCTCCACAAACATTCCCTGCAAAACATATTGAAATGACAGTGCATTTACTATGCCTTTAAATACTTCTTCAGACTTAAGCGTTTGCCTGCGTATCATCTGTATTTTATAGATGCAAAGTCAACACTTTCGTCTATTGGCATTTTCATATGCAATCTTTTTAACATAATATTTATTTGCGTCAAATCAAAATTATTAAGGGTCCTGATTCGTCTTATGACTTAACATTTTTCATGCAAGGAATGCAAAAATCGGAAAGGGAAATGATCTAAATTCGTGAACAAATGTATCTGTGTCAACTCCACTGTATTAAAACACCCACCATAACCAACTTGAGTAACATCACACACTTGCCTTACCTAAACTTGACGTAGTGAAATCCTATTTGGTCATAATCAAACCATATTCTTTTGTTTTTATTTGCAGTGGATTAGGTGTATTAAGACTAAATCCAACCATAATGACCAGTGCTCACCCTTAGTACAAGTGCAAATCGATTACAATATAGTTGAATCAACTTAAGGCATTATCCATTTTGGTAAAGATAAAGCAAAAAGAAATAGAGAAGTTGAAAATTGTGTGAAATTTTATCTTGTCCCTCCTCTAGCATAGCATGGAAAATTAGGTTGTCTTAAACATTATAGTCAAATTAGGTTTAGGGATTAAAGATATGCATTCTTTTAACGTTGCTTTATTAGCTAAGTGGCGCTGGAGAATGTTTTTGTACGGTGACAGCTCGTGGAGTAGGGTACTAAGGTCAAAATACGGTGACATTTCCAGGAATAGTGGCAATAGACAGTCAAATAAAGAATCACAATGGTGGAAAGACATGATGAGGGTTACCGGAGGCATAGGTCAAGAGGGTTGGTTAAAAAATAATATTCAATGGAAGGTTGGTGAAGGAAGAAAGGTTTAGATGTGGCACCATAAATGGTTAGGGAGTAAGTCATTAATGGAGGAATATCCAAGGCTATATTTGAACTCTGAACAAAAAGAATGCTTGGTGGGGAAGATGGGGAGATAGGTTAGCAGAAAATGGGAATGGGACTGTGTATGGAGAAGAGCTTGGTTTGAATGGGAAAACCCACAGTTTCATAAATTCCAAAAGGAAATTCTTGAGGTTCAATTGAAAGAAGGAGTGACAGACTCTTGGATCTGGAAGAATGGTCAAACAGGGGAATAATGTAAAGGATGCCTACAAGTTGTTGCTGAATCACAACACTGCACCAGAGGAGGGGAGTATATTCAGCAAAATTTGGAAAGCACCGATACCATCAAATGTGGCTGGTTTTGTATGGAGACTCATGCTTGACAGGCTGCAAACCAAAGCAAACTTGAGGAAGAGAAGTATATTGCTAATGGATGGTGACTACAATTGTCCTTTTTGCAAACAACTGGAGGAGACGGCATCTCATATGCTCTTTACGTGTAAGTTTTCCACAACCTTGTGGAATAAATGTTATAGTTGGTTGGGCATCAATATGGTACAACATTGGGAACCGAGGCAACACTTCACACAACACAATCTAGGATTCCTTAACAAAGAAAGTGAGAGGAAAGGTATAGCTGTCTGGTGTGCTTTGGTTTGGAATATTTGGTTGACCGAAACAATTTAGTGTTCAGAAATGGAATAATGGATGTTGATGAAGTCTGGAACTCTGCTATCACTAAATCGTGGTTATGGCTGTCGAATAAAGTCAAAAAGTTTGATCACTCATGGTATGATTGGGCCACTTTGCCGAGAGTTTGTATCACGGGAAATATTGGTGAATAATGGTTAGCGGTGTGTTGGCAAATGTATATGGAGGGTGAATATTAGCTTAACAGCTAGCATGGCATGCATCTTAAGGGAGTTTTGACAAATCATATGAGAAGCTCATATTGTAAGAAGGGTGCTGGATCTTTATCTTTTGCTTAACACGCTCATGATGTCACGGTTCTGGCTTATTAGATGAAAAAGGATACCTTTTATCCTTTGTGGTCTTAGGATTTTTTGTTGTGGCAAGGGAACTTAACAGAGCCATGTGGTGTATTTTTCTGGTATTTGTATAGGTCTCAGTTATGTTGGAAAATGTTTCTTTCTTATCTTTCTCTGTCTATAATCACTATGCCAAAATTATATATATATATATATATATATTGCCTCTTATACATCGTTTTTTTTAAATAAATGCTATATTAAAAAACACGGAACTTTAGTATTCTGCTTATTGGAATAAGTGCTGTATAATATAAGTTTTTTTTTATTTTTTTAAAAAAATATTTATAGCGCTTCTTTAACTACGCGCTATATAAGTTTTTGCGAATCTAGCTTTTCTCGTAATACACGCTCTATTTTCAGATAAAAAATTTTACCCACTCACTGTTTATTCGCGCCGTCCCTTACATTGTTCGGCGCTGTCACTATCGCAAACCCTCACACTCACTCAAAACCTCACAGTGACTTTGCCGTTCGTCAAACCCTCACACTCAAAACCCTACAATGGTCGTTGAAGGTGCGTTGAAGTTGCGTCGAAGGTGCGTGTGTGGCGTTGAAGGTGCGTCTGGTGTATCTCACGGTTTGGATTTCGATTTCTCTTTTCTCAAGGTTTTGATTTCGATTTCTCTTTTCTCACGATTTTGATTTTGATTTTGATTTCTCTTTTCTCACGGTTTTGATTTCGTGTTATTAGCATTTCAATTGCCGTTCATGAAACGTTGAAGGTGCGTCTGGTGCCCCTGGTCAAGTGCGTCTGGTTTAATTCTGAGTTAGAAATCTCTCTTTAGTTTGCTATGATTTAAGTGCTGGAAATTGATATGAGTGCTGGAAATTTGGTATTTCTCTGTGCTGGAAATTGATTTGAATTGTGAGCTTGCAATTTCTTACCCTGCTTGACTGAGAAATGACTGTATCCTATATAAGTGTTGATTTTCTTCTTTAGGTGAATAATTGACAAAGTGAAATGCAAAGTTAACTGCTTCTGAAATTGAAGAAAGGAAGCAAAGTGGCTTTTAGGCACTAGCCATTATACGAAGTGATTCTTAACTATCACAGTCTTAGGTAGATTCATTGAGCTTTTGGTACCATATATATTAATATTGATGCAATTTTATGCACCAAGCTCTATACGTAGAAATGAAGGTTTCTAGCCCCTAAATATGTCTACTAGGTGTTTGATACATGATAAACCCCTTGATGGGAGTTTCGGATAAGCTTTTGCCTTTTTTTTACTGCTAGGGTATTTGCATACACGGAGGAATATGAGAAGGAGAGTGCTTATTGTTATGTGTATCTGCTTTTATAAATAAGAGATTGCTGACTAGTAAGTTAAGAACACTTGCTAACAAATCCAAAGTGAAAAGTTTATAAAAAATTTACATTTAATATTGTCAATGCAACATACTGTGATTTTTAATATAATCTATCTATTGATTAATTCTTTAACTAACATTTTTATATAAAACACTTGTTAGCAGAATTCATATAAATATATCCTTTTTTTTTTTTTTTAATTTATACACTTCTTCCCTCTAAGAGAGTGAAATCTATATTTTCTCCTTGGAAACATTGAGATAAGCAGAAAATTTTCGTCTTTAAGACAAGTAGATTGGTGTTTTTAGGTAATCTCAAAAAAATTGCCACACTTGGAGAATAGTTATAATCATCCAATTCAAGATCAGTGTGACTCATCGTTATAACATAATCAGAGGTATTCTCATTGCTGTGTTTGAAATTTGGTCCTTCTGTACTTTGTTTTCCTTGAGAAGTAATGAGTTTGAAGAGTGCCTTTTGGGAAATCATTTGCAGGGTATTGACTTCTGCCACGTTGGCAATTTCCTTTGGAATTGCTGGGCAAATCTTCTTTGGCGGTGAACTCAGCTTTTCTGTTTAATTCATGACCTGAATGACAAACAGCTGAATGGTCAACTAGCAAAGAAATCATTGCCCAGTAATGCACCTGCCCAAGAGCTTTCTTGATAACCAATTTCTTGAATGGTCATGTCGTAATTCTATTGGCCAACAAATGTCTTATAGTAACATACATTTCCTGGTGATGTTTTCATATCATGTTACATTTATGATTTTATATAGATATTCAAACTTTTTCTTGGCTTGAATAACAAATAAACACCTTCTGGTAATTCTTTTTCTCCATTTTTTTCTCAGATTTTCCTCTGTTTGTATTCCTATACTAATATTAGTAATTTATTCAAGTCTCTATTTTATTTTTTATTTTTTAGAAACTGAACTTATTTGAAGCATGAGGACCACAATATATTGTTCTCTCACTGGCTTGAAGTTTACCCGTGACCTCTGTTTTTTCTTTGGAAGTTTTGTACTATAAATTGAAACTTGTGTTTTAGGATAGGACTATGAAGGTTTCTTATACTCGTTTCACTGTTGAGTTTTCCTTTTTTGTTATCTACTTTAATTAAAGTGTGTGTCAGTCTGCTAGATATGGTTGCAAAATCAACTCCCCTTTCTTTTTTCACAAGTAATGCGTTACCAAATTCTGAAATGACAAGCCTAATGATATTGTTCTGCTTTCAAAAACAGAAAATAGAAGTGTTAATTAATTGGTGAAAAGAAAAAAAAAATTATGTAAACATAGAAAACTTGTTACAAGATATCCGGTATAAGATTAGCATTAAACAAACTTAGATGAAACAATTAAGATTGTAAATTGATTTAGAACAAAAGAAGTTCCATAATCAGATTTGTGAGGCTTAAGAGGCACCTGAGGCTCAAAATCCTCTGAGAGAAGAATATTAGAAGCCTTGATGTCTTTGTGAATGATCCTTCTTTGACACCCCTCGTGCAGATAGCGAAGGCCCTCAGCAGTCCCCAAAGCAATCTTATGAGGCTCCAATTCAGTTTCTCTCTAGGTCCTGAAATCATGCAAAGTAAAAAAAAGGTAATTATAACTTTTGTTATCCCAAAATTTGCATGGCATTCCAGAAACTCTCAAAATGGTTAGTTAGTATCCCAAAATCAACCCCCTTTCTTTTTTCACAAGTAATGCATTACCAAATTCTTAAATGACAAGTCTAATGATATTGTTTTGCTTTCAAAAATCATTGTGATCTTTCCATTCAAGTGAGTGAATGTATTAGTGAATTCTGATATCATTTGGCTTGTGCAGTATTCTGAGTAACCAGTGCAGTTGACACTCCTATCAAGTTTTTATGTGACCATATGTTCTTGCTTTAGATGTGGTAAACTAACTACGTATAAATTTTAAATGTGTGTACTCTTATTGCAGTCTACTTTTATATGCAACTTCATGTAGTATATTATTCAGCGGACTATACCTCTTTATGATTGGTTCATTTGGCTAGGCTAGTTGCCACAAATCTTTGAAGCATGATAGGTTGAATCAGCCAAATTCTCATTTAGGTGGCATTTTTAATGTTTGCAGCTCATAATTGAGTTGGTAGATCAGTTGACTAGACTTAGTGTTGCTTTGTTAATATTTTTCTGTGCCTTGTCATAATGTAAGTATATTAATTCTTCTAATATGCAGGATGTTGATAATGAGGTTGCTGATCACTTAAAGAGGTTAGGCGAGAAGGATCCCACCACTAAGGTAATTTTGGACTAACTTCTGTGCTAATTCATGAGAATATCTAACATGCTCAAGTGTGACTAGTTGTAGTATTCTATATGCCTCTTTGGTAGCTAGATGGATTGCAAAAATGTTGTGATTTCTTTGGTAGATTGTTTTTGTATAGCACTCTTTACTGTTTTTATGGATATCTTGGATTTTTTTTTGTGTACAAGTTGGATTGTTTTTGTGTAGAAGTTTGAATAAATTGTGAACGAACGAAAGGAAAAAAAAATAGTAATAAAAGATAGCGCTTTATATAAGAAGCGCTGTCTATAATCTACTTCATGTATAATATAGCGCTTTCTATAAAAATCGCTATCTATCATGCAACATATACAGCACTTTTTTAGAAGCGCTATATACTAATATATAGCGGCCACAGCGATAGCGCGTAATAAGCGCTATCTAATGGCAAAAAAAGCGCTATAAATGACCATTTTTGGTGTAGTGAATTGGGCTTCCTTTTTTCTGTATTTTGGGAGGTACCCCTTGTACCATTTTAATACATTTGTTTTTGCTTGGCTGATAAAAAAAAAAAAAAACGACTAAACTCCATATCCCCACGTTAACACATGTTGGATAAATACCCAATTCCAAAGACCACCTTGTGACCTTATTAGAAGAATTATGCTGCTAACATAACTGCCTTGGCTCATTTATTTTTCCGGAAGAGGATATATGGGAGAGGAAGGAGATGGGGGGAGTGTGTTTTAGTGGGGTAGTTTTGGAAAAATAAAAAAAGAGAAGGGGGAGTGGATATAGCAACAACCTCTAACACTTTTTAAGTCCAGTGCTGTTTTCTTTTTTTTGGTACATAAGTCCAGTGCTGTTTAAATCCATATGATTTGCCAATATTTATGAGAATCATGTAACTCCACCGGGCATTCTTGCTTTACTATTCTGGCCTTACTAGAACCTACAATCTGCTAAACCAAACAAGTGATGATGCATGCGCACATCTAATAAAGTAGCTTATATGACCCAATGCGACAACAGTTGGAAATCGCAGCTGGAAAGCATAACATAACATTCCACAATGCATGCCACCTCATCCTCGCATTAAGTGTATGTTTGATTTTGAGTTTTTTTTTCCTTAAATGCATTTAAAATACGTGATTTTTGGAAACTATAAGGAGTAGCTTTAGGGTTACACATGAAATTGATTCACCATACGTGTGTTTTGAAATCAAAGTCAAATACAGTGTATGTTTGAGTAATCCATTTCCAATGAAATTGATTTTAGTTAGTAAAATTTATTTTACTTAAAATTAATTTAAACGTAAAATGATTTATGTTTAAATATTTTATTCTAAAAATAATTTAATAATAAAATTTAATATAAAATTTTGATCTAAACTAAAAGTTACTTAAAATTGTTTTCTATTCTAAACCAAGAATTTGCGTATATATAAAACTATTCTCACACCTTTCAATGAAGTTGAGCGGAAGCTTAAACTTCAAAACAAACACAACTGTAAATATTCATCTAAAATTATATTAACTGATATTTTAACCTGATTTCAAAACACACTAACCCTGTATTTGGTAATGTATTGGGGAAGAAAAAAACCATGTCAAATAAACAAATGATGCAAAAGCCACAAATTGTAATAGCCTGTTTGGTACCACGAATTCTCACGCTAAAATAAAAGTTACTAGTAGCTTCTCGTTTTCACATTAAACACACACATTCAAACCCAAAACCAAAAACATGCTAGCTTCCATTCAAACGTGAAAAAATCACATTGGTGATGGGCAACCAGACACGCTATATACTTCCTGTAGTAAATCTTAATCCAATTGAACAATTACTATAACGTTGGGTACAACATGCATAATCCAAGTCACAAACCGCAATTTCTTACATACTTTTAATATTGTTATTTAATTAGAATTAAAGTTTACTTCCATAAACTATTGGGTTAATTACACATATCTTCCTAAAGTTTACTCTTATTACATCTAGTATTCTTCCATTTTTACATTACTTTGAGTATTCCTAAGAAAATGATTAATGTAAGATTTTTCAAACCTAAAAGGGAGAGCCGGTGTAACAATTTAATCTTAAGAGGGGGATCGATGTAATGAAAGTTCAAAAATTAGGGAGGTTTTTGTAGGATTCAAAAATGGAAGGATATCGGATGTAATAAGAACAAATCTCAGGAAGATTCGTGTAATTTACTTTAAACTATTTGATGCAAGCCTCTATATACTTCCATCGAAGCAGCAACATACATGTACTGTGAACAGAATTAGTCTCTCATCCAATTGATTAGGAGCCTCCTTAATATTTGACTCAGGGAAAAAAAAAATACTACACACTAACCAAATAAAACTTTTAAATTTTTAATTGTAAAACAGTAACAAAAGTAAAAACCAAAAAATACTCACTAAGGCACCACATAATCAACAACCACCACATTCTCCACATGCTCCACAACCTTCACCAACCCTTCGTTCAATTCCACACTCTCCAGTTCCTTCCGTCCGGGAAACACCGCGAGCGAAGCGAGCGAGAACCCCTTCGCTCTCTCCGGCGAGAAGTTCTCGCCGCAGGAGAATTGTCGAACTTCTCCAACACCCTCCTCGATTCCTCGTACAACACCACTCAAAACCTCGTCCTTAACCTCATCACCAGTGCTCTCTTTCAGCTTCAAGAAACTCACGCGGAGGCCCGAACCTTTCGCCGGCGGCGGAAGGTTCTTTTCTCCGGCGACCCAATCGACGACCATGATGTCTTCACACACCGGAAAAAGGAAGCCCCTAACGGCGCTGACGTGGCTGGGGTGCGCGTTGTAGGCGCAGAGATCCTCCATGGAGCTGTAGCGGCTGTGGAGCATGTGGGTGAAACGGAGATCCGAGGTGGGCCCGTTACGGAGGAGTGGGCCCACCGTGAGGTGCGTGACCCCGTCGAGGGTTCCCAAGGAGTTCATGGCGTTGACCATCGCGTTGACCTTGGTCGGTTCCGTTTCGTCTTTTACCTTCACGAGGACGATGTGCTCCACCACCATGCCTTGGCTCGAGGACATTCTGATCGAGAAACGGGGTTTGATGGGTGCGCGTTGATGAGAGTGGGGTTTGAACGGAGAGAAAGTGAAGGGAAACGATGGACATGTTTGCAGACTTAGCATCTTGTCGTAAAGTGACAGAAGATATAAAGATTGAAGTGTTTTTTCACTCAGAGTCAGAGACAGAGTCACAGGCTACAAAGGATTAGAGTCACTTTAGGTCTTTTTATATTACTATTATATTGCTTCATTTGCACGTTTTACACGAGCAGATGCACTTGAGGATGTTTCGTATAACTTTCGATCCTATTTATAAGAAATAATGAGTGATCTTATATATTTGTACAAATTTTCCTGCAAATTACTTTCTTACTCTCATTTTATTTGAGGTTTTTTTCTTTTTTTTTTGAGTAAGAAAGGATAAAAACCAACTACAAACGCAGAAAAGCTGCATCAGCAATCGAGCTATGAAGCAAGCCAGAAGGAGCAGACTATTTTATGCAGGAATTAAAAAATATAATTAATATTTTATACTATTTAATAAAAATATTGTACATTTTTTTAATATGTTTTTTTGTCTTTTATATAATTATATTTTCTCTTAGTTATATATATATTTTTATTTTTTATTCTACAATAAATTATTAACGATACAATAAAAAGGAGTTTTTAATATTAGTAGTATAAAATATATATATTTAATACTTATCATAAAAAAGGTAGGAGAATTAATAAAACATTATTGGAAAAATTACAATTTTTTCAGTCAAATAAGTATTTTAGCAGGATTACCGACCATTGAATAGGCACATTTGTATTCTATCCAACTTCTTAAACCTGTCCCATTATATTTACCCATTTTATTGGTACTAATTTTCATGTGTTCCAAAGAGAATTACTCTTTCCCTGGAATTAAAAAAAAAAAAAAAAAAGTTGTGTCAGGTAGTGAAATGAAAACTTTAATTTTTATTTTAGTTTAATACTTTTTATTTTTGGCACAGAATCTTTAATTTAAATTAAAGTGTGCAGTAAATTTAGTTAATTACTTTAAAAAAAAATTAAGATTTTTTTTTTCATTTTATCAACAATCATAACTCTTCATATGAAAATATTCAAATCATATGGTCTTAATTGTAGGGGTGTTTAAATCCTTCTTCAAAAAATTGTAGGGGTGTTTAAATCCAAACCAATCAAAAAGTAAACTCAAAAATTGATAAAAATAAAATAAAAAACTAATTTTTTTTGGGATTTTATTGGATCATTTCTTAGTGAAATCGATTGGTTCAGTTGGATTTTCGTTTGGCGTCTCCAAAATTGAACCAAACCAATAATATTATAAATCCTTAAAAACTAAGATATAAGTATAAAATACTTTCGCTGTAAAAAAAAGTATAAAATATTTTCCTTTATATAATCTATCGTAGTTCAATGTAAAAATGAGTCTATATATGATATTTTATAATTAAATAATTGACAAATCTTAAATAAATAATTGTAAGAATGTTCTTGTATTAAAAAGAATTTAGTATTTAATAATTAGTATGATTTATTTATTAATTTCATTGTATTATCAATATATAGAGACAACACTAAATATGAAAAACTAGATAAGAAACTCGTTATTTATATGAAAACTAAAATATTTGAATCTTAAAATATTTTTAGTGTTTTAACCTTTAATAGACCAAAAACTTTGTAGCTATTCTTATTATATAATCATGATATGAAGCAAAACATCTAAGATAGTACTTGCATGCAAGGTTTGAACCTTTATTTGGCTATTTGTTGCATCAATAGGAAAATTAAAATGCATGTAAGGATGTGTAAGTAAAAATTATATAATAAATTATAGTAACATTCCCTGAGATTTTTTGAAATTACATATAAACCCCCTATTTTTTTAGCATTTACAGCAACCCCCTTTAAGGTACATAGTGTAATGTTTTAAGGGGGTTAATATAATATATAAGAGGTGTCAATATAATATTTTTCAAACAATTAGGATTCTTTTGTAGGAATAAAAAAATTAGGATGGATATTATGTGTAATTTCAAGAAATCTCAAGGAGAATTACCATAATTTACTCAAAATTATATTATCCAATCCAATTCAAACCATATTAAATTGGATTGAATCAATTATTTTAAACAATCATTAAAATCAAACCAAACTACAAATCTTTTGGATCTTTGGATTGAATAAATTTTTGCTCAAAATCGATGCAAACCCATATGCAAACACCCCAGCTTAATTGTGGACATATATGCAAGTGTGTAAATAAACTTGTTATTATAATTGTCGTGTATGTCAAATCATGAAAGATGATCCTCTAACACAACATGATAGAAAATGATAAGTGTAACGACCCACCTTCGTTACATAACTAACCAAGCTAGAGATTTTATTTTATTTCTTTTAAAACCCTTCAATAAATTTATTTATGAAAATAAGGTATGAAATTTTCACGATTCTAGAGTTACAAATAAAATTTCAAAACTTACGATATAAACCATGCATTTACAAGACATAACTAAATCGAAACTTGGTGCCTCATGACACTCCAACAGTGTATAAGAAGATATATATCCTTAAAAACATAAAACTCTTGAAAGCTACATATAAGGTAAACTTAAGCTGGTCATCTTTATACCTAGATGAAGAAGTAAAACATCATAAATAAAGAACAAATATCTCCGCGTCCATGCAAGTCTATCCACTATGCTTCCGAAAGGGATGATCCAACTCCAATGCTTCTCAAGAGAATGCAGCCTCCTAGAAGTCTGCTCCCCCGAACATGTAGTTCAAGATCATCACAGTCACAACCACATGTGTCACACGCAAGGGTAAGCTCACCAAAACAAAACCATACATATACAAATAAATAGATTCTAAATAAGTAAAAAGGAAGAAAACTAAACTTTACATACTTTGGAAATATATTACATAATAGCTAGTAATCTTTATCCAAAACTCAGTTTATTTAAAAGTTATCTCACATTGTTCATCAATAGACACCATCAGACCACGACATCAAAGCTCAACCATCTCAATAGATATATATACATCAAAATCATAGTATAAATCCTCAACTAACATTATCATCATAAATCCATCACCACTGCTCATCATGAACCATTAACATTATATATCACATCTGAACATTTACTATCATAATCCTCATCACAAAACAAGCATAACTAATGTACATCATAACCACTAGACAACCTCAACCATCAAACACTGACTCTACTCCATGGAGTTTCAACATCATATGAGTGGTCCCATATAAGCCTCATCCCCTAACATAGTCTCACTCTTTGACCATTCAGGGAGTCTCTTGGGCTGACCCTAAGAGAGAAGTGTGGTTTTATCGAAAATAGACAAGTGTGGGTAATGGCTTACCTCTGTAGGTTTGCAACACCTTGCATTTATAGGGATTCGCCCACTCGTCTATTTTATAGGCCCATTCTCGTTAGCCACCATGAAAACCCCAGCACTAGGTTGAGAGCCCACCAAGCACCCTCAACTTTCGTGCCTACTCATATGCTTGTGCACCAATTGTGCACACCTATGCACCAACTGTACATCCACCATATTCCAACGGCAAAACATATTTGGAGTCCCTTATAGTCTTAGATACGCCATCTCTGTACCCATCATCTCCAATGGCCTAACTTAAGGGTCCAAATACATATCAATAAACCACAATCACAACAACAGTTCATCCCCTATACACTAGAAAGGTCACTAAACCTCTTGGAAAGTAGTTCTCAACACTCTGACACGCAATTCGAAGTCAAAACATTGGGGTGGTACTCGGGAAGATATCCCACTAGGCGAGACCCCCAGGTCGCTTTAGTGGGTCGGAGTTCTGACATGAAACTCACCCTCCTAAGTATACCATTTTCTAATAAAAACCTTCCCAAAGGACATAGTTAACCCTCCAACATATAGGGATATTTACAATATAAGAATATCATTCATCATCATCTCATCAAAACATATGTATTTCAACAATAAAGACACTCTTTCAAAGATAAACTTACTACATTTGCTTAAACACTTATAAGATTCATAATATCTACATTCCTCTTTCGATGGTCATATCTCAAATAATCACATAACATCTATCATATCATTAATTCACTATCGATATACTCATCCCATTTATGAACCCATCCCTAGTTCCCTAATCATTCATTTTGTAATTAATATCCTGGAAGAATACGCTTTTAGTCCTTTATGTTTTAGATTATATTTAGTTTGGTCATTTATGTTTTAAAAAGTTCAATTTAGTCATTTATGTTTTTAATGTGAGTCAGAATGATCCTTCTAAAACAAGGATAGTTATCGATTTTAAGACGCGATTTTGAGTTATTTTTTGACTAATTTGAGATGTGAAACTTGTCCCATTAGATTAACATAAATGAAAATTATAAAACCCAACTGATGTTCGAATAAAAAAGAGCCAAATATGGTGAAAATCGCATAAAAAATGAGTCTCACAAGAAACTAAAAAAGAACTAAATATTAGATTTTTCAATATTTTGGTTGCTCGTTGGATTCATTTTCACACGATTTTCATCATGTTTTTTGTCTTTATTTATTCAAACATCAGATGGGTTTTATAGTTTTCATGTACGTAATGAGACAAGTTTCATGTCTCAAATCAGTCATTCAAAATCGTATACCAAAATCGAAAACGATCATTATTTCAAAAATATCATTTTGACTCACTTTAAAAATATAAAAGACTAAATTAAACTTTTTAAAACATAAAGTCCAAACTGAATATAATCTAAAATATAAAGCACTAAAAGTATATTTTAGCCTTAATATCCTAGTTAAACTAATTTTATTACAAAAAGATGAAAATTAATGGAAAAGGTTGAGGAAGGAGTGGTCCATCCAGCTCCATTTTTTTGTCTGTTTTTTCCTTTGCAATAAAGGACGTTGAAAACGTATGGCTTTTACGTACTTATCTCTACGTAGTACATACCAATAATGCACTCCATTTTGGCCCACCATTATTTTCATTTATTTTTTTTGGTGAAAATGGCCCACCATTATAGTGACCATCAAGGATAAGAATGCATACGCAAAATTTGGACCCTAATTTTTTGTCAGCCACAAACCAAAGAATCATGCGGAGTAGTTCTTTATCATGGAACATTTCACTGTCTCATATATCGACAACTTCTTTTACTCATATCGATTTTAGAAAAAGCAGAATATATCATAAAATTTCAACGTATTGTCACATCACCGTCGGATTCATATTATAAATTAGGATATATTATTTTCAGATTTAAATATATTTTTAATTCTTGTAATTTTTACAAAATATTTTTTTTAATTATTATAAATTATGTTTGTTTTATTTTTTATCTTTAAAGTCATTTAGATAATATTTTTTCACTGTTCAAAGTACTATCTAAATTTTTTTAAGGACGAAAAATAAAACAAAATAATTTACAATAACTAAATTCAAATTTTTTTTTGTAAGGATAAAAAATAAAAAAGTACTAAATTATAAGACTAAAAAAATATTTAAATCTTATTTTTATTGCATTTTTCTGATAATTTTATAGTATTATTTTTTTTATATTAATCATTTTTTTGTTACAATATCAATCATATTATTTCATATATTTTTCTTTTCATTATAAAATAAATTATATAAATATATTATCTTTTAACTTTTACACACATTTTTCAACACATTTTTATAATTTACTTTTCATTATATTGTTAATTTTATTTCACATTATTGATTATGTGTCTTTTAATTATAAAAAGGTTATATAAAATAAAAATATTATACAAAGAAAGCTTCCCTTTATTTAAATGGTCTCGGATATATTCAAATATAATGTATGACATTTGTTAAAAAGAAATCTTTTTTCTTACACTTGGACAAGGTCTCCTCTCCCTCCCTCCATCTATCTATTTATTTATTTATCTATCTATATGCATTCACCTCCTCCTAAAGATTACCTAAACAATGGTCATGATACTTCTAATTTTTAAACAAACACTTACAATTTTTTATTGGTTTAATCAAATGACACAAATCATCCATAATATAACATATGTTTCTATGTTATTAACAGGAGATACTTATGTCCTGTGTTCGGTAAAGAGGAGGGATATAGGATGGATAAAAATAAAATGGATGAATGAAAATAGAAAAGAAATAAAATATAAATGAAAAATATTTGGTTAAAGAGAAATAAAGAATAAATAAAAAAATAGATAAAAAGATGAGGAAAAATATGTGAGAAATAATATAAGTAGGTCCCATAATTTTTAAAAATATTTATACCTATTGGAAAAAAACTAAGTCTCACATCGACTAGAAATAGTACCAAGATAGACTATATAAGTGGGGGACAATCCTTCCTATGAGCTAGTTTTTAGGATTTAATTAGACTTAAATTCATATTCTAAGATAATATCAGAACTTATCATAAACTATATAGACTAGAAATAATACCAAAATACACTATATAAGTGAGAGACAATTAACTTTTGAAGTTGAGTTAAGAGCCAAATTCACATTCTAAAACTACCCTAATTATCTCTTCCAAACAAATAAACTTATTTTCATCTCTCTTCCTCCTCTCTATTTCACTTCCACCAAAAAAGGCATGGAGTTTCTTCAATAATTCTTTACCTAGTGATTTCTGAAAAAGTAGAAACAATTATGCGTTGTGGAAAAGCTATCACACTAGCTGTCATAATATTATTAATTGATAAAATTCCCAATAGTCAGAAGTGAAGGTGATGACACTGACAAACTTACAAATACCTACTGAATAGTACGACTAGTGAGTTTAACCACGAGGTAATTGATACCATATAAAATATCGAGGACTGACCGACAGAGACTGCCCTTAATTAGTTTTTGAAGTCTTTCTTTTCATATGGTATAAATATAAAAGGTTTAAATATTTTTTTTCTTATAATTTAATATTTTTTATTTTTTATTTTTGTAAAAAAAAATTAATTTCAATTTTTGTAAATTATGTTTATTTTTTTTATATAATAATTTAGATAACATTTTAAACAGTAAAAAAAAATATTATCTAAATCATGATAAAAATGAAAAATAAAATAAATATAATTTATGAGGATTGAAATAAAAAAAATTATAAAAACAAAAAATAAAAAAATATTAAATTACAAATAACAAAAAAATATTTAAACCAATATAAAATATTGTGGACTGACCGACAGAGACTGTCCTTAATTAGTTTTTGAAGTCTTTCTTTTCATATGGTATAAATGCAGCAAACAGAAGATAGACATGTTGCATTTTCAGGTTCCCACATGGAAACGGAGAAGGACTGTTGTGAAAGAGAAGGTGCTTGGTCTTCTGATGAAGACGAAATTCTTTTGAACTATGTTCAAGCCCGTGGAGAAGGAAATTGGAGAGACCTTCCTAAAAGAGCTGGTACTCAACGCATGCATCATTTAATTTGAATTTTTTTTATTATTTTTGTAATTTTCATTTTACTTTGTTTGTTCTATATATATATAGGGTTGAAACGATGTGGTGAGAGTTGCAAACACCGATGGTTTAACTATCTTAAGCCTGCAGCCATCTCTAGAGGAAACATTTCTTTGGATGAACAAGAACTCATAATCAGACTGCATAAGCTCTTGGGGAATAGGTATTGCTTTACTCGACTCGAATTCTTCTCAACTTTTTGACAAGTAGAAGAATTTTCATTTATTCCCAATAATTAACCTCATCTCCGATACAGGCATGCAATTAATCACCTGTCATTGTTTTTCTATACACAGGTTCATGAATTTTATTTTTATTTACGTTAGTTTTAGTTTTTTCAGAAATAATCGTGTTTTTTTTTATAATTTTTCTAAAATATTTCTCTAAAATAAACTAATTTAAACCCAGATATATCAAGTCCACTGGTATCTCATAATAGCACTTCCTAGCCCTTCATGTATCTCATAATAGCACTTCCTAGCCCTTCATGTGTATGAAAACCCTTCGACCAACGGCAATCACAGTATAACGAGAGTGGGATTATTCTCTGGCAATAAACTGGGGTACTGTAGCAGAACAAAAAAACAAATAATAGCACTTCCCATAGTACGTCTAAGGTCTATCATAGCACTTTCTTGAGCAAAGTACTACCTAAGATTTCCTTAGACAATGTGAAAAAGCCCATGGAAACAAAAGAAAAAGAATTTAATTGTGTTCCACAATATTTTATTTTATAAATCGAAACTTTGATAAAGACATCCTTCTTTTTTTTTTATAAACCAAAAACAAATTTATTCAAAAGAAGAACAGTTCAAAAAGAAGGACAAAATAACTAACTGACATTTTTTTATAATTACATAACTTTAAAGCATCACCTTTAATATTGAAATATATTTTTATTTATCAGATTATTTAAATATATTTAATATTTTTATAATATTAAGTAGTATAAATATTGGATAAGTTAGCATTAAAATACAAAGGCTTAAATATTTTTTTAGTCCTTACAATTTAAGATTTTTTTGTTTTTCGTCCTTGTAAAATATTTTTTCTAGTTTTGATCATTCCAAATTATGTTTGTTTTGTTTTTCATCCTTAAAGTGATTTAGATAGCATTTTTTTTACTGTTCAAAGTGCTATCTAAACTACTTTAAGGACGAAAAACAAAACAAATATAATTTGCAAGGACTAAAACAAAAAAAAATTGCAATGATGAAAAGCAAAAAAACATTAAATTACAAGGACTAAAAACATATTTAAATCAAATATAAATTGTTATTAATTGAATATTGTCATCTAAGTACAAAAACATTAATACAAGGTCGATTAGTGATTGAATTTTAAAGCTCCCTATATAATTTTGTTAATTGTTATACTTATAGCAAGTAGTGTGGTGGTTTTATTTGTTTTTTCCATATTCATTTTTTTTTTTTGAAGCACCATATTCATGTTGTTATTTGTTCAAATTTGGGAATTAATATTTTTTTTGTGTGTGTGTTTTCTAAATGTTGAATGTCAACTGTCAAGTTAACTGGGGAGTAAAATTGTATAATTTGAAAAATATAATAATCAAAATTGAGCAATTAAAAATTGCGATTCACATCATGTATCAACATTTGGGTTTGACGTTGTACGATTTGAAAAATATAGAAACCAAAATCTCCCAAATACTGTGATGCATGAGAAACGAAACTGCAATCATAAGCCTAACATCTATAATTAACTGACTAATTCCCATTACACATGATTTTTATTTCTATTTAATATATACAATGCTGTTTTTTTTTATCCGTAGAAATCGAACATGGTATCAAAGGTTTACAATAACTCACACACCTTGTTCAACCAACTAAACTAGATCCCTCGGTTGTTGCATGTGTTTAGTTCTTTTGGTAGTTTTTGTTGGTCCATTGATTTGTTTAAGTAACAATATTTTGTGCCACAGATGGTCTATCATTGCGGGACGATTACCAGGACGCACTGAAGATGAGATCAAGAACTACTGGAATACTTATTTGAGCAAGGAGGTGGAAGAGAAGCAAAACAACAACAAACTTTCAAGTACAAGTATAACAACTACTACTACTAGCATGCCTAGTGTTCAATCTCCATGGTACTCCGAAAATTCCGTAGGTTATATCAATCCCACGGAGTCTCCAAATCCTGTGATTAAACCTAAAGTTGTGAGGTTAACTAAGTTTGTCATGCAAAGACATGTAGCTAGCCAATGAAATGCACAATGATGAATTTAACTGGCTGCTGGGATAGCCAGAACCTTTGTTTTTGCTAGCTTTCTTTCAACCAGGTTGTGTGTTAAATTAGTTAAAAAAAAAAAAAGGTTGCGTGTAAAATTTAACCAGACCAAGTTATCTTTATTTAATTTTTTTTTTCTTTTAAAGAAAAATTAAAACCATTTAAGTTAGCTGCCATCACAACACTTTTTTATATCCCCTCTTTTTCTCTGCTGTCTCATGTATTAATGCTGGTTTGCACAGATTCGGGTGTGGGATGGGTTACTGGCATATTGGGATGGGGGTTACTATTTCCCTTTTGCAGCTTTGGGCTGGGGAACCATTCTCCACCTTGCTTCTTTTGATATTTATCTTGTATTTTCTATGCTAAAGTGAACATTTTTTTTGTTAATACTTAGTTAATTAATAAAACCTTTGACACTTATAAAAAAGAAAAAGAAAAAAAACTGTCTTCATATATTATAAAATTAAAATAATAGTACGTACGTAAAAAGATAAAATAAACATGAATACTTTATTTTTATTTATACAAAATGAAAAATCTATAATTGTAATGACGTAATTTGATTGATGACAAATTTTAACAACATTTTTAATAAATAAACAACAACTACACTAAAAATTTTATCCCACTAGAAAAAGTCAACTACATGGACAGGGATAGATAGGGGGGCAAGGGTCCCCCCCCCCCCCAGGACCCTTTATGTATATACATGAAAAAAAATGAAAAATGAAAATGAAAAAAATATTAATAAGGAAAAATGTATAAAAAAATAGATTTTTGAGTTGATATTTGTTTAATTTTTTTCTGGTAGTAGAACATATCTTTAGTTTACACATAAAATTAATAATAAATATTTTTAAATTTATTATTTATTAAATAGTTATTTATTAGAAGTTAGATATTTAAATAATTGTGTAAAAAAATTTTGGCTCCCCTGTAAAGGCAAAAATCACAAGAATGGGGGTTGAATTGTGATTTATAAAAAATTTCGTAAACTTTTATAAAAAGCGTATTACGTCTGTAAAGAAAAGAGAAACCGTTTTTGTAGAAAACTTTAACAGACAATAACTTACATATGAAAGTCTTTTTAAGAAAACAAGTTTAAATTCCAAGACAAAATCAGTTCAAGCAGTTATAAGAAATAAAAATCACGAAAGACAACACAAGAGTTTATACTGGTTTGTCTCACCCTGAGACTACACCCAGTTCTTGGCAAACCACCAAGTTCCACTAACTATCACAAGTTACAAGTATTATTCACTGCCACTTCTGGCTCACCCAAGTAGTTTTTCACACTTAGCCTCTCCAAACTAAAAATCCAAGTATTCTTTACTACCAAGTCACTTCTGGCTCTACAACAAATCGCAAGATTTATTTTTGTAAGGGGCACACAGACTTATATGTTTCGTCTTACAGACGAATAAACACAATGAAGAACACAGTCTTTTCTCTCAGGATACTCAAGGTGTTTTTAGAGCTTTTTACAACTTAGAGAACTTACAAGAGAAAGAATGAAGGCTTGAAAGAATGCTTGCGTAATTTGAATTAAGTTCCTTGTGTTCAGCACTTCAAATCTTCTGCTATATATAGACTTGCTGAGGAAGTAATCGTTGTCTCTAAACAGTCTTCTTTCTTGCGTCTGACCAGCGTCTGAAGGAGGGGGATTGCTGAGGCATTTAATGCGAGCATTAAATGCTTGTCACCAACTAGTCATTCTGAGCTGATAAAGCATTCTGCTTATCTTTCTTGAGATACACTCCATATCCTTCTGTTGCAGTGGTCACATCGCTTGCTCAAACAAGTACTCATTGCTAGCTGTAGCGCGTCTTTAGAGGCGAGGAGAACTTATGATACTTTGGCTCTTCTTTCTGTTTCCCTTTACGCACTTCCACAGATCCTAAGAGGATGTTCTATGAACATTCCCTGCAATAGAGATTACAAAACGATAATACATTTACTATGCCTTTAAATGCTTCTTCATACTTAAGCGTCTTTTTGCGTATCATCTGTATCTTACAGACGCAGATGCAACGTTTTCGTTTGTTGACATTTATAAGACACAATCTTTTTACTTAATATTTGTTTTGCATAAAATCAAAATTATTGAGGGTCCTGATTCGTCTTTATGACTCAACAATCTCCCCCTTTTTGATGATGCCAAGCAAATATTGTAAAAAGATGTATCAGAGTTATTTATAACATAAACTATAAGCATAGAATATAAACAAGAGAGAAAAGAAGACTCAGGTTTGATGAACAATCAAACAACTCGTTTTATTGAAAAAAAATTTCACATCAAGTTGATGTGTTTTTACAAATAAAGATAAAAGTAAGAAAAAATACTCTCCCCCTCTTCTTTGTAGTTCCAGCTCCCCCTCAGATGAATCCATAACTTCATGCTTTCTATTTACCCTTCCCTTTCCCTTCTCCCCCTTTTGCATGGCGATCAGCAAAACCTGGTTCCCCAGGAATTGGACCATCAGAATCAGAGGAATCAGAGTCTGAGTCAGATGATAGTACCATAGGAGATCCTGGTGGAGTGGGAGTGCATCTGCAGCAACATCCACGAAAGAAGGCATCAATGTTGATCTACTTCTTGAGCTCAGCCTCTAAAGCTTTTCTATTCTCCAGAGCTTGATGCAAAGCTTTTCTGGTTGTCCAAAGTTCAGCATACAGATCATAGACTTCTTCATCAGAGATGAGAGGTCTGTATAGAACAATGACATCTTCTAGTTCTTGCACGATGCCCAGAATAAGCTTGGAGAAGAAGAAGAAGATTTAATATGGAAGGTGCATAGCAAAGGAGAACTCCCTATCAGACAAATAGTAGAAGGTGGACTTCCACGGTAAGAGTTTAGATGTGCTACACGCAAGGAGAAATGGTTGATGTCCTTTGCATTGATAGCATGTTCCAATCTTCAGATGATACCCATCTATAGGAGGTTTGTCGTTAGGTTCCAGACCAGAGCAGAAAGCATCAAACTTCCTTACGCGTCTAATGGTCTTTAAGTCTTCAGACGTTTTTTTAGCATTTGTCTTCTGAATAATGGCTTCAACTTTGAGTCTGAAGGGCCTGCCTCTACGAACCCGAATATTGCGTTAGGGAGCATCATCTTCTTCTTCTGCCTTTTCCTTTCCTTTATAGTTCAAGATTGGAAGGACTAGAATGACCTTGTCCAACGCAAGCTTGAACTGAGTCTGTTTGGAGGCCACACAATTAAATTGTGTGCCTAGGAAATGAGGCATCGTCTATGTTCGCCTTTGGATCTGCCTGAAGGAGTTTTGCCTCCTTTTAATCTCCTCCTTATTCATCTGTTGCTTCATGCACAACTCTGCAGAGTAATTTGAAGATTCCCACAAATCAAATGTTGGACTTGCTTTTGGATCGTCCAAGTTGAGATCTTCAGAGTAGACAGAACATCCAGGCTCAACATGATTCCAGGGGAGAATCACATTGAGATAAGCGAGCATACCCATCATTTGTTGAAGGTTGATAGGTTCATAGAAGGGTACTTCATCAATTAGTATTGAGAGCCTTCGCTAGACTGGAGCTTGAGGAGGGTAGCGTAGTCTGCCACAGGGAGTATGCTCAAAGATGACTAAGTTAAGATCAGGCAGTGGCAGCTGACGTGGAGGAAAAATCCTGAGCTGAGGTTCCTGCTTGTAACAAGAAATAGCTGGAAGCTCTTCTTCTTGAAGGACTTTAAAGTTAGGTGGATTGAAAGGAACAATCCTAGGAACACCTTTCTTCCATAACTCTATGTAGTTGATGGAGTCAAGTAGGTAGGCTTGATCCTCATCAGTGTAGATACCCTTCCTCCTCCATTCCTTGTTGCAGTGTTCCCATTCATTCACCCTTGGGCGCTTCCACCCTAGATAGTATCTGATATTGGCATTAGGGTTTGATGGGGGTTGTACTGGAGGCACTGGAATGTTTGGGTTATGTCTGATGATCCAGTCATAGCCTCTATACTTTGGTGCTAAGTCCAAAGCTAGACTTCCATAGATGTATCCTAAAGAAAGAGTGGCCTTAGCAGCATACCTTCTTCGTCTGAAAAGTTCATCTTCATTCAGAGTTTGCATTTCTTCAGCAGTCTGAGTCTGAAGGTCATTAGTAGATAAGACGATGTGCCACCATAAATGGCCATCTACTTGGTAGAGTGATCTTCTTCAGACTATGTCAGATGCTCATCTACTTTCTTTTCATCCTCTTCAGTGATTGGCCTATAGATGGCACGAGGACCAGAGTTATCAGCTTCAACTAGGTCTTCTCCAATATCAAGACCTTGGGCACTTGCCTTTAGAGCAGACTGAAGAAGAGCTTCATTTAAGTATTCTATTTCAGCTTCGTCTGCATCTTCATCTACTGTCAGCATCTGAAACTCTTTTTGCTTAGAAGCAATCTCTTCAGACACAATTTCAGCTGTTTGGATCAGTGTAGATTCTATTATCGTCAGATCTTCCATAGCTGCCTACTTCTGTTCTTCTTCAGACAGAGTCTTGATAGACTCAAGAATAACTTCTTCTATGACTTCTTCTTCTGCAGCAACATCTACAGGAGCCAAGGCTTCTTCAGTAACCTTCATCTTCAATTCCTCAACTGATAAAGTCTTAACATAATCTACCACAGAATGTTCGAGCTCAATCTGTTCCTTCTTTTCAAGGCTCTTGTCCATCTTGGCCTTTTTGGTAGCTTCCTTACGGGACAGCTCCTAAGCCTTTGTGATTGCTGCAGCTTCCTTCTTGTTAACAGGTGGAGGAAAAGATGAAGGTTCGGGCTTGGGTGCAGGCTTAGGCTTGGAAGAGGTTTGAGGTTTAGGAGGGGGTGTATCAAGAATCTCAACATCAGATTCTTGGGTTTGGGAAGGTGAAGGTTGAGGTGCAGGTTGAGGTTCAAGTGAGGTAGTGAGTTTGGCTTTGGTGATGATGCGGATTTCGGTGGTTCTGGTGAAGGGCTTTTTGAGTGGAGGTTCAGAGGTTGGTTCAAATGAAGTTTCTGCAACCATTCTCTTAAGAGATAAGGGAGGGTCTGATGGTGGTTGCTGTTTGCGCTTTTTGGTTTGGTCTGATGGTGGAGGTTGGGTGCGTCTGGTGGTTGGTTTTGGTTGAGTCTGAGAAGGTTGAGACTGGGGTAGGGTTTGTGTCTCTGCTTCATATGCATGTTCTTTAGACGGTTCCTCCTTGGGCTCCTTCTTTACCTTTCCTCCTTGCTTCTTTACCCACTCAGGGAACTTGTGAACTATCCCCATTCTCACAAAGGTAGTCCCTGAGACTTGTGTAGCTCCTCCAGAGGCTTCAAACTCTGTCAGATCAACACCAACATCCATCATTAGTTGAGTGAATAACATGCAGTAAGGGATGGGGTTCTTCTGCTTCTTCGTTAAGAATCTGTCCTTGAAGGCTTGCTCCAGATGATAGAAGATTAGATCAGGAAAATTGATATTTTCTCCTACCATTATGTTGTAGATGCAGAATCTGTCTCTTTTGCTGACGTGATCCCTAGACCCAATCCTTGGAAGCACAATGTTGAACAACATGTTGTGCAAGAGTCTGCAGATGTGGGTCATGTTGGCAGACCTAAGAAAGTTCTTCATGGTTATAGCTCTCTTCTTTGGGTCTTCATCTACAGGCCTCACTCCATCATAGAGAAGCTTGTCCACTGTAACACCCTAAATTCTATAATGGTAAATATGTGAGGTTTAATTCAATTAATTATTTCATAATACATTTTTATTAATTTACTTACGAAAATCTAGTGAAATTAAGAAAACTTGATTGGGATTTTATGGATTTTTTTTTAAATAAAATAAAACTTTTTCCTCAATTTTAATTTCGAAAGTTGCGCTTCATTTTAATACTTATAACGTGTTAATATAATTATGTAGAAAAGGTCATGGCGTTATTTTGATTGTAAAGGAACGGTTTTAAGTTTTCGAAGGAGTAGAAATATGTAAATACAAATGATAATTATGACTGAAATATAACATATGCATATCTGAAAGTGTTTAAAATAATGTACCCCGGAGCATAACAGTAAACATGTAGAATGGAAAAGTACGGAAAAACTAGAACATAGTCATATGACATGATGACTGACATATACACATAACATAACAAAAGAAATCTGAGTGCCTAGGTCTACCTCAACGAGATACATGACAAAGAAAAGAAAGTCCTAGGACTCAGAGTAGTCATCTTCTAACTCCCACTCTGTGCAGAGATCCTAAGCCCCAAGGGTCATACGTGAGCGTTTGTGCGAATCGGATGTAGCCCAAGATGTTATCTACGCCCACAACTGCTACCCATCTCCTGAAGATGTTCTCAATCATCCAATGGAGGGTTGATTCCTCCGCTGCCATCTGCCCCTAAAAGAAAATAAACAAAAGGGTGAATTCTCTGCTTCATCAAGCATCACACAAACAACGACTTTATAAGTCACAAACAAAATCCTGTCCACCATCGCCATGTGGTTTTCTAACGTTCACACTCGCAGTCCTAATCGTTTCCTTTCACTAATTCTGTAAATCCTTTCTTACTGGCCAGCTACCACTGGAACTCCCAGAACTCAGTGGTCTTACACAATTGAGTTGAGTTAGATGACTGTTGGGAGTACACCTCTCACCATGGTACTATGGTGGGCTCTCACCAACCGATGATGTCTCGTATTTTTGTCAGGGTGGCCGAGTCAGCTATGTGATCTATCGTCACAACTCAGTGCCTTACCCTCCAAGGTCGCAATGCCTTACAATCATCTCCCAAGTACCAACTGTGATAATCCAATACTTGGAGGACTGACTCCTCCACAACTCTCCTCACACGGATTATTCTTTCTCGTCACAGTGGGGTTCCGCTGCACATGGTACTGGACGGTCGAATAGACGCTGAGCCTGAGACCATGTCTCTGCTCAAAATCATATGTATGAGGACATTTGCCTCCATCACCTTTCTATGGGTGACCGTCACATTACGTCGTGACACGCCTTTCAAACTCCGCCCCCTCTCTTTGTTATTCTCACAGCTGGAACACTCCATGTGACTCTCTTTTCATCTTGCAGTTCCCACGAATCGCCGCGCACGCGCAATTCCATTGCACGACTCTCAGAAATCAACATGATTCACAACACGTAACAAAATCTTGTTAAGTTTTATTTGTGCCTCACCCTCTCATCAATTTCTATAATTTTTAATAATTAATAACTTACTGTTGATTCCTCCACGCAAAGGTCTTAAATTCTTTCTATGTCCAATGCATAAAATAAAAAGTTCGTTAATTGATTCCTATTTAATAAAATAAAATAAATCTTTTAGCCTAATTAATTGTACTCACTGTTCAAGTTTCATTTATCTTTGAATAGCAATCCTGCTATTGGTACTAGAAATCAATTCTAGTTCCTACAAGTACTCGCGTTGAGACTTGTAAACACATCACACAGACAAACAATTTCACCGCAAGATTCAAACTACAGTCAACAGACCATATCACAAAACAGAGAAATTCACACATTCAAATGTTAAATGCTCAAGGTTTTCCTCCCTGAGACTTGAATGAATCAATCAAAATAATGGTTATATTTTATCCATTATCTCACATAATCAAAATATTAGTTAAAGGTAAAATGACAAAAGTACACGTATTAATAATCACATTTGACTATTGAGTCAAATTTTCATTGGCAGTACTGAATGTGAGCTCTCACTGAAACAACCAAATGACCTCGTAATTTAATAATTTTTATATCAAATTGAAACTCTTGAAATCTAGTTTATAGAAAGGTGTACCACTTATAAAATCAGCATCTAGAAAATTTTATAAAAATTTTCTAAGTCAGCAACTCTATATTTGTAGTACTCACTGAACATAACCCAAAGAAATATAATTTTCTCCCACTTCCCAAAACTAAATTTACTGAAACTTTTTACAGTTTAAACCTAACTCCTTAATCTTTCCAAAAAGGTATTTCATGCTTCCAAATTAATTTTCTATTGTTCCTAGTAAAAACATTACTAACAGCCTAAGATTTTGACCTCAAAACAGAGTGTTAAACCATTGTTCTGTTTCTTTTAAAAAAATTAATTTATAAATTATGCTTGGAAATTTTTGTAATATACATGGTTAAAAATATTATTGTGTCTAGTGTTTGAGGGTTTAATTACATTTCAAAAACAATAAGTACACAGGGAGAATTTTAACAAAAACCGAGCCATATTCCAATGAAACCCCAAAACAGGACAGTCCAATGTCGAGGCAAGGATGAACCCTAAGATGAAATTATTTTTCAAAAGTTTCAACACAAAATTTGCTTCATTTTATGTCTATTTTCATTCAAAATAAATTTGATGAAAAACCAACGGTTAGATCTTTTAAAAATCGCAAAACAATGAGGGTTGTTCCATGCTAAACGAAAGAACAACCACTGCCAACGAGTTTTGAGTTAAAAATTTTCAAAGAAAACTTGATCAAAACTATTTTTGAGAAAAGGTACATGATTTCATTTGTTTCCAGAGCCATTTCCAGTTCAATTACAAAGTGAACATAACCCAAAGAAATATAATTTTCTCCCACTTCCCAAAACTAAATTAACTGAAACTTTTTACAGTTTAAAGCTAACTCCTTGATCTTTCCAAAAAGGTATTTCATGCTTCCAAATTAATTTTCTATTGTTCCTAGTAAAAACATTACTAACAGCCTAAGATTTTGACCTCAAAACAGAGTGTTAAACCATTGTTCTGTTTCTTTTAAAAAAATTAATTTATAAATTATGCTTGGAAATTTTTGTAATATACATGGTTAAAAATATTATTGTGTCTAGTGTTTGAGGGTTTAATTATATTTCAAAAACAATAAGTACACAGGGAGAATTTTAACAAAAACCGAGCCCTATTCCAATGAAACCCCAAAACAGGACAGTCCAATGTCGAGGCAAGGATGAACCCTAAGATGAAATTATTTTTCAAAAGTTTCAACACAAAAGTTGTTTCATTTTATGTCTATTTTCATTCAAAATAAATTTGATGAAAAACCAACGGTTAGATCTTTTAAAAATCGCAAAACAATGAGGGTTGTTCCATGCTAAACGAAAGAACAGCCACTGCCAACGAGTTTTGAGTTAAAAATTTTCAAAGAAAACTTGATCAAAACTATTTTTGAGAAAATGTACATGATTTCATTTGTTTCCAGAGCCATTTCCAGTTCAATTACAAAGTGAAAATAAAATTACTCCTTTACATGCAAAGGCTCATCACCACTTCCAAAGAAAATTTAACACCATTCATCCAAGTTCAACTCAACAAGCAAATCAAACACGTCTCAATTTTCAGCAATGGAGGCATGCATGTATGCTATGGTTAAGGCCCCCAGCCCTTAACCATATTCTCAACAGAAAAAGAAAACAAAGAATCCACAAGAGAGTTCCCCTTACCAAGTTCCAAAAGCAATCAAGCAAGGAGAAGAGATGAAGAGGAAGAGAAAACTTGAATGTGAGGATGAAGAGGTTGCGTCTTGGTGCACATGCAAGCTTCAAAGCTTCACAACCATGGCTTCCTTGGCACACAAGAAGGTCATGGCCAAAGGAAAAGGAAGGAGAGAGAAGAGAGAATTTCTCTTCTAACTTGGAAGCTAAGTTTAGCTTAGTTGAGAAAAAAGAAAATGTTTGCATGTGGGTTGGTGTGTGTCCGTGGGTTTGGGTAGTTTAGGGGGATGATGTGTTTAGTTTAGGCTAGGTGTCATTTGCATGTAGATTAGGTGTTAATCCTAGGTTACATGCATACATGCATTTAGCTTAGGTGTCTTTAGCTTAAGCTTAGGGAATTTGGTTACCCAGTTTAATTTACACAGTGTAATTTTATACTTTGTAATCATAAAGAGGTGTGTTTTAAAATTTTAAAACTTAATTTCAAACATCTAATTAATTTTATAAAACTTCTAGTAATAAAAACTTTTCTAGTAGCTCAAATAAAATTTCTTCTGTAAAGAAATTATTTACAGATAAACTTTATAAGAGGTAACTTGGTGTGCAAGTTACTAGAATTTAATATAATTAAAATACTTAAAACAATTTGCAAACAATAAATTAAGTAGTACATAGCAATATATATTATAAATATTTTACTACTAGTAATTAATATCAGCTCAATTAATCACTAGCAGGCATAGCAGATAAGCATACACACACAATATACGTACTTGATCATTAAGTACATATTACACTGCACAAATGAATAAACAACATAGACAATTCAATCACACAGAATTCTATAGCAACTTACAAACAAAAACACAGGAAAGTAACTACAGAGAATTAATTGTAGAAAATTAATTCCAAAGAGTTACTTACAGATAAATATATAAATATATACATATTATAAATATATATACGTATATACTTATATAACTGAGTTGAAATTTTCAGGATGTTACATCCACCGTCTCCTGAGTTATGGTCTTCTTTCAGTCATTGTCAAAGATCAATCCTTCCTCAGCACACCCAATAGCCTTAGCTATGGTTGAAGGACTGATTTTCACCATCGTCTGACCAATAGTGCCCCTGATGCACTGGTGATCCTTCATCTTAGCAGTCCCCCAGAGGAAGGCATAAAGACCATGGTACCAGACACTGTGTTTTTCAATAAAATTGGTCCACCCAACTCTGGCGAACATGTCCTGAGCGTCAAAAACTTCCTTTGCTAGCTCCTTCAGACTTGCCCACTTTCCAGGGATGAACAACTCTTCTGGAAAAGTTGAAGTTGCTTCTTCTTGGTTGCGGATGAGAGGAGTAGCAGAGGATGATACTTGCTTCCTTGGTGCCATTTTCGTTCACAAAGATTGATTTTAGAGAAGAGAAGATGAGAAAGTTTTGATCTTTGAAGTTTTTAGAAACTCAGAGAATTTCAGAAAATATGAAAGATCAAAGGAACCTTCTTGTTTAGGCACTTCGTCCTTTTATACCATATGAGAGAGGAGAGAGAAAACATCATAAAAAGAGCGGTTTAAAGTCATTAAAAACTTTTTGAAAACTGTTTCAACATGGCAAAAAAAGGCGGCACACATTTTGAAAGAAAACGAAAAGACTTATAACCGTTATGAACGTGGGGCACTATCATCTGTACACTTGAACACACATTAGTTCAAACAGATTAATGAAAAAGATAAGACGAAGGGTATCATCTGATGAATACAAACATTAATATAAAAGTATGTGCATATGCAGATGATCCCTAATACAGACGAAACGTTCTTCAGACAAAGGTTTTGTGAAGATATCAGCCCATTGCTGATCTGTATCTACAAACTTAATATCAAAGACACATTTTTTAACGTAATCACGAATGAAATGATATCTAATTTCAATATGCTTTGCCTTAGAATGTTGTATGGGATTTTTAGATAAGTTGATTGCACTAGTGTTGTCACAATATACAAGTATATTGTTTTCAAAACTAGAGTAATCTTCTAATTGATATTTTACCCATAGCAGCTGTGAGCAGCAACTGGCAGAAGACACATATTCAGCTTCTGCAGTTGATAGAGCAATTGAGTTCTGCTTCTTGCTTGCCTATGAAATGAGACAGGATCCAATAAAGTGGCATCCTCCACTTGTATTTTTTCGTTCAACTCTATCTCCTGCATAGTCTGCATCGCAGTATCCTACTAACCTGAAATTTGGATTTTTCTTATAAAACAGACTAAGGTTAGTGGTTCCTACTAGATAACGTAAGATCCTTTTAACAGGTTTGAGATGAGACTCTCTCGGATCTGACTGAAATCTAGCACACAGACAGACGCTATGCATAATATCAGGTCTACTGGTTGTAAGATAAAGAAGTGAGCCAATCATACCTCTATAGATCGTCTGATCTACTGGTTTACCTTATTCATTTTTGCTTAAGGGAGTGCAAGCATGCATAGGTGTTTTCATTGGTTTAGCATCTTCCATTTTGAACTTCTTAAAAAGCTCCCTTGTATACTTCTGCTGATGAATATAGATTCCCTTGCTATCTTGTTTGATTTGAAGTCCTAAGAAGAGCTTAAGTTCTCCCATCATGCTCATTTCAAACTCACTTTTCATCATATCAGAAAGATCCTTGCACAAAGATTCATTAGTAGCTCCAAAGATAATATCATCAACATAAATTTGAACTATAATGAAATCTTTGCCAACTTATCTTCTAAAAAGAGTAGTGTCTACTTTGCCTCTCATAAAACCATTTTCTAATATAAAATAGCTCAGTCTATCATACCAAGCACGAGGTGCTTGCTTCAGACCATACAAAGCCTTTTTTAGTTTAAAAACATGATCTGTAAGAGTGGAATCTTCGAAACCGGGAGGTTGTTTAACATAAAATTCTTCTTCAATAAAACCGTTTAAAAACACACTTTTAACGTCCATCTGAAAAAGCTTAATGTTTTTATCAGCAGCAAACGCAAGCATGATTCTTATAGCTTCTAATCTTGCTACAAGAGCAAAGGTTTCGGTGAAGTCTATACCTTCCTGCTGGTTATAGCCTTGAGCTACTAACCTAGTGTTGAGTCATAAGACGAATTAGGACCCTCAATTATTTTGATTTTATGCAAAACAAATATTAAGTAAAAAGACTATGTCTTATAAATGCCTACCAACTAAAATGTTGTATCTGCATCTGTAAGATACAGATGATACACAGATAAACGCTTAAGTCTGAAGAGGCATTTAAAGGCATAGTAAATGCACTATGGTTTTGTAATCTGTTTTGTAGGGAATATTCATATAACATCCTTCTAGGATCTGTCGAAGTGCATAAAAGGGAATAGAAAGAAGAGTCAAAGTTTCAGAAGTTTTCCGCGCCTCAAAAGACGCACTACAGCTAGCAATAAGTACTTGTCTGAGCAAGCGATGTGACCACTGCAACAAAAGGATATGGAGTATATCTCAAGAAAGATAAGCAGAATACTTTATCAACTCAAAATGACTAGTTGGTGACAAGCATTTAATGCTCGCATTAAATGCCCCTCAACCACCCTCCTTCAGACGATGGTCAGACGCAAGAAAGAAGATTGTTTAGAGACAACGGTTACTTCCTCAGCAAGTCTATATAAAGAAGAAGATTTGAAGTGTTAAGAAGATCACACACAAACTGAATTCAAAATTCAAGCATTCTTTCAAGCCTTCATTCTTTTTCTTGTAAAAATTCTCTTTGTAAAAGCTCTCAACTCACTTTGCGTATCCTGAGAGAAAAAGACTTAGTTCTTAATCTTGTATATCCGTCTGTAAGACGATAGTTAAAAAGTCTGTGCGCCCTTACAAAAACAAATCTCGTGATTTGTTTTAGAGCCAGAAGTGGCTTGGTAATAAAGAATACTTGGATTTTTAGCTTGGAGAGGCTAAGTGTCAAAAACTACTTGGGTGAGCTAGAAGTGGCAGTGAACAATACTTGTAACTTGTGAAAGTTAGTGGAACTTGGTGGTTTGCCAACAACTGGACGTAGTCTCGGGGTGAGACGAGCCAGTATAAAAATCTGTGTTGTCTTTCTTGCTCTTCTATCTCTTATAACTGTTCAAACTGACTTTGTCTTGTGATTTAAACATGTTTTCTTATAAAGGGCTTTCATCTGTGTACTATCGTCTGTTAAAACATTCTCTTCAAAAATGATCTCTTTTGACTAACAGACGGTATACGCTGTTTATAAAAAGATTGCGAAATTTTTTATAAATCACAATTCAACCCCCCTTCTTGTGATTTTTGCCTTTACACTAACTTTGTTTCTTACCACTTTTCCTTGCTATTCCAGTTTGTTTCTGAATACCCATCTTATTCCAATGATGCTTTTATTCTTTGGCTTGGGAACTAGGGTCCAGACGTCGTTTCTGGTAAACTGGTTCAATTCTTCTTCCATGGCTAAGATCCAGTCATCGTCTGTCAGATCTTCATCTACCTTGCCCTTTCCTACCAAGGATATCTGAAATAGGAATAATCTGAGACTTTGGTACCCAAATCTTCTTGGGTTTAGTAGCATTAATGCCCTTAGATATCTGCTTCTTCTTGTGTATTCATCTGAACTTGGAGTGTCCAGACTTTCCACGGAAGTCACATTTGTCTGGATCAGACTGAGTAGAAGCAGATGCATCATTTTCTATGCCTAAACCAGATTTATCATCAAGATGTTGGTGATATTTTAAAAGCATAGTGAAAGTGTTAGAGCTCTCCAGAAAATTTCCAAAATCCTTAATTAAACAGGCTACTTCCTCCCTTAGTTTTTCAACTATGGATGAATCGTTTGTTTGACTTGAGGCACTAGTTTGACTTAGGCTCTCTTCAAGAGTCTTGACTTTTTCTTCCAGTTCTGCATTTGATTTCTTCAGTAATTCTATTTCACAAATAGACTGTTTGAGTTTTTGTTTAAATTTTTTACATTGCTGAGAGATCATATGATAGTTCTAAAGTAAAACGTCAAAAGGCATCTCTTCTTCATCGTCTGATAAAGAACCAGATGAGCCTTCAGATTCAGAACAAGTTTTTACCTCAACTTTTTCTTCTGTCTTTGCCATCAGACAGATATTTGCTTGCTCATTGTCTGAGTTGCTGCTTTGCACACTGTCTGAGTCGTCCCACATGGCCATCAGACTTTTTTCTTTTTCTTGCCACCATAGGACTTCTTTTTCTTTAGCCTTGGACATTCAGACTTCATGTGTCCAGGCTTTCTGCACTCGAAGCAGATGATCTCCTAATTGTCCTCCTTATCTCTCTTCTTGAATCTAGAATCCTTTTTTCTTGAAGGATTGTCTGAACTTGTTTTCCTTTTTCAGCATCTACTTGAACTTTCTTGCCATGAGACAACCTCATTGTCTGTAGATCCAGCATAGCTTTTGTCTGATTCATCTGACTGAATAGTTTGAACCTTCAAAGCCTTGGGGACTCTTTTGTTTTCTTCATTTTTGATGCTAGTTTCACCAACTTTGGGAGCAGCGGAATTGTTTACATTGTTTGCAGGCAGTTGGTCTTGGTTCTACAAATGCACTTCATGCACTCGTAGAACTCCCAGCAACTCATCCCAAGACAAGGTTCTCATGTTCCTTGCCTCTTGGATAGTTGTGGTCTTAGGTTCCCACACTTTGGGTATACTATCAAGAATAGTATACATGTGCCCAAGAGATTCCAGGTCTGAGAGAAGAACCTGAAGTCTCCCAAACATGTCATCAACACTTTCTCCTTCTTTCATGGAGAAACTCTCATAGTGTCTGGTCAGAGTGGCAGCTTTCCTTAGTTGAACATCTTCTGTTCCCTCATAGTTGGTGTAGAGAGAATCCTAAATCTCCTTGGCCGATTTTAGTCTACGCACCTTCTTGTACTCATTTCTGATTAAAGCACATGTCAGAGTATATCTGGCCTTGTTGTTGAGTTGAAGGACGTTGTAGTCATCTTGTGTCCATTGATCTTCGATCCTTGTGATGAGAATATCTCCATTCTTGATGATGTTCCATAGTTGATACTGATTGGATTTGATGTACATCTCCATGCGGTCTTTCCAGTAAGGATAGTCATCTCCAAGAAAGGTTGGAGTCCTTGTTAGAGAGGCTCCCTCGGGAATGAACTGATTGTTGTGATTGGCCATATGGATCTTTTCCTCTAGACACAGCCAGGTGCTCAACCCTTAGAGGCTGAGCTCTGATACTAAATTGTAAAGGCAAAAATCACAAGAAGGGGGGTTGAATTGTGATTTATAAAATTTTTCGTAAACTTTTATAAAAAGCGTATTACGTCTGTAAAGAAAAGAGAAACCATTTTTGTAGAAAATGTTTAATAGATAATAACTTACAGATGAAAGCCTTTTTAAGAAAACAAGTTTAAATCACCAGACAAAGTCAGTTCAAGTAGTTATAAGAAATAAAAATCAGGAAAGACAACACAAGAGTTTATACTGGTTCGTCTCACCCTGAGACTACGTCCAGTTCTTGGCAAACCACCAAGTTCCACTAACTTTCACAAGTTACAATTATTGTTCATTGCCACTTCTGGCTCACCCAAGTAGTTTTTCACACTTAGCCTCTCCAAACTAAAAATCCAAGTATTCTTTACTACCAAGCCACTTCTGGCTCTACAACAAATCAAGATTTTTTTTTGTAAGGGGTACACATACTTATATGTTTCATCTTACAGACGGATAAGCACAATGAAGAACACAGTCTTTTTCTCTCAAGATACTCAAGGTGTTTTGAAAGCTTTTTACAACTTAGAGAAATTACAATAGAAAGAATGAAGGCTTGAAAGAATACTTGCGTAATTTGAATTAAGTTCCTTATGTTCAGCACTTCAAATCTTCTGCTATATATAGACTTGCTGAGAAAGTAACTGTTGTCTCTAAACGGTCTTCTTTCTTGCGTCTGACCAACGTTTGAAGGAGGGGGGTTGTTGAGGCATTTAATACGAGCATTAAATGTTTGTCACCAACTAGTCATTTTGAGCTGATAAAGCATTCTGCTTATCTTTTTTGAGATACACTCCATATCCTTCTGTTGCAGTGGTCACATCGCTTGCTCAGACAAGTACTCATTGCTAGTTGTAGCGCGTCTTTTGAGGTGAGGGAAACTTCTGATACTTTGACTCTTCTTTCTGTTTCCCTTGATGCACTTCGACAAATCCTAGGAGGATGTTCTATGAACATTCCCTGCAATACAGATTACAAAACGATAGTGCATTTACTATGCCTTTAAATGCTTCTTCAAGCTTAAGCGTCTGTCTGCGTATCATCTGTATCTTACAGACGCAGATGCAACGTTTTCATCTGTTGGCATTTGTAAGACACAATCTTTTTACTTAATATTTGTTTTGCATAAAATCAAAATTATTGAGGGTCCTGATTCGTCTTATGACTCAACACCCCCTATAATACACTCCTGGATCCGTCCCTATACATGGATCATACAATGCTATTTGATTTGGTTAAAAAATCAAATCTTCAGAGAATGTCTATTAAATAAATAAATAGTGTTTAATTACTATATTATAAAAATTAAATTGAAAATTCATATATGGTATTTATAAAACATTGAATATAATTTTAGAAATAAAATAAAAGAATAATTAAAGATAAAAAATAGTAAGCAAGAAGAAAGATAATTCATTTACTTTGTTTAATTTACATAATGTACCTGCCCATGCTACGCATCAGTTGGTCGACTCACTCAAGGTACTCATGATTCCCAGAACTGTGTACCCTTCCAAGCTATGACCTGGTCCGATCATTCTATGTAGAGTTGTCAAAATGGCCTACCCCATTTAGCCTTGATCCATGTGGGTCAGACCAAAAGAAAGTCCATAGGGCCACTTAGCCTTTGTTATCATCAAAACTACGAGACTTTTTAGGGGCTTGACATTTTCTATGTCTTTGGTTCCGACATTCTCAAGTTGTGTTTGTAAAGCCCCCAACTTGGTAGTGATAGCTTGGAAGAGCTCATCCATATCTTTCGAAGGGGGTTTAGGAGACATGGAGGAAGAGTAATGAAAGCACCAAATGATAGGATGCTACTAGGATGTTGTAATGTAAAAGAGATAAAAAAATATTAAGGTTCTACCAACTAAGACAAAATAATAAAAGAAATAACAAAAATTAAAATGATATTCTTCTCTAACCTATACTTTGAAACCAAGCTATAAATAGTGTACATCAGAAAGCAATACATTAGGGCCCAAGAGAGTAATATGTCAACCAAGATGGCCTTTGAGTGGTCAATGATGCATTTAGGCTTGGCCACTGGTATTCGTACTCCCTTGTTTTATCTTCCCACTCCTCTGTTTTCACAAAAATACCCTTTATAGAAACTAGTTTTCATTTTGTTAATTTTTTTGTAATGGAAATTAGTTTTGTATTGTATTCATTCACAACGAAAAGTAGTTTCCATCAAATTAGCGAGTAGCGAAATAAAAAAAACAATAAAAAGGCACACAATGGGAGTAGGAGAAGTAGAGAAGAGGTAGAGAAAGGAGTGGCTCGTGAAGAAGAAGATAGTAAAGGTGGGAATAAGGAGAAAAAGGTTCATGCTCTGTTTGGTAGAGAGGAGGGAAATAAGGTGGATGAAAATAAAAAGGATGAGTGAAATAGGTGAAAAATAAAGTAGAAATTAAAGGTGTTTGGTTGAAGTGAAATAGATAAGAGATGGGGAGAGAGATAGATAAATGAGTGAAAATAGGTGAGAAATTGTACAGTAGGTCCCATCAATTTTAAAATTATTTCTTTCCTAAAAAATGCTAGGGTGGATAAAGGGGTCATGTGGTTTATGATGGATCATTTTTGTCCACCCTTAGATTCATCTGATCTGCAAAATAATAGGATGGACCTTCTGCACCATTATTTTTCTTTTCTCTCTTATTTTTTTTCTTCTTTCTCCATCAACCCCTACCACTACTCCTTTGTGTCTCTACCGGTGACGATGAGTACCTCGATGGCCTCCCTCCCATTATCGCCAATGAGCCCATCCTCTTATGTTGTACGAAAGGATGTCATCGCAGTGACTCATCAGCATGCAAAAAGTGGAAGAGGATGTTGAGGTTATGGAGTACGATGATGTTTGTGAGACGAATACTAGAGAAAAGGGACTGCTCCAATCAATAGGGTTTGTGGTTACACCCCAGATCTACGGGAACAACCCTTACCATGGATGTGCATGATACGCATCCTCCACGACTTCGCATAGGACCCAAAGCCACTTCTGTTAGAAGCGAAATGCCAGATCTAGAGCTTGGTGGTGTCACTGGTCATAGCGGCGACAACATTAGTGATGCTTATCGTGGTTTTGGTGTACATGGTTGTGGGGCGCATTGTTATGGATGTTCTCATTGGCATTGCTCAGAACCTGCCGTTGTCATGGCGCGGAGTTGTTTTGAGTAAGGGGTTTGTGCTTGAACAGTGAAGGGGGCAACGGATTTGGAAGTTCTCGTTGGCAGCAATGGGAGGGAGGCTGTCAAGGTACTCATCGTCGTCGTCGCCAGCAGAGATGTAGAGGAGCAGGCACAAGGGATGAGGGTGAAAGAAGAAAAAATTTAAGAGAGAAAAAATAATTTGGTGTAGAGGGTTCATCCTATTATTGTGTAGATTAGATGAATCTAAGGGTGGACAAAAATGGTCCACCATAAACCACATGACCCCCTTTGTCCACCCTAGCATTCGTCTTCTTTCCTAACTCTTCTCTGCCAAACAATCCAACTCATTTTTATTTCTCCCCCTCCTTTCAATTTACCCTCCAACAAACAGAATGTAAAGAAAGAGGGGGAGGAGTGTAACTTAAGTAAGCAAAGGGATAAAAAAAAATAGAAAAAGGGAGGGGTTTGAGAATAACATCCACATTTGGACTTTGTTGATCCACGTAACTTAAGTGAGCTATAGACCAACTATCAAAACTAAATGACGTCAAGTCTGGTCATCATTTATCATTCTATTACGAGTAAAATATGTTTTTGGTCCCTCATTTTATCTTGATTTCTGTTTTTAGTCTCTCATAATTTTTTTCTCTATTTTTAGTCCATCATAAATTGTTCTGTTATGTTTTTTGTCCCTCATAAATTGTTTTATTTTGTTTTTAGTCCCTGACATTAATTTAACTGTTAAGTGATGACATGACGGACATAAACTATGTGTGTGAAAATTTCCTGATTAAGTTGCTAGTGACTTTTAACCGCTAAAATTTTTTTTGCTGTCAGAAATGTTTAATTTTGTAACATTTCTTATGTTTTTAAAAAAATCTAGTGTTTGATGTTTTGATTTTTTTTTTAACATTTCTGACGGTTTTAGTCTGTCAGAAAATTTGTAACGGTTAAAAATTGATAGAAACTTAAAGAAAAAATTTTCAAATGCAAATTCTGCCCACCATGACATCACTTAGTTGAAAATAATGTCAATGACTAAAATCAAAACAAAACAATTTTTTAAGGACTAAAAACAAAGAAAAAATTTATGAGAGACTAAAAACAAAAATCAAAATAAAATGATGGAATAAAAACATATTTTGCTTAACTTAAAATTCTATTCCTCTTTAGTTTGTTCTATCACAATCTATAAATGGAAACTTACCTCGAAGACATCTTGTGCTTGTAATCTGCTTAGCAATACTATTGCTGGATATATATATATATATATATATATATATATATATATATATATATATATATATATATATATATATATATATATATATATATATACTTTTTTTATATTGATTGTTGGAGATATTATTAGAATAATGATACACATACATCCATTTATTTTAAATATCTTAATAACATTTTTCACATCATAAAAATTTTATCTTTTTCTTCTTATCATATCATAAATCTTATAATACTTATTTTTTTTTTCTCTTATGAGGTACTCTTATTTTATTTTAAATATCTCATAGCACAATGGGGCGTCCGGATCCTCTCCATTCCCACTCAGAAATGGACATCTCCATTTCGGTCCATATCTATTGAGCACGTGGCTTACAAAATTTTTAACGGCTGAGATATACACACTGCTGAATGCTTATAATGATACGTATATATAGAGATAAAAAAAAGTAACGTGAATCATAAAATTGTTGATGTGTAAGAGTTTTACACTCAATTTTTTTTTTTTATAGAAATTTTTTACACTCAGTTGCTTACCCATCGTACGTATAATAATAATAATAATAATAATAATAATAATAATAAATTTAAATTTCATACACTAAAATATTAAATTAATTTAAATTATTTTTAACATTTAAAAAAGTGTATATTAATTTAAAAATATTAATATTTTATATCCAATAATAATAATAATAATGATGATAATAATAATATATTAAATTAAAAATTGTATATTAATTTTAAAATATCAATATTTTATATCCAACAATAATAATAATATATTAATTTTAAATTTAATATACTAAAAAACTTAAAATAATTTAAATTTTTTTCTAACATTTAGTAATTATATTATTTATACGTACTTATGGATTCAAGTTTGGAAATTATTTTTTTCATCAAATTACACAATTGAAAAAATATGAATACCAAATTCAAATATAATTTTAAATTTAATAACATAAATATTTCAGTTAAATATTAAATGTTAAATTAATGTATAAACTAAAATTGCTAAAACACTATTACGAAGATTTTTTTGTGTGTGGAAGAAACACTATTACGAAGATAGAAGTACAACTAAACTTAAAAATTTAATTAAAAATGACTATTATAATACACATATTATTTCTTTGTGTACTTTCAGTTCATATTATCTTATAGTGAAATACTAATAACCTACTTGTAATCTTAAAAGAATAGTCATTAGAAAATCAAATGGATAGTATTTATTATTTTTAACAATAATTTAATAATTTTAAATTCTCCAATTTTATTGTTATTATATGATAAGAAGGAATATATATTTTACTGATCAAATATTGAAGACTTTTTCCGATTACGGAAAGCAAACCACTTGTTGTAATGTAAAAATGAAGATTTGCGTTCTCGTAGGAATTGGGAGTTCTCGATTTTTTTTTTTTATAGTTTTTCTAGGTGTGTAAACTGCATCCCGTTTTGCTCGGTAAAATACTTAAGCTACATTTCGTTTAGTCTTAATTTCATCTTTTTAAAATATAAACAATTTGTAGCCTATTTTTACTCATGTGTCAGAAGATGCTATTAAGAACTGAAAATTTTCATTTTTTCAGCAAATGGGAAGGAGCTGAACTCCCAAAAGATGGAGTTCGGCTCCTCTCCATTTTGTGAAAGAATGGACAATCCAGTACCTAATAGTTGCTATTGACACGTGTACAAATAATTATTAATGGTGGAAAATTATTTAGATTTAAAAAAGAGGGAAAAAAATGAAAAACAGGATGCAGTTTACCTGCTTTCTTTAATAAAACGGGATGTAGTTTTGACCAACCATGAAAAACAAATTAAAAAATAAATCTGAAAACCTTGTAACATTTCCCGCGAGAACGAAAAGAGACATCTTTTCCATTGTTAAAGGTGCTCTCCATTGCTGTATAACCTCCTCTACACATGAGTAAAAAATTATTTCCTTCTTGGAATTTAGATTAACTAAAAAATATTTATCCCTCTTAGAATTTACAATAATCTTCTTGCTGATACAGGATTTGATATTCTTATATTTTTTAAACCAAGGATTTGCTGTGACAGCAATCTCATTTTGCCTAACTTCATCTGAATTGTCCATTCCTTTAGTAGATTATCTTGTGCATATGAAGGCTTATTCCTTCTAAGTCTAGTTAAGTTTTCTTTACCTGTTTTAGTCAAATTACACATGGGAACCACAGCTGCAATATGTAGCAGAAGAATAAAGTAATTGTAGGTTTGTTGTGTTTTGATCAAAACCATTCATAAACTAACTGTTCTTCATTCTAATATGTAGTTCTTCATTGGCATCAATGATCTCAAAAGTAGATCTTCATTCTAGTATGTGTTCACGCTCAAATTTGCAAGATTTTAGCTCAAAATAAGTTAAGGATGAACACTCAAATATGCAGTGATTAATTAATTGCCTAATACTAGAGCTAAAATCGAAAATGATCTGTTCCATGACCGCATTACTTGATTTAACTCTAAACTCTCCCAATTTCACCTTCTCTTCACTCAATTCCATTTCCCACACGCTCCAACATTCAATTCCCGCACATCCATGTTTTTAACCAGATAATGTTGCGGCACCACCCCACCCCCAACCCAGACCCTACCTCTCACATTAACTTTCCCCAATCTTCAATTGCACCTCTCACTCATGGGCGAATAGACACGAGGACAAGGAAAATCTGTAATCGAACTTCAACCTCACCCCGCTCCCTCTGCAGCCCGTAAACACCCCACCGTCGTCTTCGGAAGGTACGCTGGCGGAGTCCGACCTGAGCAATGCTCCTCCGCAAACAAACCCCGGGCCTCGAAAAACCCCCTCTATCCCCGTAAGATCCAGAAGGATGTGCGACGCTGTATTTTGGTTAAGAAAAGAAACAAAAAAATAAAAGAAAAAAATCTTACCCGTTCAAACTTTTTAAGCCACGTGTTTGGTGGATATTGAATGGAATGGAAATGTCCATTTCTGAGAGGAAATGGAGAGGAGCCGGACGCCACAATGGGTATGTATTAAACATTTTTCATATTATTATTACTTTGTTTTTGTTCTCTGATAAATAAAGCCATAAAGGCACTCCGTTTCCCAAAATATGTTACCACTTCTACTTCCCATTTCCGTGGGTACAATGTTATCCAGCGGATCAGCCGCTATGAATGTCCTATCTTAATTAATGACGGGTTCGTGTCGTGTCGTGTCGTGTGTCTAATTTATTCAAATCTGTGTACGGCATTTGCAAAAATTTGCAGCTATCGCCATAAGGTGCCACCTAACACTATTTATGCTTATAAATGCAACATTTCCTAAAACAAATGCTCATGATAAAAATATTCATAATAAAAAATGGAAAGAAAGGCCTGTTGTGAAAATGAATGGCCTTGGTCTTCTGAGGAAGACGAAATTCTTATGAAATACGTTCAAGTCCATGGAGACGGAAATTGGAGAAACCTACCCAAAAGAGCTGGTAAATGCATTAACTGAAAACACAAATCTAATTATTATTCCGTTTGAATTTGTTTGATTCTTTCTTTTTAAAAAATTTCATTTTCTTTTATTAATTCTTAATAGTTTTGAAACGATGTGGTGAAAGTTGCAAACATCGATGGTTAAACTATCTCAAGCCAACTACCACCCATAGAGGAAACATTTCTTTAGATGAAGAAGAGCTCATAATCAGACTTCATAAGCTCTTGGGAAATAGGTATCCCCTTTACTTGATTCTCATCAACTTTGTGAGAATTTTCTTCCTAATACTTTTTATTTTTTTGTTTTACTTGACTCTCATCCACAGAGTAAAACCAGATCTCCTATGCGATGCAATAAATCACTTGTCTTGCATTTTTCCCGAGGATTCATGAATTTTAAGGCAGTGTATGATAGTTTTAGTTTTTTTTTATAAAGTAGTATTTCAGTAAGTATATTTTATAATAAATGTTTATTTTATATAATTAAAATTTATAATAAATAAATAATTTTTAAATATATTAATTATATTATAATTAAAATCAGGTTCCTTTTTTATTTTTCTTACTTTTTTCCCAAATATTTCTCTATTATAGTTCTGGGGCATATCACACAACAAAAGTATTAATCCATTACCATTAGGATGAGATCGTCGGTTATATAAATGTTATAATGACTCTTTTGGGTTCAATTAAAAGTCAAATAATTGTCAGGAATATTATTCATGACTTTCGAATAAAGAACTAAAAATAATGTAATTTATTCTTTGTATTAGTATTTCTAGTAACCTTTTACACATGTCTAAACCACTTTAATTGATTTTTGTCATTATTTTTTCTCAATTATAATATTACACAAATATCTCCCTTGTATATATATAATTACTTTGTATTATATACATGTTCATTTTGTGTAACCACACATTCAAGGATAGAGGGAATGGGGAATTTAGAGGTGTCATGGTCCCCCCAATTTTTTTAAGTATATTTAAATTACTATAAAAATGATTTTATGACCCTTTTAAAATTTATAAAATATCATTAAAAATAGGCTTAAATACCTTTTTAGTTCTTACAATTTAGCATTTTTTTGTTTTTTGTCCTTGTAAATTTTTGTTTTGTTTTAGTCATTGCAAATTATGTTTGTTTTATTTTTCGTCCTTAAAGCGGTTTAGACAGCACTTTGAACAATGACAAAAGTGTTATGAATAGTAAAAAAAAGCACTATTTAAATCGCTTTAAGGACGGAAAACAAAATAAACATAATTTGTAATGACTAAAACAATAAAAAACTTACAAGGACGAAAAACATAAAAAAACGCTAAATTGTAAGGAATAAAAAGGTATTTAAACCTTAAAAATACATATATGAAAACTACTATGTTAATTGACATCCAGCTAGGGACAAAAAAAGAGAGAGAAGTGTAAGTATGACATGTTACATGTTGTGATAAGAAAAAAGAGATAAAGAGAAATTATAAGTGCTAATTGAGTGTTTGTAATAATTATATATATTTTTACTTATAAAAAATATTAGTTATATATAATATATTAAACTTTTTTGTATATTTAATCATGATGTGAAATTTAATTTTTTATTAAATTATTTCTTTTGTTCTTGGCCACCCTCTAATCAAATTTCCAGCTTCACCCATGCACACATTTATATAAACATTCTCATCTGTGTTACTTTTTCACATTTTTTTCCTTATCTCTTTAGAGCCCAACACAACCATAGAGTATAAATGGACAAATAGCAATACGAAAAAATTTTCTTTGAATTTGATAGGTATTTTATGATCACAAGTAATTTTAAGAGTCTTTTTATTTTAACCATCCATCTTTTGTACCATGTGTGGCATCTTCGTTGATTTCTCAATCATTTTGTAATATTAATTTTAAGATATTTAAATTTAGAAATATTTGGTATATCGTTTTTCATTTTTACTTCCAATTCATTTTTTTGTTTCTTGCTAAAATTGCAATTTGTGCACTCTATTACTCTTATTCAAGTAAAAACTCTTTAGTTTCAAAGTTTGACTCCAAAGCCCAAGTTCTGAATTAACCATTTCTATTGATTTGTTAATCAAAACTATATCAATTACAACAACAACAAAAAATACCTACAATTAGGAATACTATTTTGTACATCCTTGATGAACACATCCAAGACTATATATTAAGTAAATGAGGACTGAAAGTAAAAAACCTTGATGTAATTCTATCTTTATAGGAATAGGAAAGTCTTTAATATCGTCTGATCTTTAAGTTCTCAAGATATTAGTTATCTCATCATATATTTTACGACTTGGATATAAGCCAGACGAACATTTTTCTTTTCTAAAGTCTTTAACAATATTTCTCTTATTACTCAATCATATGTTTTATTCCACAAGTTTTTTTAGTACATATTCCACAAGTTAATAAAAATTATATATATGTAACCCGTTTTTCATTAACTAAAATCAAAATTTACCCGTTGGGGCACTTGCTATATATGTACACCACAGATGGTCTCTCATTGCAGGACGGTTACCTGGACGCACCGGGAATGAGATCGAGCACTTTTGGAATACTCATTTGAACAGAAAAGAAGAAGAAGAAGAAGAAGAGAAGCACAACAACAACGAATTACTGATCCCAAGCACAAGTGTAGCCATCACTACTAAAATACCCGGTGTTGATCAATCTCTCAGGTGCACCAAAAACTCCTTCCACATCGATCCTACAGAATATTCTCCCCACCCTGTGATTAAACCTAAAGCTGTGAGGTTAACCAAGGCTGTCGTGCCAACACAAAATGGCTCGAATAATAATGGCCACAACGTTAACCCTTCTGCATCCACTAATTTATAAGATTACTATGATAATTGTTTTATTATGCAAGTTCCTCGGCTGAACCAAGATATAAGAATAAAAATGTTGGTGCAATCTTTTCGACCACCTTGTGCATTTTTATTATTTCCTATATGTTTTGCGCATGAATGGAACTAGAGCTGTCATTTTGGTCCTAGGCCCTAGGACCAACCCCACTTGGCCCATCATAATGGTCCTAGGGGCTTTTGGCCCTTCTAATAAAGACCCTAAAAGGCCCTAACTCACAAAGCCCCACTTAATATGGGGCCAGGGTCAGGGCTTAAGGGGTTAGCCCCACAAGTCATGTTATTTGTTCGCTCTCGAGTAGAGCATTTTTTGTAGACCTGGACCGAGGCTATTTTTGACTGACTTTAGCAAAGACATTTTCAGTTGACTTAGGTCAAGGTTGTTTTCAATGTCCTCGGCTAGGGTTATTTTAGGATGATTTCGGTCGGGACAATTTTTAACCAACCTCAATCGCGATTGTTTTTGGCCGACCTTGGTTATCGTTGTTTTTTGTGACCTCGACTAGGGTTATTTTTGGCCAATTTCGGCCAGAACAGTTTTTGACCGACCTTGACCGGGGCTGTTTTTGACCAACCTTTGTCATTGTTGTTTTTTGGTGACCTCGACTAGGGTAATTTTAGGCTGACCTCAACCGAAACTGTTTTCGGCCGACATCGGCTAAGGTTATTTTCGGCCGACATCGGGTAGGGTTATTTTTGGTCTACCTCGGCTAGGGTTATTTGCGGCCGACATCGACTAAAGTTATTTTCAGCCGATGTTGGACGGAGCATTTTTCGGTCGACTCAACCGGGGTTATTTTCGGCCAAACTTGGCTAGAGTTATTTTCAGTCGACCTTGGTCGGGGAAGTTTTTGGCCGACCTTGGTAGGGACAATTTTCGGTTGGCCACAAGCTGAACTATTTTTGGCTGACCTCGACCAGGGCTGTTTTAGAACAACCTCGACTAAGGTTAATTTTGGCCGACCTCAACTAGGATTTTTTTTGGCGACCTCGGCTGGGGCATTTTCAATCAACAATTAGTCGTGGCAATTTTCGGCCGACTTCGGTAAGGGAAATTTTTGGCCGACCTCGGCCGAAACTGTTTTCATCCTACCTCGACCAGGACTGTTTTCAGCTGTCCTCTGCCTGGACTATTTCAGGCAACCTTGGCTAGGATTTATTTTGGTCGACCTCGGCTAGGGTTATTTTTGGTCTATCTCAACCAAGGCATTTTCTGTTAACCTTTGCTGGGACAATTTTCGACTAACCTCTGTCGGGACAGTTTTCAGCCGACTCGACCGAAACTGTTTTCGGCCAACCTCTGTTGAGGTTGTTTTCGACCGACCTCAATTAGGGTTGTTTTCGGCTGACCTTGACTTGAGTATTAAAAAAAGTATGTCATAGTATTGAAACTTAAGGCCCATGGGCTAGCCCTAGCCCACAGGGCTTTGTGGACTTTTTGGCCCTGCTGGCTTTTTAATGCGGGTTGTTTGGCCCTGCGGGCTTTTTTAGCCATGACCCACGCGGGCCAGGGTCGGGCCGGGTTGGGCCGGGCCGGGCCATTTTGACGGCTCTAAATGGAACGTTGTGCAACATGCGTAGAGTAGTAAAATTTATGTGAACTGGAATTTGTGTGAAAATAGAAATAATTGTTGTTATGAGGTTGTAGTTCTAGTTCTTACGGGAGCCAAAAGTTTTGCATTGGATTAGAATACGTTGATAAAAGTTAACTATATGAAGAGTGATAAAAAAATACTCCTTCCGACTTCAAATATAAGCAAAAAATTGACTTGAGTTTTGGATTTAAATATAAGCAAATCTCAACTAATTTTAGTTCATTTAATGAGATCATCTCCAAAATATCCTTTGGGGATTTTAATTCCAATGACTTCGTTTTATTCTTGATATCAAATTTCAATGAATGACAGTTTAGGAAAACAACTTACTCCATATGTTCTCTTTTATAAGAAAAAAAAAATGATTTCACCCATATTAAGGAAATTAGTTAACTTCATTAAATTATGTCAATCCCAATTAAAAAATAAATATTTTTCCTAAATTACCCTTCATTGGAACTTGATATTAAGTATAAACCCCCTATTAAATGAAGAGTATTTTGAAAATAGTCTCATTAAATAAGGCTTTTTCAACTTGGTATCAGAGCTCTCGATCTTGGGGGCTCTGTTTCCACTGCTCACTATCGGCGCCGCTGTCCACCGCCATCGTCGCTACTGTTCACGAGCGATATTGTTCACGAACCGTACTGTTCACGTGGGGGTACTGTTCATTGGTACTGTTTAGGGAGATGACAGAGGAGAAATTCACCCCCATTGGGTCCTAATGATCTACCAAATGTGGCGGGTCCATATCGACTTGATGGTCACAATTATCTACAATGGGCCCAGTACATTCGAAGAATTCTCAAAGGACGTTCGAGGTTGAGTCATATTGAAGGGGAGGTCCGCCCCCTAATGACTCAAAATTTGAGGCATGGGATAACGAAGATTCTCTTATTATGACCTAGATGTGGCATTCCATGGTGCCCGAAATAAGCTAGAATTATATGTTTTATGCCACTGTGAAAGAGATGTGGGATGAACTAAGCAAGAGCTTTTCATTAAAGGATGACATTGCTGCCTACTTCGATATTGAAAGCAGGATCTTTAATACAAAACAAGGGACCCTTTCCGTATCAGAGTATCACGGAATATTGAACAGACTATGGATCGAGTTGGACCAATACCAGAGTTTGGAGATGTGCAAAGCAGATGCCGCCAAATATTTCAAGGCCATGGAGATAGGAAGAATTGTCAAATTCCTCGACGGTCTGATTCCAAAATATTACCCTATTCGGGTATAGATCCTAGGGAAGGAGAAACTTCCCTTTCTATCTGAAGTGTTTCATACTGTACAAGTGAAGAGACTCGGATATCAGTTATGCTTAATGGAGGAAGCTCCAACACAGGTTCTGCCATGACAACAGGGAAGGGACCTAATAAGGGGTCAACATATGAAGGAGGATCAGCCTCTAAAGGAGGGTCAGGTTTTGCTCATAAGGAGTTGAAATTTGCTTATATTTGGGAACAAGAAAAGTGACTTTTTTGTTGCTTATAAAAGAGAACGGAGGGAGTATTTTTTTAATTGAGATTGATGCAATTGAATGTTGTTGACTAACTTTTTTAATTAGCATAAAACAGTGTTTTTTTGCTTATATTTAGATTCTAAGGGAGTAGCACATATCAAACTTTTAGCACTAATATAGCGTAGAGAAGTTTCAACCATCCATAAGGAGACTTTTATTCAATGTATTCTCACCGCAGCTAAATTTTGGATTTAACTCCTTTAAGTTACAAGGTGTGTAATGCATCACAAAGTATATATTCATCTTTATTAATTAATTTAAAATGGGTCTTAATAGGAGATGTTTTAATTTAAATTAAGGATAAATATACCTATATATTTTCTTTGTTTAAAGTAGTTAGATCCCTAACTTTAGCTTGTCTCTTGTAACAAAACTACATTGCAACTTCATTAGTGCAATCATTTATAAATTTAGAAATAGTCCACACACAAGTAAGGAAATGAAAAGGCTAATATTTTATTGAAGATGCTGGAGTTATTCTATGCATATGGAATAGAAGGTAGGCTTATTGCAGGAAACGTAGTTGTACACGCATATTACTCATCATTGTATTCATGTTTTGAGGAGTGGTAGCTAGGGATGGTAACGGGGCGGGTCGGGAACGGGTTTGGCTCTCCCCGTCCCCATCTCTGCAAAAGGCGGGATGGGTACGGGTTCGGATATAAAAGATGTGAGTTTAATATTTTAATATCCATCCTCATCCCCATCGGATTTTATCGGGTTCGGGTATACCCGCGGATAACCCACTACACTATTTTTTATAATTTAATGTACTTATATATTTTTAAATAAATCATACATTAAGTTATTAATTATGTTTTAATTCAAATAATATATATATAAAATGAATAACAAAGGAATTAAAGGCAAAGAATTAAGAATTATATTATATTTTTAGTTAAATGTATAATTTTAAGTTTGTTATTTAACTATTATTATAATTTAAATGATTTAACTATTAAGCTATTTAATTTATATTTTTAAAAATTATAATGTATATATATGTTGTGACAAAAAAAATTATAAAAAAAATATAATGGTGGCGGGTATACGGGTAAGGGTACGGGTATAGTTTGATACTCATCCTCGTCCCCATCCCCGTTTAAAAAATTCGAGTAATACCCATACCCGTACCCGTACCCGGTCAAAGCAGGTATTTTCCATCAAAGTCGGGGCGGGTTCGGGGCGGTACCCACGGGTACGGATTTATTTGCCATGCCTAGTGGTGACAACATACTCTCTAATACACTCCTCTCAACGTACACACACTCTATTATTGGTTGGAATTTATTGAAAATTACAAAATCAGGAGAGAGTCAATAAATAACAAGTGGGACCCTAAAAAATTGTGATTTCCAATAAATTTTAACCAATCATGAAGAGTGTGTTCAAAAAAATGTAATAGAAAGTGTGTTGCTAGCATTTCTCTTAGAATTTTGGACAACAAAAGTAACCCCGATAATTTAGCTACCTAAAAAATAGCAAGATTTTAAGCTAATAACTCATATTATCAATTTCACATTATTCATATAGTAAATATTATGTGTGAATGTGTTTATAATTTATTAATTTACTTAAACACTACTGCAACTTTGAATAGAATAATAATGGATTCTTTGAATAGTACTATTTTCTTTCTAAATTTCTTTGCTTTTAATTTGTAATTTTAATATTTTTTTTCTAATTCTAATAACCAATATTATAAAGGAATGTCATTTTGTTTTGATATTTGAATTTCTTGTTAAAGGTTTTTTATTTAATCTTTATTTGTTGTATCAAAAACAAAAATCTATGAGAAAATAAAGTCTAGAAAAATAAAATAAGAAATGTAATCGAGGAATACTTAAACTAGGAAAATGGAAATAATACAAAAAAAGTTTAAGAGATCCTATATCAAACATTTTTTTATTTTTATTTTTAAAAATAGAAAATAATTTTCAAAAATAATAAACATGAGAGCCTTAAAATGTTGATTTGACATCTAGAGAAACAAATCTTGCTAAATTTATACTTATATTATAAACTAGATAAACAATTTGGAGAGTAAGACTCTTGTTCTCGTTCCAGAATCCTACGCTACCAACAATCAATCTCACTGGATCAAACCCTCCAATGGTTTCCTAAAATGTAATGTGGACGCTGCTATTTTCAATGGGTTATGGCTGTTTGGCATTGGTATGTGCATTCAGGATGATTCAAGAGCTTTTGTGTTGGCCAAAACCACCTTGCATACAGGATTTCCTCCCGCTACTGAAGTTGAGTCAATAGCTCCTTTACATGCCCTTTCATGGATCAGACAGCTTAACATGCAGAATGTCACTGTTGAGTTAGATTGTAAGCACGTGGTAGATGTCATTAACAACAAAAAGAAAAACGACACTGAGCTTGGATGCATCCTTGATAATTGTAGACAACTGCTTCACGAATCACAAAACATTTCGTTTCATTCGGAGACAAGCTAATCATGTTGTCCATTCCCTTGCCAGAGCATCACGATTTTATGCTAGTCACCAAATTTTTTTATTATATCCCAATATGTATTGAATCTCTCATTATCAATGAAATGACATAAGTCCCTTTCTTCCAAAAAAAGACTCTCATTCTCATCATTCTCAATTAGATATTATCAATATTCTTTTTCTTCTCTAATTTGAAGACGCATTTAACACACAACTCTTGTAATTAGCCAACTTTTTTTTTGTCTCAACTAATCAAACTATCATTCTTTTATCTCTCTATATATAGAGAGAGAGGGGAGAGATTCACTTACTCCAATAATAAGTATAAGAGACTTACTATTTATCATCACCATTTATTTTTTTGAAATCTAATGGTTAAGATTATATATAACTGCCTATTTTTTCTAATTTACCCTATTTTATTTCTATCTTTTAATTGAATTTTAATAGTTAAAAATAACCTTATATATACCATAATTTAATATTATAAATATCAAATATAATTTAGGATTATAAATATGTTTTTAGTCCCTAAACTTTTTTTGTTTTTGTTTTTAGTCCCTAATCAAATTTTTTATTCATCTTAGTCCCTGATGTTTTTGTCCGTTAATATTTTTAGTCTCTGTCATCAAGTGTCATCGTTAAATGATGACATTGCAACCACCGTGATCAACAAATGTTAATTTTTTAATTAATTAATGACTTTTACAATGGTTCATTTTTTTTGTGGTTAAAAATGTTTGGTTGAAGGGTTTAAAAGATATTAAACAAGTTTCTAACAGTTGAAAACTGCCAAAAATTGCTTTTCTAACTCCATCAAGGCGCCCGAGTACCAGAACCACCAATGCCAACAATCCTATCCCACATGAAACTCACAAGCCTATCCTCCTCAATCCCTAAACCACCTACATAGCATCATCGTCACCTTGATCTTATGCCAAATTCGAACCATATTCGCATATCATGACTGATAAGCCACCACCAAAACCTCCAAATTTCACCCCATTAACTAAAGCCTTCAAAACGGGTCAGAACCTGCGAGCCAACCTAGCCCACCACAGGTTTTGGCTAGGTTGGGTTGAATTTTTTTTTTTGCCTTTTTCAATTATGTGTAAAATCAGACCGATCCATTTAGAACCCCGCCCACCCAGATTGGACCCATGGTGGGTCGGGTTGGCTTGCGAGCTATAACTTCTCAGTTAAAATAACAACCCAGTAAGTAACCCATTCCTCACAAGTTAGAATACAAACAAACAACAACACACACATGCTACGGCGCTACTACTTATGGTTCAAAGTTCTATATACATTCAGTATATAACAACACGCATGTTCAATATGATTTAGATTTGGGGATCGTAGTTTTTATTAGAAAATTTTATTAAATATACATTCTGTAAATTATTGAAGATCATCCTGTAAATACCACCGAGTTGATGCACAATACAATTGTATTAATACCATGAACTTCCTTTTCAGCGTCAGAAGCCTAGTGATTTTAGTATGCTATTCAATTTTTCACCCAACGTTTTTTACCAAATTAAAAATTTTCACTTTATCTAAATCCCAAAAATCCTCCAGGTCTTGAAATAAAATAAAAAAAAATCTAGATTAAGAAAAAGAATAGAGGCTTGGTCTTGCCTTTTTGGTCTGGGGTTGATTTAATAAAAGGGAGAAACTATTGAATTTTTTTAAAATGCAACATAGTAACTAGGGATAGGTATACGGGCCAGCCCGACCCATTTAAGGCCCGCCCTGTGAAGCCTGCATTTTTACGGACCGGGCTAAGCCCGGTCCACGAATTAAATGGACTAAAATTTCAAGTCCGTGTCCGATCCACGAAGCTCGCGGAAAAACGGGCCAACCCGCGGACCCAATAAAAATTTTGAAAAAAAGTTTTTTTTTTTTAAATCATAAATTTGTCCAATAATGGAGGGTTTTTTTTTTAACATTTTTTAAGCTAAGGAACCAAATATAGAAAAATACATTAAAAAAATACAAATATAAGCATTCAATTAAATATTAAACATTCAACTCTAAATAAAATATCAAACATTCCAAAGACTAATACCTATAATAAATTATAAAAAATAAAAATGAGAAGAAACATCTCTTAAATATGTTATTATATTTTGGTAAGAATTTAAGTTTTAAACTTTATATCAAATAATAAAAATCACGTATGGTGAAAAAAGATTTTTAATTTCAAGCAATAATTTGTTTTAGTTGGAGAAAATATCTATTATCTACTTAATAGTAAGACAAAATTATAACCTTTAAAAAAAATAGCAAGACAAAATTGTAGAGGATGATTCATGATAAGGTTGATATTAATTGGTATTTGAAAATTACAATTTGTAAAGGACAAATTAGTATCTAATTAATGCTATATATGTAGAAAAATAAAAAAAAATTAGAGCCAAGTGTTTACGTGGGCTAGCCCGTGCGGTCCGTGGATTAAGCCGGCGAAATCCGCAGACTTCACGGGCCGGGCTTAAAATCCTTTATAATTAGATGGATTGGTTTTTTTAAGGTCCGTATCCGCGCGGCCGCAGGCTAAATCTACCGGTACGCGGACTCAAACCCATATATCCACCCCTAATAGTAACATGTTTGATTTGTTGAGGAAAGAACAAACTAATTCTTATACTTTTAAGTTTCACAAAAAGCTCACAGGAACGTGTTTCTTAAATTATTGGAACAAGTTTTTTTCTCAAAAAAAATATTTTTTATTTTAGGTAGGCCAACCTGTTTAACCCACCAATCCATGATAGGCCGAACCTAGCTAACTTCTTCTAGGCTCACCAAGCCATGAAATACCCACACAAGAAAATCCATGAACCAAGCCATTAATTACCCAAAACACCTTGTAGCCACGAATAATTGCAAATCTAGGCTCCCTTCCAAGTGAGACCCACCTGTGTGAACTTCTTCGTTAGATCGCCACCACCACTGCATGATCCTTGCCCTCTGTCACGCGACCATGGTGTTGCCACTCGTGACCACCCCACAAAGTCATAATCCACTGTTGCATCCTCTGCACAAAAACTCGAACCCCTTTTCCCCCTCTTGTGTTGGTTGTTGTAAAAGAAAAAAGAAAATAACTAGGCAATTTTGGAAAGAAAAAACTGGAGAGGTGAACTTGTCGTGAAGAACTACAACACCCGTAGGAAGCGCATTGTTTCGAAGATGATATTCTAGAATAGATATAAAGTCAAGCACCTATGTTAAGTCCATATGTTTGGGTTGTTTTTTTCTAGTTAGAAAAGGGAATTACAATTAGAATTTGTAGTAACATCGAACTGAAATCACATACATCAAAGGAAATAAAATAGTACAAAGGGTCTAACTCAGTTGATTAAACAAGGTGTGTGAATTGTCATAAATTCTTTGGTACCTACATGTTTTTTATTCCTATGAATAAAAAAAGGAAATAAAATAGTGAAATACTTAGTTAAATAAATAAATAATTCTTACTATATTTTCAATTTCACATGTGAACACCAAGAGGTTAGTGTTTTGGTTTTGCTGTTGTAATTTGATAATATATGACAATGTTATTTGTCTTTTACTAGGTAATTCTCATAAACATGATAATAAAAAAGAGATTAAACTCTCATGACAATGTGATAGAAACAAGGCAAGAAGGAATTAGTGCTCCCAAGGTTTGGGAAGGAAGGAAGAAAGGGAAAAATGTCTTAGTTAAATAATTTCTGGTAGTTTTTAACCACCAATAAATATTTAATACATTTTAATTAATGTCGGGTCATCATTTAAGTGCAACATTTAGCAGGGACTAAAAATATCGACGAACAAAAATATTATGACTAAAATTGTTAAAATTTTGATTAGAGACTAAAAATGAAAATCTAAAAAAAAAAAGAAGAAGGGACTTAACACATATTTAACCCTATAATTTATATATTTGAAGATATTTGTTTACTAGTATTTTAGCCTTATAATATACATGATAAATATTTATTTTATATAACTAAAATTTATAATAAATAAAGACTTTTGAATATATGAATTATATTATAATCAAAATTCGTAATAAATAAATATTTTTGAACATATGATTATTTTTTAGATTTATGATAAAAAAATTGTATTATGATAAACGATGATTTTGACTATTGATAATTTCTTTTAAAAATATTAAAATTCAATTTCGTTGAAAAAGATAAGAGGCTAAGAAAAACTTTTAAAGATATTATTGTTGAAGAAAAACTTCTAAAAGAACTTTCATTGAATAATAACTCCTAAAAATACTCTTATATTCAAGATAACTATTCTAATTTATATACAAAGAGAATTTTGGATGTTTATTATAATATAGTTTATATATTAAAAATTATTTATTATAAATTTTAATTATATAACAATACACATTTGTGCTTTATGCTAAGAGTGTGTGTGGAACAGATTGTAACATGTTTATCTTTATCTTTATTTAACTCGAAATTTGATAAAGTTATTTATTTGAACTTGAATTAGAACCCAATCAAAACTTGATAATATGTGGGACAAGACTATGTCAATTTGATTGATTAACGCAATACAAAACTTGAATAAGATATATTTTACAATATATATTTTTTAAAAATAATATCAATATAAATATAATATTATGTTTTACAAATTATTATCTATTTAATAGATTTTTTTATTATTAATACATAATTGTTTAAAATATATACTTTTTAAAAGAATATAGGACACCATCCTAGGTTAGAACGACTTGAAATATAACTTGAACCCGTCATCAAAATACACAATGTCTAATTTCTAGTACTTGAATTCATTAAAATCAACCTACATTTGCATCTAGGGGTGTTTATTGGCTCAGTTCGACTCTGCCAACTCAACTACCCAAATCAAATCACTTAAGTTTGTTCAATTTTTTTCATTGATCGAATTTGACCTAAACAAAACCAATAAGACCTAACCTTCATTGGTTTAGGTATTAGATTTATTTTTTACAACCTTGTCACCCAACTCAATCATCATTTATTTTATTTTATTTTTATCATTCCTTTTCCTTTATCATTTTCTCTTACATTTTTTATTTGCTATTTTTTGGATCACTGTGATAATGGTGCGAAGTATTCACCATTGCTAATGACTAATATCCGCTAGAGAAATCAGTCACCTTTAGTCTGGTCTCTCCTCCTAATCACTTTTTTTTTTCATCCATATGACTCAAATCTGCACATTTTCTTAAGAAAATTGAGTCTAGTTCTACTCATACCAACGTTATGTTAATATTTGCTATAAGCTCTAACTTAAATTTTAAATATTTCTAAATTTTGGTTCTAGATTAGATTTAAATTATTAAAAAAATAAAAAGCTATAGGAATTTTCATATTTCTTAAAACATTTTTTAAAATTTTATTATAATTTGGACTCGATAGATATGAATTAAACAAATCCATTTTTTATCGAATTGATTTGGTTTGACTTTAATGAAAAAATTTGTCAAAATCTAGCCAAACTAACCCTAACAATTTTGATTAATTTAAGTTTTAGCCTTTCTCAAAATTGAATCAAATCGACTTATAAACACTCCTAATCATATCAAATTGTTGAAATGAGACAAGTCATATGCACGTGCAAGAGTGGATATCTGAAAAAAGAGAAATTAATGTATAATTTGAAATCATGTAATCTTAACCATTCCACGTTATTAAGTTTTTTTTTTTTATCTAAATTTCATTTTTGAACTTTTTTTTTATCTAAATTAAAAATATAATCACATAAAGATTAACCAAACAACATGCACCCAAAGTATACAATAATTTCTGCTGAAAAAAGAAATTCCTCAATTTGAATATCGTTTCGAATCCAGCTCTCGTCACTCGTTCATACTACCTAAAGGAAATACAAGCTACTTCTGAGAGTTCATTCATCTCAGAGGCAAAGCAAAGAGGGGTTTCTTCTGTTGTGTGATGGTGCTTCCTCTGTCAGCGAACCAAGAAGTCTAATACTGTTAGGGTTCCACGCTGCGTCGTCATCGTTGGTTCGAAGCGTTGTTGCGAAATCATCAATGGCGTCCGTGTACATACCGGTGCAGAATTCGGAGGAGGAGGTTAGGGTTGCTCTCGATCAGCTTCCGAGGGACGCCTCCGACATCCTCGACATCCTCAAGGCCGAACAAGCCCCTCTCGATCTCTGGCTCATCATTGCGGTTCGTTTCGCGCTTTCAATTTTCCCGTTATTATGTGAATAAATATGCTCCAGTTTCGGTTTTCTGGTTGCAACTGCGTGTGTGATTCTGCGGTTTTGCTTATTCTCTCTCTCTATGTGCGTGTTGTAACAAGTGAAAGTTTAATGATAGTTGGTGACTGGTTTTTGCTTTGTTGATTCGCATTTGACGTACAGTTATTCACTCTTGAGCATTTTTGCTTCTGTTAGTGATTCTTCTGATGCCTGTTTGTAAGGCCTGTATAAATAATTTCCAATTATATGGAAAATCCATGATGAGTTTAATTTCTATGCACCCAGTGTAAAAAAAAAAAAAAAAATTTACATTGTTAACCGATTAGAAATCATGCTAGGTATGACTTTGAAAGCAGTTATTGTGAAAGTCAACAAACTTACACACACGGCGATTTCTGATTGATTGAAAAAACCCTTTACACCGGTAGTGCATGTACTATTTACTCATTTATGATTGCATATATTGTGAGTGTATTTTTATACAGACATACTGCACTCCCTATTCAAACGCACAGATTGCATATTATCTGTTTTTGTTTTCTTTGCTTTGATAATAATTGTACTAAACTGAACTTCTAATGTCGTGTATGTGCAGAGGGAGTACTTCAAGCAGGGGAAAATTGATCAATTTCGCCAGATTTTGGAGGAAGGATCCAGTCCAGGTATACTTTCTTCATAAATTGTGTATGGGTTTGGTCTATTAATCTTATTGATTGATATTGGTTATTTAGTTTAGTAAATTTAACTGCGCTGATTGTTTTCAATGCATTTTGCAGAAATTGATGACTATTATGCTGATGTTAGATATGAGAGGATTGCTATCTTAAATGCCCTTGGAGCTTACTACAGCTACCTTGGAAAAATAGAGACAAAACAAAGAGAAAAGGAGGAGCATTTCATTTTGGCAACACAGTATTACAATAAAGCATCTAGGATTGACATGCACGAGCCCTCCACTTGGGTTGGGAAAGGTGAATATATAAATTTGCTTATGTTTTTGTGAAGTATGTCTAATTGAAACTAGATTGTGGTCAATAATTTCACAACAATGAAAATGATACCTGATTACCTGTTAGAGTTATCTTGGATTGGGTTATAGTAATGACTTTAGGTAGCCTATAGACATCCTAGCAAAATATCCAATATCCCTTTTGAGACAACATTCATAAAACTCAAATTATTAGAATTTGGATTTTTCTTCTTGATATTTTGAAAGGAGTTCATTTGATTATGTTTTATATCTCATCATATGGTCTTGTAAATCATGAGGTTGTGTATATTTTCGGCATATTGACTATTTAGAAACATCTATATTTTGGCTTTGCTGCTGAAACTTGTTTGATCTTTGAGATAAATTCAGGGATTATTTTGTTATTTTTGTGCATGATGGTATAGTTATTACCTTAAATCTTGATAATATCTTACAAGTAACTATTAACTAGATTTCTAAACCTCATGTCTGTCCTATGTCATCAGAAGAATGCATCATTCACTGAAGATACTTAACAAAATTAATGTGTGGTTACTTCTTACAGGTCAGCTTTTGCTAGCAAAGGGTGAAGTAGAACAGGCGTCTGCTGCATTTAAGATTGTGTTAGATGGAGACCGTGATAATGTTCCTGCTCTTTTGGGCCAGGTGTAGATATGTTAAGTTTGTGTTTTCTCATAAAAGATTTTAGCATTTGTGATTTCAACACATAATTTTAAGAGTTGTGAGATGGTTACAAGTTGGCTTCTCTTCATCCAACTATTTTTTATTTGAACAAAAAAGTTCTGTGATTAAACAGACTTAACATTGAATACATGTTATAATCTCTTTATGTACGTCAGGGTGATCTGCGACAAGGAGTGGGTCAATTTGAGATGAAAAGAAATCAAATTCCAAAGGATGTTCTTTTTAATTCCTTTGTTTAATCTCTGCCAAGTGCCAATGACTTCTGTGGAACTTGCAAATTAGAATTTGACATTAAACTATTATTCACAATTGCCATGAGTTGATTGCTTGAAGAGTGTTCATTGATTTTTTTTGTTAACCATGTTTAGAAGGATAGATGACTTTTATCGTTGAAGTAATCATAGACAATCAATCAGTTGTGATGTAGCCCAGTATACTTGAATTTTTTTTCCTTTTTTAATGTTTTTCGGACTAGTAGATTTTGACTTGATGCATTGAACATTCTTTGCACTTGCCAATGTTAGGAGGCATTTGTTGGAATAAAGAGTTATTCAGGTTAGAGATTTTGTGAGAAATGAATTGAGTGATTTTTTATTATTCAATGAACGGAATAACAATTGTGGTGTAGGGGATATTTATAGTTAGATCTAACCTAGGAGAGTCAAAACTAACTAAACCAACTCCCAACTAACTGAAAGTGATAGAGAGGAAATACACATGTCCATAAGCAACTGAAACTAAAACAGAATGTTCGCATGCCCCCCCTCCCCCAAAGCTCAAGTTGAGTGAGTCATGGGTGACATTAGGAAGCATATACTTGTTTAAGGATCCATCAGCATTCTCCTTTATCCAGAACACCCATTTGCAGCCTATGGGTGTATGATTAGATGGTAGAGGAACAAACATTCAAGTAATATTGCGTTGCAAGGCATTGATCTCATTTTGCATAGCTGCAAATCAATTAGGGTCCTGCAAAGGCCTGTTTAACATTTCTTGGTTAAATATGAGTCGGTGATAATGTATGATGTAGATGGGGACAGATTATACTAGATTTGGACCTAGTTTGCGTAGGATGAATATTAGGAGGTCTAGAGGGATTAGAGGAAGAGGGCATAGGGGCAGGAGACACAGATTGGATAGGGGAAGAAACAGTAGGAGAGAGATTGGAAGACATGACAGGAGATTGGGAGGTAGACATAGAGGATCTTGGAAGAGCATCCACCAATGTAGGAGTAGGGGAAGAGGAGACAAGTGGAATTTGATCTGAAATAGAGAAGGGAGTAGAAGAAGTGGGAGAGGTGGAGAACAAGTCATTGTAAGGGAAGCAAGACTCATTGTATATGACATCCTTGTTGATGTATAATTTTCTAGAGGGAAATAGACATTTATACCCTTTGTGAGAAGTAGAGTACCCTAGGAAAACACATTCATGAGACCTGAATTTTAACTTGTGTGAGTTATAGGGTCAGCCATTCGAAGATGCTGGTGGTGGCGGCGGCGGAGGAGCTGGCGCATTGTAAAGCATGTTTGGATCAGAATGCTGCTATGGATACCATATTACGGTAAAAGATTTTGAGAGAAAAGAATTGAGTGATTTTCTATTATTCAATCAACGGAATAACACATGTAGGGGATGTTTATACAGTTAGATCTAACCTAACAGAGTGAGAACTAACTTAACCAACTCCCAGCTAACTGAAAGTGACAGAGGAAAAGAATTGTGTCTAATTAGGGTACACTACTAGCATTTTAGCCAACATTTCTTATCTTTATGGCTGTTTTGGGATAAAATAGTCGATGTTGTTGTTGCCTTCTTACAGGTTTAAGTTCCTTTGAGAGATTTTTTGACGAACATGCAGAGTGGGGTTGTAAAGATCTTTTGACCTAATTTGTTTTTTTCCCCTTATTTTCCAATTTTCACCCTTGTCTTCATCTTGGTAGAACTTTTTATTCTTTCATTTTTTTCATATGTAGTGGTTATCAGATTTGTCTTTCTTTATGGCTTTCCACGATTTCTCTAGGGGGTGGAGGGCTTCTTTGAGCTGATGCATTTTTTAATTTCTTGTAGTTCTGTCTTTTCTTTTTCCTCCGACATAATTGCAATTCATCAGGGTAGCAATTGTTTCTGGTAAAATTACAAAAAGCAGGAATCTTGGAAGGAGTGTAAAATGTTTACTCATGAATGAAGAGGAAATATATTTTCCAATAATTCTTTTTGGTAATTTGCCCAATAATTCTAATTTCAGGGTCAATTGTGCTGGTTTGTGTCAAATCTCAATGCATTTTCATATTCTTATTACAGTGCTGCATACTATTGAGTAAATATCTATATTTGTTGGTCACTACTACATGCTAGGAATCTACATCTGCTGCATTTTTACTCAAAATTTGAAACGCACATGTTTTCATCTACTGTTTATCTGTTATTCCTGGAGCCAGTTCGAGGTGTCATTTAGTTTCATTTTCATCATATATGTACTGCATTTCTAATATCTTCACTGAATATTTACAGGCATGTGTTGAGTTCAACCGTGGACGATATTCTGATTCACTTGAGTTGTATAAGGTTGGTAGTATAGCCATATTCTTTGCTGGTGAGAAGTGATGTATGATTAGCAGTTTACATATGTCCTGATTTATCTATATGCATTCACATATCCGTATTGTCATTGAGGATTTACATAAAAATGCTGACTATTACTGTAGGTTATACTATTTTAGGACAGATTATTCCTTTTATTTTCCTTTCGTTTGTAAGTGTAACAGATTTGTTTCTTTATTTCCTTTTCTTAGGGCAGAATTGCTTAATAAAATTTAGCTCTATTATGTGCAAATAGTTATAATTATTAGTTTATGTCAATACAATGTAACTTCCTTTGTACAATTGTTATTGAGAAAAATAATATTCAAAACTCCTTTTTATTTATTCAAGATCAAGTGATAACCCTTTGAAACTAGATCAGTGTTGCACACACTTTGATAGGATTTAATTTCCATGAAAGCATTCTCTCAACATATAATTTGAACGACATTCATGCCAAAATTCAAATGGATTGGGGATTAGTCTTGTGATTGTTGCAACTTGTCGCATTTAAGATATAATGTCAATGGATTATATGGATGATATTAAATTCAGTGGGTAGATATTTTATTTTGATGACTGATTCTTCAAGCAATGTAAAAAAATAAAAAAATATAGAACATATGAATGTAATAAAGGTTATAAAACCTAATATTGTTATTATACCTGGCTCATTACTTGAATTGTGACAGTTCTTCTGTGCCTTGAACACATACATCTTAATACCACCTTTTTCTTTGATTTGCAAACTTGAAGAGAGCATTGCAAGTGTATCCCAATTGCCCGGCAGCTGTGAGACTTGGCATAGGTCTATGTCGCTACAAATTAGGTCAATTTGAAAAAGCTCAACAGGCATTTGAGCGTGTTTTACAGGCAAGTGAATCTCTTAGTTCAACCATTGAGTTATTTTGCTGGTTCTGATGTCTGATGCTTCATGATTTTATTCTTTTCAGCTAGATCCAGAAAATGTTGAGGCTCTTGTTGCCCTTGCAATAATGGACTTGCGTACAAATGAAGGTTCACTTTTTCTTCCTTTATCATTTTTTATGCACTTCATACATATTTGTTAATTACTATTAGCTTCTTATCTAGTGGACTAATTCTGATACTGTATAACATCTTTCAGCTACTGGAATCAGGACAGGAATGGTAAAAATGCAGAGGGCATTTGAGATATACCCGTACTGTGCAATGGCTCTGAATTATCTTGCAAATCATTTCTTCTTCACTGGTCAACATTTTTTAGTAGAGCAACTAACTGAAACTGCATTGGCTGTTACCAATCATGGCCCAACAAAGTCTCACTCTTACTACAATTTAGCACGCTCATATCATAGCAAGGTTGGAAGCTTGTTTTTACATTTTCCATTGACAACATTGTTCTGAAACTTTACTCATCCAACTTTTATTATGCTCTTTTGCAAAATAGATGCATCAGCGTTATGATGATCCTACATCTGCAACGTAAAATGCCCTAGCAGCAAGATATTGTCTAGAACATTGGTCAAATTGATTTTTATATCTTTATTGTCTATCCCTATATCTCGTGGAATTCTCTAATTTTACAGATTTATTTGTTAATTGACTAATAAATTGCTATAGATCCTTATATTCTTTTCCTTTTCAAACAATTACTTATCTTTTTCTTGCTTGTGTTTTCTACAATCCTCTTGACTTTCTAGTGTTTTAAGGATGTTTATGAAAATGTTCATAAGTCACTGTCTTTTTTTTTGGCATTCCAACTTTCAAGCTGTAATATTGCTGATGGCACTATTTTTTTATCCTCATCATAGGGAGACTATGACAAAGCTGGGGTGTATTACATGGCATCTGTCAAGGAAGTCAACAAGCCCCATGAATTTGTATTTCCTTATTATGGTCAGTTGCTCCATAATATTTGAAACTCTTTACCATTTCTGCAACTTTGTTATATACATGCAAAAGGATTACTGTTTTATTAGCCATGAAACCATTGCTGTAAAAATCTTCATTGCTTCTATGGTTAGCAGATATACCTAGATGCTGTACCTGCCTATTTTGACACAGTAATAGCTGATGTTTAATGTGTTCTTTAAACATACAATCATGTTTTGGTTATTGGTTTTGTGATATGATTAGGTCTATGGCCATGTTTCAGTAATATGAAAATGTAGCATGTGAATAATTATGTTATTCTTGATTCTATTGGACTATTTTCTTTTGTGTTTTAGTTGTGTAATGACTTATGAGTAGTATTGAATGTTATGCCTATGATTTTTCTGCTTTTGTTTAATGATGTGATTTAGAGGTTGTTTTCATTATCTATGTTATTTTTTATGAATTTGTATATGTTTGAGTATAATTTTGCATTTTTTAGTTGAATCTTATGATTTGTGTTACAATCCTACAATTAACTACCTTTCACCCCTTTCCCAATCCTGTGTGAAATCTTGATTTTGACAACATTGCTTGAAACACACTCTAAAAGACATTTTAAATAGTATCATTAGAATTGCTCACCTAATTCACTGTTTCAATTTTTAACGTTTCCAGGTTTGGGACAAGTGCAGATAAAGTTGGGAGATTTTAAAAGTGCACTCTCAAACTTTGAAAAGGTCTTGGAAGTGTACCCAGATAATTGTGAGACATTGAAAGTAAGTGCTTAAAATCGTAAGAATCTTGATTTTTCCCTTTTTTTACATCATTTCTCTTCTTAGGGAATGCTTTTGTGGCAACGAAAGAGTCATTTAACTTCCTAAGTATGCCATAATGTAAGGTGCAAGATTGGAAAATATCAGTTGAGAACATGCCTTTCTGTTTGGAGAAATTGATTTAGATTGCATAACATGTAGAACAATCTTTCAAATCATGCATTGTTCAACTTCAATCACTACAAATTTCATGATCATCTATATATTTGTGTGCTAACAGGCCCAACACTAATCGTTTCCTTCAAATTTGTTTGGGAAAAATTATAAAAAGGAATTCATGGTTATTAGTTGAGGAGGGATCAGTTTATACCTGTTAAAACTTAACATTCTTATACCAGGACCAGGACTAAGTGGTTACTCACATACTTATTAATTATACTTTGAACATCATTAGCCAGTTAGGTTGTTAATTATTCCTTAATTGAAAACATTTTTAACAGAAATTTTGTTTTTATAATTTCCCCAGATTTTCACTGAAAATTATTGAAAAATACCAAAATTTAGGGTAATCAGTTGGTAGATTAGAGTACAAATGTAAGCAAAAGAAATTGATGATTAAGTTTGTGTATGAAGCAAAAGCTGTTATAACGACTAGATTATCTCTGCTTTTATATGTCACTAGATTTCTCCCCTATTGTTGTATTGATATATTGTCTTTCCTTATAGGCACTTGGGCATATATATGTTCAACTTGGTCAAACTGACAAGGGCCAGGACTTCATTAGGAAAGCTACAAAAATTGATCCCCGTGATGCCCAGGTGAAAGCTTCTGGTACTTTTTATTTTTGATTTTTATAATTTATTGAACAACACCCTTTGCAAAGATATATTTTGGATTATTGATAGTATTCCATGTGTTGTATCATGTCTTGCAACACCTGTTTGATTACTTATTGAATCCTTGTTCTACAATGAAAACTGTTATTAGGGTTAATCCTATTCGGTAGTCAATCATTTAATCAATAGTCATTCTCAAAGTCATTAATATTAAGAATTTGCATCAAAACTGTTAACTACTCCATGAGAATTATTAGTCACTCAATAAAAAGCAATAACTCTTCAAATTTACTCTGAGCTTGTATCTTTACACTTCAAACTTTATTTACAATTTTAACCACTCCATGGGAATATTTACCTTTGAAACAATTAGCCATTCAATACCAAGCATTAAAGCAATAGTAATTTGTAAATTCCATCCAAACATCTTTTATCTTTGCAATTAGAACTTCATTTTCTGTTGTGGGCCACTTTGTGGGAATAATAGCCACTCATGAAATACCATAATCACTCACAAATTTCTTCCATATATCTTGTGATATAATTTGTTGTTATTGACTGCGACTAATTGTTCATTAATGATACGTTTGTAAAAAGGAAAGAAGTGGAAATGGAAGGGAAGGGATGGATATGACTTAGTTCCCTTTGTTTGGATGTCTATGTTAAAAACTGAGAGGAACTCCCATTGTTTGGAAGTTAAAATTAAAGAAGAGAGAAGGGATAAATTATAAAATTATTTTCCAATATTATCCTGATGTTGCATTTCAATTGTATAACCACTCTTACGATTAATGAGTTAAAAATATTTTACCAATAATCATATGAAGATAAGTTGACTCATGCAAGTAATTAATTGCAAAGCAATGATACTGAATTAGTGTTGACTGTTGAATAATATTGAACTAAACATAAACCTTAGTACGAGCTAACATCACATTATAATGGAATAATTAGAACAAAATTAAATAATCTATGTTGAAGGCCTAGATGTTACTATTCTTGTTAGGCTTCACATTAATTAGTATTTTACGCAACACCAACTACTGTCAAATAGTGTTGATGGGGCAATGCATCTAGTTCCCTAAGATCTAAAACCTAAATAATTAATAGAAAAATGACTTGGTGGGAGTGTTGTGATGGGCCACTAGTGTTTACTGCAAGAGAGGCAACTCACAAGGAGTAGGAGACAATGTGAAAATTTTTGCGGAAAAAAGTAGGGTTAATCTTAAAATACAAGCTTGTGGTATAATCTTTTTCCCTTCCTCATCTCCCTAAGAGGTAATAATTTTTGGATTTTGAGAGTTAAAGGGAGGAAACACTTCCCTTTTCTCCTTCTCATCCCTCATTAAAAATCATCTGAACGATTGTAAGGGTCATTTTCACTTCCCTTCCTCCTCCTTACCTACATCCAAACAATATATAAGGGTTTTCTCCATTGAGTGAAATCTAATTGGCATTCTTTTAAATAAATTTTGATTTTTTTATATTTTTTTTAATATAAGATTTGAAGTTTTTAAGATTTAATATTTAGTGGTAGCAGTCCTCAAAATTAGTTATCCCCCTCTTGCTTCACTAGTCCAGGCACTGATGATCATTATCCTCTAGTCTACTAGTATATTTGCGAACATATATGTGGAATAGTATTCTTTCTTCAAAATATGGTATCATACGACATAGAACGATGTTAAACAGTTTCCAAAAGTGACACATTGGGGAGTACCCTTTTCCTTATCCACATTTTTTTCCTATCAGTGAAAGAGCAATTCTTTATTGATCAATAATTGGGAAAAGTAGCTCATAATTTTTATCGTTTAGGGTTTAGTTTATGAGGGATGACAAGTCTTTGTGCAGGTTTTGCAATCTATGAACAGATTAATGTTTCAGAACAGTTGCCTAATTAACCAAATGCTATTTTCTTTGTGTTATGTTAAACTAATCCTAAGGAGGCCAAATTGAAAGTTGTGGGTCCATGATCTGGAAATTAAAGCATACTGGTTTCATTCAAAATGATATTATTTATGTCTTTTAAATAGGTGCTTCAAACTCCGTGTCCCTTCGTTTTTGGTGAAGTTTTTTTTTTTTTTTTGCATTAATGTTGTCATGGGCACTTTCTTTTGTTGTTGTGATTCTGCGTTTCTTAGTATATTAATATTATTCATTAATTAAAATCCATTAGATTCTCTGAATTGATTGCTTTTGTGTAGCTAAAATGAAGTTTATGATTTGACCAACATTCTTGATCTAGCTTTCGGTTTGTTCTTATAAATTTTTTCACTGTATTACAGGCATTTCTTGAGCTGGGAGAATTGTTAATTCTTTCCGACACAGGAGCTGCACTGGATGCATTCAAAACTGTAAGGGACTAAGAGCTTATCTTACGCTGTTCTTTTGTGGTTTGGAAGTGTTATCTTTATGAAATGCTTCATTTTTGAAGTTCCATAATCTGTTATAATCTAGATATTGTAATTCTGGTACAGGCTCGTACTCTTTTTAAGAAGGGTGGTCAAGAAGTACCAATTGAATTGCTCAATAATATTGGTGTCCTTCAGTTTGAAAGGGGGGAATTTGAGGTTTGTACGCTTGTTTAAAATGAAGCAAAGCTCATGTTATGGCTCCTTCCCCTGCACACTTACCATTGTTAAGTTCTATTTTCTTCAAATTTTCAGCTTGCTCAACAAACATTTAAGGAGGCACTAGGTGATGGTATTTGGCTATCTTTCATCAACGAGGAAAATAAGTCTTCCATTGATGCTGCTACCTCTACTCTTCAATTCAAGGACATGCAATTATTTCATGACCTTGAAAGCAATGGTCACCATGTGGAAGTACCTTGGGATAAAGTCACTGTACTCTTTAACTTGGCTAGGTTACTTGAGCAGTTAAATGATTCTGGAACTGCAAGCATATTGTATCGCCTTATCTTGTTCAAGGTATGTGTATGAGTGTAGCATCTTGTGCATCAAGATGCATATGTAATTATGTATGAATGAATAGGCTCGCAAGATTAACCAATGTGTTTCCACAGTCTTGGTTATGATATATTGGTAACTTCACAACACCAATTTTAACCAATGTTTGAAAATTTATTTCAGTTAAAGTGTTGAATGTGTAATGAAGCAATCTAATGTCATTTAACAATTGTAACATGGTAAGGGTGTTTGAAACCATTCAGTGACCTATCATGTGCATAGTGCTTATGGTACTTTTCACTTACTTTTATTTTATTATGGTATTGAACAGAAATCTTAAATCATTATTAGGGCTGCAAACAACCAAATTAAATTTTTATTTTTGTCTCAAAACATTGCTTATTTATTTTTTGGTCAATCATCAAATATTAATTTTATATATATTTCTAGCTTCTTTGCTTTTGTTTCCGTGCTGACTTGAATTGAATTTTTCCTTTTGAATAAATAATGTTTGTTATTTCCTTTTGAATTGGACAATAACTCTATTTGATGACTATTTTAGTAAATGGGACGTGATTAACAATTGGCTTATTTATTTCTTTTAATTTTATTATCTTGTCTCCAGTATCCAGACTATATTGATGCATATCTGAGGCTAGCTGCAATTGCAAAAGCTCGGAACAACATTCTGTTAAGCATTGAACTGGTTACTATTATCCCTATGGTCTTCTTGCTTTTCTTATTCATGAATAATATATTATATAGATTTACTATTTTGACACTCCTTTCTGTAGGTTAATGATGCCTTGAAGGTGAATGACAAGTGTCCCAATGCATTATCTATGCTTGGTGAGTTGGAGTTGAAAAATGATGATTGGGTAAAGGCAAAAGAAACTCTCCGTGCAGCTAGTGATGCAACCGATGGCAAGGACTCATATGCTACTCTTTCTCTGGTATGTCTGCTCTTCAGTGCACAGTTCACTTTATTATTTTTGCATCCCAAATCCCTGTGATCCTGTTCCTGCAGCAATTGTTAGAATATCAATGGAAAGAACATGTGGGGATGTGACTATTCTACTATCGTTCATCCCACCTGTAGCTTCATAGTGATTATGTCCTCTTAATTGTGTTACTTTGATAATTCATTTGATACCCTGGCTGTGAATTGAATAGGGAAACTGGAACTACTTTGCAGCAGTTCGCAATGAGAAGAGAAATCCAAAGCTAGAAGCTACTCATTTGGAAAAGGCCAAAGAACTTTATACCAGAGTAGGTCTTTTCATCTTACTGTCCATGAGAATGAGCTATTTTTGTTGTTACTTCTCAACTTTTGGTTTGTAGACATATATTTGCTTACAATATCTCCATTAATCATAGCATTTCATTCACTTGATATTCATAGAAATAAAATCTGCTAAAGTCATTTGGGAACAGCTTAAGCACCAGGTTGACTTGGTCCTTGATATGGTATTATAGCTTCTATGAATAAGTGGTCAAGAGTTTGATCCATGCTGCCTCCATTCTTCATAATTGTAACTAAATTTAAAATTTCAGCTGCAGGGTTGTGCATTGTCTGTGCTTTTACCCATTCTTTACATGTATAATTAAAATATTGTCCTAATAATGGAATTATATTATATGATATGTATCCCTTTTATTTTCCAACATCTGTAGGTTCTGATGCAGCATTCTTCTAATTTATATGCTGCCAATGGTGCTGGGGTAGTCTTAGCGGAAAAGGGCCATTTTGATGTGTCAAAGGATATCTTTACACAGGTTACTGTCCCATGTCAGCTTAACTTTGGAATGCAGTGGGCTTAAACTTTTATCCATTGGAATTACTTACTTCTATTAATTTTGGTAGGTTCAAGAAGCTGCCAGTGGTAGTGTTTTTGTCCAGATGCCAGATGTTTGGATAAATCTGGCACATGTTTATTTTGCTCAGGGAAATTTTACTTTGGCTGTGAAAATGGTGAGCTTATCCTATTTTTACACAGGTTACAAGTCTTTATTACAGCAATCATATGCTGATGACCTTTCTTATTATGCAGTATCAAAACTGCTTGCGGAAGTTTTATTATAATACAGACTCTCAAATACTTCTATATTTAGCTCGTACACATTATGAGGCTGAACAGTGGCAAGACTGTATAAAAACGCTACTGAGAGCCATACATTTGGCACCCTCGAACTATACTTTAAGGTTTGATGCAGGGGTTGCAATGCAAAAGTTTTCAGCATCAACACTACAAAAGGCAAAGAGGACTGCAGATGAGGTTTCTTTTTTATTCGTTGAATATATCTTACTAGATTTGTTGAGATTATGAAAGATGTTCATAAATGGCTGTAGGATGTCTATTTTCACCTTCAACTATAGCAGGGTTGTTTTAATATGTTCATAAATGGTTTTTTGTTATGATTACAAGTTTTTTCTTTTAATAAACTGCTATTATTATCCACTGATGTGGTTGTGTATTAATGATATATGATCAATGTCTCCAAGTTATAAATTGTTTTCTTTTTAAAGCCATGTCAACATGTCTAGGTTGTATTGTGCCTTGAATTTTTTAGAATTTCCCATATCCATGTTGTATGGTACCTGTGTCATTTTAAGTATACTCTAGATTTTATTAGCTGAATTTATGAGTCTGGATTTAACATGAATTTGGCCTCAATGTAAAATTCTAGTTAACTTTGTTGGGTACTTCGGTTGGATTGCCTATGTTCAACATTCAGCAATATATAGTGGGTTTATGAACCTTTTCTATTATTATATTTATAATTAGAATATGTGAAGACAATTCTATGTTTTCACTATTATTTTGTTCTGTTTCAGTAAACTACTAAATATCTGTTATTGCTAGTTTTAGATGTGCTTAGTATAATATAACAATTGGGTCAACTATTGAGTGATGTCTCCACTTTATTACTTTAATTTGCTTTGCTATGGAGTTGGAATGTTGAATATTTGTTATTGATATGTTAATAAATAACGCTTGGATACTAGGACACGTTCTCTTCGTAAGGGATGCTAACGAGTGCCATAAAAGTACCTAGCGAAGAAACATTAGGTGTTTTCAATGTAATAAAAGTTTTTCTTTTCACTAAACACCTTTTACTTTTGTTAACCAGTATACCAAGGACACTTGTTAACATTGTCCCTTAATAATATTAGTTTATGGATTTAGGTAATAATTTGAGTTTAGCAGGGTCTAACTTTTAAGAGAGGTCTAGCTTTTTTGCAAGGGTAGCTTACGCTGTCAAGTCATTGGGGTTTGTTTTCTGCTGGATGGTTCTCCTTTTTAAAGATTTTATTCAAGTGATTCCCTTACTAACTTATTCTTGATAGATGATCACACTAAAGCAGGATCTAGTTTGATGCATTGCTTTGTGATTGATATTGGTTTCTTAATGTTAGGTGAGAGCAACTGTTGCTGAGCTGCAAAATGCTGTTCGTGTATTTAGTCAGTTGTCTGCTGCTTCCAACCTACATATTCATGGGTTTGATGAGAAGAAAATTGACACTCATGTTGGATACTGCAACCACTTACTTTCGGCTGCAAAAGTTCATCTTGAAGCAGCTGAGCGTGAAGAGCAGCAAGTACGACAGAGACAAGAACTTGCTCGTCAGGTTGCATTGGCTGAGGAAGCCCGACGAAAGGCTGAAGAGCAAAGGAAATTTCAGGTGTGCTGTTTTTAATTGCTCAGTATCTACCACATGCCTATTGGTTGAGATGTACATGCTTTCTCTATATAAATTACTTTCCTTTTATTTTAATTTAAAATAGATGGAAAGGAGAAAACAAGAGGACGAGCTAAAGCGAGTGCAACAACAGGAGGAACATTTTAGGCGTGTTAAGGTAAGGATTCCTAGGTATTCTTTTAAGAGAAGAAAGCTACTTAGGGCTTGGATATGATTTTTGGCTTTGCCCTTGTGTGTTTGGTCTTAACATTTCCCAGAATCTTTTAAGCATATCAAACACATTTGTAAGATTCCCAAAAATATGATTCCCTAGAAACATGATTCTTGGGAAATATAGTCTTCAAATAAAAAAAATATTCAACATGTCAAATGCCCCCTAAACTTCCATTTTGCATTTCTAGGAGCAATGGAAGAGCAGCAGTCATTCAAAACGAAGAGAAAGATCAGATGATGAAGAGGGAGGGACTGGTGAGAAAAAGAGAAGAAAAGGTGGAAAGCGGAGAAAGAAGGATAAGCACTCAAAATCGCGCTATGACACAGAGGAACCAGAAACTGATATGATGGATGAACAGGAAATGGAGGATGAAGAAGCTGACTACAGAGAGGAGCCCCAAACTCTGATGAATGATGATGCTGAGGAAAATGCTCAGGGTCTTCTTGCAGCAGCTGGGCTTGAAGATTCTGATGCAGATGAGGAAACGGTAATTTATTATTTAATTGGAATTATTATGACTTTTGAAAACTTATTTTGTTTTCCTCACACTAACCTCTGGTTGGAATTTATTTTTCTCCATCTTACAATGGACTAATTGATTATAGAGCATCTATTCGGAAATTTGTGTTAAATGTCTATCTGTAGCATCATCAAGTGAGTTGGTTGTTGGTCAAACCAATTTATTGTAAGCTCATGAAAGTAGAATCCAATAACAATGCAGGAATCATTTCAACTTGTGTTGCTGTTTTAAGTTATATAAGATTCATTTTTATATTGTTAACAAATTTTATTTCCATCTTCCTCTTTGTTTCTTCCAATAATTCAATCTCTGAAACTTCAATTTTATTGGTTACCTTTCGGCTGGATGAAATAATTCCCTGCTTATTTTTCTTGTTTAGGCTGCACCTTCCTCAAGCATAGCCCGGCGAAGGCAAGCATTATCAGAATCTGATGATGATGAACCAGTGCAAAGGCAGTCAAGTCCAGTAAGAGAAAATTCTGCTGATATGTTGAGTGATGGAGAAATCAGGGATGGGGATAATAAGACAAATGGAGATGATGCCAGTGATGAGGAGAAACAATTTTGAATTTTGGACCCTACTGGTTAGTCTTTATTATCAGCCAAATGATTTTGTACCAGTGATAACATTATTGAAATTTTATGTATATATACTAGAAAAGTTAAAAAGATTTTATTTAGAAAAGCCAATTTCTTTGTGTGTTTTCGTGGCCAAAAAAGAAGAAAACAAAGAAAAGCTTTATTATGTCAAATGTAAGGCGCCATTCGTAGCCATTTCACGAGTAAATGACCTTGATCAAATGAATTTTCCATAATAAAGTACACTAGGGAATTTTAACAAATTATTTGCCCCTTTAGGCTTCGGCACAGTTAAAAATGTGATACGGAATACGGCAAAAAAATAAAATAATAATAATAAATAAAAAAGAATAACCCAAATAATTGGGACATCCACTAAAAATAATCTGAGAATCTGTTATTCCCCGTGGACGGGCTTTTGTAGCTACTAGGAGGCACAAAAAAATGTTGAACTTTTTGCTGACTATATGATGTACGGATATAAGTGCCAATATTAAAACTGGCTAGACTTTTCGTTCATGTAGATGACATTTTTAGAATTATTTAATTTAATAATACGAAGAACATGTATACAAAATCATTTCAGAAACGAGACTACTGTTTTAGGGTAAATTACATTTTATCCCCTAGTAGTTTTACTATTTTACAAATAACTTCTAACTTTAAACATCACGGAACATCTATGGCTGTGTTTGTGTAAGCGTTTTGTTACGTTCAACGGAAAAATAAAAATTTTGATCAGTCACGTTTGGTGCTTAGGACAGTGGAAAAATACTTTGGAAAGTGTGAAACAAAATTTTTAAGTGATTTCCAAACATACACTATTTGTTCAAGTTTTTGAAAAACAATTTTATAATACAACGATTTTGAGAACTTTTTATCATAATCTTTTTTTTTAAATGCAGTAATGCAATCTATTTTGTTTTTGTTTTTAAATGCCTAATTATTAAATAAGTCGGATGAACCATCCATCCATTTTGTCTATTTAATTGTTTGGATCCAAACTGCAATCTATTTTAATTGTTTAAACAATTGATCCCTTAGATAACATCACACGAATAATTACGTTTATATAATATCAACATTATGAGTATGTTGAATTAATCTAAAATCAGCTAACAAGAAACATTTAATATTTCATCTGTATTTTAAAATCAAATAATATTTTAATATTCAAGTCAAATAATAATCATTAATGCACATTAAAATAAACGATAATATTTTATGTAATTGCAGTCATAAAATAGAGATGATTTTGTCTATAAATCAAATAATAATCAATCCTTTTGTCTCTATCAATCATCTCTATTTTATTTTTTATCAATCCAATATTTTTTTATCTCTATAAATATTGATCTTTATATTATCGATCATCTCTATTAATGATCAATTGTAATTTTAAAATGACACGATTTTTGCTTTTGTGTCCAAGTACTCGTATGATTGTTTTATCCTTAAATGGGCGGGAATTTTAAGAGAGAAAAATCTGAATGTCTATTACTTTAAGTAATAAGAGAAGAGATGAGCAACAAAAGAAATATCATTCCATTCAGCACAATTAATGAGTTAAATATTTAACAAAATCAAGATAAATGACCAACCTAATATATATAATAGGAGAAATCAAGAAATCCAATTTGCACAATTAAAATATGAAAAATCAAAATCATACAATTGTGATCCATGAAGAATTAAAAAAATAACTAAACTTAAAAATTTCTTATTTCGAAAAAATCCCCTAGCTTGGTCATTAAGAAATTTAGAGGTAAAAACATGATCGTTAAAATTTATAAATGTAGCTTATATTATTTTTTTAAAACAAAATAATTAACATATTAATTTTAAAAAAAAAAGATTTAAATTCAATTTTGATCACCTATTTTTCTTAATTTTGATCTTTCTATTAAAAGATACAAATATTTAGTCTCCCGTTTTTAAAAATCAGGAAATTTGTTCCCACTGTAAATCAATGTGCTAACCGTTAAGTTATTAACATTTTGATCATGCCTTAAGTGACAATTCAGTATAGTAATTACATTTTTTGAATTTATTTATTGATGATTGGATAATTCAATTTAATAAATAATCATTTAAAAAATATAAATTTTCTAATTTTTTCTAATTTTCATTTTAAAAAAATCATGACCACAGAAAAAAAAGACTAATAAAATCATGACTATCGGAAAAAAAAAAACTAATAATCAAATTTCATGTAAGATAAATTGTGTCAGCTGGAAGTCAACTTTAAAAACTTAATGCATTAAATTGGACAGTAGGACCAAATTTCCTTATTTTGAAAATCTTGAGACTAAATGTCTATTTTTTAATAGGGATCAAAATTGCAGATTGAAAAAAAAAATAAGTGGACAAAAATTATATTTAGTCCAAAAATTAATAAAATTGACATTTGTGAAAAACGAAGATAAAGATTTACTATCTTAAATATTAATTATATATCTACCTCCATTTTTTAAGAACGGATTTAGAATCTATTCAAAGTGTATACGACACGTTAGAATAATAATAATAATAATAATCCTATGCGGAACTAACATTTTATATTTTCGTCACGTATCTATTATTAAGATGCTGCTCATAGGAGCGAGCCACATCTGATGAGGCATATGCTGCTGGTAATGCAGCATGTAGTGCCATAGTAGTAGTCAACGTTTTTGAATTGTGCATATTTATAGTAGTCAACTGAGACTGAGAGCCAACAATGAGAATTTACGTAACGGAAAAAACAAAATAAGAACACAAATTTAAGCTATGCGATAGAAATGCAAAACAGTGATAAGAAAACACTTTGGGCACACCTTGTTTCTTTCATGGCCAACGGTGTTTCCCCATATTACGTAAATATATGCACTTCCTTATTAATTAGGAACCAATAAGTTGGCAAAAAAAGGAAATTAAAGAAATCAATAAGCTTCCTTTGGTGTAACTTTAATGACTAGTGATTACAAAGAGGCAATACACTTAAAATTGATGTTCACAAGTGACAAACAAGCAAATCCTGTGGGCCATAATGCACCCAATTTCATATATAGTAGCTATGAAGCAGCAAAATGATGAACCAGAAATACAAAGATGTGCAATTTGAATGTTAGCTAGCTCAACCATTAAACGGGCTTAGACTTTGTTACAGAGAGAGTTTGGTACTATGGTTGGGAAGGAAGAACTTAACTAAGAAAGCATTAGCATATAGCATTACACATTGATTAGATCTCTCCATGGAGACAGAAATCCCTTTCAAGTGCCTTTATGGCAGAAGAAAAAGAAAGGGGGTGTGGTTGAAAGAAAACCCCCCAAAGCATCTAAACCCCACCTTCAAGGTACATTTTTGGCCTTTGATTCCGTACAAGGACCCATTATTGAAATCTAAACTCACCCATCTGCAAAACAGAAACAACCAGAAAGAAGGTTATAGAAAGATGCCAAGTTATTATCGTACCAATACCAAGGACTTATTTACATGGATTTCTAAATAAGTTTCTCACTAATAGAAGAGGTGAAGAAAATAAAAAGACAAAATAAATTAAGTTTTCTTCATTAGTGAAAATTAACTTGTACACTCCAATTTTTAAAGAAATTAGATGAAAATGCTTCTAGAAAAGTTGAAGTACATATGTTATCAACTAATTAGAAAAGCTCAATTTATTTTCCTTTTCTTGTTCTCTTATACGTAAGTAGTTATGAGAAGTTGATCCCTAAGTAGAGAATTAAAAAGCATGGAATAAGGAAGGAACAGAACAATCAAAGTAACTGACATTAATGTGGAAGTTAAATTAGTAATTTATTTACCATGGTGGGTTCTGGAGCTGAAAGTTGGAAAATCATGAGAAGAGGTGGGAATGGAAATTGAAAGTTGGGTAGTGGAAGATTTGTCATCCAAATCAAGCCAAGAGCCTTCTCTTCCTTTGTGGGGCCATTCATCAAAGAAGCGATGAACGGTTTTCTGAGGTTCTTCTTTCACAAGTTGACCACTACCTAGCATGTAGCAACCCTGATCTTGATGCTCTTGCTGCTGCTTTGAGTGGCTCTGAAGTTGCAAGCAAGAGTAGTCATTGGACAAGCCAAAGAAACTCCTCTGTTTGGAAGAAGAAGAGGAGGAGCTCATAGTCAATGGTGTGAGTTGCCAAGAGTCATCCATAGAGGAAGCAGAGAAACTTTTCATAACACCACAAGGCTCTGTGAAGAAAGCATGCTCATCCACCTCCTCTTTCTCTCCATAGACATACCTACTCCTTTTTATTAGAGAAAAAAAAATCAATCAATTACAACTCACAAACACTCGAAAGAAATTAGTCATCAGCAAAATTAGTAAATACTTGACACTGATAAAAAACAATACTTGAAGAAAGTGTTTTTAAGTCTAGGTAGTGTGAACACAATACAAACCTGCAGTCTGTGTTGGACTGAGAGCAAGAGCCAGTGTCAAGAAACAAGGGGGCACTGTTGTCTTCAAAAGACAAGCCAATGCCAGAGGATCTTGATGGAGGGTGATGATGGTAGAGAAAGGAGCCATAGTGTTGAGGGTGGTGGTGAGACTCAGATGATGCAAGAGGTGAAAGAGTGCTGTTAATTTTGGTGATTGATGAGATTGCTTGTTGTTGTGTTGAAGCATTTGTGTTTGTTGATGTTGTTTTCAAAACTTCCACAGGCTTTCTTGAACGATTTTTCCCTCTGTGCATGTGCCTCTCACAGTACTTTGAATCTGGGTATGCCTCTTTGGAGCACCTCCATTTCTTGCCATCAGTTCTTCTGCACCTACCTGGCTCAGGGTCTATTTTTCTTCCCAGACCCATCTGAAGGTAGTTCCATCCAACTGCACACAACAAACAAAACCCCTTTTGTCAAAGATTTGCACTCTCACACACACAGTGACACAGAAAAAGAGAGAGAGAAAAAAAAAAAAAAAAGAAGGAAAAACTTACAGTGCTGTGGCTGGTTAGGCAAAAGCCTTGAGGACAGAGGGGAATCAAAATAGCTCCTTTTTATGGTGAAGAGAAGATCAGGTGGAATGGAAATGCCTGAAGCCATGTACTTGTAGATGAGAGCTTGGTGTTCAAGCTCTTGCCACTGTGATGGTGTAAAGGGGAACCTGTTCCTTCCATTCATCATCAAGCAAGTAGAGTAGTAGTAGAAGAAAAAAATAGAAGTGCAATCCCAAAGACTAAGGATATATATAAAGGAAAATTATTTTTAGACTCCCCTCGAATGTTTACATTCTGAGAGAGGTAGAAAAATTGAAAAAAATAAGCGATTAATATGATAAATAATGTAATGTATCAAAAAGTGAAAAATGAAAGATATTAACTGAGTATTTGTAATTTATAAATATTTAAATATAAAAAAATAATTATGTATTGACAGTGTAAAATAATTTTATATTATCATTTAATTATAAATCATTTTGTATGATAAATTTATTGATTTTTATAAAATTATTTTAAAAGTTATATCAATAATAATTTATAATTGAATAACAGTATAAAATTATTTTATACTATTAGTGTATCATCATTAAATTTTTTAAATATCATCACCTGTATAAAAAAAATTATCATATAACAAAAAGAAAATGGTTATATCTTGTTAAAGTAATAAAATTTACACAATTAATTAATCATATACAATAATTTGTAATTAAATTATCTTGTGATAGACTATTTACTCAAAGAATGAAAGAAATATCCAGAAAAAGTGTGATGAAAGTAATAATATTTGTAGAAGAAGAGAGAGTGGCGTGTTTGTGGGCTAATAGTATTAATATTAGAATAGGGCATGGAGAGTAGAGTAGGTATATTTATTTCAGGGACCATTGGGTTACAGAATCTTCTGTACATGGATAAAACTAATGGTTCTGATTACAGTGCTGCTGCTGCAGCAGTGCAGCATCAGCATGCTCTCTCTCTCTCTACTCTGACACTCTGCTGCTTCTGCAGCTAAGCTGTCTCACTGGCAGCTCTTGTCTCTGACACTTTCTACGGAAATCCATAAACTAAAGGGAGAGAGAAAAAAAAGAAAAAGAAAAAGGGTCCTAGTGCTAGTAGTAATATAAAAACAAAAGAGGAAATACTAGTTATTAGTTATTAGTATTGTTTAAAGAGGTGAGTTGGTGTCTGAAGCCAATGCCTATCTGAGAAGGGTTGTACGGTTTGGAGCTTTTACTGCTACTAAACTCTTTTACTTTTTCTGTTCCTTTACCTCAGACTCAGACCCCAGAACCCCCCCACTTACATTTTGACCTTTTTTCATTTCGGAAACGTAGAAAACGAGAGATGCAGATGCAGATGCAGATGCAGGGCCTGACCTTGACCCCTCTTCTGCCCTTCTTCTCATTTTTATTTATTTACCTACTTTTCTTATTGCATTTTTGTGTGTATATATATATATATATATATTTACTTACTTTTCTTAGGCTTTTTGCCCTTTGTCTCTCACTCACCCAGTCACCCATCATGTTAATTATTTTCTTTCCCTTCTTTTTGTTTGCAGAAAGAGAGGTACTATGAGTTAATTAATCAGTTATGCTGATATAATTGAATTTGACTCATCACAAAAAGTAAAAGTTTTTTCACTTCTACTTAAATCGTGATTTAAAATTTAACATTATGTTTAAATGTTTATTGTGATTTTATCCAACATGTTACTTATAAATGAAATATCATAACTTTAGAGTTTGTTGGACATATATTTATATTTAATTTCAATGCTAGTTGTTAATTTTTAAATTAATAATTGCAATAACACCTTGTCATGTGAAGTATACTTACTACCCTTTATAGAATCAAATTATAAATCTAATCCTATATTATAAATTAGAAGTTGTAATTTAGAGAGTGATACTTTCACTTTTTTTCACTCTCTTCATTAGAGTTGGTAACTAGAATTCTTAACTTGACTCAAGTCCACATTGCGACCAATTTATTAAAGAAATGTTTTTGAGAATTTTTTGGAGGTAAATGGTAGTAGCAGAGGTCTCGGGCCAATATATGAATTATTATGCTTTTGAGCTAAGGTTTTATATGTATTGTAAAAAAAAAAAAAGTTTTATATGTATAAGCAGGGATGATGGAAGTAAGTAGAATGTTACAAGAGCAGTTACTTCCCCTGGATGAACAAAACTTTTTAAGAGAAGTGTTAGAAATACATTCTCTAACATTTTCTTTCTAATACACTTTCTCTTATTGATTAAAATTTATTAAAAATTACAAAATTATTAAAGAGAATCATTAAATACAACTTGCATTTCCTTTAGTTGGAAAAAACACGTATTCATGCAGTCGGACGATTAGAATTATCTGATGAAGATTAGACAGTTCATATATCATTTTAGTAAATTCAACTTAAATTAAAAAATACATTTAAAATATTAATCATCCTATCTTTATCAGATGGTTCAAATTCATGAGTGCGTAAATGTAGGGAATCCAAATTCCATTAAATATGATATGAGATCCAAGAGAGTGTGTTTAAAATGATGTGTTAGACTGTATGTTCCTAACATTTCTCAACTTCTTAATACTTACAGTTAAAAAGGAAAATTTGCCCCTCTTCCAATTTTGTTGATAAAACTAAAGTATTAAGTGTCATTCATGCTTCATAAGACTAAACTCAAATTAAAAAAATATATATATAACAACACGAGGCCAATCACAATCATACTAGGATGTGTTTGGATTTTCGTTCAGAGATTCTAAATGGACGTTTATTTTAATCCATGTTCTCACATACTTCTTCATTCAATTGACTTGAAGTGTATGTTAACCATAAACCAAACACACACTGAATATATTTATAACTTTTCCAACAACCTTTTTTATAGGAGGCTCAATATAAGTGAAAAGAAATGCTTCATTATTTGTATTTTTTTCTTTATTAAAAGTAGTTATATTTATTTTTATATGATATATGATATTTTATTTTTTATTAAATTAAATTTTAAACAATTATCAATAATAGAAATTAGTCATTGTTGATTTTGTTTACCATATGTTAAATTTTTGTCCTCTTGATTCCATCCCTGTGCATAAATATAATAGATAGTAGTTAGTAATATAGCCCGCTTTCTTTGTATCTCTTGTACTAATTTTTAATATAGTGAATTGTTTTTCCTTTGTCCATGATTTTTTTTTTCTTGTAAAGGGTTTTTCGCATTAAATTTATGTGTTCGTTATTCTACTTTCTTTCTTTTTGTTGTACATTATTTCTAAAATACTTAATTAGAAATTTTTAATATTTTTTTCATCCATTCTTTTATTTGAAGGTGCATCTCACACATTACTTTTGCAACTATAAAAAAATTTCCTCAATCATTTTAAATCACCCTTCTTTTATCTTTATCTGTGTATTTAGTTTTTTTAATTGTTTATCCCTTCCAATCTATCATTTTTTATCTCTATTTCTAAATTAGATTTCAATCATTTTTTTAAAATAAATTATCAATAATTAAAAATAATTTTATTTCACAAATTAAATTATTTATTATAAATTTAAAATATAATTTATATGTTAAAAATATTTATTTATTATTTTTAATTATATATTAAAAATTAATTAATTATAAATTTTAATTATATAAAAAAGAACATTTATCTTAAGTAATGCACAAACTAAAATTCTGGTTAATTATAATCTATAACATGCAGCAACAAGTGAGAAGAACGTTAAAGAAAAATAATCAATTTTAAATTTAAAAAAATAATGTAGTCATGTAGAACTGTTGGAAGCATGTAGGGTTTGCTTCTTACTCAGATGAGTAGGATTCAGATCTTGATTCTCCGTTTACCTTAGAAATTGAAGAGCTAGCATTCCTGTAGAAACATATTCACATTTTCTGCAGATCCGTATTTAACATGAATGAGACAGTCCTCACATGCTTAACCATCTTTTTCCTCTTTACATAACAATATGAACATGGCAGAACGGAGGATTGTTTGCGTTTCAGCACCATTACAAATTAATTAATAGAATGATTTGTTGAAAGCACGTGCTATCTATTTGGCACATCTACTCTAATTAAGCTAATTAAGCACCTATAATTATTCTTAGATGGTTTTGAGTGATCATGGATTTAATTGATCAACTTGTGAATTCGACTAATCAAATCCAAATTAAAATTTTTGAATTGTTTTAAGATACTTGAATTTAATCGGATTAAAAAAATGTGATTCATTCAACATAATTGAGTTGGGTATTAAGCTGTATATTTTCAAATTTATTGAACCCAATTTAAACCACTTTAACTTTTTTCTATTTATTTCTTATTTTTATTAATATTTAAAGAAAAATTTAAAAATACATATAAACTTACGCTAAATCTAAAATATTTTAATTTTGTTTTACTTTTATAAATACTTAGAAAAAAAATTGAAAAAATAATTTAACACTCAATGATTCGATCCAATCCAAACTTATCGGGTTAATTTAGATTGAATTAGCTTAAAACAATTGACCACCCCAAGTTAATCCAACTCATTTAAATTTAATCAATTAAATTTTTGTTTTGACTCGATCACGTACTAACGCGACCCGTAATCACCCTAGCCAATAGCCACTTTCTGAGCAAGAGTATTACAATCTTAACAAAGATTGTGACTAAAAGCATGTCCATAAACCATAGCTATATAGAAATAATAAATAATAAGTTAATTATACTTTTAGTCATCCTATTGTTATTTTGGAAATTTGTTTTTTTTCTTCAAATTTGATCTTTATTATTTTTGGTTGTGCAATTTTAATTAATTTATTAACTTAACATTTAATATTTAATAGAAATATTGACATAATACTATTGCACTACCACATGAGCTATTCATATTAATGTAATTAACACTCTATGTACTGTTACATCAATATTTCTGTTAAATATTAAATATTAAGTTAATAAATAGATTAAAATTATATAATAAAAAATAAATTTGTGGAAAAAATCAAATTTGTAAAAGGATGATAATACACACACACACACAATTATGCTTCTTTGGTATTTCAAATTTTGTGAAGAAACAGGGCGGAGAAAGAACAAATAGGTAACAAATAAAAAAATAGAAATGATACTTGTACAATAAATTGTGTAATAAACTGTATAATCAAGAAAAAGAAAGAGAGAAAAGAGAGAGAATTTTGAATTTAAAATATAATAAATGATAGGATGGTAGAGAGAGATAAATACAAAAAATAATGTTGTATAAATTAGTGTATGTGTATCACATCTCATTAACAAAATGTAGTGTGTTTAGTAAAGGTGAAATGAGGGAGGTGAGAATAAAAATGTATGGATCTCACACCTTTTATTATTTCTTTATTAAATTGGACAAAAATAAACAATGTTCTCAAATCTCACGGCAAATAATCGGTTATGGAATTATGATAGAGCGTGTTTATTTGCACGTCTTCTAATGTTTTATAGACACTCAATAAATGTCAAAAGGCATATCTTCATGTAAAACATAGAAATTTATGTGGTTTTTAATGTAGATGTATGTTGAATGAGTTTTCAAACATGTACATAGTCGATTATCTCTCTCAACCACATTGACACAAGTATATGGCAATGTAAAAAAAGAAAATCAATTGTCAAATTGACACAGTCAATTAAGTTAACTATGTTAAATAAAATATAACTCGGAGCAAGAAAGTAGAGAGAAAGGTAGAGAAGAAGAGAATACCAGAGTTAGAGAAAATGAGAATTGTGTGTATTCTTTCCAGGAGGAGTAACCTATTTATATATACAAGAGATATCTGGGAAGTTACAAAAGATAAATAGAAATAAGGAAAAAACATAAAAGATAATACAAAAAGATATGGACAGCCACAAATAGATAATTCATAACACTCCCCCTTGGATGTCCATTATTTAAGAATGTGCCTCATTAAAACCTTACTAGGAAAAATCCTGTAGGATAAAACCCTAGTGAAGGAAAAAGAGTACATCATCCTTCAATACGTTATCCCCTGCCTTATGAAAAACCTTGCCAGGAAAACCCAATGGGACAAAACCATGGCGAAGGGAAAAAGAGTGCAAAACGTATTTATTTCTCCCCCTTATACAGACAATCATCTTTAAGACGACGAAGTCCAATCTTGTGGGCCAGCTGCTCAAAAGTCTTCCAATGACTTTGTAAAGAGATATGCTAGATTCTCACACGAACGAACTTGTTGAACATTTATGTCACCATTCTTCTGGAGATCATGAGTGAAAAAGAATTTTGGTAAAATATGCTTTGTTCTATCTCCTTTAATGTATCCTTCTTTCAACTGAGCTATACATGCAAGCATTGTCTTCACATATGACCGTCAATGCCATTTTTCCTAAAGATAAACCGCAAGTTTCTCCCACATATTGAATTATAGATCTCAACCAAACTCATTCATGACTTGCCTCGTGTAATGCTAAAATTTCTGCATGGTTAGATGATGTTGTTGTTATGGTTTGTTCCACAAACTGTCATGAAATGGTTGTACCACCACATGTAAACAAATATCCTGTTTGTGATCTACCATTATGAGGATCTGATAAATATCCTGGATCTGCATAACCAATTAGATCTGACTTTGAAACATTTGAATAAAACAAGCCCATGTCCATAGTGCCCCTAAGGTAACGAAGTATGTGTTTCACTCCATTCCAATGTCTTCGTGTAGGTGAAGAACTATATCTTGCTAATAAATTAACTGCAAATGATATATCGGGTCGTGTATAATTAGCAAGATACATTAATGGTCCTATAGCACTAAGATATGGTACTTCAGGACCAAGTAGTTCTTCATCCTCTTCTTTAGGTCTGAAAGGGTCATTGTTCACATCTAAAGACCTTACAACCATTGGAGTACACATTGGATGTGATTTGTCCATATAGAACCTTTTAAGCACCTTTGTTATATAAGTTTCTTGATGCGCAAAAATTTCGCCCTTTGAATATTCAATTTGTAAGCAGAATTTTGTTCTTCCTAGATCCTTCATTTTAAACTCTTTCTTTAGGCAATATATGGCTTTTGGAAGCTCTTCAGGAGTTCCAATGATATTTATGTCATCTACATAAGTAGCAATTATGGCAAATCCATTTTCAGATTTTTTTAATGAAAATACATGGACAAATAGGATCATTTTTATATCCTTCCTTAAGCAAATACTCACTAAGACGATTGTACCACATGCGTCCTGATTGCTTTAGACCATAGAGAGACTTGTTCAATTTAATTGAGTATTCTTCTCTAGAACATGCTTTACTGGGCAAATTGAATCCTTTAGGGAGTTTCATATAAATGTCACTATCAAGAGACCCATACAAGTAGGCTGTAACAACATCCAATAGATGTAGATTGAGTCATTCATGTGCAACCAGACTAATTAAATATCGAAAAGTACTTGCATCCACTACAGGTGAATATGTCTCTTCAAAATCAATGCCAGATCTTTGTGAAAATCCTTGAGCAACAAGTCATGCTTTGTTTCTCACAATTTCACCATTCTCATTTCGTTTTTGCACAAAAACCTATTTATATCCAAACTAGTTTTACAACTTCCGGTGTACGAACTACAGGTCTGAAAACCTTTCACTTAGAAAGCGACTCTAATTCTGCCTCAATTTCATCTTTCCATTTTGGCCAATCATTTCTTTGTCGATAATCCTTAATGGACTTTGGTTCTTGATCCTCTGTATCATTTATTACATTTAGCGATATATTATATGCAAACACATCATAAACATTGACTTCATTTCGGTTCCACCGTACTCCATTCAAGACATAATTTATTGAGATCTCTTCATTTTCAATAATTTCAGGTACCTGAGTTTCTTCTGGAACTGAACAATTAACTATGTCTAAGGAATCTTTTGGAGTTTCCACATCCTCAATTTGACCATCTTGCTTTATAGCTCCTTTTTTTGTTCGAGGACTTTTATCTTTGGAACCAACGGGTCTACCACGCTTCATGTGTGTTTGGGACTCGTTTGCAATGTTAAATTGTCCTGCTGGGACATCAATTTTTATTAGAGCATTAGCAGCTGGAACATGTGACTTAGTCGTCCTTTTTGGGTCAGTGAATGCATTAGGTAACTGGTTGGCTAAGTTTTGTAAATGAATTATCTTTTGAACTTCCAGTTCACATTCTTTTGTGCGAGGATCAAGATGAGATAATGATAATTCATTCCAACTGATATCCTTTTCCAACTGCTTAGTCTTCCCCCCTAATGTTGGAAAAACTGATTCATCAAAATGACAATCGGCAAATCGAGCCGTAAATAAATCTCATGTTGATGGTTCAAGATATTTTATTATAGATGAAGATTCATACCCAATATATATTCCCAACCTTCTTTGAGGACCCATTTTGGTTAGCTGTGGTGGGGCAATTGGAACATATACAGCGCACCCAAAGATTCTTAAATGGGATATGTTGGGTTGCTGACCAAAAACCAACTGCAAAGGGGAGTACTTGTGATAATTTGTTGGCCTGATGCGAATCAATAAAGTTGCATGCAAGATTGCATGTCCCCAAGTAGACATTGGAAGTTTTGATCTCATGAGCAATGGTCTTGCAATCAATTTTATACGTTTAATAAGTGATTCAGCAAGTCCATTTTGCGTATGAACATGTGCTACAGGATGTTCAATATCAATGCCAATAGACATACAATACTCATTAAAAGCATGAGATATAAACTCACCAGCATTATCAAGACGGATTATCTTAATTGGATAATCAGGAAAATGAGCTCTTAGTCGAATTAATTGAGCTAACAATCTCGCAAACGCCTGGTTGCGAGTTGATAACAAACAAACATGTGACCATCTAGTTGATGCATCAATTAAAACCATAAAATATCTAAATGGTTCACATGATGGGTGTATTGGTCCGCAAATATCATCTTGTATCCGTTCTAAAAATATGATAGATTCGTTTCCAATTTTTCTGCTGATGTTCGAATTATTAACTTCCCTTTGGAACAAGCAGTACAAGAGAAGTTATTTGATTGAAGAATCTCCTGGCTCTTCAATGGGTGTCCACATGAATTTTCAATTATTTTTCGCATCATAATAGATCCGGGATGGCCTAACCGGTCATGCCAAACAACAAATTTATTCTGATTTGTAAACTTCTGGTTTACAACAGTATGTGTTTCTATTGTACTAATATACGTATAGTACAAACCATGGGAAAAGGCTAGTAACTTTTCCAATACACATTTTTTATCCAAGTTAAGTTCGTGATATAAAGATATTCCATATTTCCTTCATCATTTGTTTCAATATGGTATCCATTTAAACGAATATCCTTGAAACTTAACAAGTTTTTATGAGACTTGGATGCATATAATGCATTATCAATGTGTAGCTTAGTTCCTCCAGGTAACAATGTATTGGCTCTTCTGGAGCCTTCAATTATATTTGTAGTACCAGATATAATGCTAACATTGACTTCTTGCATTACTAAATGGGAGAAAAAATTATTATTCTTGGGAATCGTGTGAGTCATTGCACTATCAGCAAGGCAAATATCTTCATTATTGATGCTAGTATCAATATTCATTCTTCACAAAAATAAGGAGTATATAAAAAAATAATATAAGAAGAAAAAAATAGAAAGATAACAAAACTTATAAGTGAAATATTTATTGCCTTGAAAAGAAAAGTGAATATAAAGTCTAATAAAATCCAATAACATCAAAGTATAAAAAATTCAAAAACAGAGAAAATCCAAACGACTATGCTAAAACATAAAGTTCAACAAGATAAAATTATTTCTTAACACTTCCATCACCAATAAGGTGATCAATTTTCCCATCTGGATCAGTAAAGAAATCAGCAACATCTAGGTGAGTAGCATCCATATGATCATAATCACCATCTTCATAAGCAAAATATGTTTCTATCTTTTTCTCCTTATTTTTCAGTGATTCTTGGTAAAGTTCAACCAGATGCTTTGGTGTACGACAAGTACGTGCCCAATAGTCTTTGCCACCATAACGATAGCATATATTCTCCACATGTTTGCTACTTTGTCCATTTTTCCCTTTCTCATTCTTCACATTACTTTTCCACTTCTTGTGGGAAGAAGTTTTCTTGAAAGTTTCTTCATGACCATGTCCTCTACCCCAGCCAGCCACGACCATGACCACGTCCACGGCCGCGACCACGACCATGTCCACGGCCGTGACCACGACCACGACCATGAGTTTGCCCAGAATTATGGTGATCACAAGTTGTCGCATTCACTTCTGAGAATGGAGCAGAACCAGTTGGGCGAGACTCATGATTTTTCATCAAAAGCTCGTTATTTTGCTCAGCCACAAGGAGGCAATAAATTAATTCAGAGTATTTCTTAAAGCCTTTTTCTCTATATTGTTGTTGCAGGAGCATATTTGAGGCATGAAAGGTGGAGAATGTTTTTTCTAACATGTCCTCATCAGTAATTTTTTCTCCACATAAGGCCAATTGCAGAATTATATTCACTTACAGATTTAAAATCCTGTAAACTTAAATGCATCCATTCATAACGAGCTTTTGGGAGTATCACAGTTTTCTGGTGGTCGTATCTTTCTTTCAAATTGTTCCAAAGGACAAGCGAGTCTTTCACAGTAAGATATTCAGCTTTTAACCCTTCATGAAGGTGGTGGCGAAGAAAAATCATGGCTTTAGCTTTATTTTAATTAGATGCTTTATTTCCATCTTTAATAGAGTCTTCAAGACCCATTGCAGCTAAATGTATTTCCGCATCTAATACCTAAGATAAATAATTCTTTCCCGTAATGTCAAGGGCCACAAATTCAAGTTTTGCAAGGTTTGACATGTTCAAATACTATCATAAAAATAAAAATAATTAGAATAATGAATTACTAATTATGATGTAACATAATAATTAGAGAGATTAAAATTGCTCAAAATTATACTCAAAAATCAAATATAATGTAGCTTGCAATTTTCCAGAATAAACATCTAATCAATTCCAGAATAAAGTGCATGTTATACGAAACACAAAAAGCACTATATTCCAAATATTGATTTGCTCTTGTTGAGAAAAAAAAATATTATACAAAATGCAGTATACGTAATACGTTAATCCATCGCTGTTATTAATATATGGTGTGTTGTATATAAAGCCATATTATATTTAAATTCTGAAAACGAAAAGCACTGCAAGTTTGGATCAATTCCACAATCTTTTCAATATAATAATATATCACGAGTTGAAATCAGTTGTATACAAAAATATTATACACGACCCATATAATTTGGATTTGATTTAAATAAAACGCAGTATACGTATACGAATTTTCAAAAAGGCACTGTTATCAATAATATCTTGATCAAATGTCAAGTAGTACACCTAAACTTCAGGAGGTATACTACTTTCTCACTTCCGGTGAGAAATTCCTTTTTATTGATAAATATAATCAGTTCAAAGTCTTCAGGACTCTCAAATAATTTTTTTCTTTGATAGTCTTTAGGACTCTCAAATAATTGATTTGTAAATAGATCACAAATAATGAAATTAAGAAAAAGAAAAGAAAATCTAACCTTGCCACTAAGAGCTGGTTAGAGCCTTGTTTAGAGCCTGGTGCTGATAACATGTTAAATAAAATATAACTCGGAGCAAGAAAGTAGAAAGAAAGGTAGAGAAGAAGAGAAGACCAGAGTCAGAGAGAGTGAGAATTGTGTGTATTCTTTTCAGGAGGAGTAGTCTATTTATAGATACAAGAGATATCTGAAAAGTTACAAAAGATAAATAGAAATAAGGAAAGATCATAAAAGATATGAACAACCACAAATAAATAATTCATAACAAACTATTTTTTTTTTCTTATTTTTCTCTATTTCTCTCAAATTAAGCACCTTTATTTTTACTTTATTTCTCAAATATTTTTATTTATTCTCTCCATATTATTTCTCACTTACGAAACACATCATTTATTTAGGTAATAAATAAAGAAGGAAATGGTAGTCAAAGGAGAGGAGGGCATATAAGTAAAAAGAGAGAGATAGTTGGTCTGATATTTATATTGTTTGGTTGTATTAAATTCTCTGAGCTATTCTTGCAATTGCAGAAGCGTACAGTACTACTAGTGTGCGTTCTTCAGCACAGTTCATGTCATATACCCCCCTGGCTGGTCCAATTGGTCCAACACACCATCTCCCCTCTCTCCTCTCCGTACACCACCACCTCATTTTTTCAAAACTAAATTAAACACGACTATATATATATATATATATATATATATGTGTGTGTGTGTTTTATTTATTTATTTTCTTACATGATAAATAAATTTACTCCACAACACATCTTGATTTAACTCCAACCTTTTCAACTTTCAACGTTTATTTTCCTTCAGTCGTCTAACTTTCTTTTTTGTCCATTTCTCAAACTTTATTTACTGAAATCATGCACGGAATTTATGATATTGATATTATAGAGTGAATAATTTTATATCATTTTAAAATGTTTTTTAAATTATTAGAAAAAATATTAAATGTTTTAAAGATATTTATTTTAATTAACATCTATTTTATAAAATAGCAGAAGGATTATTACTAGGATATTTTAGAAATGCTGTAAACTTTCGTTTGCTAGAGTATTTGTATGAAAAAATTTTGTAAATATTTTTTTTACAGCTTGAATGAAGTGTCTATAAGTAAGTAGAAAAGAAAGAAAGAAAAAGAAAAGAGAGGAAGAAAAAAGTGATAAATAATAGGTGCTATGATAAATAAATAAAAAATGAAATGGGAAAGATTAAGGCTTTAAGTGGAAATAGATAATGAAGCTAGAGGATTCAACCATAACGGAAAGAATAAGTTCATTTAGCTGATACGAATTGTTCCTGTAACTGTAAGTTGTAATCCCTTTTCGTTTTAAGCACTTTCTTTTTCTTTTGTCAAAATATATATAGAAACAAGAAAAACGGAAATCTTACTAAGACTTGATTCGAAAACAATAAAGTATGTATTTCTGCAAATTAAACTCATCATGCTCTAGTCAAGTGTGTATTTCTCTTTGTGAAAACCTAGTGAATCACATATCTCATGTAGGTTAATTTGTTTACAGAAAAGGTAAAGGAAACAAAGGGAAAAGAGGTTGCATTTGTTTGTTCTTATTTTCAGTTGATATATTTTTATGACAATTACAAAAATATTATTTTGTTTTTATATTTTAAAATTTATTAATAAAGTAATAAAAATAACAAATATTTTATTATTTATTTTGCAAATTATTTTAACTGAAATGAAGCAAAAACAAAATAATATCTGTATAATTGTTAGGGAAAATATATCATCTTAGAATAAAAAAACAAATCAAACAGAACTTAAAATATTGCATTGCTTCAAAAGCCAAATCTTTAATTTTAGATAAATGAAAAGAAAAATTAAGTAGGTATCAACATTACCAATATGGCAATTTGGGAATACCTCTAAGTCTGACTGCAAACAAAGTTACTTTTTTCAAGTACATAATCAATTTTGAAGTAACATAACAAATTTAAATTTTATGAAAAAAATAAATATAAAAAACTCATTATGATTTTTAAATGTCAAGAATGTTTTTTTTTTTTTTAAAAAAAAGTATCAACATCCCAAACAAAGTATTTGTGTATGATTACATTACTGTAACATTACATGTTATTTTAGCAAATCATTAGAGTTTGGTGCAAATCCGAAGTATCTCTTGTTTCTGTCTAGTTTTACTCCTACATCGAATAAAGAAGAAGTGACTGAGACAACAATTTCCCATTTTAAACATGTTGAGAGCATTTATAGATAAAGAGGGTATATCAGTACTCCTTCAATTATTTGTTCCACTTTATCAAAGCACAGCACCTATGGTCTCTATGCATGTCGTCTACAAATGCTTATCAATGCACAAAGCTCCAAAATACTACTACCGTGTTATTTTAAACACTGGCATATTTAAGAAATAACAGGTCTCAAGCATTAAGGGACACACCAAAGGTTTCCATTATTGTAACAGCCAGAAGGGCAAATGCCGGTATCTTTGCTATAGCAGTTGTTGAAAAATGGCAAAGTTGGGTTTTCCTTTTTGGAAAAATAAGTGTTCACAGGTAATTTAAAATTTTAAGGTTCCTTTTGTTTACTTTAAGGTTCATGTTTCATATCACTACTAATTGCAACTTCATATTTTCAACTAGGCATTTAGAATTTCTTTTTGGTAGTGAAAAATTTAGGAAAAGGGATGACGTCCGGGACTCGTGGGAAAAGTTTCCGAATTCAAAAACTTTCGTAGAAGTACTTGTATTTACAGATTTACTTCACCTTAAAGAGAGGAGAAAAAGGTTGAATTTGCAACATGTTAAATGCGAGATTCTATCCAACTTTACTTGACCAATCCTTGAGGTTATTTGTCATTAGTTTTAAAACTATCCAAATAACTTATAAACATGCACATTATTCATAAGAAAAGTGTGACGTTTTGTTCATGAGTATATTCACCAATCACCATACCTTCCCCCTCTTATTCACAATTTTTTAAATTCACAATTTGGTTGTTTCATCTACAATATACAATATTAATTTCTCACATCATTCTGGCTTTGAATCATGGAGCAGACTGTCAGATCTTGGACTTGGACCACAATCTCACGCAGTCGTACACTCACTCAGCTCACGCTTGTGCAATAGTGATCATTTCTCCCAACTTGGAATTGCAATGCCAAGTAGACCATCAATTTTCCTCCAATTTGTATCTGTCTAATGACAAGTGGGACGATACTTGCAATCGCAATTTGAAGATCATTAAGACTCACCCACTAGACTACGTTGAAAACTTAACTTGACGATGTCAACGAATATAGAATGAAGCCCCCTTACATGACTATTTTTCTCAAAGAAGAATTTTGTTACATAAAGTATATAGGTTGAAAATTGAAAAAGGCTGATATGACATCCAATATTATATGGCCCATTTAAAGATTTCGAAACTAGTCATCCTTTTTATTGTTGCTTTTTATATTTGTTTCAAAAATATAGTAATAATGAGGGGAAGAAAATCTTGTGGAGAGGTTGCCATTACCACGTGACTTGCCTTTACGTGTATTTTCAACAATTCTATGGCCAGCATTTAAGTACTTAGCTTCATTTTTAATAATATTTTCGTGTCAAAGAACTTGAGAGATACTATGATACAAGAAACAAACGGGGTTCACATCCTCACAATCTATGAATACGACAAGGTCAGAGATCTCTAGTGGAGAGGAGAGTGCATTGAACAATTTTCCCGTTAGGAAACAGTCAAGTCATATCAGTTAACACTTAACTGAGCATAGTGTACTTAAACCAGCGTGAGGTAGTTAAATCTAATAAAAATTTTGGTCCCCGTCAGAGGCACCATGAAGCAGCCGAAACGTTTGTTTCCTTCTCAGTAGTAAGGACTAGGGTCCCAGAGATATGTCCATGTCTGCTAGCTACCACCCATTTCTTTAGTGGCCATGGATCACCAAACACGAAACCTTTGCTCTTACTGCCTCTGAATCAGTAGAGTTTTTAAGTTGCACTCAATCAAGTGTTATGATATTTGGCTGGCCCTCAACCTTTTTAATCAACAAAACATTAGAAGACACACACTTGAACACTAATGCTATATTTGTTTGTGGTGAAAGAGGATGGAAAAGAAGTGAAATAAACAGTAAAAAATGTGGAATCTACACTTTTACACTCTACTTTAATTCAAAACTTTCATTTCATTTCACTTTCATTCTATTTCATTTCACTCTACCAAACACTACATTAATGTTAATTGACACTTAAGAGACAAAAAGAAAGAAAAGAGAAAAATATAAAAAAAAAAAAATGTGATATGATAGAGATACGAAACTTTTAATGAAGTGTTTGAAGTGATGAAGTGCTCCAAGGTAGAATATGGTTATTATTAACCCAATAGAAGCAGCCAATATGAAATTTAATTTAATTAAAATGCTTGCAATTGGAGGAACATTATAACAAATATTCAAGCGTACACTTGGTCTTACCTTTATAATGAATGAATATCCATGATTCCTCCCATAGTTTACGAGGATTTAAAAATCGTACTTGGCATTTCGGCTAGCAAGTTCTGCATTAGTGAATTATATATTTTTTTATTTTTTGATATTGGCGTTAGTGCATTATACTTAAAACCATTTAAACATACTCTGTCATATCGAGATCAAGTTTCAGTGACACGTAACAGAATGTTTAGGTGTTAGCTTTCTCAGTATCTTGTGAGCATAAAGCATAACTTTTACTTTTGGTGTATGAAAAAAAATGTCATTTACATGGAACGAAACCTTAATAGCACTTATTAAGATTAAATATACTACTATCTAACTAGTTATATACAGGTTTTGCAGCAAGCCTAAGCTGGTGGAATTTTGCGTCACATGTAGGGAGAAAATTTTAGCTCATACATAATGTAGAGAAATTATACAACACTGAACTTGCGTTCAAGCTTTGCAACTGCAAGGCAGTAATATATTCCCAAATAGCCCTATTCCTTTTGGAAGAAAGAGAGGACAAGATCTGTATGCACAGAGAAGAGCTGTGTATCCACGAAAAGCTGTTTAGCACAAAACAACAAAGGAGAAATCCGCATTAGTAATCTGAGAATAATACCCAAGAACATAAAAGCTCTGAAATGATAGAAAACAAATTAGATAAACATGCCTAAATTATTTAAGCACGCTGACAAATAAGTACTGTACTAAACATTTAATACATGTCTACGTAAAAATTACTGCTTCATTATACACATTCACTTGGTTTCCCACACAAATATGCAGGTGGATGCAGTTGAGAACTCAATAATCACGTCTGTTTACTTGACATTAGAACAAGTCGATTCCCCAAGCAAGAACTACATGGAATCCAGATGAGCAAGTAGCTACCCCAACCCACCTATATGTTTCAAATGTTCAAGACACTCCATGGACACATGGTAAATGTTCAACATGAATCTCAAGATTTTAGTGAAACCTTCAAAACCACCGCTTGGCCTGATGCCAATAGATCAAAGCTTGTCACCGGTTATATATAGATAGATAGATAGATATCCAACAAACAGGTTCAATAGTTGAAAATAAATTGACCATGCCACAGATAACACGCATGACAATGATTCTCAAGCAGTCATGCATCTGCTAGACCAGCAACCAATAAGAAGACTTAGCTGGTCTGTACATTGTGTAAACCACCCGACACAATTTTCACAAGTTATCTTGCTCTTGTCAATTTAGCTTAGAAAAACTGCAGCAAGAAACTGCTTACACAGTGCCCTAGTTGTGATCCCAAGATGCCAATCACTAAGTTCGAATTATATTTACATATAAATATAGATTTTGGAATTGGGCTCAACTACTGGGAAATCAGATATATTTGTAAATCAGTACACATCATTTAAAACCAGAAAGTAAATAAAGATAAGTTTTACATAATTAGCACAAATCATGATGTAAAAAAGTTCATGAGCCAAACCTTCATAAAAGGCCTATCACGATAAGGAAACGAGTCAATGAAACTCTCCTTCAAAAGCAAGGATACCTGAAGGTACAAGCAATCATATCTTTAAATTATTAACTATTATTTGCAAATAACAACATGCATAAGAATTACAATTATTTAATTACATAATCTCGTTTCAATTATTATTTTAATTCTGCTTATTGAACTTAAGAATATGATCATCTACATCTCAATGCTTGCCACTTGAGTCCCCTATAAAGAATTATGGCATTTCTTTGATTAAAGGAAAAACTAATGTACCTTTACCCCCCCCCCAAAAAAAAATCAATCGATCATTAAAAACTAACCACTACATAACAGGGATTAACTATACAGTATTTTCTTTTACAATAAAATGAAGTCCAAGTAGGTTCTTTGATTAAATCCTTATTTTCAGAGGTGAACATTAGTGACAAATGGAAAAAATGTAATAGATAACAGATGAAAATGTAATGCAGTTTGCTGTTAAGACAAAAACACAGACCTTATCGTCATTGGATTGTACATTGGTTATTGTATGAGAACGAATGTTATAGCAAAGGGAATCCAAATAAGACCTTAACACCGATAAGAACCCCTTGGCAGCTTCTGTCTGTGGGAAAAACAACACACGATGAGGATATAACATTACGGTGACATGGTTGTTGACAATATGACATGGAAATATTCTATAAACCTATCACAAACTACTTGAATTTTTTTAAACCACGATATAATGATGAGCTATTTGGGAAAAGGAGAGATAGAGAGGAAGCAACAAAGAGGACATAATGTATAGTGATGAAATGATACATAAGGGCGGCGCACCTGCACTTCCGTGCATTCATACACTGGCCTTCTCCTACCCAAGTAACTTTCTCCCACAAGAGTTTCATGATAAGGACGTAAAGAAGAGATTAACTCTTTCTGCCTTGGCAGTTGAGGTATTGTTGATGACTTCACCTATTATGAAAAAAACAGTATTTTGATAAGAGTTCATGCGTATCTCTCTGTAACTTGGAAATAAAGTATAACAGAAGTTAGAATATGACAATATAAAAAGCAAAAAATTGAGAAGTTAAGCCCCAATCATTTTCAGGGCAATGTTGAAGGAAGTCTGCACTCGCATAAACCCATATTATATCATCCAAAGACGTTACTTTTTTATCTTACTTTTTAACTTAAGAAACAAGATCTAGTCAGATAAAACAATTTGTTGAACTGTTGTCATATGGAGTGCAAGAGCAAAAAAATCACAAGCTCGATTTGAGCAATTTGAGCACTTTCTTACCAAATAAAGAAATAGCTGCCAATTTGATAACAGATAATTTTTAAGGAACACAAAATATGAAACCATGAATGTATGTCACAAGCAAGTGATAATAATCGAGCAGTACGAATTTAACAAAGTGTAGTAATGTTTACTTCATTTTCAACCATGAATATTGCAAGATAATAGGAGAGATGTAGTCATGTAAACTATTTCTCAATAAATACAATATTGTTGGGGAAGGGGGGTGGAGACTATGATTTATGGCATTGGAGAACAGAAAAAGAAAAAAAAAATAACACACCTGGTTTCTGTTGGCGTCAACCAGGATAACATTATTAGTTAACTTTGACTGAACTTCATTGGTCTTGTTCTTGATACCAACCTAGAGTATCAATTTTGTAGCAAGTCAGATGTCATATATGATTATAATCAATAGAAAAGGCCAAGATAAAAAACAGTTGAAGCCAAATTTAGAACTAAACACTACAGTGACGACTCTAATATTAATGTAATGTTCCAATTTGTGAAAGATAATATTAAATGGGCTTTACAAGCTTCAACACACTATATTCAATATCATTATCCAAGTAATAATAATGGAGCATGTACAAGAGCAAGCCCTGAACATGGATTTGAAAGAACAGATAAATCCAAATTCCAAATAAATAAATAATCATTGTCTAACATAAAGCAGATATTACTCTTGATAGTAAAGCAGGACCAGAATACTCACTATGTAGGGGACAGGTGCATCCAGAAACTCGAGCATGTCATTTGGTAAAACCTGGAAGAGTATGCTCTTATCAAATACTAAGGTGGAGAAGTGATATTAAAAATTAAGCAAATTAATATTGATTTTTAATCTGAAAAGAGAGAAACCAAACCGGCATAAGCAAGCTCTGCCATTGGTAGGGCCGGATTAATGGAATAACTGATAAAACTGAAGCAGATAGGATTCCCTGATCATGAAAGAAGCAAAATGTTTCCATTAAGGACTGTGATCAAACATCAACAATACAAGCAAGATGCTAATTTCTGACAATTAAATTCTCCAAATCAGCAAATCCATGGTTGGGTTCAAAAGCACAGTATAGCTATCCATATTTCATTGTGAATGTAATCAATTTGTAAAAAGACAATATGTGCATTTGCAAGATCTAAAACAATTAACATAACTTCTGGTGCTGTACATTACAAAATACAAATAAGTAGCAAAATGGCTGATCAAATATGCATGAGCACATCAGCAAGGCCAAAATGGGAACATCAAGATTCAAATTCAAGTACTGCTATTCCTAATAGAACAGGGGACAGTAATGAAGGAATAACAATAAATCTGAAGGAAAAAATCATGTACAAGTGTCCAACCAATGACTCAAATAACTTTAGCATCAATATAAAAATTGAGTAGAGAAAATTAATAATATTCACAATATCATTACTAACTTAATTTGAGGCACAAGACATACCAAATTAGAACAGACAAAAACAATCTGCTTCTCCAGTAGAGCTCCTGCAAAGAATGTTAACACCTGCAGAATAGACATACAACCATTCAAACCAACATGTTGTAAAAGTCCTTGGACAAACGTTATGAAACTGCTACACTCTCAGAGATCACTACATTTCAACTCCGCTGCTCAAATGGATAAGCATTATGTTAATGCCATCTAGGCTGTCATACTTATTATTTAATCACATGTCTTTAACTATTTACAACTGTGTTATTTTATTATCATGTATAGATCCTAATGTTAGGAATTGATTTCCTTTCCTATAATATCTGTAACATCTCCTATAATCCCTGCTTTTTAAAGTTGCTGACTATTTAATGAAATGGCACAAAGGACAAATCAGTTTTTCCAAAATGGTTTTCCTGATATTTTTTACATGGTTCTTGTGATTGGCTGACACATTAAATCATTCCAACATGCATAATCCCCCCTAGTTTAGCTACAATTGAAGTGACCAAATAAATAATTAATACCAGATCTCATTAAATCTAGAAGCAATAGTTACTAATAGAGCGATAAATGTCCACAAATGTTGAGATATTTTGGTATAAGAACATAGATTCTAGAAAATCATAAATTAAAACAGAAATTACATGTTCAAGTCTCAAGGTACCACACATGCATGCTACAGCCCATATAGATAATGTGGTTGCCTCCTCCTCAGCCAAAAGAGAATTATGTGCCTGAGAGGAACAAAAAAAAATGAAGTATTTTTATGAGCATATGACCATCAAACATGATACAACCCAGAAGACACAAATCCTAAATCTGAAAGGGGAGAAAAAGCACTCTAATCCAATTGTAATTAATGCAACATACCTCTGCAAATTCCAGACCCGTACTGCAAGATTTCAAGTCAACAGTTGAACCGGCAAGATGTAGAATTGTCTCATCAGGTCTGTGATATTCCAAGGGATGCAGGTGCTCCAAAGGATGAAACCTAAGTGCTGAGCCCCTTGCTGGGCAACTTAAGCGATAATACTCACTTACAATTTGTAATGGACCACAGTTATTTGCCTGGAAATTGATAAAATTAACATCAGCAATAAATATCAACACACAATCCAGACAATAACAGTACAAGGTGCATTTAAAATTACAAACCTTCGCCCATTCAAGAATATCATGTAGGTCATTTAAATCCTCTTGGCCAGAGAATGAAGCATCTTCTGTCTCAGTATCATCAGCATCACTCCTAAAATTTCTGTCATCACAAGGAGAACCCTGAAAACTGCATGAAGCAGATGTTTAAGATGTGTCATTTATAAGAAATGAAAAATAAATAACGCCTAAAATATCCTTCACAAGGTGAACCTTGAAAATGGCATAAAACAGACCATATGTTTTATATAACCACTTGGAAGAAGTGGACAATAATATAATATAATATAATAATATACCACAAAGCACAGTCACTCTAAAAGATAACTGCGTAAATAATCAAGATTTGTTTGGATAAGTAAAGATAATTTATTAGAAAGAAAGAAGTAATGTGAAAGAAAAAAAGGAATAAGTAATTCTATGTACAGAAAGCAACCTCAAAAAGAAAAAGAAACCAAAGCAGATGCGAAGTTAGAAACACAATGGATAGCTACTGTGCCTCATTCTATATCTCTACATTATTCCACATCAACTTATTCCATGTAGTATGCACAAGAATACACTAGGGAACATAATAGTAATACCAATAAATACTCCCTCTGAACTCATATATAAGCAAAAATAACTAATTTCACACTAATTAAGAAAGTTAGTTGACATCATTTAATTTTACTAATCCCAAGTAAAAAATAAGGTTATTTCTAAAATGCCCTTCATTGAAACTTGATATCATGAATAAAAAAGAGTCATTAAAAATAGAATTGCAATTAAATGAAGGGTGTTTTAGGAATGATAGCATTAAATAGGGCAAAATTACTTGGATTTGCTTATATTTAAGTTCATCATACAAGACAACTTTTTTGCTTATATATGAGTCCAGAGGGAGAACAACTTTATGACTCCCACCTTGCATAAATCAAAATCCACCAACATATCTGCTGTCAAATGATGTCAAGGAATAAGCAAGTAACAGAAAATTATTTGAACCTACAAAGAAATAAAGTACATCAAACGACACATAAAACAGACTCGTGCAAAATTTTTTGTTATTAGTACTTTCAGATCTGACCACAAAAGAAAACACATCCATGACATCAGTGAAAGCACAGTAAGGTCCATTACATAATGTTTAGTTCGCATAAATACAGACTAAATGTACTGGACAATCACAATGTCTTGTACCTGCAGGAAGATTCAGAGCTTTCATACTGGCAATAGCGCAGGAGTGGTAGAATAGCATTTGGTAAACGTCTATCTTCTGACTGTTTGTTTGTTACAAAAGCATCTCCATACAAATCACTATCTTCAGCATTTGTAGGGCCAGATTCTTCTCTGACAGTTTTTATATCAGTTTCAGGATCACTAGGCACAGCATTGTCATCATTGACTCTCTCCTTAAATGTATGCAGCTCCCCGTTAACCATTTGTTTCTCATGATAATTACTATCATCCTCAATGTTTTCAGGTGAGGAATTTCTTAGGCTTGATTGAGAAATCCTTGGATTGTCATCATGTCTATCTTCTAATCTATCGTTCACCAGCATGCACTCTGATTTTTCCTCCAAATTTTCTTCCTCATAGCTACCTTCAACATATTCTAAATTTAAATCTCCAACACTTCTCGTCAACCGCTCTAGCCGTTCTTGCATGAAGATGCTACAGAGATATCAGCACAATAAGTTGAGCAAAAACCATAAAATTATAGCATACATTGTCAGGCTAGATGGCAAATAATTCTAACATTCTAGGTATCACACATAACAATAAATGTGAGCATATAATATGCAGAATTCAAATAATTTTACCAAATACCCAGATAACAAACAACATGCCATCATGTAAGCTACAAAAACTAAAGCAACAACCAACAAGCCTTATCCCATAAGGTGGAGTTGGTTACATGGATCAATCAATTCCATTGGGCTCTATCAAAAACAATGTCATTCTTAATGGTCTCTTCCAATTTTTTTCAAGTCTTGCTCTATCCTTTTTTATGACACTAAGAATCTAAATGGTGGAAAATATTTCACTTTATCTTCCAAATATAACTATTAATTTTATAATTTTTATTTGAGAAGGCCCTGCAAGAGGTAAGAAAAATAATCACAAGCATTGAAATCTAAAGCTGAGGGTCAAATGAACCACTTAATATTTTCCTATGTACAACAGACAAGTTTAAAAGTTTGTTCCCCTATGTACATTGTACAATAGTAAAGTTTACTCCTCTATGCACAAGACCAAATTTATGCTACAACAAACTACATCTTAGCTCCCGCAAAGATTGAAACATTTCCAATTACTTTCAGCCAATATATTATTTGCTTCATTTAATATTTGGACATAAATAAAACCGGCTTTTTTTCCTCCAGCAACCTACGTTGGGGTGTGGATGTTTAGCCCGAGTATATGAATTCCTTGCTATTAAACATTGCTTATAGCATGTCTTTTAACTTCCGTAGTTCATTAATTGAAGAAATGCAAATATTCATTTTATGTCTCCATTTGAAACTTAAAAAATGTTCATATTAGTAATATTGCAATCACATTGACAAGTCAATTTCACAAAACATACAAAATACTAGCACATATATGTTTCAGAAAGTACTACACATTAATCCTATAAACCCACAGCAGGTGAGTAGTAGTTACTTGACACACTTTGGTGCATACAAGACACAACAGATCACTTGCTAATACTAACAGAACCATCCTTCCAAAAATTAATACAACAAATGACAAGATATAGCAAATATCATCAACATCTCACCCCTCATAGGGAAGGGAACTCAGGATTGTTATGAATACCTACCTATTCAATACACCAAAGTGCAATTCGAAAAATGGGAGCCTTGAGAGAATGCAGTAACATCTCTGTGTGGTTAATATATGGCGTTGGCGTTTCAAAGGAGAATAAGTCGACTGCTTATCAGAAATCAGGGAGAGCAATCCAGAGGGTTTTTGCACTAACTCTTCAACTAAGACACAGCACCCATAAAGTGCTGAATTATCAGCACCCTGCAGCATTAAAAAAAGCCCAAAAGAAAGTAGTAGCATTGTGAGTACAGGAATAGTACAATATAAAAAATAAAAACAATAAGGGAGATTTACAGTTAAAGGTGAAGCTATTAAGTATTCAAACTTAAGGATAACTAAACAAATGACCAGTCAACAGGTCCTTGAGACACTGTTTACTTGGTAGGTGAATTTGGAAAGAAAAGGAAGTTTGAAGGGATATAGAAAATCACAAGGCTGACAAAAAATGTTTTCCTTCAGAACTCAGAAATTTGAAGTTAATTTTAGGATGGTATAAAAAATATATATGCTTAGCACAGGCAACTAGAAGCAGATTCTGAGCTTGAATGGGAGTATATGAGCCTTTTATGCACCACAAGAGGTAAACCTCAAAACTTAGAATGCGTTTGTTTCACGGATTTAAAGCTTATTCCCGGGAATGTAAACATGGGAATGTAATATTCCTATGTTTGTTACAAGTTTTGAAAATTTATTCCCGGGTATTGTTTATTCCTGGGAATGTTGTAGCTTCCTTTTTTAATATGTTTTCCCACACTTTTATTCCCATGAAGAGGGATGGGAATGTGATATTCCCATGGGAATATGGACAATTATTCTTTAAATATACATGCAACTTCCATTTTTACTTTTATTTATTTGAATTATTTTGAATTTTAAAAAATAATCCTAGGAATATTAAAATGTAACCAAACATGTTTTTAAATATACCCAGGAATCATATTCCTGGGAATACAATATCATTCCGTGAAACAAACGCCCTCTTACAAATGTAGACTGAAGTAAATTAAGGTCCAAAACCATCTACAAAAGAATCCAAACTAATGCTGGTCCAGCCATAAACCTCTTCAAATGGTAAAAAGGAATTCTTGATTAAAATATTTGCACCTTAGGAACAAGTTACTACTAAAGTGGTTAATTAAGTCCAGAAGTGGTTACTCATTAACCACTCTGTGAATATTGTTATACAATTGAGTGGTTAAATAATCCTAAACAGTAACTCCTTTTTAGTAATTTTCCAAATAACATTTGCTAAGAATAATTTAGAAAGATACATTGGATGGAGAATAAAAATGAAAAGATAGATGAATAGTATATTTCCACTACGAAATATATAGTTCCAAAATACATTTCTAAAAGTTTCCTGTAATCCAATTTTCATCCTTAGAATATGGTGATGTAAGGAAGAAAGAGAACATTAGTATAAGAAACTATAAGAAAGTTGAATGATTGAATCAATGTAACAATTCGATCACTTAAGTTACCTGTAGCCTAAATACAAAAGACAGATCCCTTTGTTTAAGGTGTTCCTGCATAAATCAATATACAAACACAGCTGAGCATCAGTGTCTAAAAACTTGGGCACCCTCCAACTTCATCATATAAATTGGTCATCTAATATACTGGGTCCGTATACAATGAAGTTGTAGATGCAAAGTAACCAGATTGACAGAGATATATCATTTCAGACAGTCTGTTACTAATTGGTCAAATAATTAAAAGGGGAAGGCAAAATAATTTCATATTAACAAAGAGAATTTGCATAATGCATATTATTAATGGAAGCAAAATATTTCATAAATACCTGCCCAAATAGAATTTCATTCAACTCACTCATGGAAGGGGTTCTCTCAACAGCATTAACCTAAAAATCAGATCCAGGAAAAAGTAAAACCTAAGTATAAGCTCCACATAAGTTATTGACATGAACATAAATAAATCTATGACTCACTGTACATATACATACTTCAACTAAAATTGAGTATTCGAATAATTGATGCAAAAATTTAAATACAAAGTAATATTGAACACTCTGATTCATCAAGATGCTTTTTGTTTACTGATATATAGTGAGTACCTAATCTATGTAAGTGTTTATTTGATAACAATGATGCTCTCTTAGACCCCATTTGGAAGAGCTTATTTACAGCTTATTTGGGCTTATGACACAAGTAGTTATGCAAGTGTTTGGGAGAGCTAATGCAAATAGCTTATGATATGTTCATAAGCTGTTTTCAGCTTTTTTCAATGAACTCTCCAGGACAGCTTATGAAAACAATTTGCCACTTATATAAAATAGTTTGACCTTACTTCCCCCTTTCATTATAAAAACAACTTATACATAAATGCTTACATAATAAGTACTTATTCATTAAGACCTTAATTAAGTTGTTTATCCAAGCGGCCCTTAGTCTTTTAGGCTTTCATGGGAGTCGAGCCTTACTTATCCTATCCCACCCCTTCCTTGCCTCTTAAGATGGCATTAACTATGTTCTTTGATTTCAAAATAACAATAAATTCAAACTCCTTAAAAACAAAAGAAAATAGCACAAAAGACAGACAGACCAAGGAAGATAAAGTTTGAAACCTTTATATGAATTAAAAGCTCTTTTACATAAGATCAATTTGAGGGGGAAATATCTCTCAAAAAGCTACAACTTTTCCTGACCTTTTTTGTTTGTCAAAACAATACGCTAATGCTAGAGGTCCTTAAAAACATAAAGAAAATACCAGTGCCTTTTCCATAATATTAAAATGGGGGGAGAAATATCTCTCAAAAAGCTACAACTTTTTCCTTTTAATTGTCAAAATAATTCCCAATGATAGATGTAATCTGTTCACAATATTTATCTGAAAATAATATTGATAATGATGATGATGATAGTAATAGTAATGACATATGGATAGGGGAAAAATTAGAAGTTCATTGTGCATACACCTAACCTCCAAGCCACCAGGGAAGCAGAAAGAGAGAAGATCCTTGTCTTTAAGAGGCAGCTGTTTTTCTGGAGGGTAAACAAATAAAACCTGGAAAAAAAAATGAATGTACAGTTTTCATGAAACCAATACATGTTATAACACAAAACTAATGTTTGGAACGGAAGCCAATGAAAGTTGTAGTGGGCATAGCAATAATACTGTTGTACAAAAAAACAGTACAAGGACAAGACTCAAGAGGCAGTAAGAATAATTATCACAATAGTAGTAGTAGTAATTCAATCTGTGCAACCAATGATCAAAACCTGAGGTTCTAGATTGGGTTCCACTTCCACACGGGATTGATTCTGATAACCAAGTGCACTTCTCAATTTACCATGGCCTTCAGACTTTCTTAAAATATATTGCCTTTGCAGTGCCTGAATATCACAATTAGGATGAAGTCCAACAACCACCATGCTTTCAAACAGCCTTGTCGGCTCCTTCCAAGACTTATGGTCCTGTGAACTCAAATATGAGGGAGTGTATCAGTGTCTGAGAACAATCCAATTCCAATGACAAATTAGTCATGAGTTTTTGTGCTGAGTCAAAAAGAAAAGGCACAAAACTAAAAACACTGATAATGACATGTAGCAAGAACAAATATGTGTAGATATGATGTTTAAGGTGAAAGGGGAAAAAGCTGAATGTTCAAGTAACTGATGCTAGGGCCAAACTGCTAAAGGAAGAACAAAGAAAAAAAAGCATTCAAAACCAAGGACCAAAAATCCAACAGTATCAACCAACTTAAATTTCTTTATAGTTTACACTAAAAAGAGTATACAAACATCTAGTTCTCACTTCTCATGTATTCAATATGGAGATTTTAGTTTTACCATGTACTGTAACTGAAAGTTTGCAGCCCATTGACGCTTCTGAGTTGTCAAGATTTCCGGATTGTAATTTGTATATTTAACTTCTGGAGGGCGAGAAAATCCTTTTATCATTTTCGTAACTTGATACTGCAGCCTTTGAAGTTGACTGCCACCATGATCATTTTTCGGTGAATATACCACAGATGGCCTTGGAGAATTCATAGCTGCAGCGACAGCTCTAGCCACATCCTCTGTTGTCTGCGTAAAAAATGAAGCACCCCAACTAGGACTACCGGACCCTTCCTCCTTTGTCATTCCAGCCATTTGTTCCTTCGCAAACATAAAAGTGATTTCGATAAGTAAAACTCTCTAAGAAGCAAGATCAATTCAAACAAAGTATCACTCAAAATAAAGCTACAACAAAATCTCGAATCCATTCTAAAATGTGAATGCTTGATTATCATGCAAGCCAACATAAAATAGTGACAGCTATGAACAAATATACCAACAAGACCAAGTCACCAAAAACTGATTATTCATATGCTTAGAAAACAAGTCTTTGTCAAGGCAGAACTAGAACTTCAAATTTATTCATTAAACATGGCAATCCACTCCTAAAAATACGTAGTATTGATCTCTTCAAAAGTGCTATCAGCAAACTATAATCGTTAGTAATAAAGCAAATCAAACGATGAACCTTGCATAGACAAGGTCCACAATCGCATCATTTCATAAAAAAAATAAAAAATAAAAAATAAACCCCTGAAAGCTTCACATATAACTTGCCTTCAAGAAACAAGCTTAAGTATTAAAATATTTTTAAAAAAAAATCCATTTTAGCACTAATAACACATGCTATCCGATTCCATACTCATAGCTTCTTCAAAGAGCTACACCAGTAACTATCTTCTGTCTCACGTTCTACTCTGTCTGTTACACAGACTAAAAAAGACAAAGGGTGAAAAACCGAAGCACAAACTGAATGATACACATATAAAAAAAACAAAAAAAATCGAATTCCAGCACCACGAACAAAAAAAAAAACAATATGAAAAAGGAAAATAAAACAGAGCAGGGTAGAAGAAGAAAAAAAAACACAAAACAAAACCAAAAACAAAGCTTACCACGAAATAGCGGAATAAAGGAAACAATAGAAAAGAGAGAGAGAGGGTTGATGAGGCTGAGATAAAGGCTTAAGGGTGGGGAAAAGGAAGGGGTTGAGGTTGGAAAGAGAAAGAGAAGTAATATTTAAGATTAATTAATTCATCAACTCCTTCAGGTAGTTTTTTTTTTTTTTTTTCTCTGCCTGCGGGACGAAAATATTAAAAAAAAAACTGTTCGTGTTAGAATCGGAAATGGTCCATGCAGTTGAAAGAAGGAAGAAGAAAAAGGGTTCGCGATAGTAATTAAATTAGGGTAAACGAATTGAATGAATGTGGCTGGCAGTGGGAGCAGTAGAAGAAGCTTCGTGCGCGTCGAAACGAAACGACAATTCTATGCTAATGCTATGCTACAGTACAGTGTTGTGTTGTTTAGGGGCGAACGAGGAACGTGGGTTTCTCTGCAGTGGGGTGTGTGTGTTTTGTTTGGATCGTTGGGTTGAATTGGATTGGATGTTGCGTCTTGGTGTTTCTTACCCCTTTGTCCCACTCATACTACCAGATTCTCGTATCTTAATACCAATCTTCTTGTTCTTTTTAGTTTTTTTTTTTTATTTAATTTAATAGTATAACATTTTTTATTTTATTTTTATTTAATCTAGATGTATAATATATTTTTAAAAAATATTAAAACTCAGTTAAAACTAAAGATATTAAAAATGATATATTGAAATAGATAAGTAAGTAAAGAAAAAAATTCTAAAAACCACTCCCATCAAAGAAAACAAGAAAAAATACTTGCAGAATAAGTCTATCTCTGATTTGCTCCACTCTCTCTACTCTTCCTCACATTCACTCTTTCATTTGAATACACTCTCCTATCATATAGTTCACTCTCCTAACATGTATATGGTTCTTCTACTTTTCCTAAAAATTTCTCTTATCCATTCCTGAAACTACTCACATTCACAATATTTATATAACCACCTTCATTCACCTCTTTATTCGATGCTATCTTTTTTTTTTATCAATTTTTCTAACTCTATTTTTTTAATTTCGAATATTTCTCTCTTTTATCAATAATTTCAAATCCTTAATTCAATCTACTTTTCAATTTTCAAAGTTAATATTTCCTTATAGTCTTTAATTTCGTAGAGATGGATTATCTCCTTTTTTCAAATTTCTTTTGATGTACTGTATAATCCTTTGTTTTCTTTTCTTTTAAAGAGGTAGTGAATTTTTGAATAAGTCCGTGCATTGCCCGAGCTAAAACACTAGTTAAATAACAATAGCTAAAAAAAACATTCTCATTCAAGATATTGAAGATAGTTATTCATAAACCCTAAACCCTAAATCTATATACAGAGGATATATGATAATCATAAGTTATTCTGATTATCTATTATTTAATAGTTATTATATCGTGAGTAAAATTAAATAAAATTACAATTTAGATTAAAAAAATAATTTAAGTATACTATTTTAAGTAGGGGTGTTCAGGTGCAATTTGGTTTGGTTTTGGGATAAAAAAAGTCTTCGAACCAAACATAAAAATAATTTGCGAATCGGTTTGATTCTATTTGAATATAATATCAAATCCAAACCAAACCAAATCAAATCATTTTTTTGCGATTTGGATTGGATTGGCATATTGTTCAAATTTTAAAATTTATTTTTACACGACTTTTGGATTGGATTGGATTGATAAAAACAACACTTAAGGGTTAAGGTACTGTATGCAAGTTTCTTCAAATTTTAAACCTCTTGTAAAAAAAAGTACATTATAAATCGAAAAAAATAGACTATATATTGATAGTGTAAAACAATTTTATATTATCATACAGTCACAATGCACTGAGAGTGTAAAATAAAATAGTAGATGAAATTAAATTCAATAAATTTTATTTTAAGAAAAATACACTCAAAATATAATCAGGTTAAACCCAACTTCATCGAGCATAGTGTAAAAGGTTTATTCAGTTTAAGAAATGTTTTCTAACTAATGTTTTAGCCTGTGCAATGCACGAGCTTATTCAAATTACAAAATATAAAGGAAGAAGATAATAAGAGGAGAGCTATCAAATATATATATATATATATATATATAATTTTTTTAATATCAATAAATCTTTTAACAAATGTGAATAATTATAAAGTATCTGTAAATGATATTATGACTTTTTTTTTACAAATTTTAATATTAATAACAACTAATTTTGAATATCTCATAATTAAGTATATTATTTTAAAAAGTAAAATGAAGTTTTAAATATTTTTAATATTAACTTTAAAAAGTAAATTGAAATAAGGATTTGAAATTATTGATGAAAGAAAGAAATCTTCAGAGTTAAAAAATAGTTAAAAAAAAGAAGAAATATTTGAAAAAAAAATACTATAAGATAAAAAAGTGAACGGAGGTAGTTACAGAATTAGAGGAAGAACTGAGTTTGAGTAATTACAGAAATTGATAAGAGCAATTTTAGAAAAAGTTGCAAACAAATATGCATGTTAGGAGAGTAAAGTACACTACTTCATTATATGAGAGTATTCAAATGAGAGTGAATGTAATGAAGATTAGGGAGAGTGGAGTAATTAGAAAACAAATAGACTTATATATTTATATATATAAAAGGAGATATTTATAAATAATTATAAAAAAATATTATCTTTTTTAAAAAATTTACTTTAAAAGATTATGATTTGATAAAATTAACAATGTTTTAACCCTTTTAAAAAATTTAAAAACCTTAAAATAAAAATATTTTCACCATTTTATATATATATATATATATATATATATAAATAAGAAATAAAATGAAAGTAAAAATATTTATAATTATTTATAAGACTAAAAAAATATGAAATACTAGTATTTTCTTAACCATCCGTGCTTCAGCTGAAGAAGACGTGTCATTTAATAATCTGCCAAATTTGAAGTCCCATTGACAATTTGACATGGAAGGAAATGCCAGTACTACAGAAGGATGAAATTAATGAACTGATTGCAAATGAAGAGTCCCATTGTCTTCTTTTTTTCTTTTCTTTTTTTTCCTTTTTGAAGACAAGTCCTATTGTCAATAATTTATCAATCAAATAGTAGTTAATTAAACAATAATATTATTATTACGTATTAATTAACCTAAGGCGATGGCCCGTAAGAGGCCTTTCTTAGGTTGGAACGCACGCACCTTATAGGAAGATGCCATTTGCATCAAATTTGGATAAGCCAAAGCCATATTTGTTTAATTAATTATTCAATGATCTTAATCCTAATCAGCATGTAAATCAAAAAAAAAAAAAAAAAAGCGTTATCAATATCAATATTCAATATTAAAATGAGAATTAAACGTGGGTCAATGGTTCACTTTGTTGTGATACATGATGTACCAGTACTACATTACACCAGATCTGGTCATATGGTCAGAGGTCGATAATTCATATCATATGGTCAAAGCTCGATAAAATAACAAAGAAAATATCTTGTTTTATTTTTCTTTTTTACTTATTTAATTAATCTCATTGAAAGCAAACTGGATGGAACACCAACTATATAAAACGCAGTTTTAATCCGGTGGCTCTAATTTCCTAAATTGCGTATTTTTATAAATTAAATTGTTTAGATGACTATGAAATTTAACCGGCAAGCTAAAATTAATGATGGAAAATATAATAGAAAAGACACGTAGATACAAAATTATAGCATGTGATTTCAGCATAATGATAATATTTAAAGCTATTAAATACCAACCTGAATTCACATTCAATTTCATGAAGGTCGCTTGACGAAGAAAAATTGTTAATTCCACTTAAGAGCTTTCTGCCCACTTTCTAGGATAATTTGTTGGGAGTAACTAAATATGTTTAATGAGATAACAAATTTATAATTTTCAAAAGATAGATAAGGACCTCTCAACGGACTATTTACTAATTATTAGCCCAACCCATCATATGGCTAATCTTATCATAATCTCATTCAAATATTTGTAATCTATATATGATGGTAATCATATCTTTAAATTGTCAATTAATCAATTATTGATATAAAAATAATATTCTAGTTATTGATTGATATTAATCCATAATAAATATTTAACATTAACCACTTTTATTTTTTATTTTTTTCAAATGCTATATCTGAAGTTTAATTTAATTTAAATTTTAAATTTTGATACACTATATAAAATTAAAAATATATTTATTTAAAATAAAATAAATTTTAATTTGAATATAATTTTTAAATTTTGAATTTTGATACATCGTATTAATTAAAAAAATGATTGTGCCTTGATTTTAATATTTATTTTTATAATTTTCCCAATTTTAAAATCTTATTTCTTTAATTTAGTCTTATTTAATATAATAGAATACATTTATTATTAATTATAAAATATCTGTTTTTTTTTTCAACACGAGTAATGCTGAAAAACAAGTTGTCAAGTTAGTAGTTATAAAACATAGTTGGTTTAAATATATTTTTAGTCCCTCAAATATAGGTCATTATTTTTTTAGTTATCCAAATTTGAAATTGCATTTTTTTAGTCCTTAAAATTTGCAAAATGCTCTTTTTAGTCCCTCTGCACAGTGTGAGCCAAACGGGAGATTTGCAATTTGTGGCCATTTTTTATAGTCAGAATTTGATTTTCTATTTTATTTTTTAAAATACGATTTTGAGAATTTTAGGAACTAAAAAAAGCAATTTCAAATTTGGAGGACTAAAACAATAATGACTCATATTTGAAGGATTAAAAACATATTTAAGCCAAAAGAGTTTAATGGTCATGCATTGCAGTGTAAAACGATTTTACACTGTCATCCAATCACAAATCACCGTTAATACAACTTTTAAAATAATTAGTATAAAAGTGAACAAATTTATCATACATGATGGATTGTGATTGGATTGTAAAACTATTTTACACTAGTTTTACACCGTCAATGTATAGCCTATTTTTTCTATAAAAAATATAATTTGAAATAAATAAAAGGATGAGATTTTAGCTACTCTAGAAGAGGATCTTGATCCATTATGAACCCCTGCAAATGTACCTTTAATGTCCAAATTTTGGCATGGGCAATGTTTCTTTGTCTTAAATTTATTCTCTACCAAAGATTGGATAGAGATGCATGAGAGATGACTAACATGAAGACGATGAGAGTGCCCAAGCTTGTTCTACTCGTGACGTTCAATTGTTCATGGTGGCCCACGTAGTAGTGTTATCTTTCCCTAGATGATGCCCAACATGATTTCATAAACACATCAACAGACACAAATTTGTTATGTTAGGAGAAGCCTCACTTTCCCTCGTACTACTGTGACACTTATAACTGTTCCTCTGTTCCATTTATTTAAAGGGTGCTTCAGCATCTTAGGCATGGTAGTATTAAAAGAAATGCTTACGCGTACAATAATTAATGTTATGAACTTCTCTGTTTTTAGCTAAGTGAACCAAACGGTTGCTCTTCTAGCTGTCCCATAAAATATTCAGAGAATCAATGAATGAGTTTGGCCTCTCTCATCACATATCAAAATGACTTAATTAAGAAATATATATGTATATATATAAAAAAAAGTTTGGTCTCTCATCTAATTTTATATATGCTAGATCGTCATTTCCACAAGTAGCTTGTATATATCACAAAATTTTATTAATATACGAATTTATTAAAAAAATCAAATAGCATTGTTTACAAATGATTCTGTCACTTGCCATTGAGTTTAATTAATTAATACTTAAGAAATTGAGATTGAGTCTTCAAATTCATTTTTATATAAAGTGTAAAACTAGTTAGTACTAAGTTTCAATTAGACATGCATGTTTCAGGTAGCAGAATATATACTTGCATTTTGCCCCAAAATAATTGATAGTATGATTTATTTTATTTCTGTTCTTTATTACTCCAAATTATTTAGACAAAATAATAAAATATACAATAAATAACTACCCTTGAATTTATAAAATTTACCGAAATAATAGTTGAAAATTTTGATTCAGATAAAATATAAAGTTTAATGATGCATTGACATTATAAAATAGTCATCCAATTACAAATTACTGTTAATATAATTTTTAAAATAATTTTGTAAAAATCAACAAACTTATTATAAACGATGATTTCTAATTAGACGACAGTGTAAATACATACTAACTTTTTTTCTCTGTATTTTAGATCAAATCAAAGACAACTCAAATGATCCATAAACTTACCATATTCTAGAGGAAATAATAATAATAATAATATCGAATCATCATCGTCATCTTTAATAATTGAATTTTGTGTATATTGTTATGCATGGTGGCGTGTGGGCCTTTTTCCCGGGTGGGGATCTTAATAATAAATTAATTAGTGGTGAATGGTCTTATGATGCAAAGGGATCAAATCAAAGATAACTCAAATGTTCATCTCCAACCACTATAATTAATAAACGCTTGAAATGGAACGGTCCTCTCGTGTGTATAAAGTCATCTCGTCTTTAATGATCGTTTCTTGTGACTTACTAGGTATTTTCTTCAAAAAAGTACTATATATTTTTCAAAAAAAAAAAAAAACTTACAGATTTTATTGAAATTCTTTTACTCAGTCTATAATTTTAAAAAATAGCAAAAAAGAAGTCCAAAATTTAACGCTGCTTACTTACGGTCTACGGAACATAAGAAAATCATTTAAAAGATGAAAAGTCAAAATAATTAAGATTTGCACCAAAAGATAGAGGTGGGAGAATGTGGACAATATGATGAACACTTCTGCATAAATTCCGTGCTATGGTTGACGCCAGAGATTATGAGTCAAATTTTTTTTGCTAAGGATTCTCTGTACCGAGTACTCTGCATTGGTAATAGCGCATTTGGCATACTCTTTTCTTTTATTATTATTATTTTATTTATTTTTCTTTCGTTTGAATCTTTATTTTCTCTGAGATATGTTGTTCCCGAATTTAAGCACAACATAACATGAATAAAACTGGGCTTCTACGTTGTTTATTTAATCAGTGCATCTTGCTTGAGATGAGATATACTGCCACTTTAAGTTCAAGAGAAGTATCGTAAACATTTTGTTTACCTTTCGGAACATGAGCATTTACGGGACAAAAACATGTAAGAAATCATGTGCGAAGGTGAAGTCACAAAGGCACGTCAAGCGTATTTTTTTAATTAAATAATATCACTGGACCTCATTCATGTGAATAGAGGAATGATAGATAGAAAAACTTAATTAGAGAGAAAATAATTATTAAAGTTTCATTATTAATTATTCTGTGTTAGGAGAGTACGTGTGTTTATGTGTATACATGTGTGCGAGAGAGGGGGAGATGAATATTTGTATGTTTAGAAATGCACACAGTATGCACCTAACTGAATTGATTGAGACGAGCTAATGCAATTAAATTGCAACAATTGGTACAACTGACTAACTACTAGAGTTTTCTTTCATGACCTCTTTTGTATTAGGTGGGTGTTGTGTTGCAACTCTTCCAGACAAGTGGCTAGAAGAGATCTAGCGGACCTTGCTAAGGGAATAAATTAAGGTGGAAAAGTGAGCTAGTAACAATGTTTTGGTGATGTTATTGGTTGTTTGGTCGTGAGAAGGGAAAGCTAAAAACTTATTGTGACTAGCTAATGACTTGTTCGGTTGAGCCCAAAGTGGATAGATGAAAGTGAAAGTAAGTTGAAAAAAGATGAAAGTAAAAATTACATCTTGTGATTTATTGAGATTTTTAACATTCCCAAACAATCCTTACTCAACCCTTGTGAGTCTCATGGCATGGTAATACTGTATACTTGTGATGGTGATACCCGTGAGTGCCTTCTTCTCCTAAGCTCTCCCTTGATTTCTCAAGTTCTCTTGAAACGGTCATCTCCTCAAGCTCTCCTCCCAGGCTCATTTATCAAGCTCTGCTCAAGTGGCTTCTCAAGGTCTCCTCAAATTGGATGATTTTGAAATACTACAAAATTATTATTAGAAATTCATGTGTTTAATGTGCATAAACTATGCCTTAAATGCTTTCAGACTTAGCGTCTGTATGCTATCGTTTGTTCTTATAGACGCAAATACAACACTTTCGTCTGCTAACATTTTTAGACGCAACTTTTTAACTTAGTATTTATTTACATCAATTCAAAATTATTGAGGGGTCTGATTCATCTTATGACTCAACATTTAGGTTTTTTGTCCATCTCTCAAAAATGCCATACTTAAGAATCCCATTTACTTATACAAATATCATTCTAGTCATTTTCTCAAATATGTTTGAAAATAATTATCTATAATTTTCTTAGGAGACATTTGTTTCAATGTATCAATAAAGATTTTGGGAATGTGGATTTAGGAATATTATATTCTCATGTTTGGTAGTATAAGTTTTGTAAAAATAATATCAGAAATGGTTAATTCAATATAAAAAGTTCATGTCTATGTTACTTCTTATTTTCACGGTGAGAGGTGGATATCTTGCATTCCTCTGGGAACAAAAGTTATTTAATAACTATCTATTCTCACTTCATTTTTTCACATTTCTTATTTCACTTTATTTTTTAATTATATATATATAACAACCAAATATATTTATTGGAAATAATATTCCCATACATAATATTTCTGAGAATATAATTTTCAGAAATATAATTTTATGACTTGAAATAAAGACCCCTTAAGTATGCTTATATTTTCTTTTATTTTAAAATAAAGAAGTATTGTTATTGCTTTCAGCTCTATCCATTTCTCCCCAGTCGCTACTCTATTACACTTATATCTGGTATATGCTACTGCAAATACTTTTGTAAATGAGAGGGTATATCTTATACCCATCACATATATAATATATTTATTTGCTGATAAAAAAAAAAAAAACTCACAATATTAACTAGTGTGATGAATTCCTATCCTATTTTCAATGGCTTCAATCCTGCTTTGTTTCTTCCACGGTCAAATGAGGCGTCCTAGTGAGATTTTAACAAACTAGGAACTCTTAGGCACTGTACTGTTGACATGAGTGATTGTCAAATATTTCGGATACAAAAAACCTTTGTTTCAGAACTTAATTTCATCCATCGTGTATAATGGTTGTTGTTGATGGTTTTTTCTCTTTTTTTTTAACATTAATAGTACAAAACTTTTCATATTATTTTTTTTGAAGAAAAACTTTTCATATTATTATTCAATTATATATTGATTTAACATTTTAATCAGTTATTATCTTAATCAAACTCTTTTCATAATTTATAAAAAAAAAAAACTCTTTTCATAATATATCAATATATAATTAATTTCAAGGAGTTAATTAGAAAAAATAAGATAGAGTCTCACGTTCAAGAGATTGTAGATTCCCGCTCTTGCTCATTTTTTTTGGAATGACATAAATATAGGTACCTTCGTAATCAAACTTTAAGACCACTTATTAACCCGTGCTCGATGATAAAGAAAAATATCAATTTATAATTAAATACAAACCTAAAATAACAAAAAAATAATATTAATGTGAAAACTTTTATATAGAATGTAAGAAAGTAATGATCATCAGTGCATGATCATTAATTTTATTTTTTTTAGCGATTTTATGTTGTCAACAAATTTCTGCAATGTCTTTTGAGAGAGACTGAAACTTATAATTGCAGAACTATACTTATAATTTTCTCTTATATAAATTAAAACTTAAAGAGTAAGTGAATAGTTTAACCTTTAATTTACTTGTGTTAAAATCGGCCCAGTGTGGCATCGTATGCTCATTTCGTCCACATTAGCAAACCCATATCAGCAAGTTTGAGATTATGATGCCTGATAATGTCTGGTGGTCCCTTTGACACATAACAGAACCTCAATGCTTATGAGACAATGGAGATGGTATCCCATGATATACCCATCACATTAATTTTTCGGAATACGATGAAACGTAAAATAGGAATTCCTCTTAATAATAATTTTTTCCAACACACGAATCTCATAATTAAATCAAAGACTATACTATATTTACTGATAAAAAAAAAAAGACTATACTATATTTTTGTTGGTCCTATGTCAGAGAATTTACTAGGTCAGAGACTAATTTTATTCATGGTGTGTGACTGCCGTTGATTCAAAAGAATTTTGCACGCAGAGGGATTGAAGTTCTTCTGCTAAATAGACCATTTTTCACATATGAACATATCGGAACCTTATATCATTGTGCCAACATATGGGTTAAAGATTATATTATATCCTTACACTTTTCTAAAAGAAATCTGAACCCGCCACTCCGACCATTACTGTTTTAATGTCAATTTCTTTTATCACAAGAGCATGCAGTGTTAGGCACATTGCGTTGAAAAATGGCATGAAACTAACCACTTTCTGCGACATGCGGTCCATTGACTAATTATGAATGTGTCCCCTTTTTAAGGGCTCCATAATTGAATCCGAGTAAAGAAAAAAAAAAGCAAATAAATAAATAAATAAGGTGGTGTTTTAATTTTTCACTATTATACCACCATGCGTCATACCTATCCACATGATTTGTGGTCCACAATGGGAAAAGTTAGATCCTTAGTCCTAATGATGCATCTTAGTGTTATAGACTTTGATGAATTTTCTAATCGTTGCTTGGTTGAGCATCAAAATAGAGAGGTAACTGCACAAGGTTGAAAATAACATATATATCAGTCAACTTTGGTAGTTGCTTTTTGGAAAAAATTCAATTGCTACTTCATGTGATTAACTGATTATTTTTCTTGCACCATACATTAGAATTTGCCTCTTGAAGCAATTTCTTTTTTCATTTAATGACATAGTTGACAAATTATAACTTTTCTTTAAATGTTTTGAAAACTGATCAACTATCAAAGAGAAATGTTTAAAATTTTTCGGATTAACCAAAATTGAATAAGGGTCAAAGAAGATCTTGATAACTATTAAATTTATCAATTTAATCGTTAAATCATATTATATTAACATAATAATCATCTATATGAAACTTTAAATAATTTAAACATTGATAAATTTGTAGTTTAATATTAAAAATTTATTATACTTTTAATAACATATTATACGGTAAAATAAAATAATAAAATAAAATATTAATTCATGTATATACCCACACACACATAGTTGACCTGAATAAGGGCTTAGAATTGATCAAAAATAGAGGATGGTAGTGGATCAAATCTAAAGTTTCTTGGTGCTAAATTTTCATTTACAAAATAGAATCCCAATCCCATTTGCTTTGTTCTTTACCTTCTTCTTCTTTTTTGCTTATATCTACAATATAACTTTATTTTGATTAAAAGAGATAGTTATCAAAATAAACTAGTCTTTAATTTAATATTTTATATGACATCATTTTTTAAAATAGATAATTATTCGAACTAATCAACTTAAAACATATTCTATGGTTTCTAAAAATAAAAAATATATATCAAATCCCATAAAGTAAATCAAATAAACTCATTCTTCATCGAGTCAATTTAATTTGAATTTGATAAAAAAAAAATTATGCAATCAAACAATTGCCAAACCAAACACACATTCTTTTTTTTTTTTTTAATTTTGAACTTTTTTTCTCATAAAATCAAACCAATCAAACGACACAATTATCCTCTTTCCCAAAATTTGCCTGCGATAGGCCCAAAGGCCAAAGCCCCAAAGTTAATTAAGAGTACTCACGGGAAAAAAAATACGGGAGTTAGGGCTTTGATTGTATTAATATTACGTTTCCTACTTCCTGCATCGTCCTTTTTGCTTCCAGAACCCTTTTTCGGAAAAATAAATTGCTTCCGGAAAGGGGTGTAGGAAGCCAGAAGGGAGATGCAGGAAGTAAAAGCCTGATACTACTGGTTTGTAATCGTTTGGTCTACATATGGAAACTCGCGTGACAGCTAAATGGATTGGACGTGTGTGAAATTTGAGGCTTGGGCTGGCCTCCTACTAGGCAAATAAATATAGAAGTGAAATGTCTTTCTTTCTTATGCTTATGAGGGGCTTTGCCCTCAACAGAAACACCTATATTTTTAAGGTTAAATTAAGTTATTAAATAGGTCTCTAAACTATTTTTATAATAGAATTCCTAAATTTAAAAAGTAGGTCCTTGAGTTAGGTTTTTATAGCCTGAAATTGCTAAAAAATAACAAGTTGTGACGATTTTAAAAACTTAAGGGACTCAATTAAAAAAAATTACATGAAGGACCAATTTAAAAAAAAAAAAGTTATTTAGATACCTATTTGCAAATTTCTAAATAGTTGAAAGACCTACATAACCTATTTTTAATCATTACAAACACTGGTAAACGCATGACTATATGGCATGAGGACCACCATTTTCTTACATTTGCTGGTCCTCGGGATGGTTGAAGCTAAATGGGGATGATGCATCCAAAAGGGAATCCAGGTGTGGTGGGTTGTGGTGGAAATAAACTTTTTTTTTTTTTTCTGGGTGTAGGAATATCATTTTTTTTTTTGGCTGTAGGAATATTTTTGTCAAAATTAACTTTAATATAAAAATTTTAAAAATGAAAATTGTATCGACAGTTTGTTTTTCTTTTTTTATAAAAGCATCCAAACTATAATTAAAAGAAAAATCTAGTGTCCCTTTAATTACTTTAAGCTGTGTTTAGATTGATCCAAATAGATAGAATTGGGTAATATATCAAGGATAAAAAAAAACAAAAAAGTACAGGATAATGTGACCTTTTTTAGTGTCATTGAAAAGTATAAAAACGAGAATAGTTTGAACATCCCTGAATCCAAAATACAGCCTAAGACATCAAAATAAGAGATAATAGTTTGGAAAGCTAAATTAACAAAAAAAAAAATATTAGTCCCTACATAAGCAAAAAGACATCTTCCCGGTCTATCCCTGCATCAACAAAAAGCCACGGTATCAGTAATGACTGGTATAGAGTTTTCATATATTCAATAGTTTTCAACCTAGAAACATAATTAACCATCAGAAAAAAAATATAGGGGCTTATATTCAAGAAAAAAAAAATTATAGGACCAAAACTAGATGGAATTACTGACTGGTATAGAGTTTTCATCCTCCGAAGTACAAATTAAAATATAGAATGTATTAAATTAAATAAGTATATGTATACTGTACATATAGTTATGTGTTTGATTTGATAAGACAAAGAAATCTATTACTCCCCCGTCCCTATTTACAAAACCCTTTTCAAAAAATTGCTTGTCCTTTTTTATAAAACTCTTTTTTAATTTCTAGATGTATTAATTATTTTTTTCCTAAAATACCCTTAATTAATTATTCTCTCTCCAAACATTAATTAATTAGATGAAAAATAATTAAGTGGAAAAAGATGATTAATTTAAAAAAAGTTAAAGATACTTTTGGAATAATAGTATGACAAATTTAATGTAATTAACTAAATTAATTACTTTTCTTAAAAGGGTGTGAATTAGTTAAAATGGTCTTATAAATAGGGATGGAGTGAGTACTATGGTTCAAATTTCGAACTAGCAGGCAGCAACAATACTCTGGCATGTGTTAATATGACACATGTATAAAAACAATCAAAGACACCATAGTGACAAATTGAGGCAAAGTGATGAAGGAAACAGAAAACGAGGCATATCTAACCACAAACAAGAAACAACAGTTAGAAAGAAATAGAGAAATGCCACCCATAAGCAGAATAGAGGTTAAAGAAGCAGAGTCCAAGACATAAAACAGGTATAAAATACAGTTTGAAACAAAGTCAGAAGAAAACAAGCTGCAACAGGCGAACTGATGCCTAACATCATAACATTTGTGCCTCAGGCTACTTGCAACCTAAGGCTGAAACAGAACTCACAAGTCAGACTTCAATAACAGAGTGCATGAAAACTAGTGTGCACCCAGAAAAAAACAGCCAGTTAGCCATAGCCAGCAGATCGTCGTCTCATACAAGCTGACCTAAAGTGACTTGCAAACTCCAGCAACCACCCCGGGTCACTTGAAATCAGGATTAGAGACTTAAAAAACTAAAAAAAGCATAGATCAGAAAACACAATTTTGAAGAGTTCAACAAAGCAAAAAAGACAGATCCTTACCAAGAAGGATGATACAGATCTAACACCATGTTGGAATTATAGGTTAAGAGTTAGAAGACATAGACTGAAAAGGAAGCTAATAGTAGTAACCAACCAAAAAACAGCATTAAGTTCTATCTGGCTTTAACACGGTTGTACAGTATTTGGCTTTCTGAAACTGCAGTAGTTACATATTGTTTTATAATTTATATTCTTCCCTGTCAAGTTTCAAGCTAAATTAAATTATTATATTTTAAAATTGTTATTATAACAAAATACATGTATTGAATGTTTGTAAAAAATATACATAAGATAGGAAAGGAAAACAGTGAAATATAGTGGCATGATAATTTTGGGTACACACTCGGTGCATAAGATATATAGTGGCATCCCTATAGTTTATGCTTGAGCAATTTTCAGTGTACTTGGTGTGTAACGTGTAGTATGAACTAAAATTATCAGCCTTCAATCAATATTCCTCATATTAAATATTTCAGCAGGAATGAGAACTATGCATAATTAGCACTGGTTTTGACAAAAATCTAGTATCTAGAGGCCAAGAACTATAAATTTGGGACTTTTATAGTTGAAGGCCCTTGTATCTTTAGGTTTCTAACAGACAGATCCCAAATCTGATATCCAAAGTGCAAGTCACAGACATAATAAAGTGTACTGCAAAAAACATTACACAGCATGCAAGTTCGAATTATCTCAGCCCCCAACTAACTTTTTAATTATCACTGAATAAACAATCAGCAAACCTAGAATTCTTTAGATTCAGCTATTTCAATGCCCTGCAGTTTTCTATCTCAAACACTTCAATTCATGTATAAGCCAGGTTCAAGTACCTTATCTCACAACATCTCTTTAAAACCTCAGCAATACATTCTCCACCCTCACAATCAGTTAAGTCAAGAAGCTGTAAACTGGGGGAATAGAGGCAAACTGACAAATTAAAATTCCATCATAATAATTTGGATCCAATCTGCTATCCATATAAATCAATCTATTATCTCCAACATCATCAAAACACATTCTGTTTAGTCAGTGCATGATAATGAACAAATATATATTAAGCCAACAAAAATCTCTCCTTTGTCATTATGTGTCCTTGCTCTAATATCTACTTTTTTTCTTTTTCAAAGAAATGGATGTTATACTCTGAAGTCACAAGGGCAAAATTTTTCATTCCTAAATTCTTGTGAAGTCACCAAGGCCAATTTGAATACTTTTTTTTTTTCAAGCTGAAAGGTTTTTCCTTTAAAATAAATTTTAAAACCTTTTTCTTACGCTATTCAAACATTAAAAAAGATAACAAATTTAGATGATCTTTTAAGTAGGAGCAATGATCCCCATGTTACAATACAGCCAATGAAACATTAGTTTTTACAAACTGCACTTCCTTCTATAAAAGCTAATAATCTTAAAAATCTATCAACTAAATTCCCATGATTTTATTCCTTTCTAGTAATAATACTATTCAGTTTTAATCATACATAACATCTACTGTTCACATTGCTTAACAGTCTATACAATCTCAAGCAACAACAAATAAAGCAAGGAAATACCTTCTGAAACATTAAAAGTATGCACATTCGGATTCATTTACACCATTAACGCGTCATGTTTCTCCACTTGTCTTTCAAATCAACCTGAGGACAATAATTTCATCAGTACCAAAATCACGATTTCAAAAAAGAAAACAAATATCAACAACTTTTTAGAACACTTACTTCAGTTCTCTCTTCAAATATATCTTTGTGAGAATCTAGGATTAACTTCCAATTTCCCCTGCCAAACCTGTACATATAAAACAAACTTTAAAAATAGAAAATCGTATTGAAACCGTAAATAATTCTATTTACACTCTCAAATGAAGTAGAAAGGGTAGCAGCAAGCAACTCAAAACACTTGCAGAGACAAAACAGCAGAACAAGCAAATACTTTGTATAATTGAAGTCCACAATGAAAATTATGATTTGAGTAGTTTAGAACAAGGGCATACTTGTCTACGGCAGTCTTTAGGGTCTCCTCTTCCAGCTGACTCCATTTTTTCGGTTTTCTCCTCTTTGTAATGCTTGCTGGTTTATACTTTTTCAATGGAGAATGTTTTCTCTCCTTGGGGCTAGGCAAATGAAATCTACTTGCATGACTTGATGTTCCATCTTCCAAGCCATCTATGGAATCATCCCACTGCAAACAAGAACCAATAACTAATATATTAATTTAAAGACTCATCCAAAAAAAGAATGATTATCACAAAAATATAAAGGAAGAGACATTAAAAGAGATTGTCGAAGTGTCCCTTTAAATTAACATCTAGTCTCTTCTAAAGAGTCAAAAGGAATCAGTCAACCAAAATAAGAAATTAGAATTACAAAGCATAATTACCTCGTAAACACGAGCAGTACTATTTCTTTCCATTAAACTTGGCCTATGGTCATCATTATGAGGGACAGCCACAGAAATTTGATCCTTTTCCATCAGATGAGCCTCATTGTTATTAATAACATGTGGGCAAGGTACATCTTCATCTCTACTTTCAATAGGTGCCTCTTCATTCACCTCTAATGAATTAAGTAGAGAATCCTTAGCCAACTTTTGCAACTCCACAGAATCATCGCATTCCGCAACCTTTTGGACCTCAACAGTTGTTGAGGGATGCACTTCCTCGGCAGCAGCAGTGCACTTCTGAATTTCTGTTTGATCCTTTTCCATCAGATCAGCCTCATTGTTATTAATAACATGTGGGCAAGGTACATCTTCATCTCTACTTTCAATAGGTTCCTCTTCATTCACTTCCAATGAATTAAGTAGAGAATCCTTGGCCAACTTTTGCAACTCCACAGAATCATCGCATTCCACAACCTTTTGGATCTCAACAGTTGCTGAGGGGTGCACTTCCTCAGCAGCAGCAGTGCACTTCTGAATTTCTGTTTGATCCTCTTCCATCAGATGGGCCTCATTGTTATTAATAACATGTGGGCAAGGTACATCTTCATCTCTACTTTCAATAGGTTCCTCTTCATTCACTTCCAATGAATTAAGTAGAGAATCCTTAGCCAACATTTGCAACTCCACAGAATCATCGCATTCCGTAACCTTTTGGACCTCAACAGTTGTTGAGGAATGCGCTTCCTCGGCAGCTGCAGTGCAGTTCTGAATTTCTGTTTGATCCTCTTCCATCAGATCAGCCTCATTGTTATTAATAACATGTGGGCAAGGTACATCTTCATCTCTACTTTCAATAGGTGCCTCTTCATTCACTTCCAAATTGCATTCCGCAACCTTTTGGACCTCAACAGTTTTTGAGGAATGCCCTTCCTCGGCAGCAGCAGTGCACTCCTGAATTTCTGTTGGACACTAAAAATATTAAGAGTTTAATCTCTATGCATATACAAAAGTTTAGACTATCAACCAATAAGAAATTATCGTTGTTGTGTCTCTGCATAGAGTGTGTGTTGACAAAATTGATTTTGAATCAAACTGATTTTGCTTAAAATTGACTATGAAGTAATGTGATATGTTTGGATGTTTTTATTATAAAAGCAAGTTAGCAGCAAGACTCAGTATAACATTTTCTTATTCAAAGCAAAAACTTCCTAGAGTTGCTTAAACTCAATCAATTCTAGACTAGAATCAATTCAAACATGCGAAAATGTACCTTAAATTGTTTCAACATGAAACCACCAAACACGTATACTGTTATTCCCCAGCTGAGGTCAACTACAAACATCATTTGTTGCATGCTTAAGAATCAATAGACACACTGTTTACTTAAGTATTAAACAACAAAATGAAATCCATTAGGTTTGTCATCATCAGAGTTCAACAAAATTGACCTCTCTCACGGTGTTGGGCCTCCGAGTGGTTCGCGGCTAGGGCATTGTTCATGCGCATCAACGCCGCCACTATCTCAAGAAATGAAGGGCCCAAATTGGCCCATGCTTCGTCCAAATAAGCCTTGAGCTTGACGACTGCATGCTTTCTGGTATCAATGGAGGCCAACCTCTCCCTCACTTGCAAGTCCCAAAGCGAAGTTTCGATGTCGCGTCTCCACCGCTCCAACTCCGGCGAGAGCAGAAGGCTTCTTCTTCCCTCCTCGGAACAGTTGTTCATGTGCCAAACCCTACCAAGCCATATCCTGTTCACCGCGCCGATGAAGGTAGGGTTGTTGCAGAGCTCCACTAGCAGGTACTTGAGCGTGCACTCCACAGCGACGGCGCAGTAGGCGGCGCTCATGGCGGCGATCGGAGAGCCGTCGCGGTGGTGGAGTTCCTCGAGGAGCTCGAGGGTTTCGAGGATCGATTCGGGGAAGGAGACGGTGTACAAGTGGTCTTGAAGGGTTCTGAGAAGAAGGGTTTTCTTGAGAGTGGAATCGAAGTCTGAAGCGGGGATTATCAGAAGGAGATTCTTGATTAGGTTAGTGGGAACGCGTGGGTTCCGATTTTGATGAAGAAGGAACTCCAACACCCAACGCCAAACGTCACCGCCCTCCATTTTCCCTCCCCACAACGGATACAATGCCGCTTTGTTTTCGTTTTGAATTGAATTCATATTCATAGTAGACTAGGTGTAGTATTTTTGTGGTTTAATTAATATTTTTCACTGTTCTTTAAATAATTGATATTCTTTTTCTTTTTTATTTTTTAAAAATAAGGCTTAAATATATTTTAGGTCCCTGATAAATAATCGATTTTTGTTTTAAGTCCCTTATAAATTTTTTTGTTGTATTGGATCCTGATATATTAAAACTTTTGTTTTGAATTCCTACCATCAATTAAGTGACAACGTAGTGCCTTGTGTATGTATTACGGATTGTTCAATCTGCAATACACACAAATGTATTACGGATTGAGTAATCCGTAATATAAACTCAAATGTATTACGGATTGACGGATTACTCAATCCATAATACATTTGTGTAAGCGTAATACATACACTACCCAGGGTATAATAGTCTATTTTGATTCATTATTTAACTTTAAAGGGTGCATCACGCAAAAATGGATTGCAGTAAGTAATTGCCTAAAAAACAATGTCTCTTTTAGTTTTTGATGACCGGCCCAGGTCATTAAAACCACCGGTTACCGCATTTTTTATGACAGGCCCAGGTTATATTTATTCAATTGTAACTAATTATATATTATATATATTTTATATATAAGATATTTTTCTCTAATATTTTTATATAATTTAAAAAAAATATATATAGCTTTTTTTTCCAGTAAACATAAAACTCTTTTAAGATAATGTTATATTATTTTTTAATTTATATGCAAAATAAAACTTTACACTTGTTAAAATCCTATACTACACTCAAATAAAAAACACATGTAAATCATTACCTCCTCTTGGAAAATTGGAAAATGATTATAGATAAAAGCAATAGAGCAACACTTTGTCATGGAAGATTAATATCAAAATAATTAGCCATTTACGGATTAAGAGTCCTCATTATTATGACAACCAGAATCTAAATGTAATGTATCTAAGTTTAAATAAGTCTACAAGTCATTTTAGATACATAACTAAACCCAATAATAGTATCGTACTCAGAATGAATTTTAATCATCTTGTTTTGAATCACAATAATTTTTCCTGCACAGTACATCTTGCCATATATCATATATACCATCCCATGAAGAAATTGTGCATTTATTCCCCCTATATCTTTCTTCCTTAAATCAATTATCTTCCAATATTCTCAACTACCTTAATTAGCTCATCAACCTGCCTCTGTTTTCTTAGGTTGTCGAGTTCTTCCCTGAGAAGACATACAACATTGACTATTTTGCCTGCTTATACTCCGGTGTTTCATAAGTGACACCTATTGAGAATACCCCTTCTCTATAAAATTGGTGAACTATAAGATGATTGAAATTAGCTATAATTGGCTCTTATATGATTGTAATATTCTCTATGATGGTTTGCCAAAACCAACTCAACCAATCAATCTAATGGAGTTCTTTGTGCATAAACAAATGAAAAAGGCATTCAGTCTCAAATTAAACAATTATATGTGGCAGTACTTCAAAAGAGAGTATTTGTACATGCACATATCATGTAAGGACAGTAAGGTAACAATTAAGAAAAAAAAGCATTACCACCATGCACTGCCATGTTAAAATAGAAGATGAAAATTATCAATGTCTGTTAAATTAAAGAGAAAAAAAATATAAGTGATTTCACAACTGAATATTAAATGGTATCTCTAATAGACTTTTAGCACGTTACTTAGACAACTGATTTGGGAGTGTCCAATTGCAGGGCTAGTGAATTGCTAGGATTTGGAAATTATGTGCAATTTGAGCCATTACGTTTGCAATTCGTGGAGTGTAATATAGAGTCTCAATTTTTGTACATGTAACATCGAAGTTTAAGTCCCTTTTAGTCTGTTAATCCAATTTGTAGAGTTAAGGCCACTATGTTTTCAATTTGGGCGGTCAAAAATCGTGAATAATTATTAAGTTTAAACTAATTTTGTGAATACAATTTTGAGGGTTTTAAATTGTTAAAAATTATATTTAAACATTGTCACAAATCATAACGTCAATAAAGAAGCTAATTCCATCAATACGTTACCCATTGTTGAAAGTATAAAGATTAAATACATCGACTTAAAAGTTAAGGTCCGTTTGGTGGTTAAGATATGATTGGATAGGATAACTATCATATCCCTTATCTTATCATGTTGTAATCAATTATTTGGTGCATCATGATATGATTTGCTTATTCTATTGTCTATCCTGTCATTGGTGTATTGTATTTCCTGAGGGGGAAGTCGGGTTACAAAGCAACAAATAGGATAGTCGCGCTCTCTCTCCCTCACTCCCCCTCACCACCCCCACCACCATTACTGTTGTTGCCACCACTGCCACTGCCACTGCCACTAACCCTATCACCATCGTCGTTATTACCACCACTATCATTGCCACCACGACCACCGTCATCGTTGCCGCCGCCACCACCACCGTTACTGTTGCCAAAATCACCACCACTACCACCACCATCATCATCATCGCCACCACCATTGTCGTCACTACAACTCTTGTTGTTGTATTTCGCCACCAGTACAACTTTTGTATCATGGTGTGCACGAAACATTGGATAGGATTAAGACTTATCCTGCTCTTATCCTATCATGTTTCTATCCTATTCGTATATCTTATCACATCTTATCCTATCTTGACTACCAAATGGACCCTAAAAGTACAAAAGTAAGACCACTTAGAGCACCTTTATCGCAAGATTGTTGCAGCGTTCGTAGTAAGATCAAAAATACTGTTTACGGTTCGTCCGTTGCAGCATGTACTTGGATCGCCAGCATGGAAAAATCGATCGTAGCAACGATCACGTTCTTAGTAATAAAAAAATATTTTTTTTCTTAAAAGTTACCGATTAAAGAGCAGCAGTACGTTTCCCATTTTTTTGGCTTTTACTGTTCACTTTTCGAAAACTTTTTTTCTTTTGACTTTTACACAAAAAAAAAAAAAAATCTGGCAGCAATGTTCCTTTTGGCTTTTCGTTTCCTAGTTTGAGCTGCATATTACCGTTTCCTACTCTGTATTTTTTCAGAAGCTAAAATTTTTTACGGTTGCTCAACATCCAAATTAAAATGCTATAAATTGTGTTTCCATGCTTCATGACTTGCATAATATATCTGCTATTCAATTGCTCTGCTGATCTCAGTTACAAAATAATTCTCAGCTAATCCTTTGTTTTTATTATTCTGTCATTTGTGCAATTTATTGTTATTCTTATTATCTATTTTATATTGTTTATGAAATGGATCCAAGTCAATTTAATGCTTTCTTCAATTATATGCAAAATTATCAATCCTTTGCTAGTGAAAATTCTCAAAATCGCCCATTTGGGAACGTTTCCGACATGAGGAAAATGCAAATTAAAATTTATTTTACGATGATATTTATTGTTATGTATTTTTCTTAATTTTAAATTTATTGTCAACCCAAAATTAATATAATGTATTTTTTTAATTTATTATTTTTCGAAGAAACAAATTATGCTTCAAGAATATATATATATATATATATATATATATATATATATATATATATTGGCATATTTATTATTTCAAAATTAAATTACAAACCAATTTATATTTTAAAGCAAAAATATATAAATATAAAATTATAAACATGTGGAGTAACATATGGGACCCAATTTAAGTTCTTAGTAAGATCATTATTGTAGTAAAAAATTGGTAGAGTTCTTAAAAATGATGTGACAATATGGGACCCACTAAAAATAGCTTAAGAACTAATGTCTTAGATTGCCATTGTGGATGCTCTTAGGCACTTACCAAAAACACAGTAATTAAAAACACATTTTTTTTCTTTTTTAAATTTTAAAACTTACTATGGATTGAGAAAGTTTACAAATTAGAAAAGCGCATGGCAGCTGTAATTTGTACATATATCTCAATCACAATCTGCGCCTTTTTCTAGAGACGTCGATTTCAGCTTCAAAAATATCTAGGAATCCAAGAGTTATGAAACGGGTAACTCTGATGACGCTTGGTAACATCTCGGAGACAAACAATATAAACACCAACGTTATGGCAATGATAATGACATACTGACACAACCTTTTTGGCTCTGAATGGAATGAATGGCCAATACCGATTGGTCAATGAAATTCTTATCCTTTGCTGCAGTAGTGTGAACATCCAACAGAATTTGTATGTTATAGAGAGGAACCAAGCACATAATAATACAGAATGATCCTCATTCGTGTCAAGAGAAAAAAAAAATTACTAAGACCCATTTTATGGTCTCACTTAGTTCAGTAAAAACAAGGTTCCCTACAAGATGGGGAATTTAAGATGACCACAAATATATGCGTCCGGCTCCTCTCCATTCCCACTCAGAAATGGACATCTCCATTTCGGTCCATATCTATTGAGCACGTGGCTTACAAAATTTTTAACGGCTGAGATATACACACTGCTGAATGCTTATAATGATACGTATATATAGAGATAAAAAAAAGTAACGTGAATCATAAAATTGTTGATGTGTAAGAGTTTTACACTCAATTTTTTTTTTTATAGAAATTTTTTACACTCAGTTGCTTACCCATCGTACGTATAATAATAATAATAATAATAAATTTAAATTTCATACACTAAAATATTAAATTAATTTAAATTATTTTTAACATTTAAAAAAGTGTATATTAATTTAAAAATATTAATATTTTATATCCAATAATAATAATAATAATGATGATAATAATAATATATTAAATTAAAAATTGTATATTAATTTTAAAATATCAATATTTTATATCCAACAATAATAATAATATATTAATTTTAAATTTAATATACTAAAAAACTTAAAATAATTTAAATTTTTTTCTAACATTTAGTAATTATATTATTTATACGTACTTATGGATTCAAGTTTGGAAATTATTTTTTTCATCAAATTACACAATTGAAAAAATATGAATACCAAATTCAAATATAATTTTAAATTTAATAACATAAATATTTCAGTTAAATATTAAATGTTAAATTAATGTATAAACTAAAATTGCTAAAACACTATTACGAAGATTTTTTTGTGTGTGGAAGAAACACTATTACGAAGATAGAAGTACAACTAAACTTAAAAATTTAATTAAAAATGACTATTATAATACACATATTATTTCTTTGTGTACTTTCAGTTCATATTATCTTATAGTGAAATACTAATAACCTACTTGTAATCTTAAAAGAATAGTCATTAGAAAATCAAATGGATAGTATTTATTATTTTTAACAATAATTTAATAATTTTAAATTCTGCAATTTTATTGTTATTATATGATAAGAAGGAATATATATTTTACTGATCAAATATTGAAGACTTTTTCCGATTACGGAAAGCAAACCACTTGTTGTAATGTAAAAATGAAGATTTGCGTTCTCGTAGGAATTGGGAGTTCTCGATTTTTTTTTTTATAGTTTTTCTAGGTGTGTAAACTGCATCCCGTTTTGCTCGGTAAAATACTTAAGCTACATTTCGTTTAGTCTTAATTTCATCTTTTTAAAATATAAACAATTTGTAGCCTATTTTTACTTATGTGTCAGAAGATGCTATTAAGAACTGAAAATGTCCATTTTTTCAGCAAATGGGAAGGAGCTGAACTCCCAAAAGATGGAGTTCGGCTCCTCTCCATTTTGTGAAAGAATAGACAATCCAGTACCTAATAGTTGCTATTGACACGTGTACAAATAATTATTAATGGTGGAAAATTATTTAGATTTAAAAAAGAGGGAAAAAAATGAAAAACGGGATGCAGTTTACCTGCTTTCTTTAATAAAACGGGATGTAGTTTTGACCAACCATGAAAAACAAATTAAAAAATAAATCTGAAAACCTTGTAACATTTCCCGCGAGAACGAAAAGAGACATCTTTTCCATTGTTAAAGGTGCTCTCCATTGCTGTATAACCTCCTCTACACATGAGTAAAAAATTATTTCCTTCTTGGAATTTAGATTAACTAAAAAATATTTATCCCTCTTAGAATTTACAATAATCTTCTTGCTGATACAGGATTTGATATTCTTATATTTTTTAAACCAAGGATTTGCTGTGACAGCAATCTCATTTTGCCTAACTTCATCTGAATTGTCCATTCCTTTAGTAGATTATCTTGTGCATATGAAGGCTTATTCCTTCTAAGTCTAGTTAAGTTTTCTTTACCTGTTTTAGTCAAATTACACATGGGAACCACAGCTGCAATATGTAGCAGAAGAATAAAGTAATTGTAGGTTTGTTGTGTTTTGATCAAAACCATTCATAAACTAACTGTTCTTCATTCTAATATGTAGTTCTTCATTGGCATCAATGATCTCAAAAGTAGATCTTCATTCTAGTATGTGTTCACGCTCAAATTTGCAAGATTTTAGCTCAAAATAAGTTAAGGATGAACACTCAAATATGCAGTGATTAATTAATTGCCTAATACTAGAGCTAAAATCGAAAATGATCTGTTCCATGACCGCATTACTTGATTTAACTCTAAACTCTCCCAATTTCACCTTCTCTTCACTCAATTCCATTTCCCACACGCTCCAACATTCAATTCCCGCACATCCATGTTTTTAACCAGATAATGTTGCGGCACCACCCCACCCCCAACCCAGACCCTACCTCTCACATTAACTTTCCCCAATCTTCAATTGCACCTCTCACTCATGGGCGAATAGACACGAGGACAAGGAAAATCTGTAATCGAACTTCAACCTCACCCCGCTCCCTCTGCAGCCCGTAAACACCCCACCGTCGTCTTCGGAAGGTACGCCGGCGGAGTCCGACCTGAGCAATGCTCCTCCGCAAACAAACCCCGGGCCTCGAAAACCCCCCTCTGTCCCCGTAAGATCCAGAAGGATGTGCGACGCTGTATTTTGGTTAAGAAAAGAAACAAAAAAATAAAAGAAAAAAATCTTAGCCGTTCAAACTTTTTAAGCCACGTGTTTGGTGGATATTGAATGGAATGGAAATGTCCATTTCTGAGAGGAAATGGAGAGGATCCGGACGCGTGCCGATGCAACCATGCTTTTGATGTATAATAAGTCAGCAAGACTTGCAGAGGGGTTCTTGTAGCTGTCAAAACGTCTTCTTATGCCGTCATTTCTTGCCCATGCCATGTGCTTGTGCATGGAATGGACCACGATCCTCATCTTCTTTACCTTTCCCCCCTGAAATTCCATGAAGAATTTTACTGGAATATACACAGGCTCGTGTTGCCAAGTGGCTAATCCTGATCTTTCGTATTGTGGAAAACTATGAAGCACCGATCTTTTTCATTAATTTGTTTCATGTATCTGTATTCAATACTTATTTAATACTTATATTCTTAGGTACTTCATTTATATATATTTGTGAAATATCCAAGTCTATAAAAAAAGTTATGAAAATGTAATATAACTATATATGAGACATAGAAGCATGGTCAATACCTTGAACCAAATATGAAAATTAAACTCTTTCTTAAGGATGACAAAAAAATTCGCATCCGCGTATATCTGTGAATAAAATTCACAACAAATAGCAAATGTATATATTCAATAGTACAAGTACAAATATTTTCACTATTTGCTTATTAACGAGACAAATATCATGTTATCTTATTCGTATCTACTGGTACTCGTTATCCGCTAATAGTAATTTTAGCATATCTTTATATGACTAAAAAGTTTAACAACAAGAGACAGTGGCAAAAATTTACTCCATGACATTCCATTTCTATTCACGATGACCATGTTCCAATTAACTGTTGTTTATAATGGAAAGCAGGTTATTCTACTTATGAATCTGAACGCCCTATTTTTTAATTTTTTTTTAGATTTATATTTTTTTAATAGTATCTCACAGATTATAAAAATTACTTAAGTTTTATCCAAGCAACTTTTTTAAATTATTCGTTATGAGGTGGGGGGAGTAAAAATTCTATCAGAAAATGTTGAATCTTTTTTAAAAATTAATAAACTTGTTAACTTTCATTTGCGCCCATGTTCCACGCTTATGTTGATACTCAGTGCTCCCAAGTAATAGTTTGACTAGAACCACTAGCCAATGAATGAAATACAGAGATTTAATGCATCATGTGATTCGGTTAGCAAATTAAGTTTTTTTTTTTTTTTTTTTTTGTGAAATTTATTTAAAGGAAAAATTGCACTCACCTCTCCTAAGATTTCTTCAAATGATTTACTGGATCTCCTTATTCAAGCTTCGTGTGGTTTTATGCCCTGTTGATTTGGTCAGGCACCCTGTTGTTACTTATTCAAACCTCTATAGCATCTATTTTAGTTTATGTTTTCCAGCAAAATACAAACACACATTTTGTCAGCACTCAAAATTGGTCCTCTACGTGATAAAGAATTGAAGAATACTTACAAATTTAGAAAGCAAAATATCAATCACGAGCAGTCAAGAAAAGAGAAAATAGAAGAATATGGCAGCTTGAGGAAAGAAAAGAGCTTTTTTGAAAAGGGATAAAAATCAAACAGAAACGAAATAAAGAACAAGTAAAAACACTTTGCTCATTCATCCTGATTGTATGTGATGGTACTGTACATAATTTGTGAACTGACATAGATTATAATGGTATTACATTCAGCTCAGGTTAGGATAGAGGATACATTTGTGATGGGTTAGATCTCAGCACAACATGGTTGTGGTTGTTAATTATCTACTATTATAAGGGTGGGTATCCCTTGTATTCGTTATCCTCTATTTTAATTAATTTGACTTCTAATGATAAAAAACATAATTTGTTAACTTTTCTTTTCTAATTTTACAGCTATCCAGCATGGTTTGTAAACAAGAACACGTGAAAAATATTTACAAAAGTGATTTGCTTGTATTTGTAATTAGCTTCTCTTAACAGAGCACAAACGGTGTTATCCTGAAAGGGCTGTGTGTGCCACTTGGAGAAATAAATTATAAGGGAGGTCGGTGTTTACTTAAAAACTAGAGAGGGGTATATGTGTTATATATTTAAAGAGATCTTAGGGGAGGTGAGTGCAATTTTCCCTTATTTAAAACATCTTTTCTTAATGTTAAATCTTTTTAATTTTGGATTTATACTTTTGGAGTGTAATTTTATTTGAGTTTATACCTTAGAGAGTAATTTTTAGATAATTTTATTTGGAACTCACAAAATATTTTTTTTATTTTTTTTTTTATTTTTTAAGAAGTATCTATAGATACGCTTGGATATAAAAAAGGCTTAAATACCTTTTTGGTCCTTGCAATTTAGTATTTTTTTATTTTTCGTCCTTACAAAAATATTTTTTTGGTTTTAGTCCTTGCAAATTATGTTTGTTTTATTTTTCGTCCTTATAGTGGTTTAGATAGCGCTTTGAACAGTGAAAAAAGCGTTATCTAAATCACTATAAGGACAAAAAACAAAACAAACATAATTTGCAAGGACTGAAACAAAAAAAAAATTGCAAGAACGAAAAGCAAAAAACACTAAATTGCAAGGACCAAAAATGTATTTAAACCTATAAAAAAAATCTGCAGATAATTTCTAAATGGGTACTCACCGGGTAATGGGACTAATTTCCTCTAACGGGACGGATAGAGGGTAACTATTATTGTGTCCATCCCACCCCGTTGCCATCCTTACTCTCCCTTTTATGCATGGATGATCTAAAGAAAAGAATGAGATTGATACTATTTTTGTTTGAAGAAAATATGAGTGATTTATAATGAATATATAAGTATTTTACTTTTGGTACCTAAAAATTTGACTTATATTTTTGGTCCCTAAAATATAAGTAATTTACTTTTGGTACCTAAATTTTTTTATTTGACTCTAGGTCCCTATAAAATTCGTTTTTTTAGTTTTGGTCATTGTTATTTTGTTTTAGTCCTTTTAATATATCTAACTTTTATTTTAGTCCTTATAATATTTTGAATTAGTTCATTTGAAAAATATTTGATAGGCACTAAAAGTAAATAATCTACATAATATAGGGACTAAAACGAAAAATAAATATATTAAAAGGACTAAAAAAATAACAAGGACCAAATCCAAAAAAAAAAGGAAATTTACATAGACAAAAAATCAAGAAAAAAATTTTTAGGAATCAAAAGCAAAATACAACAATATTTCAGGGACCAAAACCATGTTTAAGCCTTTATATATTTTTATATTGTTTTTAGTAATGTCCAATAAACATGTTCTTAGTTTGAATTTGTAGAATTGCAATTATATATTTATTACTTTTACAAGTTTTTATATATATCTACATATGTGTCATGCACGTACTGTATCTTATATATTTTTAAAATAATCACATTGTCGTATCAGATACGTATCATATTTGGTTCATGTATAGTATATATTCGTCAAAGTTGGAAAATTGCAAACAAATGTAGTGATGTGATTGTAATTGCAATTGCATTACGGTCATAAAGATCTAAAAACCTTTATGTTGTGGTCGTAATTGTGATTGGAGAGAATGTTTTGAAAAATTATAAGCATACACTTACCTTTTTTTCCCATATCATTTTCTTTTTATCTCTTTCTTTCTTTCTTTTTTTCTTTTCTATCATGTCATAAAGACCTAATGGTACTGTATTCGATTCCTACGGATGAAAAAAATAGAGACCTAATGGTCAACATTTATTGCTCTCACTCTCACACAAAGACTATCTCACTAGATATATCAATAAGGCACGAGTTTCACAAAAAATTATAATTTTCAATAAATTTTAATCAAAATATAATAAATATTACCTCCAATCCTAAGAAACAAATTGTGTTTTTATTTGATTCTAATTATAAAAAACAATGACTAGTTTGCAAACTTACCTAGGGTTAAATTTCTTTTATACCTTTAATTTATTATTAACTCTATTTATTAGGCATATTATGAATACTGACATTAAATATGACCATCACTTACAACCATAGTTTTAAAACCCGGACCGACCCGGCCGGTCGGACCGGTCGGACCGGGAACCGGTGGTCAGACCGGGTCGAGTCGGTCATCGGACCGGTCATGCTATCGACCCGGTCAAACCCGGTCAAACCCGGTGTGACCCGGTCAAACCCGGGGTTGACCCGGTGACCCGACCCGGTCATCGACCCGGTCGCCCCCTTTTTTTTTTTTTTTTTTAAATTTTTTATTTTTTTAAAAAAAAAATTTAAAAAAAATTTTAATTTTTTTTTAAATTTTAATTTTAATTTTTTTTAAATTTCTTGAAACGACGTTATTTGGATAAAAAATCAAAAGAAAGAAAGGTTTTGTGACTGTGACCGTTTGTCAAAACATTGCTTGTTGTGTCGTGTTTGTGAGTCTGTGAATTTTCTTCTTCAAACTTCAAAGTGCACACACATAAACCCTAATGCCATCATTTCAACCACATCGATCCACACCACATGATTCTATTTAATCCAACTTGAATGTTATTTTTAGTTAATTCTGTTTTTATTATTTATGAGTAGTGATTCTTAGGTAATTGATACTGTGATTCTATCACTGTGATTTTGTTTGAAGAAGTGATGGTACAGTTGATAGTGTGATTCTATTATTTTAAATTCTGTTTAAACTTTAAAAAAGTTTAATAAGTAATTTATAATGTGATTTTATTACTATGAATATCAATAGATTTGAACTTGAAAAATGAGCTTGTGGAATTATATTAATTTGTTATGTGATTTTTTTTTTTACTTTTTTAAGACAGGTATAAAATTTTCAAATTTTTTAATACAGACCGGGTCATGCGGGTCAATTAGTGACCCACCGGTTCGATCACTGACCCAGTGACCCAGTGCCTTGACCGGGTCGGTCACCGGGTCGGTTTTTAAAACTATGCTTACAACATTTAAACTTAAGGACATTTTTGGAATGAAATTTAAATTTATGGTAGTATTAATTAAAAATAACTAATTTAATCACTTTCTTTGGTATTGATTATTTATCGTATGTTTCTTATATGGAAAATGCTTAATGGTACAAATGATATTTCGTATTAATGACACAAATGACGTGGATCTCATTTTACTCTAATTGTCTAGCGTGATTATCTCACTCCTTCAAAAAATTTTACGCAATTTTTAATTTCAATTCCCTTGAATGGCTTAGCTTGCTCTCACCCTCTTGCTGCCACTGATTTTTAATCTCAATTCCCTTGATTTTTAATCTCAATTGTCTCCCAAGTTTCGTTTCCAGTGTTATAGGATAAAAAATTTCCCCACTACAATTGGATTGGTTTATTACTGTATTTCCACAATTAACGGGCGGATACTACGATAACATTGTGATTGGTGGGATACTACAGTTTGATTTTAAAATCTCTCAACATTTCAATTTATTAATATTTAAAATTAATTACATGTCAGCTCTCTGTAAGTTTCGTACTTAAACCCTTCGTACCATATAGCACTACTCTTCTTATATACAGGGTAGTGTCTTATAAAGTGTGTTGTTAGCCTTGGTTTTGTTGATAGAAGTTAAACATTTATTGCTCTCACTCTTACACAAAAGAAAAGATCCTCTCACTAGATATACCAATAAGGAGTAAGATCCACAAAAATATATAATTTCCAGTAAATTTCAACAAAAATATAGTGTCTAGTTGTTAACATTTGTCTTGTTAACAGAAGTTAATTTCAAGAATCACGGTTACACACTAGAGTATGAGAAGATACGCAGAAGATTATCTTTTTCTCGTCCATTCAAACCAAAAGACGCTTCTTGTTGTTATCCGGGAAGAAAAAAAAAAAAGAAAGTTGACATTCACGTGCACCGAACTTAGCTCAAAATCTGTCGTTTCCACGTACAGCACATGTTTAAGTGTTTAACCGCACAGCTGAAGCAACTCAAACAAGGCAAAGGGTGAATATAGGGAATCACAAGTTAGTTATCCATCAAGTTATTATTCACCCTCCCCACTCACATATATAAGATAAAATCGAACAAACACACACACACACACACAAAATGAAGATGATTCTAACTCTCTTCTTCTTCATCATCTTATCCATCCTCACCCACTCCCAAGCCTCCGTGGTAGATTTCTGCGTGGCGGATTACACAGCCCCCAATGGCCCTGCAGGGTACTCATGCAAGAACCCTGCAAAGGTCACTGTGGACGACTTTGTCTACTCCGGCCTCGGCACTGCCGGCAACACCTCAAACATCATCAAAGCGGCAGTGACACCGGCATTCGACGCACAATTCCCCGGCGTCAACGGCCTCGGAATTTCAATCGCGCGTTTGGACTTAGCACCTGGTGGAGTTATACCTCTTCACACGCACCCCGGTGCCTCTGAGTTGCTCCTTGTCGTGCAGGGAAAAATCTGCACCGGCTTCATTGCCTCCGACAACACTGTGTACCTCAAAACGCTCGAGAAGGGCGATGTCATGGTGTACCCTCAAGGCTTGCTGCACTTCCAGATCAACGCTGGGGGCTCTCAGGCTTTAGCCTTTGTCAGCTTCAGCAGCGCCAACCCCGGCCTCCAGATTCTCGACTTTGCTTTGTTCAAGAGTGATTTCCCCACTGAACTCATAACAGAAACCACTTTCATTGATGCTGCTGTGGTCAAGAAGCTCAAGGCTGTTCTTGGAGGGTCAGGTTAATTAATTAATTAAATTAAAGGTCTTGCTAATCAGTGTTCTAGGATACTGGTTTACATTTGCCTTAAATTAACGTGTTGAATTGTTAAACGGAATTGGAAAAACAAGAGTAGTAGTAGTCAGGACTCAAGAGTGTGTGTTGTGTTCGTTTTTTGGATTTAGCATGCATGCATGTAAACGTGTATGACGGTATGAGTTACTTTATTCTTCTTCTTTAGGTGGCTTTGTCAACCGGATCCGTGATCTGGTTTGGTTATATTGTTTCTTGTTGTCAAGTTAATTAAGTTTCTTTTAGAGGCTGATAACTACTCACTTCAGAAATTGTGCTACAAAGATGAATAAATATGTGTGGTATTTTCCTGGCTCGTCTGATTTTTTTTAACTTTTTTGTGGCCGTGCGAGTACATCTCATAAAAATGTTGTATAAAAAAGGAAAAAAGAGCAAATGTTTAGTTTATATAAATTACTATAACATCGATCTGCTCGCGATTTTTCAACTCACAGATGTAGTAATTATATGTACAGGAATAAGTTTGACGATATATAGGCGTAATTCAAATTATCCAGATACATGTTATCTATGTACGAAAAAAATAAAAAAGGTACATGTTATCTAAAGGGTTAATATATAACTTGGTCTTTAAATTAAGGTTACGACTATATAAATTGGGACTCAAAAGTGATAATTGATTGCCTAACAACTTAGTTCTTCTGTTAGTTTTTTTTAATAGGTGGAGTTGGAGAATGATTTAAACATGTACTAGCTAGATGAGTGTTCACAAAATTGATTTAAAAAAAAATTAATTTTGTAAAATAGAATTTTGATTAAAATTAATTTTAAAGTAAAATAATGATGAATCAATAGTAATTAGAGAGGGTATTCAAACTTAATTGGGCTTATTGGACCATTGTATTAAGAGTTTATTACACGGACTCCCCCTGAATTTTACCTATATTACACCGATACCTCTGCCTTTTTAAATATTATTTTTGATCCACTAATCTAACACCGTTAACCTTCCGTTAGTTAATTGAATAAAAGAAAAAGAAAAATGAGATATAATAGAAATGTAAAGATGATTTAGTCCTTCTAAGTTAGAAAAGGTTTAAACTTAAATAAAATTCAAAACAGAGTAGAGTAATTAGCTGAAAACTTCAAAATTTGAAATCATGGTAATCCCTAATGTATTGTTGCCTTCGCTTGATGCAAGTCTACAAAACATATTCATTTAAAGAAAATTCAAGGTAGAACCTCGGGACAAATTATATCATCTATTTATATATTTCCAAACTTATTACATTAGTTGAAAACTGAACAAATAAAGGTCTTAAATTACTGTTCATGTACATACTAATTCTAAACCCAACATTTACAACTTCCAATGTTAATAAAGTAGGTTACAAAGCTTTATTTCTGCCACACACAATGTTCAAATCAAATTTGGGAAAATCACACCAAATGCAAAAGACAACCCCAATGACAGTAACATATTACATAAGCCCACACAAACACCAAACACATCCGTCAAACATTAAACATAACCACCACCACCACCTCTAACAAAAAACAAAAACACAAAAAAAAAAGGAGAATGGGGAGAACCAAGAAAAATCAGAAGAAGAACCAACAAATTAAATGCGCACACTCAACCAAGAAAAAGGAGAATGGGGAGAACCGAGAAAAATCCAAAAATGAACATGAAAAATCAACATGATTTTTTTCTCCAGTGCGCGTCATTGACTCAGAGCAAAGGGATGAGGAGGAGGAGTTTTTTGAACGTGCAGTATAAACGTAACTTAAAAAGGAAACGCATAAGGGCATTTAAGGCAACGAAAAATCATTAAAAAAGCAAAGACTCTCCTTCAGTAGGGTCTGAATTCATGAGATGATACCCCTAAGGACTAAGTCGCAACATCATCTTCGTCAGTGACTAACAGCATGAAGGGAGTATTTTATGTTGCAACTAATACAAAACATTTTTTTCTCATCGTTGTGCTTATAAATATAAACCCGTCCCCGACTTGCCACCACGTATGCCATACATATAAATCCATTCCCGACCTGTCATGTTGCCATCCCTATGCACGACATACGTGGGTGGCAAGAGTATTTTATGTCACAACTAAAACAAAACATTTTTTCTCATCGATCTACCATTTTAGCCTTTGTTAATTGCTTGCAACAAGGCTTCAATCGTGGGGTCGCGAGTAGGGAAAGAAGGGTTTTGGGTGAGGGGGACTTAGAAGTTACTCGTAGAAGGGCAGTTAATTTGGGATCCTATAATTTTTCTTCATGCAATTGAGCTAACCTTGCAGCCTAGGACAAGAAGGGGTTGTTAAGTAAGCACCTCTCATTTGATTTCCGACTTAAGACCCTAAATGAATCAATTCAGCAGAAATAAAGGTGATAAACCAATTATTCAATTAGCAAGGGACTCAAACTCAGCGAGGTAATTAGTATGTTGTTGAATCAGGGTACGTTGAGCTTTAAAAAATGCTTCAGTGTAGGTGTTGTTGTAGAGGTGTTTAAGAAAAGAGTAAGTATGTGATATTTAGAGAAGAACAACTTCCCAATGAGGCAACACGAAAGGACAACTTGTCCATCTTGGTAGAGAAGGTGGCATGGAGTTGTGTTAACTACTTCACAAACTCCTAAAGCTTGTTTGGTTGAGAACTCGCATTTTTGGAAGGGGTGCTATTAACTATTGGGAGGAAGGTAAGCTTAATGAAAGCACCAATGTTATTGTAATGGGTTATGTTATGTATTCGAGGAGGATAGAGGGTCTCCTAAGAAGGAAGACAAATTAAGGAATTAGAAACTAAATTCTCCTTTCATTGCATCAACAATTACAAGGCTTTATAACAATAAACAGTAATAAAATGTGATACAAAATCACACCAAAATACTAACAATGCCAACATTTTTTTTCTACAACCTTTTGAGTTACTGCATCAATTTATTTCTTGGGCCTAATATCTAAATGGGAATTTTGGGTTGGTTTGGGCATAACAGTTTCCCTCACCACGATGTAAATGGTGTGTTAGCTTATTAGCACAACAATGAAATTTTAGAGCTGAAAAAAAAGAATAAATACCCAAATTGGTCCCTGAATTTGTCAAACACTCTCAATTTAGTCCCTGGATTTAATGAAATTCAAAATACATCCTTGAAACTGGCCTTCGTCTCTCAATTTGGTCCTCCCGTTATCTCCATCTTTTAACTTTAACCAAATCGGATTGTGACAATGAAGATATATAGTTTCCACAAACCCACTCAGAATCAGGAAAATATATTTCAATATCCCTCCAGCTGTTTGTTTTCTTTCCATTCACTGGAAGTGTAGCAGCAACAAAAACACATTATTTTTCCTCACTCTCCTCCAGTCTCTTTGTTTAACAGATTCAACTTCATTATTAATGTCAACAAATATCCTTTTTATATCATTGTCATCCTCTTTTAAGATGGCTTCAGTTTGAAGTTCCTCTTCACTTTCAAAAACATCATCTAATGACAAGGAAGATTCTTGTTTCGTCGGAAACTCTACTACTGATTTTTATTTTTTTTATCGAGACCAGTTTTTCATCAAAGAGGAGCAAGTTTATCAGGCAGGTTACTTTATTCTGGAAGCTCCCACAGAGAAGCATATTAGCTTCATTGAACACCTGACAGTAAGAAATATAAACACACAAGTAATAAGCATTAAAGTTTTGGTCACCCCTATATGTGCCACATGTGTATATTTGTTAAAGTTAACGGATGGAAATAACGGGAGGACCAAATTGAGTGATGGAGATCAGTTTCAGGAACGTTTTTTGAATTTCATTCAAATTCAAGAATTAAATTGAGAGTACTTGATAAATTCAGAGACAAATTTGATCATTTACTCAAAAAAAAAAAAAAAAAAAAAAACCTCAAAACATTTTATCACAACCTCCCCTCCCCAAATCCTCTTCCACCACTTTTTCCATCATATCTATGATTATTGTTGGGCTTTGAAATTTCTATGAAGTTTGTTAATTTAATCTATCTATTACTCTCAATAAAAGAATGTTTTATTTGAATACATGTCAAATTTTGGACAACTTGTTTTCCTCTCAAATTTCTCTCTCTTACTTTTTACTTTTTTCTTCTTTTTTTTTATATCTTTTTTCCTCTTTCATATAAATACTTATAGAAAATATTTATCATTCTATTAGCCAAAACTCTTTATTATTATTATTATTATTATTATTATTAAAATGATTTTTATATTGGAAATAATATAAATTAATGATTTATTAAATGTATTTTTATTTATTCAACAACATCTTTGCAAATAGTGTATATTTATAAATATTCATATATAACAATATTCATAATTTATTATATTATTATAATATTAAATATTATTTATGTTTTATATTAAATATTTCTTTTTATGTGTTTTATTTATTAAAAAATATATTCTATAATTTATCTATGTATCTATTATATTCTATTCTTCTATTCTATTCTATTCTATCTTCTATTCTATTTTATTTACTCTTAATTAAAGAAGGTTTTGGTTGGACACGTGTCAACATTAGGTGAAAATTTTTTCCTTCAAAACTTCTCTTTCTTTCTAACTTTTCTCTCTCTTACTTTTATTTTTTTATTTTTATCTTTTTCCCTCTTTCATATTTATATTTATCATAAAGTTTATAATATTATATATTATTTATGTACTATATTAAATATTTCTTTTTTGTGTAATATTATATTATTATTTTTTATTTTTAAATAATATGAATCAATGATTTATTAATATATATTTTTATTGATTCAACAATATCTTTGATTATTTTACTCTTTTACTGTTAAATGTCATTGTTTTAAATGATAAAATCATGTTATCATTTTTGTTTATAATTCATCTTCATATTTAAGTTAAAAAATATAAGTTTAAACTATTTGAATTAACTAAATCATTTTATTGTTTATCATTGATAAGAATCATGTTCATATTTAGAAGATAGTTTATATTACATTTTAAAATACTATGAAGTTAACAAAATACTATAAAGTTATTTATATCTATTATACATTATTAAATTATACAAACAGGAAAACTTAATCTTTTATATAACACGTCACAATTTAGGAAAAAATTTGCTACTAAATTTTCACTTATTTCCTCTCTATTTTTTTCATTTACTTTTCTTTTATTTTTTAGATTTTTCTCTTCTATTTTCTAAAAAAAACACAACTCCTATTCAACTCCTTTTCACTCTTTCCATCTCTCTCATTTTCTTTTTTTCATTTCTTTTCCTTTTATTATTTTATACTTACACGATTTTTTTATAATAACTACCCATTTTTTTATATTATATTACTGTTTTATGTCCTTTATTTATAAAAAATTATATTCAATAATTTATAATCATGTATAATTATAAAAAATAAAGTATTATGATTTTGTTGAAATTATGTTTAATTTATTTTAAAATATTTAATATAATAATATGCTCGATGTTATATAAAAATATGTTATCATTATATTAACTGAATGATAAATTTATATAATTACTTATTACATATTAAGATTAATTATAATTTAATTAATTAAATTTATTTTTACTTTAAATCTCTATAAGATTATTTTTACTTAAAAATCGTATAAAATAAGTTTAAATAATTTCATAAATAAAAAATTTGTTGATTAATATTTATATTATAAGGTTGAGATTTTTATACTAAAAATTAATTTAAATCTAATTAATGTTTTATATAAATTCTATGTTTAGAATTAATTTATTAAATATATTTTTATTATAAAATAATTTTAAATTACTTTATCAATAATATCATAATTTAAATTAGTTTTAATTTTATGGTAGAAATCACAAATATCATTCAAGGGAGACAATTTTGCTCAAGATTATTATGGACAACAAAACTCTCTCTTTGAGTATTTCACACAAGTACATGCCAAAGACTCAATAGTATTATAAATTAAAATAGTTTTTTTTGTAGAGACCACAAATATCATTTACGAGAGGTAATCCTACTAAGATCATTGTTATATTATATATTTTTCTTATACAATAATTTTAAATTACTTTATCAATAATATCATAATTTAAATTAGTTTTAATTTTATGATAGAATTCACAAATATCATTCACAGGAGACAATTCTGCTCAAGGTTATTATGGACGACAAAACCCTCTCTTCGAGTATTTCACACAAGTACATGTCAAAGACTCAATAATATTATAAATTAAAATAATTTTTTTTTTTGTAGAGATCACGAATATCATTTACAGGAGATAATCCTACTCAAGATCATTGTGGACGACAATTTTTTTTTCTTTGAGTATTTAATACAATTGCATATCAAAGACTCAACAATACTTTTATGTGCTTCGAAATCCTATAAAATCATTTTTACTTATAAATTGTATAAAATAATTTCATAAATAAATATTTTTCTTGAATAATATTCATATTATGAGGTTCAAATTTTTATACTAAAAAATAATTTAAATTTAATTAGTTAATATAATTATTACAAAATAATATTTTGACTCTATGTTTAATAATTTTATATACAAAAATTGTATCGATTAATATTTATATAATAATGTTAAATTGTTTTCATAAATATATATAAAAATATATTATAATTAATTTATTAAATATATCTTTGATAAAAAAATAGTTTTAAATAATTACTTACTGAATAATATAGCAATTAAATTAATTTTAATTTTAATTATAGTTTACAAACTATAAATATTATAAAATTAATATCTTTATTTTATAGTATAATTGTAAAACAATTGCATGGTTTTATTATTTCACATTTGAAAATTACAAAAAAAATTAAATTTAACATAAGTTAAATCCTTTTAAAAATTTTAAACATCAATTTTTCATAACATTTTATAAATATTTTAAATAAAATATGAAATAATTGTGCAACTATAATCAAATATATTTTCCCTGTTTGAATACTCCCACTCTTTCTGCATTTTCGAAAAGTTTAAACAGTTAATTATGTTTTCTCAAAATATATTTAATCTTTTTATGAGGCTTGACATTTTTCTATTGTAATGGGTTGAGTTTATGTTATTAATCATTGTGATTTTATGGCTTATTCAATTTAATGACATCTAAAATTAGTTTTAAATTTAAAATTAGACAAAAAATATCTACAAACCTATTGTTTTAAAGTAGTAGTCATTTTTAGGGGACAAGGATGGGGATGGGGCAAATATACCCAACTCTAAACGGGGACAAGAGTGGGTACAAAATTTTATCCCTGGCAAAGTTCAGGGACAGTGACGAGTGTGGGGATGGGGACGGGGAACGACATACCCATCTTCGCCTTATCCCGTTGCCATGCCTATTCACAATCATCACTTATACATTTGTTGGTTTTGATTAATTACAAATTTGGATAACATTAAAATACTTTTTAGCCTTTTAATAATTTTATTTTTTGGTTTTAATTTTGTTTTCTAAATTAAATATATATATATTTTTTATCCATTCACATGTCTTTGTTAGATCAATTTATCATATAACATTATATTATTATATACAAACATTTATCCTGCCTGTCATTTTATTGTTGCTTATAATATACTAAATTTGAACTTCATCTATAGCTACTCTTATTTTGCATGATATCATGTTTTTTAATACACAAATTTGCATTGTATTTGCTCCTACCCAAAGGTTTTCATCTTATTGTTATGTTCTTATTGACCACAAAAAATATAGTTTAGATTTTTGTAAACAATATACTCACCACATAAACATTGATTCCTTTTAACAACAATGACCTTAATAAATTAAATATATATTACATTATTTACTTGTCTATAAACATGCGAAAGTAGCCAAGTCACTCATGCAGAGGCATGGGTATCATGCTAGTTATATGTAAAAATGTTGTCGATCCCAATTTAAGTTTTAAGAGTAAGAAAAGTTTCTTGCATAATTAAAATTAAATAGGACGCAGGATAAAATTAATATATATATATATATATATATATATAGAGAGAGAGAGAGAGAGAGAGAGTACTACTAGTAGTATTAAATTAGATCATATAATGAAAATCAAAAGGTGCAGGATTTTTCATAAAGAAATTACAACAGTTTTTTTACTCGTAAACATATATTATTATGAATGTTCTCATTCCAATTAATACTTAAATTAAATATATAGTACTATATATAAAGTTGGCATCAAGCTATAAATGATTGGATGACAGAGAACCTTCAACATGTTTTTGACAATTATATTTTGCCAAAAAATTTGAAAACAACGCAATGCATTTTCTAATTTGAGTACCTTTTTTTATGATTAAAAAAAGTACTCTAATTTGAGTACTTATGAATTAAGAAAGTTGTCAATACCACTTAAAAATTAGTCAATTTCTTTTTCCTACTGATACGTGAATCGTGATGTAGAACTTATCTTATTTGAGTATACGACTGTAATCTAAATTGTACGTATAAAATTTTGTCCAAAAACCACGATAAAAAAAATTGTCCAAAAGAAGTTAAGATAAAAAAAATAGAATTATTGTTATTATTTATTAACTTTCTTTTTTTTATCTCACTTCTACTCCATTTTTTTTATCATATTATTTATCACACCTGTTATTATTTTTTTCCTTTTGTTCTTTTCTATCTTTTTCTTCCTTCCATCTGTGTACTGTGTATTATAAAAATAAAGTGTACATTGAACATTTTACAAAAAAAAAAATGACAAGTTGAACAATTCTAAGTTAAACATAGAATCTTTTTATATTTATTAATGTATTTCTGGCAGAACATTTCAAATTTAAGTCCATCACTCAACCAAAAAAAAAAGGACCAAAATTAAAAAAAAAAAAAAAAAGGCCACCACCACCATAGAATTTTCTTAAAGAATAAAAAAGGATATCTCATTTTAATGCCTCCATTCACCATTAATTTGATGCCTAAATTCATAATACAACAGTTATAATATCCTTTCAAGACTACCATCCATCCATTCATTCATTAAACTCTTAAAATTACAAAAAGAGAAGAGAGAAAAAAAAGGATAAACAATAAAAAGAGGATAAGAATATATGCCAAAAATAAAAAATAAAAAAGGGATAAGAATAAGGTAGAAAATTAAGAGAATGGAAGGGAAAAAAAAAGAGCATCATGCAGAGCCAGCCAGGTAAGCATATGCAGGTTGGCAAATGGAGTTTTTGCCTTTCTCTCTCCATTGGGAGGAGAGAGAGAGACGGAGGAAATGACAGACTGGCAATAAGGAGGTTAAGCATTCTCTGTCTCTGTGTCTATATATATAAATAAACTCGTTTTGGTCATTCTTCAATTTTTGGTTTTTTGTGATTTTGATAGGACGACCCTTTGGTATTTGGATCTTCAAGAAAGAGAGACCCTTGGGATTTCGTCACCATGAGTCTCTTCGGTCTTGGAAACAGGTTCTTCTTCATTCAAATTTCTCTCCTTTTCTTCTGCTTCATCTTTTCATTTTAGATTCTGGGTTGTTATCTATTTTTTTTAAATAAAAAAAAATTGTCTTTTTATGTGTTTTTGTTTTACCCTTTTGAGGATGAGCTGGGATTTTGATTTTGAGGCTGCCCTTGATTTGTTTTTAGATGTTTTTTTTATCCCCTTTGTTTGATCTTAGTGTTTTCTTAATATGTTTGTACATAATTGTCTTTTATGTTCAGTTAATTGGGATGGTTGATCATATGGAAGAACTATAACAGACATAATGATTACCTTACCTGTGTTGGTAATATGGCTGTGAAATTTGTATGCTTTAATTTGATTATTACTTTGTGTTATAGCAATGGGAATTTGTCTCATTCTGAAGCTGCTAATAGGAACTGATCAAGTGATTCAGGACAGAGAATTCAAATAGAAATCTAAATAATGTAAGCCTGTAAGGTTTGTTTGGATCAAAGGAGGGGGAGGAGGAAAAATATATTCTCCCAATATTGGGGGAGAGGCAAAAGTTGGAAGGAAGGAATTTTGGCCCTTTTCATCTTTTGAACCTAACAAGGGGCGAAATTCCTGTCGTCCTTTCCATTCTCTTCCAACCAAACAGCATGTTAAATATTTTTAATCTGGGTGTGATATTACTAATGGGTTTGGTCATGCCAAGAATGGAATTTTGGGGATTTGAAGGATACTCTGTTGGGTGGGTAGTACTATGATCTCATGTATGCATGTCTGATTCTCAGCTGGTCATACTTGACTTGATGTCACAAGGATGCTTTTGATGAGTTTTAGCTGCTTCTGCACGGTATAGGTGGCTTAAAATGAATCATGAATATTATGCCATCAAAAATTTAATTGTGCTATTGAATTTTTCAAAACTTAAATTTTGGTTATGTGAAATGGGACATAAATACCACGTTTCGTAACGTTCATGAGCATGTAATGCAGCCTTTAACAATAATTGTTTCAAACTAGTTGACAATTTGAATCCGTACGCATTTATTGGGCATAGATCATTAGTAGAAACAATCATATGAGCCAAATTACTCCAATCTGCAATTTTTTCCCTGCAACTTTTTCCTTAAGTAAAATGAATTGTCTGATTCGATTAATCCCTCTTCTTTTGTTATTTTGTTTTTATTTTTTGGCTCATAGTGTGGTATACTTTTGTTTTGTTTCTGTCAATGACTACTCATATGTAATCAAACTTTGATCCATGCAGAAACCAAAAAACATTTCGTCCAAAAAAGAGCGCTCCATCTGGAAGTAAGGTTGGTGGTCTTTTTACTTGTGGAGTGGTTCTGGATTCTTTTCTATTTTTTCTTTATGGTTTATATTCAACCAATTGAGCCTTCTATGCATTTTGATTATGAAATGCAGGGCGCTCAACTTCAAAAACACATCGATGCCACATTGGGTAGTGGGAACTTGAGGGAAGCTGTTAAACTGCCTCCTGGTGAAGATATTAATGAGTGGCTAGCTGTAAACAGTAAGAATCTTTAATATTTAGCTTTTGGTCAAGTTTCCAACTATAAATTGTGTTCTGCCCTGTCTCTCTTCCATATTGTTGAGACTTATTTTCTTAACCTCTTCTACATAGTTGACATTGTTTGGTGTTTTATTTACACAGCCTAGTAACTTTTAGTCGTTGTTAAATGATATTTCACTGCAAAATTGCTTATAAAAAATTTTGAATATTGGCATTTATAATTTGTTTTTATGTGCAGCCGTGGACTTCTTTAATCAAGTGAATATCCTGTTTGGTACCCTTACAGAATTCTGCACGCCAACTAACTGCCCTTCAATGACTGCAGGACCAAAGTATTGTTTGATCCTTCAACCAACTCTTCTTATTTTACTTGCATAGTATTGTTGCAGCTAGATTAGATTGGCTAATATGTATCTTTTCTCTTTTTGGCTTGTCTGCAATGTATTTACAGCAATTGACTTTGTGTAGCTAAATACATTTTCTAAAATGATTAATAGAGCTAAATGCATAGGGAGTGGCAAAAGGAAACAGATTTCAACTATAAAACTGGGAAAATTTATTTTACACAAAACATTGTGAATAAGAGGGCATACCAAGTCCCTTTAGGTTGTACCACCCTTTTTCACATTTTCTGTGCCAATTTTCCTTTTCTTTTTCATTTTCTAGCAAGTCAATTATCCGGAGCTTCATATTCTTAAATGGACAAACTAAATCATTGTAAACAACATTGTACATATATATCAAGTATTTAATATATTAAACTCTACAGGTATGAGTATCGATGGGCTGATGGTGTTACTATAAAGAAACCAATAGAGGTGTCTGCTCCAAAATATGTTGAGTATTTGATGGACTGGATTGAATCTCAGCTAGATGATGAAACAATTTTCCCTCAAAGATTGGGTATGCTTGATGTATTGATAAAGCTAGTGGTCCAGTTAGCTGAATTTTCTGGACTGTTATTTGCTAATTATATGCATCATAGTACTATTTTTATTAATTGCTGCATTTCTGTAGGGGCTCCCTTTCCACCCAATTTCCGAGATGTTGTCAAGACAATTTTCAAGCGATTATTCCGTGTATATGCTCACATTTACCACTCACATTTTCAGAAGATAGTGAGTTTGAAGGAAGAAGCTCACCTTAATACTTGCTTCAAGCATTTTGTTTTGTTTACTTGGGTAAGTGGGTTATAAAGATTAGAAAAGAAAGTTCATTGATGCATTTGATTCTTCCTCTTTTGGTTTTGTATTGGGTTGGTTGTGCGAGGGTGGAGAAATTATTGCATGATCTGGACCTCCACGTGTTTATGATCTCGTCAATCTCCACATAACACGTAGTCCAGTTTTTCAATTTACAAAAGAGTTAATAAAACTAAGCTACGCGTCATTGGTCAGGACTATGAACATGTGGTGATTTCGAACTATACAATAATTTCCCGTGAGGGTGAACCTTGGTGCAACGGTAAGGTCATTGCCTTGTGACCTAGATGTTGCGAGTTCAAATCTCATATTCAAAATGCAAATATGGGAAGTGTGCTTTTGGATTCAACTTGACTGCTCTCACCTTTATATTTTCCTGTTGAATTTTCTGGCTGATATGCTATCTTGTGTTGCAGGAATTCCGTTTGATCGACAAAGCAGAGTTGGCACCACTTGAGGACCTTGTTGAATCTATTATTCAGTTATAGTGCTGTTGATGTTTTCTTTCCCTTAATTTTTGGGGAGATTAAACATTGGAATGTTGGCTACACATTTTTGTGCCCTTGTAAAATACTTGCTAAATGAAAAATCTTTATCAACCCCTATGTATTTGTCTCTTAATTGTTGTGATGGTTGCTCAATAACAATAATCGTGTGAATCAAGCGAAACCTCCTTGTGCGGCAAGGAAAATAATAGATGAATTGACGCTTTGTATATTCTGGCAGATGTTTTAAAGTCCTTTTTTCTCCCCTCCCCCTAAATTAATAAGGCTAGGGAAACATTAGAACTATTGGCTTTCTGAAAAGAACTAGCTTTTGGAGCTTTTATCCAATTTCTTCACCAAGATATATCGCATTTACTATTCAATTTTTTTGCGTTGTTTGTATTGATCCTTGTGAGCTGCTCTCATATCATCAATAAAACCATGAAAGCTAAACCAGTATATGTAAAATACTAAGGTAATAATATAGGGGTGTAAGTGGTCAGGGTTGGGTTGAATTTAGCCAATTTTTCAACCCAATCCAATTAAAATTATTTGGGTTGGGTTAATCTTATTTTTTTTTGCAACCCAAAAAAAAAAAATCCAACTCAACCCAACTTTAATTGGATAGGGTTCGGGTTGAGTCATTGGATTGAGTTATTAAAGAAATGTCATTTCTTTTAACTCTTGAAAAAAAATTAAAAAATACATCAAACTAAAAATTAAAAAACAGTAAGATATATTTTCAAAATTAGCATTGATTAAGTAAATCATACACTTGTAACTCGTTTAGGTAACTCATTCATAATAATAAAACATACACATGTAATCTGTTTAACAACTCACAATATTTATAAATCGTAATATTGTTTTACAACTCATAATACTTAAGTCAACAGTAAGCACAAAAACATAAATCATTAAAATAGTAATCATAAAAACATGGTCTCAAATAGCATAATACTTAATACATGTTCAATTTGTGTGAGTGTGAGACTTACTGAGATATGAGAGTTTACTTTAGGCCTTTAGATTTTTCCATATTAGTAGACACTAGACAAATAATTAGTATTTTTGTTATATGTTACTGTATATTCGAGTTGGGTTGGATTTGGTCAGGTCCAAAACTCCAAACTCATTACCCAACCCAATTTTAATTGGGTTCACTAAAATAAACCCAACCCAACCCACAAAAATCTAATTGGGTTGGATTGGATTGGGCGGATTCGCGGGTTGAGTACAACCCGCTTACACCCCTAGTTTAATATCAAGATGACTAGCTTAATATTAAAATATAATTTATATATTTAAAAATATTAATTTATTGTAAGTTTTACTTATAATAAAAAGTATTTATATAAATTTTATTTATGTAAAATAAATATTTATCCTATGCATTGCATAGGATAAAATACTATTTTTTTTATCAAATATCAAAATACAAATGCATTTCAAACTTTAAAATCATCTGGCTTCTAAAGGCGATACATATATATATATATATATATATATATATATATATATATATATATATATATATATATATATATATATCTTGAGAAAATTATTAATCGCACTAGTTATTATAATAAAATTATCTTCTTTGACTTCTTTTATTAAAAGAGTTAAAGTGTAACTGTGAATTAAATTAGTATTTAGGTGAGATAGTAATAAATAAGGATATTATTGAAAAAAAATAATACTCTCTTAATATTCTAAAATAACAAATATTTTGAAACAAATAATTTTTTTTAAAATGATAGAATATTTAAAATGGAAGGAATAGTTAACAAGAAGGATAAACCTTGACTTCAATTGCGATTGGATAACTAAAAAACTACACCTAACTTTTTTCCTGACAATTAGAATTGTGAAAATATTTTGACCTCTAACTGCACTTTAATCACGATTATATTAACTAATTTTCTATTTGACCTAACTCTTAATTTTTCATCAAACAAATTGTGAAAATCCGACTTTTAGAGCAGCCAAATTGTATGAAGGCTCTCATCGTTAGCGGACAATATCTGAAGATTAATTAAAATGAGCAAAATGAATGTTTTATCTATAAGGACACCTGCTTAAAAAAATTGCTAATGCAACAAAAGCCAGAATATTTTGTATTATTGAACAATGAAATATAACAATACAGCTTATTCAGTCTCACCATCTTTTCTAGGCATGAAAAGATATTGATTAATTTAAAATGTGTAAATAAAAAAACTAAAAAAACTCTTCATTAGAATTGTAGTTAAGGATGAGGTTTGCCCCTCAAGGTATGGTGTTTAATATATATTGTGTGTTGTGAATCGTATACAGTATACTTGACCTGCCCATGCTTGTGATCCTTTAATCTGAAATGCAGCTGAGTAGCTCAGTTCTTACCCCTTTTCTCCATGTAAACATGTCCATCATCTAGGCCAATATTATAGCACTTCTCAGATAACCAAGCTTTTGAACAATCACATTCCCACCTTCTCAAGACAGAAGTATTGAAAATAACATAGCACAGCCACAATGCCCTGTACATGCAACCCTCTTCATCCATGGCATCATATGAAAGACAACCTACTGTGAAGTCTCTAATCTTGTTTCACATATACATCCTGGCAGAGGATTTGCATAAAAACTTTCCTCTAGCTTAGGAAATTCTCCGTGCTCCCTTGGATACGGAGCACCGATTCGGTCTTCATGAAGCCTTTTTACCTTGGAGCTGAACTTCTTCCAAGAAATTTTTCCTTCATCCAACTTATCGACAAGTTTAACAAAATTTACCCTGCACCAACCCTTGAAATCAGCAACAGTCTCACATAGTAGTAGAGTGAATGTGATCAAACAATCAAGCTAGAACTAATGCAGAAGAATGGGTTAAGAATATGTTACTTGTCTGGATTGATGTTCTTCTTGAAGTTTTCAAAGCGCCTATGGCCTTGTACTGCCTTTGCCATATTTCCATCATAAGTATAGAGAAATACATTACTCTGAAGTGCAACAATATAGTCTATACCAGCTAACATGTTCTGGTGATTCTTAAAAGGATTCAACTCCTCTTCGGAAGACAGAGACGAATGAGAGAAAATGTTGGGGAAATCATCCTCAAGATATTTCATACTTCCTCTACCATATGCTTCTCCAGCTACCAGATAAATCCTGGTTTGTGATGGAAAACCCAGTGCTCTAAGCAATAGGGAAGTTTCCCTAGGAGTTAATGGACAACCTCCATCCAATCTCCTCTCAGTCCCATTAATCTCCTTCTCCTTCCAGTGACCAACTTCATACCGCATCTGTCGTAGTTCTTCATCTTCTTCTGCAGTCAAATTGTGACTGCAGCCAGTAAATGCAAGCATATCCTTCTCATACCTGTTAAAAAAGAAGATAGAGCAAGGTGATTTAAAGCAAAATGTTTAATTTATAATTTCTTGACAGAAAAAAAAAAATATTAGCCTACCATTTGGGAATAACTAACACTAGCCTAATAGTTGGGACTCTTAGAGTCTTACTCCACCTGACAACTACTCATAGAGTATGATTCAATCCGAGAGTTAAACTACAAATGAATATTTTATGATCAAGTAATCCCCAAATGAACTTGGTGGTAATTGAGCTATGTATTTATATGATCAGAGCAGAAGATCACCATAGTCATAATAAGTCCTTCATCATTAAGAATACAGATGTAGGTTGACACACAAATGAAATAGAGCGAAAATGGAAAAAGTAAAAAGTAAGGGGAGAAAAGGAAGAAGATGAGAAGAGAAGAAGATCCACTCTCCACATTGTACTATAATAGTAGAGTCGTAACTTGCCTCAAATGAAGTGCGAGATAAGGATTTGCATTCTGTCGCATTCTAGATATTAATTTGTTTCCAAATTCTTCAATTGGAGCTGAATATTTCAATGCTCTATAATTTACACGACATCTTAACTTTTGTATGGAACCTGGAATTCCATTATTAGCAAGTCTGGAATCGGTATGGGTGAAATAGATCACTTTGTGCTGCTTTAGGAGAGGAAGAACCTCAGTCTTGTAATAACTGGCCTGTGAACAAGCATGTAAATTTATTGACTGTCATTAAAACATTATGAAAAACGGACAAAAAAACACATTGCCATTACATGACACAAAGCAACTCAAAATGAATATGATAGCATAAATATGTCTATCATTTCACACACTCATTTTCTTATAAAAACTTCTACTGGCTACCTAAAGGATCATATGTGTTGCGCACCTTCAACAAGAATATGGTTAATTGATTAATCAAACATATCATTTTGGATTCAAAAAGAAGTAATTGGAGATAGACAATTTATGTTGACCTTAGACCAAGATATTGGAGTTTTTGAGAAAGGTTCAATTTCAGCATAGGCAGGAGGTAATGTCTCAACTACGTGGATATCATCCTTCAGTGTCTCAATAAAATGTTTCCAGTCAAACAAATCCTTGAAGCCACTGCAAACATATCAAAACAAATTAACTAGAGTAAAGTATTGAATATTGGAGACTATTTGCAACTTAAAACGTCATCTGAGAGACAATTATCATACTGGAAATCCATCAATCAATATTACTGTTAACTTGAAAAAATGATAGCTGAAGGGAAAATATATATTGGAGAGAGGGAGAGATTCAAAGGACCAACTAGATCTCTCTCGCATCTGCACTTTTGCCATTTAAGGTAAAAGTTATGAAAATTGTCTATAAAAAGATGTTGGTTGGAAGATTGCAATTGATGGCCATTTCTCAAAAGTTTAGCGCAAGTTCCAATCCAATAGGCTAAATTTACCCCTACTTCATTTCTTACATCAATTTGATCATCTCTAGTTCTTTTCTGTGCATTGCCTTGAGTTAAACTAGTCTAACACTACACAAATCTTATATCAATAATCAGCATTGATTGAAAACTTAATGAAGTTTTAGGCTTGCAAGAAACAGGGGCATTATGCATACACCAATCAATCCAATTTTCCAATACTACAGTACGAGAGGAGGTAAAAATAAACCAACCTTGCATCACCCCAGTAAGAGGTGTGATCGAGAGAAGGAAGAACAAGTGTTGCCTTCATAATCTTAGCAACAGCAACCATATCACATATCTGCATTCAAAATATATTGACACATTAGATTATGCTTGCTGCCTAACTTTCTCAATTATTTCATTAGAAACCAACAAAGCCAGACCCCAAATCTCATTTGATTCAGGCCACCATTAGCATTTACAAGAATGTAGCCATTGGTCTTTGCATCTAGCTCTGCAAAAAGAATTCAGGAGTTAGCAGAGACAAATTTTGGAACATGAATAGGAGAAAGGAGTATACTTGATAATAAAATTACATACTTTTATGATTTCTTGGCAGGTCTATACATTGGGTGAAATTCTCATAGTTGGGTCTAGACCAGATATCTGATTCCTGAATAAAAAGCAAATGTTGATAAATGAAAAGGTAAACACATCTGTGAATTTATACTCCAATAAATCACCATTTGCTGTTCATTCCATATACCTTGGCATTTTATATGACAATCAAACAAAAAGTAACTGAATAATACACCTGAACACATGAGACAAAGATTAGAAGCTTACTTCAGCCATTCCAGCCTGGCTATCAATCACTCCTGTAGTTACCATCTTTAGAGTTCGTTCAACCTCATTTGCTCCCTCCCTATATGCATAACCATGGGAGCTTTGATCCATTAGATTTCGACTAGTAATGGAGTCAGATAGTTCCTGATAAAAGGGTGAAATAATTTACTTAGTGTGACCTATCTCATTCTCAGTCCACCTAAATCCTTAAAAATTAAAAGAAAGCTTAGATATAGTTCCTTAGGTGCTTTTGATGTTTTTCAATCAAAATTGAAGTTTCATCTTGGTAATCTATGTAATAAAGGTTTATACTAAGAGAAATGCTAGCAATACACTTTCAAACACACTCTAAATATTGGTTGAAATTTGTTAGAAATTGCGAAATTATGTGGGTCCCACTCTTTATTTAATAAATCTCAATCATGATTTTCTTGTTTTTAATAAAATTTAACTAATAAGAGAGAGTGTATTAAAATGAATGTCTATTAGAAAATGTGTTGCTACACTCCTGTTAAATTAAACATTGGCATAGGTTATCATTGAAGTGAAATTCTAATTCTGATTGAAGAACAACACTATAAACACTTAAGAACGGCACCATTGAAGTTTCATCTCGGTAATTTATGCAAAAAAAGGTTTAAATAACATTGGCATAGGTTATCATCGAGATGAAATTCTAATTCTTTGAAAAACAACACTAGAAGCACTTAAGTTTTGTCCTGGGTTTTCATCAATAAATAGCATTACATGAAAAATGAAAACAAAAGGCTCCCGATTATGAGTTCTCCTTTCAACTAAGGTTTGGGTGGTAACATCATCATCATCATCATAATAATAATAATAATAAGGATAAACTATTCACTTGGTCCTATAGTTGTCCTAATTTTAAGTTTTAGTCCCTGTATAAGAAAACTTTTAAGTTTTAGTTATTGACTTATTGTACATACATAAAAGTTAAGTTTTGATCGTCGTGGCTAATACCAAAGAACAATTTCTAGAAGTATAAAACCGATAGGAAAACTTTGTGGCGGTGATAAATTGCTACAAAAAAATTGTATATGAACTAATAACTAACAGTTTTTTGGTATAGGAGCTAAAACTTAAAATGAATAGTTTAACCCAACAATAATAACGTGAGAGGTGTGGCATGATTGAAACCTGAATGGATTCATGTGTACTATGTCGTGCAGATCGGAACCACCAGGCAGTAGTACAAATCTTGAGAAGACCCAGAAACAAGCACACCCCACAAAAGAGCAAGAACACCCAGTGCCCAAACTTGTTCTTTTTCTCCTTGTGGCTCCCATGATGATGCTGAAGCTGATGATTCCTTTTCAAAATAGACCCTTCAGCAGGAACCAAGGGTGATCTGGGTGAGTTGATTTGGAGCTCAATTTCATTGTTGTTGTTGTTGCTGTTGCGTTTGAACGAGTGGGCTCGACGAGTCATCGAACCGGTGTAACGCGGGCTGTTGACTCGGAGAGGAACGCCATCCACGGAGGTCGTGGTGTTATTGTGCGCCATGTTAGTGTTATGTCATCACAGTTCACACATCATCACGTGTCTTTATGCTGCTGCAACTGATTATTGAGTTAAGGTAATATAGCAATTAAAGTTGTTGCAGTGATTGTTGGTGTGTTTTGGATTCCAACTTGTTCTCTTTTGCGTGTCCTAAGTCTGAATGTTATGCGGCGCTTAGTGAAGTCTTCTTGCTTTACAGTTACTTTCTATCTGTCTTGCTCCACTTTTTTTTAAAGACAAAATGACCATTCAGCATGCGTGCATCGGTATAGGATTATTTCAGCTGCTTTACTACTGTGATCTCGAATTTTAGATATATAATTATATTAAATATTTAAAAAAAAAATTGTCGTCAATAATAATTTTATTCGATTTGAATAAAATTGTCATCAATAAAAAATAAGGTCTAGAAAATAGAAAAAGGGAAAACGACGAAAAAGTAAAGAAATCTTCCGGTTTTGAGATGATAATAATAATAATCATGGTTTGTAATTATGTGGTTAGTGATGATTTCTCTTGAAATCGACAAATCACATACGGTTATCAACTACGCACATGGTGAGATGCTTCTAGCTGCGTGCTGCCTCATTATTTATAGGAAAATGATGTAGATATTAGTACTATGGTAGTTGACGTATGGTAGTTGATGTTTATAGAGAAAAAAGAAGAAGAAAAAAATTAAGTATAATAGGGGAAAAAAAGTACAATGTAATAAAAAAAAACTAAAGAAAAATAATAAACATTGATAAAGTGTTTGTGAAATTGAAGTAATATTGTATAATTATTCTTATTTATGCGTATTTTATAGGAATATGGTCCTAATTTATAAACCACTTTTATAATGATCAAGGATTTAATACATATAAAAGTAACATAATAAATTTTGAAATTGTGACCCATTGGTGCTTGTTGTGTTAGTGGCTCACGATTTTTCCTTTTTTTTAACTTAGTCACGAGTTTGCTACTACAAAGAAGTGTGTCTTCTGCAGATTGAGACTCTCGTCCTTTCATACTTGCAACTTTCTCTATAACACTTCTATTGTCTTCTGGTTGCCTTGATTTGATTAGGACTTGCATTTTTTTTTAAAGAGCAAAACATTTCATTAAATAAAAACTCAACAGTGTAGCCACAAGGTGTGACAACACCAAAGAAACATAAAATACAAAGTCCATACGTATATCACATAACCCCTACCCAAACACCATAGCAAAAAACCCGTGATCAATTGTAACCCCCCATGAATGTTGATGGACGACCACCTGGGCTGCTATTGATACTTAGCTCGCCTGTACCCGATGATGAAATTGAAGCAACCACCCTGATACTTGGCCCACCTAGGATGGAGAAGGAATCAATCAAGGCGGCGAAGCTGGACTTGAGTTTGAAGATCTAGGGTTTTCAATTGATTTGGCTTGAGACTAAATTGAGTTTTTATTTTGTGTTTAGGGATGTCAGTGTTCCGGTTATCTTATGTATGAGTCTGTGTCTTTAATTTATATTTCTAACTAGTGGTTCTTTACTTTCACAAGGGTATATGTGAATTTGGTCCAAGCCAATTCAAAGTGATGAAGGGTCATGGTTGGTCTGGTATGGTCTTTGTTTATTTCTTAATGAATTTTAATCAATTAATCTAGGCTTAAATATGTTTTAGGTATGATTAAATATGAATTTTAATCAAACATGTTTAAGCCTAGATTAATTGATTAAAATTCATTAAAAAAGACACGAAGACCAAACCAGACCAGCCACGACCCATCATCACCTTGAAGTTAGCTTGGACGAAATTCACATACACTCTTGAGAAAGTAAAGAACCACTAGCTATAAATATAAATTAAAGACACACACCCATACATAAGATAACCGGAACACCAACACCCCCCAAAACAAAAAACGAAAACAAAATTCAGTCTCAAGCCAAATCAATTGAAAACCCTAGATCTTCAAACTCAAGTTCAGCTTCGCCTTCTTGATTGATTCCTTCTCCGTCCCAAGTGGGCCAAGTATAAGGGTGGTGGCTTCAATTTCAACATCAGGTATAGGCGAGTTGAGTGCCAACAAAAGCCTAGGTGGTCATCCATCAACATCCATTAGGTTAGGTCGAGTGCGTATGGTGCCTTTCTGCTCTAAGAACCACTATCGTTAGCCGTTATACGTCTGACGAGGAAGCTACTAGTAATTCCTAGCTTAAGTTGGGAGTACATGATCTTCCACAGCTTCTTGACGGTTTGGTGGATGATGATATTGGAGTAATCGGTTGGTGTCTAACAATATCATTTGTAAATTTTCTTCCTGTTGGTTTAAAAGGGGGAAAAAGGTATCAATGCAAATTTAATGAGCAACATAAAATGTACACGAATCAGACACATTAATTAATTTATAATCCTATTTTTTTCATATTTCAACTTTTGTATTTATCTTATACCTTTTTTTTTCCTTTTTTGGTCACATATTCGTTACATTTATTACATTTTTTTAGTTTTATTTATCTTCTCTCTAAAGGAATATATTCCTTGAGGGGTGTAGGGAATTTTTTTTTTTTTTTATAAAAAAAAGCTAAACCAAAATAAACACATGGGGCCAAATATAAAATCCCAAATAAGATTCACATGATTGACTAATAAATATATAGATTTGGATTTCAGGTAAATGAAAATCAGAAAAACATATCCTACTTTTAATTAGACCAAAATCGACCTAGCATTGAATTTAACCTTGTCAGTTCACCTTTTCACTCGCCTTTCCTGCTCCCACTATATGTTCCTTTGATACTCCTCACCTTTTTGATTAATTATGCCTCCACTGTCACAATAGAGAAATTTAATAAGCACAAACTCAAACCAAAGAAGTTAGTACCTTAAGTGAAGAGAAATTTAATTAAAAGATGTTGAACAACAATTCATCCAAAAAAAATGACCAATGTTAACATCAGTGACAGATCCAGAAATTTTATGTTATAAGGATAGTACTCATTTACATAAATTAGTTGGGGGCAATACTCATAATTTTTATACTGCGTTTCAAATTGTGAGAGCAATTTATAATGACACATCTAAATTTCATTAAGAAAAGTTTTAAAGTTGGTGGAAGCAATTGCCCATAAAACTCACAAAGTAGATCCACCACTGATCATCATGCAAACAAAATGACCACAATAATATGCTACTTCTTAGTAAAACAACAATAGGGATTAAGTTTAAAATAAGCTACAATAAATTATTTACTATTAGTCCAGTGCAATATTTGCTTGAGGATGAGATACAATGTGGTCCACTATAAGTTTAATAGAGTTGATCTTGTCAGCTACATTATCAGGAATCCCAAACCTAAACTCTTCCTTAAAAGCCATCATGATCTCTTATGAATCTAAACTATCTAATTCGAAGTCTTTTTGGAGGTGAACATTAGGGGTAACCTAACAAATACAAATGCTTTGAATAACATCAGTAAACATTAGAAATATAACTTTTTTAAACCAATGAAACAAAATAAAAAAATTATGCGCAATAAAATAGTCAAAAGTTTCATGCATTGGATAACATATTGAAATGAAATGATTTCACGATGAAAACATAAACCTAACATCATTAATCAAGTCACATAGCATTATTGTAATCTATGAAATGAATGTGATAAAAAATAGATTATAGGGTTTGTACCAATTGAAAATATATTAGGATCGAGAAATTAGGCCTAAACACAAACATAACAGGCACACATATTCATTGAAAATCAAAACCATATTAGGAATTTTAAAAATAGAACCAGAAATTAGGGAGTGGAAGAACCTTGGAAGCGTCAACTTTCTGGAAATTTTTAACGCAAGAGATGATGCGATTTGTGACCCAAAATTTGTCGAGAAAACAACCCTAACCCTTTTGCAGAATCGGTGAATAAGAATGTTGGGAGCGAGTGAGGCTTAAGGGAAAGTTTAGGGATAGAGCATGGACGCAATTGTTAAAATTGCGATTCAACTCGTGAAATCGCATGTTTCTACACTTCAAGGAAGGGCTTCCGTGCCAGATCGAAGATAAGATTAGAGTAGAATCGTTATTTTTTTTCGTAAAAACGCTAGATCATCGATCCTTAACAATGTTGAAAACCCCAAATATTTTCTTCGCCGCGATTGCCATCGCGATCTGCATTTCTGACAGGGGTCTCCATAGTGGCATAGTTCTGTTGATTCATCTGTCATGCAAGGCTACTATGTCATGTCTGCTCTTTACATTTGCAGAAGAAACGTTTTAGATGGGAGGCAGTTGCGGCGCTGCGTTGTGGAGTCTGATGAAGGCAAGGTCTTAGTTAGGGTTTTCATAAAATAAGGGTTGAGAGAATTGGGCCAATGGCCCAATGTTTTTTTTAAGTGTTTTTGCCTTCTTTTTTTTTTAGCTTTTCATGCCTCTATTATGAGTTAAGTGTTTCTTTTTTTTTTTTTTTTTTTAAAATAAGTATAACATACTCCCTCTGTTCCAATTTATATGACGTTTAAGGTTTTGGCACAGATATTAAGAAATGCAATTAATTTGTTGAATTTTCTAGAAAACATTAGATAATTTCCTAATATACCTTTTACTACCTCTGTTCCAAATTATATGACGTTTTAGAGAAAAAAATTTGTTCCAAAATAGATGTCGTTTTACAAAACCAATGCTGCATTAAATGTCTTTTTCCAGGACTACCCTTAATTAATACTTAGTGGGAGTAGTGTACTATGAGTAATTAATTAGAGAGATAAAGGGTATATTAGGAAGTTACCTAATATTTTCTAAGAAATTCAACAAATTAATTGCATTCCTTAATACCTGTGCCAAAACCTTAAACGTCATATAATTTGGAACGGAGGTAGTATCTCTCTAATTAATTACTCATACTATACTATTCCCACTAAGTATTAATTAATGGTAGTTTTGGAAAAAGATATTTAATGTAGCATTGGTTTTGTAAAATGTCATCTATTTTGGAACAAATTTTTTTCTCTAAAACGTCATATAATCTGGAATGGAACGGAGGGAGTATAATACAATAGTTAAATCATAGTTATTAAAATCGGATCGGACCGACCGGTCCGACCGGTTCAACCAGAAACCGGACCTATAGCCGGTCCGATTAGCTTATCAGATTGGATCTGCAATTGAAGCGGTGCTGATATCATTAGCCCGGTGTAAAATCCGATTAAATCGGCCGAGTTTTTCGGTTTGTGAAATTTTTACTCACCGGTTCAGATATTGTATAATCTCACACACGTCACGCTTCCCAATTCCCATGATTCTGACGCGTTGCTGTCCCATTCTGATGATGCACCTAATGCACACTTTCTTGTGCTATCACACACTGTCCTGTGCTATCATGCTGCACAATGCATTGATTTCTACTATCATGAACCATTTAAATTCAAATAAATATTATTAAAATTAAAAACGAATCACTGGAGGTTGATGGCTAGGATCAAATCATGATCCTTGTGGTAAGGACTAGTAATTGCAAGTGTGCTACCACTGAACGAAGCTTCTCGTTTGACATATTGGTTACAAATAAATAAATAAATATATATATATATATATATATATATATATATATATATATATAGAGAGAGAGAGAGAGAGAGAATTATTGTTTAGCATATATATATAACTTGAGTATAATTTTTTAAAATTTATTTGTTGAATAGTATAAAATAATATATTCTTATAACATGTTAGATTGTTAATAATTAATTGTTGAATAATATATAATAATATGTTCTTATATTATTATTTTGATATTGATAACAATATATGATAGCTATATGATATATTAAATTTAGAGTATGGATGATCACATTTTATTAGTTACATATTTTTAAATTTTTTTAATATACACCGGGTTAACTGGTTTAATAAGTGATCTACCGGTTCAACCACTGACCTATTAACCCAGTGTCTCGACCGGGTCGATAATTGGGCCGATTTTCACAACACTGAGTTAAACTAAATAATAATAAATAAATATATTAAACTAAATAATAATAATAATAATATAAACTATTTAAAGCATAACATATAATATAATAAATTAAATAATAGTAAAAACAAACTAAATAAAACATAACATATAATTATAAATTCTAATTATATTAATCCATATGTTGTAAACTTATGATTGTGATTTTTTATTTAAGTTTTTTTATTATTATAATTTAAATCTTTTTTTTGTCTATGTTTTTTTATGTAAATATATTATACATAAGTATTTTAAGTAGAAATGTAGGATCTTACGATCTGAGTTACAATCCTCGAGTTACGATCTTTCATCCGCTTTTTGATTCTAAATAAAATCTTAATTTTAACAACCTTGCATGGACATTCATTCTCAAATCCTTGATGAATAATGAACCAAATCACACATCACTCTCTCTAATACTCACTTCTCTATCACATGGATAATAAGCCCCTAAACAAAACATTATTCTTTTAAGTCTTATACTTCTTCGTTGGGCTTCAAATACTAAGCCCAATAGTTTGTCTCTATCCTCAGGGTTTTTCGTAAGGCACATCTATTTTTTCCTAGGACACCCCATTGGAAATAATAAATAGTTGTGCTGACTATTTTACCCTTTTTCCCTTTTATTGTGAACCCTTACGGATTACCCTTTCCGTAGAACAACTCCACATTTGGATTATGCAATCTGGAATATTTAGGGCATTCCATAAATGTATTACGGAATGCCCAATCTGTAATACATTGTTGTATTATGGAATGGGTATTCCGTAATACATTTTCGGAATGTCCCTAAATGTTCCGGATTTGATAATCCGTAATAAATTAAAAATATATAATTTATTGTGTAGGGATAGAATATGCTTATGGATTGCCCTTTCATATATGTATAATAATCCGTAATAATCTGCAACCTTTTCATATATGCTTACGGATTGCCCTTCCATATTTGATAATCCGTAACATTTTTCATATATGTATCTAATTAAGTAATGTATATAATATAATGCTTACGGATTTCCCTTTCTGTAGCGCACCTCCACATTCGGATTATCAAATCCGGAATGTCCCTAAATATTCTGGATTTGATAATCCGTAATAAATTAAAAATATATAATTTAATTTGTAATAATATAATTTAATTTGTAATTGAATAATTTAATATGTAATTGTATAATTTAATTTGCAATTGCAATAATATAATTTAATTCCGGATTTATATAATTTAATTTGTAATATGTAAGAAATTAAAATTGTATAATTTAATATGTAATTGTATGATTTAATTCGTAATTGTATATAGTATTACGGAATGTACAATCCGTAATTCTATTTATACAATTACGGATCATACAATCCATATTATACATTACGGATTACACAATCCGTAATTGTGTTATAAGGTTTACGGATTGTATGATCCGTAATTATATAAATAGAATTACGGATTGTACATTCCGTAATACTATATACAATTACGGATTGCTCAATCCGTAATGTATAATTACGGATTTAGCTATATTCTATTACGGATCCATCATTCCGTAACATTGTTAAATGAAAAAAAAAATTACCAGATGAATAACTTAAACAGAAACCTCATCTACGAAGGAAAGAGAAGGAACGAGGACGAGAGAAGAATAATGGATTGGGTGCGAAGGAGAGACAGCGAGAATGGGGTGCGAAGGAGAGAGCAACATAAAGATGTATAATAAATAAGGGTATTATAGGAATATTGAAAACTATGAGGTGCACCAAGAAAAAAAGGAGGTGCCTTAAGTAAAAGTCCTATCCTCATTATCCAACCCTCTTCACCTTTATCAAATAAAAAATATTAAATATTTGTATGTTTCAAAAATATTAATTTTGTTGCATCACTTACATTCCATTAACAAGATCTTAATTAACAGAGTCATGATTATTTAGAATTCATTTTAATGAAGGGAATTGAAATGGAAAGAGAATACAAAGAAAGATAAAAAAAAAATGTAAAGATAATATAATATACGATGTAATAAAAAATATAGAAAATATATGAAATTGAAATGAAATAAACAAAATTAATCAGTCAAATTAGTATTTGAAATTCCGTCTTATTGTCATATTCCCTCCGTTCCAAATTATATGATGTTTTAGAGAAAAAAATTTGTTCTAAAATAGATGTCGTTTTACAAAACCAATGTTGCATTAAATATATTTTTCCATGACTACCCTTAATTAATACTTAGTGAGAGTATTGTATTATGAGTAATTAATTAGAGAGATAAAGGGTATATTAGGAAGTTACCTAATATTTTCTAGGAAATTCAACAAATTAATTGCATTCCTTAATACTTGTGTCAAAACCTTAAACGTCATATAATTTGGAACGGAGGGAGTATTAATTCCGATAACTAAAAAAAACTTAAGTAAATTTTTTAGTTTATTTTAAGATTTTATTTAAATTTCTAAAATTAATTATTTTTTTTTTATATATTTTGATCCCTATTTCAATGACTTAAGTAATAACATATAATATTTAGTAATCAAAATGAATTTTTTTTTACTAATTTTTAAGACGGCTTAATTACTGTTTCAGTCTTTGAATTTGGAAGTTATACTTTTTTTAGTCTCTGAAATTTAAAAATATTTTTTTTAGTTCATGAAATTTTGAAAATTATTCTTTTTATATTTAAAAAATAAGAAAAAAAATAATATAAATTTGGCGGGAAAATGGACCGTCATTCCCGGTGAAGTATACGAGACAAGTTTCTCAATACTCTCTCTCTCTCTTCAATGTATAAAGTGTGCGGTTACTGCGGGCGCAGCGGGGCCAACCAACACCTTCCACCCTCTTCTTCCACAAATAAATAGCCGCCTCTCTCTCTCTCACTCACACACACTTACTTCACTTTCCCTCCAAATCTCTTCATTTTCCCTCCTCACTCTCTGCTCTACCCATTCTCTCTTTCACATTTCACAGAGTCACGCATTCTCGATCACTTCACTTCTATTTTTGCAAACCCTATTTAGTCCTTCCTCTTCCTTTTCAAAATGGTTCAAACCAGAACAACCCCCAAGTCCTCCTCTAAACCCGAAGCCATTCACCCTCTCACCCCCGCCCAAACCCACGAACCTTCCGCCCTCTCCGCCGCCGCCGCCTCGCTCCGCCGTCGCAGCCTCCGCCTCTCCTCCGAACCCGCCCCCTCCCCCGCCGCAACCCCCGTTAGGGTTTCCACCGGCAACCGGAAGCCATCCGGTTCCCAACCCGAGGGCTTCCTCAACTTAAGATCGGGAAAGAAGGTTCTCAAGAGAACAATGACAAACGACTCAGAAGAACTGGGTAATAATAAGGCAAATAATGACAAAACAGAGAAGAATGATGACGTGGCAGTTGCGGTTGATGGCAAACTGTTAACAACACCAGAATCCAAAGCGGAAAACTCAGGCCTCAATGTCAACCTTATAGCAGATGACTCTGACTCCGACCCCGCTGATCCCACCGTTAGGGTTTCCACCGGCAAGCGGAAGCGCAAGAGTGACTCGACCGGAAAGAAGGCTCTTAAGAGAGCAATGACAAACGATTCAGATGAACAAAGTAATAACACAAATGATGATGATGATGATGACGTGGCAGTGGCGGTGGATGGCAATGTGATACCATTGAACTCTGGTCTCAACCTTGTAGCAGATAATGCACCTTCGCGAGTTCCAGAACGTTCTAGAAACTCCAACGCAAGAGAGCGCGGTTCCGGTTCGAGGAGGAACGATTACATGGAACGGTTCCACGACATTGCGCGGGAAAACGCGTCTCGGTTCGCTTTTTTCGCACCGGATGAGGAAGACGATGACCGGTCACCGCCGGTGGAACCCGCGCGTGACGAAATCGAGGATTGGCCCGGTCCTTTCTCCACGGCTATGAAAATCATCAGAGACCGAGGGACGAAGCTGCAAAACGATCAAGCGAGTTCGCAAAGGAGCTTGTGCGAGTCTATTAAGTGGATTCCCAAAGTGAAGGAAGGGAATGTAGGTGTTAACGTTTCGGTTCCGTCGTTGCAAGAGACGTGCCTTAAGATTCTGGTGAAGAATGTTGATGCCATTGCTTCGCTGGATAGTGTGCCTGATGCGCTGAGGCACCGGCTTAGCCAGTTGCTATGTGACTCGAGGAGAATTAACGGCCACTTTCTCGAGCTTCTTGTGCGTGGAACTCCCACGGAGATTCGGTTGAGAGATTGCTCGTGGTTAACTGAGGAACAGTTTACTCAGTGTTTTCGAATGTGTGACACCGAAAATTTGGTGGTATGTGGTTTAAGTTATTTGATGAGTTTTGGTATTCCTTGCTATTTTTGCTGTACTTGAAACTTGTGTTTTGATGTTGATTCTTGTTGTGACTAGGTTATGTTTATAAGCTACTATTGGTGCATCATTATCATTGATTAACTGACTGTTATATTTCTATTTTGGTATTGGAGGTTTGTGGGCTGGTGTTTATGTAAGATAACATTACATTTCTATTTTAGGATGGTTTTATGATTGATACACTGAGATAATTACTTTGGTTTTGTTTATGATTGTGATTCTGATTAAATGGATCTGGTATTTAGCTTTGCAGCATTTTGTTCATTGTATGATCTATGGATTGCATTGTCTATTGTTTGTTCATTTTATTTTTGTTGGCGACGCCCTGTAGGCATGGTACTTTATATGTGTGTGTATGTATAGTTTAACATAATTTTCCTTTGCTGGATATTGATTTTCATTTAGTGGCTGAAACGACTACCTCTTCCTAATCCCTTGTTTAGTGTCTACTACTACTGCACTTAAATATCAAGCTTAGGCTTAGCATTTTAAGCAACCACTATTTTGATATAGAGCAAAAAAAGAGGGGTGAGTCTTGCAGCTAGTAAAATATTATTCTTGTTTTGGAAAACCTAAATTAGGGCTTATATTTTAAATTTAAATGCAGAATTTCTATTATATTTGTTTTCCTTTTAAAATCTTCATTAGCATTAAGGAGAAAGTTTGGGTAGCAGCTAATGTAGAAAAGATGGTAGAAACGTGCTTTAGGTGATTTGAACATGTGTATAGAAGAGCTGATGAAATCCCATTAAGGAGGGTAGATAAGATGAAGAGTAGCCTGATTGCTAGAGGTAGAAAGACTGAGACAGACATTAAGCAAAACCGTTAAGAAGCAAAATCCTTAAGAAGGATTTTAGGTCAATAGTTTGTCTATAAACATGATTTATAAATTAATAGAGTGTTATGGTGTCATTTCTTACATGTAATTGACCTTTACCTAATGGGAAAAGCTTTGCTGTTTGTTGACTTGTTTCGGTTTTTTATAATTTTTTTTCTTGCTTTGCTCAATTTTAACTGTGAATTTGCTGGCTTTTTTTCCCCCTTGTATTTCCAGTTTTGCTTTTTGAATATTTGATTAGCTTCTTGTCAGCTTCTGTTTTCAAAATCCTATATTAACCAAGTTCTAGTCATTTATTTACTTGTGTTATAGGTGCTGCAACTTGACCAGTGTGGGCGCTGTTTGCCTGATTATGTAATAGTTGCTACTTTGGCACAGTCACCAAGGCATTTAGCTAGATTAACTACTCTATCCCTGAGTGGTGCATGCCGACTTTCAGATGGAGGTTTGCGTGCACTTGTCTCTTCTGCTCCAGCACTTAGATCGATAAATCTCAGCCAGTGCTCCCTTCTCACATCTGCTAGTATATATATTTTGGCTGAATCATTAAAATCTCTTCTGAAAGAGTTGTACCTTGATGATTGCCACGGCATTGATGCTGCACTAATTGTGCCAGCACTAATTGAGCTTGAACATTTAGAAGTGTTGTCAGTAGCTGGTATTCAAACTGTTTGTGATGAATTTGTCAAGAATTACATTGTTGCTCGTGGGCAAAACATGAAAGAGCTTGTTTTGAAGGACTGTATGTAAGTATCACTGTCTCCTTAAGCTATGATTGATTACATTCACAGAAGTATTTTCATTGAGAATTCCATTTTTAATAAAGTTTGGTGAACAAAATTTCCAATTGACGAAAAATTTAACCCAAGTTGGGATTTATGGTCAATCATTCTTTGAAGTTTGAACATGGTTTAATTGTGAATTTGGTTAGTTCTTTTGAAATTGCACAATTTTCCTGAAATTGCAATTTCCTTATTTTCCTTCATTTTCAAAAGTTATTGGTCCTTTAAGTTTGTTGATTTATATTTCCTAATGTGCAGAAACTTGACTGATGCATCAATCAAAGCCATTGTTGAGCACTGTCGAGGATTACGTGTGCTTGATCTAATGAATCTGCACAAATTAACAGATTTATCCATAGGACATCTTACAAATGGTTGTCACGCACTTCATACACTGAAGCTTTGCCGTAACCCATTTAGGTGTTTTTTCTGTTCTCTACTTTTTTTTTCCCTTACCATAGGACACTTGTGTTACCCTCACATTTTATTGTGCACTTGCTTGTTCGTCTATGATCAGTCTGATCTTTGCAAGAAGTGATTAATGGGAATTGATCCACGCCTAAGAGATTTCCACATGGTAGGGTCATTTAAAGAGATAGACTCATAAACCCTAAATAGGATCCCAAAAATTTTGCTGGTAGGGCATTTCAAGAGTCTGTATATCTCTATATACATAATACATTAACTGTCATATGAAAAAACTTACAAAGAACAATCATCAAGGTACAACTCCATAATACATTTTCTCTTGTTGACTGATTCCCTAATTGAATACAAGTATTGGATACAAAATATTTCTTTTGTATTCTGACGGAAACCAGGTAGATTCATTGGTTCACAAACCAGCCAAGCTACCCATGTGGAAGGTGTACACTAGGCATAGGGAACAACAGAAGTAACTGCTGGATGACAGTTGTTAATAGAAAATAATTCCTAATAATTATGTATTAGGGAATACATGGGATAGTAGGAAACTACCTAATGGCAGTTATATACTGAAAATAACCGACTGCAGTTCTAGATTAGAAATATATCTAATAGTGTAGGAGATTTTTGTAACCAGCAAATTGTTGTATTGTGTATCATGTGTTCAGTAATATATTTATCAATTAGTCTCTACTCTCTAGTGCTCTATCATATTCTGGATTTGAGAATTAGTTATTCCATGATATTGTCATGTATGTATGGTATGCTTGGATGGTGCTTATTGGATCTAATCATGATATCTTCCAATTGATGAATAAATTACCTTACTATTTTGTTGATGTAGTGATGAAGCAATTGCTGCATTTGTGGAGACCACTGGAGGGTCCTTAAAAGAATTGTCACTTAACAACATTAAGAAGGTACATTATTTTTTGGCCTCCATGATTTTATCACAATTGGTTTGCTGGGGTATGGGCGCACCTGCTATATAAACATATAGACATGCTCGGGCTGATAGTACTTGAACATTGTGACACGCTGGAAGAGCTGCTCTGTGATTGTAAAAAGATATTTTGAGCTTATCAATAGCCTGCAAAACACTACTTGAAGTATCATCAAATTATCCTTCTTATTTTCTTGGTCAAAATTCTTCTATTCTCTTATCAGTAAATGCATGTCATTTGGGTTTTCTGTTGTCAGTTTAATTGCTGCATGCTAATTCTTTGGTATATTGTCTTACTGAGTGCCTCATTTGATTTGATCCAGGTTGGTTACCACACAACCTTATCACTTGCAAACCATGCGAAAAATTTGCATTCTCTAGATCTATCTTGGTGCAGAAATTTGACAGACAATGCATTGGGTTTGATTGTGGATAGCTGCTTGGCGCTGAGGTTACTTAAGCTTTTTGGATGCACTCAGGTATATATATCTATCATTAAACCTCACCTCAAAAACATTTGTGGTTGTATAAAAATATGTAGTTCACTGATTTGTATCTTTGTATATTTTGTTATGGTTGTGTGCGTATTGCAATGATATGATTCATCCGAATATATACTATGTATTTTTGCAGGTAACAGATGCTTTTCTTAATGGCCACTCAAACCTACAGATCCAGATAATTGGTTTGAAAATGTCTCCTGTGTTGGAATATGTGAAAGTGCCAGATCCTCATCAAGGTGCTCTGAATTATTCATCAGTCTCCGTAGATTTGGTATAAATTAGAATCAGAATCAAAATATATAGTGGCATTTTAGCATAACTTTGTCTATGAAGGTATTTCCAGTAGATCTTCTGACATGCCTTTAGTTGAAGGGGTTTTGACTATTGATGTCTGAGTTGCCCGTTTTGTGATGTGTATGTCTGTTAAATGAATCTTAACTAATAGTGAATATTACATTTTTCCTTTACAAACATTTAAAGTATATGTACGAACTAATTTTCATATAGTATATGTACGAACTAATTTTCAGCCTGACTATTTTATTACCGACCATCAAATTACACCAAAGTACTATCTGGTGACAATTCAATTGATGACAATCAAATTTTGGTAATTGTACGTATTCAGTCAGATTATCAGGCATTCTCTAGTTAATTTATTTTAGAATATGGAATGATACAAGCGATTTTGGCTCTTGAATTTCTTGTCAGTTACCGGCATAACGTTCTGTTTCTCAACAGTCAACAAGAAACTCATTTTAGAATTGCCAGTTTAATAACGAGGAAAATCAAATTAAAAAAAAAACAAAAATTTGAAAGTTTTATTGAATTAGATTTGATTTTAAAAGCTGATCTAATTTAAACTGAAGAAATATATAAATTATAAATTTATAATATTCATAGTTAGATGTAAAATTATTATAGACTTAAATATATTTTTATTCCTTTAAATTTGGATAATTGTTTTTTTTTAATCCTCCAAAAAAAAAATCTATTCTTATTAATCCCTCAAATTTTTGAAACACTATTTTTAGTTCATTTCTGTTCATTGAGTGTCACAATTTGTGACAGTTTTTCACTGTTAAAATTTATTTTTTAATTTAATTTTTTTTAAAACGATTTATAACAGTTTTAAACTGTCAGAATATGTAAAAAATAAATAAAAAATTACCACAATTCCACATTCATATTTTTATTATTATTTTTTCTTTACATATTCTTATACTTGATTATATTCATATTCATATTTTCCTTTTTTTCAAACGAGATGCAAGTGTTGTTAATGTTGGGCGATGAGAAATAGTATGTTTTGGGAGATCTAATTGCGTGTTTGTTTCGAACTCTGTTCCGCTTTAGACCCGTGTCAAATGGAAACAGCTCTTAGTAGCTTAAATTAAGTAAATCCTAGGAAAAGAAGTCACTGTAATCGAGTAATATGATCATTGACCACAAAATAAATCTTGGACAAAGAAAAAACGACAATGTTGCAATAAAAAAATAAATTCACTTTTTTCAATTCCAATACATGAGTTTGTTTTTCAAATGACACTAGTTTTTTTTTTTCCCTCCGTCAAATATAATTTCAGGAAGAATACAGGACACCTATAAAAACTGCAGAATTAAATACCCATGCATTGAAAATGAAAAGGGAGAAATAATGGAAACTTGATACCTTAGGTACAAGCCTGGACACCTACATGCATTTACATAAACTAAAAGCTTATACCTCTCTATGATTACAGGAACTATTCGAATTCTGAAATTTGCAATTGTTCCCAAGCTATCCAATTGAAGCGTGTAAGTAATCTTTTTATGTCTGTAAACGTAGTAAGTATGTCTCTTCTACCAACCGGGAGTTTGCCATTTCAACCATCTGAGAAGGGCAAAGGAAGCTGCCACAGTTATTGCATTTCACAAGTAGAAATAATCCATTATGAATAAACCATTAATGTCATCCTTAAAGGATTATCTCTCTCTTGAATGGTTCTTAAAGTAAAAAAAATAAAAAATTATATATGTAATCCTCTAAATATCAGAAATTATGTCAAGTAGTCCTCTAAATATTAGAAAACCCTTCAAATTGATATCTGAACATTAGTAAAATATATTAACTTAGGGATTAAACCGATAGACATTCAATATTTGGGAAATTACTTATATAGTTTTATGACTTTAGGAATTACTTAGGAGACTGGATAATACTTTGAGAACCAAACTGATGGTTTATTCAATTCATTATAGACAACGGGAAATACACATGAACTAACAATATTACCTCGAAGCCCATCTTTTGGTACAATATCTGTGCGGGCCTATTATTTCTGTCCACATGCACATACACCTGTGTCACACCTGCTAAATGAATCCAGGAATATGTGAACTTTTAGTCTTATTTCATGAGTTATATCAAGAATAAACCATCGATTTCATTCCTAAAGTATTACTCTCCTAAATAGTTCTTAAACTATAAAAATCATACTAAATAGTCTCCCAAGTATTGAAAAATCTTTCAAATCAGTCCTTGGACATTATTTAATATATCAATATAGGGACTAGATTGATGAATATTCAATATTTTAGGAACTGCTTATATAATTTCACTTACTTTAAGGACTATTTAGGAGAGAGGGTGATATTTGAGGGACCAAATTGATAATTTACTCGAATATCAGACAAAGAAAAGCTACTCTCACTACAACGTTTATATTACCATTAGATTTTGCAGCTTCAATAGCAAAAGACATCATGTTGCTTGCAATTCCCTGTCGGCGAGCCGATTTGATAACGCATAAGTTCGCAATGTAGCCATATTTGCTTGGTGGTGTTCTGTTGATCATGCAAAAAAGAGGAGCCTTTACCCGTTCCTGCAGAAATGATCGAGTTGCAAAATGTATCAACACCATCATCAGTCTAGCAGACAAAGCAATAAACGAGATAGAATGTGTAATACCCCAGGATAAGTCTCCCCTTGCAGTAAATATCGGATATTCAAATCAAGGGTTCCTACAACACTTTTTAATATTGAGTGCTTTGCATTCTTTTGCTCCTTTCTCACCTGTTAAACTTGACTTCAGACACCATAAGTTGAAACATTAAGGACAATCAACTTCACACTATTCAGAACTCAACAGGTGCCTTCTCATTTTAATCATCAAACCAGAGCTTTAAAGTATATATTATAACCTGAAATTCTCAAGTAAACTAGAATCTAAGATGAGATTGATTTACCGTGATGATGCAGGCACAACTATCACCATTTTGCACCTTGCACCGCCCTTTTAATGCATTAAATTCCTAAGCAATAGAAATTCTTGTTAAGATTTTTCATGAACTACACTCTATTCATATAATACACACAGCAATTATATCAACTCCTACCTGCTCGGCAAATTTCCTTTTGTAGTTATCAACATATCTGGATAAAAACATAAGGAGAATCAGTTGCACTCATCATCTATTGTGAACCAAAGCAAATGATTTAGACCCACCGGCCACCATTAGCAGGTTATATAGATCTCTTCCTCTAATCTACTGTTATCATTAAATCAATGTTTGACATCATACATCTTGATCTAATTAATTGTCCCCTCTGAATTCAAACGTAATCTGCTATACAGGTTTACCTAATACACCATGTTAAAAGGTAGAAGCCGAACCACAATGGAAGCAACAAATTGTTTCACATTCATTCCTCACATTCCTTGTTCATCACTACAAAAGATGTCTATGAAAGAACATTTGACCTTTCCTGATATATGTGTCATGTCATACCTTTCATATGCTCGATTCTCCCAGTGACTTTCTGCCCTTAACCATGCTGCTGTCTACCACAAAATTTAAACAAAACAAATAAATTACATGACAACAGACACACTGCACATATTTTCTTTTCCTTTTTCTTTATGCAACAATTTATCATACCCAATACTCTTCATCAAGCACAGCTTCTCGTGCAACAAATTGCCCAAACTCAAACCTACTTACTCGACCCAATTCCTGATCCGATGGCTGCAATCGATCAAATTGGAGATCATTGGAGTTTAAAGTTTCCACTTTGGAAATGGGTGGGGTTGAAAGCTGCACAGAGAGTTCTTCCTTCTTCTTCAGATTATAATTATTATCACTATTATTCTTCATTGTTGGAGAAAATTTTGAATCCATGGACCTGTTCATGTCAAACATATAGAACAGAAGCAAGCTAAGAATCACTCTAGCAAAAAATTTCAAAAAAAAAAAAAAATTGTTCCCAAAATTAAAAAATGAAGGTGAAAAAGAAAATTGAAACTCACATGGTCCATGAGGCAGTAATTCTTGGGCATTTATAAGGGATTGGAGACCCATTGAAGAATAAGGTACGGAATTCAGGTCTGTGAATTGGAATCATTGACATGGGAGGCATGTTTTTCTTCAAGATTCGAGGGCCAATTGAAACCCCCAAAAAACAAATGAAAATGAAAAATCTTTTTTTTTTTTGTAGCCTAAGGGTTGAATTAACTTGTGCATGAACAAACCCCTTTAACCCTTTTTGTTGTTCCAATATGGCATAGATGCAAACATGTAAGAAAATTGAAGAAAGGTGAAGAATTTGGGAGGGAAAGCATGCGTTGAAAGGGGCCTTATGGTTTGTAGTGAAGGTGGAAAATTAACCTCTATTTGTTTTTGTTTTTGTTTTGTGCTTCTTGTGAATTTCACAAGTTTGAGAATTGGTGTTGATGGTGATGAGGACACTTCATTTCAGGGTGCTTGTACGCCAGGGACTTGAGTTTCGGATTGATGGTATCGGTGTGGTGGGGTATGCTATGACTTGAGTCATGAGTCACGACAATGGATATGCCTATCCGTTTTGTTTTTGTTTCACTTTTATCATTGGGGTTACACCATTTTTTTCTTCCACATCTTAGTGAATCCGAATCAACCAACAACTAGGCGGCTTCTAGGGTGGGGATGTTAGCAAATGGTTCACCGAATGGAAGTTAAAAAATATTAAAATAATATATAAAAGAATTACTGTTTGTTAAATTAATATTATCTATTTTTTATTTTTTTAATATAAAAGATGTAAATTACATGTATGGCCTCATCATTAATATTTAAAATGACTTCATTGTCCTCATTAGCAAGAAATAAAAAAATAAAACTCTGCACAATAGCAAAAAGGATGTTTTTTTTTTCTTTTTTACGAAAGCAAAAGGATGTTGTGCGTGATAATTTTCATGCTGGCAAATGGTTACTGTTTAGTGTTCCTGTACAGTTGTGAAATTTCCGTGGGGTTGCGGAACTTCACGAATCCGGGAGATCTGAACGTCCTCGCGAGCCTCTCGCTGTACAGCACAGGGTTCAAAACGTCGTCGTCGAGGCCATTTTGTCGTGAATCTGGCGTTGCAGCGAGACGAGGGTTAGGGTCGAGGTCGCTGCCGGGGACGTGGGCGATGTTGCGAAGCATTTGACAATGGGATGCAGAGTGCGGCGAGGTGGAAGACTTAGGTGAAGAGATGTTCGTCAACGTAGTAGATGCGTGATGCGTGATGTTCGTCAACTTAGGTGGAAGCATTTTGTTGTCTAGTTTTATAAATTAGGAATTTTTATTGTTTCTTTTTCTTTCTCTTTTCCTATATCCCTGTAAAACTGTGGCACAAAATGCATGAGCGCTTGAGAAAAATTTTCCAGATATGTTACGATTATGAGATTTTAAATTATGTTGACTGTTTGGTGCGTACGGTGTTGAAGCCACTGAGTGTCTAACGTTGAAGGGTGATTCCAAGGTGAAGAAATGAGGGGGTCAGTTGAAGAGTAAAACAATGTTGTGAGTTCCATGGCAAGGAATAGGAATCACCAGAGTAGTGATGAGAGGAACACTTCGTCGGGGAGGGGCAGGCGGTGTTTGAGTTCAGCCACCAACGAGCCCAAAACCCCCCACCGTACTATTGCTAATTCTAGGGACAACAAAGTCTATTCAAGAGGGACAGTAAAGTAAAATGCTTGAACCTATTATTTTACATTATAAACTCGTACAAAACTAAGTCCAACAAACACATTATCAATCCACACCCTTCATCTTAAAAAAAAATATATCCGACGACTACAAATAAAATGCACTAGCCCGTGCATCACATAATACAAAATACAAAGCATTTTTTAAAAGCTGCCCCACGGGTGAACCACACAATAGCGGGTTCACCCTAGAATTTGGCCCAATTAACTAATACAATAAAAGATGTTATTTCACTGTTCGTTGTAGGGATTGTATGAGTTGATATCCTGTTGTGTGGAGGGTTGGTGAAAATTTGTAAAGATTGTGTGAGAGGATATCCGGTAGGTAGAAAAAAAATCTGAAATAGTAAAGATCTTTATTGAAAAAAGTAATATCAATATCAATCAATAAACAATACAATTTAGAATATTATCTTTTACCGTTCATTGTTGAGAGACTTATTTGATTCATTTGGTGAACTATTTTTGTGTTTTCATGGTAGTATTTTTGTTTTATAAAAAAAAATGCATCGCATAAATGATTAAGAGAGAACTTTCTATTAAATGGAGGGTAAGATACAGAAAAACCTGGAATAGTTATAACTATTCATTTTGTGGAATATTATTTTATTGTTTTGTGGGATATATTTAGTATTTTCAAAATTTTGACAGGGAGTGTCGTGCATAAGAAGCAACCCAAATTCTTGCCTGAAATCCAGGAGCTTGTGAAAGAAGATGAGACCTACTGCTTTTTAAAATTTTAAATTTTGTATTTTCAAATCTTCTCATCTCCTTTCGAACCTGCATTCTGTTTCCTTTTGTTCTACGTAGCAATGTGCACAAGATATGCAAGTAGCACCCAACTTTCATAGGTTCTGTGGAAGAATCCAATTCAAACCCAAAAATTAAAGAGAAGCCATGAGATCACTCTTCCTACTTCATTAGAAATCCCAATTTTATTTTTTGATAAGCAACCATTAAAAATCTCCATTTCCCTTAAATCAAAACCTCAGTTCAATCTCTTAAGTTGAAACCCAGGTGAGAATTTGAGTTTTGGCAAGAGCAAGAGGAGCTCCAACTATAGTAATGGGATTTCCATTTCTTCTTGGGCCAGTCGCATTTCGTTGTGGCGGCTGAGTTGAACAACAACAACAATAATGACTGAATGCTTTCCTTCACATCTCTAATGTGATTCTATCGGTCTCAATTTGGAAATCCTCCGGTGACTATGGCATAGCTTTCTAGGTAAAAATATTAATTTAATCATTTTTTCTTTATTTTTCAGTCCTATTTTTATTCTCTTTCTGCATTTTATTAATTCAACATTTCTCCCTTTCCTTTGCTGTTTTAGGATACATTCTTCTCTTCTCTTTTTCTTTTTTATTTTTCATCTCATATTTTGTTTCAAATAATAACTTCTTATTTAATCACTTACATGTTTCTCTTTATTGTAGTTGGGAGAAGAAACACAAGTTCAAAAAGCCCTTCAAGGTAAGTCCATTTTCTCTTCATGTGATTTTAATATCTCTGCTATTGAGTTTTTGTTGTTGTTGTTGTTTTGAGTATTTTTATTTTATTTTTTAATTTTCTATGTTTCAAAAACATGATAGTGATAGATGTTCATCTAATAACTTAATTTTCAGCTCTTCTTTATAATTTTATTTATTTCCCTGAAAGATAAAAAATTGTTAAGCGAATAATTTGAGTGATCCTTTGCATAAGTGTATAATATGCTAATAGCAGTGTATGTGAGTCTGATTAGAATTCAGGTAGTGTTCTTTCCAAAGTTGTACTAATATTGATTAGCCCCTTATGTACTTCTGTTTTCTTGATTAGCTAAATTGATTAGATATAATAACAGTTCTGATGCATGCATTATATAAACAACAGAATATTAATCAATTAAAGACTTAAAGTTGCTTGCTTACAGCTTATTTATTGTCAACAATAAGTTTGAAGATTAAAACTTATTGTTCAATTTCAGTTTTCATGTTAAATTAAGCATTGAAACTCTACAATCCTAGCATAGGCACCACATAGTGAAACCTGAAAAGAATAATATTAGATCCTCTTCAATGACACTCTGTGCAACTTGAGGGTGTTATATTTTCCTGCTGCAGTACAACAAAACTTTGTAGGTGAAATATGATAGAAATGGAATGTGTTGTTTGTTACAGCAAGTGGTTGTTAATATGTAATCTTGATGTTCAGTTACTTTAATATGCATATTATAAACATTATGATTGCGCTAGCTTTTCTGTCAAACAAGATTATTTTGGAGTGTAAATTACCAAACTGTTTTTATTGGGATAAGTGCAGCCTGTTGAATCTTACATATCCTTTTATTAGTTTGTTTATTCCCTTTAGCAAGCTTTTTTAGTTGTGTTTTTTTTTTTTAATGTTGATTTCTTATGGTCTATTTTTTAAAATTGAGCATTAGGGTGGGTGCGTTAATTACCAAATGATCTAAAAAAACTGAATTGGGATTGTTTATAGGTGTTACAGGTTGTGTTTGATGATCTCCTTTTTGTCTTTTGGCTGTTGAAGTCTCACTTTGGGTTTGGTGTATACTGTATTGTGCAGAGTACGAAATTGATCGCAGAAAATGAGCACGGTTTGTGGACAACAGAGGTCATAAAGATGAAGCCCCATCAAAATCAAAAGTGACTTTTTCTTATGGGAAGTTCTTAGTTGTCAACAGTGACTTGCAAATCTTTATTCATTTTCTGCAACACACTTACAGGACTTGGTTGTCTTGGCATAAAAGTCTTTTGAGTGGTGTAAGAACTAAGAGTCTAAGAGTGACACATCTCTAATATTTCTATAGTTCTCAAGCTAGGATTTGTTAATGCTTCTAAAATTTCTTCTAATTGTTTATGATGTTTCATCTTTTATGAACAATATTATATATGTAATTGCAGGATCCATCAAAGTCCCTTGCTGTTGTTGGCTGTTATATAAGTGAAAATTATAATGGAGCTGCCCTGCATCTCATTTGATTTTATAGATATCACTACAAGGCCATTGGTAGTTGAAGTGATGGACCCAAATATCACAGCTAGCAGTCCAGTGAATAAGTTGCATCCACGTGATGATATCCTGGCATTTTTGACTTCTAGGTTAGACTTATCTTATTCATTCTAAAATACTGGATAATAAAAATCTTGATTTTTCTAAATTTTATGTATGACGAAAGATCTAATGATGAATTCTTTTAGCTGATGATATTAATGCTCTTTGAAATGTAGATACCATTGTATCCTGCCTCTATCTTTCGAAGTGAAAATATTGGTGAAGGAATGAATGTGGTTTTGTACTTATCTGAAAATTACTCTAAAGACCTTCTAGACCAATTTCGGGAAAATATCAGTGTAAGAGGGATTTTTACTGTCATTGTGCCATGTGTTACAGATGATGCCTCTGTTATAGTGTGTCTATAGTTTTTAGATACTTAATTAATAAGTGTGCCTTTTGTTTCATTCCTTGACAGAAATTGATCAATGATGGAGTGAATAGAGAGAAAGGCTTCCTTCTAGATACAATTGCACCCTTTAGGGAGAGATTAAAATTTTAGGCAGAGTCACAAATGCAGAGAATCTTCCTGACAGCGGGATAGGGATTCACGAGTTTGGTGATGGCTGGAGGTGTGGCGAGAGTGCGTCGCTTTGAAGGTTTGCATGCTCGGGTGGCTCAGCAGTTGCTTGGTATGGTTTTTTGGTCTCCAGTGGATGTGAACAAGTTGTTGGAATACAAACAAAATTAGTTCATTCAAAGATAAAATGTTGATTGCGGCCTGTGTTATATTGTGGTCTATTATACTCTTTGCAGAAAATGCCTGTTCACTACCTATTTGTGTTATTTTCTCTTTATCTAACCCGTGGAGCAAAGCAAGCTTTATTGTTTGTGCCTTTCTGGAGACATCAGAGAAAGGGCAAATTCCTTATCATTATGAAATTCTTGGTGTGTTCTTATCATGACTTTTACAGTTTTATTTTTATCGGCAGTTTTTTTTGTGTGTGTTTATTTGGGACTCAATGTAATACTCTAGATTATATTTTACAATTACCGTCATGTTAAGCGATGTAAGAAATTGCCAGACCCTGTAGAAAAAGATTAAGGTGTCAGTCTTTGGTCAATGATTAAGAATAATATAGGGAAGGATCTAGCAAAAGTTTGCCTTCCTGTTTATTTTAACGAGTCTCTTTCCTCCCTGCAAAAATGTTTTGAAGAAATGGAGTATTCATATCTTCTGGATCTAGCATATGAATGGGGAAGAAGGGCAAGTTGGATTTCGCTGACAGGTCTCTATTGCTCTGCAATATTAATGCAAATCTGAGTGATTAAATAGAATTGTTTAATTTGAATAGAGAAAATTTTCAGTGGTATGTTATTTTTATTTTCTTGCTGTTAGCTATTTCAATGCAGTATTGGGTGCATTCTTCCCATTTTTAACTAATTGGAGATGCCATGCAGGGTAATAGCCTCATGAGGATTCTCTGTCAACTTTTGCTGTATCTGGCTATGCTGCAACTGAAGGAAGAGTTTGCAAACCATTTAATCCATTACTTAGGGAAACATACAAGGGTCACTATCAAGATAAAGGCCTTCGTTTTTCTCAGAGAAGGTATAATATATTACCTATTTTCAACTCAACCAAAGTATCAAACCATGATAGTTTCTATTCTTCCTTTACCTTTCCTTTCTGATTGCACCTCAATTTACATATTTATGAAAGGGGTCAGGCAATCCGTTTCTTTCAAAAATCTATTACTATGGAACAATATAAAGGGAAACCAAGAGTAATTCTGTAAACTGAAATTCAAGGAACAATCTATAATTGATCGAAATCCTCACCAGGTGCTTTATATCTGCTGCATGGATTCTATTTTTTCACATTTAATATATCAATTAGCTCTGGTATTAAATTCTCCTTCCTCTTTGGTTTGTATAAGACTCTTACTGTATAGACCAGTATACATACACTTTGCACCAATGCTCAGTTTACAAGTTATAGGTTTAAAATACTTTGTATTCTCTCTTTATTCAGGATGTCAATTTTTCATCGAGGAACTCATGTTTAAAGCTCTTTCAGGGTGGCTTAGGAGTGTGTGTATATATAAGGTTACTTAAACTCTAAATAACTGTCTATTTAGTATTACATGTTAAAAAGAATTAATTTTGAAATGTCTAAAACCAGCATGGGTTAACACGAAAAACATTCATATCCACAACAACTAGAGATATTTGATCATGGCTTTTTTGTAGGATAGTCACAATATCTCTGTCAAAAAAATATCATTTTGCTTACTAGTACAGTAATCCTTGATGCTGTGACAACGTAGGTTGCCAGGATCATGAACAGGCTTTGATATATATTTCTTTCAAATGGTGTATATATATATGCCTAATGCATGTCTGCCCAAAAAGGTTTCTGTCATCCTTTCCTTATCAACTTCACTATCCAGTTTCAGGTTTTGATTCAGTTTTGAAGTAACCGTTGCTATTCTTTATGTTTGAAAGTTGGTTGGTTTTTCATACATGATTATTCATTTGATGCAAATGGTGTATAATGTAGAACATTTTTTTCTACATATGGAAGAGGTCACAAAGCACATGTTGGTATGCTACCACTTGATTATAAAAGTTTCCGCTTTTTAATGTTATAAAGTTATATTTAAAAAAATGTCTGTTTGAAGCAATTTTTCTTAAAATTTGCACATCTGAGCTCTATGTTTGATTCTTCTTCTGCATATAACATTTTGTTTCTTAATATGGTTGGGCTTAGGGAACCAATGGGAGATAGGTGGATGAATAAGTAAAGCTTTATCTGATTAGTCTACCTCTATTTTCGGTGCTTCCTTTCTTTTCATCCTTCCTTTAAATTGTGTAGAACTCTTCCTCGGCATATTTGAATTCACCTTTCTTTAGTGTTCTGGTATTAATCATTAATGTCTGTTATATCAAAGATTAAATTTTCATTTGATATGTCATTGGTTATTTTATTCGTCTTTTGCAGGAAACAAAAAGTGAAAAGATCAATTAAGGTGCCTGCTACCATGCATCAACAAACTTGTCGATGTCCCTCCTAATGATTATTCATGGAGGAAGTACAAGCAGAAATCAATTAAGAGTTTCAAATTGGTATAGGGTATATTGATGGAAAATACACGAGTTTTTATTTTTAGGTTACTGGTATATGTTTCATAAATAGAGGTGAATGATTACCAAGGTTTTATGTGATAGACTTTATTCTTTCTTAATACACAATTGTAAAAATTTCCTTTGGTATTAACTTCATTTTTGAACTTGGTAAGTAGTGGACAAGTATGTCGATGCACGCATGCAACCGAGAGAATTAATGTTATAAAATATTTTGATAGAGAAGAATAAAAAAAATCCATCACCATCTAAAAAAAAATATTCACTAATAGTAAAATATTTGAAAAAAAGTAATATGCTTTAAATTATTATAGTAACTTTCATTGCATTGTTATTGTTATCATTCCATGCACTGATACTGTTCACGGTCCAACTCCATTGGCATTTTGATTGAAAATTGTTGGCCATGTATATATATATATATATATATATATATATATATATATATATATATATAGGATTAAAACTCCAATGACTTGTGTATTAAAAAAAAAAAAACTCTAATGACTTGGATCATTAGATTATTAATTAGGTTCTGTTACATTAGTAAAATAAATATTTATTGAAATATGATATTAATTATATGATATTTATTATTATATTATTTTATTATATTAATATTAGACTAATTTATATTTGATACTTATTTCCATATAAATCAAGATTTTCACTTATTTTATATTGTTGAATAAAAATTTTACAAGTAAATATTGTGTAGTAAATTAATAAAGAGTTTGATAAGCAACTAATAACAATGTGAAATTTTTAGTATCATTAACTAATAGTATAAATTATCGTGAATACTGTTTTTAAATAAATATTATCAAAGTTAAGAAAATTAATATATATGATAGTATGTGACTATATGATAATGTGATAATGTACTTTCTAAATATTATCTTTATTATTATTAAATACAATAATACATTATCTATGCTACATATTAAACAAATCTAACATTTATATATATATATATATATATATATATATTAAAGTTTAGGTGAGTTGAATTTTAGAAGCTTACGAGAGCCAATACAAGTCTTAAGATTTAAAAAGCATTTACAAATGAATATACATATTATTTAACAATAAGATTCTCATATCAACAACAAGATTTAAATTAACGTCCTTATATAATATGTATCGTATTCTTACCAACTAGAATAATATTCATTAACAAAAAAAAATGTTCAATATATTAAATTTGTAAAAAAATTTAAAGAAAAATATAAATATGAAGCCCGTATGTTGTACGGGCAAAAACCTAGTTAATCTTCAAAAATGAATATTCAAAAATAGTCATTTAGTATTTTATGATTAAAAATTAGAGAAAATGGCTATGCACAGTGTAAAATAATTTTACATCGGCATCGAATTATAATCCATCATGTATCATGTATGATATATATGGTAAGTTTATTGACTTTTATGATAATTTCTTTCAAAGTCATATCAACAGTAATTTATGATTGAATAACAGTATAAAATGTCAGTATGTTACCATTAAACTCTAAAAATTAATCATTTTCATTGGAGCTAACATGGAGGGGCAAGCCAGCTATCCCAACTTCCCAAGTCATGAAAACATGAGTTGGCTTCTTGATAGAAATTAGACAAATAAGAATATGCTAGTAGTTGAAATGTGATTAATTTCAGAATTAATGAGTTGGACTAAACTGGCCAAATAAAAAAACCGAGGTTTGGGTGTTAGAATTGTTGCAATTAGGATCGCTGCGAGACAATAAACTTAAAATAATAAGCTTTGAAAAAGTAAAGTCGCCTGCCAACATTTGTTTTTCTTAGGAAAAATACTTAGAAAAACTCTAAAAAAATTATCTTAGACTAAAAATTAAATATTTGAAATGATACGTGTGGTTTGTACTGAAAAAAAAAAAATCTCTTTTATACATATACATCGTGTTAATGAATTATTGGCTAGAAAGATAGACGTGGCTGGAAGAAAGATGGAGTAAAGAGAATAATTTCAAGTTGACGTTAATGAATCACACTCTAACGGATTTAGCTACTTATGGATATTGTTGTATTGATGTTACAAATTTGATGTTGAATTTGACTGATGTTCAGAACTGAAAAACAAAGTGAGGAATTGAGGATAAGATGGGATCACATGTCTCCTAATTTAGAAATAATTCATTAGAAATAATTCATTTTAGCCCTTCATCATAAATAGTGTTGCATTTTTTTTTGTAACTAAAATAACCAATTTTGAATAACAACTAGGTTTTGTTTCGTGCAATGCACGGATTTCAAATTTGTTTGTGTTTTTTTTTATCCATAATTTGTTTGTGTTTGAAAATATATTAGTAATATGATTATGAGAAGATAACATTTCTCTATTGATAAATGCATAAGTAATAGTTAATTTGTTTAAATTTAAAATAATACTTTTAAAAAAAGTATTTTTTTTTAAAAGTGAATTTTTAAGAACAAGATAGGATTTATTTCTTAAAAAAACAATTGTTTGCTTTTTCTTTTTCTAAAAAATCAATTTAGATAAACACATAAAAAAGCAAAAAAATATTTATTTTATTAAAAAAATTACTTTAAAAAAATAAGTTTAAACAAATTGATCTAATATATAATTGATTTCTTTTAAATATGAAAAACTCAATCATGTAATACTAAGCACATTTTAAAACTAAAGATGTTTCTGACCCCTTGTATAAATATTACAAATTTTAATATGATATAAAAATAAAATAAATTTTAAAGTAAAACATCTTAAAATCATAGTATAAAATATATATATATATATATATATATATATATATATAAAATAATATAATATAATATTTTAGATTTAAGTCAATAAGATTTTATGGAGTAAATTTTATTTTTCATATTTTTTAAAATTAAATTAAAATATTTAAAATTATATCTACTTAAAATCTTAAAATCTATTAAAAAAAGAAAACAATTAAAAATTTGAAAAAAAGTCAACAGGGTTAAATAAAATCAAGTACAAATATTAATTGTTAATGCCTATATTAATTTTAACATATATTCTTTTGTAAAACTTCTTCTTTAAATCTTTTGTGTTATATCAATAGTTGAAAATTAAGAAATTATAAAATAATATAAAAAAAATTGTATTTCAAATAGAGAAATTCTGAGTTGTATTTGCTTAAAATAAATCTAACTTCACTTGAAGAATTTATAGCCATTGATCAAATTTTTAACTTCACAATAGTCGTTGATTTGATTTGTTCAAATTTAACATTAATGAAGGATTAAATGGCCCATATTAAGGCTCTTTATTATATAATTTATGCACATATCTAAATTATTTTTATGATAATATTTTAAATAAATTTATGTTTTTACAATTTTTGTGATATAATTTAGATGTTATAATTTAGTATACTTTGTTTTTTAATTTAAATTTATTCAAATCTTAAATACTATTATAGATATTTAAAATTTAGATTTTACAATTTAGTATACATTGATTTTTAGTTTAATTTTATTCAAATCTTAAATACTATTGTAGATATTAATATAATAATAATAACCATAAAAGTTGAACATAAAAAAATATAATTTGACCATAATAATTTAGATATTAATGTGATTTCAGGTAAATTGTTAATTTCGTGAATTAAGTGAAAATTTTCTACTTGCTTTTATAAAAAAATATTCATCCCTATGTGTTTTTGTTTATATATATATATATATATATATATATATATATATATATTTCATTTTAATATATTTACATATACATATTAATGTATAAAAGAAAATTAAAATTTGTCCAAGTAAAGGAAAATCTTGAATAATTTATTTAATTGAGAAGATAATAAATAAAAAATGAATAATAATTTGCTTAATAATTAATTTTAGACATTAATTTTTTGTGGAGAAAATAATATTGATTGTGATGATTTTAGTTTATTTTTGTTATGTAATTAAATATATATTAGTTATGTAAATGAAATTTTAATTTTGATTGGACAAATATCTTTAGTAAAAAAGTATTATAAGTGTAAATATTATTTTTATACCAAATCAAATTTACTTGCAGTGAATATTTCTTTAAATTTCGTGTATATTTAAAACGCAAATAATGAATACTTTTTAATGTAATTGACATAATAAAAAAATACAAAAATGCTCTTGTTTTGAGCGAAAAATATTTTCTTTTTGAGATTCCAACAAAAAAAATACAAAAATGTCCTTATGTTGGGACGGAAAATATTTCATATTTGAGATCCCAACAAAAAAATACAAAAATACCCTTATTTTGGGCAAAAAATTATTTCCTTTTTGAGATCCCAAAACAACTACTTTTATTATAAGTGTAAATATTATTTTTATACCAAATCTAATATACTTGCAGTGAATATTACTTTGAATTTTGTGTATATGTAAAACGTGAATAAAGAGTTTTTTAATATAATTGACATAGAAAATACAAAAATGCTCCTATTTTGAGTGAGAAAATATTTCTTTTTTGAAATTCCGACAAAATAAAATACAAAAATGCCCTTATGTTAGACGGGAAAATATTTCCTATTTGAGATCCCAACAAAAAATACAAAAATGACCCTATTCCGAACAAAAAATTATTTCCTTTTTTTGATCCCAAAACAACTACTTTTATATATATAAAGATTTAATATTTACTTTTATAGAAAAAGGGTCATGCACTGACAGTGTAAAATTATTTTACACTGTCAATACATCACCATTAAACTCTTACTTTTATATTATATAAATATATCATATATTATTTATAACATTCATTATAAGAAATAAATTAAAAAAGCACTTCAAATGCTTTAGAGTAATTAGCACGTGATTCTCCTTTCATTTTTTTAGTTTGTTGTGTTTTTTTTCCCTTATTGTATCCAAAAAATCATTTTATGTGTTTGAGTTTTTTAATTTCAATTATATATATATATATATATATATATATATATATATATATATATATATATATATATATATATATATTATTTATGTTTGTACCAACATATTTTTCTATTCAAAAATTAATATTACTTTTAAAGATTCACCTACTCTTCACCTAATATTTTCTCAACAAATATTAATATAATAATTTTATCTACAATCACTACAATGAATAGTAAAAATAACATCCTGAATCTTTAGTAAAAAAGTATTATAAGTGTAAATATTATTTTTATAACAAATCAAATTTACTTACAGTGAATATTTCTTTAAATTTCGTGTATATTTAAAACACAAATAATGAATACTTTTTAATGTAATTGACATAATAAAAAAATACAAAAATGCTCTTGTTTTGAGCGAAAAAATATTTTCTTTTTGAGATTCCAACAAAAAAAATACAAAAATGTCCTTATGTTGGGACGGAAAATATTTCATATTTGAGATCCCAACAAAAAAATACAAAAATACCCTTATTTTGGGCAAAAAATTATTTCCTTTTTGAGATCCCAAAACAACTACTTTTATTATAAGTGTAAATATTATTTTTATACCAAATCTAATATACTTACAGTGAATATTACTTTGAATTTTGTGTATATGTAAAACGTGAATAAAGAGTTTTTTAATATAATTGACATAGAAAATACAAAAATGCTCCTATTTTGAGTGAGAAAATATTTCTTTTTTGAAATTCCAACAAAATAAAATACAAAAATGCCCTTATGTTAGACGGGAAAATATTTCCTATTTGAGATCCCAACGAAAAATACAAAAATGACCCTATTTTGGACAAAAAAATATTTCCTTTTTTTGATCCCAAAACAACTACTTTTATATATATAAATATTTAATATTTACTTTTAGAGAAAAAGGGTCATGCACTGACAGTGTAAAATTATTTTACACTGTCAGTGCATCACCATTAAACTCTTACTTTTATATTATAGAAATATATAATATATTATTTATAATATTCATTATAAGAAATAAATTAAAAAAGCACTTCAAATGCTTTGGAGGAATTAGCACGTGATTCTCCTTTCATTTTTTTTTTAGTTTGCTATGTTTTTTTTTCTTATTGTATCCCAAAAAATCATTTATGTGTTTGAGTTTTTTAATTTCAATTATATATATATATATATATATATATATATATATATTATTTATGTTTGTACCAACATATTTTTCCATTCAAAAAGTAATATTACTTTTATAGCTTCACCTACTCTTCACCTAATATTCTCTCAACAAATATTAATATAATAATTTTGTCTACAATCTCTGCAATGAATAGTAAAAATAACATCCTGAATTGTATACTTTATAGTTGTATTTTATGATAGTCTTAAAAATACAATGTGGCAATTTTAAATCCAAAATTTATATTAACGAATTATGTTTTTAAATACATTTTATACAGTAAAGAAAAATAAAAAAATAAAATAAAGGAAATCGTTGCCTTCTTCAATTCAAACACCATGTTTGCATATTTTATCCACAAAATAAAACATGACAAAACCCTATCCATGGCGGCATGACGAGGAGTAGGGAAGGAAAAAAGAGGATGAGCGAGAAAGATGAAGAGAGAGTGAACAAGAGAAAGAGCGGGCAGGAGAAAGTGAGACGAGTAAGGAGAAGATGAGATAGAGCCATGTCGTTGTGGTGGTGTGGCCACCCAAGCCACATACGGAAAAGGAAGAGAGAGAAAGAGAGGGGGAGAAAGAGAGTGCAAGAAAAAAGAGGAAAGGGAATAGAATAGTAGAAGAGAAGAGATATGCTAGAAACATATTTCTCTTATTGATTTAAATTTATTGGAAAATGACAATTTTGTGAATCCCACGTCATATTTAATTATTCTCTATCCTAATTTTACAATTTTCAATAAATTTTAATCAATTAGAAAGGGGTAAAGACTACGGTGGACCACCTTGATAGGTGATCCATTATGGACCATAATTTAAGATCGTTTGATCAATATGTTATTATAGGTCTGTCCTTACTGGATCCCGTAGTCCCTTCCCACTAATCTCTCTGGCAACTGCTCGCTGTCGACGACGACTTTTTTCCCCCTTCTAACCTACTCCACCTCAACCCATCGACTTTGGCTAAATCGTGAGTTCCATTCACAACACAACCTCTTCTTCAACTCCGTTTTCCTAATTCCCACAATGGGTGCTAAGGTTCTTGTGCAACACTATAATCTCAATTCTCCCTCTTCCTTCATCGAGAGCCCTCTCCATGTCCTCAATGCCATCGATACCATTGGTCACCATCGATGACAACTCCAACAATGACTCCGCCTCCGCCGTCGTGAGTATTACTTCCTTCAATTTTTTTTGTATCCTTTAATTTCAATTTTTTTTCACTCCGTGAAATTTCTTCAATCTCGATTTAGGATTGCATGAACGAATCCCATAGGAGTTGTTTGCCACTTCATAGTGTGGAGTTGTTTCCTAAATTGTTCTAGATGTGTGGTTTTTGTGCAGTGAAGGTTGAGTATAGTTAAGGTGAATATATCTTATTTAAACTTTAGATGTGTTCCTGTCTGGAATACTGGGGTCTTCGGCTGCTGTTTTACGTTTCGCGATCTTTTATATTTGCCCGGAAGGTGGGGGGTACCTGCAAAAGGCACTCTAACGCTCAAGTCAGGTTTCAGCTCAGAGCATTTAATGCACGTAATAAATGAGGATTCAGAACCCCTTACCTTGGGGGGTGGATCCCCTTTTTATACTTATCTTATTGGGCATGAGCCTTCATGGGCCATGGCCTCTTCTTAATCACATGTCTGTGGTAATTAAGGGTACTTAATTACTTTTTAACCTTAGGTTTATGTTGCCATGAGTTGCCAATGGTGTTTATACCTCTACTGGTGTTCGGCCCTGGTGGTGCCGAATACTATTATTAAGACCTCTGGGGTGAGGGGTTAAGGGTGTTCGGCTTTATAGATGCCGAATACTCCTGTCTGGCAAGCGGACCGGACGACACTGGGGGTGTTCGGCTATACTGTAGACACCGAACACTTGTCTATTTACGAGAATGTTCCGAATATTGTCAGGGGGTACTCGGTTATATGTGTTGCCGAATACCTCCATTAGTACACATGCCCCCCAGCCTCGAGTGAGGGAGGGTAACGAAGAGGCTTTGCCTTGGGACTGGTCCTTTATTGTTGTGTCGTTTAAAATTACTGCCATTTATGGCAGAAAAAAGCCGTTGGGTTGGAGGGGATCGAAGTGTTGCGTTATGTGGACCGTTAGATCTTAGTGGATCTAACGGTTGATAATGTTCAGGGTTTTTGGACTGTTATGGGCCTGGGCCCTATAAATAGGGTGAAGGATGTCGTCTTCACATCCCGTATTTACGATTTCGGAAAAATCTTCTTCTTTTGCTCTCGGCCGAATAGTTACTTCTAGCTTCATTCTTCTCATCTTAACCAAGGTACGAGAGTTCAGCTATTTCTTTTTCTTTCCATTATTATGAGTTCGGCTGGCCGTGAGCTTTCTGGGGGAACCAAGGTAGTTGACATTCCGTCCGCTTCCTCGACTAGTAGGGACTCTAGTGAGGGGTCTTCGACTGCCTCGTCGTCTTCGTCTTTTCTTTCTTCCTCTTCGGTGTCCCCTTCTTCGTCCCCCGTCCGAGAGGGGGTGGGTGAGAGTGTTATGGGTCCTTCGGCCCCTTCAGCCTCTTCGGTGGGGGAGGCATCTGGTACAAGACCGAAGCGTAAACCCCGGGTTACCCGAGCGAAAAGGGAATTTCCGCTGATTACCCTGGAAGGGTATACCTGGGTTGCTGGAGAGGTTGGGGCCTATTGGTCTCGGTATGACGATAAACGTAGCGTGTTAAACTTTGTAAACTATGTAGATGTATCTTCCATTGCTGAAGATGAGTTTTGTCCTGTAGGGTTACAGTGTTGTCGGCGAGAGCCGAATCCTGAATTCGTTTTCATGGGGAAAGGTGACTCGACAAGGGACTTCTTTTACATGTATGATTGCGTATTTCGTGATCTACATGTAAAGGTTCCTTTTGACGACTTCACTATGGGGTGCTTCGGGTTTTAAACGTGGCACCCTCGCAGTTGCATCTGAATGGGTGGGCTGCTATCCAAGCCTTCCGAGCTCTCTGTATTTTTAACTTTATAGATCCTTCGGTGAGTGTGTTTTTGTATTACTTTTGTACTCGGCCCAAGGATGGTTTATGGGTTTCTTTGATAAGGAAACCGAAGAGGCCTCTTTTCCAGTCATTTACTACCTCTTACAAAAATTTCAAAACCGGTTTCTTTAAGGTAGTTGTTAGGCCGAATATAGGGACTAACCATCTTTACGATATGAGTGGAAAGTCCCTGTTTCCGTTCTATTGGGAGCAAAACCCTCGGCGTTATGACAAGTTTATGAAATCCATGATGACCGAAACGGAACGCGAGGATCTCCTCTTTCTTGAGTCTCTCCCCCGAAAGCTCCCAGTTAGGCAGGTTGTGGCTTTGTTAAATTCTTCCACTGTTTTAGCCGACATGTGTGGTAAGGTTTTTGTTCTTTATTTCCTGGTGTTTCAATGTTTAGCTTTTGTCACTGACTAAGTGTTTTATGTAGGTATCATGGCTGATGCTGGAGGAAATGTGCTTTCATTCCGGAATGCTAGGAGGAATCGGGCTCAGGCTGCGGGGAACAAATCTGGTATCGCTTCAGTGCCCCCCGTTCCCAGGCAACTGACCCCTCGGCCAACCCCGGTAGATACTGTGCCCCCCCGACGGGAGAAAAGAGAAGTAAAGACAAAGATCACAAGAAAAGGCACCGAAGCCGTGAGGCTTCGGAAGAAGAAAGGGCTAAGAAACTGAAGCAACAGACTTTAGGTTTTCCGGCTTCGGCGTTTTTATCTTCCATCAACGCCTTGACCGCCGAGGACTTTTTTGCCAAAGATTTTCGACCAAAGAAGATGGTGAGCTCCAGCGACATCTCGGATATTGGGAAGGCCATCCTTAACAAGGCCGATGCTGCTGCCAACTGGTCGACTTACTGCGAGTTTCAGGCAAGGGCTTCGGCCATTGCGTATCATATGTTCGCAAATCCTCTAAGGGAGGCCAAGAAGTTGAAGGAGAGTTTGGAGGAGGCCCAGGTATCTAACAAACAGGTGTTGAAGGCCAACATGGTTCTAGCCGACGAGAATGGGCGCTTGAAGGAGGAGGTTAAGGACCTCTCGGCCAATGTTAACGATTTAAACACCAAGGTAGTAATGGCCGAGAAGGATTCCAAGATTCAATCTGATGAGATCGAGCGACTAAGGGCGCTGTTGGCCGAGGCCCAGGAAGAGCGGGATGCGGAGCGTGCTGCCAAGAAGAGGATTCTTGCTTCGGCTAAAGATAAGATTTTAGCCGAACATGAGGTTGGTTTTCTCCACGGCTTGCGGCAAATAACGCATTATTATAATGTTCGTGACCGCAACATTTTTGACATGGAGAAGGATGTTTATCAAGGGCAGCTAATGCCTATTGATGACATTCCGGAGGATGCTATTTTGGAGAATCCTCTTTAAGGCTCGGCTGTTGAAGGTGGTGCGGATCCTGGGGCCAATGAAGAGGGGGGAGGATGATGTTGCTGATGCCGAGGTTCGTGAGGACCCGGCAGAATAGAATATTTGTAGAGTCAGGCCGTTAGAGCCTTTTTTTTAATGTTTTGTAAATGACTCTACCCTTTTTTGGTAATTAATGAAATATGCGTTTATCTTTTCGGTATTTACTCGTTGAGTTTGTTCCGCGTTCTTACTCTTGTCCGATTACCTTGCAATACTTGCATTTTTAACTTGGGTAAAGTATGGTTGTATGTGTTCTTCTAGAAAGTACCTTCGAGTGATGCGTCGCCGTTTGTTATCTTCGGCGTCTTTGTAAGACTAGAAATTCTTGTTTGAAATAAAGAAAGGGGGGTGTGGGGATCCGAATGGTGCATCCTTAGCCGAGTGGGAGCACTCGGGAGGGAAACCATTTTGAAGAAGATCCGAATGGTGCGTTCTTAGCCGAGTGGGAGCACTCGGGAGGGAAACCATTTCGAAGAAGATTCGAATGGTGCATCCTTAGCCGAGTGGGAACACTCGGGAGGGAAACCATTTTGAAGAAGATCCGAATGGTGCATCCTTAGCCGAGTGGGAGCACTCGGGAGGAAAACCATTTTGAAGAAGATCCGAATGGTGCATCCTTAGCCGAGTGGGAGCACTCAGGAGGGAAACCATTTTGAAGAAGATCTGAATGGTGCATCCTTAGTCGAGTGGGAGCACTCAGGAGGGAAACCATTTTGAAGAAGATCCGAATGGTGCATCCTTAGCCGAGTGGGAGCACTCGGGAGGGAAACCATTTTGAAGAAGAGACATTATGCTGCACTTAAATAATGATAGCGAAGCGTAGGACGTTCTTATTAGAATTCATTTGAGGTATGCCTCATTAAAACCTTATCCGATAAAAACCCTTTTACATTCTTGTAGGGATGAAAGACCGAATGAGGGAAAAGAGTACAACACTCGAATACATAGTGAAATGATACATTAACTGAAGTAAAATTTGAGATGAGTGGAATTCCAGGTTCTCGGTATTATTCTTCCTGACAGTTCTTCCAACCTGTAGCCCCATTGTTAAGGTTTTGCCGGACTCTGAATGGGTCGTCCCAATTGGCTGCCAGTTTTCCTTCCTTGGAGTCTCTTCGGGCGTCGCCTTGCACCCTTAGGACTAAGTCTCCTTCTTTAAAGTCTCACGGCTTCAGCTTTGAGTTGAATCTCAGGGTCATTCTTTGTCTGCATGCTTCGGCATTGAGGCGTGCTCAGTCGCGTATTTCTTCAACCAAGTCTAGTTCGCATCTCATGGAGCTTTCATTTTCGGGAGTCTCGAAGTTTTGTCTTCGGAATGAGGGTTCTCCTACTTCGATTGGGATCATTGCTTCAGTCCCATAAACCATTCTGAATGGCGTTTCTTTGATGGTTGATTGTGGGGTGCACCTATACGCCCACAATATTTCGGGTATCTCCTCGGCCCACGCCCCTTTGGCTGTTCCTAACCTTCTCTTCAGTTCTCCCAATATGACTTTGTTTGCAGCCTCTGCTTGTCCGTTCGTTTGGGGGTGTTCGACCGAGGTCACTTTATGCTTTATTCCCAAGCCTTCGAGGAAAGTGTTTAACTTCTTGTCCGTGAATTATAGACCGTTGTCGGTGACGACTGCATAGGGAATGCCGAATCGAGTGATGACATTTTTCTACAAAAATTTGTGTACGTTCTGAGCCGAGATGATTGCCAAGGGCTCGGCCTCTATCCATTTTGTGAAGTAGTCGACAACTACTAACAAGAACTTGTGCTGTCCTTTGGCTATAGGGAAATGACCCAAGATGTCGGTTCCCTATACAGCAAAAGGCCAAGGTGATGAGATGGAGTGCAGTTCGTCCGCTGGTTGGTGGATAAGGTTGGCATGTTTTTGGCACTGGCTACATCTTTTGGCGTATTCGGCGCAGTCAGTTTTGAGGGTCAGCCAGTAATATCCTGCTCGCAAAACCCGAGTTTCCATCGTTCGTGCACCCGAGTGCATGCCACAGATTCCTTCGTGCAACTCCTTCATCACGTATTCTGCTTGCTCTTTCTCTAGACACTTTAATAAGGGTGTGGAAAATCCCCTTCTGTATAACTCTTCGACTATCAAAATGTACCTTGCAGCATTGATTCACAACCTTTTGTCTTTTTCCTTATCCTCCAGAAGGGTTCTCTGTGCCAAGTACTGTTGTATTTCGGTTATCCACGTACTTTTGGCTGCCGAAAGCTGCATGCATTCCTCGACAGTTACACTTGGTTTGGGCAACGTCTCTTGGATGAATGTTCTCAACTGTCCGGGTTTTTGGGTGGTAGCTAATTTAGCGAGTCGATTTGCCCTGTCATTGTGTTCTCGGGCTAAATGATTTACCCGAATTTTCTCGAATTCTTGTTTCAGCTGCATGAAAGTGTGATAGTACTTCAGCAACTGTGGGTCTTTGACTTGGAAACCACCGTTGATCTGTTCGGATGCTACTTGAGAATCACTCCAACATTGCACTTTTCGGGCTCCCATCTCTCTTGCCAATCTGAGCCCAGCTAATAAGGCCTCGTACTCGGCCTGATTGTTGGATGCTTTGAAACCGAACCATAGGGACTGTTCTAACCGTATTTGGTTGGGTCCCTCCAGTATGATACCTGCCCCGCTTCCCCTTCGATTTGATGAGCCATCGACATGTACTACCCACCAGTATTCTTCAAAGGTTTCAGCAGGTGTAGCTCATTGACAAAATCTGCTAGACACTGTGCCTTGACGGGACCCCTTGACTCGTACTTTAAGTCGAACTCGGAGAGTTCTACTGACCATGCCATCATTCTCCCTGCTAGCTCTGGTTTCCTTAGTACCTTTGCAATTGGGCAATCGGTTTTTACAATCACCCGGTGTCCTTGAAAGTATTGTCTCAGGCGTCTTGCAGCATTCACTAGTACTAGAGCCGCCTTCTCAATTGTCTGGTACCTGGTCTCGATTTCTTGTAGTACTTGGCTGGTGAAGTATATGGGTGCTTGGCCTTCTTCATGTTCTTGTACTAATACCGCACTTATGGCTGCTTGAGAAATCGAGATGTAAAGCACTAGATCCTTTGTAGGTTCCGATTTCTTGAGTATAGGCGGGACTGAGAGGGTCTTTTTCAGCTCTTGAAAGGCCTCTTCACATTGTTGGTTCCATGAGAAGCTCTTGGCTGTTTTAGCAAACGCATGATGGGTTTTGCCTTCTCGGCGATTCTTGGCAGGAATTGTGATAGAGAGGCAATTCTCCCTATGAGTCTCTGGACATCCTTTGGGGTTCTCGGGCTTTTCATACGAATAAGTGCTTCGCATTTATCGGGTTTGGCTTCTATGCCTCGGCATGTTAACATGAAGCCCCAGAATTTTCCTCTTTGGACGCCGAAGACACATTTTTCGGGGTTTAGGCGCATGTTGTGTTTCCTAAGTTCGGCGAAGATCTCTTCGAGGTCCCTTGCGTGTTCGTCAGGCTTGGAAGACTTAACAACCATGTCGTCGACATACACCTCTAGGTTTCGTCCTAGCTGTTTTTGGAAAACTTTGTCCATCAACCTTTGATAGGTGGCTCCTGCGTTTTTTAGGCCGAAGGGCATTATTTGGTAGCAAAAATTGACTGATTCGGTTATGAAAGCGGTCTTGTCTTCATCGGGAGGGTGCATTCGGATTTGGTTGTATCCTGAATAAGCATCCAAAAAACTAAGACAAAGATGTCCAGCTGCCCCATCGACCAATCTGTCAATGTTTGGTAGCGGATAGGCATCTTTTGGGCAAGCCTTGTTCAAATCCGTGTAGTCTGTACACATCCTCCATTTTCCATTTGCCTTCTTTACCATGACCATATTGGCTAACCAAGTGGAATATTTGACCTCTCGGATAAAGTTGGCGGCTAGCAACTTGGACACTTATTCTTCTACTGCTCTCCTCCTATCCTCTCCCATCTTCCTTTTCTTTTGCGAAATTGGTCTTGCCTCTCGGCATATTGCCAATTTGTGACAATGGAATTTTGGGTCGATGCCAGGCATGTCTGTGGCCTTCCAGGCAAAGAGATCGGCTTTTCGTTTTACTACTCTTTGAATCCGAAGCCTGCCTTCTTCGGATAGGTTGCTTCCGAGGAATGTAGTTTGAGTTTTCTCTTTACCAATTTGAAATGCATGGATCTCCTCATTCGATTTTACCCGCTTGTCCTCGATCCTGGGATCGAGATCCAAAGTTTGGTCCGAGGGTTCAGCCGCCGAGACCATGTATACCGACTTGCACTCGTCTTCCTTCAGTTGAGTAACCTTGAGGCTGGCTAAGTAGCATTCTCTGGCCGCCTTTTGGTCCGCGTGAACCGTAACGACTGTGCCTCTGTTTGATGGAAATTTCATGGCCAGATGTGGAGTGGAGACTATGGCTCCGAGAGTGTTCAACGACGGTCGTCCGAGTAGTATGTTATACGAGGTGTTGGCGTGCACTACAATGTATCTCACTCTTATGGTCTTGTACTCCTTTCCCTCATACCCGAAGGTCGTGTCTAACTCTATACATCCCCTGGTGGTAACCCTCTCGCCAGAGAATCCGACCAAGGGTTCGTCATACGGCATGAGCTTCTTCTCTGGTATATCCAGTTGTTTGAAGTGTTCCAGTATAGGATGTCGGCTGAGCTTCCTTGATCTATCAGGGTTATCCAGACAGTGCAGTCGGCTACATCTACATTAATGACCATTGGATCATCTTGCATTAGGTCGGACCCCTGAAAGTTCGCATCGGTGAAAGTGATGGGTGACATTTTGAGCTTGTTTACAGTCGACGTCATGTTGACTGACCGGACTAACCGGAGGTGCTTCTTTCGGGCCGACGCGGTGTTTCCTCCTCCCGCAAATCCCCCGGCAATCGTGTTGATGACTCTCCAAGGATTGGAGGGTTTTATGTCTTGCCGCTCCTTGGACCTGCTTCTTTGTCTTTCGGCCCTCCTGCCTTCTGTTCTATAGGTTTTGTCATTGTCTTTATTCTTCGAAAATTGAGACCTTTCGGTCCTTGGATCATGGACGAAGTCTCTGAGATGCCCCCATTTTGATGAGGTCCTCGATCTTGTCTTTAAGCGCGGTGCATTCTTCAGTGGAATGGCCTTTATTACGGTGGTATCGGCATTGTTTGCTGTAGTCAGCCTTTGGAGGAGTATTGGCCCTCTTCGGCATGGCCAATATTTCTGTAGCTAGGGCCTGTTCGAGTATTCGGGATCGGCTCGCGTTGAGCGGCGTGTAAGTCGCATAACTGGAGCCACGGTACTCCTTCTCCTTGTTGATCTTGTCTTTTCCCTTTCCTTGATAATCCTTTTCTTGTTCCCTCTTCCTTGGGTTAGCCTCTGCTTGGACCTGGTTCCTGTACTCGGATAATTCTTCCATTTGCATGTATTTTGCTGCTCGTTGCCAGAGGTCATCCATGTCGAGAGCCGGCTTTTTGCAGAGATTGTTGACGAAGGCTCCTGGCCTAAGAGCCGTTACTAACTGATGCATGGCCACCGCCGAGTCTAGGTTTCGGATGTTTAAGGCAGTTCTGTCGAACCTTTCCATGAACACTCTCAGAGATTCTCCTTTTTCCTGCCGAATATTAACTAGTGCCATTGAAGTTAGATGATGAGGTCTGCTAGTTGCGAATTGATTGCCGAATCTAGTTACCAACATCTCGAAACTGTCAATGGAGTTAGGTGGTAGGCTAGTAAACCAACTAAGGGCGTGTCCCTTGAGAGAGGTGGGGAACACCCTACATAAGACGGCATCTTCTGCGGTGTATAGACTGATTTGGGTTACATATACATCTACATGTTCATCCGGATCTGTGCTACCATCGTATCGGTCCAGACTGAGGCTCTTCCAATTTGGAGGAAGGGGAGTTTCCATAATTCCGGAGACAAAAGGGTGTCTACAGGGGTGTGACTGAGTGTTGATGGTAAAAAGGGAAGGCCGATTCGTCGTACCCTGCACGCTAAGGTTGACAGCTGACTCGTCTTCGTGATGTTTGTCTGGGTGCTGATTCTCAGGTCTCCTGGATCGGTTCAAGTCTCTTAACTCGGCGTTCTCTTGGCGGAGGGCCGATAACTCCTGAGTGTGCTGCCGCCTTATTGCCGATATGTCGGCTCGCAACTGTTTTAGTTCTGACAAAAGATTTGTTTGATCTTCCACCAAGTTTTCGTCGACGAGACATTGTTCTTCCATATGTGCGTGACTTCTAGTAGTAACCATTCCTTGTGAGGCTGCGGGGAAAGTTTTACCGGGCCCCACGGTGGGCGCCAAAATGTTCCTGTCTGGAATACTGGGGTCTTCGACTGCTGTTTTACGTTCCGAGATCTTTTATATTTGCCCGGAAGGTGGGGGGTACTTGCAAAAGGCACTCCAACGCTCAAGTCAGGTTTCGGCTCAGAGCATTTAATGCATGTAATAAATGAGGATTCAAAACCCCTTACCTTGGGGGGCGGATCCCCTTTTTATACTTATCTTATTGGGTCTGGGCCTTTATGGGCCATGACCTCTTCTTAATCACAGGCCTGTGGTAATTAAGGGTACTTAATTACTTTTTAACCTTAGGTTTATGTTGCCATGAGTTGCTAATGATGTTTATACCTCTATTGGTGTTCGGCCCTGGTGGTACCGAATACTATTATTAAGACCTCTGGGGTGAGGGGTTAAGGGTGTTCGACTTTATAGATGCCGAATACTCCTATCTGGCAAGCGGACCGGACGGCGCTGGGGGTGTTCGGCTATACTGTAGACACCGAACACCTGTCTATTTACGAGAATGTTCCGAATACTGTCGAGGGGTACTCGGTTATATGTGTTGCCGAATACCCCCATTAGTACAAGATGTTTCACCTATCGAATATGCAAGGGCAAGGTTTTGCAAATTGTTGTGGATAATTTTATTGATGACCGTGAGATTGATGTGCTTGATTATGTAGCTGCAATTCCTCAAGGTTCAATTCATTGCTACTCTTCAATGGTGGTGGGTTGTGATGGTTCGACGGAGGGAGGAGAAGGTGGAGGTAGGGGAGGAAAGAAGGAACAAAAAAGAAAATGGTGGACTGATCGAGTGTGGACTAATCTATTTTAACAGATTAATCTAATGATGCTAAATTATGGTTCATAATGGACCACCTATCAAGGTGGTCCACTGTAGTCTTTGCCCTAGAGGCATGTCTTTGAAGGAGTGTATGAGAATGAGAGTGTGTTCTCGACACTCCTTGAAGCATTAAAGGTAAGAGAAAAGAAAAGTATTTTGAAAATATAAAAAAAAAAAAAAGTAGGGAGTGAGGAGCAAAATGGTGCACAATAGCATGGGCCAAAACAATGGGCTTCCGTAGGCCCAGCCCAGTTAATACATGCCGCTTTACCGAACCTCAGAATGAGAAATCGCAGCACAGCTTCGAAGAGCAAGCACTAGCAGCAAGAGTGGAGTAGCACCACAAAGCCACACAACAACAATGGTGGCCATGGCCGGCACCACCACCAATAGAAAAATCGAAACATACGAAGAGTTCGCGAAAGTTCACGCGCTGCTACTGGCGGCGTCGGGGCTGCCGGAGCGGCTGCAGCGGCGCCTCTTCGAGAAGCTCTCCGGCGAGTGCTTCGACGGCGGCGACCACTTCCAGATCGAGCCGTGCGAGGACGGCCGTCAGAGGCGCCTCGTCCTCACGTCGGCGTCCATGGCGAGGGACTCCGACGTGTTCCTCGTCGATCACGCGTGGACCTTCAGACTCTCCGACGCCTACAAGCAGGTTCCATTTCCTCATTTTTCTCTCTCTTCGTGTTGGTGACATTGTTATTTAGTTGTTGTGTGTTGTGTTGTGTTGTAGCTGCGTGAGGTTCCAGGATTGGCTGAGAGGATGGGGTCTTTGATGTGTGTGGATGTTGATGTGAGTTCGGATGCTGACGCCGAAGCTGAAGTGAATGATGAGCGTGGTGTTGTACACGTTCTAGAGAGTGATGTTCGTGAGGCAAAGGAGAAAGGAGATGGCACGTTGAGGTGGTTGGAGCTTGAGGAGCTTCACATTGATGATGATATGCTTGTGTCTCTAGCCTTACCAACTAGGTTTCCGGTTTGTAACTCTTTTTCTTATTCATACTGAAAATTATTTTTTTGGAACATTTATAATGTCTATTGTTATAATGTTTTGCTTTTCGTTCTTAAAGCGGTGCGGTTTAGATAGTTTTTTTTTTCACCGTTATCTAAACTGTTTTAAGGACAAAAAATAAAACAAACATAATTTGCAAGGACTAAAGCTAATTTTTTTTTAAGGACGAAAAACAAAAAAACGCTAAATTGCAAGAACTAAAATGGTATTTAAGCCTTATTATTATTAGAGTAAATAGACTGTGTCATCCAATCACAAATTGTCATATTTGTTGACTTTTACAATAACTGCTTTAAAAGCCGTATGTACCACCAACCATGATTTCAATCACTATGATAAGTTTGTTGACTTTTATAATAAGTCAATACTCACTAACTATCTTAGTAGTCATACTTATATATGGTTTCTAATTGGTTGACATGCAAGACATATAAATTAAACTATTATTATTATTATTATTATTAGAATTTAATTTAAATGCAATCACAGTGTGATCCAATCACAAATTGTCATGTACAAGAAGTTTGATTACTTTTATGACGATTACCTTACAAGTCATACTTACGGTTGGCATTATTTTTTATTGATTGACAGTGTAACATAGAAATTAATCTCTTATTATTGTTTTTATTATCTCAGTTCTTGTCATTTTAATTGTTGTCATTCATTTATTAATTTGAATACTTGCACACTCTCCTTCCCTTTCAATGTTTCAGGAGTTAGTGGCACTTAGCCTGCTTGGAAACAAGCTCAATAGTGCAGAAGTGGTTGTTCAAGAACTTATCAAATTTAAGCATCTTAAAGGAATCTGGCTCAACAATAACCCTGTTCTTAAAAATTGGTAACTTTTCTCATTTTTGAAAATTAATAATTAAATCACGAATTCCCTTTTAATGGTCACAGCTCCCTGTTAAAGAAAACTAATTTACTTTACTTCTGTCTTCTAGTGATGGTGAGCTTGCAGGGGTGATTCTTAAGGAGTTGCCAGGACTGGAAATTTATAATTCAAGTTTTACGAGCAATTTTGGGGAGTGGGCCTTGGGCTTTTGTGCAGGGTTATATGGAAAGGATAACCCTGGAAATGCTGATCAGGCTGACACTACACTGCACACTGTGTCTGCTCTTTACCTTTCAAATAGAAACATTCACAATTTAATCAAGAAGGTTGAACTGTTTCTTATGCATATTTTCTCTCTTCTTTTCGCATCCTTTTTTTTGTTGCTCATGATTCAAGAGTATAGATAAGTGACTTGAATGTTTTATTTAACTAGAATGAAATTTGATTGCATGAGTTCAAAAATCCTGGAAATCTGTATGTCTTACCCAGGAGATGCTAAACGGTAAACAAAACTTGATCAATAAAAGATGTTAATAATTGGCATTGTACACCAATTCATTACTTGTTTTTTTAATCTAAATCTAAATCTTTTGGTGATTTTCTCATTTTCCCAGGCATTTTCACCCATTTGTTTGCCATCTCTTTCCTACTTGAACATTCGAGGAAATCCATTGGAGGAAAACTCAGTTGGTGACTTGTTAGATCTGCTGAAGAGATTCCCTTGCTTGCGTTCGTTGGAGGTAGTTTTGATTTATGTTGTCACATTTTTATCCCCCAAAATTGCCTTTGTTATTTATTTAATTTAATTTCTCTTTATTTCAATACTCTGTGACCAGTGTTTTGGCCTTTAATAATTTGGGCAATTTTCAGGTGGATATTCCTGGTCCGCTTGGAGGAAGTGCCATTGAAATTCTGGAATCTCTTCCAAACATTTCTGAGCTAAATGGTATCACTGCATCCAAAATATTGGAAACTGGAAAGCATGTTATTGATTCAATGCTTCTTCCCCGTCTTCCTGAATGGACTCCTGATGAGCCTCTTGCTGACCATATTATAAATGCAATGTGGCAATATCTAATGACATATAGACTTGCAGATGAAGAAAAGTTAGATGAAACATCAGTATGGTATGACCTGCATATTACTTGCATTACTTCATTTTAATTTAGCACTAGCTTTCTTTTGATCAATATATGCATTTTTTTAATTTTGTTACATTTCATCAAGGTGGTCTGGTTTATGCCTTATTTTCATGCAACTTGAATCCTTGGATCAATGTTTGACTACTTAAATTGTTCGGTTCAGACCTTTAAATGGGATAAAAAAAAAATGTGTCACATGAATTATATCAGTTTTTCCCAATGATACACCACTTGAACTGCACATTCTTTTGGATATTTTTCAGGTATGTGATGGATGAGCTAGGTTCAGCTTTGCGGCATAGTGATGAGCCAAATTTCAGAGTGGCACCATTTCTGTTCATGCCAGAGGGCAATCTAGCATCAGCTGTGAGGTTATCGTCTATATTTTTATTTTCAGATTTGTGCTTTGATGTGGAAGTCATATTTTCATGCTCTACGAATGTATCTGCTACTTTACTGGTTAATTGTACTTTACATAATATTTAACACCTTTTTTTATGATAAAAGATCCTGTTATAAGTTTTGATTCTTATTTCTTGCTCATTAATGTATCCAGCCTTCATTACCTATATGGCTCATGTTTGAGAATTCTGTATCTGAAACTTCTCTCCATCTCCCCTCCCCTTAAAAAAAACATTGACTTATGCATTTATCATGCACTGACCTCTGGATTTGTTATAAGTCAAAATTAATCACATACAAGTATTTACTCTCCCATTTTCTCCAGCTTTTCTATTCTATGGCCAACACAGAATGTTCAGAAAGGTGATGAGTGCACACGTGACTTTCTTCTTGGTATTGGGGAGGCTAAACAACGTTCTGCCAGGCTTACAGCCTGGTTCCACACTCCAGAGAACTATTTTATCCATGTATTTTTCGTATTGCTAAGATAGTTTATGATTCTGTTTTGTGGTTAACGATCTATTGTACAAGAATATCAGGAAATTTTGGAGCTAATTAGTTTACTGCTTTCAGGCATATGAGAAGCACCATCAGAAATTGTTGTCCACAAGTTTAATACCTCCCACCATTCAGTCTTCTGAGACTAGAAGTATTCATCAACCTGGTGGGCATCCGTTACGTGTTTACACAGATATACCTCATGTAGAGGAATACTTGACACATCCCAAGTTTGCAATCAGTAAGTTTAATGCACGCATGCTTGAACTTCATCTCAATTTTTTCTTTGTTCTTTGTTCTGTTGGATTTTATTTTATGGTTGTCATCATGTCTAAAAATTATACTTTGTATTGCTGATCTTCTCCTTCTCTCTTTGAATGTTTGTGTGCCTACAGCAAAGGAACCAAAAGATGCAGATATAATATGGACAAGTGTGCAGGTAGATGAGGATATGAAGAAGGCCACAGGAATTACCGATCAGCAATACATTAATCAATTTCCTTTTGAGGCATGTCTTGTTATGAAGCATCATTTAGCAGAGACAATTCAGAAGGTGATAATAGTTAACTAGCATCTAAATGACTGACCTGTGTCACTGGCATGCCTCATTATTTTCTTTTCCAAGTGAGGCTTTTTTATAACCTTGGCCTTTTCTTTTGGGGGGTGGTGGTGGTTTACCTTGCTACAGGCACATGGATCTCCTCAATGGTTGCAGCCTACTTATAATCTTGAAACACACCTATCTCAACTTATTGGTGACTATTGTGTACGCAAAAAGGAAGGACTAGACAATCTTTGGATCTTAAAACCCTGGAACATGGCCCGAACTATTGATACTACTGTAACTGATAATTTGCCTGCAATAATCCGGCTCATGGAAACTGGTCCCAAGATTTGCCAGAAGTATATTGAACAACCTGCTTTGTTCCAGGGGAAAAAGTTTGATCTCCGTTACATAGTACTGGTTCGGAGCATGCATCCTCTGGAGTTATTCCTGTCAGATTGTTTCTGGGTATACTGATTCTTCTTTTGAGTTCTATGTTTCTAACTACTAGTAACTTAATATGTCTGGACTACGAATAAAATTTGTCAAGCCTCTTTATTTTATTGTTATATTCTTAAAAGATTCTAATGGAATTAGGTTTTATATTTCATTTTCAGGTTAGGATAGCCAACAACCAATATTCTTTGGACAGAAGTAGTTTGTTTGAATATGAAACTCACTTCACTGTTATGGTATGTCTTGAGTACCATTTTATTTAGCAGCATGATATTCAGATGAAAACTTGATTGAGATATTTAATATTTCATTGCTTTTCTTTTCTCAACAAGTTTTAACATAGTCATTTCATGGATTGCAGAATTATCGTGGAAGAATAAATCATAAGAAAATTAGCGATTTTGTAAGGGAATTTGAGGAAGAACATCAAGGTAAATGGGGCCTGCATCATGTTTATCCTCTTTGCCACATTTAAGATGAGTGTTTAGTGGTTTCCAGAGCACGGATTACATTTCAAATGAATTCTTGATACAAGTTCCTGTCCCTGTATCTCTTTCAGTTAAATGGTTGGATATACACACAAGAGTAAGGAAAATGATACGATCAGTGTTTGAGGCAGCTGCTGTTGCTCATCCTGAGATGCATAGTCCAACATCACGGGCAATGTATGGTGTAGATGTCATGTTGGACGGCTCTTTTCAACCTAAGTTACTTGAGGTTTGTAAATGAAGCAATGCTCCTCTTCCGATGCACCTTTCAATACCAAAAGTTTTATATGAGTCCCACTTGTCATATATATTGAGTGATTTGTTTAGGATGTATTTCCTGTGTTAAATTATGGAATTATTTGTAACATGTATTTTCTTTTATGCAGGTGACTTACTGCCCGGATTGTACAAGAGCTTGCAAATATGACATGGATATTGTGGTTGGAGAGGGAGGCGTTGCCAAAGCTAGTGATTTCTTCAACAATGTGTTCAGGTGTCTCTTTTTAAATGAAATTTCACAGGTTAGCCCATTGTAATCCAGTCATCATAAAGAATTGAAAATTTAGGTGCTTAAGTGGTTTGTGTAATGCCTTTTTCTCATGGACCAAGGGGTTTTTGTAATGCCGCACGTGCCATAGTTTTCCTTGTTTATTGATGGTAAAAGTAAACAATTTTGAGCACCCTACCCTTCAATTTTGCAGCAACAACCATTCTCATTAAGTAATTGAATCGCTTCCATTAACCATTTCCAATTTGAACAAGGTTTATAATTTCTGTTGCCTAGTTTGGTTTTTGATTTATTTATGAAACTAAAATTACTCCCCCAAACCGTAAACGACCATTCTCATTACGTAATTGAATAGCTTCCAGTAACCATTTCCAAGTTTGAACAAGATTTACAATTTCTGTTGCTTCGTTTGCTTTTTGATTTATGAAACTTAAGTTAAATTGTATATCGATTTCCTTCAATGCAACGCAATTTTTTTCTCCAAGGCAGATGCAAATATGGAGCACAATGGCGCACAATAACTCAATCAAATTACATCATTGTGCATTTCTCTTAAAACAAAAATAAAACCCTATTTGGATATGTACATTGGATCTCTCTACACTAGTGACGGTACCGTAGACATGTCTACGTGTTCTTTTAACTTGTGAGTGAATTAAGCTCCATGTTCGTTTGCTTCTGCTGATGTATATGATTGACTTCTTACCGTTGAAAGTTTCCTTTGCAATTCAAGAGTTGACATCCGCTCAGCCTCCAGTGCTCGCTCAAGCTTTAATCATCATAATAAAAGGTTTCAGCAGAATACACTTTAACAACAACGACAAGTATATTTTTAACACAAGTAGCTCTGTTCGCATTTATTGCAATTATGAATAATACCTTGGCAGCCCGGGTGCTCCATTCCCCTAAAATAGCTCTTAGTCTTTCATTCTCTTCTACATACTGTTATGATGATTATAACAAGAATTCTACTGTAAGCACCTTGCAGTCAAAGCACATATACTTTTCAGTATTGGTAAATCCTGTGAGATACCTGATTGTTGGTAGTGCGAACATGTTGGATCTCTGAGTCCCTTTCAGCAATCAAGGACCGGGCAAGCCTCAACTCAGATTGAACTTGGTTCATCTGAAAAATTTCAAGTGGGAGTCGTTTTAGTTTGTGGACGTGGAGTTGAATGATATCTGATGACTCCCTAAAGTTGGGGTTACTAACCAGCAACATTTTGCCAAAAGGATAAAATGACTCATTATAAGAGGCATTGCAGAAATATTCATCTGGAATTTGTATTTACAGGAATATTTAACACTAGAACAGACAGTAATTACCTCTGCAGAAAGTGTCCGCAACTCTTGATCACGAGCTGCTAGTAGATGGGCAAGGTCAACCTGTAATATAAGCAATTTGTTAACAAAAAATGGGAAAGAATGAAGAGGGAGCAACTAATATTTACCGACACCAATATCCAAGCCTAGGGTTGACAAGTCAAGCTAGTTCATGAGTTTCTTACGGTTTAGCTAAACTGCTTTATAATTATGTATGTTATTTGGTTATAATTCAAGCCTAGTTTCTTGTAATTTAGCCTAAAAAAAGTGGAACAGAATTCAAGTTTGCCTCAGGCCATTGACTCACAGGTAATTTAGCCTAGTTCCTTTATAATTATTTTATTTGGTTAGAATTTTGTTACTTTAATTAGATACCCACAGGTAACGGGGCATAAAAATTAAAAAATAAATAAAAAAAACCTACCTTCGGATCACTGTTGAGGTAACAGAAAGGAATTAAATAGTAAGTACCATTAAACATATAATAGAAAAGACCTGACATTGCAAGGTATAGAATTTCTTTCCTGATGAAAAAGAACTACCTTTCCAAGTGAAAAGAACTACAGTTGGTGTGTGTGGTGGTGGGGGTATAACGAACTGTGTTTTAGCAGGGAGGATTTTGAATGTTAATTGAATAAAGTGCATAGTTAAAATGTTTTGACATGATACTTTGGTTTACATCTCGAGACGAATACAGATTGCAGTGCAACTCTACTAAATCAATATTTGCTATTGCATAACTTCAAATCTCCATAAATGAAAAAATACTACATTGAATATTAACATAATGGTACTAAAGACTAGGAAGAATTTTTTTTTTATCCGTGTTAATTATTACCTGTGGTGTGCTCCGATCATCAGTTCGTTCATATTTGCTTAGACTCTCTTGCAATCGAAGAATCTGCAAGACCAAATATTGATGGAGAACTAATTAAATGAAATATAATTAGTGGAAGGTCTACACTATAAGTATCATTTATATAGATTATATAATCAACAGTAAATGAATGCTTCAAATCTTTGTATACCTCCTCACTCAAAAAATGAAGATTTTCACGCTGATATTGCAGCAAAGCCATTTGCTGATCAGAGAGCCTACCATCATGGTACCTATTGCATCAAAGATATTTCTTCACAATCCAAGAACCCAGAGTTTGATTTGTGTTTACAGATGTGATTTTCATTTGTGTTATTGGCATAATGTGATCTTATAAATGGCATGCACAAAGGGTAGATCATCATGCATTCAGAAATACTAGTTTGCTGAACAGTTTTTTTTTTTTTTTTTTTTTTTTTTTTTTTTCATTTTTGGGTTTGAAAATCAAACATGGATATTTTGTCATGAAGTAAATTAAAAAAGAAACTAAATTACAAAATGTTTGCCTTAGACCCTCCAGAGAACTTGATGGTTGTAGTGGTGAGTATAAGGACTTCAGAACATCAGGATGTGAGTTTAATGAATTGTACTGGTGTATGTAACCTGCTTGCACCAAAAATGTAGTTAGAAAGGACAAGGTAAACTACTTCTATTACTACTATATATGAAGAAGAGATCTTATAATTATAAAAGTGGTGAATTTAAGCAAAACATATCAATATTTACTTTAAAAAAGGGTAGATTGGTAGAATGCAATACATTTTTCCAGTTTTTTTCATCCAATGGGGGACAGGTGGGGGACACAGTCCCCCCATGGCACAAGACATCCCTATAATTATTTCTAAACAAATTTCTTAAAATTGTTCTAAATTTTGTATATAATAGTATTCTATCAAAATACAAAAAGTACTATCTATCAATACATTTTGCCCAGGTTTTTCATCCAAATAGGGGCTGTAGCACCTGAAGGTTCAAGATAAGATATCCCTTTAAATGTTCTTAAATTTGTTTAAATTTTTTGTTCCAATAATTTAGCTCCATCGATATAAAGTATAAAAAATGAAATTTGTAGCTTCGTCTCCCCCTCCCTCCCCCCGCCCCACCAAAAATAAAATATTAAAACTTACCAATGTAAAGACTCATAAAACATCCGGCACATACTGCTTCAACTACCATAATAATCCTGCAGAATTTTAAATCAACCAAAATGAGACAATTATCTTGGTAGAGTAAAAAAGTGAACAACTAATTTCCAGTCCTTCGCTATAGAAAAATAGCATAGGAAAGAAATAAGCCACATGGAACAAGAACTTGATGTTTAACAATTTATCATTAGGTAAAGACCAAACCTTGGAAGATTATAAGCATAACAGAGTTATAACATGCCGACCAAAAAAAAAAAAACAGAGTTATAACATTTTTTAAATAAATTACAATAAAATAATCTTTGAGGAAATCATTGTGAGTTGTGAATAATAGAATTTCATTAAATCATGGCCATGCCAGAAGTTCAACTGTTAACACATCTAGACAAGAGGAAGGGGACAGGGAGATAAAGGCATTCTATAAGCTGTAAAATGTCAAAGTGTCAACCAAGCTCTCTGTCTCCTACTATATACTGCAGCTAGAAACTCTATAAATTGAAATATATTGAACCTCCCTATCTACTAGATAAATCACTCTTAAAATGACACGGGTTTAGGTTTAGTATACTCATTTGACCAAACATACAAAAAGGCCTCAATGTCTGTTCCCTATAGTTGGCACCTATTATTGATAACAAGATTCAGATTAAGGATGTAGTCCTTCATATTTAGAAGTGGCACAATCCTGCTAATATTCCATTTTTTAATTCAATTTAATCTAAACTAGAAAAACGTCTAAAATGGACAAGAATAACCAAATGGAGAATATACCTCAATATTGCAGGGATTGACAGAAAACCAGTGTAAGGTTTCCAGACTATAACAAGTAGCATTGCAGCAGTTCCTGACATTAAATCAAATTGTTGAGAACATTCAAATTATAATTAACAACTCAGATAATGTAAACTATTCACATTGTTAAAATATCAAAACATTCACGTGCCTCCACCTAACAATTTATGTTTTGGGCTTGAGTTGGTTCTTGACATTATGACATATATATCAATTGACTTCATATATTAAGTATCATCTGAAAGAAAAGTCTAAACACTGAAATACATACCATAGGCTGTAATAGCAAAGGGTATGCGGACAATAACTTTCAACTTCTGGCTGAAACTATAATATCCCTGAAAAATAACGTGGGTTATAAAATAAAACACAATCAAACAATAAAACACCACCAAACATTACAAAAACTTTCAAAGATCTCTGCAACAAAAATTCTATTGGTAATTATATTATTTTATAGGTCTAATGCCATTGCAGAACTTTTAGAAACTACTGTGACAATGAAGTACTTGTCATTAAAAGAATTACCTGCAAGCGTATCTTCTGCACTTGATAAACCAGGTATTGTTGAAAGATTCCTGAAACAGTAAAAGTATGGCATTTAAACATAACAAAATTGTATGCACTGAATATTAAGTATAAGTAGCAGAAGCTTATAAGTTATAATAATGGTTAGTAAAATTAAACTAATATTTATTTAGCTACATGAAGTATTGTTAACTTTATACATACATAATAATAATGTAAAGTCCAAAGCATTTGTCTGCACTCGAGTTTGGATTCTATTAACAAACCTCAAGAGTCAAGGTGGCTATATTGAAAATTAACTTTTACTAGTAATGGTGTTAATACATAAAAATTTTCAGTATTCTGTAGGGATCTAATTTGGGCTCCTAAAACATCAAGGGACTCAAAGTGAAGCATGCAGCAAGCAGTGATGGATCTCGGGGTAACTATTCTTTCCTTGGGGGAGGGGAAGTCAGGTTGTAATTCTTGTATTTATTTCCACTTTCCCGATCCATCTTCTAAAGTAGTCATCAAATTCATCCTGGACAAAATGGCTATAGTGAAAATTAATTGTGAAGTCACATAATTTTTCTCCTTATCATTAACTTCTCTCTCAAAAGATCCATACAGTGTTTTATGTTTGATTTTCACCATTATATTTCCGAAAACCAGAAATACAATTTTACACCATGTAAAATCCATCATTAGAAAAAAAGCTAATACTACAATCTAGTAGCTACATCAATATACCAAGGAAATTTTAGCATTCCTGTGAACATCTCAGTGGGAGACAAAAGCAGCAAATCCGAGAGCAATAAGTAAAGAAAGATTGTTCAAACATGCAGACAAAGCGAATTGAACACCCATAGCAAAAGCAATTAATCAATTCGACACATTCGGAAAACACACTTGCTTATCCAGAGACAACAATCAAGAAACCCTAATTGAGGACAGTTCCAAACCTGTTAACAGCAAAAGAAGAACATCACAACTACAAAGCACGGGAGAGATGAGTCCTTGCACAGGACGAAATATCCAGTGAGCTCCAATGGCCAAAGTAGCATAACCTGCCTAAAATGGAACCAAACAATAAACAAGCAATTCAAACCACAATCAATTTCAAAATTGAATTCAATAAAAAATCATCATCATAGCATATTGCGAAATGAGCCATTAGGATTTGAACTTGCCAATAGTATGCAATAGAAAACACTCCCGATAACCCTCGCAGCCTTGCGGTGAGCGAAAAGGGGAGCCTCGTGCAGTATATCGAGAAAGCTGCGAAAAACGAAAGGTGAATTATGTTATGCATCGCGGCATTAACAGAAATTGAAGAGTGATTGGAGTGTGACTCACAGAGCGTTCTCCTCGGGCGATGTGGCCGGAGGAGAAGCGTATCTGTCGGTTGACATCGCAGAAGAGAAGAGAGGGTTGGTTGGATTCACGCCTTGGATTCCAAGGTTCAGTCACGGAGGTTCATCGATCCCCTGCTCGCCAAAACTGTAACGCTGTCTGGTTTACCTAATACTATTTTTTTTTTAATTAAGTTGTTAATTATTTTCATTTCATTTGCATTACTTTCTTATGACTTAAATAAGTTTTTAGGTCCTCATATATATATATATATATATATATTTTATGTTTAGTTCTTATTATTTTTCTTAATTTTCTTGATTCTCAATTTTTTTTTCATTTGTATTATCAGTCTTTGTTGATAACTTGAATCTATTAAGTGATGGTGTGACCTTCTATCGGCCACGTGATTTGGTGTCATGTGTCAGCATTTTGTCATATCACATAAATAAGTTTCTAATGTGACTGTCGGATAAAATAATATTTTAATTAACGGTTGAGATTGAGTACCATTTACTGGATCTTTGTAAGTCATTACATCGGACATAATTGCAAATAAAAAAGTTACAGTTTGCAATTGAGTCCCTATCGAAGAAAAAATTATTTGCAAATGAAAATAGGTTTGTCTTGAAAATAAGGTATTTGCTTTGCTGAAGAGAAAGCGGTAGGTTGCCGTTTGCAGAAGGTTGCTGAAGAGAAAGCGATACTCAACCACAAACGACGATGTACGACACAACACCAACCAAATAAGAAGGACAGCTAAGTTGGCAGCAACGATTTGATCCCTACAAACTCAAGCAAGCCACACTCAACCACAAATGACGATGTACGACAATTTCAACTCTTCAGCTGCAACCTTGACCACTGGAACCAAATACGTGACAAAGTAAAGCCGAAGTACCCGAAACAAAAACATAATTCCACCTCAACCCCACCTCAACACACGCTGCTACAAAGGTATCCCTGAAAACATTGCCTTCAATGTCGAAAGAGCTAACACCACTCTGACTGTGTTCTTCGACTCACATTCCCCTTTCTGTACAAAAGAGACCCCTTTTAGCAATTCTTTTTCATTTTCAAGGTTAACTTTCATTATTTACAATTTAACCCCTTTTCCCTTTGTAAACAATTAAAATTTTAAAATAAAACACACAACCAGTTGCCTTAACCTACTATTGACGGTCATAGTAAGTGATGCACCCGTGCACGACCTTTCTACTAGTTCACGCTAGACAAATCCATAAAAGTAACACTTGGATGTATTTGCAAAAATGTTATTCAACACATTTGGTCAGTTGGAAAACCCTAACAAAGTAGTGAGGATGGCATTGCAACTAGGGTGAAGGTTGACATAGAAGCAACAAAGCGCGAAACAAAGTGAGAGTGAGATTAAAACAACTCTTCAAAGAAGCGTATGAGAGATGTCATATTGCTCCCATTGAAGGTGTATCCCTGACACTCTAGCTGTTCACTAACATTCTCAACAAGTATGATTTCGACGCTTGATTTGAAAAAGGATCATGAAACATCACAAATATATTTGTTCAATGCTTAATTTGAAAAAGGATCATGAAACATCACAAATTAAACAAATATTAGAGGAACAAAAGACAAAAACAAAAACTAAAACATGAGAAAACTAATGCCTATGGCATCTGCAACAAGAAGTCGACCCAACTCTCCAGGCACTTGCGTCATCAGTTGGAAAATTATAATATAATTTTTTATAATTTATAATAATAATATAAATTTTATTAAGATAATTAATATTAAAAACTATATTTTTATAAATTTCATATTATTTTGCTTGTGTTGTCCATTATCTACCAAATAATAAATAGGATAAAAATTGTTATGTAACTTGAGCGTTTATCCTATACTGTTCTCCTTGTGTTGTATTTTGGTGTGTATCAAATGCACCATTTGTGAATATTTATAGATAAGTGATATTTTCTTTTTATGATTTTTAATTTACTTTTAAATTACTCCATAGGTCCCTAAATTATTTGGTAATTTTTAATTAGGTCCATGATATCTTTTTTTCAATTTGGTCCTTGACCGTGTATTTGTTTTTTTAATTAGGTCCTTGTAATTAATTTTCCTTAACGACAGATAAGCAGAAAGGACCCAATAAAAAAGCAAATACAAATTCAAGGACTCAATTATAAAAAAAAATAATTTAGGGACCTAATTAAAAGTTGCCAAATAATTTAGGGACTTACAAAATAATTTAACCTAATAAGAATATCTACAATGCATGATTGCCTAAATGGATTACTTATCTTAATTTTGTGGGCAAGAAAAAATATATTTTTTTAAGTATAAAGCAAAGTTGTTTATGCAAGCAATGCCATGTCATATGCTTTAGTGAAAAAAAAAAGAAGTTAGACAACATTGGTTAAAGTTAAACAACTCATAAACAACCCACCTTATAGATGCTCTAAGAAAATTAACTATTGATATTAGCGAATGAGAGACAAGTTTGGTTTCCTTCTAAGCGTTAATATTGCATATTTCTCTTCCATCCCTCTCATTTTATTTGTTGTTTAAAGTAATGCACACATTTAAAAAAAAAAATTTATTATATCATTCTTTTTTGGTATTGTATCAATTTTTATGATAAAATAATTTTTTTACTAAAATTCTTTCATTAATTACACCGTAAAGTTACAACTATACATCTATGAGTATATTTATTTCTTGAGGGCATTATTAATAAATGTTATTTTTTTTAGTACTCTGTAAGGACAATAATTTGAGATAAAAACATTTTGAAAGTGACAAATAAATTAAAACGAAAGAAGTAATAATGTTACATAGTACAAAGTAGCAAAGACTTGCTATGTTATAAGTGCTAATTAAAGGGGGGAGCATCAATACATTACAATATGTAACTAACAATTTATGATCGTTATTACGTCTGTGATACACACAATTCAGGCCATGATATTCTTACGTGATTTACAGCAACTTCTGGCTTATTTTCTACCTTATATTATGCATCATGCCAAGTAGGAGTAATTTTCATCATACAATGACACTTATCTTTAATCATCAATAATACTGGTATAAGCTACGCTCTAAAATCTGAAGCATGACAAGCGACGTAGGTGGTAGTGACCAGGGCAGCCAACCAGGGACCGTATTGTATGAAATTTAGGCCACAATTGGATAAGATGCACAAGTTGCAACACCTGAAAATAAACAATTAATAAAATCAAAACTACAATCAGTTCATATTAACTTTATAAACTCAGAATTTCATCAACTTTACTATCAACAGCTCTAGCAAGCCAAAGTTGAGCCAAGACACTAAATATTTAAAATTTTCTGTTGTTTATTTGTTTCACAATCTGAAGCCCTTTTTTATGTTTTCCAATCATGAAACCTGTAAAGGGCAATTGATTGAGGTCATTTTAAGTTTAGCGTTTGTTGGGGGCAAGGTCTTATGGATACTTACCGCACATGTTCTTCCCGAATTCCATCTTGAAGTAGCCATTGTCACCCCAGCTTTCTCCCCATGAATTCTTAATGAGCCAATATGGGACACCATTTTCAACTCCATACCCAACAGCAAGAACGGCATGGTTCACATCCTGCCAAACAAATTCGGATTTTGACATCTCTGCAATTACCAAAATGGACATGCAAAATACATGGAGCAAGGACTTTTTTTAACACATCAAAACAATTAACTAACACGATGTATTGACAACATGAGATTTTCTATAACATTGGACGTGAATTTGTGAGTAAATGTGCAGTGTGATGAATTGCCATCGAAGTATTGACAAAAACAACATACCAATATATTCCATATAAATTGTCTTCAAAGCATAAACTTCTAGCAAACCATTTATCATTTTTAGAAGGGACATAACTTAGATGCAGTTTTTTAGATGCTCTAAATTAGTGTTGTCTTTCGATCAGAATAAAAAATTTACTTTGATAATACGTCAGATAAATGTTTACATTAAAGGTTAGCATAGATTACAAATGAGAAACTCCAATTCTAATTAAAGAATAACACCTTACGCTACTGTATCTAAATGTTGTCCTTTTAGAAGAACTCACCTGGGAAGTGCTACCGCAAGTGTCACTAGTGTAAACTCCTTTCTCGTAGAATCGGAAACTAGTAACCACCTGAAAGGCCACACTAACTGGCCGAGCAAATGCAACTGCATGTTTTAATTCATCCTCAGCACCCTGTAATCAAAACATAGGACAAATTTTCTTTGAGAAAATCTCATATAAATGCTGTTAAGACATATTTAATTCTGCTGTGTCTCTCCCTAGTAAACTGCAATGTCAAATTATGGATTCATTTTAGAGGAAAAATCAGAGAAGTCAATCCGTAAGTACCAAGGTGATATTGACAGAGTCAATGACTTTAGCAGCAACATTTTCAGCTGAGAATTTGCAGACACCATCTTTTCCAGTGTAGGGATATGCTTCCTCTGTCTCAAGTCCACCATTGTATTTAATGTACTCAAAGGCTTGTGATGGCAACCCACCACTACAGCCAAAGTTGTTGAATCGGCCAGCACAATCCACTAGCTGCTGCTCAGAAAGAGAGATACTCTTTCCAAATGCTTGTGCATAGGCTGCTTCTAAAGCCCCAGTTGTGCTGCACGTTGCAGAAATCACGGTTAGAATCATGAAAAATTAGACACTACTATACCTTATTCATTACAAAGAGTTTTTCAAGGTCCAAAATAACCTGAATGTCCAGCATGATCCGCAGCTGCCTTGATCTTTAACTGCGCTCACTATACCTTCGTTTCTCCAGTCTTTCTGTACACATAGCCAATGGAATACAAATTTGAGTAAAGCTATAGTCTTCTACAATATCCTCTAAATATTTTGTAGAAAAAGTATTGAATAGAGAAAAATAAACATACTTAATATCTTAAAAAAAAAATGTTCAATACTTTTTCCATTTAGTGAAGAATAGAAGAATTTAGTAGGAAAAAATATGTAACAAGCATCAAATTAGTTTTTCAAATCAGAAGCATCAATCAATTTAGTCCCTTAACATTACAAATATGTCATTTTAGTACGATTGTGCTTTTAGTTTCTGACTATATTAAATTACCATCATTTTTGTGTCACTAAATTTATAAAAATAAATAAAATGACCTCCATGTTTGTTAATTTTAATAACTACCTTGACATTTATGTAATTTCAAGAATGAAATTGATGCGTGTTTGAAATTTTTGAAATTGGTTTGATGTATTATTAGTAGGAAAATATTGTAGGATCTACATAACGTACCGCCGGAGGAAGAACAGCATCGGTGAGCTTGTGGTTGCCCTTAAGAGTGGCAGAGCAATTTTGGGCAGCGCCTAGTCTGTGTGTTTTGAACTCCTCCCAAGACCAATCAGCAAAATCTGTTTCATAAGATAAATAAATAACGTCAAAACCTGTTTCAAACCAAAAACCTTTTCCCCTCTTCTCTCCCCCTCTCTGTTTTTCTAGAACACCAAAACCAAACTAGAGCACTCACAAATGTAAAGGAGTATTCATTGAGCTGCCTAAACTGTTATGTTGATGTTTTGTGCATGACTTTGTATTCATTCCAACAATTACTATAAAATCTATAGGAGAATTTGATCATGCGGGGGGAAATCCATCTATGTTTAGCCAGTAGCCAAATGCAACTTATGGTGTAAGCAGACTAGTTTCACTCTTCTAATAACACAGTTTATCAATAAGCAGAAATTTCATGTTTTATTTTTATTTTTTTTCCTTTTCCTTCACTATAAATTTCTGATTACTTGACTTCGAGAAAATCAATGACAAAAATTAAACTCTAAAATAGAATAAAAATCATTCAAATTTCCTTCACTATAAATAAGTCATTTTTTAATCTTTTAACTTCTCCATCAAATAATTAGAAGAAATAATTATTGTCTTTTCTTTCGTTCTCTAAACAATACAAAACACTATTTTTTTTAGATTAATGATTATATAAATTTTTTATGAGTTGAATGGTGTACATTAATTGTCAACCAATCAAAAATTATGGTTGATATGACTTTTAAAATAGTTATTGTAAAAGTGAGCAAACTTATCATATATGGTGATTTGTGATTAAATAACCATGTAAAACTGTTTTACACTATAAGTGAATCATTTTTCTCATTTTTTTATATTGTCAATTAATCAAAAATCATCATTAATACAATTTTTCAAATAGTTATTATAAAAATAAATAAGTTTACCATCTGTCCGTGTATAACTTATTTCTCTTATATGCTATTATTTTTTTCTCAACACCCAAAGCACATGGTAGGTCATCGGTAACTAAGATCGGATCGAATGGTATGATTGACATATATTATCTCTTAAACACGTGATCAGATGCATGTTCAATCTTCATTTTTGTATGTATAAAATAACATTTGTTAAAGAGATAAGTGGCTTAAATAAATGTTAGTAGGCCATTACTCAAACATAAAAAAAAAAAAAAAAAAAGAAGTTGGTGACAGGTCAACAATATGAGTCACATGCACGATTAGGTAAGAGAATCCGATCACACAGCCAGATCAAAATCCAAGTGCAGAAAGGAGGAAGAAACAATAAGAAGAAAGAAAATACTTATATAAAGTAGGATACGTACTATCAGATTTAAAAATCAGATCTAAAATTTTACTTTATAATACCCGATGATGTTTAATGGGTTTTTTTTATTTTGATGACAACAAGAAGAAGAGAAGAGTGAGACGTACGATTAACAGCGAGAGTGTAGGACAAGCGCTTCTTGTTGGTGGAGCGGATGAACCTGAGGTTCTGCGAGAATATCTCGTACCTCTGCTTCATCTCTTCCTCGCTTCGGTAACTCTTCCCGAACCTGGTAACGAACCTAGCAAACGACAGCGCGCGCCGGCACTGCCCTATCACCCGAACCACCTCCGCCTCCACGCCCGACACCATTCGTATCGGGTTCGGCTCCTCCTCCACCCACGACGCACCCGCCGCAAGGGCGCACAATAGCACCGCCACTGCGCACCACACCACTGACATCCGCGCCATCTTTTCCACTCTCTTCACTCTCTACTCTCTACTCCTTCTCTTTTGTTGATCTCTCCCACTGTTGTGGAATCTTCAACGGGGTTACGTTCTATTTGTATGATTGCTTTGTATTGGATCTATTGATTAAATATTAATATTATTAGTTATCTCGGGACCACACTACCCATCCTCTGGTCTTTGGTTGATATTTTTAAAAGGTTGGTGATGTGTTCCATGACGTACGTGCTATATATTCGCGATATTCTCTTGCCATCACAGTCAACTGTTGGCTATGAAGTATCAATATAATTTGTTATTCAGACGCAGGATATTTTGGGATAGCGGATTAACTTCTCCACCGTGCATAATTTATATTAATCATTAAATTTGTAAATTTTTTTAGATTAATATGAGATTATCGTACAATCGTCCACATTATATTTTTATTTTTAAAAAGGAATTTTTTTTTCTGTTTAAGTTTTTTTTAAAAAAAATGACAAAAAATATTTTGTTGTTACTTTGCTTCTGCCTCTCTTCCCTTTTTTTGTCCATCATTTTATTTTGATTTTTATTTTTAGTCCCTCATAAAATTTTTTATTATTTTTAGTCCATCATAAATTGTTTTGTTCTGTTTTTAGTTTCTAACATTAATTTCAACTGTTAAGTGATGACATAAACTGTGTGTGTGAAAATTTCTTAATTAAGTTTCTAGTGACTTTTAACCGCTGCAAATTTTTTGGTGGTCATAAATGTTTATTTTTGTAACATTTTTTGTGATTTCAGAAAATCTAGTATTTGAGATTTTGATTTTGATTTTGATTTTTTTAACATTTCTGACCATTTTAGTTTGCCAAAAAATTTGCTGTAGTTAAAAACCATTAGAAACTTAAACAGAAGAAGAAGGATCCCTTTTTTAAAATAAAAAAAATCTAATGTAAGCAGTTGTATGGTAGTCCCACATCAATAAGCAACGGAGAAGAATGATCTTTTTTTTATAAAAAAAAAAACTTAAACAGAAAAAAAAATCCCTTTTTTAAAAAAAAAATCTAGTGTGAACGGTTGTACGGTAGTCCCACATCAATATCAAAAAGTTTACAAATCCAATAACTAATATAAGTTACGCATGGTGAGAACATTATCCAGTCTCCCAAAATAGTCTGCGCCCACGTATTCATTTGATATCGAAATTTTTAGATATTTCACGGATATATATCAGTGAAATATCCAAAGTCTTTAATTTTATTTTTATTTTTTATGAAATTCCGATAGAGTTACATACGAGACGTTGAGGCATGTATAATATAAAAATATAGAAATATTATTTGTTTATAAATTTAATAAAGGAATAAGATTAAATACTATTTCTATTTGTAGATAATAGGAAGCAATTCATGACGACAATAATTTATAATTTTTATTTTGTTTTTAGTAATGTTTAAAAAAATATATTCTTAATTTAAATTTGCAAAATTATAATTATATATTTATTATATTTTTTGAATTTTTATATATATTTAAATATGTGTATATATATATATATATATATTGTATTTTGTATATTTTAAAATAATCATATATATTACCCTATCAAATATATATTGTATTAAATATGCGTATGGTAATGGTATCTATGCATTATTGGTTGTAACGATTCTTCTAAGCGTTTTAGTCGTATAAGCAACTCTATAGCCTATAGGCACAACGAAGATTTGTCAAGTTATAGAATATATAACCTCTGCTTGGATCACCAGATGTAGACAGTAATAAACCGTGGGAACCATCCAAGTGTACCAATTGATGTTCAGATTTCATAATAATCCATTATGCCAATGCTAGTAATTCCTCCAGCAAAGACGTTATTGTGTGTGAAAAGAGTTAAATTGAAGCATAACAATTTATGTCCCTTTCTTTTGGAACCTCGGTACAATGAATCTAGACATGGAAATCAGTTTTTCAAAGTAGCAGGAGTAATCACAACAGTAAAGTCAAGCTCATATCTTGATAAGTTTTAACTTTAGCATTTTCATCCATAAATTTTTCAGAAACTTTTCCTTCTCATGAAAGATACGGATATTACATTTTTTTTTTCTCTTATGTTTAAATTTATACTCTCTTCTCCTAACATATTAAAGTATATGATATTTACTCTATTTTTTAATCTTGCGTTAAAATTTTGCTAACTTTTCGTAAAAAAATTATCACTAAATATTCTTTATACTGTTATCTTCTAAAAAATGAAAGTGTTACATTGCCCTTTCATTCTCCTCTCCCCATAACAGATAAAAATATATTACATCTTACTCTCTCTATATATATATGTATATACAATAAAATAAAATAGACTTATTAATATGTGAAAGACTAAAAATGCAATAAAGCCTTATTAATAAATAGAAGTGCTATGCTTTTAATCATTTAGCTTTAAGTCTTGGGCAAAGTTGGTTTCAATACGAAATGGGCAAAAATGCCCTTAGCTATCTCTTATACCGACCAGGCACCCCAAAGCAACCAACCACCGAGGTAGCCTGCAGCAGTGCAATTGAGACCTTTTGCAATGAATGACGACAAAGTGTTACTTTTACAGGTTGTGTTTTGGACCTTTTGGTGTGCAGGTTGTGTTTGCGTAATCTGTGCTAAAACAAGAAAAGAAATTGTGAGTGAAACATATAACAAGATTGCGGAAATGGAAAAAAAATTGAAATCTCCTTCAGATTGCAATGCCTGCTTCATCTTAATTTATGTAATTTTGGAAGCCGTACGCTCTGATAATAGAAATCAGAACAAAGTTTGCCACCGTACGGTCTAGTTGAGTTGATTGAGCATGGTGGATGAGTTATTGTAAACCCCGCAACTGTATTTGATTTTTATAGATAAAAAAAAAGAACGAAGTTTGCCAAATTATTTATGAAATATCCAATCCGGATCATAAAAAATTGCGTTGGTATTCTGGATGGGTTAATGGAGGTACATGTGATGGGTGAAGAAGTTCCAGTTTAGTGGAAACAAGGGTGAGAGGAACTTATAAGAAGGAAAGACAATCCTGGGATATTTCAAAACAAGGAGGTGAAAGTAGCAAAACATGGTGCAGGAAGCAATTGTCTGAATCTGGCGTTTACGTGTGAGTGACCGGTGGTGTGGGTTGTTACTGGGCTACCAGTTTTTGGCTGAACCTTGGTAGCTTGGTAGAGCAGGTACTTCAAGCAAAGGGTCCACTGTGTTTCCCTTCCTTAGATGCTAGATATTTGAAGGCTACGAGAAACATGAGAATTATTGATTCTTACACAAGATTTGATATAACGAAATTAAATGGACTTAAATGCATTTAATTTTTAAATAATTTGATTCAATTTAAATTAAATTAATTTATTTTTCTAATGATTTTGAAGAAAAAGTTTATGTTTAAATGTGTATGAATGTTGAAAATATCATAAGTTTTGGTTTTATCCCCTGTAAATATTTTATTTTTTAGTCTCCATATTTTACAAAAATAATGTTAATTTAGCCTTTTACTAAAGACTATAAATATCCTTTGCTAGGGACTAAAAGCATGTGATTTTATTAAATATAGAGATTAAAAATAAATAAGTTTTTTATATAAACTAAATTTAAAATTAGTGATATTTTAAAAAACAAAAAGCATATTTAAAAAAGGTTATCATTATGTCCATGTGCCTGAGACCAAACATATATCTTTTTCTAATAGTTACTGTTTATCCTACGAGCCTTCTCCACTTCCTCACATGCTTTTCTAGGGAGCAATGAGTTTTGTATTGAATAAGAAGGTCGCAACAAGGAATTTGTCTAACATGCTAGAACGATTCACAAGCACAGAATTTGTAAACATGACCCATTATTCAATTAGAGAAAGGGAATCGATCTACTAAGTTTTCGAGTGTCTTTGTTAAGAATGAATTGATGGGTGCTCTTTAATGAGTAATGACCCTTTTGAGAAGCAAGGAGACTCCAAATACTTGCAAAGATGTACAGAACACACGAGCCTCCAAAGATATAATATATGGACGTTCTGAAAGAAGCAAATTAAACTTTGGTCTTATATATCAACATTGACTTTCTGCTCTAAGCTTCTATAGAAAATTTCTAGGGAACATTTAGTTATATGTCTTTCAAACAATGCTTCGGCAAAGTGAACTATAAATTATTGGCAAAAGGGTAGTTGACAAAGAGTGTGTCCACTTTGCAAGTTGGATAGGCTTCCGAAATTTACCAACGGCGGTGCAATAAGGTGGCAGAGACTTTTACACTATGTTCGGTAAAGAGAAAGAAAATATAGAAAAAAATAGGTAAGTGAGAAGAAAAACGAAAAGAAATAGGTAACAAAGATAAGAATAGAGTGAAAATAAAGATATTTGATTAAAGAATAATAAAATGACAGTTAACTTGTTGAGATTATTTAGTTTATAGAAAAGAAAGAAATAATAATAATAATGGCTCCACTCCTTCCATCCTTACCCCGTCAAATTCTAGACAAAGAATCTCATTTCTTATTCACCTCTACTTTAGACATTTATGAAAAAATCTTGTGTTTGCATCTCCCTCACTCAGCCACCTCATCCTTGATTTTTGCCACATGAGATTGTTTCTAAATTCCCTTTCCTCCTTTGCCACCTTCTTCGTCCCCTTTTTTTCTTTTCCTTTTACCAAATATTTTTTATAACTTAACCTTTTTTTCCCCTCATTTCCTTACCCTTTCTTTCTCGTTTAAAAACAGATAATAAATATTTCTTCTAATTTTTATCTTGAAATGAGTCTTTTGTTTAATCTCATTTCTAGTTTCGTTTATGATTTTGTAGGTTTATAATTTACTTTGATGTAGGAAAAAGACACGCATAAAATAATAATGAAAACAGTGAAATCATTAAATAAAAATTAAGAAAAGTCAAAGATATCATAATTTTCTTTTATAAATTGTTAACAAATTAATAAATAAAGCATATTTATGGTAAAATAAAATAAAATAACATATTTGACCCATTTTCTATCGCTGGCCTAAGCAAATTTTGTATACGAAGAGAATCAAACACAGCGAAATCTTAAACCACTATGCTAACCTTATGAGTTTAACAAATTTGCCCATAGATGCTATTTCTCAATACCCATGGACCAAACAATTTGGTTTTCTTTTAATATTTAATCTTATAAATAAAAAACAAATATAAAAATATTTTACCTTCTTATATATGAATGATGGAGTCTACCTGTCTTAACTTGAAGACGAAGATGAGAGTAACTTTTGAAGATTAATGTATCACAAAATAAAAATTGCAATGTTATATGATCGATCGTGTTTACTTATGGGAGTCACAACACTTGTAAATATTATGAGTAATGATTAGTTGACACACTCACGTGTTTTCAATCTCTATCTCTCACTAGGTGTTAAATAGGTGGTGAGATGTTCACCAATTAATTTAAAAATATTATTCTATCTCTAAAAATTTGTCTAGTATTGCTCATAATTTGTCCCATCCTACTAACTTAGCTTAGTATGAAGTTACTTTTGATATGTTTAGTTTTTAAAATTCAATGTGTTTTGAGGACATATTAAGGTTATGTTGTAGTTCATACTATTCAACTATTAGATTAGTTACTCATTACCAAGGGGTCTAACTCAGTTAGTTGAGCAGAGTATGTGAGTGTTGTAAATTTTTGGTATTATTTTCGATTCCTATAGATAAAAAAAAGATTAGTTACTCATTACAACATTAGATTTCAAGAAAATAAATGGTAAGAATAAAGAGTAAGTCTCTTATACTTACTCTTGGAGTAAGTAGATCCCTCATATATATATATATACACATACTAGTACGGCGTCTTGTGCGATGTACGAGTCTTATTTTCTTTAATACTTTAATAAATTTTAATTTTAGTTAATTGATTTTCTTACTACCTGCATTATTTTTTTATTTATTTTATTATCATTTATTATTTAAATTATTTGATCCTTTAATTATTATCTATCTAATAATTTGAATTTAAATTAATTTCTTTTAATCATTTATTTTTAATTTTAATTAATTTCTATTGGTTGATTTCTTTTACTTATCATAATTTCCTCTCAATTCCTTACCATAATTTTTGAATTATTTACTTTAATCTTTTAATTAATTTTAATTGATTGATTTCTTTTAATTACCGTAATATTTTCTCATTTATTTTATGATTTGTATCCTTTAAATCTTTTGATCGATTAATATTATTGATCCTTTAATTTAAATTTGAATTGATTTAAATCAATGATAACAATAATGAAAATTAATTTCTAGTGATTTTAATTTCTTTTATTTATTTACTTTGAATTTTAATTGGTAGATTTTTTGTTTATCACAATTTTCTTTCAATTTCTTACCACTATTTTTTAATTTTAGTTTATTGATTTCTTTTACTTATATGAATCTTCTCTCATTTATTTTTTGGTTCTTTATCCTTTAAATTATTTGTTCCTTTAATTAATATTTATCCTTTAATTTAAATTGATGATAATAATAATGATAATTGATTTCTTTTGCTTTTAATTTCTTTTAATTTTAATTAATTTGTTTTCATAATTGTTTTTCATAATTGTTTTATTTTTTAAGTTACTTACTATAATAACCTATATATTGAGCCAAAACATTGTTTAAGGTAGTAAGTTTGGTACAAAAATGATTTATTATTAAGGTAGTAATTTTTTTTTTTACAAATTTACCCATAATAAATAGTAAACTATATTTCGCCAATTTTAAATTATTACGTTAATACATATTTAATTTAAATTAAAAAATTAAATGGTTGGGATTGAATTAATTTACATAAGTTTAATTATATAAGTTAAAAAATTTATTACGTTAAAAATTATTTGCTATAAATTGCAATTGAATACTTTATGTAAGTAAATAAGTATTAAAGTAATAATTTAATAATTATTAAATTTGATATGAACTAATTTAATTATTTTGCATAAATTTAGTTAAGTATTTATTTAATAAATTTTTATTGTTTGAAAATTTATATTATAGAAGTATTTTATAGAGAATAGACATAAATTGATTTTGCTGAAATAATTGATGACCATTAATTGCTTAATTAATAGGGTTTCAATGGTGCTAATTTTATGAGTGGTAATAATCAATGTCACGTTTTTGGCCAAATTGATTTCTACAAAAAATTGCTCCGCTATTTAACTTTCTCCACAAAATAACATAAGCATTCATGCTAGCTAGTAGCTAATTGTAGGACTATTATCATAAAACGAATAATACTTTAAAATATAGATTTAAACATGCAATTAGAATAAACATATTGGAAATGCTTGATTCAACATTTAAAGTTTCATTGCTACATTGCCTTGGTACAGCATCTGACACACTTAAACATCCTCTGCAAAAACATATTCTAATTTTATAAGCATGAAAGCATTATGTTATCAATTGGAATCAAGGCTTCACAATGGTAACATGTATATTAGACTGCAAATAGTTTACTTTTTTATGTATACTAATGTAGCAACAATTAAGAAAAAAAATTATTAAGAAAAAAAATCTTTTTTAAAAGAGAGGCAAAAAAGTATAATCTTTGCTTACAGGAGTAATTTTTTTGGAAAACAATACCTTTTTTTTTTTTTAAAGAATATGATACTTTCTTTAGAAAACAAATTGTATATGCAGGAGTATAATATCCAGCACAGTAAGTTTAATATCCAAGACAATGCATGCAAAAGTGACGTGTTGAGATGTCATTTCCCACCCCCCCCTATATATATATATATATATATATATATATATATATATATATATATTATTTTATGTACACATATATATGTTTTTAAGTCGATTTTGGGTGTCATATATTTACCCGCAATTTGATTTAAGATTTTCAATAAAATTGTGAATGGTGGGAAATGCAGGATATAAATATACTAAATTTTGTATTACTTGGTGGGAAATGCATTTAAAATTTTAAAAATAACATGACTGTTTTAAAATGCATTCAAAATTTGACATCTTTACTTTCTTTTTAATTTTATTTTGAAAATTTATGATTGTTTTAATGCATTTAAATTACAAAATTAATCTTTAAACTTTTGGGGGCGGGGGCGGGGGGCGGGTGGGATTTTTCTTCAAGTGTATATTCCTTTAAGTAATAATATATATATATATATATATATATATATATATAATGTATTAATAAGGAAATTTCTTGACATATATAAATAATATTTTACATAATATCATATTATATTTATATTTATATTATTTGTTTCAAAAAATATTTTATAAAATATATCTTAATTTAATTTCTATTTATTTAATTTTATAATTTAACTATACATAATATTAACATTTATCTATTATATTAATAAATCAAGTAAATCTCGTGGTTTTGATTGAATCGAGTAAAAATTTAGATAAACCAATGCATCTTAATCTTATGATGAATATCTCTATTTACTATTTAGTATAATCTTGACTTAAGGTTTGTTCAATTTACTAAAAATTATGGTACAAAGACAATTACAACGGTTTCACGTTTGATTTAAAAAATTAGCATGGGACAACATAAGTGGGATAAAAATTGACAGTCCAAAAACCCAAGTTTTTGTTACTTGGTGAATCATGGATCAACTTTTTGTTCCAAATATTAAAGATTGAAAAGACAAAAATATCCCCTTCTTCCTCCCCACTCTCTTTTCTCTCTCCCCAACTTCTCCCTTTCTCTCTCTCCCACTCTCTTTACGCTCAACCAGAGTGATGCATCCAAAAAACTGTTTTCACTGCACGGATGTTGGTTTTCAATCCTCGTCGCTGGATTTAGTTTTGTTGGTATTCTCTTTAGAGAAGATGATGCCATATGCCATTCAATGGTGTGCTTTCCTTCAAATCCATAGTACAGGAGAAAAAATATATAATATATTTATATATTATATATTATATTAGAAATAATAACATTTATGATGTATATTATATATAATATTTTTAATATATATTAAAAGTATATAATAATATATATCATTTTATAATAATGTGAAACTTGTTGATAATTGTTAATCAATTATATAATATTACTCGAACTAACAAATTGTTAATCAATTATATACATACACACTTTGCCTTTATTTTTTTAAAGAAAAGTACACACGATCAAATTGCATTAGGAAATTAAATTTCAGCTTCTAGATATTCTTTATCGATCCAAAGCTAACTAACTTGTTTAACTGATGTTCAGCTTTTGCGACAGTTTAACTGTCCATATCACATGATAATTATTTCTAACGTAGAATAATACAGTGACGAAATGATACTCCTAAAAATTAGTAATTTCTAACATTATTAAAAAGGGTAAAATATATTTTTGGTCCCTCATTTTATCTTGATTTCTGTTTTTAGTCTTTCATAAATTTTTTTACTATTTTTAGTCCCTCATAAATTATTCTGTTATGTTTTTAGTCTCTCATAAATTGTTTTGTTTGTTTTTAGTTCCTGACGTTAATTTCAACTGTTAAGTGATGACATGACAGACATAAACTGTGTGCGTGAAAAATTTCTAATTAAGTTTCTAGTGACTTTTAACCGCTACAAATTTTTTGGTGGATAGAAATGTTTACTTTTGAAACATTTTTTGTGATTTCAGAAAATCTGGTATTTGAAGTTTTAATTTTTTTTAATTAGTTTTTTAATATTTCTGACAGTTTTAGTTTGCCAAAAATTTTGCAGTAATTAAAAATCGCTAGAAACTTAAACAGAAATTTTTCAAGCACAACTTATGCTCGTCACGACATCACTTAACAGTTAAAATTAATGTCATGAACTAAAAATAAAAGAAAATAATTTTTGAGGGACTAAAAACACAGAAAAAATTTATGAAAGATTAAAAACAAAAATTTAGATAAAATGAGGGACCAAAAATATATTTTACCCTATTAAAAATTATGGTACAGTGACATTAGAGCATCATTATCCATTTTTCTGGACTTCTTTTTTAATGTTATTGTGATTAATGTTATTGTGATTGCGCCGCTCCGTTTCCTTTCCCTTGCATGCCAAGTGATATAGGCTGAATTGTCAGGTTTGTCAGTGTTGACAAGGTCATTAAATTAAATTAAATTTTTATGAAATTTTTATTTTTTTATTTTATGGAAATGACCACAACATATTCATTGACTTGGACAGAATGATGACACGTGGGGTGGCCCCACGTAACCTACTCCCCCGTGTTGACGGAATTGTCCTCATTTGGCACACCGTTTGATCAGTAATCACCGCGGTTTTCACCATCACCAACACCAAATTTTTCTCTTGGAACGCACACAATGTTTGAGTCCAAGTTATTTGGAAGATGCCAACCTCGTTACTTATTTTCCAACCAAAATAGTGGAAAGGGATAATATATACTACATAGATTTTCTCCATTTGGGTAATTATAATATCACTAAGAACCCACACTTTCTGCCCACGGTAATGAGACCTGAACCACAACACGTTGGTCCCACCCTGATCTAATTATTATCTCCACATGATGCAATTAACAAGGTTATCCACTTTAATTGAGATTAATTCTATTTGTGCACTTTTATATTTACAATTGGTCTCGTACGGAGATATTTCTTTTATGTTTGAAGTTTGATTCACCTAGCTATTTAAGTTAGTTGGACCATTAAGAATAAGAATTTTTTTTTTATCGAGTTTTATTACAGTTATATTTTCTAAATGTAAACTCAAATATCACTAATTAAATTATAAGAAATTGCTTTATGTCAACCAACATGTCAATGATTTAAATAGAATTGAACTCAAATCTTTTAAGTATAATTTTAGGTTTGAACTTTGTATATGAGAAAATGTAATTAAGAGAGAAGATTTCATATATATATATATATATATATAAAAGTTGGTGAATACTTCACATTAATAATTAATAACATGATACTCAAAAACAAAATTGCTTTATACAAATTGCTATACGCGCTGGGTGATAGGCAAAGAGATAGATATACACGAGTGTTTTATTTTCAAATTTTTTGCCTTTAGTTTACCTTCCAAACTTGTATCTTATTTGACTTATTTGTAGTTTCCACTCTCCGACAAAAATGTGTAAAAGGGGGAAATACTATACATATAGAAGTTTCATTTTGAAGGGATATATAGAATCCCCTCTTATTACACTAAAACCCAAAATGTCAAAAACATAGGAATGAGGATTGTTCCAGAAGTTTTGAAACTTCCTTAACTTCATCAATTCTAAATCATATAATATTAAAAGTATGACTAGTATATATCTCTTATAGAATTGTAACATCTTTCAAATTTCAATATGTATTTTGGCTTTTTTATTTGGTGGATCCTCTAACATTTTCATTCCATTGTCCTTCACTAGCATTCTCAGATGATAACTCCATATGTTAGGCCTATTATAAGTCCTTGTGTTGGTCGTTGATGATATATATCCTTCCAATTCATTTATTTAAATGCTGCTTTGTCATTGTATAAACAACATGTTGAATTAATTTATGTTTCATCTACATCTTCTAGAAACCAATCCAACTAAGGTCGTAAGCATACCAACCAAGTATAATTTTCAATATCTGAAGAACAAACACGCAGGAAAAAAAATAAAATTAAAATAAAAGTACAACTACTAGCTTACACACCCTTTCCCTAAAAAATAAATAGTACAACTACAAACACGTCGTACGTGTGACAGAATTGCCCTCTGACTATATCACTCGGGAATGGGATTTATTACCCTTTTGTACTATATCTGCATAGCAAAACGCAACTGAGCCTGGAGTCTGTTTTTTTGTGTTTTCATTGTATTCTATTTAACTTTTTTCCTTCTTAAGCGACAAAAAATTTGAATGTAAAATTTAAGACCGATCGAAATTAATTTGAACACACGTCCTAATTATATCAAAAAATTCAAATTTAATTCTATCAAAATCAATTTTATTCAGCTTTAAAATAAACAGCAGGCACTACTAAAAAGTCTAGATCAATAGAGAAGAGTAGATAGGACGTATATATCCAAACAATAATTTGAGTTTCAGAAATTATGGTCAACGAAAACCCAACAAAACAAAGAAGAAAATCGGGTTCAATTGATAGAGCAGTATGAAATCATGAGCACCTTCTGGATCCGTAAAAGTGTGCAAGTCTTTACCAAATAGGCATTAGAAAGTGAAAGGAAATGCTGAAGGTGCTTTCGCAATTGAAAAGATTCGAAATATGACAAGTCAAAGTTTCTTTTCCAAATTTGTCACTATAAATGCATGAAAGTCAAGAGGGGTAGTTACGTCATTTGAGTTTAATCAACATCTTAGACTTGGGATACTCGGTTCCCCATTTATCAAATAATATTAAACGAATAACTTGTTCAGATCCTCGGCAATTTCTTGTTTGCCAAACAACTACAACCCTTCATTCTATGTCTATATATATATTAATATACAAAAAAGAAGAAAATCCATGGCATATAGGACCTAGACAACTACTCAAAAACAACTTTAGAGGAAAAAATCAACATTGGGGTGGTATAAAAAGGAGCTGAAAACCTCTTTTCTCGCTAAGCAGTTGAAGTTTTTGAATATAACCTCTCTCCCAACATTCCCTTCAAAAGTCTTGAACCCATTTCCATTTCTACAAACCCTATCTCTCTATTCATACCTAATACATACAAATATCTCACCAAGTTTCCAACCATCCTCACTTATATATCTCTATACAAACATCTTTGAGCAGTTATGAAATTGTAGATACATTACTTATCACAAAGAACCGGTTCAAGTTTCAATTCATTCATTTGATTCTTTTCTTTCTCTTCGTCAATCAAAGTCAATGACCCTTATGAAAACCCTATGGAAATCCATCTTCCCCGGTTGTTACAAGGGCGAGTACCCTTCCCCCAAGCCCAAGAAAGTGGTGGCCACGAAGCCAAACTCTTCTCACAGGATTTCTGTGACGGATTTGAGTTATCCAAGCACGACTCTTTCGGAGGATCTGTCCATTTCTCTAGCGGGAACTAACCTGCATGTTTTTTCACTCGCGGAGCTCAAGATTATCACGCAGCAATTCTCTTCTAGCAACTTTCTAGGAGAAGGCGGGTTCGGACCCGTGCACAAGGGGTTCATTGATGACAAGCTTAGGCATGGCCTTAAGGCTCAACCCGTGGCTGTTAAGCTCTTGGACTTGGATGGCTCGCAGGGCCACAAAGAGTGGTTGGTACGTATTCCACTTTTATTTCTTCCTCATAACTTAGTGCCAAATACGCAGCCATGATCCAATAATGAGTGCTTTTTCTTTTTTTTTTGAGATATTTACTTGATTAGAACGTGCATAGCTAAGTTGATGAAAGTGGCTGGCTTGTTATTCTTTTATAAATTTTTTTATATGTATTTCGATAAATTCATGATAAAGCTTATTAAAAAACTAATGGAAGTTAGGTAGAGGGTTGGTTATTCAAATTTTCGTGAAGAGAAATACTTGCATTTTTTTTATTTTGGTGAAAAGAGAAATACTTCATTTAGTGTTTGACTTTATCAAGGTTGTCTCCTAACAACATGTGGTAAAAAGAATGATAAAGCTTATTACAAATAAGTTATTAAATTAAACGTTTATGCCGTAAGTTTTCATACAATAAGTTATTACTATCATGTGAACACTTAATTAAGTTGTTATTAAAACAATTAATGTGTCATATTTTAATAGATAGTTTAATTAGGTATTTATTGAATGAGTTATTATTAAATGAAATTACTCTATCCACTTGAAGGTAAAATTTATTGAAATAAATTTATACACTTTATAATTTTTTCACTAAACTTATTTAAATAAGTTTAAAATGTTTTATATGAATTCGAATGTCACAAATTATTTTATAAATTTAAATAAGGTTCTTTTAAGATTACGCGCCTTTGAGTTCTGACCTTTTGGTTTTCTGACTTGTGCTGACGACAGACTGAGGTTGTTTTTCTGGGGCAACTAAGGCATCCACATCTCGTGAAGCTGATAGGATACTGTTGTGAAGAAGAGCACAGGGTTTTGGTATATGAATATTTACCAAGAGGTAGCTTGGAGAATCAATTATTTAGAAGTAAGATTTTTGTTTTATAATATAAGTACTCATTATTAATTGCTGATCAAAAAAAAAAAAAGTACTCATTATTAATGTGTCTTCTTGCAATCAATTAGCCTAATTAATCTTGAAGAACACCTCTTGATTAATTATTTTTTTATTGTGGCAATTAATTCAGGATTCTCGGCATCACTAGCATGGTCAACGAGAATGAAAATTGCTGTTGGAGCTGCGAAGGGTCTAGCCTTTCTTCATGAAGCCGAGAAGCCAGTCATCTATAGAGATTTCAAAGCTTCCAACATCTTGTTAGACTCTGTAAGTTCCACTTTCTCCCTCCTCTACTGTTCCATTAAAATCTCCTTGCTCAATTATATATACAAGTTCATAACACCTTTCTATATTTGTTTATTTGATTTAACTTTATAAGGAGTGAAAAGTGATTTTTTTTTTTAAAAGGAATAACGTGAAATTGATACAAGATATTCTTATTTAAACAATGATACATTGACAACCCATACTATTTGAAACTTGAAAGAGAAAGAAATAGAAGAAATAAAAGTATCCATATAATAAGCAATGTGATGTGATAAAAAAAGAAAAAATAATAGTAAGAAATAAAGAATATTAATTAGGGATGTCCATATATCATTCTTATTTTTTTATATTCTTCAAGGATTGCTCTTCTGGAATACAGTATAATGTTGTTCTTAATATATACTTACTCTTCTCATTTAATATTCTTCCAGGATTACAATGCAAAGCTATCTGATTTTGGGTTGGCAAAAGACGGTCCCGAAGGAGATGACACCCACGTTTCAACCCGAGTTATGGGCACACACGGCTACGCAGCTCCAGAATATGTCATGACAGGTAACTTTACAACTTTAAATTTCCAATTAATCCACTTTTAGTATAATACTAATAATTAATAATTAATGATGCTGCTGCTTTTGTTCCTAAAGATTTAAAAGTCATTTTTTTTACAAAAGAAAGTGTAATATTTAATGTTAATAATGTGGTAGTAACGATTTCTTAACCTTAATAAATAATAATATATATAAATATGATTAGCTGTTAATCATCCACTTGAGCTAGAATTCTTGTAGCTAACTCAAATTGATAATTATGTGTTTTTTTTATAGGTCACTTGACAGCTATGAGTGATGTGTATAGTTTTGGAGTAGTGCTGTTGGAGCTGCTAACAGGGAGAAGGTCAGTGGACAAAAATCGCCCTCCAAGGGAACAGAACCTAGTGGAGTGGGCAAGGCCAATGCTAAATGACTCTAGGAAACTCAGCAGAATAATGGATCCTAGACTTGAGGGCCAATATTCTGAGATGGGGACAAAAAAAGCAGCAGCATTGGCTTACCAGTGCCTCAGCCACAGGCCAAGGAGCAGACCCTCAATGAGCACAGTGGTCAAGACCCTTGAGCCACTCCAAGACTTTGATGACATTCCAATTGGAACATTTGTCTACACAGCTCCACCGGATAATAATAGTGAAGTGCATAATAATAGAGATGCAAAGGATCAATGTGACACACCTAAGAGGAGGGAAAATATTAATAATGGTCACCTTCATAGGAATCACAGGCATCATCCACTTAAGTCCCCCAAGACCCCAAGGCCACAACAACAATCACACTCACATTTGCGTTCAAGTGACCACAAACACCGAAATGGAAGAGGTAGTGGATCAAACTCTCCTCCATCATATGTCAAAAATAGGCCAGGAGTTATTGCCTATTAGGACACATAAAATCATATACTGTACATATACATAGATATTTCCTTCAAAATTGGTTAGTTTTGTGCAGTGTACCAACTAGCTAGTAGGCCCCATGTAATGAGCCCTGTATCATGCCAAGAAAAAACAGACAGAGACAAGAAAGGGAAGAGGAAAAAGAGGAGAGTGAGCGTGCAAGTATATAATATATATGGTCCACACATGGAAAACATGGTTGAGTTAATTTATTTTTTGATCTATAGTGTAATTTAATTTCTTCAATTGAGGAAGGAATAGGGAAGTTAAATTGTTTTTAATTGTGTATATAAATATTATGATGAGCTTTTCTTCTGGATGAATCAAAAGACTGGTTCAATAAATGGACAATTACCAACTACGAGTTGTTGAACAAATTTAGATGATCTTTCAACACACAAGAGGGGGTTACAGCTAAGAGATTTGACCAAACAACACGTAATATTGAATGGTGAGTAACATGCCACTACGTAAGCTAATTCTAGATATATACTAGTAATAATATTTATCAAAGTGGAGACAGCAAGGAAAGACGCCCTCATATGCATGCGCACTTGATGATTAAATAATTAAACCTATGATTATCTTTTCGTCAAAAGAAAGATAATCATTACATATGATGATGGGGTTGGGGGGAATGGTTAGAGAAACAAAAATAATTGGTGTACCCTACTAGTCTATTCGACACAACATTTTTAAAATTGGATTGTTAATTTAACAATTCACGGCATTGCTTCAAACTTTAATCTTTAATAGTGTAGCTATGATCGAATCTGCTTGTAATAATAATAATAATAATAATAATAATAATAATAAAAAATGTAATAGCATAATTTTATAATATTAAAAATAAAAAATAAAACATAATTTTATATAATTTTAACTTTTAAAATACATAAAAAAAATTAAATTAAATAAAATATAATACTTATATCTAAATGTCAACAATATGCTTAACAATGTCTGATAAAAATAACCAGCTTACATTTAGAATTAAGAAAACTGAAACAAAATATTTAGGTTGGTTTTTAATTTTTTAAGAAAAAAATTAAAATGATAATATATTACATTTTTCATTAAACCATCCACCCCCCCCCCCCCCCCCCCCCCTGTGGATTTTGATTGTTTTTGGTCGGTTTTTTTTATTATATAATAGGTTTTTCTATAGGCCAATTTTGTGATTTTTTTTAATCAAACACTTAACTGTTCTCTAGTTTTATGCTCTAATCAGTTGGTGGTGCATTCTAGGGTGGGAAAGTTTAACAAGTCTCCCACCATGGGAAACAAACCTGATCTGTAGGATTGGGATCTTTTTCAAGATGAGAATAACATTATCATAGACATACATGTACTGGATTAAAACCCACCAAAATATATATTTAATTTAGTATTGCTATTCGCACCACCAAAATTGCTATTCACATCCCCACATATTTAATTTTATTACTGTAGCAATATATATATATATATATATATATATATATATATTTTAATTTAATGGGTTATTTTTTTTATTTTAAAGCAGTGAAATTACGTCCAAGCCCTTGGTAATTTACTGTAGCAAAAAATATATATTTAATTTAATGGGTTACTATTTTTATTTTAAAGCAGCAAAATTACGTCCAAGTCCTAGTAGTGCTCTGAATTATTTTTATTTCCAAAAATATCATTTCCACGGAATCGTGATTCCATGGCAAAATACACTACGGAATCATGATTCCGTTGTGTATTTTATCAACGAAAAGACTATTCCGTTTCGTATTTTGTCCACGGAATCATGATTCCATTTCATATTTTTTTTGCATCCCTAGATACACAATGGAATCTTGATTCCATTGTACATTTTATATAATAGAATCATGATTACGTGGAAATGGTATGTTTGGTAAAAAAAATTAAGCACATGGGAATGTGAGAAAAAAAAATAATGTAGAATTTCACTTTGATCTTGGGTGTCGAAAGAGGCGAATTCTAGCGTGGAGACTAGGTGCAAGTGGTCCATGTGGGGGAATAGTAATACTGTAGCATTTTACTGTAGCAAAAAATATATTTAATTTAGCATTGCTATTCGCACCTCCAAAATTGCTATTCACATTTCCATGTGCTTAATTTTTTTTTTACCAAACATACCCTTTCCACGTAATCATGATTCTATTGTATAAAATATACAACGGAATCAAGATTCCATTGTGTATCTAGGGATGCAAAAAAAAATATGAAATGGAATCATGATTCCGTGGACAAAATACGAAACGGAATAGTCTTTTCGTTGATAAAATGCACAACGGAATCATGATTCCGTAGTGTATTTTGCCATGGAATCACGATTTCATGGAAAGGATATTTTTGGAATAAAAATAATTCAGAGCACTACTAGGGCTTGGACGTAATTTTGCTGCTTTAAAATAAAAATAGTAACCCATTAAATTAAATATATATTTTTTTGCTACAGTAAATTACCAAGGGCTTGGACGTAATTTCACTGCTTTAAAATAAAAAAAATAACTCATTAAATTAAAAAAAAAAAAAATATATATATATATATATATATATATATATATATATATATATATATTGCTACAGTAATAAAATTAAATACGTGGGGATGTGAATAGCAATTTTGGTGGTGCGAATAGCAATACTAAATTAAATATATATTTTGGTGGGTTTTAATCCAGTACATGTATGTCTATGATAATGTTATTCTCATCTTGAAAAATATCTCAATCCTACGGATCAGGTTTGTTTCCCATGGTGGGAGACTTGTTAAACTTTCCCACCCTAGAATGCACCTCAGTTGGTTCAGTTTCCATAATAGTGATTTGACATCTAGTAGTGAGAGAAATAGATATAAAAGTGAGAAGTGTAAGTATTATACTCCCTCCGTTCCAAATTATATGACGTTTTAGAGAAAAAAATTTGTTTCAAAATAGATGTCGTTTTACAAAATCAATGCTGCATTAAATGTCTTTTTCCAGAACTACCCTTAATTAATACTTAGTGAGAGTAGTGTACTATGAGTAATTAATTAGAGAGATAAAGGGTATATTAGGAAGTTACCTAATATTTTCTAGGAAATTCAACAAATTAATTGTATTCTTTAATACCTGTGCCAAAACCTTAAACGTCATATAATTTGGAACGGAGGGAGTAAGTGATATGGTGTGATAAAGAGATAAATAATAAATGATAGGTTTAATTGCACTTTTTACTTCAAATTTTTAATTTTTTGGCGAATTTTACCCCCAACAAATTAATTTGGCGTATTTTACCATCAACTTTTTAAAAAACTTGCAAATTTTACCTTTCCTCGTTAAGCTGACGTGGCAAGCTAAAATAATTGCACTTTTTACCCTAACTTTTTACTTTTTAACAAATTTTACGCCTAACTTTTACGCTATCACATCAGCTCAATTACGAAAGGTAAAATTTGTAAGTTTTTTAAAAAGTTGAGGGTAAAATGCGCCAAATTAATTTGTCGAGGGTAAAATTCGCCAAAAAATTAAAAATTGGGGTAAAAAGTGCAATTAAACCTAAATGTTAATAAAGTATTTATAATAAAGAATGGTTCATATATCATTATTCTAAATTAGTATACATGTTAGTGTAATAACTCATGTCCTACAATAGTGTTAAATTTACAATTTTTATACTATTGTAATTTTTTAATATATTTTTTAATTTTATAAAAATATTTTTTAGTAGATATGTATATCAATGTTTATAAAAATATATAAAAATAATTATGGATATTAATATATAGGTTTAATTACTCTATATATCACTGAACTTTTACCAAATTTTTAATTAGGTTTTTGAATTTTTTTTTTGTGTCAATTGGGTCCCTAATTGTATTTACTTTTTAATTAGGTACCCGTCGAACTTAATTAAAAAACAAATACAAGCACACAAAAATCCAGGGACCTATTTAAAAATTGACAAATAGTTTATGAACCTAATTAAAAAATTGTGAATCTTTGCATACCAGTATTCTCACTCTTGCATATTCTAAACTAGTTGAAGAATATAAGAATACTGAGTTTAGAACCTGTAGAGGTGAAAATAATGGCTTGTAGAGGTTGGTAATTTTTAATTAGGTCCTTGGACTATTTATCATTTTTAAATAGGTCCTCAATTCTTTTTAATTAGGTCTTGAACTTGTATTTATTTTTTAATTAGTTCATTGTCGGACCTAATTAAGGCATAGTTTGGTTGAGAAGAATGGAATGAAATGAAAGGGAAGGGAAATATTTGAATTAAAATAGAGTAGTGAAGGTGTTGGACCCACTCTATTTTTTTTTAAAAATTTCTCTTCTTTTCTCTACTACAGTAAACAACCAAGTAGGGGTAAAAAAAATACAAAATTGGGGATCCAATTGAAACAAAAAAAAAGTTCAGGGACTTAATTTAGGGACCAGTAGAGTAATTAATTAAACCTAATATATATTCAAATAATCTTATATTTACACATATCTTATATCATTTTAATTAATTTATAAATGTGTGTTTAAAAAATATTACCTTTATAAATATTTTCTCAAAAACTTTGACATACACAAAATTTTAATATTAAAAGATATTAATATTAAAAAATATTTTAAATTAATTTTTGTAATATTTTTTCTTTTAAATAAGTTTAATAGGCATTCATGATCAATGTAAAGATTTGCACTGTTAAATATAAGATATATTGATCTGATCAATTACTCAATTAGAATATTTTTCTATAACAAAAAATAATAGATATTTTTTTGTTATTTTTTCTATATCAAAGCTATTCCTTTAAATTAAATTACTTTAATACTAAATTTTGAAGAAATATATAATGGATCATATTCTTGACCTTGATTTTTAAAATATTTTGAAACAATTATTCTATATTTATTTTATAATATCAAGTATGAGATACTATTTATATTACTTTTGACAACGCCTTTCTTCTAGATTGAGCATTGTGTTTAGCCATGAGTCCTTATCGGTATATATATATATATATATATATATATATATATATATATATATATATATATATATATATAAACTAATTAAAATTCACGAAGGGGAAAAACCAACATGAAAATAAGTTTGACATCCTTTTATCACACTGTGTAACACCTTTTATTATGCTTATATGATTAAATATAATATTATTATTGGTCTTGTAATTATGATTGAAAGTCTAGATATACATTTGAAAATTCTAGCAGACTCAATAAAATATGTTTAATTACTTTTCTGATTCTCTAATTTATTTATTAGGTTTAAATTGATCCTTTATAAGTTTTAAAAACTTTAACAGTTACATACTCATAGACACACATGTAAAGATAAACTTATGAAGACAAATTTATATATAAAATAAAACTTTCATGTTTTTCAAGGAAAAATAGGAGTATATGAGTAAAACTCTCTGCAAAATACATAATGATTTACACAAATTAATTTGTACAACATCTACCTCAACCAATTGCACACACATATATGAATTTATATAACAATTGCTACCAATAATGTACACTCATATCAAATATTAATGTGACCTAATAACAGTCACGCAATATATACAAATTCGACTCCATACAAATTTTCATCAATTAAAGCAACTAGTGCAAAACCTCAAGCATTAGTGACAAAATTTCTGCCACTAATAGTAATTTTCATCACTAATATTAACGTTACTAAAATTCTAATGACGATTTTTTAAAAATTACATGTAAATTGCTTTGTTACTATTGTTAAGCTCTTTTGTAGGAAAATCAAGTCCTAATCAAAACCACAGTATTATAGAAATTGAGATTGAAAGCAAAAAAATTTCCAAACTATAAATTATGAAATGGTGGAGATCATAAGGAACGAGGAATTGGTGTTTGAAGTTGTACTGGTCGAGCCTATAACTCATTTATCTGAGTTATCAGTGGATAATAACCACTTAACTGTGTAACACCCCAAAAATTTCAACCCAATAAGTATGAACATGAGAGATTTAATTAGAGAATTTTCTTGTTTGGGAGAATTGTAACGTTGTGGTTTTCCTAATTATATGATTAAGTGTTTGATTAATAATGAAAGAGTAAACTAAATTTAAATTATATTGATTGATATAATAATTAACTTAGTTCTATGTTTCGTTATGTGTCATAGAGTTATTGTGAGATTTTTGAGACTTTTACGTGAGTTCCGTAAGTTGTAGAAAAAGAAAAAAAATAATAAGAAAGGGGGGTGTCCTTAGAGGAGGTGTGGTGCAAATAGCAAAATTAAAAAATTTTCCCAAATATAACCGTGGAAAGCTTCGTGATTCTTCCATTTTTCGTTCATTTCTTCCTCCACTCTCCGGAAGCTCCCTTCTCCCTCCTCCTTCCAATCTTGGTTGTGGCACTCAAAGAGACAAAAGAAGCCATTATCGTTGATAGCTTAGAAGCTTTGCATGGAAACACAAAGGTATGGGGAGTTTTTATTTTAACCTCATGAATCATGGTGTTTTGGGGCTGTTCATGGATTGTGTGGGTGTTGGGGAAGAAGAAATAGGCATTGGAGTGAATATTTTATGCTTAATTTGTGAAATTTCTTGTTGTTGAGTTTTGGACTGTAACATGCACCAATTTTTAATTTAATTTTGGGACATGATTTTTGAGATGTAAGACCTGTTCTATGGTTTTTGGGGTCTCTGAAGCATGTGATAAATTTTAAAAATTGTTTTAAACACTCCTTCTATTTATTTTCGAATTTTCTTTGAAATTGCTCAAATCTGTTAGGTTGCATTTTTTTATTTTTAATTATTTTTGTAGATTTTTGTTGGTGAAACTGTTTTAAAAGAAGTGTTCAATGACCATGGAGAGTGTACATAAGAATTTACTAAGCCTACAAAAATAGGAAAGTATTTATTTGAAATTAAAAGTCCAAAACAGGGCATTTTTCAAAACTGACCTTTTAAATGGGGAAAATTATATATATCGGTGAAATTATCATGTGGTGAATTTTTATCTTATTACCTGGTCATGTAGATTGTTTTGTATTTTTCTAGAGTTTTATAAACATCATTTACTATTTTTCTACATTTAAATAGGGAAATATGTATTTTCTGGCAACTGTGAAAGATATTTGTTGGAGAAATAGAAATACATGTTTTTGAGCTTTGTGAATAATATATGTGATAGCCAACATGCTAAGGATGATATTTGAAAAGTTTGAATAAAAAAAAAAAACAAAGTTGATCTTCTATTTTAAATAAATAGAAAACAGTGATTTTTTTGTGTATTGGCAGCAATGGAAGTTAAATAAAAATAAATTTTTAATGGTTGAGATTTGATGTTCTGAATGTTTATGTCATAATATGTCATATGAAGAGTGTTATTACCAATTATCATGATATTCGGAGTTGATTTGGTATTCTTTAGAAAATTATAAACCGATAATTCAACATACTTGACTTTAGCTTTAATTGAGATATTTGTGTTATTGATGTGATATGATGTATTTAAGCTTGAGAGATGATATTCTACCTCTAAAGGTGAATATTCATCTATATGTTATGTGTTGACTAATTAGCTATGATTTGATTCATTATACAAATTAACTATGATTTGATTCATTATACAAATTAACTGTACTATGTATATTGTGGACTGAGACCTGGGGGGTGTGAACCCTGGGCATTGTGGAAAAAGTTGTGTGCGCATGATTTTGATGTGTTTTGGATGTTGAATGTGGGGATGAGAATTTATAATTTTTCTGGGAACAAATGAACTTCATGCGGAGCACATTTGTGAAAAACGGTGATTTTGTGATAAAAATGACGGAAAGTAATGAATTAATCCGTAAAAAGAGTGTGAACTTAGTAATTGATGGTTGGCATAAGTAATTCTGTGATCCTTGTTTTGTGTTGGTGAGAATCGAATGAGAAGGAAAATCTTTTCGTTGGGGGTCACGTGTGACTGGTGTAGTGGATAAATGCTACGCGTCGATTTAGCTTACGTGACCGGAAGTCAAATGAGCAAGTGTTGAGAGGTCGTGTGGAGGCTTTATCTACGGTGAGCATTGTGCTTGTGAGATGACGGGGTCGTAATGTTTAACCACTGTGATAGTGGGGGAGTTTGATCTTCGTGTTGTATGTCTGGGACATATGTTGATTGAGGACCGCCGTCGAGTACCTGTGGTAGAAAAGCTCACACAGACCTGTAAAAGGTCGCATGGGATATTTCAGCTGCAAGTTATCTGTGAACCAAGGTCGGATTACGAATGACGCGTCACCTGGGGTGATGAGATCGTTACGATGTAGCGATAGAGACAAAGTCCTTATTTATATATGCATATGTGAGCGTAGAGGTGGTACCTTTAGCTCGGCGTCAATTCGTCCGCACCTGTACCATGTGCAACGGGAAACCCGCATGCGACGAAGAAAGAAAATAAACTCTGTGAGGAGAGTGTTGAGGAGTCAGTCCTCGGAGTAATGGATGACCACAGTTGGTACCTGGGAGATGATCGTAAGGCAGGTTGTTCTTGGAGGGTAAGGCACTGAGTCGATAGATCACGTAGCTGACTCGGCCACCCTGACAAAAATACGAGACATCATCGGTTGGTGAGAGCCCGCCATAGTACCATGGTGAGAGGTGTACTCCCAACAGTCATCCAACTCAAAAATATGTAAGACCACTGAGTTCTGGGAGTTCCAGTGGCAGCTGGCCAGTGTATGAAAAGAGATAAGTGTTGAGCTGAGATACTTTTGGGGTGACGAGTGAGACCGTGAGAGTGCCTCTAGTGATTATGTGTGTATTGTTTGTGACCTACGGGTCGTTTTGATTGTTGGTTTATGCGGAGGATAGAAGCTCACCCATATGCCCAACATTTTTCAGATAGAAATCAATGATGCGATTCGATTGTTGAGCGGGAATGAATTGGCTACGACAATCCCTGCCAGTAGAAATGGATTTGTTCGTGGGAAGAAGGACCTTTTGAGGATACCTTATAAGTTCAAGTGGGTATTTGAGGGGTTGTATTTTGTGGGTCACTGCTCTGAGTCTTAGTCTTTTCTTGTATATAAGAGAGGGTAGACTAGGCTTTTATTTATGATGTATTAAACTTTTGGATGTGACTCAGTCGTTATATATATATACTCAATTTAATAGATGTGAACATGTAATTATATTTGGAAAGGATAAATGTTTTATGATGTAAAATGTACTTATATTTGTTGAATATCATTGTCTAATGAAGGATTTTGGGAAATGTATATCTAATGTTTTACTAAGTCGTAATGTTTTCATTGGAATCGAAGGTTTGATTAGGTAAACGGTTTGGATAAATTGTCGGTTCATTAATATATATGTTAGTTAAAAGGATTTGGATGAATTATTGAAAATAAGTCTTTTGGACATTGTGATGCCATGGGTTTTGTGTACAAGTTTTTGGAAAGGGAAACAAATTTCCATGTATATTGAAGGGCATTTTAATAGTCAAAGTTTTAATTTACTCTAGAAATTTTAAATAATATAAGAAAGTCTCCTTTAGAAATTAGGGTGTTACAAACTACCTATCTGTCCACAAATTAAGTAACCACCTATCCCACTAACTTACAGGCTACTATTATAAATAAAGAGATACATTGTAGGTAAATCTATCTTCTAATTAACTCTACTAAAACTCTGATTATCACTCATTGACTTGAGCGTCGGAGTGACTTTGTAGGTATCACCCCCACTGCCAAGAGTAGCTCGGCATACCCAGTAGGAGATCAGATACGGTTGGAGATCAATCTGGAGAGCACCTCGAAAGTCGGTAAGAACAGAAGTGATCCATGGATTCTCAAAACCATGGATGTTTAAGGCAACTACTCCAAATGGATTTGGTGACTCAAGGCTAATGATCTCAGCTCTTTTAGACCAGGAGAAAGTCAATGGAATGCTCATTTGGTTACACATTTATTTCCCCCTGCCCTATGACTTTCAGGTTGTTCTTAATATCTCAGTTCACAATTTATCACAGCACAAGTTAATATGGCACTTTAGCCGCCCTCGGGGTACTTTAACTTTAAAATGTGTTTATCATTTAGAGATGCACGAGCGGTTTAATCGTTTAGCATGAGGTCTAGGGCTGCAATAATAATGGTAATGCTAGTATGTGGAAAGCTCTATGGAAACTGAACATTACGGAAGATAAAATGTTTTTGGTAGCTAGCTCTACATGACATCTTCCCCTCAAAAGCTAGGTTGGTCTATAAAAAGGTAGTTATTAGAGGTGTAACCAAGACGTAGAGAAGAAAGAGAAAATGAAACTAAAATTATGTGGTAAGTGATGTAATAGAAAAATTAGAAAAGAGAGAAGATAAAAATGAAATAGAAATAAGATGAAAGAAAAAGTAGATATATACTGCATCTGTTCCTAAATATAAGACTCTTTTAATTAATTCATATTCTTTAAGAAAATTGGTTAATTTAGTTAGTAACATTATATTTGTTACTAGCAATTTGTATTATTTTTCCAAAACTACTCTTAAAATTATAGGAATTCATTATCTCTTTCTTTTCACTTAATTAATTTCTACCTAATTAATTAATGTGTGTTACTCCTCTCTCCAATGTTTATAAGTGAGAGAATGGATTTATCATATTGATTTGTAGCATTTATTGTAAAGTAATTAAGGGTATTTTGGTCAAAAAATAATTAATACAAAAGACAATTTGAAAAAAGTCTTATAAAAAGAGACAAACAAATTTTAGAAAAGAATTTTATATTTAAGAACAAAGGTAGTATATGATTAGCCCTTATGACACTGGTTAAGGAATTAAAAGGAGAAAGAATTTTGTTAGGATGCGCAAAATTGCGTTGTCCATAATTTTTTTTGCGCTCTCCTATGATTTTCACATTAAATACTTTCTCATTTTAATTCCTTAACCAATACCCTAAGGACACTAGTTAGCAAGACCCTTATGTTTATATTAACCTCATCTTATATGCACATGATGTTTGCATCAGCTTTGGAAATGCACGTAAGAGCCATTTTTCATCTCAAACTAGATTTTACCCCGTGCGTTGCACGGATTTATTTAAATTATATTATATATTTTTTTATATTTGTATTTAGATTTTTAAATATATATTTACATAAATAAAATTATCAATTGTTAAAGTATTTAGTAATATTTTTTTGGTTACAAAAGTATTTATTAATATGTTAAATATAATTACATTAATATTAAGGAAAATAATTAATTGAATTTTTAATTAAACATATGTTATATTAAAAAAAATTAGCCTATTAAAATTTATTATGATTTATTCTTTCTCTATGTAATAATAGTCATGCAATACTTATATGAAATGTATAAATTCAATAAGAATGTAAATACGATAAATATGAATGTATAATTATTTAAAATTGAGTGTTTTTTTTTAATATTATGTTAACATATACTTGATTTTTATTTTCTTTATAATAAATTTGTAAATTTTTAAATGTATTTATTGTAAAAATTAAAATTTATATTAAATTTGTTGAAATATTTTTTCATTAAAAAGGTATATTTGTTACTATTTTAAAAAGATTTTTTAATCAATTTGAAGATATTAATTTCAATCATGTAATATTGTTGAAGTTTTAAATTAGTTAACCTCATAACGACATTATTTATTATTATTATTAGGAAAAAAATGTATAAATATAATCACATAATCTTAACGCTTGAATGTTACAAATTTAATTCTGGTTTTAATAAAAAAAAAACTTTGAAAGGTTATTTAATATATTTTTATAAGAAGAATTTATTTAATACTTAACTGTTAAAAATTTAAGTTGTTTTTAACAAATAAGATTTTAACTGTCACTTAATTATTTTCAATAACAAATTTATCAATTAAATAATTATATACCAAAATGTTAAATGTCAGAAAGTTTATTGACTTGCTTTGTTTGAGAAAAGAAATTAAGGATAAGGATATTTTGGCAAATGATATCCATATGTTTTTCCCAAATACTAAATAATTATTTTTAAAAAATAGTAAAAAGATAAGTTTTCGGTAAAGAATGTTGATTCTAATATGGAATAAATATTTAATTATACTTAAAAAATTAAATATTCATAATTTTAAAAGTATACTTGCTTGAGAACTAAATTTTTAACAATTTGGTTGTTAAAAAAAATACATATTATTGGAATTAAAATATTTATTAGTTAAATTAATTATATATTGTATTTAATAAATACATAATAATAATTAATGTTATTCAAATATAAATATATTTAATGGTATAAATTATAAAAATAATACATTAATAACATTAAAAAAAACTATATTATTTTTTTCTTAAGTTCATTTTACTATTTTAATTTAATTTTTTTAAAATTATACCATTAAAATATAATTTATTCTTCCTTTGATTATGAGAAAATGGAGTAACAAAAACCATGGTTACATTTCATAATTGCAGTTTCCATGTGCAATAAAATTTGATACGTAATCTATACACCCCCCTCTCTCTCTCTCAGTTTTTTTTTTTTTTCTTTTTTTGACAATTTTGATGAGACTCACTCATAAAAGCACTTAAATTTCCTATGTTTTCTTTTTTTTCAACCTGAAATTTATTAAATTATACAATGAAGTTATATTAGTACGATTTAATTAGCATTTTTGAAATTATATACTAAATATCACTAATGCTTGCAATATAATTACTCATTAAATGTAATTAGATCCATTAAATCTGATTAGATCTAATTAACGAATATGTATGAAACCTGATTTAGAAATATGTATTATTAACTTAATTACTATTTTTAAAATTTTATAATAAATATCATTAGTATGATCAATTTAATTCCTCATTAAATGTAATTAGTTGCACCTGCATTGATTTTATATTTTAATTTATAAAAATAAGAAACAAACATATCCTTAATTTTGATAAAAAAAATAAATAAAAAACATATCCTTAATTTGTTTAATAAAAATTTCACTCAAATGTATTTGATTTTTAAAATTAAAAAATATCATCAAAATTTTGAGATATTTTTTAATAAATATTTTTTAATAAAAGCCTTTCAAAATTAATGTGAAACAATTTACTATTTTTTCAAAACCTAATTTATGTATTTGTAATAACACTAAAAATACATTTGATAATAATTTTATTGTTATTGTTAAAATAAATACTAATATTATTAATAAACATTTGATAATAAACATTTGATAAACATTTCAAAACCTAATTTATGTATTTGCAATAACACTAATAATTTGCTGATAAAAAAATATTTGATAATAATGTTTAATAAATACTATATTATTATAAATATTATAAAAAACATTATAAATATTAATTACTATATAAATATTATTGTTAATCAACGGCTGTTGTTAAAATACTATATAAATATTATAAATTTCATATAATATTATAAATATTATAAGAAACATGTAAAAATACATTTGATAATATTTTTTAATAAACGTAAAAAAATGTAAAGATATTATAACATCTAAATAAACTTAAAATCTAGAAACACATAAAAAAAAGAAGAAAAAAAAAGGAAGAAGAGAAGAAACATGTAAAAAAATTGTAAAACAAAAAAATAGGAAGAAGAAGAAGAAACACATGTAAAAAGAAGACACAACAAAAAAGTCTATAAAGTATAAGAGGTTTTTCTCTTGGCCTACCTCACTGCTTGTTTGTTCTTTCTCTTCATATCAAAGTTAGTTTTTTTTTTTTCCTCTTGGGTTTCTTTTTTCTTTTCCGAAGCTCATAATCCATCAATTAATTGCCTATCTCAATGCTTTTTTGTTGCCTATGTTCAAATCAAGCATTATGGTAACACCTGCACACAAAAAAAGAAAACGCATTTATTTAATAGATAAGGCTTGTTACTCAATTTTATGGTTGCTCAATTTCAAAGATAAGGATGTTACTCAAATTCGTTCACCATCCTAAATTCAAATATATATTTGCACACATAAAACAAAAATATGTAAGATAAATAAGATAAAATTCATATAAAGAAAATTCACCAAGAGAAGCAAAAGTAACAAAAATAAGCATGTTTTAGCAAGATAAATAAGATGCAGATTCAGATAAAGAAAATTCACTAAGAGGAGGCAAAAAAAAATGATGTGAAATTCAACAAAGAGATGAAAGAAAAGATGTAATTCTTAGAGAGAGAAGAGTGGGAAATTGGATGGGATAGTTGTAACACCCTAGAGGATATTACCTTTGTCTTCTTATATTGCTAAACTAATAGAAATTAGCATATAAGAATATCAGAGTTATTATGCTGAAACTAAAACTTAAACTTATATATTACATGAAATAAATCTAGTACAAAGCTCTTGGCACTTATGATTATACAAAACTATACTACTGACATCTCCCTCCTAGGAAGCAGCTCCATGCTCCGAGCTCCTCTCACAAGGTGTCCACCTACTAACCTGTAAAAACATGGAAACTAAACGGGATGAGACATAATGTCTCAATGAGTGTTCCAAGGACTCTAGGCTGACTCTCTATTCTAGAGATCCTTTTCTTAACTCTCCTGGCTTCTCTTTTCTTTTATAGATGCTCACACTCACAACTATTACCTCATCATGCATTTTACTTTGGCACTTAGAGTTGGTCTACTATGCCAAATCTAAGGCCACTAGTGCACTAAGGCACCTAGACATCGTTCTTTTCTTCTTGACCACTAACTAGGGTCTCACTTTACTATAGCATTGGATGGGAACGTGCATAATCTTTCCTTCCTCTGACCTACCCAACTTGGGCTTACATCGCCTCTCTCTGTGAGGCATAACATCTTGCATACCTCTCTCGGTAGCTTACATTAACTTTCTATGGTTTAACTGTAACCCCTCTCTTACCTCAAAGGTAGTATACAATTACACACGTCCTCATCTAATGTCTAGACTTATCTTACATCACTCACCTAACAACTAGGCTCATGACTCCTCTCATGTTCTAACATAGAACATAATACATCAAGCACATTATCATATCATAGATTGTTTCTACAATTGTGTGGTTTGTATTATTCTTTACTTAAATTTCACTTCCACCGCCTATTTCATTAATTTGGCTGAGCTCTAGCCAACAAGAGGCGTCCCTCTTGAAACAACCTTTAATTAATCCCCACCGGTCCAAGTGGGTTGACTACATCTCCGTTATAAGGAGGAGTCTCTGTTCTAACTTGTTCTTCTCTATGAAGAACCCCTTCTCTCTACGAAGAAAGTTGTTTTCCCCATGGGTGTCAGGGTGACGGTCCCCATCACTCACTACTAGGGGGCCTCTTAGCCCTAAAACATGACTTCTTCCCTTTATTGGGATCATAATTTTCCTTTGAAAACTCTTTCATAAAACCTTTTCATAAAGAATCATTTTCATAACCTTTCTGAAACTCATCACTCCTTGGTGACATAGAGGATCCTTAGCCCTTTACACATCGTTGTAAGCCGAGCATGCGGCTCTCGGATGTGACTGGTACTGGGGAAGGTTCCACCCTATGTCACTGAGGGGATATCTTTTCTAAAAACCTTTTAGGAAACTATAAACTTTGCTTGAAAACCTTTTCTGAAACTTAGGGGAAACTCCCCACCTTTTTCTAAGAGGCATAGGTATAGTCTTAAGTATTTTAGGTGTCTTTTATTAAAATGGTTTATCGTTACATACAAACAATCCTAAACATAAGCCACAACCACATGAATACAACTACCATTATCATCCACAATCAACACCACATAGCATCAAACAATCATACATAAACATGGGTAAAAGCTTAGGAAGAAATTATATATCGATAGCCCTTATACTCCTCCAAAGGTCCCCTTAAAAAGGGTTCCCAAACTGCTCTCTTATCATACCTACGCTTAAGCTAGAACCTGATCTCGCTTAAGCTAGAACCTGATCTCGCTTAAGCTAGAACCTGATCTCGCTTAAGCTAGACTGACAATCCTATTCCCTGGAGTCTCACACTTAAGCGACAGAGTGCCTCGCTTAAGCGCCAAAACCTCGGCTCAAGCCAATTTAACCCACTTCATTTTTGGCCCAAAATTTCACTTAAGCCATAATTTTCGGCTCAAGCCAATTTTTGTCTAGAATGCTAAATCAAGCATACGATCCCAAATCCGCTTAAGCCTAGATTTTTGGCTTAAGCCAATTTGCGATTTTCTGCACATGGCTTCTTCGAAATTCCCAATTCCAGGCCCATCAATGGCTACCCAAGCATCCAAACTCACAATAATCAACCCTTAAACACTTCTATTATACTTCCAACCGATTGATTTTCCCGATAAACCCCTTAATCAAACATAATCACTAAAAACCCAAAATCTCCAATCCTAAGGTTTAAAAGAGAACAAGGGGGAAACATGCAAACCAAGGGGATAGGAAAGGACTAGGGGGAAGCACTCACACTGTGGGTCTCAGATCTTGAGCTCCGGGGCACTGGGTCTCGGATCTCTGCTCCGCTCCCCTTCTCTTCCTCTTCTTCCTTCTTCTCCTCCTTCTCTCTAACTCCTTTTCTTTCTTTCACTTTCTCTCTCTAACTCTCCCTCTCCCTTTCTATTTAAATCGTGTGTGTGTGCGGGCTTAGTGGGCCTTGGCTCTGCATCAAGGTCCTGTTATCTTATTCTTGTTATAAGGTAACTATTATTAATAGTGCTTAAGGGTAACATTAAACCATTAAATACAAAAGCTATTCTATAAACGTATCTCTTTATTATTTATTTCTAAGATCCGTAACTTGGGGATGTTACAATAGTTTGATAAAGAAAATTTCAAATTATGAAGTTAAATGAGACTAATGAGAACGTGCAACTAAAAAAAGTGGGAGTTGTTACCAATATAAAGTTAAATGAGACTAATGAGAAATTAATAAAAGGATGAGAGAAAGAATGAGTCAATTACTTGAAGCATAATTTGTGCAGAATTTTTTTTTTATCAGTTTCACTTTTTGTTTTATTTTTGGAAGTAAACACTATTAATTTTATTTTTAATTATTACTTTAAATTTTACGAAATATCTATATAAGTCCTTTAATATGATAAAGGAAGGTAATAATATTCATACATGGTTTTAATCTGATCAAGTAACGTGCCATTAATCTCATCAAGTAATATTTGTTAAAAATTATTTTATGGGCTTAATTTAGTGCTAATTTTGAGGACCTTGTTTATTGAAAATAAAAGGTCAAAATTTGAATGCTGTTACTAATTTAACCTAATTTTAACAGGAATATACTAATAGGAAGAACATAACAATTAATTGAGATAAAATATAATTTTAAATATTAATTTATAAAAAGACGCAAACTTTTACAGTGATTGTATAATTTTTTTTTATAAAAAAAAACCCTCAATAAGTCAATATAATAGTATCTTTATAAATTAGCATCTAATCAAATTTAATCAAATGTGATATAATAATATTTTCCAGATTTTCTTATAATGACACAATAATATATTTGTATAATTTTTCAATAATTGTATAATTTCAATGATATAATGACACAATAATAATATAATCAATTGTGTGCATTAAACTGTATATTACTAATAAATAGCATTAATGAATAATTTAATTATTCAATAATTGGAATTATTTTGGTAAAAATTTGTGCATGAATCTAATTTTAAAAAAATATTTTAAACCTGTCTATAAAATGTATGATAAATACTATTAATGTGAGTAATTAAATTTTCTATTAATGTTAAATATGATTAAATAAAATTAATGGCTGTTTTTTTTTTTAAAGAAAACCAATGGTTGTTGCACGTATAAATTATTAATAAATAGTATTAAATTTAATATATGTATATTTTTACAACATATGAAATTTTACTCTATATTTTTAAAAATAATCATTTATTTAAAAATTAATCATAAGAAAATAAAAGTAAATAAGTATTTTTTAAAAATAATTTTTAATTTTTAAATTAATACTACATTATCTCTTATTTTATTAGTTTTCTATATTTCTATTTAATATATGTATATTTTTATAATAAATGAAATTTTACTCTATATTTTTAAAAATAATCATTTATTTAAAAATTAATCGTAAGAAAGTAAAAGTAAATAATTATTTTAAAAATATACTTTTTAATTTTTAAATTAATACTTCATTATCTCTTATTTTTTTAGTTTTCTCTATTTATATTTAATAATAATAATAATAATAATAATAATAATAATAGTATATTTAAAATATGTTAGACAAAATTTGATTAAATTCAATTTAATTATTCATTAATATTAAATTTGATTAAACTCAATCAACGGCTATTGTTAATTGCAACTTTCGATCAATGTCTCATATTAGTTCAAGTGAACTTCTCATAGAAATTCAATCAACGGCAATTGTTAATTACAACTTTTGATCCAACGGCTCATATTAGTTCAAATGAACTTTATATATATATAATAAAAGAACATAAAAGCTACTTTGTGTAGATTTGAGCGCTTAACATAAATATAATGCTTAATTGAGAATGAGGAAACAAACACACTAGTAATATGTACTCCCTCTGGCTCCAAATATAAGTAAAAAAAAATTTGTTTCACACTAACTAAGAAAGTTAGTTAACAACATTTAATTACATCAATTTCAATTAAATAATAAGTTATTTTCCTAAACTGTTTTTCATTGAAATTTGATATCAAGAATAAGAAGGACTCATTGAAATTAAAAATCTTATTAAATGAAGGGTATTATGGAGATGGTCTCATTAAATGAACTAAAATTAGTTGAGATTTGCTTATATTTAAATCCAAAACTCAAGTCAATTTTTTGCTTATATTTAAAGCCGGATGAAATAAGGTTTTAAAAACGGTTCATCACTATAATGTCGATCATAATGTCAAGATTTTTAGAGTTTGTGCAACCACAATGTTGCAATTATGGTCACATTGACTAAAGTTATTTGCAAATTTCTACAATATCATAAAATGCATTTATTCACAAATGCCTACAGTATCAGAAAATGCGACAAAACCTCACTAAAAGGCATTTTTATTGCTCCGTATTGTAGCATATAGCACTGAATGTGCCTTCAAATTAGAGATGACAATTGATAGGGTATTATAGTACCCGTTTCTATACTGCATTTTAAAAAAATATTCGTATCTGACCTCATATCCACGCGAATAACAATTTTAATCCCTATCTCCGTACCCGTTGGATACATATATACCCATATTCATACCCGTTGGGTACCTATATATCCATACATGTACCCGCTACCCACAGTTTATTTTTTTTTTTTACAGACACTTTACTTATGTATAAAGTTGGTAAATTAATGAAAAAATATTAATTAAAAAGTTACTATAAGTAAATTAAAAATTAATTCACTCTTAAATCACCTAAACATAACATTAAAAGCAATCAAACATAACCTTATAGGAAGTTAGACGTCATATGTGAAGCATAATTAGTTTAACCACTTCTTGCATTCAATGTATAAGTTGGTATGTCCTATAGCATGTCAAATCCGAATTGGATCAGAGGCTCACAATATGGAATGTACATTTTTCTCCTGATATTTTGTTGTGTTATTATATGATTGTGTGCACACCTTGTGTTGCAATCAACACATTTCAAATTAATAAAAATTTACTTAGCGTTTTTAAAAAATGTATAAGTTGATATGAAAGTTAAATTAACATGTACAACACAAGACTAATAATTGTGTTAAATTTATATTATTATATAATTATATAATATTGACATTAAATTATGTATTAGTCATTAAATTAATAATTAGTGAAATATTTTTTTTTGAAAGGCCAAATTTTTTTTATTAATATGTAAACATAGAATTAGCACAAGAAATACAAATCTTGTCAACAAGCACGAGAAAAAAACATGAATCATAACCCATGTGAATTGACAAACAAAACAAATTCCTCACCCAAGATATGATAATGCCTTAATATAAGCCAAGCAAAAGCATTTCACCTACATATGCTTATAGTCCCATATTAACTAAATTCACATATTTAACGCAGACATCTCCACCGTAAAAAAGAGTCATAACAAATAAATAATAAAATATATAACATATAATTATTTATATATGTAAGATATTTTAATTTAATTAATATGTATATAAATAGGTGCGGGGCAGGTTGGGTACTATAGTACCCGCACCCATCCCCACTCAAATTTTGCGGGTAAATACCCATCCCGTACCCATCTCCAATAAGTGGATATTTACCCTACCCATTTACGGATATTTTTGTAAATACATGTAGGGTCTGGGTACACTTTGCCATCCCTACTTCAAATTAAGTTAGACATTTTCTAAACCAAAGGGTGCCTTCAAAGTTTGACTTTGACATTTTCTAAACCAAAAGTGGGGCGGGGTCCAAATCTTTTTGACGAGCTATACAAATATTATTTTAAATTTTTATTTCTTTATACGTATCAGTTTCTGTCTACAAAGGTATTCGATCGGCCAATGCAAAAGAAATTAATCAAATAAGATAAATATTAATGCTCCGTTTGTTTAATGTTAAAAAAATTATAGATTTTGTTTTAAGTTTATTTTAGAAACTATTATTTTTAGTTTTATAAAATATAAAAATAAATATTTTAATATTTTTCTTTTTCAAGTTTATATAATCATTATAAAAATTTTATACCCGCTTTTTAACTGAAAAAAAAATCTTTAGAAAAATTACAAAGAACAAACGCAAACGCAAACACAAAAAGGCACGGAACTAGTGGTCCTTCACTCCTTCTTGCAAGTACTAAGTGTATGTTTGAATTAAAGTTTGTAAACTTAAGTTTGGGTTAAACTTATTTGCAAAAGTATCTCATGTCTTACTTTTTCAAAATTAAGTTTGTAGGTAAAATTTTGCTTTTAAACATACTCTTGAGTAGTAATCAAATATGATTTCAAACTAATTTTGTTCTCAAACATACTTTTGGACATTTTCACCTGAATTCCAAACATGTTCTAAAAAATATGTTAGCCATCCAAACAGACCAGAATGTCTACGGTCAAATCCTTCTTTTCCCTATTGAAATTGTCAACACTTCGTTGCATACCAATTAAACACCGGGTGTTTAACAAGTTATTTAAATTTTTTAAGCAAGATTTTGAGTTTGAATATCATGAATAAATAAAAAAAGTGATTAAAAAGTAAAACTTTATTAAAGGAAGTCATTTAGTTCTTTGGTAGATATTAATCATCAATAAAATCGATAAATACTTCGACTATATAACATGATTATTTCATACACCGTATGTCTAAATTAAATTTAAAAAAAAAAAAAAAAAAACCACCAGAGGTCTTATTCACTTCCTGGAACTTCTTATGTTGTTGCCACCGAAACAACCACCAGTGGTTTGGCCCCATTAAATGGTTTTCACGATCATCTATATAAAAAAGGTTAAAGCTACCATTTAATTTCCCATTAATATATATGTATCCTCTTTTAATTCCTACATCTTTGTCTCCTCTGCTGTATACATACATATTTTGAAAGAAAACCTACGTGTTCACAAAATAAAATCATATAAGATTTTTCCTTTCTGAAGGAAAAATAATGAACCGAGACAAAAGTATAGATAAAGCAATCAAACTGCGAAGGCGTCGTCGCCAAACAAGAAGAAACAATGATGGTGGCGATGGAGTTCGCAGCTACCATAGTCAAGTGGTTGGATTTTGTCGCTTCCTTCTTGTAATCATCCTATTATCCTTAGTTTTGTTTTTTGTCTTTTATCTCATCTTAGGCTTCTGATAAGTAGAGAGTAATGCAGGAAGTGGCTACAGAAAAACGAAAGGTAAAGTGGGCCTTAGGTTTAGAATTTGGTAGAAAATGTGAGAATTTAGATAAAATGTGTATTTTTATTTCAAAGTAATAGATATTTCTTGAAGAAAAAAAAAATGTAATAGATATTTTAGTGTATGAGTATTTATAATGTATGTCATTGACTTGGAGCATGGTGTATGTTTCTTTTCTTGAGATAGAAAGAAGTATAGATAAACAAATCTCTACTCTCTCTTTAGTGTTGTTATACGGTTATGTTAGAAAATGGAATATAATTTTATCAAAGGATGAATTCACATGAGTTGTAGAATTTACCAGCTATATTTAATAAAGATTTAATATTATTTTTGGTCTTTTAGGTATCATAAATGTGCAATCTTGATCCTTAGATTCTAATTGTGCAAATTGGATATTATCTCAATTATACGATTTTGACCCCTCTATACTAGTCTTCTATTAAATTTTTAAGAAATTTTGCTAACGTGACACTAGGTGATAATATGACAACATGATGTGTTGTCGGTCATATATGCTAACATGACTTAATTGCATTTTTGATCATTTATGATTATGATACTTGAGAGACCAAAAGTATAATCAAGTTATGTTAACATATGTGTCAAACAACATGTCATCATCCAGTAAAACATCAACAAAATCTATTAAATATTTTTAATGGAGTATTGACAATTGGACCAAAACCACACAATTATAAGAACCCGGGAAACCAAAATCGTACAATTACAATACCTAAGGAACCAAAGTACAATTAAACCTTTTATAAAACATTTTTTTTACATCAATCCTTAAAAGTTGATTTTATACCACCTAAAAATAGAAGGGTTTTGTTGAGAAAAAGACATTTATTACATTTTTTTTTTGTATTTTTATGTAACATATGTTTTCTTTTTTGATAAAAATTTTCTACTTTCAGTCACATAAAATCGACCTAAGAGCTTTCGTTAACAAAATTGCTAATAAAAAAGATCCTATTTCCCACCATAACAACATCCTATTTCCCAACAATAAGACTCAAGTCCAACATAAACCAATCAAATTGCAGAAGCAAAAAGGCCTTGAGCACTAAATACAAGGGGGATTCTATTTGCATTTTTTCCCCTCATTGCGCGTCTCCTCCCATTTTTTAAATATTTCTGAAATTAGTTTTCGTTGTATATTTTACATTCCTAAAAATAATTTTCAAAAGACAAGAAAAGTAAGAAACGTGAAGAAAAAAAGATCGACGTGCGAATAGAATGGAGCCAAACACAAAGGAACAATTGTTAAAGACTTATGGTGGCTATAGTTCGCAAATCGGCCTCTTTATTTCCTTCTCGTGGCCATCATTTTCTCCTTATTATTTATTTTTCATTTGGTGTTTCCCATATTTCAATTTTGGCTCATTGAAAAATAGGGATTATGTATCTTTGGATTAAAATAGAAGGGAAGCTGTATTTTTTATTTTATTAAAATAATTCCCTTTTTGAAGATATTTAAAATAATAAAACAAGATATTATAACTTTTTTTGCTCATTTATCATTTATTTTATATTTTATATTTTAAAATCTAAAAAAAAATACTCTTTTTAATATTTTTTGCTTCGGAAATACTCTTTTTAATATAGGCAAGGGCGAATTATTATGCATGTTTGTTTGAGTAGTCCATTCAGGGCAAAAACAGTTAGTGGCCCAACGGACTGGTCTTGTGGTAAATAACAACTGTTAACGGACGCGGTGGATACCATGGATATCAGATATTGGGCTGAAAAAGCCTTCTAAAAGGGAGTTGCTATTCTCACCCCCCGTGCTTTGAATTTTTTTTTTCCAAAAATACCCTTTCCACGGAATCATGATTCTGTTATGTACCTGGAGGTGCAAAAAAAATACACAATGGAATCGTGATTCCGTTGTGTATTTTACCAACGGAATCACGATTCAGTTTCGTATTTTGTCCACGGAATCATGATTCCGTTGTACATTTTATACAATGGTCCGTTGTCAACGGAATCATGATTCCGTGAAAAGGGTATTTTTGGTATAAAAAAATTCAGCACATAGGGGTGTAAATAGCAATGCCCCTTCTAAAATGCACCATCGCTACATGGACTCAAACAAAACATGCACCAGCTCCATCTAATCGATCATGAAAAAAAAATATACTAATTATACGTTTAAACTAACTTATTTATATTTGAAATAAATTTTATAAAAAAATTCTTAGGATTTTCAAAAAGAATTCCTTAAAAAAGGATTTATTATCTTTTTGTCCCTTATTTTTTGTGAATTTTTGTTTTTAGTCCCTCATAATTTTTTGTCTATTTTTAGTCTCTCAATTTTTTTTTGTTTTGTTTTTATCCTTGATGTAGAATTTTTTAGGGACTAAAAACGAAACAATTTTTTTTTAGGGACTAAAAAATGGAACAAAAACAAATTGAGAGACTAAAAACAACCAAATTTTGAGAGATTAAAAATGAAAATCAACAAAAGATGAGGGACTAAAAAGTTAATAAACTCTTAAAAAAATATTATAAAATTTGACAAAAAGTAAGACCAAACTACACAAGATAACCCGTATAAATTATTAAATCACATTTGAAAGTGCGATTAATTCAATATTTCGAAATCATTTTTGCATTTATGGCCTGTCAACCATATACCACAGTTCCGCCACTGTTGGTAGTACACATATGCACAGGTAATAAACTAGCGCAATGAAAAGATTCGGAAAATTATTCTTTGCTCGATCGATTGCCGTTTGTCTCGGATCTTTTCATGCTACCTAACGTGGCAAATAAAGTAGTAAGTTATGTCATCAAAACTAGGACTCGATTTCTGAGGTGAAAGCCCCATGCAGTTTTGTACCACTCAGCCAAAGCAACATTAAGCATTCAATTTGTACAATGTGCTGTGCTGTGATGTGAAACAGAAACACCAAGGATCGACGTTAGGTGTGAAATAATTAAGGGGTGAATGACCATTTAGGTCATCTTTATTTTTCTCTATCCAAAATTGTCAATCACTCAGTAATTAAGATGTTAACTAGATTCATTCTCCATTTTTCTCTATTTTGCACCGCATCATGCGTTATGTGGGTTAAAATAGGGTCCAACCCGTGCTATGATAGGTACGTGGTACGATTCCATAAAATCTAAGACGCGTTTTCCATATTGCAAGTCAATCAACTAGGTTTTATTTACGTGGATAGGTCATGCATTACTCAACTTAGGCTGGACCCGTGAATAAAGAGAACAACTAGAGTTTTTGTATCTCACACAAGGGACAAATCATTGAATGGCCTAACTGATGATGGATCAAATATTGTACTACTTTTTAGTAATTTGAAAGGTTTTTTTTCTTCTTATAAAACAAGATACGCGTAATGCAAAGTTATCATTATAACGTTATTTTTATTTTTATTTTCTAAAATCTTAGGTGTTTCGAAGTTATATTGTACCCCATGTCATGCTAATTAGAAACAGGCAGAGTAGAGTTGTTAAATAAACAAATATCTTCTAAATATTTTTTTTTATTTACAAAACTTGAATATAAAATCTTATTAAAAGAGAATTAAGCTCTTTTTTCTGTGTGCATAAAAGATATCATCTAACTAATAGTTAGAAATAATCCCTTTTAAAGCATAAGGATTAACTATTTGTCAAGTTAGTTCAGTTAATTGTGCTGAGTTGTTATAATTTTCTTGGTATCTGAATTTGATTTCTGTAGATAAAATAAATAAATAAATACTCTATTTGCCAAGTTTATTGGTAAAGGAGAACCATATTCCTACTCCCTATCACTTAGACCAAGAGACGTTGAAATCCATTATAATGTGATGGTATTATTAATAATGTGCTACGTACTTATGCAAGGAAAGGGATAATTCACTTCTTGATAAATGCTAATGGATCGATCTCTATAAAACTCTTGTCGAAATTTTAGAAATAAAAATTATTAAATACATTAAATTTCTTTTCTTAATATATTACAATTAAATGTTATTTTTATTAAATATTTTTAGTTAAAAATACTAGCTAAAAACATATTATTTGGAATGTTTTTAAATAATTTTATCGTTGAGTAAATTTTGTGAGGGTTATTTAATAATTTAGATAATCTCCTTTTTTAATAAGTTTTACATAAATTTTATTTGATGATAAAAATATTTTAAACATATATTGCCAAAGCTTTTTTTATTCTTTAATAAATTTTCTTAAAATGTTCGTTAACATATGCTTGTTTTCGCCTTCCGTTTGTTACTTTGTTTGGTTGTTCTCTCGTACTATTCAATGCATATTTGTGAAATAATTATAAATTGTCTTACAAAATTTTCTTATAAATCCTTCTATTTATTAGATAAATAAAATATTAGATATTTTTAAAACTTTTAAAATATTAAATATATTTATTTTTAATTAATTTAATACTTTTTCAAAAAATGTTAAAAAAAATTGTAGAAAAATTTAGAACAACATATAACATTGCTCATATTTGCAAATGCCTAAGTTATAGTAATTTTTTTTATTGGATATAAAAAATTATAAACAAGAAATAAATAAAGTTCTCTATATCTGTCATTTTGTTTATTTGCTGGTAGATTTATATTATATGATTAATAAATTATTTTTTAATCTTTATAGTATATTAATTAGATTTTTTATTTATTTTTAATGAAATAAAAGTTTAAATAATTAAGTTTCGGAATATTTATTATTTAGTATTTTTATTAAACATTACAAACATTGTTGAAAAGGTACTTTAAAAATATATAATAAAAATTTTATTAATTCACCAAAAAAATAAAACTCTTATTAAATACTCCATCTCATCCTTTTTACAAGAACCAAATTAGATATTAGGGTTGATCCTTTTTATAATAATCAATCTATAATATCTTATGGATTAATTTTTTTTTCCACAAAAATAGTCTTAATTATGAACCATTTGTCTTAGTTCAATAAACAGTAAGTTAAATACATTAATATCATAGACTCTTTAAAAATCTAATTTTATCTTATATAAAGAGTATTTTGAAAACATTACTTATTTTTTGCAGAGACTCCTTCAATTATTTAATGCAATTAGATAGCAAAATTATCTTTCTAAATATTTAATTCAACTACACTACAGGAAGTCGAATTCAACCCATTAGTTATTAGTTAAGTTAAAACAAAGCATACATGGGATCAGAGCAAATGAACAGTTTCAATGTGCAATTACCCATGCTTTTGCTGGAATAGGAGACTGCAAAGTGCAAATGCGCATGTGCAGTGCAGCTAACAAACAGATATAAGAAACAGAGCACAGAACTTTCTGATTTGTAGTTTTGTACCCTAGTGCCCTCAATCAAACACTCTTTATTCTTTAAAGTACTTTTATTTTCCCTTTAAGAAGGCACACTCGTTGAGGCCATTGAATCTTTTATCACGCCTTGAAATGAGCACACACATCATGATAATATTCTTGCATGATTGCATCAACAAGATCGATCCTCTAATTGACGCTTCAAAATTTTTAATTAAGCATTCTTATTCTAAAATAATTAACATTTAAATAGTTTTAATCTGTTTTAAATTTCTTGTTAAACCTATAAAATTTTCAAGATATATAAAAATTTGTATGAAATTTTCATCTAATATTACTTTACGTAGTTTATTTTTATTTAACATTTTCATATAAGGTAATTTATCATATAATTATTTTCAATTTTCTATTTGAAATTTTCAATTTGACAATTCAAACCGTAATTCAACGGCTGATCCAATGAATATGACTTTTTAACTAAAATAGAAAAGAAAAAAAAACTATATACCAAAAACATATACTTTTAAAACTATTTACATGACATAGGTTATTTTTGTCATGTCAGAATAACAGAAGGCGCCACACTGTGTATCTCCTCATGCACTTCGAATTTTTTAACACAGGAGGCGTCACACCGTGTGTCTCCTTTTGTTGTTTTTTTCGAAACAGATGGCACCACACCGTGTGTCTTCTCCTGTTTTCTTTAAAATATATTACAATTATTTTTAGAATGGTATAAGCTCCGTTGCGTTTACACGTAGAGAATGATCTATTTAACGGGAGAAAGCGGAATTAGTCTTTAACTCAGTGAGTTGAGGGACACTTGTGGTCTCTAACATAGGATAAAACAAAGAGTTTAATTTCTATGTCTTATCAATGTAAAAAATTCTCATGTCATTTGGTGTTTATTATGTTTTTAAATGTCGTTAAGTAGCGAATGACAAACAACATGTATATATATATATATATATATATATATATATATATATATATATATATATATATATATATATATATAAAAGAAAGAGAATTCACAAAAAAAAAAACTAAAATAGAATTTTGGTCCCATCATTTTAATTTAAAGTTGCTGCTGGTCCAAGAGAATTTTGTTCACGGAAAGAATCGAACACGAGTTCTCCCATTAAATAGATCATTCCCCACGTGTAAATGCAACGGAGCTTACACCACTCTAAAAATAATTGTAATATATTTTAAAGCAAACAGGAGAAGATACATGGTGTGGCGCCACCTGTTTCGAAAAAAGCAACAGAAGGAAACACATAGTGTGACGCCTCCTGTGTTAAAAAAAGCAACAGAAGGAAATACACAGTGTGACGCCTCTTATGTTAAAAAAAAGCAACAGAATGAGACACATGGTGTGGCGCCTCCTAAGTTAAAAAATTCGAAGTGTATGAGGAGACACGATGTGATGTCTTCTGTTATCCCGACGTGACAAAAATAACCCATATCATGTAAATAGTTTTAAAAGTATACATTTTTGGTATGTAATTTTTTTTATTTTCTATTTTAGTACAAAAGTCAATTAATAGAGTTATAATAGAGATTAGAGAACCAGTGGAGTAAATTGTTTTTCTTTTGGTCTTTGCCCCTTCTAGTCAACAACAACAAAAGAGAGAGAGAATTATAAACTTATAAGAGATTTTTTTCTTCCCTAAAAGATATTCCCCAGCCTAATCTCTCTCCTCACATTTTTAACAGGTAACAAGTCAAGCAGATTTCCGTAACTTGCATATGAAGTTGGATGCTTTTTTGTTTTTTGTGAAGAAATTGGAGTGCTTTGATGCCCTTCCTTTTTCTTTTAAAAAATATTTATGTTTATTGTAAGTTGTTAAATGTTTATTACTCCCTCCGGTCCTTTTTATAAGAAACAAAAGGATGTTCTTTTTTGGTCCTAATTATAAGAAACATAGACCCACTTTAAGATGTAATAATTGCTAGTTTTCTTTTTTACCCTTCATCTTGTGAAATCCATTAACGAGACACCTACTCATTTCTCATGCATTTATTGATCTATTAACAATAGAAGTTACACTTATTGGTGTAGGTGCGGTGTCATTAATGTAACCACTACTTAAACCAATCAATTTAAGGGGTACTTTTGGAATAAAATTAAAATTTATGACATTATTAATTATAACTAACTAACTTAACTATTTTTATTGGTCTTGACGATTTAGTTATTTGTTTCTTATATAAAGGACCGGAGGGAGTAATTGTTAGTTATATTTAATGTACTTATAAACATTTATTAAAAACTTAAATTTTATGTATGGTTAATTAAAAATTTTACATTAGAAATTATGTTAAGTATAATTTTTAAGTAAACCAACAATTTTATTATATATGATAATATATAATTAGATAATTGTGTAAAATAATTTTATATTACTAGAGTATTCGAATTAGAATATAAATAACACATGCAGTGTAAAGGTTTTACATTTTTATTTAATCACAAATAAATTTGTTGGTTTTTATAATAATTACTGTAAAAGCATTACTAAGAATGATTTCTAGCTAATTAATTGACATTGTTAGAACTTTTTCCCTAAGAGTGTGTATTCCTATTGAATTCTTGTAATTAAATTCTCTATTAAAAACTTGACATGCAATAAATTGACGATCCAGTCTAGATATGGCAGTAACTCCCATGAAGTTGTGGAGGAAATTAACAGTTTTAAATATCTCCCATGCTATGCGGCTATTTTCCAGCCAAAAGTTAGGGAATATTAAACTACACTCTGTCTTCTCGAGCATTGGTTTATAATTTTCTATGATGAACACAAGTATGAACTCTGTTTGCTTCAGGCTTGGTTTTCAATTTTTTATGTGAACTTTGCACATTCATTAAATTCCGATAGGCCGTTGAAGATTATGCATTCTTTAGCTTATCTCACAGGTAGATTTTCTCTGTTGCTACGCAAACTTGCACCATGGTTCCAATCTAAACTCGAGCTTTTATTTATTTATATATTGTTTTCAAGCGATTAATTGAACTGCAAGTTGTTTTTGAAATACATGACATCATTCTCTCAAAATCTTGATCAAAGCTTACTGATAAAAAAAAAATCTTGATCAAAGCTTGGCCAAACTGTTATATGTGGGGCTTCTTCCTTCAAGTCTTCTACTCAATGATTAGTACTTACTACTAGCCTAGTAAAAGCTCTTGATTTTTTTTTTATTATTATTTGTAAGAATTAAATTTAGATATCAGAAAATTTACAACAACTTACGCACACTGATTAACCAACTGAATTAGACTCCTTTTTTGGTCCTGCCACAGGTGTCCCCTAGCCCACTGGGCCAGAAACTGTTCACGCTACTGCGCCGTTGGCCCAAAGGATTTTTGCATACGGTGAGAATCGAATACGGAATTTTTCGCTAAATAGGTTGTCCCCACAACGTGTAAGTGTAAGATGCCTAACCACTAAAATAACATGAGAGATAATGTGCTCTACTTGCAAATTCTAATAGTTATGAGTTAGATAAAAGTTAATGCCACAAATTAATGTTGTCAAAGATATATTAATAGCTTCTATATTCTGAAGCATTGAGGAAGGTTGCACAAGGCCAGCGGTACATAAGTCCTATATTAAAGAAATGGAGCAAAAAGTTTGAGCACATGCGGGCGTATGACAAAATGTTAATTTTTGTTGTTTTGATAGGCTCTTTCCTAACATTATGGGTTGTTGATAAGATAATACCCAAATTAATTAGTCGAACGTCGTGTTTAAGAAATACTACTAGCTATGTTCTTTTTATAAGAATCTTTTGAAAAGTTTATATCAATACTTGTTATAAGCTCTTAAAAAAAAAAAAAAAAACTTGTCATAAGACTCTTTACAAATTGTTTGTTACATGAATGATTTCTTAAGAAAAATACTAGATGTAGTGTCCATGCATATGCACGAACAGAAAAAAAAAATACAGTAAAAATATTAAAATAAATAATGAAGTTCAAAAGCCGACAAATAATAAAAGGCATGGTATAAAATCACGATAGCATGCCACGCAACCTAATACTTCTTCTAGACTGAAATATAAAAAAAATTAATTCACGCTAATTAAGAAAATAAACTAACATCATTTAATGTTGATAATCTCATTTAAAAAAATTAATTCATTTCTTAGAGTACCTTTTACATTTAATTGCATAGAACAAAAAACGATAGAAGATTATTGAAAAATAAAACTCTAATTAAATGAATGATTTTTTGGGATGATATCATTAAACAAGGAAAGTTAGTTAAAATTGAGAGCAATTACAATAACACTCCCTGAATTTTTATCAAATTACACATAATCCTGCCTTTTTTTTTATTTTCCTACACTAACCCTCCTTTAAGTTTGAAAATATTACACCAACATCCCCTTATTATATGTTTGAAAATATTACATTGACACCTCCTCAAATCTTATACTAACATCCCTAAGGAAAGAAGCACAAAAAAAAAATGGAATGTCGTCGCTGCCAGAAATCGTCTCCAACGACCGTGAACGGTGGCCGAACGAAGAGTTGTTAGTAGGGGTGGATATCTGGTGCGGACAATCTTATATTAATAGATTAATCTGACAGTTAAGAAAAATGATTTACCGTGGACTACCTATCAAGGTGGTCCACCCTAGTCTTGGCTTATATACTAATAATCATTTGTTGCATGTGAAGATTTTTACTTTATTTTTATCCTTCCTAATAAATGCAAAAATAATATTTTTTTAACTTATTTTAATACTCTTTCTTTCTTTAAAAATGTGATAGAGTAATCAATGAGTTCTTACAGCAACAATAAAACAACCACCAAATTTTTTACTACATATGGAAAATTGAAAAATAACTATGTATAAACACTTATCTCATTTAGATACAATAATTTTAAGTTATTATTTAATCACAAAACACTAGTCATTATTTTTAATCAATTGATAGTGTAAAATCTTACATTATTAATGTACTGTCATTATATATGTATGTGTGTGAGCATACGTACGCGTGTTATAAAAAGATAGGATGATTAAGTATATTAGTAACCTTTTTCTGGGTTTTACAGAAACAATGTGTGAGTACGAGTGAGATGATAGGGAGCATGGCCAATTTGAAAAGGTGAAATAAAACTTAAAGCTTGGCTGGCGGGAGAATATCTTTTTTAACAAAGTAATTGGCTGCTCGAATTGCGCCACTATCAGCGGTTATTTTAGGTGCACCCACCTTCACCATTCATTATACTTTCATACACATCCAATATATGTGTTTTTGGTTACAAACATCCAATATATATATATAGTTAAAATAAATTAGTCAAACATAAAACTAAATTTTAGAGAGATTAAGTATTCGTTTGTTTAATTCAAATATTAATGATTTTCTTATAAATTGATATTTTTATATTTTTTTTACAGATAAAAGTATATTTTATGTAATTATAATTATAATTTTTGAAGTCTTCTTTTTTGTTTAAAGATGAAATATTTGATTAAAAATAAAAATAAATAATGCAATATTATAAAACAATTATTAAAGTAAATAATGGAGTATTGATGAATGCAGTAAATGGGGAATTTAGGGTACACATAGAAAATGTTATAATAAGGTATAAGTTATATGTTTAAATGTTATTCCAAGTAATTAACGTTTGGAAAAATGTTAAAACTAGTAAAAATAAGTTCATTTATCAAATATAACTATTTTTATTAAATAAACTTATAAAATAATTATATAAATTAATAGAAATAATCTGTAACTGTGATTTCAGCCACACTTTTTTTTATTAAGACGTATATAATTATATGAAAAATTAATTAATTATCACAAATCAAACCGGATCTAAACTGTTAAGTCAAGTATTTAGGAGATGTCTAATCGCTGAAATGAAATTGCTGGCTGAATTATGTTTGAAAAGGTACATGTAGTTTCGGAGCTTGATTGGGCTCCTTGCCTTGTTGGAACATGTTTACAGCTCACTTCTCACTTTGATTAATTGGCTTAAGTAAAATGTTAAATAAGATATTTTTTAATACATTGTTTAATACATCTTTAATAATTATTTTACCTTTTTAAATATTGTAAGGTTGTAGTATAGAAATTAAAAAATATAATTAACGTTATCATTTTTATTAAAGTTATGGTGCATGAAGGCATATACATGTAAAAAGTACTTTAATATTTAGTAAGTTAGCAAGTAAATCAATAGAATAATATTATATAAAATATGTGTGTGCTTGACAGTATTAAGTGAGGTTTTCTGTAAAAAAAAAAAAAAAAGGTGAGGTTTATTTATGTAACAAAAAAAAAGTGAGCTTTATTTATAGCGTTTAAATGTAAATAAGTTATAATTATGACATTTAAGCACAATCGATCATAAAGTAATCTTCATAAAGAATGGATGCTTTTAATGGTTGGATTTCTAGAACTCCTAATATGAAGGAGCTAAATAAGTCTTGGGACTCATCAATTTAAGAATAAGAAGCACCATATAATGCAAACTTAAACGGTGTAATGAGTCTTAAATAAACCATCAACCCAAAATGGTGTTAGTCATCTTAGACTGCTTTTAGGCTTCACTGTGCATGCAGGATTATTGGATCCAACTTTATTGACTCGAAACTTGTATATTTCAACCAATTCAATAAATAACTTGCTCAATGAACTAATAGTTTAGTCAATATTTGACTCAATTTATTTTAAACTTACTTTTTAATAATTAAGTTATATTAAATATAATTTTACAAAAACTTTAGGCTTAATTGCAAATTTTACCATCCAACTTTCATAATTTTGCGAATTTTACCGTCTAAGTTTTAATTTTACAAATTTTACCACCCAAGTTTTCAATTTTTGCATATTTTACCACTCTGATATTTTACCAAAAAAAGTTAAAGAATTAAAAAAAATAAAAATTGTGAAACATCATAGTGGTAAAATACGCAAAAATTGAAAACTTAGGTGGTAAAATTCGCAAGATAATGAAAGTTGGATGGTAAAATTCGTAAAAAAAAAACTTGGGTGGTAAAATTCGCAAAATTATGAAAGTTGAGTGGTAAAATTCGCAAAAAAAAACTTAGATGGTAAAATTTACAAAATTATGAAAGTTGGGTGGTAAAATCTGCAATTAAGCCAAAACTTTATATATGAATCGAACATTATCTATTTTTTAATATAATAATATAGAAGAGAGCTTTTATCCAAAAAAAAAAAAGAAAAAGAAAAAAAGAGAGAGCTTTTAAATAAACCAATTTTTGAATTTTTTTTATTTTCCTCTTCTTTCTTTATTATAAATTCCAAAACCTAAGAACGTATACAACTAAATGCTATGGCCATATTGAGTAAAAAGGTAAAAAGGTATCAGTTGATATCTATGTCCATCTGTTTTCACAATTTTTTTTAGGTAAATACTTATTTTCAAACTCTACCCACTTAAAATATAATTCTTCACCTTTTCATATATTTTTATTTACAAAATATTTTTTTATTTTTTGGACCATGGTATTGGTACGGATTATTCATCAACGAAAGTAATGACTAAACTCTGTCGGGGACCATGAGCGCATACCAAGGTGGATATTCCCCTTCCAACTGGTTTAAGCAATGTCTAAACTCCGTCATGGACCGTAAACGCATACCAAGATAGGTATTTTTTTTCCAACATAATTTATTTCATATTCAAAATAAAATCACCAGGATTTAAATTCCGTATCACTTGATTAAGAAATACAAATCGTTATCACTTATGTCAATCAACGTTGATTAAGTCTAATACTCTAATTATCATCTTCAAAGTACAACTGAAAGGTACGTAAACAAAAGCAATTATGGAAAGAAAATCAACGAATTTTACGTGCCAACGGTTGCGCGTGAGATTCCATGCATGATGCATTTTGACTGAAGTTGAGTGATTGATGGCATGCAAGGTTATATCATTGTCAGATATGCAAGTAATGATTGTGTAACCAATATGTATCCGTTTGCTTCATTAAATTTCGTTATATTGAAGTTGGGCACCAATTTTTTCTTTTAAACAAATTATACTCGTACCCTTATGTTTTTCATCCAATTATTATAGGTGTGGAATATCCATCAATAAAATTAATCTGTTAGAAAATCTGATTGATCATTTTTAATAGAATTTCTTATCCTAAGAATTGAATTTAAAACTTTATTTAAGAGATCTGAGTTTAACTTTACTCATATCCAGGGACGGATTTACATGGGGCAAGCAGGGGCTCAAGCTCCCCCCCCTCCCTTGGAACTTCTTATGTATATATATATATATATAAATTAGTTAGTATAAAATTGTGTAAAATTAATTATGTATGTTGCTATTATGATAATGGTTAAGGTTAATTAGTATAAAATTAGTTGAGTTTGTTGTTATTACTGTAATGATTAAGGTAATAACTAATATAAAATTGGATAAAACTAGTTGTATTTTATTGTTATCACGATAATGGTTAAGGTTATTATCATTTAAAATAAAAATTAGTTTCAATTTTATGTGTAAAAATAATAAATATTTATTTTAAAATGATTATTTATTAGAAGTTAGACATTATAGGAGAAGAAAAAAAAATTTAGCCCCCCATTTAATAGATTTCTGGATCCGTCCTTGCTCATATCAACGACTTATTGATAAACATTTATAATTTTTTGATTTAATTTGGAAAATAGATAACAACAATTTAGTCACGATAAATTCAAAATATATACTTTTTTCTTTATTTTCTTATATTTCAATTTTTTTTAATCTTACCTACCAAGGTCAGAAATTATGTAGTTCCAAAAAATTATTTTTATTTTCTTCAATTAAATATGAGAATTTTTTATTCTAATGTCACTTTTTAAAATATTAAAATATTATTTATATAACCTTAAGTTAAAGCCCAGTTCTAATATGTCTAATTGTTAACAATGATTTGATGAAGATATGGATTCTAGAGTACTTTTTGTGTGGATCTATGGATGTTATTCTTGGTCCAATAGTTCTTATTGTCGCCAAGGAAAACAAAACAGAAGTACACTTGTTTTTAGCACATGAAATTGTAATATAACTTTAAAACTCTACCAAACCCAATATCATTTGCATTCTCATAATTGTAATGAGATGAAATCTTTTATCATGATTCTTGAAGCTTTAATGTAAAGAAGAAGAAATTAAGAGCACTTGCAAAAGAATGCAGCCAACTTTCAACATCTATATATCTAATGATTTTGTTCATTCACCCCCAACATAAAATAATTCCTTCCATCCATTATGCTTTACGCCATGTAAAATATTTTAATGCTTATATATATATAACTAACCGTTCTTTTCTGGGTGGAAATTAAAATATTCAATTAGAGAGTACAAGCACTCGTGGCTAAAACAGAATACTATCAGTCTCTAGCACTTCTCAGTGCCCATATGCTCATATCAAGGTGAAGATTTGGTTTGGCAAGTCGAAATAATATAATATATACGAAACAAACTTATCAACAAGTTCCACCTTGATATCTTCTTTCATCCACACAGAAGGGTAGAGTTGTGGACCCTTTACCATTACGCGTATCCAGCTATTTAGGGCTTGTCTTCACTTGACACTTGTTTTATCTTTTGATAAAGGCAATACTATCTCATATTTTCTCCCCCAAATCAACCCCATGATCTAAATTACCGGCACCGAAAATGTAAAAAAGTGTCGTGTAGAATATACTCACGAAGAACTAGGAATGAAGATAGCGAAAACCAAAAATTCATAGCATAGCTCGATAGCTATAAAATGTGTTAATAGTTCCACAATTAATACATTTAAAAAAGTACACTATATAATTTTTTAACGAGTAAAGGATGGGCATAACACTTAATTCTTGGATGGTGTTCTGCTTAATCAGTGTGTTGCACTAGTTTTATTGAATATTAGTAAAAAAGAGATACTTTTGCGTCTCTATAATTTTTTAAAATATAAAAATATAACAAAAAGAGATAATAGAAATTAAATAATAATGAATGGTTTATGAAGTGTTTTGGACCCCCTTTTCTGGCCTGCCACGTTGCTCAGTGATAACAAGCCAGTACCTCGCATCAACGCGAGCCACTGACTTTGGGAGCTATTGTTCTGGATACCCTTCGAGCTTGTTACGTTGCCCATGGCCCATGATAATAAACTAACTGCTTCACCTGCCAAATACTACTATATAATGCATTTCAGGCTTATTGGTTTTTTTTTTTGGTCAGCAATTTCAGGCTTATTGGTACAAATCTAAGTTCATTTTAGGTTTAATTGTAGATTTTATCATCCAATTTTCATTATTTTACGAATTTTACCATCTAAATTTTTTTTTTACGAATTTTACCATCCAACTTTCATCATTTTACGAATTTTATCATTCAAGTTATTTTTTCGCAAATTTTACCATCAAACTTTCATCATTTTATGAATTTTACCACCTAAATTTTCAATTTTTGTGCATTTTACCACCTTGATGTTTCACACACAAAAAAAGTTTTCAATTCTTTAACTTTTTTTTTTGTGAAACATCAAGGTGGTAAAATGTACAAAAATTGAAAACTTAGGTGGTAAAATTTGCAAAAATAAAACTTGGATGATAAAATTCGTAAAATTATGAAAGTTAGATGGTAAAATTTGCAATTAAGCCTTCATTTTATACATATTTTACACTTACTGACTTGGGCGTTGTAGTGTTTGTGCAAATATTTGCATGTTTTGTTTCTCACTAGAATCGTCGTTGCTGCCTAAGCATCCAACACATCCAGAGGTGCCAAAATCCCTCCGAACAGAGGGTGTGAGTGGGTGGAGAGTGTAATTAACTAGGGGTGTTCATAAATTGATCCAATCCAATTAAAATAAAATAAAATGATCCAAAAAATTGAAAACTGAACGAATCAAAAGATTGAAAAATCAAAATTTTTTATTGGATGAGATCGGATTTCGGATTTGATTTTCAAAACCGATCCAATCCAAATCGAACTTGTACATATGTACATATTGTTATTCATAAATTGATAATTTCTTATATTTTTATATTTCTTATATATTTATAAAATTATCACATAACTTATAAAAAATATCATTCAATCCAGTCTTTAGGGTTTAATTTATCCTTTTAGTCTTTATAGTTGCAACAAATTTTCCTTTTAGTCCTATAGTTTAAAACATCCAATTTTACTCTCCATATCCTTTTGGTCATCGTCTTTTAAGATCGTCTAACGCTATTACATGCAAATGCTTTAAAATTGCTACAAAACTAAAATCTGTCTTTATTTTTTAGCAATTTTCACTGTCAATTTCAGTTTTGTAACAATTTTAGATGATTTGAATGTAACTACATTAGGTAATTTTAAACATCAAGGATAAAAAAAAAGGGTTAAAAAATTGTAACTATAAAGACTAGGGGGAAGTATTTTTAAATAAAAATAATATAAAAGAAGAAAAAAAAGGTCGAGAGGTTAAATTAAAAAAATAAACTGATAAAAAAAAGAAACTAAAAATATGAGTAGTGGGGTAGTTATGTAGTTTAAAAGAGAATAGTGGAAGTTTAAAAAGAAGTACAAGAATAAAATTGTTACTTTTGAAATATTATTAAGGGTAGAATGATTTAAAAATTATGGAGACAAAAAATAGTTACAAAAAGGAGTATCTCCTTTATATATTGTTATAGATAAAAAAAAAATTGTTGCAATTATAGAGATGAAAAGGATAATTATTTTTTTAAACTTATATTATATAGTGGTAAACCGAGTTTGAAACCGACATTAATATCATTAGCTGAAGCCAACGTTATTAAATTTTATTTTATTGGTTCAAATTAAACTTAAATAACAAAAAAAAAAACCTGAATCAATTAAACCAATTTAAGTTACTGAATTGATTGTTTTTAAGAGTTGTTATTTAAAAAGAGTGTATTTAGAAGTTTCTTTTAACCAAAATATTTTTAGAAAATTTTCTTATTTTCTTATTTTAATATAATATATCTTTTTCATTTTTAAGTTAAATTTAATATTTTTAAAATATTAATAATTAAAAATAAGTTTATATCACAAGATAAATTATGTTATAAATTTTAAATATAATATATATATATATATATTTAAAAAATTATTTTTTTTATAAATTTTAATTATAATACAATTCATATATTTATTATAAATTTTACCTATATAAAATAGATATTTATTCTATTAATTACAAAAACTAAAATGTTATAATAAAATTTCTGTTGAGATATAAATTTTGCTTAAAGCCTTAAACACAATGTTTTTTCAGATATAAATCATAAATAAAAAATACTACTAATCAGTATACTAAAAAAAATCAAAAGTGATTTTTTTTTATGTGTCTTGCTAACAAGTGCATTTAGAGCATTAAGAAATTATAAAAAAAATATTTATTATGAAAATCTCGAGAAAAAAAAAAATCATGAACATTTGCCTTTTTTTATTATACACTTCCTTATAATTTTCGATAGAACATCAGTCTAGTATTCAATGACTGTACCAAAATAAAATCTAGTCTTCAATGTAATCAATGTTAGCCAGACCGATAAATAAAGTGCAGCCGAGATAATTACGCTAGGGAATTTGAAGTCCAATGTGAAGTCAAAAAGTGGAGAAGGGGCAGGTAACGGCAAAGAAGACCACAGAGAAGAACTGGAATAAAACAAACACGCGATGGCAAAAAGGTAAATTAAGCAAACAGCAAGTCCCATTAAGCAACTCCACCGTTGTTATAAACCCGACAAGACCCCCTCATTTCTTCTGACACTCCCTGCGCCACTCTCCCAACAGTTTCCTTTCCCCCATATTCATTCAGATACATTAATTAACAAAGAAAATCCCACCTCGTTCGTTTTCATTTCCGTTTCCGTTTCCTCTCTTCATGAAACAATGGCTTCCCTTTCCACCTTCTGTTTCGTTCTCCTCTTCTTCTTCCTCTCACAATGCTGGTCCCTATCGGTACCAACCAAGAAAACATACATAGTTCACATGAAACACCACGACAAGCCTTCAATTTACCCCACACACAGTGACTGGTACAGCGCCAGCCTCCAATATCTTACTCTCACCACAGATTCAGACTCCGATTCCGATCCGCTACTCTATTCCTACACCAACGCCTACAACGGTTTCGCAGCCTCGCTCAACGAGGAACAGGCGGAGGAGCTTCTCAGATCCGAGGATGTTCTCGGAGTGTACGAGGACACGGTGTACCAGTTGCACACCACGCGCACTCCTCAGTTTCTAGGGTTGGAAATGCCAACGGGGTTGTGGGAGGGGCACACCGCTCAGGATCTCAACCAGGCGTCACACGACGTTATCATAGGGGTGCTCGACACCGGAGTGTGGCCGGAGTCTCCGAGCTTCGACGACGCCGGAATGCCGGAGATTCCGGCGCGGTGGCGCGGCGAGTGCGAGACCGGCCCCGATTTCTCGCCCAAGGTGTGCAACAAAAAACTCATCGGCGCGAGGAGCTTCTCGCGAGGGTTCCAAATGGCCTCGGGGATTGGCGTGAGGGAGAAGGAGCCGGCGTCGGCACGTGACAGGGACGGCCACGGGACCCACACAGCGAGCACCGCGGCGGGGTCGCACGTGGCGAACGCGAGCTTATTAGGTTACGCGAGCGGGACCGCGCGTGGGATGGCTCCCACCGCACGTGTGGCCGCGTACAAGGTTTGCTGGACCGACGGCTGCTTCGCCTCCGACATTCTCGCCGGAATGGACCGCGCCATCCAGGACGGAGTCGACGTGCTCTCGCTCTCCCTCGGCGGCGGCTCCGCGCCGTATTTCCGCGACACCATCGCCGTCGGCGCGTTCGCGGCTGTGGCGAGGGGGATCTTTGTGTCCTGCTCCGCCGGGAACAGCGGGCCCGTGAAGGCCTCGCTTGCCAACGTGGCACCCTGGATAATGACCGTTGGCGCGGGAACCCTAGACCGTGATTTCCCCGCTTATGCTGTTCTTGGTAATAAAAAACGGTTCTCTGGAGTTTCACTTTATAGTGGAAAGGGAATGGGGAATGAACCGGTTGGTTTGGTTTATAACAAAGGGTTGAACCAGTCCGGTAGCATTTGCTTACCCGGTTCGCTCGACCCCGGTTTGGTTCGTGGGAAGGTAGTTGTTTGCGACCGTGGAATCAACGCGCGCGTGGAGAAGGGTAAGGTGGTGCGTGACGCCGGTGGCGTTGGGATGATTCTGGCGAACACAGCAGCAAGTGGGGAGGAGTTGGTTGCGGATAGCCACCTGCTACCGGCTGTGGCGGTGGGGAAGATCGTGGGGGACCAGATCAGGCGCTATGCTTCCTCGGATCCTAATCCAACGGCGGTTCTCGGTTTCCGTGGAACGGTTTTGAACGTTAGGCCTTCGCCAGTGGTGGCAGCGTTTAGTTCCCGAGGGCCCAATATGGTTACTAGACAGATTCTGAAACCGGACGTTATTGGGCCTGGGGTTAACATCTTAGCCGGGTGGTCCGAAGCTATTGGGCCCTCTGGGTTGTCTGATGACACCCGCAAGTCACAGTTCAACATTATGTCAGGTATATTTTGTTTCTCTCTCAATGTTTTGTATCCATCAACATTAATGTAATTTTGTTTTTTTTTTCTTCTTCTTTGATTACAACTAGTATAATGTACACGTGAATTGCAGGGACGTCGATGTCTTGTCCACACATAAGTGGATTGGCTGCGTTGTTGAAAGCGGCGCATCCAGAATGGAGTCCCAGTGCGATAAAATCAGCACTCATGACCACGGCTTATGTTCACGACAACACCAAGTCCCCACTTCGTGATGCTGCAGGGGGTGCATTTTCCACCCCATGGGCTCACGGTGCGGGCCATGTGAACCCACACAAGGCACTTTCTCCTGGGCTTGTCTACGATGCCACAACAAGTGACTACATTAAGTTCCTATGTTCCTTGGAGTACACCCCTGAACACATACAACTCATTGTTAAGAGTCCTGGTGTTAATTGTACTAAGAAGTTCTCTGACCCTGGCCAATTGAACTACCCCTCTTTCTCAATCTTGTTTGGGGGCAAGAGGGTCGTGAGGTACACGCGTATCTTGACCAACGTGGGCGAGGCGGACTCCATCTACAATGTCACCGTGGACGCACCGTCCACGGTGGCAGCAACGGTGAAGCCCGCCAGGCTTGTGTTTGGGAAAGTAGGGGAAAGGCAAAGGTACACCGTAACCTTTGTGTCCAAGAAGGGTGCCGCTGATTCCGATAGGTATGGGTTTGGTAGCATTTTGTGGAGCAATGCGCAACACCAAGTTAGGAGCCCAGTTGCTTTTTCTTGGACTTTGTTATGAGTTTGTGGGTTTATTTTACAGCACAGCCACTATTCCAAGCCCAACAAACATGCCTTTGCCTGGAGCTGATTGAGGCTATTATTTAGTTGGACATTTAGAAGGTTCTGTATTTTTTTTTTCTTGTGAGAATTGAAGAAAAAAAGAGAGGTGAGATTGGAAAGAAGGAGCGAGAAGAGATGCTCGTTTTTCTTTGTTTAGTTGTGTGTACCCAGTAAAAACTAATGTTACAGAACAAGGGCGTTGATTGTATGTATAAACGGCTGGCTACGCTAATTATCTTCCTTAAGAATGAGATTTCATTTTACTCCACAAATTTGAGCCTTGTTGTGTTGGCAAAGTGCAAAAGCTATAGTCTGTAATTTCATAAATTCAAATTTAAATCTTGATTGCACTAGTTTTTCTAAATTTACCCTTATATTAAAAATGTGTAAAATATATCTTTAGTTTCTCAAAATATTTTAGAATGTTGATTTTAGTTACTATAAAAATTTAATGCATTTTTTTTTTCCAACCGGAGAGTTTTATTTCAATAATTTGCATAATAAAAAATTTGCATTAAAGGTAACTGAAGTGAAACTCTAATTGCAATGGGAGAATATTACCAAAAATGCTTATGTAACTGTATTTAGGTTTTATCTTAGTAAATTGTCCTTACTATATTTATTTATTTGCAACTTCCAACTGTTTTTTTATTTGGCATAAGGGAGAACGAACTATTTAGCTGGAGAGTCGTGTTTGATTACTTTCGTGTATAAAATTTTCTTGGGCCAGCGAGCGGGATTAGTCTTTGACCCAGTGGGTTGGAGGACATTCCCGTGATATCTGATCCAGGATAAAAAAAAATTGTCATGAACCCGGAGGTCATTTTGGGTAGAATCAAGTTCTTCCAAGGAAGGCTATTTCATTTACAAGATTAGAATCACTAATTTCAGAAAAACCGAAAACCTTAGCGCTGTCGATTCTTTCTCCTGTGGTCAGATGGGCTACGTTTACAAATATGGAAACACTCCATACTGTGAGTTTCTTTTGTTTTTATCGTTCTCTTTCATGTACATGGGTGCAATTAATTAGACGAGAGAAGGTGCTATCTAGTTCTTCGACCATAGTACAAACCGTGTCCTCTGATTTAAAACTTGGATCATAATTTCAAATGTCTAGTTATATCAAAGTGCCCATGTCTATGTCCAAACGATTTTTAGCCCCTGAGCATATCTAGCTGCTGAAAGGAAAAGACACTTCATGTGTCATTAACAGTTACGAAGAAAAGATAGCACATGGTGATCAGTGATCACATATTTCGCTGCCATTCGAATTTCAACGAGGGTGAAAAAAAAAGGGTAATATTCCTGACTTCAAAAGGGATTTTAAAAATAAATCAAATTCAAATCGATGAACGAGGCAATGAGCTCAAAAAGTTTTGGGCCGTTAATTGATTTTTTTGTGATGCTTTATTACCTCTTTGATTATTCGTCTTTACTTTTCTTTTAAGATAAACAACTTTTGTTTCCTCAAATTTAAAATTTTATTTGATGTTGACTTTATCTTTCAAGAGTAAATAAAAAAAAATGTTAATTAATCAAGGTATTTATTACTAGCTTCCATGCTAAGAAAAATGGAAGGAGCAAATGAATAAGCTATAATCATACTATGGATCCGGACTCCACGGCATTTTTCCGCTATCGCGTCTTTCATTTCACATGTAATGATACTGTCTGGAAATTCAGAGCAGCAAAGAAATGGAAGGGTCAAAATTAATTTTTGTAACCCATAATTGCTAGTGGGAAATACTATTACATTTGCTTCTAGTATCCACATGATGAAAGATTAATTAACAGAACATTTATAATTATAAACCTATATACCAATTTTATAAAATTGCTACTATAAATACAATTTTTATAGACAATAGCTTTAGACCTTTTTTATTTTTTATTTTTTTGCAACACTATACTAGCAACATGAACAAGGGTTCCAACAGGAATTTGTACAACAGCAACATGGACGAACCTTAGGACATTTTGGGCAAGAGCAAGAGCAAGAGCAAGAGCATTTGCAAATGCAGCAAGAGGGAAAAGGCCACAGAAAATTGCAACTTGGGAGAGTGCAACAATTTTTGCTGCAACCACAGCTATCTTTGCAGCAATGTGATCTTCCATCAGAGCAGCAAGAGCAATTGATAGATGGAAGACAAGTAGAACAGCAATTGCATGGTTTGCAGTGGGAACAGCACCTTGACAAGTTTAGATGTCCAAAGCACCCATCACACCACCAACGGCAGATCCAAGACAAGTTAAAGCAGGGAATCTCACTGCACAAAAAAGCCACTTATGTTATTCAAGAAAGAAGTGATATGGTTACTCATAATTTTAAAATCTTATTCTTTTTTTTTTAAAATAAAAATGTTGTTGTTTCTTTAAATCCTTTAGGTATCTAGTGCCGGTATGAAATGGGATTGTCTTGTCAACAATTTTAAAGTATCCATGCATCATTGGCTATTGTAGAAGCTTTACTACCTCCGTCCCTAAATATAAGACTTTTTTTTAAGATTTGTTTGTTCTTTTTTATAAAAAAATTTTCAAGTTGTCTATTGCATTAATTATTTTTTTACTAAAATACTCTTAATTACTTTACAATAAATACTATATAAATTCATTCTCTCTCTTATAAGGATTGGATAATAAATACTATATAAATTCATTCTCTCTCTTATAAGGATTGGATAAGAAGAGTAACACACGTTACTTAATTAATTAGATAGAAAGTAATTAAATGAAAAGAGAGATGGAGAGTTCCAATAATTTTAAGGATAATATAAGAAAAATGATATAAATTGCTAACAAATTTAATGCTACTAATTAAATTAACCAACTTTCTTAAAGGGTGTGAATTAGTTAAAAAAATCTTATAGAGGTAGTATTATATTAGAAGTTGCTGCTTTATAAAATGAAAATAAACCAACCTATGAATTATTATCTGGTTCATCTGAGACATAAGGGAGTGAATTTCAGTATATAAACACAACACTGTTAGATTCAGCAGCATGCTAGTATGAGGCTAAGGATAAAAGGGGCTAGAAAACTAGGCCTAATCTTTTAAAGTTAGGCATATGTAACTGTGTCACCCATCAAAGCTAAATCAGACTCTAATATTGCTTTTTACACAGAATCCCAACTAGTCACCTGTGACATTGTATCATTTAACTATATAAATCAACAAACAAAATTTATAAAAAAAGAAAAGAAAAGGGTACCATAGCCACTTCCATAAGCTACATGACCGGCTGTTCTTCTGGTTCCTGCTTGAATGAGAAAGGCATAAAAATCATGATTTTTTTTTTTTTTTTTTAAAGAACTAACTAGGGAAGTTTGGCAAGAGCATTTCTTACGAAGGTAACAGAGAATCTGAGTTTGCCGTCACAAAATCGGTAATCCTGCAATATTGTTGCATTCAATTAACAAAGTGGATTTAGCTAGCAATAGTTACAATATTTTAAGGAATTTCTCTAGTTTCATAATCTATATGGCATACAAGAAATTCCATAAATAGACATACTCTTTGCAACATCTTGAAGCTGGTTGAAGTCTTTCAGAAGATTTTAACTCTTCCTGTTGGATGCAAAGTGGTCAATAAATTTTGTTTAACATCAAAAGTGGTCACAAAAAAAGGGAGGGTGTTTAACTAGGTTGAAAAGTGTCTATGCACATACTTAATGCAGCAAAATTGCAAGATGAATAGTGGCACCACGCTAGCATGTAATGCGTCGTTCTTTGCAATTTTCTTAATTTTATAAATTACTTAACATAATTTTAACATGCAATTCCATAACTAGATAAGATTCACAATCTTGGAAACTATGGCCTACTGTGAGTCCCTCAATCGGCATCCAAGGTGCACAGTTCAAAAGTTCCGCTGGGTTTTTACTTTTTTCTCTCCATGCTTATAAATGCTAGTGGTTGGCTCACAATGACAACTTATAATTCAGTAAATTATTGAATATTAATAAATGCTAATTTATTATGTTTGGATATGAAAAGAAGCATAATGCAGTAGAGTGTAAAAAATTAATATCCTTTGTGAAAAAGGCTAGGTCCCATATGCCCCGAAAATAAAAGGGAAAAGAAAAATTAAACGGAGTGTAATGAAACACTTAGAAAAAAGACAATCTATTATCATTACATTATACTATTTCACTCAATTCTAACTCTTTCCATCGATCTAAATTTAATCTCTAAAGGCATAAGACCACTCGAAGTGGTAATCAATTAGTGTCAAAATTAAAGTGTTGAAAGTGTATCTACTCATGAATCCCACATCACCAATGAACAGTGCATTCATCACTATGTTTCTGTGTTTCATGCTTAAAAGTTTGGTTTTGATCATGAAATGTAATCTCACAAGCACTAAGCAATTTTGCCATTTCTTAAAATCAAAGTGAAGAGGATTTGGTAACAGTAGTAACCAACACCTGACAATAGAAAAAGTCATAATTAACATTCAACTGAGTTCAAAGTAGTGCTTTTATTTTCTTTTTTTTTTCCTTTCAGTTTGAGTATGAGTTTTTTTTAGTAGGAATCGAAGACAGGTATCAAGAAGTTTACAACAACTCACACACCTAGTTCAACCAATTGAGCTAGACCTTTGAGTATGAGTTTAAGTGTTGAATTTACAGTTTAACAGAGTGAAACCAACCTCAAGGAAACTTATCTCTCTTTCCAGCATCTGAATCTTGGCCATTTCGCGACGCTTTCCATACAAATCTGGGTACCCCGGAGGCACCTTAGGAGAGGGCAGTGGCAGAGAGAGAAGCATATTAGAAGTGGCACTTGTGGGAGTGGTCATCACTGCTCTCACAATTGAACTTAGTAAAATGCCCCCAACAGAAGAAGAAATACACAGTACTAGTCAGCAGAGAGTGATACTAATAGTCGCAACAGTAGTAGTAGTAGCAGCAGTAGCAGCAGTATTTGTTGTTATTGTTGATGTTGAAGTATGAAACAAGGGAAGGGTGAAGTGAGTGAGTAACTGTAATGGTAAGTGACAAAGGAGAGGAGGCACATCATATTTTATCAGTCTGTTAAGGCGTGAATGGCACATGAAATGACTGTGGCAGCGGCAGTAAATAGGGGCTCTGACAAGGGTCAGGTAAGACACAGGAAAAAGAGAAAAAAGAACACACAAGGTAACAAAAAAACGAACAAGAGATTTGAGTTTTGCAGAAGAAGAAACAAGGCCTCAACGTTATGGAAAGGGTTGGATTTCATAATGGAAAGTGGAAAGGGTCATAAATGAGGCTAGAAAGAGAGTCATTATTATTGCAGGCAGGCAGGGGGTACGGGGGAAATAAGGAAAATGAAGGAGTGGCAGTGACCAGCCAGAATCTGATGGAAACTGAGCCAGGCTGCAACGGATTTTCAATAACGTTCTTAATTACTACAATTTATTTAGAGTTTAATGGTAAAGTTAATAGTATAAAACTATTTTACATAGTCATCCAATCATAAATTATTGTTGATATGACTTTTAAAATAATTTTTTAAAAGTCAACAAACTTACCATATATGATGAGTAGTGATTGGATGACTGTGTAAAACTTTTTACACTGTCAGTGCATAGTTAATTTTTTTTATTTATTTAAGGAAAATGCTAATTAGTGCCCTTAGGGTACTCATGATTTTTTTTGCGCTATCTTATGAATTTCACAATAAATATTTTTTCTTTTTAATTCCTTAGGGCATTGGTTAACTAACGAGACCCTTTATTTAAATTGTTTTTTTTTTAAGAAATAATAACTTGTTTTTAACGATATTGTAAATAACTGTTCTGAATTGGTCCATAATGGACCAAATGAAGTAGTCTATTTTGGGGCTTTTTCTTAAGGCACTCCAATTTTTTCTCGGCGCACCCCATGAAAAACAAATAGCCACCTGAACAGACCATTATACCCTTCTGCCCTTTTGATTATTAAACACAACCCTAACCGGTGCACCCCATAAACCTAACACCTCTCCCTGTCATTAGTTTTCCTTCCAGCGCCGTCGCACCCCGTCTTCTTGCCAAACGTTCCAGCGCCCTCCCACTACTCCTTTCGAGCACATCACACTTCACTGAAGGTAGTGCGTGTTGGTGGAGCTTTCTTGGCATCCTCTTCCTCCACCATTGAAGCCATCCTCTTCGGCTGTTTGTGAATCCGGTAAGTGGTTGTTTCGTTCGATTATTAATTTTTTTTTCTTTGTAAATTCCGGATTGGATAATCCGTAATAAGGTGAAAGTGTGTGTTGTGTTACGGATTAGCTAATCCGTAACACAACACACAGTTTCACCTTATTACGGATTGGATAATCCGTAGTATAATGAACGGATTTCCGTTTTCGTAATGCAACATATATGAAGACGTATTACGGATTGGATAATCCGTAGTATATATGCTATATATTACGGATTTCCTTTTCCGTAATGCAACACACACCTTTTGGGTTATTACGGATTGGATAATCCGTAACATATAAGAAACCAATTACGGATTTCCTTTTCCGTAATGCAAGACACCTATTAATGCTTTACGGATTGGAAAATCCGTAGTATATATGGAACTCCGGAAAGCTATTACGGAATTCCTATTCCGTAATGCAACAATGTATTACGGAACGGGTATTCCGTAATACAATTCCGGATTTCGATATATACTCCGGATTTAATAATCCGTAATTAAGGGAAAATATATAATTTAATTTTTAATTGTATAATTTGATTTGTAATTATATAATATGATATTTAATTTGTAATCCGTAAGATATGTAATGTAATTTGTAACTGTATAATTTAATGTGTAATTATATAATATGATATTTGATTTGTAATCCCTAAGAAAATATTTGTATAATTTAATTTGTAATCCGTAAGAAAATATTTGTATAATTTAATTTGTAAGTGTGAGCTTCTTACCGCTTTTCCGTGACCTTCAGTTGTGCGGGGGTTATGCATGGGGTGCAGCTGCATTGGTTCATATGTATGAGCATCTGGCTGATGCCAGTTTTGCTAAGACAAGGCAGGTCGGCGGTTATGTTACTCTTCTACAGGTAATTACTAATATGGTACCTTTTATATATTAAAATAAATATAAACTAAACGTATTGACCATAATTTTTGCTTCGTGGTTGTTGACACAGGCATGGATCTACGAGCATTTCCCTACTATCGGGTTGAGGACACTAGCTAAGAGATACAGTGAGTCATTACCACGATGTAGCCGTTGGGTGCCTGGGAAGTTGTTATCAGTAAGCCATTATCGTTCACAGTTGGATGAGCTGAAGACAGATAAAGTTTGTTGGAGGCCATATGACGAGCATCGTGTAGTTCGTCCATTTGAGTTGATATCTTTATTCTCCGGATTCATTAGATGGGACTCTGACATGCATTTGCATTTGCCAGAAAGGGTATTGCGCCAATATGGTTATACGCAGACTATTCCTCGACACCCGAATGTTTTCACAGCTGTTTATCCATCTGTAGAAGAAGTTGATGACAGGTGGTTGCATTTTGCAAATCACCTGATCAGGCCGGGAGAACAGGCAGTGGATCCCTCTGATTGTGTCCCAGGGTACATGGAGTGGTACTTTAAGATCTCCCACCCAATTGTGGACCCATGTAATGCGGGTCTCCTTCATATAGTCCCACCGATGATACCAGACAACAGACACGAGCCTGAGCATGTGGTACAAGAGGCCGAATCTAGTAGCCATGCAAATACCACTGCTGTTGTAAGTACTAATTGTAGTTATTGTTATCATACATTGGTAATTACTTGTGACAAAAAATTTATCATGTGTTTGTTATGTTTGTATGTTCACAGGCTGTATGTCGTAGGATAGCGGGACATTTACAACGTATGATTGATTTAAGGATGGTGACTGAAGGCACTGATGCTGGGATAGTCCCAGTCACCGTCCCCACTACATCTTTTTTCTTTGGCCTATACTTTCCACCCCTCTCACAACCCAACAAAACAAATGTCTTCCTTTCTGGTATCCCATTTGATGTGTCTGACCTCAAAATCACAATGACAAAACCTATCTTAAATGCAATTGCTCGAACCCATTTCAGTAACTCATCACGAGTGGGAAACACCTGCATAATAAAACATACAACATCAGTATGCCGATTAACCTTTGCAATTGTGTCACTAACCAATTAAACAAAACAATTACCTTATTTGTGAATATAGCAGTACAATCATCATCTTTTTTAATGTCTAGTGCATATTCAATCATTACATCTTCAACTATTGTGTGATCAACATCCATGTCTACTTCATCCGACATCTTGCTCATATAATGGTCCTCCATAAAATCTAATATTTCAAGAAAATAACACTCAAATGAATAAACACAAAAAATTTAACAAATTGCCCACATTGTTAACAACAATAATTTAATTATTATTAACTAAACAGGCATTATAAATACAATTTCAAGTGATTGAACTTAAACAGGTTAATAATAGTAGATACAGCGGATACAGTTTCTTTTACAAAATGCCTAGCTATATTACGGATTGTGTTATCCGTAATGTATATTACAATATACATACATTACGGATAACACAATCCGTAATGCAATTACAAGACATACGGATTGTCTAATCCGTAATGTTGTAATTGCATTACGGATTGTGTAATCCGTAATGTATGTATATTGTAATATACATTACGGATAACACAATCCGTAATGCAATTACAACATTACGGATTAGACAATCCGTATGTCTTGTAATTGCATTACGGATTGTGTTATCCGTAATGTCATTTTACGGATTGCCCAGTTCGTAATCCTATTACAATAATTACGGATTCAACTTTCCGTAATTAACTGTTCACCATTAAAAAAAAAACCCTTACCAGATGAAGAACTTGAACTGAAACCTCGCCGTCTACGGAGGAACGAGGACGAACGACGATAACAGAAAAACCTATGCTACCTTCTTCACCTTAAATGGAAGCTTCGTGGAAGTAAATACATCAACAACGAAGGCAGCAAACCAGTAAGAAGACAACGACAACGGGGAGGAACCACAAAGTACTTGCACTGAAGAAGAAGAAGAATGGGGGTGCGAATGAGAGAGAGGCGCAGTATATATTATAATGAATAAGGGTATAATCGGCATATATAAATTTATGGGGTGCACCGGGAAAAAATCAAGGTGCCCTAAGAAATTGCCCTATTTTGGCTTAATAAAGGCCCAACTTAGACACCTTGGATCAATCTAGGACTTCAATCTTAGAGCAATTTTAATGGGAGTAGTATAGGTGGCTCTTAGAGGCAATAACCAGTTCTTAGCGTATTTTTAATGAGAGTTGCTTACAAAGTTTTTAGACTTGAGAATTAATTCTTATGCAATTTCGTTGTTGGAGAAATTGAATTGACTTGACAGTTCTTCATATGAGCAAGGATTCTTAACCGTTCTTAAGAATTATGAAATAATTGTAGAACTCATTTTAAGTTCTCAAAGATGACACAATTAAAGAGAAAAAATATTCAAATTTTTAAATTTCATGTGACACTATAGTGGCCATAAAAAAATGAGTTAAGCAACTGAGTTATAATTGTACCATCGGAAGTTGAAAATTCCATTAAAGTGAGCAAATTTGGAAGTCATTATGTAAGAATGGTTCTTATATAAGAACTCATTCTACTCCTTCTTAGCTACTTCCTCCGTATTTAAACTGTCCTTAATTGGAATTTGATATAAAAAATAAGAAGTCATTGGAATTAAAACCTCTATTAAATGAAAGGTACTTTGGAGATGATCTCATTAATTGAAGTAAAATTAGTTAAGATTTGCTTATATTTAAATCTAAAATTCAAGTCATTTTTTTTATATTCGACACCGGAGGTAGTAAGCTTTAAGTCCGATGGATGCTTTATTATTTGTATGTATATTTATTTACTTTATGGGATATCTAATATTTTATTTTTTTATTAGACTAAATTGTAAACATTTTATTAATAGAAGAAATTTTATCTAATATATATGGATGCTTTAAGTTGTTGTTAATTTTGATTATCATGTGAAAATATTTTTACTCTTCTAATAATTTTTTCCCGCTTAGTCCCTTATTGACTTTGTTATCAATTGAATAAGAAATGTTAAATAAATTTGATTATGATAATATTATGAATAATTTTATATCTCAACAAGCTTAAAATATACATTTTATATCTCTCCATATTTTTTTAAAAATAAAAATACAATAAAAAAAAACATGGGAGGTTAAAGTACAATTTGAGTTATGTACGTAGTGTTATTGATTTTTTAAGTTAAAAATTATGGGATCAATGGATGAAAAAATTAACGAGTTAACTTATTGAAAGAATTGTTTTTATTTATTTATTTAAGTTATTTTTTATTTATGTATAAACATAAATGAGCCTAAACAAGCATAACAATTAATTACAATATTCAGAATTTTTTTTTCTGTAAGAAAGTACTGTCTACAAATGTCAAAAGTTTTTTTCCCTAAATTACATGTTTGGCCCTTTATGTTTTAGTTTTTGTTCAGTTTGATCCTTTATGTTTTAGAAGCTCCAATTTAGTCCTTTATGTTTTTAGAGTGAGTTAAAAATGATTTTTTCGATTTTGGGACGCAATTTTGAACCATTTTTTGACTAATTCAAGATGTGAAAATTATTTCATTAGACTCACTTACATGAAAACTATAGAATCCAACTGATATTTGAATAAAAAAGGGCAATAAACATAGTGAAAATTGCGTGAAAAGTGAATCCAACGAGCAACTGAAAAATTAAAAAATCTAATATGAAATTATTTTCTAGTTGTTCACGAGACTCATTTTTCAAACGATTTTCAATATACGACTTTTTTCTTTAGGCTAAATTGCAATTTTGGTCCCCCTGGCTTCACAAAATAGCGAATTTGGTCCCCCTGGTTTATAATTGGTGGATTTGGTCCCTCTACTTTTAAAAATTAGCGATTTTGGTTTTTCCGTCAAGTTGTATCCGTTGATCGTTAGAGAGTGATGTTGACCCGTTAAAAATTAGCGATTTTGGTATTTCTATCAACAGTAAATGAGTTGGGTTAGGGTTCATTAAGCTATTATAAAAGGGTTTTTTTTATTAATTTATTTAGTATTAACTTAACACACCCACTAATCACAATTATTCACAAAAAACGTAGTCAACGTTTATGGTCAAACGGTCAACGAATACAATTTGATGGAAAAATCAAAATTACTAATTTTTAAAAGTAGAGGGACCAAATCTGCCAATTATAAACCAGGGGACCAAAATCGCTATTTTGTGAAATCAGGGGAGTCAAAATTGTAATTTAGCCTTTTCTTTAATAAAATAACATTATCATGTTAATAAATTTGGTAAGATGAAAATCTATAGCCATGTGTTTTCTAATTTTCTAAGGTCCAAAATTCCAAAATCCAAATGCTCTTGAGATATTTGAAAGAGTAATGATATATGAACACTGTTTTATTTTAAATTAAACCCTCCATCAACATTTTTTTTCTCTCTTTATCTTTCTCTTCTTATCACATCATAAACCATATTATTTATATATTTTCTCTTTCGTTTGGTATTGGATAACATATTGGGTGCTCATCAAACATTTTTCTACTTGAAAAGAGTAGTGATATATGAATACCCTTTTATTTTAAACACCTCACATTTCTCTCTATCTTTTTTTTATCACGTCATAAATTCTATCATACTTATATTTTTCTCTCTTTCTCTAAGTATTGGATAACATATTGAGTGTCCATGAAACATTTTTCTATCTTAAAAGAGTTGTAATACATTAATACTCTTTTATTTTAAACACTCCCTCAACAATTTCTGAAAAAATGGCTATTGGCCGCGTCTCCATGAGTCACATCTTCTGTCCACCACGTGTCATGAGCATGAGATAGACAACTATCTCGTAAGATGATGCTACACTCTTGTATGGGTACTAAAGTCAATGAAATACTACTATACTTTATTATTTTATTACGCAACAGTTATATTTTATCAATACATGCCAAATTTGTCTTACAAAAGCCTTTCGTTTAAGATGTTTCGATAAATAAATAAACATATATATATATATATATATATATATATATATATAACGATGAAGAAAAATAAAATTTTGATGAAGGTGCATGGCATGCGTATCATCGAGTCATCTAGGTACCCAACGTGCTTAAATTTTTTCCATCAAAAGCATAGGATTCGTTTATTTCAAAATTTCAATTATTCCTCTTTGAATTAGCTCTACCGAATTCAAAAGCTTTGGAACACTGTTTTGAAAATCACTATCTAACCTCTACGTACTTTATTTTGTGTCAACATTGCCCCGAGACTTCTCTGATTGAAATCTTAAGGTTTTGGCATCCCATGTTAATTTCCAACACAGCTAAAACCCCATATGGCAAGTCAATCTACGATAACTAAAAGAGTAGTCTAACACGCCTACGCATGCTATCAATTGGGCTAATTATATATGAGAGAGAGAGAGAGAAAATGGTGTTAAGCAATTCACAATTTCACATGTGAACATGCCCAAACTTCCATCTCTTCCACAAGCAACCCCAACCAATAATGCCTCGTAAGATTCTTCTATCTCCTATTCGTCAAAACTTGCCAAACCTAAGGGCTACAAGCATAAATTAACCGGAGAAGTCTAGTCACACAAGTGAGAAAAACCCTGCTTTCATTAGTTAACATATTATTTTTCTTTCAATGATAGGCCCCTTTGCTTTGTGTATATATATAAAACTAATTGGTTGGCATTTGGGGAAAGCCAACAAGTTTTGCAACTATTGTGAGCAGGTAGAAAGATAGAGCCAAGTTTGTAATCTTTACATAGAAAGATACATAAACAGAGAAAGAAATTAAGCATTAAGTGTTGAAAGATGAGCATGATGGCCATCATTAGCAAACTATATTGTTCATCTTCTCAGACGGTGCTTGGGGTCAGGAAGAGGCCACATGTGGTGAATGGAGGGGGTTTTGTAGTCACGGATTGTAGTGGCCAGAGGGTAGTTTTCAGGGTTGATGGCTGTGGGATTCATGGCACAAAGGGACAATTGATTCTAAGAGATGGAGAAGGAGATGCTTTACTTCTCATGCGTCGAAAGGTATATATATGCACATATATAATATACGTGCGTGTGAAAATATATATTATGCCTCATCATTATGAAGTTCTTTTAGACTATGCATGTATTGTGTATGTGTCTATATATGTAAAACAGATAATCATGTCTTTTAAGTACATGATTAGGAATTCGATTTTCAAGTTTGTGTATATGAAATAAAATGTTAGGAGAAATTAACTTCTTAAATAGAGATATCTTAAGAGATTAGTATTTCATTCTCGGCCAGAAATATCTCAAGTTCACCTAAAAAATATATATACATACAAATAAATGTGTATATGTTTATTTAGCTTTTTTAATTTGCTATATCTAGGAGTTTTACTTACACAAAGCAATTTAAGTGAGATTGATTTGCTAAACAAAGGTAAAATTGGCAACTTGAATTTAACTTTTTTGTAATGTGCAGGGAGGCATGGTTGAGGCCCTTAGCATTTACAAGAAGTGGAATGGTTATAGGGTAAACTATGAAGGATTACAAAGCCTGGTTTTCAGCTTGAAAGAGCCCAATAATTCTTGTTTGGTTAAGAACAATGCGATTAGAATCTCCATTGAGCCCAGGAATGCTAGTAACAAAGGCTGGGACTTTGAGATCAAGGGCTACTTCCCTGACAGGAGTTGTAGCATTGTTGACGTTAGAGGCAACGTAATAGCACAGGTACGTAATTATGCAAATGAGCAAATCTATATATTAATTTATTCTGTAAACTTTTGATTCCATTAAATTTCGTTCATGACAATGGAATAAGGCAAAGAGAGCCTCACTTATCCATTATCGGGATAAGTGTTGAATCCTAGAGTATGCATTGGTCTTAATTGAAATAAGAGGGATTGAGATTGGATTTTAGCATATATTGTGCATCTATCTTATTTATGTTTTTTTTTTTGTCATGACTTGTAAGCTTGACACATCTTGTGCTATGCTATTTTCTTTTTCAATAAAATTCTTTGCTTATCAAAAAGAAAATTTATTCTGTAAACTATATATGTCATGACATTAATAAGTTGATAATTAATGTGTAGATGATTCATTTATACACAGGTAGGGGTGAACAAGGAAGTGGAGAAATTGATGGAAAGTAAGGATCTGTATCATGTGGTGGTGAAACCTGGGATCGATCAAGCGTTTGTTTTTGGAGTCATTGCCATCCTTGACTACATTTATGGCGAATCCACATACTGCTGAGCGTGCTGTGTTTTGCTGAATTATTATTATTTTATAAAATCAATAGTGGTTTTCTCGTATCACAAATATGTATATATCATACTCATCAACAAAACTGGTAGATACTTTGCACTAATGTCATGATGACTCAAAATATGTATATATGAAGGCAGCTAAATGGGGAGAGAGGGTTTTCGAGGAATTGAGGGGACAATTAACCAGTCTAGGAAAAGGCCTTGTATATTATGGAAGGGAAATTATTGGATTGTTACTTTACGTTAAGCTATTGCTTGTAATTTCGTTAATTAATTTTCATTACTTGTTTGACAATGATGGATGTGAAAGTCATTTAATATATTCCCAGTGCTTATCGTTTATAGGCTGATTTCGAATCTGTGTGAAATTGGATTGGAGATGAATGAGTTTGAAAAGTTTGGAACTTAAGTACCGATTAATTGAATAAATTAGGTACGGAATTGATAAATTTGGTTGAAAAGAATCTCAAGGATTGTGAATTCATGCATGTAATATATCCAAGTAATGATTAGTTTTGTGTAATTGATAGTATAAGAGATTATAATTAAGTCGAAACCAATATTCTTTTATTTAATTTCTTCAATATTTAAACAGAGTTGGTGCGATGCTCTTAGCAAGTAAAGAAGATTCTAAACATAGGATTCGTTGAATTTTCACCTAACTAGACAAGAAAAGGTCGAGAGCCTCTGTTTCACCTAACTAAAAGTCTAAGTGTCTAACTGCTCTAGCACTATTTCTATTTGTTTGTGCATGCCGTTTCAACCAATCCATGCAGTTAAAATTTATGTATTGATCAGCCGCTGCAATCTTACAAAGATAAAATTTATAAAGTAATAATAATTGAATCTATACATATAATTAAACTTCAACATGAGATTAATTTTTGGGTAAAAAATCATTTTGATACCTAGTGTATAATGTTATCCGGTGGCGGATCCAAGATTTTGAGTTGGTAGAGATAATTTATTTAAAAATAAAATTAATAATAATTATTATACATATAAAAATAAAATATGAGATAGAATAAAATGTCAAGTTAAATAAAGCGTAAATGTATCTAGTAAACTAAAAAGAGAACAAAATGTAAGAAAGAAACTAGCCAATAAAGGATAAAATTGGAGAACGACAAAAAAAATTAGAGACAATGAGTTTAAATTATATAAATAGAGGGAGCAAAATGATAATAACATTACATGTATATTTACATTTTTTCACACTACAAGAAAAACACTCATTATAGTGGGCTAAAAACCCACTGTAATATAAAAAAAACCACTATAAATCAAAATTATCGACAAATTGATAATAACTTCATTGGGAAATTTTATTGGCGGCATAAAAAAGCTTGCACATAGTTGGGAGATAATCTAAGCAGGTCAAGTAGCTATGAAACCCTATACCACTTTTTAAATTTTTTTATTTAATGTAGTTGATGGGCATATAAAAGGGAAAAAGCTTCAACCAAGACTTGTCTTCCATATTGTTCTTCATCTAGGCACATATTTCCATTCCATTTTAAGGTTCATTTGGAAAAGCATTATAGCCAAAACTTGTCTTCCATAAAGACATTCACTGAAGCACAACAAAATACAATCAAAATCAGAAATATAAAGTCGGACAAAATACATCAGAAAACAAGAACCCCCAAGGAAAAGATCACAACTCCTATGTTGGTTGGGGAGCACTTTAGTATTTTTTTTTTATACTTTCTCTAGACACTTTTTCAGGTATTGTTTTTTTATAAGTCTCTTTTAGTTTCACACAATCACCAAAGGTAAATACAAGAAAAGATAACTTAAGACTATCGTTTGTTTGGGAACAATTGTAATAAATAAAATTGGCTTGTATGTAAAAACTCTTAGAAAACCTATGACTGCATAGAGTATTTTTTTTTTTTTTAAATGATAGAACATAAATGAGAGTAATAACTTTTGTAGCAAAATCTTATTTCTTTAGGTCAAGCGGGACTATTTATAGACTTATGAAAAATAGTTGTTGGGTGGAGTCATCATTTCCAAAGAAGAGATCTTTTAATTTGAAGTTTAAGGCTCATTAAATATAATATTAAATGTTATCTCCAAGTAGTTTTTTTTTAATGAAAATTATCTCCATGTAGTTGGATAATCAAATACACAAGTATCTTATCTTAGAGTACTTTTTGTACTTTGTTTGTGTAGTAGGTGAAGTTTCTATTCAATGGCGGATCTTTATAGATAAGAGGTTGTACCTGTTCAAGGGTACGGTGGTAATCTCTTCCTACTGTGCCGAGCTCTGTTCGTCTGTCCTTGTCGTTTTCCACCGAGGGCGGTGGGTACCTGCAAAGGTATTAAGACGTTCAAGTCAGATATCACCCCAATATAGTAAATAAGAGTAATAAATGAGAATGAACAGTTGTTTTTACCTCGAGAATCTCACCATTTATATACATATATTAATGGGCCTTTGGGATCCATGGGCCTTACCTTGTTCCTAATGCAATGTTAATCCTTGATTATGTGATAATTACTCTAATCCCAAGATTATTATTGTAATGTTGACGTTACCATTTATAATAGGTCGAGTAGTATTAGGATGTCCAAATGTTGTTCGGTTATGTAGTTGCTTAGGGATCCTAGGTCCTTATAGAGTACACATGCCCCCCAAGCCTCGAAGCATTCGTAGAAGAGATGAAGAAGGTTTATAATATAAGGCTGCCAAGGGGTGTTCTTTGGCACTGGAATACCTAAGGGATGCCTGAGGGGTCTCAGTACTCATCTTCCTAGTAGGTGCCGAGGTGTGGTTTCGACACTTGTTCTCTCCTAATAGGTGCCGGGATGTGGTTTCGACATTTTGTCTCTCCTAGTAGGTGCCGAGAAAGGTATATAGGTTATTGTTGCATGGGATAACTTTGAAAGGGCATAACTTTTGACTCATATGTTCGATTTTAACGCATTATATGTCTATTTCATATGACTTTTTGAGAGGAACGCGTGGCAAATGCCCAAAGGGGATTTGGTCAAACATTTTCCCCAAAAAAGCCCTCCTTCTATGAGAAAAAAGGCCAAAAAGGGATCTTTTAGGCCTGGTGCCAATAATAGGTCTCGTCCTTTACCATCCAAATGGATTCCGAGATGGGTCTTCGGCTTTGCAGCTTTGGTAAGTGTCAGGATGGGTCTCAGCCTAAAGGATGGAACTCGGTTTTGACTTTCTAGGAAGTGCCGAGATGGATATCCGTCTAGGAATTTTGGAAAGGGCCGAAATAGGATCTCGACTTAGTATGTATAGAGATCTGGTTTTCAAATTTTGAATTTCGAATTATGACCGTTCAGTTGCCTTGGAATGCGAAACATTTTATATTAATAGTCGTTGATCGCCAGATGTCTAACGGTTATGATAGCTTGGCCATCAGGCCTAAAAGCTTTCATTGAGTATATAAAGAATACCTAGTCATCCATTCTCTTCACCGTTTCCTCCAAATCCGAGTGCCGAGATTTCCCTTGTCTTGCCATTCCGAGTGCCGAGTTGTGTCCCAGGTATGTGGTAATTTATTCTTCCCCTTCCCCCTCCCTCTTTTTTCTTTATATGGCTTCTGAGTTGAGATCTGGGGAGTCTGATGAAGAGTCTGAGTTTGCGGAGCTCAGAATGTTGCCGGCTTAGGTTTACGGCATTGGTGATCCAGATTCGGAGTCTGATGCCGATAAGGAGTCAAGTTGTAGTGACGATGACTAGTCGGCCTCTGATGAGGGAGACGATGCCCAAAATGCAAATGCCATTGTAGACAGGGATGCTAGTGTTGAAGTGAATGTCAAAATTGAGGCTAGCGAAGATGCCGGCGTGAAGGCATATGCTGAGGCCGAAAGGGTTGCTAGTTCATCAGAGGCCGGTTCCAACAATGGGGATGACAGACGACCAACTGAATACATGTGGTTGAGAAAGGGAGTGTGGGGATACTATTCTCGGTATAAATGGGATTCGGTCCTTACATCCTTCATTCTATCACAGAGATTGGTGGAGTGTCAGGAGGAAAACATATTCACTGTAGAGACTCCGCGGGAGGATGAACAAGTATTCATGGGTCCTCAACCTGACGAGGATCCATTTTTCTTCATGTACGAGTCTTTGTTCTGCTGTCTTCATGTGCGGATACCCTTCGATGAGTTTACCGAGGGTGTATTGCGGGTTCTGAATGTGGCTCCTTCCCAGCTTCACCCGAATAGTTGGGCACTCATTCTGTCATTCAAGTTTTTGTGCAATTCACTGTGTATTCGGCCGACACCTGGAGTGTTCCTACATCATTACAAGACTCGTCCTGGGGACGGGGTAGGATGGCTATCTCTTGTGAGCAGGATGAACTATCCTCTGTTTACTGCTTTCAGTACCTCTTACAAGAACAACTTCAAAACTGGCCTTTTCAAGGTGTCAGCCACTGAGGATGGCAAGAAGTATATGTTTTTTTTTATGATAATAGGCTGAGGTTTCCTCTTTACTGGACGAGGAAGCCTACGAGGTATGATGAGTACCCATTCTCCATGCTGACTGAAAGGGAGCAGAAAAACTTACGGATTTTGGATCAACTCCCTAGATCTCTTCCTAGTAAATATTTTGTTCCCTTGTATATAGCTCCTTACCCAGATGTGGAATTGGTTGGTTAGTATTCGGTCTTTTTTCTACCATTTGCTTACTAACATCTCTTTGCTACTAACTTGTTGTTTTTAAGTTGTGCAGGAATTTTCATGACTATGTTGGACAACCCCTTTGACTACCAGAGTATGCAGCCCGCACAACTTATGGAACATGAGGCCGATGTGGCTGCTTGGAATGCCGATACTGGTCCCATGCCTGAACGTGTTCCTCCTCCTCCTGATCCTAAGAAAAAGAAGCAGAAGCATAACAAGAACATGAGCAAAGATAAGTCTAGGAAGCGGCATAATGGACCAGCCCATGCCGACCAAGACCTACCCTGTACTCAACGTCTAAGGAAGTCTACTTTGGATGCTAGTTTGGTACCCCCTCCTACCAACATAGTTGGTTCTTCTCAGAGTTTTGGGAGGGATATCTTCAGTCGAGGATTCAATCTTGTCACAGCGTTGAATGTCGTCACCTCTTCTGCTAAAAAGGAAGTAATTATTGCTGCTGGTCCTGCCAAAGGTTTGGAGGATGTTACCGAGATGCAGGCTAAGTCATGGGCAATCATTCAGCATTGGCTTGTTGAACAGTCCAAGGTTCCTTCCCAAGTGGAGGAGTTGGAGAAGATGAAGAAAGAGGTTTCTGATTCTGCCAAGGCCCTTAAGACCGCTTTTAAGGCAAACTATGAGCTAACTACCGAAGTGGGCACCTTGAAGGATAGGGTGAAGGAGTTGGAGGGTAAGGAGGATGCTTTTATTGTGAAGGCTAAGAAGGCCGAGTCTTTGGATGCTGTTTTGCAACTAGAGGTTGAGAAATTGACTAAGGCACTAGCTGATACTAAGATTTCTCTTGATGCTGAGAAGGTAGCAAAGGAGAAGGCGAACAAGCTTTTTGATCTTACCAAGGCTACTATTTTTAGAGAGCACCGAACTGGTTTTGATAAAGGTATTCGTCAAGCCAAGTTTTTTGGACTTACTAACACTGCTCGGTTTGATGTTGATAAAGATGTGTGGCAGGGTGCTCTTTGACCATTGATTGAAATTCCGCGTGGGGCTTTTGATGTGCCTACACCTGCACCTACCCCTGCACTTGCTCCTACCCCTGCACCTGCTCCTTCTGCCAGTACCCAGAGTGGATTGCCTTCTACTCCTACTGCTACTGGTGCAACTGTTGATGTTTTCGAGGAGACCAACGAGGTCGATCATGAGGAAGAAGAGGAGCACACCATGGAGGATAGGGATGGGGCTTAAAATTTATTTATGTAATCATGGGCCGATAGTGCCCCTTATGTTACTTTCGTTAATGTACTTGTCGGTCATTGCTGGCCTTTTATTAATGAATGCTTCTTTCATAATATAATTTCATTGTGTTTGACTATCATGTTTAACTTAATAGTTGTGCTCATACAGCCAAGGTGGTACATACTGCCGAGAGGTGGCACCTTGGCAGGGGCTATAATGTGCTTACACTGCCGAGGTGGTATCTCGGTAGGGCACTTCGCATCTCGGCAGGGCACTTTGCAGGTGTGCTTACACTGTCGAGGTGGTATCTTGATAGGGCACTTTGCAGGTGTGCTTACACTGCCGAGGTGTGGTACCTCGGCAAGGCACTTCGCAGGTGTGCTTACACTGCCAAGATGGTATCTCGGCAGGGCACTTCGCATGTGTGCTTACATTGCCGAGGTGGTATCTCGGTAGGGCGCTTTCCAGTTATCAGTAGCCGAAAATGAGTAGTGAATTATAGCATGATTACTTGCGTAAAGAGGAATTTTATTAGCTTTTCAAGTGTGCCTCGTTAAAACCTCCTCGGCCAAAACCCTTTCACGTTCTTATAGGGAGAAAAGACCGAGGTAGGAAAAAGAGTACATCACTTGCATGATTATAGGTTAACTATAATAAAACTTCAAGTGGGTGCTGTTCCAAGTCCTAGGACCGCCTCCCCTGACAAATACTCCAACTTGTAAGCTTCGTTGTTCAAACATTGTGTGATACGGAATGGTCCAGCCCAGTTAGCTGATAACTTCCCCTCTATAGAATCCTTGCGTGCTTCACTTTGAAATCTCCATACCAAGTCTCCCACCCTGAAGTCTCTTGGTTTCAACCTTGAATTGTACCTTCTAGAGGCTCTTTGTTTGCTAGCTTCAAACCTTACATTCGCTATGTCTTTGGTTTCTTCGATGAAGTCCAGTTCTCTTCTTAGTGAGGCGTCATTCTCCTGCTTAGTATAGAGGGTCCTTCGTAGTGAAGGCTCTCCTACCTCTATTGAAAGCATAGCATCCACTCCATATGTTAGATGAAACGAAGTTTCTTTATTTGCCGATTGAGGAGTGCATTTGTATCCCCACAACACTTGAAGTAATTCTTCGGCCCATCTTCCCTTTGCATCCCCTAACCTCTTTTTAAGTTCTCCTAAGATAACCTTATTGGCCGCTTCAGCTTGGCCATTTGACTGAGGGTGCTCTACTGAGGTCACCCTATGCCGAATACTCACCCCTTCAAGAAATTCTTGAAGCTTTCTATCAGTGAACTGTTGGCCGTTATCAGTAATGACAATGTTGGGGATGCCAAAGCGGGTAATAATATTCTTCCATATGAATTTCTGGACATTCTGGGCCGAGATAATGGCCAGGGGCTCAGCTTCAATCCATTTGGTGAAGTAGTCTACTGCCACCAACAGAAACTTACATTGGCCTTTTGCTAGTGGGAAAGGTCCGAGGATATCCAACCCCCACATCGTGAAAGGCCATGGGGACACAATGTTATGTAACTCATTTGCGGGCTAGTGTACAAGGTTGCCATGTCGTTGACAGTCAGAGCATCTCTTTATTTATTCGTGGCAATCACTCTGGATGGTAGGCCAATAATAACCAGCTTGTAAGACATGTGCCGCCATCGATCTCCCACCCGAATGCATTCCACATATACCTTTATGAATTTCTTCCAAGATATACTGTGATTGCGCCTTTGTAAGACGCTTAAGGAGGGGTGTCGAGAACCCTTTTTTATACAGTTCTCCAACAATGATAGTATACCTTGCCGATTGGACTTTCAACTTTTGTGCTTCCTTCGGGTTTTCCAGCAGGGTGCCCTCCTTTAGGTAAGCCAGGATAAGTGTCATCCATTCGACTTGTTCTGCTGTCACCTCCATGCATTCCTTTCCTCCAACACTTGGATCCATGAATGTGTGCTGAATAATAGTTTGATGTTGCCCCGGCTTCTTGGTGCTTGCTAACCTAGCAAGTTCATCAGCCTTAGAATTTTGATATCTCAGGATATGCTTAACTTCTGCCTGATCGAACTCTTGCATCAAATTCTTGACTTTGTGGTAATACCCAAGGAGGCGAGGCTCTTTTACTTGGGAAGCCCCAGATACGTGGTCTGCTGCCAACTTAGAATCAGTTCGACATAGGACTTTCTTGGCTCCTATCTCTTGTGCCAAGAGTAGGCCTGCTATGATTGCCTCGTACTCAACTTGGTTGTGGGAGGTTTTAAAGTCAAACCTGAGGCATTGTTCAAGGACTAATCCTCCCGATCCCTCTAGTATAACTCCTGCCCCACTACCTAGGCGGTTGAACGAACCATCCATATGCACTATCCAGTATGACTCCTCACTCTAAACTGTGGGGTAAAGTTCACTTATGAAATCAGCCAATCATTGAGCCTTTATGGGTCCTCTTGGTTCATACTTAATGCCGAACTCGAACAATTCTATCGACCACGCCACCATTCTTCCTGTCAACTCGGGTTTCCGCAATACCTTGGCTATTGGATAATCCGTTCGCACCACAACCTGATGCCTTTGAAAGTATTGTCGAAGCCTTCTTGATGCGTTTACTAGCGCCAGAACGAGCTTTTCAATCTTCTGGTACCTAAGTTCCGAGTCATGGAGTACTCAGCTTGTATAGTATATGGGGACTTGGGTATGTTCTACTTCTTGTGTTATGATTGTACTAATTGCTTCATCAGAAACTGATAAGTACAAAAGCAGGTCTAGATTTGTGCGTGGTTTAGTCAGGATAGGAGGAGCTGCTAAGAAAGTTTTCAAGTCTCGAAAGCAACATTCACAATCCTCTTCCCTTCCCACTGAAATGTCTTTGCCTTTTTAAGTAGCCTAAGCAAGTCTGCAAGATAGTTGTTGGGCCTCCATTAGGTTGGTCGGGCTTTTCATGTCAATCACTACCTGGCATTTATCCGGGTTAGCTTCTATGCCTCTGTGTGTGAGCATAAAGCCTAGGAACTTGCCCCCTTCAACTCCGAACACGCACTTCTCCGAGTTCAAACGCATATTATGCTTGCGGATGTCATCAAAAACTTCTTGCAGATCATCTGCATGTGAAGTGTTCACTTCTGACTTGATCACCATGTCATCTACATATACCTCCAAGTTTCTTCCAATCTGCTTTTTGAACACCTTATCCATCAACCTTTGGTAGGTTGCACCAGCATTCTTCAGTCCAAAGGGCATCACCCGGTAACAAAAAATAGTCGAATCGGTGATGAATGCTGTCTTATCTTCATCATGAGGGCACATCCGGATCTGGTTGTATCCGGAATAGGCATCTAAGAAGCTGAGCAGCCAATGCCCCGCCGCTCCATCTACCAAACGATCGATGTTCGATACTGGATACGCATTCTTCGGGCATGCTTTGTTGAGGTCGGTATAGTCTGTGCACATCCGCCACTTACCATTGCCTTTTTTCACCATAACTATATTAGCTAGTCAGGTAGTGTACATAACTTCTCGTATAAATTCTACTTCTATCAACTTTGCCGTTTCTTCCGTTACGACCTTTCTCCTTTCCTCCCCAAGCTTCCTCTTTTTCTAGGCGACAGGCCTCACTTCCGGACATATCGACAGTCGGTGGCTATGAAAGTTTGGATCAATACCTGGCATGTTAGTAGCCTTCCACGCTAAAAGATTTGCATTTGCTTATAGAACCTTTGTAGTGTTATCGACATTCATCCGATAATCGGGTACCCATCCTTGTACATTGTTCAACCTTTTTTCCTAACTGAAGTTGACATGTATCTTCGTTGGGTTCTGCCCTCTGGTCATCATCCAATCGAGGATCTAACTCCATACTCCCAACCATGACAACCATAGCTGGGTTCCTTTGTTGCGAGGATGCTTCCTTGTCCACCAATGGTGTCATCTTAAGACTTGCTGCATAACATTCCCGAGCAATCTTCTGATCAGCATGAACAGTGACAATTCTTCCTTCGATGGATGGGAACTTCATTGCCAAGTGTGATGTTGACACTATGGCCCCAAGAGCGTTGAGAGAAGGTTGCCCCAAGAGGATAATATACGAAGTGCTAGCGTTGACCACTATATACCAAACGCAGACGATTCGGTAATCTCTATCTCTAGTACCAAATTTGGTGTAGAGGTTAATATACCCCCTGGTGTCTACCCTTTCACCTGAGAATTCGATCAATTGATCATTGTACGACCTTATCTCTGCCTTAGAAATTTCTAGTTGCTTGAAAGTTTTCCAATAAAGGATGTCTGTTGAACTGCCTTGGTCTACCAGTGTCTTCATGACAATGCAATTGGCCACTTCCACTGTGATAACCATAGTGTCATCCTAGATGGGGTCTAGGCCTTTGAAGTCTTCATTTATGAAGGTAATGGCCGACATGGTTTTGGGCTTTCGACTAGATACTACGTTCACAGATCTGACCATTCTCAAGTGTTATTTATGGGAGGATGTCGTAGCTCCCCCTCCTGCAAATCCCCAGGCAATCATGTTGAGTGCTTTGATTATGATCATCTTGTCTTCTTTCTCGGTGATCTTCCCTTCTGTCATCATGACCACTCCTATCCCGATCCTCCCTTCTTTTATCTCGATCATAATAATCTCTTCGATACTCGTGTATGGCATGCCTTGAGTTTTGGGTTTTATGAATAAAACCCTTTAACTGTCCATCCCTTATCAAATCTTCTATTTTGTCTCTAAGGGTGGTGCACTCCTCAGTTGTGTGACCACAATTCTGATGGAACTGGCAACGCTTTCTCTTGTCTGCATTTGGCAAGGTACGTCCTTCCTTTGGAACTTGGATGATCTTAGAACTGAGGGCTTGCTCTAGGATGCGGGTCCGGTTGGCATTCAGTGGAGTGTACTGAGTATATCTAGGATGAGGGGGTCCTCGATCACTATAGGCTTCTCTACTTCTTTTTTTTCCCTCCTTGTCAGCTTCCTTCTTTTCACCCAACTGTTCTACCCGTGCTTGATTTTGAAACTCAGCCAACTCTTCCATCTGCATATATTTGGCTGCTCTTCGGTGCAATTCATCCATGTCAGAGGCCGGTTTCTTACATAAATTGTTCACAAAGGGGCCAGGTCTTAGGGCTGTGACTAAGTGGTGCAAAGCCACCGCCAGGTCTAAGTTTCTGATATTGAGAGTGACCTTGCTGAATCTTTCCATAAACGTCCTAAGGGGCTCCTTTTTCTCTTGTCTGCTGCTGACTTGGGCTACCGAGGTCAAGTGATGTGGGCGATTTCAAATGAGTCAATGGAACAGGGAGGAAGCCTAGTAAACCAACTTAATGCCGCACCTTTCAGCGATGTGGGAAACACACGGCATAAGATAGCATCATCATTCGTATACAGATTCACCTGCGTAACATAGACGTCTAGGTGCTCGTCAGTGTCTGTGGTGCCATCGTACCTATCCAAGGTTAAACTCTTCCACGTTGGAGGGAAGGGGGTCTCTATGATCCCGTCCACAAAAGGGTGTCTCTTCGACCCAACTGCCGAGTTCGTCAAGGCCGAGGTTCATGGAGTCTCACCCTGCCAACTTGCCTCTAGCGGTATCCTACTACCTGTAGGTGCTTGAAAGGTATGATTAGCTCCCCGTATCACCATGAAAGCCATATGTTTGATGAGATGGTCTCCAAGTAGGGTCCTGTCGTTGCTTCTGTAGTACTTCGTTTTGTTGTCGAAGGAGTTGTATCTCTTCGACGTGACGCTTGTGCATAGCTTCCATCTTTGCACGCAATTCTCAAATCGCATCCGAATGGTCTGGGACATCCTCTGCATGTATCAAGTGGTCTTGGGCAGGTCCTTGACCACCTTCCATGTTCGTTGTTCTCCTTGTAGTTACCATGACCTATGGGCTGTAAGAAAATTCAACTCGGCCTTACAGTTGGCGCCAAAATGTACCTGCTCGAGGGTACTGTAGTAATCTCTTCCTGCTGTGCTGAGCTTTGTTCGTCTGTCCTTGTCGTTTTCCACCGAGGAGGGTGGGTACCTGCAAAGGTACTCCGACGCTCAAGTCAGATATCACTCCAATATAATAAATAAGAGTAATAAATGAGAATGAACAGTTATTTTTACCTAGAGAATCTCACCCTTTATATACATATATTAATGGGCCTTTGGGATCCATGGGCCTTACCTTGTTATTAATATGATGTTAATCCTTGATTATGTGATAATTACTCTAATCCGAAGATTATTATTGTAATGCTGACATTACCATTTATAATAGGCCGAGTAGTATTAGGATGTCCGAATACTGTTCGATTATATAGTTGCCTAGGGGTCCTAGGTCCTTATAGAGTACATAGGTAAAAAGAAAGAACCAATACTTAGAGAATTATTTCTTGATTGTTAGAAGATACAAAATGACTCGGCCTTTTTAATCATTTTAAAAATTGCAAATATACACGTATATTATATATATTAATGTACTGATTTTTATTTTTTTGTTAGAAGAGTTCACATACATGTTCAACTAGACATTTATAGATTTTATTTATTTTAATTTATGCTAATTGTGTAGATGATTTTTCTCTTTTTCTACGTAATTGATAAATTTACATTAGAAAAAAATTATTTAAAAGTAAAAGAAATGATTTTCTTTTAAGAGAAAAACATGTGAGAAAGATGAACAAAATTATTTTCTACATCATTTGAACCCAAAAATTGTCTTGAGTACACAAGAATTGAAGATAAGAAGCAAATTTTCTATGTTCCTATAGTGACATATGATGATAAATTTAAGAATTCTTTAGAATCTGATCTTGAAAAGAGCTTTCAAATTTAGTAACACTAGTTTTTTACCCGTGCGATGCACGGGGTAAACAGATGATTTAAGTATTTTTATTTAACTGTAAAAATGGACATAGACGTCTGCCAAAGAATATGACAACTTTTACTTGATTTTTTTCCATGATTAAATGTCCAAATTTATATGTCCCAAAGCAAAACTTCAAGTAAACCTCATATATGTTATAAAGTTGCCACATTTTTTATGAGCTTGTCTGAAATTTTGGTCTATAAAAGAAGTGTATTTGGATATACTTGTCTTATAGTTACTCTTACAACTACTACTTTTGTAATATATATATATATATATATATATATATATATATATATATATATATATATATATATATATATATATATATATATATATATTACTTTTTAGGCTTGTGAATTTTAGCTAATAAATTCTTTAGGATACTTTTTTTTAGGATTGCATTTAGCTAATAAATTCTTTAGGATACTTTTTGTTCATCCATGGATATAATGGAGTACTCTCTTGACTTCCAGAAATCTATAATTATGAAAACGAATAATTACCCAAATCGATTAGTCCTAATATGGTTATTCGTGCAATGCACAGATATAAATATGGAGTAGCGTGATATAAATAGAATATATAATAGTTTAAAAATATAATTTTTTATACTATCAAAATAAAAAATAAAAATAAAAAAATAAGAATGTTTTGATATAAAAAGAAATTTAAACATCATTCATATAAAAGTTGTATACATTAAATTTAAATATAAATCTCTAAGAGTTTCTTGACATAAAAAATCAATGATTATAAAAAAAAAATACCCAAATGGATTTGTCCTAGCATGGATACCCATGCTACGGATGTATATAAATATGGATTAGTGCAACATAAATAAATTATATAATAGTTTAAAAAATATAATTTTTATACTTTCAAATTAAAAAAAATGAAGGATATTTTGATATAAAAAAAAATTAAACATCATTCATATAAAAGTTGTATACATTAAATTTAAAAATAAATATCCAAAAGTCTCTTAACATCAAAAAAACAATGATTATAAAAAAAAAAAAATTTAATCATCCTAATGGATTTGCCCTAGTATGGTTACCTGTGTGACGGATGAATATAAATATGGATTAACACAACCTAACTAGAATATATAACTGTTTAAAAAATATATTTTTTTATACTTTCAAATAAAAAAAATGAAGGTTTTGATATAAAAAGAAATTTAAACATCATTCGTATAAAAGTTATATCCATTAAAATTAAATACAAATATCTAAGAGTCTCTTGACATAAAAAACCAACGATTATAAAAAACAATAAAAAATCACCCAAATGAATTTATCCTAGTATAGATACCCGTTCAACAAATGAATATAAATATAGATTAGCACAACATAAATAGAATACATTATAGTATAAAAATATAATTTTTACAGTTTTTAATTTAAAAAATGAAGGCCTTTCAAAAATTTTTATTTTAAAAATGATGGATATTTTGATATAAAAGAAATTTAAACATCATTCATATAAAAGTTGTATACATTTAATTTAAATATAAATATCTAAGAGTCTTTGAACATAAAAAAAAAACCCAACGATTATTTAAAAAAAAATCACCCTAATGGATTTGTCCTAATATGGTTACCCGTGCGATAAATTGATATAAATATGGATTTACGCAACATAAATAGAATACATAATTGTTTATAAATATAATTTTTGATAGTTTCAAATTTTAAAAAAATGAATGTTGTTTTGGTATAAAAAGAAATTTAAACATCATTCATATAAAAGTTGTATATATTAAAATTAAATATAAATATGTAAGAGTCTCTTGACATAAAAAAATTAATATTGAAAAAAAACACTCAAATGGATTTACTCTAGTATGGATACCCGTGCTACAATATTAATGTGATTCCTAGCTACAATATTTTTGGGAATGTGATTCCCGGAAATGCAAGATGATTTCGCAAAACAAACGCCCCTCTATATTAATGTTTCTAATATAGTGAAATATAACACTTAATTTGATTCAATTTCAGCCATAATTTTATACTAATAAATAACATCAACATTAATTTAACCGGCTACATTTTGTCAATTAATTTATCCACACCAGCTACTTTTTTATATATAAGATTTTTAGTCAAAAAAATAACACACTAAAATAATATAAATACGTTATTTATATTTATTAAAATTTGTTTTCAATTTTTTATTAAAATTTAAATACAGTGTTTATATAATGTTTATATTAAATTAATTAAAAATACTAAATTAATAGATATATTTTATCAGGGGCTACTTACGTTTAAATAGAAGAGAATACCCCTTTCAAATTCTTTCAGTTAATTGAATTTTGCATGAAATAATGAATGAGATTTGAAATTGATTAATGAAAAACATGAAACATAAATGTAATTTAATGTAATCCAATAATTTAGCTTCAAACAAAAATTAATCAAATAATTAATGATAGACAAAAATAAAATTACATGAACGCCCCTATTTTAGGCGGGAAAACTAAAATTACATGAATGTCCATGACTGTTACTTTTATATATATAAAGATAAAGATAAAGATATAAAGATTCACTAATATTAAATTTATGCATTAAATTGTATTGGCTAAAATATAATTTTTATCCCTTAACTACATTTTAGGTTCCAATTTAGTCCCTTTGAGTTTAAAAAGTTTCACTTTTGTCCCTTATAATGTCTCTATTAGACCAAATTGATCCTTCTATCAATTTTTGGCATTAATGGTGTCAATTTTGGTTAACATGACATTTCTCAAAATTTACCACATGTCATCAAGTTGACTAAATTTGTGCCAAAAATTGACAAAAGGATCAATTTGATGTATCAAAGAAACTTCAAGAGACCAAAGTGAAACTTTTAAACATAAGGAACTAAATTGAAATCTAAAATATAAATAAATGACCAAAGTTTTATTTTGGCTCCCCTAAAGTTTGAAGCTCCGTCACTGCTTCTGTTCCTGTCTGGGGATAGCAAGGTAATCTTCTGCTGATGTCTTTAGTCCGGAATCTTCTGATGACGTCCGAATCCTTCTATGCGAATGAGGGGGAGGGTACCTGCAAAAGGCACTACAATGCTCAAGTCAGCTTTCGGCTTAGAGCATTTAATGTGTGTAATAAATGAGGACAAAAAGTATCGTACTTCGAGGATCATACTCCCTTTTATACCTACTTTATTGGGGCTTGGACTTTTATGGGCCCTGATGATCTCTTAATGATCTATCCATGTTAATTAAGGTGACTTAATTACCTTCTAATATTTGATTGCCTTGATAATATCTTTCTAAAGGGATTCACCTTGTCTGAACACCTTTCGTAGTATCCGGTCATTATGATGTTGAATACCTCTGTAGTAGTATCCGGTCATCATGATGCCGAATACCTTTGCAACATGCAGGTTACACAGTTAGTAAAGTATAAAGAGTATTCGGCTAGCTTCTAGCCGAATACTCATCTGTTGTGAAATATATTTGGCTAGTTGTGTAGCCGAATACCCTTCCGGTATAGCTTCTATTCTAGTGAAATTTGTGTTAGGAGCATTGTTCGAGACTCCTTTTGATAAGTGATAGTACTTACCAAATTTCTTCAAGCATTTTGAGTCTTTTGAACTTTGAAGCTTTATTGAGGTACATGTGTTTATATTACTCAAATTATTGATCAGTTGAAAAACCTTTAGGTAAGACAAAACAATTATTTGTTGAAGCCTCTAGGTACATAGTAGAGAAAAGTGACTAAGAAGATGCTTTAGTTAATCAATTAGTTGAAGTAATAGTTTGCCTTCTTGTGCACTTGGTCAAAGAGGTTAGTACAACCTTTATGGTCTTATTCACATATGACTTTGTTTGTTATCATTAAAACAAGGCTAGATCATTTTAAACTATTAATAGATCATATAAAAATCGTTTTAAACTATTAACAAATCATATAAAAATTAACTTATTTGATATACTTTTACACATTAAATTTATACTTAGCTATTTAATAAAATATGGATAAAATATGTTTTGATCTCTCAAAATATTTTAAAAAATGATTTTAGTCCTTATAAAAATTTAATATATTTTTTGTCCCTATATTTCCTTATATATATAAATGAATAAGAGATTCTCTTATCTCCTTGCTTTACTCTCCTCACTCTCTCTTACATTCACTCTTATTTGAATAATCTTCTCTCATGGAGTGGTATAGTTCACTCTCCTAACATGCATTTGGTTTTTCTACTTTTTCTAAAATTTCTTTTATCAATTTTTGTAACTATCCCACATTCACAATATTTCTATAACTATCTCATTCACTTTTTTATCTGATGCTATATTTTTTTAATAATTTTTATCAATTTTTTAAACTTTATTTTATAATTCTGAAGATTTTTCTCTTTTATAAATAATTTCAAATCCTTAATTCAATTTACATTTCAATTTTCAAAGTTAATTTAAAAAATTAAATTTACATCATTACATATTCCCTTTTTTTTTTCTTTAAAAAAATTATAGTTTCTAATTTCTTTTATAATTGTCTCTTTTTCAAAATTTCTTTCGATGTGCAATATAATTCTTTTTTTCCTTCAAATTTTATACTCTCTAATCTTTTGGACTTTTTTTTAATATTTTTTATTTGATTTTCTAACTCTATTTATTAATTATGAAGAGTTCTCTCTTTCATCAATATATCCAAATCCTTAATTCAATTTACTTTTCAATTTTCAAATTTAATATTAAAAATTAAAGTTACATCATTACATCTTCCCTTATTTTTTTTCTTTTAAACAAATTATAGTTTCTAATTTCTTTTATAATTATCTCTTTTTCAAAATTTTTTTGATGTACTATATAATTTTTTTTGTTCAAATTTTATACTTTCTAATATATTTTTTTAATATTTCTTTTATCAGATTTTCTAATTCTATTTTTAAATTTTGAAGATTTCTATCTTTAGTCAATAATTCTAAATCCTTAATTCAACTTACTTTTCAATTTTCAAAGTTAATATTAAAAAAATTAAAGTTACATTGTTACATCTTCCTTTTTTTTTTATTTTAATTTTATAGTTTCTATTTTTTTTTATAATTATCTCTTTTATAAAATTTCTTTCAATGTGCTATATAATTCTTTATTTTTTTTCTCAAATTTCTTTCTATTGACTATATAAATAAGATAATGAAAATTTTAATTTGTCCGTGTAATACAGGGGCTAAAACACAAGTTTACCATGAAGTGACGTGGCTTTAGTCTTTCATTTGAGACTAATTAAAACACATATTTTTTGTTAAAATATAAAAATTAAAAATGAATTAAATTTTTATAGAAACTAAAGCCAACATTTAAAAAAGAATATTATGAACCAAAACTTAAACATATTTCACCCATCAACTATTATTATACTCTATGAAATAAAAAATCAATTAAAATGAAAACAGAATATTAAAAATTCAGAAAAACAAGCTAGGTATTGGCGTTCAATGTGTTTCACATTAGAATTGATCAATATATAGATGGTACAAGCTGAATAATTAGAGGAAAAATAAATGAAAGCGTTATAAAACTTTAAATACATGTAAAATAAAAAGAGTCACAACGTATATGTAAGATCCTATAGAAAAAACATTACATTCCTTCAGAAGACATCAATGAATGTGTCAAAAAAAAAAAACGACAATGAATATATATATATATATATATATATATATATATATATATATATATATATATATATATATAAATGAATAAATTTATATATGCTCTCATTGCTCCACTCTCTCTACTCTTCCTTACATTCACTCTCATTTGAATACTCTTTTTTCATGAAGTGGTGTAGTTCACTTTCCTATGCATCTAGTTCTTCTGTTTTTTCCTCAAATATATCTTATCAATTTTTGTAAGGGTTAACTAAGTTTTTAGTCCCTAAACTTTTTCGAAATTCGGATTTTAGTCCATAAATTTTAGTTTGACTGGAAAAAGGTCCCTAAACTTTTTAAAAATTTGATTTTGTCCCTGAACAAAATTTTGACCGGTCCCTAAATTTTTTAAAAATTCTATTTTTAGTTCATAAACTTTTTAAAAATTTGGTTTTTAGTACCTGAATTAATGAGATTTCAAGGACTAAACCAAATTTTTAAAAAGTTTAGGGGACTAAAAATCGAATTTTTAAAAAGTTTAGGAATCTTGACCGGTCAAACTAAAGTTTAGGGACTAAAAATTGAATTTTTAAAAAGTTTAGGGACCTTGACCAGTAAAACTAAAGTTGAGGGACTAAAAACCGAATTTTTAAAAAGTTTAGGGACTAAAAACTTAGTTAACCCTTTTTGTATCTATCCACATTCGCAATATTTCTATAACTACCTTCGTTCACTTCTTTATCTGATGCTATTTTTTTTAATATTTCTTTTATTAGTTTTTTCTAACTCTATTTTTAATTATAAAGATTTTCGATCAATAATTTCAATCCTTAATTTAATTTACTTTTCAATTTTCAAAGTTAATATTTCCTTATCTTTTTTTTTATAAAAATTATAGTATCTAATTTCTTAAATATGAATTATCTCTTTTTTCAAATTTCTTTCGATGTGTTATATAATGCTTTATTTTTTTTTTCAAATTTCTTTCTATTGACTATATAAATAAGGTAGTGAAAATTTGAATAAGCTCATGCAATGAACGAGATAAAACACTAGTTATAATTGATATTTTTTGAAGCCTTAGGCACTATACTTGTTTATAATTTAATATATGGTTTTAATATAATACTAAGATTTATTAAAAAAAATTAAAATAATTCAATTAAAGAATAAAAATGTGTAAAATTACTTGTATGATTAAATGATAAAAGTTAAAAAAAAGGATGTTTAAAAGTTTATGTATCAACTTTTTTATATGTATTATAATAAATTACATTAAGTTTTTTTTTTTTTGACATAAAATTACATTAAGTTATTGGTTAGTATTTATCAACATTAAATTAAATGAGACTTGTGACGAAATCTACATGATTCAAACAATTATTTGTCAATTGTGAAACTGACACACATGGTTGACACGATACAACAATCCCGGTGCTAAATGGTTTCTTGACGTCCCACGCAAGTACTTCAATTCCTGTCTCAATGATAGTACAGTGTAGCATTATCTTTTCAATTATCCTTCCCTGTCGAAAATAAAATATTAAAGTGCGTCAAATTTGTAGTAATTCCCCAACACTGAAATCTGAATAGTAAAATCAAACTATGTTTTTTGTGTGGCTCAGCTCAGTTTAACCTTAATTGGCATGCAAAGTTAAAATTTTATAATTTAACTATTATAATTCTTTTTTATTTTATTTTAATGAAAATCAATTTTAAATTCCAAATATAAACTACCTTTATATTTTAATATAAATCAATAAATTAAATTATAAGAGTTATTTTGAACTTCAACTATAAAAATAAATAAATAAAATTAATGTACTACCTTAAATAACTTACAATCTATATATACTATTTTTTTTAACAACTATATATACTAGTTAAATCGACTTGAATATAAGTTTTAACGTAGTATTTATATAAATATATAAATAAACAGACATTTTTATTATGTATATTAATTATTAATTATATTAAATATAATATAATTAATTTTGATAATATTATTAATTATTAAAAAAACAAAATGCTAAATAATGTTTTATTTTAATATGATAGATATTTCCTTTTTGACAAAAATTCTTTATTTTTTCTTAACTGATAAATATTTACCTAATAAAAAAAATACCAAAATCATTGTTATTTTTTTTAATTATATGAGATTTCTTTCAACAGATAAAATTTTATTTTATTCTATAAGATCTTAAATCTTGGTCAATTTGAATTCATGTACAAAAAAATTTACAACAACTTACGTATACTGTTTAACCAATTTAATTAGACTCCTTGATAAATCTTGATCAATTTAATCGTTGAAAAAGTTTTAAATTGTAGTTATAATTTCATATATAATAACCTTAAAAATTCTAGATATTGGAGAAACCTATAAATAAATGTAATTGATCCAGCTTTAATTACAATCGTATTGTATTAAAAAATTTCAAAAACCAAATCATGACAATATACTCGTAGTTGAAGCCATAGAATAAAGAGTAGATGCATGTCGGTTCAAGGGTAAAGGAATTAAAACTCAAGTTTTAGGTCTATTAACGAAAAAATATTTATTATTAATTTTTTAAAGTAGAAAGACACACATGTTAGCAAAAAGAGTCAATATATAACTTTCTTATTTATAGTAAAAAAAGTCTATCAAAATTTGTTTTAGATCTTATTTATTGTTGGGCCATACACGAATAAGTAGTTAAATTAGTCTCTAAAATTGTATCTTATCATATTTGTTCCTAAAATTATATTTTTCATTGAGTAAGACAAAAATAAATGATATAAAAAATTGTGATTTAAAGTGTGAATTTATCCTGTCATAGATTAAAATGAAGGATATTTATAATTGGAGGAAAAAATGATATCTAACACTTTGAACACGTATTTTAAAATTAGTCAAAATTTATCAAAAACTAATTAAATAATAAGCAAGACCCAATAAATGAGTGCATTTCGTTGGAGGTCTCAAATGACCGTTGAATCAAAAACTCTGAATTTCTATTTCTTATAAAAACGTGTATTAAAATATGTATGTGCTCAACCTAACATTAAACTAAACACACTTTTAGTGATTATTAAAAAATTCAACAATAATAAAATATGTGTTCATGTTAATAACATTTCTCTTTATAATTTTAAGAAATGGATATTCCCTTCCTTTCAAGTAATAGTGTATACAATGAAATGAATCACAAGATAAGCATTTGGGCAAGAAATTCTTGTATTTTATTTGGAAGACTCTTTAAGAAACGGCACTATTCTGAATTTTCTGATATCATCATCAGTCTTCGTTCTTATCGTTAAATCTAATATATATTTATTGTTTTATTATTTTATATCACGTTATCTCAAAGTGTAAGCTTTTCCCCATCCCATGACCCATGTGTGTGTGTGTCCCTGTCAGAGTATGAGGAACTAACTCTATAAATAAAGTAATTTCTTTCCCCACTTTCTGAATCAAACACACACACGTAACTTCATTTGGGTTGCGGAGAAAAAATGGGTTCCGATAACACAAGCTTGGAGTTTCTGAAGGAGATCGGTTTGGGCACCTCCAACATTGGCTCTTACATTAATGGTCAATGGAAAGCCACTGGTTCTTCTGTCACTTCTCTTAATCCTTCTAACAATCAGGTTCATCTTCTTATTAATTTTTTCAAAAAAATTTATTTATTTATTTTTACCTCACCTGAAACCTATTTGGTTATTGTTGATTTGAAATTAGAGTATAGCTCAAGTGACTGAAGCAACTTTGCAAGATTATGAGGAGGGATTGCAAGCTTGCAGTGAAGCAGCTAACACATGGATGACTGTGAGTTCCTTTTTAAAAAAACTATTTTTTTTAATATTTAATTTTTTTGGGGGGTTTTATAGTTGTGTTTTGGTTATATGGTAGAGTTGGTAGCTAGTACTGCATCTACGTGCTATTGGAAACTAATTGAGGATGTTCTTGTAATGTTGTTGCAGATTCCGGCACCAAAGAGAGGTGAGATTGTGAGACAGATTGGTGAAGCATTGAGGGCCAAATTGGATCCTCTGGGTAGGCTGGTGTCTCTTGAGATGGGAAAAATTCTTCCAGAAGGAATTGGGGAAGTTCAGGTATCACAATTATCTCTGTTCAGCAATATTTTGTGACATATTTGACAACATAGAAATCAGAGTTTAGATTGTGTACAAGGCTCTAACACTTCTTCAATGTCAGCTAAAACAAGATAATTAGTGGTAAACTTCAGCTGTTTCTAGTCACAACAGTGTGACTGTGATGTATTCAGGGACATCCAAATTTATGTCGTTTTGATGAAATTTTATGCCCTGCAGCTGATTATCTGGTGATTGATATGGCAAACGTTCTTTGAAATGTGAAGGGATTTGATCATTTGCCAAGTAACGAGTTTTTATGTATTTTCATGGGGGTCTTCCTGGGCAGCTGCACATATCTAACTACATTTACATTTTTTCCCTCGATCACATATGTTTTTAACCTAATTGAAGGGTTCTATTCTCAGAAGATAATTCTAATTTCTACTACAAAATAAAATGGCTGTTCTATTCTGTTTTTTAAGTAAATTGTTTATATCTCAGAATTTTTCTATAGTCACTGCATCTTTTTGGCTTAGGCCCTATATTTGGTTCTCTGAGGATGGTTGCTTTCCAAAGTTGCTTCATTCTTTCTTTTGGGTGCATTCCATAAATGTTTTGTGTGTATATAGGCTAACTGCACTCTGAAAGCATTTTAGTGCCTTTTCTAATCATGCACAGAACTAAATTAATCACATAGACCATGGGAAAGAGAAAATTATTGTGTGAAAGATTTTGCACATAACATATTTATATGATATAGTTTTTGATCTTTCTATCCATTACAGGAAATTATTGATATGTGTGATTATTGTGTTGGGCTAAGCAGACAATTGAATGGATCAATTATACCATCAGAACGTAAGATTGTTGTGTATCTATATTAATTGTTCATCTTTTCTTTATAATCCTTTTGGTTACATAGTTATTTAAAATCATATGTAGTTAGTGATAGTCTTTTGTTTTTATACTGATTTCTCCAAGATATTCCAATTTTGAGTTATTGTTTTCTTCTACTTGTTTTTTAACAGGTCCTGATCATATGATGTTTGAGGTGCGTATTTGAAGTGTAATTATTCACTGACTTTTGTACTGATTTATATGATATTAACTGCAACACATGCTTTTACATCACAGGTATGGAACCCACTAGGAATAGTTGGTGTAATCACTGCTTTCAACTTTCCATGCGCTGTTCTAGGTGTGTATTTTCTCATCCTGTCTTAATGCACATAGCAAAAAGTTCCTTTGGATCTTAGATTCAGTTCAACGTTACTTATAATCAGATTGAAAATGTTAGTGCATTCATTCACGGTCATTTGGTCATCTAATTTTGGCATGTATTGTAAACTTCAACTGAAAATCTGTTGTGTCTAGGAGTCATCTTGATTTGTAATCAACTTGATTGTGTGTGAACTGTCGTTCTGATAAAAGCTTGCAATATCATCAATTCATTAATCTTGTTATTATCAAATTCATCTCCATGTTTGGATCATTTTCATTTGGTAATATGTTTTAGCTTTTTGTTACTTTTTAGCTGCTCTTCAATCTTTCATATAATACAAAAGTAATTCAGAATGGGGATTGCAACTTTGAATCTTTGAATCTTCATATAATACAAAAGCATGCTACTGGTTTCATTACTGACTCCTACTTTTAATAAATGGATGGGTTCCAACATATATGAGCAGATAGCTTTCTTGAAGTTTTTCCATCTAATTTGACTGCATTTTGCATCATACAGTCCACTTTCTATGCTCTGAATTTTTTTTGATGTTTTTATTGTAATTAAAACATGTTCATTTCTTTTGTGCCTCAGGATGGAATGCTTGCATTGCTTTAGTCTGTGGTAACTGTGTTGTGTGGTAAGTCTACATATCTATCTCTGTATATTTTGAGATTACTCAACTGGCCATTTTTAAGTCAGATCATGATTGTTTTGTTAATATTTCATGACCTCTACAATATTTTTCTTCTCTATTTTCATGTGACAATCAGCTTTGATTGAGATTTTTCATTTGCAAAATTGGTTGGAATAATTCTATATGTGGATTTCAGATCAATTTTCATTGGTCTTATTGTGTTCCACCATTTTCTTTGACTTGAACTAGTGTAGGAACCCGTACTTCATTTAAACTCTCAACTCTATTTAACCAATACTTCAGTTCTTCATGCATTAGTGTTTAGTTGTATGTATTTTATCAGCACCAATTTGTATGATTAGTCAGAAACAGAGATATGCTGAATGTCTTGACTTTTAGGCTTTCCTGCAACTACACATCTTGTTAGGGCAATGCACTTCTTCGATAGATCTCTAATCCAATTTAAACGTATTAGGTGAATATATCTTAGATGACAAAATGTTGTTGCTAGAGAAGCTGAAAGTTTTGGAGATAATATGCCCTCCAACTTCTCCAATTGCACTTCCAGTTCCTTTGACTTATTTTCTTTTTACTAAGTGTCATAAGTCCCAATGACATCAATCCATGAAGCCTACCTCTCATAGTGGAAATGTGGAATAAAGCTTGGTGGTGGTGATTTTTATTGTTGTTCATGAAATGGTAATGGTTAAAGTGCTATATATTTTTGTAGTTCAATCTTCCTTGATTTCTGATTTATCTCCACAATGGTTGCATACTTCATGGTTACCTCTCTTGTTCTTTGCCTACCCATTCAGCCCCCTCCCCCCCCAAAAAAGTTCATATAATATAATAATATAATATACACAGCCAAGAAAGAAGGTCTATTTGAAAAGATGATAAAATTGTCTTTGTTGGTGCCAATTACGTAGATCTGTTTGGAATTTTTATGTGATATATGTTCACTTGTCAGATTCTTCAGTGTTTCAAATTTTCAATGACAATTGTGTTATCTTTTTAATATATGTTTTTCTGATTTCCACCTCCATTAAAGGAAGGGCGCTCCAACAACTCCTTTGATAACTATTGCCGTGACAAAGCTAGTAGCTGAAGTTCTTGAGAGGAACAAATTACCTGGTGCAATATTCACCTCTTTCTGTGGAGGTGCTGACATTGGTCAGGCAATAGCAAAAGACACCCGCATACCCCTGGTTTCATTTACTGGAAGTTCAAAGGTACGTTATGTACCAAGTAGTTGGACATGATATTTTAAACAGGAAACATTATTAAACTAATTGAATAGGATGTATAAATTTATATTGTGTGTTAAAAGATGTAGATGTCACCTAAATGGTGCTCAGTTTAGTTGCCTATAGTACTAGTGATGTGTTATTGCAGTCATTGTCTAAAGATGTGTGATATCTAATCAGTCTTACTGCAGTCACTGTCTAATGATGTGTGATATATAACACACTAAAATATCACCCCTTTAGTGAAATTACTTCCATGTGTCATGTACTGTGTAATCGTGTATGTTGCTCTTGTGTCCCCTATTAAAACAAAACTCTGCAAACATTTACTTATTTCAGAATGATTTGGAGATTACAATCTACGCTGTATAGTTCATAATGATGTGTTCCCTGTTATATAGGTTGGCTTGATGGTCCAGCAAACAGTTAATGAGAGATTTGGCAAATGCTTGCTTGAGTTAAGTGGTAACAATGCAATAATAGTCATGGATGATGCAGACATCAAATTGGCTGTTCGCTCTATTTTGTTTGCAGCTGTGGGCACTGCTGGTCAGCGGTGTACAACTTGCCGTAGACTGGTATTAGAACCAATTTTAAAAAAAAAATTGAATTTCCAAATTTTTAATGCAATCATATGTGATTTTTTAAAGGTATATTTATTTTTTAATTTAGCTTCCTATTACTGCAGTTTCTGCATGAAAGTATTTATTCAGATGTACTAGACCAACTTATTGGAGTCTACAAACAAGTCAAAATTGGGAATCCCTTGGAGAAGGGGGCTCTAGTTGGGCCCTTGCATACTCGTACTTCAGTGGAAAACTTTCAGAAGGGTATTTCAGTCATAAAATCTCAGGCATGTTTCTTGACACTCTTTTCTAGTTAAGTTAAATATTTAGGGGTGTAACCTTCCATTTCTTATCTGTAATTTTGCTCAATAGAATATGCAAGCTTTTACACATACAATAATTGGTTCTGTGTGGAGATGATTTACTTGATACTCTGATTATCAGGGAGGGAAGATCCTAACAGGTGGATCTGTATTAGAGTCGGAAGGAAATTTTGTACAACCAACAATTGTTGAGATTTATCCAGATGCTCATGTAGTTAAAGAAGAATTGTTTGGTCCAGTTCTGTATGTTATGAAATTTCAGGTAGCATATATTCTATATCATCTTTCATTAGACTATTTCTTTTGAAGTTTAGTTTATGATTGAACTTCATTTTCTACTTAGACTCTGGAAGAAGCAATTGCCTTGAACAATTCTGTACCTCAAGGATTAAGTAGTTCAATCTTTACCCAAAGGCCTGGAACTATATTCAAATGGATCGGGTAAATACTCACAACTATTTGTCCTATCCTTTAGATCTCTGCTAATGAGTTTGGCCTGACTACAATCCCTCTGAAGATGTTTGTGGTGGTTTATAGTTGTTGCATAAATAGTATGTTTTACTTGTTCATGGGTGTGAAAACGGTGCAGGCCACGCGGTAGTGATTGTGGTATAGTGAATGCAAACATACCTACAAATGGAGCTGAGATTGGTGGTGCCTTTGGCGGAGAAAAGGCGACAGGTGGTGGCCGTGAAGCTGGAAGCGACTCATGGAAGCAATACATGCGGCGTTCTACATGGTAAGTCTTAGTTGAATTTATGATGTTGCATTTCTTGGTTATAAGCTCTGTTAATGGTGAATATATCTTTTTTTTTCTGTGCATGCTCGTAATGAGATTATAATTGCTGTTCTTGGCAGTACCATCAATTATGGAAGTGAGCTTCCATTAGCCCAGGGAATAAACTTTGGCTAGAAAGCTATCCTTTTGCACATGAGGCTGCACAAATAATGCAATTTTGCAGCCAGAAGAGAGAAGTTCTATACCGAGATGTTAGTCTGGCTGACATGGGCTCAAAGTGTTGTTTTAACAGGACATGCTTGCTGTAAGAATGGCACCTTGACATGACAGTTTCAATGGATATGAAGATATCTTAAATAAATGTCAAATAAATTAGCTGCAAAAATTCTTATTTTCCAGTCAACATGTTTGATGTTTAAATTCGTGGGTTAAGTGTGCTTTTGGTCTTTGAAAATAAAGAGTTTAATTTAATTGCAATAAAAATTTTATTCTTTTTAGACTATATTTAACAAAATGACATGAATTTTTAGTCTCTCACAAGAGACTAAAAACATGTGTAATAAGGGACTAAAATACATTATTTTATTAAGAGAAGTGCAACACACTTTTTAATATATTCTTATATAGTTTTACTTTTTTAATTTATTTTATTCCTTTCAAATATATTTATTTAATCTTTATTTCAAATTTAAATTTATTTAACAACTAGCTTAAAACATTTCTTTTCAACCATTTCAAATTAATCTTCTTTTATCTTTATCTGTGTACTTAATTTTCTTAACCACACGTCTCTTTCAATCTACTTATTGTTTGATTTTTTGTGAATAATTAAAATAATTTTGTATCAAAATATAAATTGTTTATTATAAATGCATAATAATTTATATGTTTAAAATATTTATTTATTAGAATTTTAATTATAATATAATTTATATATTTAAAAATATTTATTTATTATAAATTTTATTTATCTTGTACACTGTACATGCTAACATACTAGTTTGGATTACATTAAAATGTTAATTCCTCGACCTAATTCAATATTGATTGTTTTTAGTGTTATTTTATATTTGTAATTTGTGACCAACTTTGAGAAATTTCTTAGATTATCTTTTTTTTTTATTAATGAATTCAGTTACAAAACAAAAGGGATAGAAAAAAAAATATTAAAGTGAGGAGACAAAATTGGAGAGGCAGCTGAAACTCTAATATACAGGAATAAGAGATTATTTAGGAAATAGATAACATGAAACTAGCAACCAAGTCAAATTTTTGAGGAAGTAAACAATATCATAACCTTCTTGAAAAAAAAAAAAAAACAATACCAGAACCTCTTAAAACTAGCGAGATACTTGCAACTAACTTAAATATTTAAGAGTAAAAATCGAGTATTTTCACAAGGCTCGTAATTTAGAATACTAGAACCCCTTAAACTTGGTTATCCACGTGATTAATTGTTGATAAATATTTTTATTATAATTTAAAATTTAAAGTAAAAATATTTTCCTTTATAGAATTAGTTTTAAAAATATCTATCCAATCTTATCTTTTAATTAATTGTGATTATATTCACCATTATACACACTAACGTTGAAGAAGTGACAGTTATTTTCCAGATTTTGTTGCTGCACGTTATAGCTTTCAGCCTTACAAATATGGCTATATGTTGAGGGAAAAAAAATGAGATATACAGAAACACACAAATAATAGAAACCACTTGACATATTTTCCAAAAGAAAAATTCGTATCTCTTTCTTCAAATTCTACTATATTCGTATGGTTTGTTTTAAATTTTTTATCTAACAATTAAGAATCTAAAGAAACCCATTACGTCTTCAAATACCCTCATACTCTCTCATTTTATGCCGCGCGCCATCACCCAAATTTGAGTTAGCAAGCAAGAAAGCACTGAACAATTCAGGTACACCTCTGTCTCTCTCTATAATAATCACTTTTAGTGTTTTTTTTCCCTAATGAAAAAATCTGTTAAAGTTATTATACGTGTTACTATAATTTCATTGATAAACTGTCATACTCTCTCTCTCTCTCTATAATTTCTACTTGCCATGTTTCTTCCTCTTAATTGACACCGTGTATTACAAGTGAATTTGAGAATGAGTGGATGATGTAAATAAGGCTTCTCTGTTTTCAATTGACATGGGTTGGACTGCATGATTGTGTAATGCTCATTTTCCATGCAGAAGTTATTATACATCATCACTGATTCCACTGCTTAGATGTAATTTGTTATACTCAAATTTATTGCCAAAAAGGTGTTAATGACCTTCACTAATGTATTGCCATACATCATCACTGCTCACTTGTAATTTGTTACTCTTAAACTTATTAGCAAAATGGTGTTAATTTTAATATAAATTTGAGGTACCGATTGAGCATTCTCGTTATCTATTCCGAAAAGTACTATAAACCATTGTCTAGTCCTCACAGGAATCCCGTCATCCTCTCACGTTAACGTGTAGTCTATTCTGTTAGTACTTATCATTGTATGATTTTTGACTTTAAAATGTTAAAAAAAAAAAAACTAAAAAAGCATTATCTGAGTTCAGTAAATTAATCACCTTTCCACTTGTAACCGAACAAGACTTTTGGGGTTGTACTCAGTGGTGGCCCTAAGCACGGTCGAGAGGGGCAACCGCCCAGGCCCCATTTTTAGAGGAGTACAATTTTTTTTTATTTAGTTTATATAAATATTAAAATAAAATTTTATATAATTATGAAAATTATATAAAAGATTTATTATAAAAAAAATGAGATGATTATCAATATTTTTTAAGGAAACAATTGTGAGTAATTAGTCAATTAATGAGTGATGTTTCTATTTCTCAATAAAAATTTATCCATAATTTTGGAAAAATAAATCGACAATTTATGCACGATGATAAATGTAAAGAGGATATTGTGATATATTATTTTCTTCCACTTCTATCGACATTAATGTAATTACGTAAATAAGGGACTTGAACTTTTTCAATTCCTCCAAAGCACCAAAAATCTCATGGCCGGCCCTGATTGTACTTTTACTTAATTTGCTGTTCAATTAAGTGGCCTAAAAAGGTTGTGCTAGGGGCGGGGCCAGATGCATCATGTATATCATTGATAATGGAGCAGGCTGGCCAAAATAGAGCACCAGCTCAATGCCATTAACTAAAGTTAATGACTTTAATTAGATAAAGTAGATTAGAGGGATATCTAGAAAAATATTACACATGTGAGCTTTTATATATTGGGGATTGTTCATGACTTCACGTAAAAGTAAGAGAGGTGCACTTAATATATTAGTGTACAAGAAACTCGGGTCTCTAGTTTTGATAAAGCTTTATCTTATGCTAATAATTTTGTTTCTTCTCCGACGGAGGATACGGTGGAAAAGTACAAGTTTTCTACTGTGCAAAAGTTTTATTTGTACCGTTAGATTTCATTTTTTTCTAATCCATGGTTCATATATTTTTTCTTTTTTCTTTGGTTTAAATACCTTTTTAGTTCTTACAATTTAGTATTTTTTTACTTCTCGTCCTTACAAAATTATTTTTTTGGTTTTAGTCCTTACGAATTATGTTTTTTTTATTTTTTTGTCCTTATAGCGATTTAGATAACGCTTTTTTCACTATTCAAAGCGTTCAAAATAAATATAATTTGTAAGGATTAAAATTAAAAAAAAATAATTTTACAAAGACGAAAAGAAAAAAAACACTAAATTGCAGAGATTAAAAAAATATTTAAGCCTTTTTCTTTTTCTCCTTTTCTCTCACTCTTCCCAATTTGCCCCTCTCATTCTCTTTCAACTTTCATCGCTCCGCAGCAACACCGAAGTTGTTGCCGCCGACCACATCTCAGTACTGCTTCTAAATACAAAACTCCCGTCACCTCCAAAGAACCACCAATTTCAAAAACGAAATTTCAGGTTCAAGAGATAAAAAAATCAGATTGCAAGATTGTTTTCGATTATGATATGGATCTGGAGGGTTCAGATCTGAATCTCGATGACGCTCCATTCCAGATCTAGATCTCAAAAATAGCGTGTGGTGCATGGCTACGGTAGGAAATCTTCGGACTTCATCTACCGTTTGTGCTTGGAAAGAATAAAACGTTTGATTGGGCGAATTAGAGTTTTAAAACAGATATTCATTCAACGATTTTTGTTATTTGAATGTATGGATGCGTGGATTCACAGATTTTTGTTTTAAAATAGCGTTTCAGTTTTGTTTTTCCTTAAGAAATTGATGAAGCTGATGAAGGTTGTTGGTGATGTGGTTTGTCGGTGATGTGGTCCATCTGTTGGGGAAGGAGGTGAAGAGGAAGAAGGTGAACTTGTGAAGAGAGATCGACAGAGAAAGGGGTTGTTCAAGGGACAAATGGGGAAAGAATGACAGAAAAAGAGAAAAAGAAAAAAAAAAAAAGAAAAAATATCTGAACTGTAGATTAGAAAAAAATAAAATCTAATGATGCAGATACAACTTTCGAACGGTGGGAAACTTGTTTACTTTTCCACCGTCTCCGTCTCAGGCTAGGGTGGGAAAGCCTCTCATGTCTCCCATCATGGGAAAATAATTTGTATCCGTTAGATTAATTCATTTAAAATCTAATGGTTGAAAATTTTCTTCTTTTTTTTTTATTTTTTTCTTTTTCTTTTCTTATTTCCGAGTTTGTCCCTCTCTCTCAATTCCGTATTCCTAAACTTTTTCGCCGTGGTCATCCTCATTCACTTCCTCCGCGCCACACCTTCAACTACCCCCACCACTACACCTTCTTCGCTGTCCACCGCAACAATAACCACTCTCCTAGCAACCACCACCAATCTCCCTCTGTCGCCGCTGCTACTCCGACAGTTCAGCACATACAAGTGGCAGATCGAGAATAACACATCACACATCAACAACAATCAGAAAAAGAACAGGAAAACGAAGAGATTACAAAACAAATTCAAAAATCAGATCCAAAATCTCGTCACTGTCGCCGCGCTCGAGAACCTCTTCGTTGACCTCCTCCCTGTAACTAGATCTGAAAAAAATAACTAAAACCCTCACATACACTGCCACAACGAGATTTGAAAAAAAAAAAAAAAAACCAGAGCCATTGTTGGGGAAGGCGAGGTGAGCGGTGTGGTGGGTCGTAGACGCAATGCTGGCGTTGTAGAAAAGAGAAGGGAAAAAGGAGGTATAATAGTAAAGCAAGACAAAAAAATATAAAAGAAAAAGTTAAAAAATAAAAAAATTATAACCGTTGATTTTTAGATGAGATAATCTAACATATGAAATTTACTTTCCCATGGGAGACCACCCTAGCATGCGTCCATAAATGTATTCATCTATGGCTTAAACTTTTAGAACACGCCGTCTTAACATATAATATTAGAGCATCTGGGTCAAAATAGCATGGCTTCCAATCTGATTAGAGTGAGCTCAAGCTTGGTTCTAGTGGTTTTAGTAGCTCTCACAGTTCAAATTTTCTACTTATCACCCATAGATCCAGTTTTGCTGGATATAAAACCCGTGTCTTTTACCAAAGACAACAAATTACAGGTGAGAAGTTAATACTTCTTATATGGTCTTATATATGGTGTTAAAGAATTAGTGTTTACTAGCTAGTTTTCTTGCTATATATATTGTTTTTGATCTCAACAGAATATCATTAAACTTGGAGAAGGAGTTCTGAAGGAACCAGAAGATGTTTGTGTGGATAAAGAAGGGACTCTGTATACAGCTACTCGAGATGGTTGGATTAAAAGATTGCGCAGGAATGGAAATTGGGAGAATTGGAAGCATATGGATAGTAATACCTTGATAGGAATCACAACAGCAAAAGAAGGAGGTCTCTTTGTATGTGATATTAACAAGGTAAAATAAACTCTTAACCCAAGCCAAATGAAACTGTCTAATTAATAGTATATGATCAAGACATGTTCTATGGTTTAGGATATTCTGGTTACATTTTTAGTCTCTGGGATTCGGACAATAACTTAATTTCTTAAAAAGCCAAAAGGCTCCAAGGTAGAATATATGCTGAAAGCTTAAAGAACACAATTATGATTTGCAGGGTTTGTTCAAGGTTACAGAAGAAGATGGTTTCAGTGTTCTCGTTTCACAAGTAAATGGTTCTCAATTAAGGTTAGTCCCAGACAAACAACAATTCATATGCAGATTGCACTGTGTTTTGTTCAGTTCTTTTATTCCCATCACAGGCATAAGCTTATTCACTTGCATAGTTATTATTTATTTTGATATCTTAAATTAAATGTGATATTATCTTTATTGTCACATGCCCATGTCCTTAGGACTTGGGTATGATGATGATATCATTCGTTCAATCTTCCAAAGTCTCTCCTAAGTCCTACCCAAATGCTTATAACTAACAACATGATTCCCAAAACAAAAGGACAAGCAAGTTTGACGTGAGGCCTGTACACTGCTTCACTGAATCATAAGACTAGCGACTTTCAGCCAAGACTGTATGTAAAGGAATCTTGACTTTCTGGGACGCAGTTGGAAGAGTCTCGGACACTCGATAGCAACACTTTTTTAATACTTATTTGATACGTGTTAGATATTTTTTGGTGACAACACGTCTTAGATATTTCTTATTAGGTGTCAAATTAAAATACTACTATATACTTTGTCAATTTAGACACTTGTGAGTCCTGAGTTCTGATAGTTCCATATGAATGGTCACACTAATATTATTAAAAAGAATATTAATTTTTTTTAGCTTTTAAAAAGATTAGCTTAAAATATAATATAAAATATTAGTGTGAAACTTGCCTTCTTTTTGTATGAAACTTGATACTCATATAAAAAAACTTAGAAGCCTGTTTTAGAAAGGTGAATATACCATCTATTTAATTTTTTTTGTTGTGTTACTCATTTCATTTAAAGAAAACTAATCAAATTATATCCTTGTCACGAAAAATACAATGAAGTCTAACAAATAATACACAAACATAATAAATGAGATATATATTCCTAAGAATTCTAAGGTTCACTTGAACATTACAGAGGCAATTTTATTGCACCACTAACTATGAAACTCATTCGCTACTGCCATGAATTTTTTCTAATGGTTGAACCAGGTATGCAGACGATGTGATAGAAGCCTCGGACGGAAATATATATTTCACTGTTCTTACAACCAAATTTGAAATTCAAGATTGGTATTTGGATGTGCTAGAGGCAAGGCCTCATGGACAAGTTCTCAGGTATAATCCCACATCAAATGAGACTGTTATTTTCCTCGATAATGTTGCCTTTGCCAACGGGATTGCACTCTCCAAGGACGAAGATTATCTTGTGGTCTGTGAAACTTGGAAGTAAGTAAATTTCTTGTGGAACTTTCTTCTGTTCTCTCTTAGCCAATTAACCATCTCTTTGGTATGAGAGAAATAGTGGAGAAAGAGGAGAGAAATTCATTTTGTAGAACCACACCTCTTACACTCTATTTTAATTTAAATATATCTCTTTAATTTCTCTCCTCTCCATTTCCACCCTCTATACCAAATAGAATCTAACGCTGTGTTTGGAATAAGCTATGGAAATGTTTTTGCAAAGACGGGGAGCAGTCCTCAAGAAAAAGAAAAATAAATATGAGAATATTTCTCAGGACTCTTAGAGCATTTTTAGGTCTTCTTAATTATGCTAGGAATTTTATAAAAGACTTGGGAAAATATACAGCTCCCTTGGTATCAGGTACAAATAAATCTGGATAAAAACAGAAATAAATATAATATAAAAACTTTCGAAGACTTGTCGGAAGCCTTCGACAGTATTTATAAAACTCAAAATCTTTTATTACAAAAGGTTTTAGATCTTGATAAAAAGGTCAATCAACTGATTGATTTACAAGAAAAACGTATTCAAATAAATTCCGATTTAGATAAGCTTTCTAATCAATTGCAAAATCTTTCTCTCGGAAATAAAGAACCTAGAATTCTTGATAAACAAAATTTTAATAAAATTGTTTTAGCAAAATCAAGAAAATAATGTCTAATACAAGAACAAATACAGTCCCTTTTACTGGACCTTCACAAACCATAGCTGGCCACACCCCAGTTAATGAATTTATAAATCATCACCCTGGTATTCTTGATAGGATCCTTGGGAGAACAAATTTCAACACTAGACAACTAGAACAAATAGTTGATATAAATACAAACGTTGAAATAGGATCCAATTCTAGGATAGACTCCTTGAATCCTAGACAACTATACAACCTAAACTGGCTTAGTAGTGAACGAACCAGTTTATACAGATACAGAAGGATAGATGATTTCCATCTACCTGACGGACAACATGAGATAATACGGCTTATCTCTGAACAAACTGGTAGACAATTGATAAATACCCAACGTAGGTACATACACTTAGGTCTTATCACAATAGGTGTTAGAACCTTAACAAGATCCTTTGTAGGCGGCAAGGCCTTCCTAGTTCTCTTTGATCAGAGATTTAGGGATAATAATTCACAAGCAATCATAGGAATGATAGAGGTTGACCTCAACCAAACTATCTCCTTAATTTATATTGCTCCCAATTATACCATGAATTTGGTAGACTTTGTACAAAACATAAACCTAGAAGTACAAACTATAGGTTTTGGACAAAACTTTGATGGAAACAATCTCCATCTAGACATTACCTTCATAGGTAGAATAAGTGACCAAATATCTCCAAGGTATAGGATCAATACAAATCCACTGATAACAGCGTTATCATCAAACGGAATCCAGTTTCTACCTCCAGAAACCTTTGATTCCACCATAAATCAAAATTCTTTATGGCAAACACATCTTACATCTGGATCATCCAGAGCAGTAGTAACTGCTCCAAATTCTGCCATAATCACACATAGAAGAAATAGCCTGTCAGTTAGATTTACAGACTATGCAAATGTTCTGACTCCCACTGAGGAAGAACCACAAGAAGAAGTCCAACCTACTAGGAATTCTATAAGTTTTATGAATATAAGTGAGTCTGAATATGACTCTGATGATGAAGATGATTTCATCTTCGAAACAAAATTGTTTTCTTCTTTTAACAGAGATGAACAAAACAATAACCCAATAATATCTGATAAAAATCTAGATATTGACATAAACTCAATAGATCTAGAAGAAAGGTCAGAAGTCGAAAACAACCAAATGGTAGTTTTAGAAAAAGAAATCCCTGATAATATTTCAGAGACTTCATACAGAGGTTTCGTGGGAAAAGAAAGTATAGGATCTTTCAATCCCCAATATGACTACGAAACAGAAAATTATGATTTAGGTTTCTTACCTAGACAACAAATCATAAGCCCTATGGATCACACCTTAGGTGATAAAATTAAATCAAAAGGGAAAAGATTGCCCATTGAACCAGTTTTCAATATGCCTTCCCTTCTCTTAAACATAGGAAGTGTTGACCCTCAACTACTTTCTAATTACATAGAACAATGGACCTCCGCAGTAATTAGAGATTACCGGACAAACCATGAAAATCATGTCTCAACGGGACAAGAAATGATGGCTAGAGCCGAGACATATCTGGGAGATATTGCTCGTGCATGTTGGGAATCTTTCAAGAAAGAACACCCAGAAGTCATGAAAACAAATATAATTGACCCTGGCCCAAACATCTACAATTTCTGTAATGCCATACAAAGATTATTTACTGCCCAGTCAGTAAATGACGGAAATACCATTCGTCAAAAAATTTACCTCGGTAATTTAGAAAGACTTTCTATAAGTTACTTTGGTAAAATAAAAGAATTTACACAAGATTATCTTATGTATGCTTCTATAGCAGGAGGCTTCATGGATAAAAACCTAGGAGAAAAACTTTTTCTAAAGTTACCTGGTAAACTAGGACAAAAGATAAGAGATAGTTGGGATGATAACCAAATCGATCCCCCTATGAATAATCTTGCAGTAAGAATCCAACACATTATGAAAGTAATGGAGGATACTTGCACAAACATAGCCATCAACAAACAAATTAAAATGGCTGATGCTGACATATGTAAGCAGATTTACACTCCTCAGCAGTACCATAAAGAGGTTAGAAAGAAAAAACCGCAGCCTCAATACAAACCTAGAAAGAAAAAGGTACAAACAAAGAGATACTCTGTTAGAGCCTCTACTTCCAAAAAACCTACCCTAAACAAAGACAAGCATGTCAGAAAAATTAGGGATATACACAAAACAGTTAGAATGTTTTGCCTGTCATCAACAAGGGCATTATTCTAGAGACTGTCCAAACAAAGCAAACCTCTTCACAAGGGAGGCAGAGCTTATAAAAAACTGTAGAATGAACCTCATTTCTATAGATGAAACTGTTAGTACAGATTCAGAAATTTATTCAATAGTTAGTTGGTCTGACTATACTTCGGAAGAAGAAGAAATTCATAAAGATTATTCTATAATCAATGAATTTACACAAAATGAGTATAGTAATTTATACCCAGAAAATAAATACAACTCATACGGTCAAATTATTGATGAAATGGGTTATAATTTGATGAATAAAAATGAAGGTTTTAACTGTGAAAACCATGAAATCCACTTTTTTACAGGACCTGAACACATTGAGTGTATGTTTTGCAAAAGATACCCTCACAAATCATTAAGAGCTCATTGCTCTGTATGTTATAAAAATTTTTGTAAAGCATGTTTAGGACAATTCTTAAACATCCTTTTTCCAAAAGAAAAAGAATCAAATAAATTTGATGATAAATTAAATAATAGTAGAATTTCTATTTTAGAAACTCGACTAAATAAAATGGAAGAATCTCTAAATAATCTTTTAGAGGATTTTCAAAAATTTAAAGAAACTGAAAGCCAACCAAATAAAATTTCCGAAATTAGCGGTAATTTAATGGCTTTACAAAATAAAGATTGCATTCCTATTATTTGCAACCAGAAAAAGAATAAAAGTTTACACATTTTGGTTAAATTGATTTTTCCAAAAGTAGATAATTACAACAAAACAGAAGTAGTTTTACAAGCCCTAGTTGACACTGGGTGCACGTTTACTTCTATTTGCAAAACTGTTGTACCAAAACAAAACCAGTTTAAACCTGCGGTTATCACTCAAAATAGGTCTATAACTGGTGAACTAATGATAAATGATTTAGAAACGAGAAATTTTCAAATTCAAGTTTCTACAAACTGTAATCTTTTTGGGAAAAAGATTTTTGTACAAAAAGCAGACGTAATAAACTTACAACCTGCTAAAGAAAAAATGATAATAGGACTTGATTTTATTATTGGCGATAATAAAACAATGACTATTACAAAAGATTATCTGATCATTTCGACAGATACACAAATCGCTCCCATTATAGATGAACTCACATCAGAAGTGCGAGCAGACCGTGGTGGGTACCCCCTGCCTAAGTCAACTGAAAAATGTACTTGTATAAACCCAGACGAGTGCAAAAACAAAAATTGTAATTTCATACATGAAAATGATGATTTCTGCAATTTGATAAATTTTGATGAAATTACTGAAGAAGATGGTAAAAATCACTATTCTCATTCTCTAACATTTTTAGAATATGATAGTGATTATGCTTTCATAAAAATAAGCAAGACAATTACGTTCGATAATATTCAGCATATTATTGATCGTTTAAATAAATCCAGTATCATAGGAGAAGACCCAACTCGATATTGGGATAAAGATCCAGTTATTTGCAAACTTGATATCATTTTTCCTGATCTTATTATTAAAACAAAAGATATCCAGTATAGCAATGAGGAACAAGAAGAATGCCGAGTGCATATAAAATCTCTATTAGCTTTAAAAGTAATAGAACCAAGCACAAGTCCACATAGAAGTCTTGCTTTTATTGTGAATAAACACTCTGAACAAAAAAGAGGTAAATCCAGAATGGTTTACAACTATAAAAGGCTCAATGATAACACTCACATTGATGCTTATAACATCCCTTCAAAAGATGTTTTGATAAATAGAATTCAGAAAGCAAAATGGTTTTCAAAATTCGATTTAAAATCAGGTTTCCATCAAGTCAAAATGGACCCTGAATCCATAAAATGGACAGCATTTTCCTGTTCAGAAGGACTTTTCGAATGGAAGGTTATGCCTTTTGGTTTGAAAAATGCTCCACAAATCTTTCAAAGAAAAATGGACAATATCTTTGGTCCATACAAAGAATTCACTTGTACGTACATCGATGATGTATTAGTATTTTCAAAAACAAAAGAGGAACACTATCTGCATTTAAAACAGGTTCTTCACCTCTTTGAAATATTTGGTCTTATTATTTCAAAATCAAAAATTGAAATCTGTAAGACACATATATCATTCCTAGGAACAGAAATAGGAAATGGTAAGATAAAATTGCAGCCCCACATAGCTAGCAAAATACTACAATTCCCTGATAAAATGGAAGACATTAAAACTCTTAGAGCATTTTTAGGTCTTCTTAATTATGCCAGGAATTTTATAAAAGACTTGGGAAAATATACAGCTCCCTTGTATAATAAAACTTCTCTTACTGGCCAAAGAAATTTCAATTCTGAAGATATAAATTTGGTTAGAAAGATAAAAGAAATGGTAAAACATTTACCCCATTTAGCTTTACCCCTAGATATAGACTATCTAGTAATAGAAAGCGATGGATGCGAACAAGGTTGGGGAGCAGTCCTCAAGAAAAAGAAAAATAAATATGAGAATATTTCTCAGGAGTTGGTATGTAGATACGCATCAGGAAAGTATCATACAAAACCCGACATCTACAAAACCTCTACAGACTATGAAGTCAATGCTGTTATAAATGCCCTAGAGTCATTTAAGCTATTCTTAGTCAATAAAAAGGAAATTACTATTCGAACAGATTGTGAAGCAATAGTGGCTTATAGTAATTCTCAAATAAATTCTGATAAAAAACCCCACAAAAGGTGGCTATTATTCAAAGAACACATTTACCACAACGGTATAAAGGTAAACTTTGAACACATAAAAGGAATAAAAAATATTGCTGCTGATATTCTTTCGCGATTTTCAGGAAATGAAGCCCGTGAAGATACAATATCCAAATGTCAAGCAGAAAATGAAGTTTGGGAACCAGGAGCTTCCCATCCTTACAAATGAATTTCTTTTCCCTGGAAGAGAAAATACAAATGATAAATTCTGCTGTATCGCAGACAATATTTGGAATATTCCAAAAACAAATAATACAAACGAAATGTTTGTATGCACTGTAAAAAGGGGGATTTTATGTGCCCTCTATAATTTCTGCCATGCAGATAATAAAGGAATTCCAATCCTTAACAAAGCCTCTCCTTCGGGGAAAGGATATACAAATTTTGTCCTTTTATCAGGACCATATAAAGGTGTTTTTGATGATTTCAAAGATGTTTGCATAGCAAAAGAAGGAATCAAAAATCCCAGATACAAAGGCTTCTATTCCAAAGCAGAAGCAGATAAAGCTCTGGAACTTGATACTATTGATTTAGAAACTATCAGGGCCGCCCTTGAAAAAGATTCTAAACCAGAAGTACTTGTAATAAATTCGGATCAATTCCGCAAAACAAAACAGGATTTTAAAAGTGTCTTAGGTACTGACCTAAACAGATCCCAAGACCTCTCTATGAAAAAATTCCTGATCATACAAAAGTTCTTGTTCACGATACATTCAACCAATGAATCTTTACCAGGACTATCAGTAGGAACCCAGTCCTACTTCAACAAAAATCTTGCCTGTCTGAGTAGTTCCCCACTATACAAAGGTATGAATCTGTCAAATTGCCCTTGCAAAATCAAATACCTATTCAGAAGAGCTAGAATAGACACAGAAATTTTTTAAACCTATAAAGTTTGAAGATTTTCTTATAAATCCAAGCACCCTGTTTTCTTTCGGCTGCTTAGAACTAGTGGTGATTCCGCCATCTGAAAAATTTGGTAGTTTCAGCCCACCCATAAATGAGTAAGTAAACCATATCCAAGCGTCTATGATGTGTTTTCTGTCCATAAAAATCACAACCTGCCCCATGAACTTTTCATCAGAAAGTCATCCAACTCATGTGCTAAAATTAGCCTGTGAAGATAATAAAGACTTTTCAATGCTTCCCCCTGACGGAATCTATAATGATTGGGATGTTCAAGGTAATACAAAATACCAATACAATCTTTGGAGAGCCCAAATCCAAGGATATAACTGGTTTTTCTCAGAACAAGATGAAATTAATTTCAACTTGATAAAAGAAACATGGGACACGAAATTATATATCCCAGCCTTCAATGGAAAGTGGTTTATTCCCTTTTCAATTGATCATAATAATAAATTGGTTCAGCATTTCCAGAAAGAAAAGCAGAATAAAGAAATTTATGAAGCTGCTGCTGGATTCGGACAACAAACTCCACAAAACTCATTAATGTCAGAAGACGAAGACTCTTCAGAAATTATGAGAACAAATCAAGAACAAGCAGATAATGATATATCTGACAAAGAGGAAACTATGCTTTCCAGAAGATAAGCTCAGGAAACTTCCCGGAAATTTCCTCGAAGATTCTCGTGACAAACGGTGGACCCCACCAACAAAAATTGTCGACACTGTAGCACTGTCGGCAGAACACTGTACACTATTGCAAATAGTATTTACTGTGCACTTATACTGTGCACTTAAACTATTCTGTACTATAGCTGTAGTAAATAGTGTTTTTCATTTTTCTATTTAAAGAGACGTCCGTCCTCATTTCAGAGAGACGGACACACACGGAGAGCTAGAGAGAGATTGTAGAGAGATAAAGATCAATAATATCTCCGAAGTTCTTCAGTATCCCCCTCCCTCTTCTTCTTCTCAACCAAACCCGTAAGTGCTTACTTTCAGTATGGTTGGGTAAATTTCTAGTAGTCCTCAGTTTGCCGAAGTAATATTAATCTAACATATGCTGATAAAATTTAGAACTATGAATCTCTTTCTAAAACCTGGGATTTGTAAGCCTACTTTGTAGGTGTGCCCTTGATATCTGCTTTCAATTAAGAACGGAATTTTATGAAAGAAGTAGGATGCTGGCTTGATGAGTTGAGGCAATAGTAAGACCTAAAGAGTAGGCTGTTGTAAGTCCTCTAAGTATCGCCTTAATATGCATAAACTTCTTAAGACTAAAATTTGTTCTGTTTTAGGGGTATTAAAAATCTATACAGTTTTGTATACCAGATTCATGTTGTTCATTTTATCATATATTATGTTAATTAATATTATTCACAGTGCATTCTGAGGAGTACTTTATCCAATTTTTGGTTTTTCCATACCACTGCTTATATATTTCCGCTGCTTATGTTTATTTAATTTTTTTTTATATATTTCTGCACTCTGATATCCCCCTTTCTGCTTAAAACAAATTTGTACCTGATACCCTGTTTTCTTTCGGCTGCTTAGAACTAGTGGTGATTCCGCCATCTGAAAAATTTGGTAGTTTCAGCCCACCCATAAATGAGTCAGTAAACCATATCCAAGCGTCTATGATGTGTTTTCTGTCCATAAAAATCACAACCTGCCCCATGAACTTTTCATCAGAAAGTCATCCAACTCATGTGCTAAAATTAGCCTCTTTAAATAGAAAAATAAAAAACACTATTTACTACAGCTATAGTACAGAATAGTTTAAGTTTTGTAGATGTCGGGTTTTGTATGATACTTTCCTGATGCGTATCTACATACCAACTCCTGAGAAATATTCTCATATTTATTTTTCTTTTTCTTGAGGACTGCTCCCCATACCAAGAGGGTATCAGGTACAAATTTGTTTTAAGCAGAAAGGGGGATATCAGAGTGCAGAAATATATAAAAAAAAATTAAATAAACATAAGCAGCGGAAATATATAAGCAGTGGTATGGAAAAACCAAAAATTGGATAAAGTACTCCTCAGAATGCACTGTGAATAATATTAATTAACATAATATATGATAAAATGAACAACATGAATCTGGTATACAAAACCGTATAGATTTTTAATACCCCTAAAACAGAACAAATTTTAGTCTTAAGAAGTTTATGCATATTAAGGCGATACTTAGAGGACTTACAACAGCCTACTCTTTAGGTCTTACTATTGCCTCAACTCATCAAGCCAGCATCCTACTTCTTTCATAAAATTCCGTTCTTAATTGAAAGCAGATATCAAGGGCACACCTACAAAGTAGGCTTACAAATCCCAGGTTTTAGAAAGAGATTCATAGTTCTAAATTTTATCAGCATATGTTAGATTAATATTACTTCGGCAAACTGAGGACTACTAGAAATTTACCCAACCATACTGAAAGTAAGCACTTACGGGTTTGGTTGAGAAGAAGAAGAGGGAGGGGGATACTGAAGAACTTCGGAGATATTATTGATCTTTATCTCTCTACAATCTCTCTCTAGCTCTCCGTGTGTGTCCGTCTCTCTGAAATGAGGACGGACGTCTCTTTAAATAGAAAAATGAAAAACACTATTTACTACAGCTATAGTACAGAATAGTTTAAGTGCACAGTATAAGTGCACAGTAAATACTATTTGCAATAGTGTACAGTGTTCTGCCGACAGTGCTACAGTGTCGACAATTTTTGTTGGTGGGGTCCACCGTTTGTCACGAGAATCTTCGAGGAAATTTCCGGGAAGTTTCCTGAGCTTATCTTCTGGAAAGCATAGTTTCCTCTTTGTCAGATATATCATTATCTGCTTGTTCTTGATTTGTTCTCATAATTTCTGAAGAGTCTTCGTCTTCTGACATTAATGAGTTTTGTGGAGTTTGTTGTCCGAATCCAGCAGCAGCTTCATAAATTTCTTTATTCTGCTTTTCTTTCTGGAAATGCTGAACCAATTTATTATTATGATCAATTGAAAAGGGAATAAACCACTTTCCATTGAAGGCTGGGATATATAATTTCGTGTCCCATGTTTCTTTTATCAAGTTGAAATTAATTTCATCTTGTTCTGAGAAAAACCAGTTATATCCTTGGATTTGGGCTCTCCAAAGATTGTATTGGTATTTTGTATTACCTTGAACATCCCAATCATTATAGATTCCGTCAGGGGGAAGCATTGAAAAGTCTTTATTATCTTCACAGGCTAATTTTAGCACATGAGTTGGATGACTTTCTGATGAAAAGTTCATGGGGCAGGTTGTGATTTTTATGGACAGAAAACACATCATAGACGCTTGGATATGGTTTACTTACTCATTTATGGGTGGGCTGAAACTACCAAATTTTTCAGATGGCGGAATCACCACTAGTTCTAAGCAGCCGAAAGAAAACAGGGTGCTTGGATTTATAAGAAAATCTTCAAACTTTATAGGTTTAAAAAATTTCTGTGTCTATTCTAGCTCTTCTGAATAGGTATTTGATTTTGCAAGGGCAATTTGACAGATTCATACCTTTGTATAGTGGGGAACTACTCAGACAGGCAAGATTTTTGTTGAAGTAGGACTGGGTTCCTACTGATAGTCCTGGTAAAGATTCATTGGTTGAATGTATCGTGAACAAGAACTTTTGTATGATCAGGAATTTTTTCATAGAGAGGTCTTGGGATCTGTTTAGGTCAGTACCTAAGACACTTTTAAAATCCTGTTTTGTTTTGCGGAATTGATCCGAATTTATTACAAGTACTTCTGGTTTAGAATCTTTTTCAAGGGCGGCCCTGATAGTTTCTAAATCAATAGTATCAAGTTCCAGAGCTTTATCTGCTTCTGCTTTGGAATAGAAGCCTTTGTATCTGGGATTTTTGATTCCTTCTTTTGCTATGCAAACATCTTTGAAATCATCAAAAACACCTTTATATGGTCCTGATAAAAGGACAAAATTTGTATATCCTTTCCCCGAAGGAGAGGCTTTGTTAAGGATTGGAATTCCTTTATTATCTGCATGGCAGAAATTATAGAGGGCACATAAAATCCCCCTTTTTACAGTGCATACAAACATTTCGTTTGTATTATTTGTTTTTGGAATATTCCAAATATTGTCTGCGATACAGCAGAATTTATCATTTGTATTTTCTCTTCCAGGGAAAAGAAATTCATTTGTAAGGATGGGAAGCTCCTGGTTCCCAAACTTCATTTTCTGCTTGACATTTGGATATTGTATCTTCACGGGCTTCATTTCCTGAAAATCGCGAAAGAATATCAGCAGCAATATTTTTTATTCCTTTTATGTGTTCAAAGTTTACCTTTATACCGTTGTGGTAAATGTGTTCTTTGAATAATAGCCACCTTTTGTGGGGTTTTTTATCAGAATTTATTTGAGAATTACTATAAGCCACTATTGCTTCACAATCTGTTCGAATAGTAATTTCCTTTTTATTGACTAAGAATAGCTTAAATGACTCTAGGGCATTTATAACAGCATTGACTTCATAGTCTGTAGAGGTTTTGTAGATGTCGGGTTTTGTATGATACTTTCCTGATGCGTATCTACATACCAACTCCTGAGAAATATTCTCATATTTATTTTTCTTTTTCTTGAGGACTGCTCCCCAACCTTGTTCGCATCCATCGCTTTCTATTACTAGATAGTCTATATCTAGGGGTAAAGCTAAATGGGGTAAATGTTTTACCATTTCTTTTATCTTTCTAACCAAATTTATATCTTCAGAATTGAAATTTCTTTGGCCAGTAAGAGAAGTTTTATTATACAAGGGAGCTGTATATTTTCCCAAGTCTTTTATAAAATTCCTGGCATAATTAAGAAGACCTAAAAATGCTCTAAGAGTTTTAATGTCTTCCATTTTATCAGGGAATTGTAGTATTTTGCTAGCTATGTGGGGCTGCAATTTTATCTTACCATTTCCTATTTCTGTTCCTAGGAATGATATATGTGTCTTACAGATTTCAATTTTTGATTTTGAAATAATAAGACCAAATATTTCAAAGAGGTGAAGAACCTGTTTTAAATGCAGATAGTGTTCCTCTTTTGTTTTTGAAAATACTAATACATCATCGATGTACGTACAAGTGAATTCTTTGTATGGACCAAAGATATTGTCCATTTTTCTTTGAAAGATTTGTGGAGCATTTTTCAAACCAAAAGGCATAACCTTCCATTCGAAAAGTCCTTCTGAACAGGAAAATGCTGTCCATTTTATGGATTCAGGGTCCATTTTGACTTGATGGAAACCTGATTTTAAATCGAATTTTGAAAACCATTTTGCTTTCTGAATTCTATTTATCAAAACATCTTTTGAAGGGATGTTATAAGCATCAATGTGAGTGTTATCATTGAGCCTTTTATAGTTGTAAACCATTCTGGATTTACCTCTTTTTTGTTCAGAGTGTTTATTCACAATAAAAGCAAGACTTCTATGTGGACTTGTGCTTGGTTCTATTACTTTTAAAGCTAATAGAGATTTTATATGCACTCGGCATTCTTCTTGTTCCTCATTGCTATACTGGATATCTTTTGTTTTAATAATAAGATCAGGAAAAATGATATCAAGTTTGCAAATAACTGGATCTTTATCCCAATATCGAGTTGGGTCTTCTCCTATGATACTGGATTTATTTAAACGATCAATAATATGCTGAATATTATCGAACGTAATTGTCTTGCTTATTTTTATGAAAGCATAATCACTATCATATTCTAAAAATGTTAGAGAATGAGAATAGTGATTTTTACCATCTTCTTCAGTAATTTCATCAAAATTTATCAAATTGCAGAAATCATCATTTTCATGTATGAAATTACAATTTTTGTTTTTGCACTCGTCTGGGTTTATACAAGTACATTTTTCAGTTGACTTAGGCAGGGGGTACCCACCACGGTCTGCTCGCACTTCTGATGTGAGTTCATCTATAATGGGAGCGATTTGTGTATCTGTCGAAATGATCAGATAATCTTTTGTAATAGTCATTGTTTTATTATCGCCAATAATAAAATCAAGTCCTATTATCATTTTTTCTTTAGCAGGTTGTAAGTTTATTACGTCTGCTTTTTGTACAAAAATCTTTTTCCCAAAAAGATTACAGTTTGTAGAAACTTGAATTTGAAAATTTCTCGTTTCTAAATCATTTATCATTAGTTCACCAGTTATAGACCTATTTTGAGTGATAACCGCAGGTTTAAACTGGTTTTGTTTTGGTACAACAGTTTTGCAAATAGAAGTAAACGTGCACCCAGTGTCAACTAGGGCTTGTAAAACTACTTCTGTTTTGTTGTAATTATCTACTTTTGGAAAAATCAATTTAACCAAAATGTGTAAACTTTTATTCTTTTTCTGGTTGCAAATAATAGGAATGCAATCTTTATTTTGTAAAGCCATTAAATTACCGCTAATTTCGGAAATTTTATTTGGTTGGCTTTCAGTTTCTTTAAATTTTTGAAAATCCTCTAAAAGATTATTTAGAGATTCTTCCATTTTATTTAGTCGAGTTTCTAAAATAGAAATTCTACTATTATTTAATTTATCATCAAATTTATTTGATTCTTTTTCTTTTGGAAAAAGGATGTTTAAGAATTGTCCTAAACATGCTTTACAAAAATTTTTATAACATACAGAGCAATGAGCTCTTAATGATTTGTGAGGGTATCTTTTGCAAAACATACACTCAATGTGTTCAGGTCCTGTAAAAAAGTGGATTTCATGGTTTTCACAGTTAAAACCTTCATTTTTATTCATCAAATTATAACCCATTTCATCAATAATTTGACCGTATGAGTTGTATTTATTTTCTGGGTATAAATTACTATACTCATTTTGTGTAAATTCATTGATTATAGAATAATCTTTATGAATTTCTTCTTCTTCCGAAGTATAGTCAGACCAACTAACTATTGAATAAATTTCTGAATCTGTACTAACAGTTTCATCTATAGAAATGAGGTTCATTCTACAGTTTTTTATAAGCTCTGCCTCCCTTGTGAAGAGGTTTGCTTTGTTTGGACAGTCTCTAGAATAATGCCCTTGTTGATGACAGGCAAAACATTCTAACTGTTTTGTGTATATCCCTAATTTTTCTGACATGCTTGTCTTTGTTTAGGGTAGGTTTTTTGGAAGTAGAGGCTCTAACAGAGTATCTCTTTGTTTGTACCTTTTTCTTTCTAGGTTTGTATTGAGGCTGCGGTTTTTTCTTTCTAACCTCTTTATGGTACTGCTGAGGAGTGTAAATCTGCTTACATATGTCAGCATCAGCCATTTTAATTTGTTTGTTGATGGCTATGTTTGTGCAAGTATCCTCCATTACTTTCATAATGTGTTGGATTCTTACTGCAAGATTATTCATAGGGGGATCGATTTGGTTATCATCCCAACTATCTCTTATCTTTTGTCCTAGTTTACCAGGTAACTTTAGAAAAAGTTTTTCTCCTAGGTTTTTATCCATGAAGCCTCCTGCTATAGAAGCATACATAAGATAATCTTGTGTAAATTCTTTTATTTTACCAAAGTAACTTATAGAAAGTCTTTCTAAATTACCGAGGTAAATTTTTTGACGAATGGTATTTCCGTCATTTACTGACTGGGCAGTAAATAATCTTTGTATGGCACTACAGAAATTGTAGATGTTTGGGCCAGGGTCAATTATATTTGTTTTCATGACTTCTGGGTGTTCTTTCTTGAAAGATTCCCAACATGCACGAGCAATATCTCCCAGATATGTCTCGGCTCTAGCCATCATTTCTTGTCCCGTTGAGACATGATTTTCATGGTTTGTCCGGTAATCTCTAATTACTGCGGAGGTCCATTGTTCTATGTAATTAGAAAGTAGTTGAGGGTCAACACTTCCTATGTTTAAGAGAAGGGAAGGCATATTGAAAACTGGTTCAATGGGCAATCTTTTCCCTTTTGATTTAATTTTATCACCTAAGGTGTGATCCATAGGGCTTATGATTTGTTGTCTAGGTAAGAAACCTAAATCATAATTTTCTGTTTCGTAGTCATATTGGGGATTGAAAGATCCTATACTTTCTTTTCCCACGAAACCTCTGTATGAAGTCTCTGAAATATTATCAGGGATTTCTTTTTCTAAAACTACCATTTGGTTGTTTTCGACTTCTGACCTTTCTTCTAGATCTATTGAGTTTATGTCAATATCTAGATTTTTATCAGATATTATTGGGTTATTGTTTTGTTCATCTCTGTTAAAAGAAGAAAACAATTTTGTTTCGAAGATGAAATCATCTTCATCATCAGAGTCATATTCAGACTCACTTATATTCATAAAACTTATAGAATTCCTAGTAGGTTGGACTTCTTCTTGTGGTTCTTCCTCAGTGGGAGTCAGAACATTTGCATAGTCTGTAAATCTAACTGACAGGCTATTTCTTCTATGTGTGATTATGGCAGAATTTGGAGCAGTTACTACTGCTCTGGATGATCCAGATGTAAGATGTGTTTGCCATAAAGAATTTTGATTTATGGTGGAATCAAAGGTTTCTGGAGGTAGAAACTGGATTCCGTTTGATGATAACGCTGTTATCAGTGGATTTGTATTGATCCTATACCTTGGAGATATTTGGTCACTTATTCTACCTATGAAGGTAATGTCTAGATGAAGATTGTTTCCATCAAAGTTTTGTCCAAAACCTATAGTTTGTACTTCTAGGTTTATGTTTTGTACAAAGTCTACCAAATTCATGGTATAATTGGGAGCAATATAAATTAAGGAGATAGTTTGGTTGAGGTCAACCTCTATCATTCCTATGATTGCTTGTGAATTATTATCCCTAAATCTCTGATCAAAGAGAACTAGGCCGTTTGCCGAAGTAATATTAATCTAACATATGCTGATAAAATTTAGAACTATGAATCTCTTTCTAAAACCTGGGATTTGTAAGCCGAGCAATGAGCTCTTAATGATTTGTGAGGGTATCTTTTGCAAAACATACACTCAATGTGTTCAGGTCCATTGTTCTATGTAATTAGAAAGTAGTTGAGTCTCTCTTAGCCAATTAACCATCTCTTTGGTATGAGAGAAATAGTGGAGAAAGAGGAGAGAAATTCATTTTGTAGAACCACACCTCTTACACTCTATTTTAATTTAAATATATCTCTTTAATTTCTCTCCTCTCCATTTCCACCCTCTATACCAAATAGAATCTAACGCTGTGTTTGGAATAAGCTATGGAAATGTTTTTGCAAAGACGGAAGTAAGGAGGGCTTCTGGTTTGGTATGAGACAGTAATAATAGAAATAAGTTTGAATGATGTGGGACCCGCCGATTTCATTTCTATCTTCAAGCAATTGGCAGGAGTAGAAAGACAATGAATTTTTGTGTTAAATTTGTGTTAAATGGCTTTTTTTAACCCCATTAGGCAATGAATTTTTGTGTTAAATGGCTTTTTTTTAACCCCATTTTACTTTTTCATTCTGTATAAAGCAAAAGCATTGGAATCTCACTGATAGGCCCATGGTCACACGAAACCAAAATACCCATTCAGTGTAAATATAATCGATTTTTTCAATCACATAATCGATTATTTGGACTTATTTAATCGACTATTCATGACAGGACAATACATTAATAAGGACACAATTGTATTTTTGTCTTATTATTTAATTTTCTCTTTCTATTTCATTCATACCAAACAACTTTTCAATATTATTTTTACTTTATTTCTCTTCAACCAAACAATCCAACATTTAATTTTATTTCTACTTTATTTCTCCCTTTTCGAATTATTTCTCTTGTATTTTCATCTATTCTATTTATCTCCTCATAACCAAACACAACATAAGTCTTTTTATCTCTACTGTAAATAAATAAATAAACTAGAGAGGTTGACACAAGGTGTAATCCCCAAAAGTAATTAATGCTTTCGTCGAATTTAATTATAAGAAAAAAAAGTTTAATGAACTTAAATATGAACAAATTTTAACGATTTTACATACACACATTTTAAGGAGTATTTTTTTTTAAAAGATATTATAAATTTACAAAGTTAAATACTACTTGGGATATTAAATTGTATAATGAAAAAGATAAATATTATATTGTTAACTATTCTTGTTATTATAGTTTTACCAAAAATTAATGAAAAATTTCAAAATTAAAATTAAGGAATTTTACTTATGTTTCAAATATGTTTCTAGAAAGATTAAATAATTTAGCTATTTTATCAATTGAAAACTATAATTTTTAAATTTATTTATACAAATTTAATAATTAATTTTGCATCATAAAATATTAATTGGTGCACTTTCTATCATCTTAACATTTTTTTAATCTAATGTTAATCTTTTTGTGAATCAGATATAGGTGTCTGAGGCATTGGTTAACAGGAGCAAACAAAGGCTTAACAGATATTTTAATTGAAAACCTCCCTGGTGGACCTGATAACATCAATCTTGCTCCTGATGGATCTTTCTGGATCGCTTTGGTTCAGGTATTATTACTATGAATTCTTTGCCATATAAATAGTTAGAGGTGTGACCACATGTTCATTAAGTAAACTAACTCTGGCAAGGACTATTTTATCCTTTTCAATTACTTTTTTAATGTGTGTATATATATGTTTAAATAAACTTTTCTATAAACATTTTTAAGACAAGAAAATAAAATAAAAATAAAATATATATAAGTTTTTCCTGTAATTTTTTAAAATGAATTTTCATATCTGTTAATTTGTAAAAATTCTTTTATTTAACTTCTCTAAAAGCTGATTTTAACTTATATATAAACTAATTAACTTATATAAAAAAAAAGGTTTATTTTATTTTATTTTTCTTTTTTATAAGTGTTTATATATATATATAAAAAAAAACTATCCAAATAGGGATATCAAGTTTTTGATTGGTACTTGCTAAAATAGGTTTAAGTACACTTGAAGATTGAAACTAACAGGACATGATATTGAATTGTTTTTCTTCAAATATTGATGCCACAGCTAACTGCTGAAGGACTGGAGTTTGTGCACAACTACAAGATTACCAAGCACCTGGTTGCTTCATTTCCAAGGCTAATTAACCATGTCAATGGTTTAAAGACATCGAAAGCAATGGTGTTGAATGTGGCAACTGATGGCAAGATAATCAGAAAGTTTGATGATGGTGATAGGAAGGTGATTACTTTTGTGACTTCAGCTTTGGAGTTCGAAGATCACCTTTACTTAGGTAATCTTAATTGCAACTTTCTTGGAAAATTACCATTAAATAGCACATAGAATAGTGAAGTTCAGCTCTCATTGAATAAGGGTGCGTCTCAACTTGGATCAGCAAAAGAAGCATCTCCTAATGACATGTATGATTTAGAGTTCAGTCCAAGCACATGTAGGAGAATATTGTCCCCATTATGCAAATTTATTGTTCAATTTTTGTTAGTACCAGAACAAGTACTTTCTTATTGACTGAAAGAAAATATAGGAAAAATTGAGGGGTCAGTAAATAAGAAAGACCATCAATCAGATAGCACCATCACTTGAGAGTTGAAACTGTAGCTAGTGTAGTACCTATGAATGTACCAAGAAAGATGAGATGAGTTGAACAGTTATATTTCTCACACGCAACAACTCCCAATTTCACCTCAACTCTCATTATGTGAAACTCTTTGCAATACCCCTTTTCATAATTAATAAAGGAAGAATTGATTATCCATAAGGATAACCATATCATATATGGTTAATTAATTGCTCTTTATTATTAAATACTACATTTGTCCCTATTTATAAGACGTTGACTAATTTATGCATATTAAGAAAATTGATTAATTTAAGTATTAGTATTAAATTTGTCTGTACTTATAATATTTTTTCAAATTTGCCCTTAAAATTATTGGGAGCCTATTCATCTTTTCCAATCTTAAGAGAAAGAGACAATTTAGAGTAACATTCAATTATGTATTAAAATAAATAAGGGTATTTTAGTATAAAAAAAAATTAATGCACAAGATAGTTGAAATAAAATCTTATAAAAAGAACCAAGAAAATTTCAAAACTATGTCTTATAAATAGAGAGGAAAGTAGTATATAAATATTATAATCATAACTCATGATATTAAAGGGAAATATTATAATCATAATCATAACCCATTAAGAATAGGAAACACGGTTACACGGTAGAGGAGGCCATAGAAAAATATCCCCCGGTAGGTGACAACAAATCCAAACCTACTCATAACATAAACAGATTTTAAAGGCATGTTTGTTTATTGGAGAATCGAAATTTGAGATTAGGCAATTGGAGAACTTTTTTCTTTCTTTATTTTTTTTTTCACAACATAATTTATCCATGGAATGGATAGATCGTTAAATTAGTTATCTCAAATCAACGTAAATGACTTTGAGCAAAAGATAATGAGTGTAGTTGAGAGGACATTATCGTAATTTACATCTAGATTACTTTTAAACGTAAAAGTTTTAAACATAAAAACGTAATGTGAAACCTACTCATAACATAAACAGATTTTAAAGGCATGTTTGTTTATTGGTGTCTCACAAAACATCTTCACCCAAATCATGACTCTCAAAATAGCCAAAGCGATTTAGGATTATTTGAAGGAAGAATATGCAAGAGATGGAAGGATAAATTTAATGAAGGAATTCGAGTTACAAAGAATGAAGGAGAATGAGACAATCAAAGAATACTCAGACAAATTGCTTGACATTGCTAATAAGGTATGATTACTAGGAACTAAATTTACTAATTCTAATTAAATTGTAGAAAAAACTCTTGTAACAATACCTGAAAGATATGAAGCTTCTACAACTGCCTTTTAGAACACAAAGGATCTATGTAAGATCACTTTGGCAAAAGTGTTACAACTTACAAGCATTGCCAACACTAAAACAAAGAAGACTTATGAGACAATAAGTAACAGTGGAGGGTATATATTTAGCCAAATCACAAAACAATAATGACGGCAAAACAAGGAACTATTCCAAGATTTTGGAAAGGGCGACCAAAATAATAACACACTAAATCTTTTCTAGCATATCATTATTGCAAAAAAATTAATCATCCACAAAAGAGATGTTGGTGGAAGCCTAACGCAAGATGTTACAAGTATGGTCAATTAGGGCACATGGAGAAAATATGCAAGTCTCATCAACAACAAGGAGAGGTCAACATTGGTGAAAATGAAGTAGAAAAGAATACATTGCAATAAAAGGAAAAGGAGCAGTTGTAATTAAAAGTCACTCATGATTGAAATTGATTTATATGTTCCTGCAATTAATCAAAATCTTTTAAATGTTGCTCAACTATTAATGGAGAAAGGCTATAAGGTATTGTTTGAACATAACAATTGTGTGATTAAAGATACAAACAACATAGAAGTGATCAAAGTTCAAATGATAGGTAAGAATTGTGCCTGAGAATTCCAGAATTTATACAGTGAGATCGGTGTATGAAGTCATCATGTCAACCCAATTGGTTTCAACTGGAGAATTCTATAAGCAAATGTGGGTTAAGAGTGTGCCTCAGAAGGTGTTGATGTTTGTTTGGAAGTTAGCTATGGATAGAATACCAACTTGTCAAAACTTGTTAAAAAGGCATGTGTTAGAAGATAATGATGGGTTGTGTAAGGGTTGTTGACAAGCAGAGGAAAGCTCAACTCATTTATTCTTTGAATGCGAAGTCTCAATTATTATTTGGAAGTCATGCTTGGAATGGTGGGGAATATATACAGCTTTCCAGAATAATGTAGAGGGTCACTTTATGCAGTTTAAGGGTCTGTTACACTGTGGTGGGAAAGGTCTGCAGTTTTGGATGACAGTTTGGTTTGCAATAATATGGTCTATATGGTTGGCTCGGAATTCTCTTGTGTTTACAGCAACTAGAAAGCATGTGGAGCAAATTGTTGAAGCTATAAAAGTTCATTCATGGCAATGGTGCAAGGCTAAGGTGGGGCTGAAATATCCTTTATCTGCGTGGATGATAGATCCGAAAGCTTGTCTTTGAAGGTAGCTTGGTGTGATACGTGAAGAAGGAGGAAGATATTGTGTATGTTGAGGGTAGTGTGTGTTAATATGAGCTGTCTGGTGGTGTAGTTAGTTGGTCAAGCTCGGGAGATATGATATGAAAGGTGGGTTTGTTTCTGTAATTTATTCATATACCTGGTGGGCATTATCAGGCGGTACGTTTTTGGGGTTGATTGGTATTGTCACGAACCAATTTCAAGTGTCACTTCAGAAGACAGGATTATCATGTAACATTTAATACGTTAATTGTGTTTTACATGTTGTTGAGTTGTGAGTATGTTACGAAGTTAGTCCAGATATTTATGCAGTAACAGTATGGGAGCATTTGGCTATGTGGTTAGTGTGGGTGATTTGGTGGTGGTCAAAGTCAAGCACGTAGTTTTGAGTTTAAATATTCGTTCATTTTTGGATCAGAGGTATCTGCTTGGTTGGGTGATTGTTAGGTTCAGGAATGTTGTGTTTTTCTATGTAAATGGGGAGGGGTGCTTTTTTTTATTTTTTATGTTATGTTTCTTTTTGTAACCCTTTTCTCAAAATTTGTCACAGCTTGTGCCAATTCTGTTTTTATTAATATATTCTCATTTGCCTATCAAAAAAGAAAAAAAAAAAAGAGTTGTGCCTTAGATTTGATGAGGGATGAGAGCATATTACATACGAAGAAGACAAAAAGGAAGGATCAAAATTAAAAAAAGACAGTAAAAAATGCATGTGTATTGAAGAAGCTTGATGTTAAGGAGGAGAATGAAAGGTAAAATGTTCCTACTATAGAGCCCATGAGGTACAAAGAAGCTGAAACTTACCAAAAAAGATAAATGAAAAAATTAAGGAGAAGCTCAAGTTGAATATAGAGGTCGTTCCACCCAAGAAAGATATTGATAAGAATTATAAACAAAATAAAAGAAAGAAAACAAACATAAAAAAGAAGAAAGTCAAATTTTAAACTTGAAATTCAAATTGGATGTCCAAAAATATTAAGGTAAGGAGAGGAGCATTTGAAAATATGCCTAAATATCTTTAGCTTAAAAAAGAATAATTTAAATTTTTTAGGAATTTATTATTGATGTTTTAAATCTCTAAAATAAAATTTAGATTTAAAGATATTATTAATTTGTTTTAATTTATTTTAAACATGCAAGAGCTTATTAAACTTTGAATTACAGTTAGCTCTCTTTAGATACCTAAGAAATAAAAGTTTAATAAGCTTTTTTGCATAATATATTTCCTTTCTTTTTGAAAAATATTTTTCTAAAAAAAGCAACAAATAATATATAAATGAAATAGTGGATTCTTTTGAGATGGGATCTTGTGATTTGTTACGATGTATATGTTGATAATGATACCTGGTTCGTGTAAGTTATTGAATGAGCTAAACCTTGTCTGAAACTAACGTAAATATGAATTCTTCGTGAATTATAACAAGACATGAATGAAATGTTATGGTACGGACTAATTGTACTGTTAAATTCCATCTATGAATAAGGATGATAAAGTGTACCCGGATCCTACGGTATCCGTAAAAATATCTACAAGCGGGTCGGATAAATACCTGCTTATTAGGACTGAGGCTGGATATTTACCCATAATTTTTTGCATGTGCGAGTACGGGTACTATAGTACCTGTCCTGTCTTGCCCCGCACCTACCATATATATATATATATATATATATATTGTTCTTACCAAATTTGGTAAGTGTTCTGATGCGGTGGCTCCGCCGGAATCTCCTCCGTGAATGGTGGATGGTGTACTTGCAAAGATACTCCGATATTCAAGTTAGAGATGCAGAGGTAGGAGACAAGTATCACAATTGGATGTAGATTTTTGTACCTTGATTGGAGTGAGTACCTTTTTATTTATTGAGTGTAGAAAGATAGATTTGATAGAGTTATTTTCCTATCAAATCTTATCAAATCTCGTTAATTATGATAGAAATGAGTTTATCTTCTATTATGATCTTGTGTGTTAATCTTAGTATATCTTATCCTTGTGTAAGATATACTTTCCGTGATAACCGTCGTGGTCCGAGTACGCTTCTCCTACTCGGCCAGGCTCTCTACTCGGTGGAGTGTCGAGTCCGTGTAGTACACATGCCCCCTAAGTTCTTCAGCTACGTAAGAGCTTAAGTGGTGATCTTGCCGAATTCGAATTTTCATTTGGCCGAGTCAGCATTGTGTCTTACTCGTCTCATTCAGTCGGATTCGGATTCGGCTCCGTCATTAGAGCGTCATGTCACTAGGGATGGTCACGTCGCTTCCGACCTATTAAAGTCGTAACGTTTCCCAAGGGCGGCGATAATGATTATTTTTTAATTTTGAAAATGTCCTCGGGATACCCAAAGGTCTTAAGCCTCCCCAGCCGTTGATTCGTTTAGCGAAGGGTCTTGATCCAACGGTCCAAGTCGCTTCGTCTTTCGTATTCAAAACGTTTGGGACCCTATATAAGGGTCATTGTGCTCGTCGGATTTTCATTTTCTTTTCCCCAGAGTTTTCTTCTCCGGTGACCCTTGTTCCTCCGCCGTTTCTTCCTCCTTCTCCTTGCCTTTTTCTTCCCTTTTTTCTCAGTCCAGGTACGTGCTCTCTTCCTCTTATATTGCTATTTTTTCTCAAAAATGTCTTCCTTTTCCAGGGAATCGGGGCGTTCCTGCGGTGGTCGTATGCTATCGTCGGAGGTTCACCTCATCGGAGAGGGATCTGATGATGGTCCTTCTTGCGCCGCTCTAACTTCGGCAGAGTTAGTGATGGCACTTCATTGGCAAATGCTGTTGCTGCGGATGCGGGGGTGGTTCGCCCCTCTACTGATTCCGCACAGGTGCCTCTAGCCATCCCTGCTGAATAGGTTGTAGTCTTGGATGATTCTGAGGTTACTAAGGTGCGTCCTTTAATTACTCGGCGCACCCGGCCTCCTCCCCCTCCTCCCTCTTTCCCTCAACCCGATGAGTCTAAGGGTTCGAAGAAATCTTATCCCCCGTTACTATTCCCGATTATTTCTGGGTTAATGGTGAGGTAGGGGCTTACTTCTCTCGATATCAGGCCGAGAAGTCTTTATCTTCTGTCTTCCAAGAAATTGATTTGTGTCACTCGGAGAGTCAGAGTATGGTTTATGCTGAGCCTTGTGGGCTTAACGAGCATGTTTTCCCTTCGGCTCTTCCGTGTCAGTCTCATTTCACATATATGTATGAGGCTTTGTTCTCGGTTCTCGGTTCTCGGCATCACAGTGTCTTTTGGTAAGTTCGAGACTGATGTTCTCCGAGAGCTGAATGTTACTCCTACTCAATTGCATATGAATGCATGGGCTTCTCTTCAGGCTTTCTAGGTGCTCCATAGTAAGTTTTTTATCACTCCAACCGCTCCAAAATTTCTTTACCATTATTCGATTAAGGAGAGTAAAAAGGGTGGTTGGGTTTCTCTGACCGGAATCCTTGGTCGGTCCATCTCAGGTCCTTATACCTCTTCTTTGAAAAACTTCAAGAGTGGGTTCTTCCGAGTTCGGCCGGGTCCGGAAGGGGAGATTGACTTTTTTTATGAGCGTGGGAGGCCGAGATTCCCTCTTTATTAGACCCGAGCTCCAAATAAACGGTCATCTTGGCAGGTTGTGGACATGTCTCCTGAAGATCATGATGACATGGTTACTCTGTGTAAGTTTCCGTGTTTATTACATTGTAAGACTATAGTGGGGATCCCTGTTTCTTTGACTCCGAGAGAGGATTGAGACTGTGAGTGCTTTTTTTACTTGGCTTTGATTTCTTTTGTACTTGTCTATTTTTGCTAACCTTTTTTCTTCTTATGTAGTTGTGATGGAGAAGTTCGACTATAAGAATGCTAAGAAGCTTCGGCTTGAGAAGTTGAAGAGCAAGGATGCTGCTGCCAAGGGGGTCCAGGTTGCTTCTCCAGTTCCATCTCCTCCTCCTCCTCCTTCACCGAAGAGGAAGAACCAAAGGGATGCTTAGGGGGAAGACGACCCTTCGAAGAGGACGAAGCCGAGTCCGCCTCCTGCTCAAATTGCGCCCTCTCCCGTTGAGAGGCATCCGACCTTTATTTCTATGAAGGACGGGCGGGCTTCTCTTTGGGGTAAAAACTTCAACCCTCTAGTCCTTATCAGTGCCGAGAATCTTGGTCAAGTTGACTGGGACATGTTGAGGGATGTCGGGCCCCGACTTTCCATGGAGGCTATTTTGCGCTTCCAGGCTCGTTCTTGGGCTATTGCCCAATTTTGGGCTAAAGAATTTGACCGTGGTCACTGCGAGCTGCTATGGTCAAGGAGACTGCTTCGAAGGTCGAGCAAGCCTTGGTGGATGCTACTCGGGCTCACGAGACTCTACTTCAGTCTGCTGAGGAGTCTCGTAAGTCTCTTGAGGTAGCAGAAACCAAGTTAAAGGAGGCAGAAGACCGAGATAAGGCCTTGAAGCTTTCTTTGACTACTGTCGAAAATTCGGCGAAGGATCTATAGGCCAAGGTGGAGCGCCTCAACCAAGAGCTTGAACGGGTGAAGCTGGATGTTGCTAACTCCGAGGCCAAGCTGAGAGCCGACCTGGGTGAGGCTGTGAATGAGGTCATCTCGACTTGTGAGGCTGGGTTCAAGAAGGCGATTTGCCAAGTCCAATTCTTTTTTAAGGATACTGATACCTTTATTTTTGATATCGATAAAGATGTCAACAAACAGGGGGAATTGGTGGATGAGTTGGCCATCCCGGATGATAAGGCTCCAGGTGACTCAACCCACCCTAACGAGCCTGCTGCTTAGCTCTTAGGCGTTTTTATTTGTAATCTTTTTGTAAAGGGCTTGCACCCGGCCCATCTAATAGGGTGCCTTTATCTAAATGAAATTTGATTTTTTCTTAAGTATGGTGCCCTTATTTTTTCGCGTGTATGATATCAATGATTTGTAGCCGATTAGGGTCTACGTTATTAGTTTAACTCGTTTTTTGTATCCTGTTGAAGGACTACACGATTTTTAACTTATTTTTTCGTATCCTGTTAGAGGTCTACATGGTTTTTTAGCTTAACTCATTTTTTGGTATCCTGTATAGGTCTACATGGTTAGCTTATTTTCGTAACTTAGTCTTTCGAGAGCTAGTTATCGAGGTTCGATCATTCTCCTTTTGGGATGTCGAATGTCGCTCACTTTAAGTGGATTTTTTTGCCAGGTATCCGGTTGGTCTACACGGTCTTATGCAAATTAAGATAATGTGATGGAAAAAGGAACTTTTATTAATAATAAAAGTCGAGTGTGCCTCGTTAAAACCTCTTTGACAAAAAATCTCTTGGGAAAAAATGTCAAAGTAGGAAAAAAAGTACATCACCACTTATAATGTTCTAGTTGTAGTAAAACTTCAGATGAGTAGCGTTCCAAGTACGAGGGATGGCTTTGCTGGATGGATGCTCTAGTCGGTAGGTTCCATTTTCCAGCGTCTCGGTTACTTTGAAGGGGCCTTCCTAGTTAACTGCCAGCTTGCCCTCTCCGGTTGCTTTTCTTGCTTCTTCCCATTTTCTCCAAACGAAATCTTCGACTTCGAAGTTTCTTGGCTTGATCTTGCTATTGTATCTCTTCTCAGCTCTTCTTTTGCAGGCCTCTGCTCTGATTTGGACCTCGTTAAGGGTCTATTCGACCATGTCGAGGGCATGCCTTAGTGACTGGTCATTGTTCTCTTGAACAAAGTTTGTTCTTCGCAAAGAGGGTTCTCCGACTTCTACTGGTATCATGGCATCTGATCCATATGAGAGTCGGAAAGGTGTTTCCCCGGTTGTAGATTGTTGCGTGCAGCGATATGCCTAAAGGATTGCAGCAAGCTCCTCGGCCCAACTTCCTTTGACATTACCGACTCGCTTTTTTAGTTCTCCTAGTATGAATTTGTTGGCCGCTTCAGTTTGCCCATTGATTTGAGGGTGTTGTACTGAAGTTACCCGGTGCCGAATCCCGAGGTTCTTAAAGAACTCTTCCAAGTTCTTTTCAATGAATTATTTTTCGTTGTCAGATATTATTGGGTAGGGGATGTTGAATCGAAAGATGATGTTTTTTCATACAAAATTTCGTACGATGTTGGCCATGATGGTGGCCAAGGGTTCGGCTTTGATCCACTTCATGAAGTAGTTGATTCCGACCAGGAGGAATTTGACTTGTCCTTTAGCAATTGGGAATGGTCCTAAGATATCCACTCCCCACATGGCAAAGGGCCATGGTGCCGTGATGTTGTGCAGTTCTTCCGCTGGTAGGTGAGATATGTTGCCATATTTTTGGCATTCTTCACATTTTCTTAAGTATTCGGCACAGTCTTGACGCATTGTCGGCTAGTAGTATTCGGCTCATAATACTCAGGCGGCCATGGCTTTTCCTCGTGAGTGCATTCCACATATTCCTCTATGCATCTCGTTCACCACGTACTCGGCCTGTGCCTTTGTAATGCACTTTAGCAATGGTGCGGTGAAGCCTCTTCTGTAAAGGTCTTCTCCTTCTATCACATAGTAACTCGCCCTTCTTCTAATCTTGCTAGCTTCCTCTCAGTTTTCGGGGAGGGTTCCTTCTTTCAAGAAGTTCCATACCTCGGTAATCCACTCTCGGTCTGCCGGGTTGATATTGGAAACAACTTTGTCAATACTTAGAGCGGATACCGTCTCCTGTATGAAAGTTCGGTGTTGGTCTTTCTTCTTTGTGCTTGCCAATTGTGATAGCAGGTCGGCTCTTTCGTTTTTCTCTCTTAGGATATGGTTGAGTTCAAACTCGGTGAATTCGTTCTTCAACTGGGAAACTAGGTGGTAGTAGCTTGTCATCTGGGGGTCCTTCGTTTGATAGGATCCGTTCATTTGCCCCGTGACCAGTTTTGAGTCGCTCCAGCACTTGAGGTGCTTTGCTCCTACTTCTTTAGCGAGCTTCAACCTGGCTAACAGGGCTTCATACTTAGCTTGGTTGTTAGATGCATCGAAATCGAACTTGAGTGATTGTTCTTAAACAATCCCTTCAGGACTTTTGATTATGATGCATGCTCCGCTGCCTTTGGTGTTTGAGGAGCCATCCACGTAGAGGGTCCACCATGGAGAGGGTGCCTCTTCTACTGGTGCTAGCTCTGCGATGAAGTCGGTTAGGCATTGGGCTTTGATAGGTCCCCTCGATTCATACTTGATGTCAAACTCTAATAGTTCTTCTGACCAGGCTATCATTCTTCTGACGAGTTCCGGCTTCTTCGACACTTGTCATATTGGGTGGTCGATTCGTACCACCACTTGGTGGCTCTGAAAGTACGGTCATAGCCGTCGTGTCGAAGTGATCAAGGCTAGTGCTAACTTTTCAATCATCTAGTATCTTGTTTCGGCATCTTTCAGCACTCGACTTACGTAGTAGACTGATGTTTGTGTCTATTTTTCTTCTTGGATGGTGATCGAGCTGATCGCGTCCCCCAAGACTGTTAGGTATAGCATTAAGTCTTTGTCGGGTTCAGGTCGCATTAGGATTGGTGATGAGTAGCGTTTTCAACATTAGAAAGTTCGTTTCACACTCTTCACTCAATTCAAATATTTGTTGCTTCTTGAGGAGTTGGAAAAAGGGTCTGGCTACCTCTGCTGCTTTCGACAGAAAACGGGATAAGGACGCCAACCTTCTAGTTAGCCTTTGTACTTCCTTCATGTTACTCGGGCTTCTCATGTTTATGATAACTGCACATTTCTTAGGGTTGGCCTTTATGCCTCTATGTGTGAGCATGAAGCCTAAGAATTTTTCGCCTTGTACTCCGAATACACACTTTTCTGGGTTTAGCCTCATATTGTGTTTTCTGATCTCATCAAATATTTCGGCTAAGTCTCCTGAATGTGAGTTCGGGTCTCGACTTTTGACTACCATGTCGTCTACGTAGACTTCTAGATTTTGTCTGAGTTACTCCACGAATATCTTGTCCATTAGACGCTGGTATGTTGCACCTACATTTTTTAGCCCGAATGGCATTACCGTGTAGCAATAGTTAGCCGTATCGGTTATGAATATCATTTTCTCCTCATCTGGTGGGAACATGGGTACCTGGTGTTAATCGGAACACACGTCCAGAAAACTTAAGATGGGATAACCAGATGCTCTGTCCCCCAACCTGTCGATACTCGGCAGTGGGTATGAGTCATTGGGACATGCCTTGTTAAGGTCTGTGTAGTCAGTACACATCCTCCACTTGTTGTTTGCTTTCTTCACCATCACGACGTTTGCTAGCCATATGGTATAGTGTACTTCTCTTATGAAATCGACGTTGAGTAACTTTTTAGTTTCCTCTCTAACTGCTTTTCCTCTCTCGGCCCAAGCTTTCTCTTCTTTTGGGAGATTGGTTTGGCCTCTAGGCATATGGCAAGTTTGTGGCAATGGAAGTTTGGGTCGATTCCGGGCATGTCAGCTGTTGACTATGCGAACAGGTTAGCTTTCTTTGTTAAGACTTGGGCGATTGTGTTCTCGGTTTTGCTAGTTAGCTGACTCCTGAGCTTTGTGTATTAACATGTTTCTCTTCATAACAGGAAGGACTTTACTTCTTCGGTGGGTTCTGCTCTCAGCTCACCTTCCTTAAGGTTGAGTTCGGCCTCCTCCGTTAGTTGTACCATGAACGAGGTGCATGGTACGTGCTCCACTCTAGGTTCTGGAACCTTTTTGCCGCTGACTATCTTTAGACTTTCCAAGTAGCACTCGTGGGCTGTTTCTTGATCAGCTTTTATTGTTACTATTTCCCTTTCCGAGTTGGGGAACTTCATCGCCAGGTGAGGGGTTGAGATCACTGCTCCTAACTCATTGAGTGCAGGTTTGCCTATAAGAATATTATATGAAGTGAGGGCGTTGACTAAGAGGCACCTGACTGTAATGGTCTTGGACCCCTTGTCTTTGTCTTCTCCGAAAGTGGTGAGGAGGTTTATATAGCCTTTGGTGTCCATTTTTTCGCCTGAAAATCCAACTAGTTGTTCGGTGTATGGGTGTATCTTGCTTTCGGGGATGTCCAACTGTTTGAAGGTGGACCGGTTCAAGATGTCAGCTGAGCTTGACCACCACCGGGTCATCATGGTTGGGTTCTATTCCTTCGAAATCCACGTCAGTGAAAGTTATGGGGGTAGGCTTCTCAGTGCTCTCGATTTTATAGAGGCCTAGTTGATTGATTGGATGCTGCGTAGGTGTCTCTTCCTTACCGAGCTCGAGTTCCTCCTCCGGCGAATACTCCTACTATTGTGTTGATAATGACCTGGAGCTGAGTCTCGGGAGGGTTAGTCGGTTCCTCTTGACGGATCTCCTCTGTTCATCAAGATTTTCTGTCGCGATCTTCCCTCTTATCTCGAGTTCGTTCTCGCTCAGACTTTCGGCTGTCATCTCGGACAAAACGTCGTAGCTTGCCTTCTTGGATAAGTTTTTCAATCTTATCCTTCAATGTGGTGTAGTCTTCGGTGGCGTGTCCATGCACTCAATGGTATCTGCAAAACTTGGACATGTCCGCTTTTTTTTGGGACCGGTTCTGAGTAGGCAAACTGACCAGTTTGGCGTTGCAAGCCTATTCTAGGACTCGACTTCTACTTTCTATTAAGGGAGTGTAGTAAGTGAATCTTGCACAAGGCAGTTTTTCGGCCCTGGGTTTGCTGTTAGAAGTCTGCTCTCGGCTTGTTCCTGTTTTCTCGCGTTCCTCGTGTTTCTTACAGGATTCGCCTCTGACACGTTCTCATAACTTTGTCATCTCTTCCATCTGAATGTATCATGTTGACCTTGCTCTGAGCTCATCCATGTCATGCGACGGCTTCTTACAAAGGCTGTCCGAGAAGGGTCTGGATTTCAGGGCCATCAGCATGGCAGTTAGTGCAACTTGAGGATATAGGTCTCAGATTTTTACCGAGACTTCGACAAATCTCTCCATGAAATCCCTAAGGGATTCGTTGTCCTCTTGCCAAATGTTGGCCAAGGCCATTGCTGTTAAGTGGTGAGGCCGACTCGTAGCGTATTGGGCACCGAAACGAGCGACCAAAGTGGTGAAAGAGTCAATCGAATGTGGTGGGAGGCTTGTGTACCAGTTCAAAGTTGCTCCCTTCAACGTGGTTGGGAAAATGCTGCACATGATGGTGTCGTCGTTTGTGTAGAGGTTCACTTGCGTGACGAACGCATCGATGTGCTCGTTCGGGTCTGTTAGGTCGTTGTAACGATCTATGGACAGGGGTTTCCACCCGACCGGTAGTGATGTTTCCATAATACCATCTACGAATGGGTGTCGTCTCGTTGTCTCCAGCATTGCGTTCCGTCTCGGGACTATGCACGAAACGGATATAGGTATGGATTCCATTTGGGTTGTTGTTCGGTCTGTCTCGCTCCAGGTAGTGTCATCTCGTTTTGTTCGATCAGGCTGTTCGTGGGCGATCGCGTGGATAGCCGAGTGCGCGTTTTGGTCTTCTTGTAGTTTTTTGTATTGCTCTTGGAGATTAGCGTTCTCCTTGCAGAGATCCTCTATCTCCTTCGTGCTGTTTTGTTTCAGCGTGTTTACCTCCCTTTGCAGGGCTTGGATCAACGGGTGATTCTCAAGCGCTTGACACAGGATGGGCGCCACATTGTTGGGGTTACCCTAGCGGGTATCCCCTTGTGCCGGTGTTCCCTTAGTTAGGGTTTCTAGTACTCGTGGTCGCTTTTCATGATTCATTGTTTTGTCTTGGGTTGCTGCCATCGCGATAGTTTTGCGTTGATTGGTGTGGCTGGGAAAAGTTTCACCGGACCCCACGGTGGGCACCAAATGTTCTTACCAGATTTGGTAAGCGTTCCGATGCGGTGGCTTCGCCGGAATCTCCTTCGTGAATGGTGAGGGGTGTATCTACAAAGACACTTCGACACTCAAGTTAGAGGCGCAGAGGTAGGAGATAGGTATCACAATTGGGTGTAGAATTTCGTACCTTGATTGGAGTGAGTACCTTTTTATTTATAGAGTGTAGAAAGATAGATTTGATAGGGTTATTTTTCTATCGAATCTTATCAAATCCTGTTAATTATGATAGAGATGAGTTTATCTTCTATCATGATCTTGTGTGTTAATCTTAGTATATTTTATCCTTGTGTAAGATATATTTTTCGTTATAACCGTCATGGTTTGAGTAAGCTTCTCCTACTAGGCCAGGCTCTCTACTCGGTGGAGTGCCGAGTCCGAGTAGTATATATATATATATATATATATATATATATATATATATATATATAACTTACTTAAATAAATAATTACGTTATATATATATTTTTCTGTAAAAAAAATAATTTTATATTTTCCATAAACTAACACTAATAGTAAAAGATTTATGTTATAACTTACAATAATTATATATTTTTAATATTATGTGTGGATGCTTTTAATATTAAGTTTGAATTATATAAGCGTGAATTTTCAATTTATTTGTAGTAATTTTTTTAATTAATATTATTTGTAGTAATTTTTTTAATTAATATTTTTATGGCTTAAATGCAATTTTGGTCTCTCTATTTTGCACAATCCACAATTTTAGTCTCCCTATTTTAAAATAGAGACATTTAGTCCCCTATTTTGCACAATTCGTAATTTTGGTCCCCCTATTTTAAAATAGAGACATTTAGTCTCCCAATTTTGTAAAATATGTAATTTTGGTCCTTCCATCAAATTGAAAGCGTTGATCGTTAAGAGATTAACGTTATCCTTACATGGTCCAAATATAGTGACTTGACACGAGATTATTTAGTTTTTAATTATTTTAAATATTGAGTAGAATAATTGATGAAAAATATATTTAAAAAAAGATAATATCATTTATTTGACTATGACATGCTATGTACTTCAACAACGTATAACTAGTTTAAAATAAATGATTAAGACTTGTGATTTCTATATTAGGACTCACGACTATCCTAACCATTAAATAATCTCGTGCCACGTCAAGGTTAACGTTAATCTCTTAACTGTCAATGCTTTCAATTTCATAGAATGACCAAAATTATGGATTTTACAAAATTAGGGGACTAAATATCTCTATTTTAAAATAGAGGGACCAAGATTGTAGATTGTGCAAAATAGGAAAACTAAATGTCTCTATTTTAAAATAGGATGACTAAAACTGCAGATTGTGCAAAATAGGGGGACAAAAATTACATTTAAGTATATTTTTTTATTGATTTATTAACTTCATACATAAGTAAAGTACGGGTAGCGGATGCAGGTATAGGTATATACGAGGATGGGCTGGGTACGGGTATTTTTTTTGAATGCAGGTATGAGGATGAGTACTATAGGATCCTACTCAAATCCTATCCATTGTCATCCCTATCTATGAAATGTTAGAGAATGGGTGTATTGATTTAATTTACCATACACTAGAATGGGTATAATGTATCAAAATTATTACCATCACCTTGATTGGCTTAATTTCTAATAAGCACGGCATTGACATTTTGCCTTGATATGGAATCCGCCACGAACGCACTCAGCACGAGAAATTCGAAATATCCACACCCTTTTCTTCTTTTTTGTTGTTCAATTATCTTAATACACATGGCGAAGGACATTGGCCATTTATTGAAGTGCACATCTTCATAAGCTTAGGGGGAACACGATTCTTACTGATAATGACTCTGACACATGGTAGAGATATCTGAACAAACAAGTCCTGCTTCAATTATAACCACACATGTTGGTTAATTATTCCTGTACAACTGTTTGGTAAATGTATATTCATTTATGGCTAAAATTTTTAGAACTGCATCTTAACATAATATTAGAGCATCTGGCTCAAATAGCATGGCTTCCAATCTGATTAGAGTGAGCACAAGCTTGGTTCTAGCGGTTTTAGTAGCTCTCACAGTTCAAATCTTGTACTTCTCACCCATAGATCCAGTTTTGCTGGATATAAAACCTGCCTCTTCAACCAAAGACAACAAATTACAGGTGAAAAGTTAATACTTCTTATATGGTCTTATATATGGTGTTAAAGAATTAGTATTTACTAGCTACTTTTATTTGCTATATATATTGTTTTTGATCTCAACAGAATATCATTAAACTTGGAGAAGGACTTCTGAAGGAACCAGAAGATGTTTGTGTGGATAAAGAAGGGACTCTGTATACAGCTACTCGAGATGGTTGGATTAAAAGATTGCGCAGGAATGGAAATTGGGAGAATTGGAAGCACATGGACAGTGATACCTTGCTAGGAATCACAACAACAAAAGAAGGTGGTCTCATTGTTTGTGATACTTCCAAGGTAAAATAAATTCTTAACACGAGCAAAAGTGAAACTGTTTTATTAGTATGTAATCAAGACATATTCTGATTTAGGATATTGAATAGAAAGAGGAGCATGCATGCATGGTTACATTTTTAGCCTCTAGGATTCGGACAATATATGCTTAAAGATTAAAGAACATAATTATGATTTGCAGGGTTTGCTCAAGGTTACAGAAGAAGAAGGTTTCAGTGTTCTAGTTTCACAAGTAAATGGTTCTCAATTAAGGTTAGTCCCAGACAAACAATTCATATGCCGATTGCTTTGTGTTTTGTTCAGTTCTTTTGTTCCTATCACAGGATTACTTGCATGGTTGCTATTTTTTATATCTTAAATTAATTAATGTGAAATTATCCTTATAATATCACTGTCAAATGACACGCCAACAAGCTTTCACCTCTATTATTAGCTGCCCATGTCATGACATTGAGACTTGGGTATGATGATGATCTCAATGGCTCAATCTTCCACAAATTAAGTCACCTCTTCTCTTCCATGTCCTTTCTAAATGCTAACAACTCTAAGATGATTCCTGAAAATAGAGAGAATTCAAAATTAATTTTGAGTTGAAGTAATTTTAACTTCAGGATTGGATAAAAAATTTACTAAATTTTACTATTAACTTAGTAAATCAATTTTACAAAATACTTGTCGAATCATACACTTGAGCTACAAATACTGGTGTGTACAAATACTTTGTTTAGGCCAAGTTTCACGTGAGGCCTGTACACTGCTTCACTGAATCATGAGACTGGGGACTTGCAGCCAAGGCTGTATGTATGCAAAGGAATCTTGTCATTGTGGGACAAATAATCGACAGTGTTATGATTTATGAACGAACGATCAGAGATTGGTGCCATTTAAATACCACTTTAGGAAATTGTGACTCCGGAAAATTATTAGGTGGTTCAATATTATCATAATTTTTACTAATCTTTACATTATATATAACTAAATAAAATATATTTTAAAAAAAATTAAAATTATACTAAAATAATTTTAATTTACCAAGTTATTATTTATTCACTCAATATCCTAACATTACTTCCTATTTACACATCAACATTAATTCTCTTCGTGCGCGGTTGCAAACAAAGTAAAGACAATTTGGCTGTGTTTAACCAAATTTATTGCTAGTAGTACATAAAAAAGCTAGAAATGACATTAAGTAGGAAAATAATTTATAATTGAAAATATATTTTAAATATTAAATAATTTAGTAACATACTAACATATATTTTTGTTAAAAAAATGCAGATATATTAACAAATGATTTTCTGATTAAAAACTTTTTCTTTAATAGAAAACATTATGCTTTTATAGAAAATAAAAATGATGAAAATTGTGGTGTATTTTTATCTATTAAAAGAGAAAATTGTATATGTTAAAATAAGAAAAGAGAAAAATGTAATATTTAAATCTCTCAAGATAGGAGGGCGTAAAAGATAGTTTAGTCTTAAAATTATTTTCTTTTACGAAAAGTTTAAAATAAAATAAAGTGTAATATATTTGCATTATCAAAGAAGAGAAGTGTATATCTTAACACAAAATGGGAAGAGTGGTATAATACTTACATCTCTTAGGAGATTGTAGTATAAAAGATATTTTGTTAATAACTTTTTTTAAGGAAACTAGTCCATTACCCGTGCGAACGCACAGGTTTTTACATATTATTCTTTTTTATGTTATTTAATCATAAATTTATATAAGTGTAAAATATATTTTTGGTCCCTCATTTTATCTTGATTTCTGTTTTTAGTCCCTCATAATTTTTTTTTACTATTTTTAGTCCCTCATAAATTGTTCTGTTATGTTTTTAGTTCCTCATAAATTATTTTGTTCTGTATTTAGTCCCTGACGTTGATTTCAACTGTTAAGTGATGACATGACAGATATAAACTGTGTGTGAAAATTTTCTAATGAAGTTTCTAGTGACTTTTAACCGCTACAAATTTCTTAGCGGTCAGAAATGTTTACTTTTATAACATTTCTTGTGATTTCAGAAAATCGAGTGTTAGATGTTTTATTTTTTTATTATTTTTTTAACATTTCTGACAGTTTTAGTTTGCTAGAAAATTTGTAGTAGTTAAAAACCGCTATAAACTTAAACAGAAAAATTTCAAGCACAAATTATGCTCGTCACGATATCACTTAACAGTTAAAATTAATGTCAGGGACTAAAAATAAAAGAAAATAATTTTTGACGGACTAAAAGCACAGAAAAAATTTATGAAGGACTAAAAACATAAATTTAGATAAAATGAGGGACCAAAAACATATTTTACCCTTTATATAAATATTTCTTTTATAATGTTTTGATCAAATATTGTAATTAATTAATTTAATAATATTCATTAATTAAGTTTTTTATATTATTTAACTTAAAAACAATAATTTTTAGAAACTACTTTATTTATTTCGTTAACTTTATATATTTTTTAATATAATATAATCATATATAAAAAAATATAGAAATATTTTTATAAAATTACTTTTATTAAAGAGTTAAATAGTCATTATAATTGTATTCCAATATTTATGTGAGATATTAGTAAACATATATTTTAAATAATATTAAATATAAACCTTTTGTATAATTCTTGTAAAAAAAATTAATTTATATCACGTTCAAGGAAAATCCTTTACATATATCTTCACAATATTTTGTAAAAATGCTACCCGTGTGTATAACTAGACAGGTGAATAAAAAAGTACCTACTAAGTTTAAAAAACTTATATGAATAAAATCATAAATACTCATAGTTTATACGTGAATAATGCAAAGTTATTCTCAAATTTAAAAAAAAAATATATCCCGTGTCCTAAATAGTGTAATAGAAATAACTTTATGTATTTTCTTAACTTTATATTATTTAATTTGTTAATGTAAAATACACTTATATAAAAATATTAGTTATCCAGTTAAAATATTTTTTTATAAAATTACTTTTCCTAAAAGAGTTAAATAGTCATTGTAATTTTATTTAAATATTGTTGGACTTATATACCGTACTCGCTTGCATCCTTCGTGCAGCTCAATATCAAAGATGGTAGCCTTTATTCATTCTTAGAATGACCTTTACCGATTTAAGGTGTGGTAGCGTTCATCCATCCATAAGGCAAATTTACGTGTTGAACTTTTAGATTGTACTGAGTTGCATCCTTCATGCAACTCAACCTCTAAGGCAAATTTACATGCACGAAGCATGCAAGTGACTACGATTTAATTAAGCATGTTAATAATATTAATCAGTAAAATATTTATTTACAAAATTATTTAAAATAATTTTATACGATTTCTAAGTAAAAATAATTCTATATGGTTGATAAATTATTGTAAAATAAATAATTATTTGTGTAAAATAATAGACGGCCAAAATATTAATTGAATTTTATTATTTTATTTATAATAATATAATTACTTTTTAAAAAAAAAATATTATAATCATATTTTCAGACAAAAATGATATAGCACAATATATCCACAACAAACTCAATGGAAGAAATCTTGAGAAAAAAATATTTGTTAATCACTATACGATCTAGATCATTCAACTAAAAGATAAATCAATAGCTTGGATGTTGTTGAAAAAAGGAGTTCTCAAAATTCCATAGAATCTTGACATGAGACAACAAAAGTTTCTTTTAGTATATCTATTACTATTATATAAACTATTGAATAACAAATATTTCATAATTTTAAGCGTAAAGAAATTTATTTTTTTGTATTAGATAACATATAATTATAGTGTAACTTTTGATTTATGAATCTTTAAGTCCAAAAGTATTATAGAATAAAATAATCTTTTTAGTTTAAATAATTTTTAATTGCCAACCATCATCCTAATCGAATAATCCTATTAATTACATATTTTTTTTAATAGAATTCTATTTTAAATCTAAAATTGTATTAGTAATATTTAATCATTAATTTTGTGTGAAATAATGGATGAACAAAATAATATAGTTACTTTTTGAAAGAATATTATAATCATATTATTATTAGCATGATACATTCACAACACACTCAAAATAAAAATATTGAGTAAAGATATTTAATAGTCAATCTGGACCGTTCAAACAAAAAGCAAATGAATGGCTTGGATGCATTTAACAAAAGAGCGGGAAAAATTTTAACCACAATGCGACATGTGGCACATGAATAGTAACCATAACCGGGGAAGAGTTTTATATAGATGTAATAGACTAATGAAACTTTAACATAAAATTTAAAAATAAAATAAAGTGTCATATACTCAAATTTGTAAATGAAAAAAAAAATCTATATTTTAACCTAAGAGAGGAGAGTAGTGTAATTTTAAAGGGAGGAGATTATATATAATTTACTCTAAGAAAAATTGAAACACTATAATTTGGTAATTATTCACAATATTCTCTTAAAATCATATTTTAATAGAGAAAAATAACTAATCAAATTGTATCCTTGTTTTAAAAATAAAATCTAATAATATCAGACATCTAAGGAATAATTTCGAAAACATTCACTTTTATAATTATTTATAATATCCTCTCAGAATTATATTTATATATGTATACAAAAAATTATCAATTTTAAAAATAAAATTTAATAAACAATAGACATTTAAAGACATTTAAAAAATTATGAGCTTCACTTGAATATTACATAGACAATTTTATTGCAGCCACCTAACTATGAAACTAATTGGCTACTGGCCTACTGCTATGAAATTTTCAAATGATTGAACCAGGTTTGCAGACGATGTGATAGAAGCCTCCGATGGGAATGTATATTTCAGTGCTGTCAGTACCAAATTTGATCTTCAAGATTGGTATTTGGATGTGTTAGAGGCAAGACCTCATGGACAAGTTCTCAAGTACAATCCCACATCAACTGAGACTGTTATTGTTCTGGATAATGTTGCCTTTGCCAACGGTGTTGCACTCTCCAAGGACGAAGATTATCTTGTGGTCTGTGAAACTTGGAAGTAAGTAAATTTCTTGATAGAATTTTCCTGTCTCTGTTAGCCAATTGAGTCTCTTGTTGCCTGCAGCTGCAGGCTGCAAAACAATGCAATAATTTTATTTACTTATGCTGTATTTGATATAAGGGAGAAGAAAAGTAGGTAGGTGAAAAAAGAAAGGAAGAGAAATATGTGAGAAATAGAGAAAAAGTTGAGTAAATATCCATTTTGACACCCACGTGGCAACCCACGTGGATGATACATAGTAACCATTAGCTGTCACGTCATCATCAGAGGTGCCATGTAGGCACGCATGTTAGGGATAATAGAGGAGAGTTAACAGCAAGACCAATCTGTCGCACTTTTTGCACATTCGGGACTAAATTCGAATTTTCCATCTTTCAGGGACCAATCTGTCAGTGCCTCACGCTTTCAGGGACCAAAATGGATATTTATCCAACTTTTTATTTCTAATTTGGATAAATAGCCTATTTAGTCCCTGAACTATACATTAGCTGACAATTTAGTCCCTACATTTTTTAAATCACCAATTTAGTTCACAAATGTACAAATGTTACGACAAATTAATCCAACTGTTTATTATAAGTCATGTAAGTCGTGGACTAATTTGTCGATAAGTAATATAGTTTCAGAACCACTCTGATATTAAGTGTCATACTTTAAGGACTAAATTGTCAGTATATTTAACCGTTAGACTAATTTGTCATAACACTTGCAAATTTGTGGACTAAATTGATCATTTTGAAAATATAGAGACTAAATTGTCAACAAATGCATAATTTAGGGACTAAATAAGCTATTTACCCTCTGAAATTTCTAATATCTTTGAATCAGTCTTGCCATATTAATTGATACACTTTCTATAATCTTAACAAATTTTTTTTATCTAATGTTAATCTTTTTTTGAATCAGATATAGGTGTCTAAGGCATTGGTTAAAAGGAGCAAACAAAGGCACGACAGATATTTTCGTTGAAAACCTCCCTGGTGCACCTGATAACATCAATCTTGCTCCTGATGGATCCTTCTGGATTGCTTTGGTTCAGGTATTATTACGATGAATTCTTGGCCATATAAGTAGTGAGAGGTTATTGCGTGACCACGTGTTCATTAAATAAAGAGAACAGTAAACTAACGTCAACAAGGACTATTTTATCCTTTTTCAATTACTTTGTGAATGTATCTTGAATTTTTGACTGGTGCATATATATGTTAAAGTAGCTTAAGTAACTTGAAGATTGAAATTAATAGGACATGATATTGAATTGTTTTTCTTCAATATTGATGTCACAGTTGACTTCTGAAGGATTAGAGTTTGTGCACAACTACAAGATAACCAAGCACCTGGTTGCTTCATTTCCAAGGCTAATTAACCTTGTTAATGGTGCAAAGAAGAAAGCAACGGTGGTGAATGTGGCAACTAATGGCAAGATAATTAGAAAGTTTGATGATGGTGATGGGAAGGTGATTAGTTTTGTGACTTCAGCTTTGGAGTTTGAGGACCACCTTTACCTAGGTAGTCTTAGTTCCAACTTTGTTGGAAAATTACCACTGCATAGTGCATAGAGTAGTGAAGTTCAGCTCTCATTGAATAAAGGTATGCCTCAGCTTGGATCAAGCAAAAGAAGCATCTCCTGATGATATGTACGATTCAGACCAAGCACTTGTAGAAAAATATTGTCCCCATAATGCAAATTTTTTGTTCACTTTTTGTTAGGACTAGAACTAGTATTCTGTTATTGACTGAGAAAATAAAAGAAAAATTGAGAGGTCAGTAAATATGAAAGACCATCAATCAGAATATCAGATAGCACCATCGCCTAGTGTAGTACCTCTAAATGTGTCAAATAAGAACCGCATTTACCTGCTTCTCTTGATAGTACTGCTAACAATACACTCTCTAAAGCATTCTCTAGTATTGATTAAAATTAAATATCGTAAATAAAATTGGTTAAATAAGTATCAAGAAGTCTCGCTCAATTAGTTAAACAGTGTGTGTTATTATAAATCTCCTAATACCTTAGTAAAATGATTAAATAAGTGTATTTGAATTACCTTTCAATTATACCAAAATCAATTCAAAATCCATGATCAAGGTCATAGTAATAAATAGTTGCTTCAACATTTTCAATTTTTCACCATAATTTTGAGGGTCAAAATTGATTTTAAGAGGTATCCAAACACACTATAAGAAGTTAACCCTACAAAATTTTATAATTTCCAATAAAGTTCAAACAAAGATAAAGTGTTGAAAAAATGTATTAGAAAGTGTGTTATTAGCATTTTTTTTATAAATAAAATAGTCATAAAATTGCAATAAACGGGCATTGAGATATTTGTTTCTTCAACTTCAAAAAGTAGTAGACTAAAGCGCAAGAATTGAACATGATTGCTTCTCTTGAAAAGCACATTAGCATTTAATTAACAGTTGCTGCGGGACTGTTTCCTTAATGTTTATCGCCTTGACAAGGCTCTGCTCCAACAAAAACACTGCATCAGTGGTGCTCTGAACGCTCAAATGGAATTTTATTCTTGTAGGAAAACGGCAAAAATGATTAAAAAAAAAAAAAAAAGACCAAAGTTGACACTTGATACTTTGCAGTTTAATCTGAACTCATTAATAGTAGCCACTGGTGTAACTCTACTGTATCCTCATCTTCTTTTCTACTTTTGATGAATGCTTTTTGGTGTCATGTAATCGGTCCCCTTTTGCTTTCCTACTATTTACGAATTCAGAAAAGGATGGCATTTGTGGCAACTTGGTATTAAACGAAGAGCTTTCCATTGGCACAACACACGGGGAAGTTTCTGATCTAGCAGTGCCCGAGTGTTCATTGCTGGTATCTTTTGCACAAGGATCTGAAGCAGGTGGCGATGTTAGGGGCTGTTCAGCTGGTGTCAGGGGCTGATCAGCTGGGGTGAGTGGTTGTTCAGCTTCAGAAAAGACATTCATTGACGTGGAAGCATTAATTGCACAAAGTCGGTTCATCAGTTCGATAGAACTTGCAGTTGTCAGCCATCTTACAGTACTTGCCACTTGCGAATAATAGAATGATTTGCCAGCCTTGCCATATTTCTTGTAGCATTCATCTTCAAGGAAAGATGCTGACGTTTCCATTTCAATCCTGAAAAACATGTTATAAAAGAATTAAGGAAATAGCTCACATCCCAATTGTCATTGCAGCTGCTAATTTTTCTGTTGTGGCAGAGGCAGTGGAATAATAGAAGAAAAATGTTGCTAAGCATACTTGAAGTTGTCAAGCCGTTGCTGAACCTGTTTTAGAGCATTCTGTAACCTTTGCCTGCTTGATTCTCGCATTGGATCAGAAATAGCATTTTTGTCAACTTTGTTGCTCTGTAAATTAAATTACATAAGTGGGTATGCAGATAGAAGAACAATTTATCTCTATTGATCTTAACAGTACTGAACTTCAAAAAGAAACAGGCAGAGACTACAAAAGAACTGTTCTGCCTTTCCCAGTACAAATTGCTTATCAAACTGTTTTTGCTATGTTACCACCCAAAGGTTCTATTCTAACCATGGAAAATAGGATGAGGCAAAAAAGAATATGGAGAATTTACATTTTTTAACTAACAAAATGGGTATAATCCATTAAAGATAAACCTGTTTGTAAGCGTTATCATTTCGATAGAAGTTTTCTTCTGCCCGTTGTAACATAGCAAGCTTTTCATTTACTCCCAATTTGGATTGAAGCTTTGACCGGGTTAGGTTGTTGACAACCTCATTACCATCTGCCAATGAAAATTCATCCACGTGAATGTATAGTCTAATAACCACTTCTTCACCCCAAGAGTAAAACACAAGCATCTGAAATAAATTAGGTACTACCATCTGAATCAGATATATCTTCCTCTGATCCACTTGCTTCCTCATCCTGATTCCAGAATTCAGATAACTGTTCTCCGTCAGTTGCATCAGTGGAACTGAAAATTGAAAGTTGTGAATAAATCAGAAGCCAGACATCATTTAACGCAATCACCATCAGGCCAATTATAAAATACACAAGAATAACCGTAAAGTGATACTGCCAAGTCAGACCATACAATCCTCATGTTGGAGGAAACTACTCAATAGTCAATTATTTTACATTGCTTTCTTTTCTTTTAATGTTTTTGGGTCAATACATGAGAGAGGAAAGTCCCATGGTAGGTCCTACAAAATCACACACTTAAATGGCACAACCTTGAGCTGTCTTAAAGTTCCATCTTTATACCCATATGGCCATATCAGATAATGTCAAATTAGAGTAACAAAACTAACCATGGTCTGCATGTGGTACCTACCATTCATAAAATTTATTATAGCACAAAAAACTGCAGCTCGTGTATACCCAAAATCTGATTTCTGTTTATCAACTTTAAGTTCAATTCCTAATGCATAAGAGGGTTCTTTACTCATGAATAGCACCTGGTCATAAAAACTCGAGAAGAACCATTTTTCTTGCGTAGAGCACAAGCAGTTGTGAGATCCTCCAAATATCTAGCAACTAAGTTTGGATGTCTGCAGGCATCACATGTTTTTCCACAGAGTGATGCAGTTACCTGCTTTTAACAGAGACAATTAATAATCCACTTGGGTCAACACGAAACACACCACATATTACCTATGTATTTCATTACCTGTTCCCCAAAACTCTCGAGAATCCTTTTCCTGCGACATCCAGATCCTTCACAATATTCAACCATCTACATAGTTACACATACATTCCATTAGGTAAGTATATAATGGCATCGTGCATAGCTACTGTGTTAAAGAAAAAGCACACAGAGATTAGATGTCACCTGATTGAAAGCAATCAGGGACATTTTGGATGATTCTTCTTGTGAACTAGAAGACTGTGACTTCTTGCTCGCTGATTTACTTAATATAAATTCCTGACACAGATTACAATTTGAGAAAACAAGTCTAATAAGAAAAACAAGAGCAAAGTATCAAGTAAACCAACCATTCTTCTGCGATCATCTACCCCATAGTACAACAGACTTCTAGATGGCAATTGATCACGACCTGCTCTGCCTGACTCTTGATAGAATGCTTCCATTGACTTGGGAATATTGAAGTGGCACACAATTCTGACATCCTTTCTATCAATGCCCTGGTAAATTTGATCTCAAGTTATTACTAGCAACTCACGAGTATAAAGAAGATTACAATATTAAAACGTCACAAATTTTAATCAAACTAATAGAAAATCACCACGTAGTACGTACCATTCTGAATGAAGACCAAAGGCTCAGTAACTATATGCAACAGCACAGCTCCATGCAGAGATTAGGAAGAAAAGAAAGGAATAATACATCACAATCTCAAATAAATAAAAAATTATTTGCATCATACTAAAATCAGAAAATGTTGTAAATATACTTGAACCAGTGATATATTCATACTCAGATTGATACCCACATTTTTTTTATTCATCACACTTTGACCCATTATGCTATACTTTGTATCAACAGATTAGATTCTTTTAAGTATTGCTTGAATATTGAAAGAAGTACTAGATTCCCTTAAATGCTGGCATAAAATTGGTAATAAATAGTGCACAATGGTGCTCACAATAGTTCTATAGTTTTCACTAGGGGCAGCTGCTCCATGCTATACCTAAGGCATTGCAATTTTTAAAGTGTAGCAATGGTGTAAACTATCTGCACCATTTACTGTTTAGGAGTACCAAATTACATCCCCTTCCATACATTCTTGTATAAATACTAGTAATTGTACCATCTTACAATTGTAGGTTTAGGGACTAACTTAACCCTACAAAACCAGCTTAAATTTGGAGAGAACTGATCACCAGGAGAATATGATGGAGGCTTTGTTTCTTTCCAAAATTCACAATCATCATAAACTTCCACGTAGCTTTGCTCATGAACCACCATAGTACTTGAATCTTAGGAAAAATTTTCTTCAAGTACTATGGTGGTTCATGAGCAAAACTACCTGGAAGTTTATGCTGACTGTGAATCTTGGAAAGAAACAAAGCCTCCACCATATTCTGTTGGCGATCAGTTCTCTCTAAATTTAAGACGATTTTGTAGGGTTGAGATAGGTCTTAAACCCACAATTGTCAGATGGTATAATTACTAGTATTTATACAAAAACCTATGGAAGGGGATGTAATATGATCTGATAATCAGATTTGATTTAATGATCAAATCAGGTCATAACCAAATCTGATTTTATGTAATTGCAAATTCCAACAAGTATCAATTATTTTCCACACCTTTTTATTTACTCTTGATTCTTGAAATTTGCAGCTATTTGTACTTCAGCTATCCATAGCTTCATAGATATATGGCATGACAAGTTGTGTCTCCAACTACAAGTCTTAAAACCTTTACAGTGCGGTCGCACATTTCAAGATATATTGGATGTATTTCCAAAATCTAGCATCACATAAAACAATATTCATCACTTGTTTACCCTCATTTTTACTAGCATGATTACTAGTAGTCCAGTCTTCTAAAGCAAACAAAGATCGAAGAGCATTCTTTTGTTATATTATACATGGTAGGGTGAGATAAGTAGTGGCAAACCTTGTGACAAATTGCACTTCTAATCTTGTGGTGGTTGGAAAGATGTTAGAGGATAAGAGAAGAAAATTATTCTTGTCTCCTTGTTCAACTCACTACCTTGATTTAATCCTTAAAGATATTGGATAGCCTAAAATATTTTATAATACCATTGCAAATGCAAATGAAAAAAAAAAAAGTCATAACCTTCATTTATAGGCATATATGGGTCCTAAAGTTATATAGAAAGCATTCGAATAGAAAGGAGTTAGCTAAACAAGCAGTCATAAGACTTGCAACTGCTTATCACGCCCTACAATGTATAATATAGAAAAGAATGTTCCCAGGTCTATGTTTGCTTCAAAGGAATGGGCTACTAGTAATCATGCTAGTAAAAATGAGTGTAAACAAGTGATAAATATTGTTTTATGTGGTGCTAGATTTTGAAAATCCATCCAATATTGCTTTAAGTGTGTGACTCCACTTGTGCAGGTTTTAAGCCTTATAGATGGAAACTCATACCTATCATGCCGTATATCTATGAAGCTATGGATAAAGTTAAAGGACAAATAGTTGCAAACTTAAAAAATAAAGAGTAAAAATATAAAAAGTTGTGGAAGATGATTGATACTCATTGGAATTTACAATTACATAAGCCTCTCCATGTTATTGCTTACTACCATAATCCTAAATAATTTTATTCTTCAAGTTTTATGGACTACAATTAGTTATTTTAGGCTTTAGAGATCAAGTCATGTTACTTTGGTAATTGAAAATTTACTAATTCCTTATTTTATCAGGCTTCACTGTGACAAGGCAAAAACTTCAATCCGGATAGTGAAGTTTTTATTTGGTGTATATGAGACCATTGAAAGAATGCTCCCGAATGGAAGGATCAGATTTACAATTGATCAACAACTTAATAGATTCAAGACAGCCAAGGGACTTTTTGGTAAGAGCATGGCAATAGACACTAGAAAAAAGAAGTAACTTGGTGAGCTTTAAGATTAATTTCATGATTTTAGAAAGAACATGACAGTCAAGATATAGTTTTGATTTTTATGTTGGCTTTTAGTTTGACACTGCAACTCTTTGGTGGGAAAGTTATGGTGGAGAGGACAAAGAGTTACAAAAAGCAAGCAATTAGAGTTGAGTCTCACTTGGTGTGAAAGAAATTGGAGCACATTTGATCAAGTCCATATTAAGAAAAGAAATCGTTTAGAACAGCAAAGATTAAATGTTCCTGTCTTCGTTAAGTTTCAAGTTCAAATGAGACAAAAAGCTAGAAGAGAAAAGAGATACTAATGATCCTATGCTTTCGAACAGAATGATAAGTGGATTACTGATAAAGAGGATATAGTTGCCATTATGATTATATAAAATATATCATTAATTGTTTTAAATGGATATAGTTGTCATTATGATTATATCAAATATATCAAATCTATTTAATATAGTGTGTCCTAAGCAGTGTTATCAGTGTTGGCTCATGGCGGTGAACCAAAAGTGCAGCCAATGGTGGTTATATTAAAAAAATACCAACTATAAACAAAAACTGCAAAAATAATCTGCTGAATATAAATGAAAAAATAATAACTTATATCAAGAATAATAAGATTATAGAAACATCTCTTAGGAAATAAAATTCACCAAATATGTTTCAAATTTAAGATAAAAAAACACACAAAAGGCAAACCATAAAACAATTATTGAATGTTGAAAGAAAAAAAAAACCATAAAACAATCAATGTAGTTATGACAATGGTGGGTAAATTATCTTTTTATTTTACTTTAAAAATATTTTCTATTTTCCATCTCTACTATTTTAATACAAAATTATTTTTATAAAATTATAATATAAATAATATTAATTAGTTAATTGATTAATTATTAATATAATTTAAAAACAAAAGTGCATATAATAAAATTAATAAAAAGGAATATAATAAATAAAATTAATTATAGTAATTTATATATTTTAACCTATCAACATTATTTTAAATCTCTATACTGGCCCTATCACCTTTGGTCAAAAGCATAGTTAATAGCGCGCTTTTGCACTATCATGGTGTCATGGCCTTTGGCCACTACAAAAGTCCTATGATAGGGCATTTTAGCTCGGCAGATGTCGCACCCAATATCACACCATAAATCATTGCAATTCATAGCTGTTATGGCCACTACTGTGAACAGGGGCCAAAAAAACTCACATCCCCCCCCCCCCCCCCACACACACACACACATGCACCAACGTGTAATTGCATGCTTCAAAAGAAATAATCGCACGCTACTTAATACAAACATAAAAGGGAGAAAACATACCCAAAAGCAACGGTAGCAACAACAACTTTTATCTTAGAAGAAATCCAATCATCTAACACCAAAGTTCGCATTTTATTATTCAATCCTGCATGATAAGCTGAAAAGACCCAAAATAATACATGAATATTGTATCAACTGATAGTTGTAGACAACCAATTAGCAAAAATTATGTAAAAGTACCAGCACATGAAATGCCACTTTGGGATAGATTAGTTGACAAGTCATCACACATTGAACGTTCAAGGCAGTACACTATTGCACAGACATCTCCCAGAGATTTGAGTGTATTAGATAAATCAGCATAAGCATCATCCAATAGATCTTTGTATCTAACTGTATCATTATGAAATCAAGTCAGATTTTGAATTTATAAATTATAAATTAGTTGCATCTCATACAAAATCAACATCTAGGGCAATTCACCAATAAAACTCATGTAGTAATTGGATTGCTTAAAATAGCCAAAATAGAATAGCATGCGATTCTTTTGCTTTGTTCTATCCTCTTTGTCATTGTGTCTTCATCATCAAAGGTAGCATACACATACATTTTATGTAGTGTGTGGATTGATTTATTATTTTATGCACCAGCCAGATTACATGTCATATAGGACAGTTATATTTCACCATTACTAGCATAAAAATTATGGCATAAATGCTGAATTGTTTTTAGTTATGAATCACTTGACAAAGCAGAACTGACCTTCATAATATATATTAGGACGATTAAATGAAGACTTGAGTATTAATGGATTTTGCATCTGCAAGGATTCAACTACATCCTTCTGAACCCTACAGAAAATGAATATGCAAGGAATCAATGCCACAATGTAAATCTCATTTCTCTCCCCTCAACACATATTTGAGATCAGAATGAATGAGAACACCTGCACCAAAAATATTACCCAGAATGTGCAATGATCATTGTGGTAAGATGAGCCTGGACAGAATAACTAGCAAAGAATAATTTGACAGATCCATAATAACAAAAAATCCTTTCATGATACAAAATATACCATAAGTCGCTTGCTATATATATATCATCATCTATGTCACCTATAGGAGAATAACAATTGCAAAACCCTGTGACAAGCTGACAATTGACAAATTATTGTTCAAAAGAACATGTAAGGTTGCAAAAGCATGCTTGAATATGAAATACATTCATGTATGAAATTAAAATGTAACAAAAAAAAAAGCTAATTTATCATAGAAATCAAATTAAGAAGACTCACTTAGGCACAGCAGTAGCAGTCAGAGCTAATATTGGTACATCTGGTAGGTGGCTTCTCAAAGATGAAAGCTTACGGTAGCTAGGTCTGTGTTCCCAGATAGAGAAGGAAAAGAGAATTGTGTATCATGAGAATAAACTCTAATCCATATATATATATAAGGGAAATTAAACACAAGCACCCACAAACTCGATCAAACATTCAAATATTGGATCAAGAAAATAAAAAAGGCAAAGATAACAGAGACATAATGGAATTCAGCGGGAACCTATTGAAGCACAATCAATCAAGTACTACCAATATTAATGTTATAGGTTTAGCATTAGCATAAAAAGTAAATATAAAAGAAAGCATATATACATGTGAATGGAGAAGAAGAGAGGATGAATCTAATTAGGCACTACGGAAATATTAACCATATAATATTTTAATTGCCTTAGCAGAAACATATAGATCCTATAAGATAATCACAAAAGAATTCCAGCATGACAAACTCCAATTTGCTTGTTGCAGAATGGATGACAAACCTGAAATCATGACCCCAAGTTGAGATGCAATGCGCCTGAAAATTTTGCAGAGTGAAATTATTAAGAAAACAAGTATATTCCAGCAGAAACAGAAATTTGAAATGGTCTTTCCAGCTCACACCTCATCTATGGCAATGAGATTTAGCAACCCCCTAGTATAAATCTTTGTCAGCTTTGACATAAACCCTGGTGTTGCTATCAACTCTGGAGTCACATATAGCAGCCTTGTAGAAGGTTTTCCCGAATCAAGGTCCTCGTGAATCTTAAAACATAAAAGATAATAATCACCTTCCTGAATCAATAACACTAGGGAACAAGAAAAGAATTGGTTACATATGGATTCCGCTCCTCTAAAGTGAAGAGATGTGTAAAGAAAGTAAGGTTTTATCCACCATTGATTTCAATTAAAACATTTTTATGAATAACGTATTTTAAATTGATAGGTAAGTCCTCACTTTCTAACTTTACACACACACACATATATATAGAGGGAGAGAAAGCCAAGCCAATAACATAAGGATTGAGGGATAAGAAATCCAGGAATTCTAGTGATATCGTGAGAAGCTTGAATTTACTAGACAGTAGACACTATCCTTTTAAATCCATATTAAACCGAAGTACTGAACTAATTCCAATATAAACTCCAGGATCTGAGAAAATAGTATTGAGATTATTGTAATTATTATATTGCCTAAACTTCTATTTCACACTGATATATGTAGATATATTATGTACAATAAAGATGATGAGCCTTGACGCAATGATAAAGTTGTCAGTCATTGAGTCAAAATCCTAGTATCAGTCACACTGCTTGCAAGATGAGGCATTACATCTACCCCAGACCCCGCCAGGTTGGAGCCTCGTGCATTGGATTGCCTATCATAAAATATCAGCATTTTAACAGCTCACCTTTACTTTTGCATCTGCTGTTTTCGTTGAGGAGAGAAATTCTGCCGCAATTCCTTTCTCCTTTAGTGCCATTACTTGGTTTTCCTAACTTATAGAAAGAAAAAAATGAGCCAAAACAAAATCAACATGTCTGAAAAAGCCATAAATTCGATGAAATTTAAAAGATACCTACCATTAAGGCTGTCAGCGGAACAAAAGTCAGAAATCACGTGTCCTAACATACAAAACTAAGTGAATTACCAAACAGCAATAAGCTCAGCAAAAGTCACAAAATTTATAAAAGAAGAAAGTGATTCACCTATTAAAGGACAAACGACAAGCACAATTCCTGTTTTTGCCAATGCAGGGATCTGATAACACATCGACTTGCCTCCTCCAGTTGGCATAAGACAAAAACAATCCTTTCCTGCAGCCAAAAAAAATAAATAAAGAGCCCAAAATCAATGGAAAAATCCAACTTAAAATTACCACTTCTGAAGCAAACAGTCTCTTTTCCTATTGCAAAGAACACGAATTGAATTGAAATCATTACTTTACACTCATCAACAGTTCTCTCAGGCACCAATTACTACAGAACACGAAGAAAAATGATCATAATTCAATTTTCCTATGCTTTTAGAGAGGAAAAGGTGAATGCACCTGAGAGCACAGCTTGAATAGCGTCCAATTGCATGCCCCTGAAATCAGGGTACCCAAAATGCCATCTTAGAAGCTTCACCAACGTTTCCTTGCTGCGCAATTCCTTCCTCTTCTTGTTCGCATTGGCGTCGCTAAGCGGCAATGCCGACTTCTTCTGCATTTCGATTCCAACCTGCCATATCAAAAATCGATCAAGGAATTCGTCACAGGAAGAATTGAGAATTGAATTGCTTGAACGTGCGTCGAAAGTGCGCACCTTTGATCGAAAGGTTTCGTGAATTGCTCAGTGGAAAGCCTTTCGCGGGTTTTTCTTTGTCTCGACGGGAATTGGGCTTTTATATATATATCCTCGGGTGAGTGAAAAAAACAGGCTAGAGTAAAAAATGGAAAGAAAAAATGGAAGGAAAAAAATCTCATACTAAGAAGAACAAAATAATTATATTAAATGATGTTTTTAAATTTAATTTAATACTAATATATATATAATAATAATAATAATCAATTATAAAAGAAGATTTTGTCATATATATTAATTGAGATAATTATGATCGGTATATTTTGATTTAAATTTATAACAAATTTAAATTAAGAAATAACATATGATTTATTCTGATTTTATAACAAACATATATAATTAATAATTTTGAATATTTTTCTGGAAACTGAAACTTTAAGAGTGTTTTTGATGGCTTATCTAGGATGGCAAAAAAATCCGTATCCACGGATATCCACGGATAAAGTCTATCATGAATTTTAAACGGATAGCTAAATGGGTATCCGCGGACAATTTAAATGGGTTTTTCTCTACCCATTTGTTAATGGGACGGTACGGATATCACATTACTCGTACCTGCGGATACCCACTACCTGCAAATAAATAAATTTGTTCCCATTTTTTTAAATAGTATTATGCTCTCAACTCCCTTTTGTGTTTGATTTGTAACATCATATCAATTTGATTACTTTGATTGCATAGCTAGTAGCTATTTGGGTGAAAATATCTTTTCCCACAATGACGAATTTATACAAATTTCTAAGAATTATACTGATGCATCGAAAGTTAATTAATTGGCTACAAAATAAGTTTGCGTTTGCAATACCACAAAGAGATTCATCATCTTATTTGAACCAATTTTGGAGTTTAATTTGGGATTCATACAGCTGAATATTAAAGAGGCCAATCTCATTCATTCTAAAGAGTCATCACTCTTGAAATGGATATTAAAATGACGGAATGATTAAAAGATGGTCAAAAAGATTTTTTTTTTTACAAAATATCCATGGATACCCACGGGTATAAGAAAAATTCGTGGGTAACTTTTAAGCGGGTATCTGGCAAGTAGCGAGACGGATACGGACAAGTATTTTAGCTCGCAGGGCGGGTAGTGGGTAGATACTACCCGTGCCCACCCCACCCCGTTGCCATCCTTAGGTTTATCCTATCTAGCTAATCAGTTGTTTTGTGCATTAATAAGATATGATTTCTTTAACCTACTTTCTATCATATTTTATTGGTACAATATATTTCTTACCATGAAAAAGAATTGGGTTAGAATGCAATAGGATAGGATAGTCTCTTTCTCTTTACCTCCCTCTCATAACCATCACTCCCACTGTTGTTGTCGCCACCACCACTACCACCTATTCTATCGTTGACACCTTTCTCATCGTCACGGCCACCGCTGTCATCATTGTTGGGGTCACTACCACCATCGCCGTTGCCATCACGACCACTTCCATCGTCGCCACCACTATTGTCATTGTCATGTGTTAATGGTTGCAACTGCAATAGTAGTGGTGATGGTAGTGGTAATGATGACAATGACGACGATAATAGTGATAATAATAGTAGTGATGACAATAACAATGGTGACAATAGTAATGTGACGATAATGATGGTGACAAGTAATAGCAAAGATGATGGCGAGGTGATGGCAATGGCAAGAGTGGTGGTGGTGACAATGGATTTGAAATTTTATATATTTTTTGGTAATTTGTAAAAATTAAATTAAAAGTTACTTTTTAGTATTTTCTTATTTTTTTTTATTTCTTTAAAAATGTTATTGAACAATAACAATTTTTTAAAAAAGTAACTTTTAGAAATAAAAACGTTCTCGTTGAAGAATAACTAAAAGCACAATCGTTTAAAAATGGGATGTAAATAATGATTGTAAGACTAATTGAAGCTTTCAGAACTTTTATTTCTCCAAAAATCAGTATAACATAAATTTATGACTGTACAACATTTTTAAGTAAATAAAAGGTATTTTTGTACAAGGTGTCAATTTTTATCATATCTAATGTTATACGATGGATCACTAAAAATATGGCAATATTATCTCATGCAATATAATATATTTTCCCATGCCAAACCAAACATTGCATAATATTAAAATGTTATCATCTTATACAATTAGGTCTCAAGTTAATAAATCTTATCTAACTTGCGTACCAAATAGGCTCTTAAAGAACCCTACCACTCCAATACTTTTCAAGTCTACATTGTTGTAACGTGCGAGAAACATCTCACTCCACCTTAACCTGTTTTCTTACTCCACCTTAACCTGTTTTCTGTACGAAAGCCTTGATGTCAAATGCATCACCAGCAGATGTCTTCGTAATGACACCCTGCTCAGAGAACATGAAATGGTTAGAGAACAAAAATGCAACTGAACCCCATACAAATTATGCAAGTCAAGAGAGGTAAGGGGTAAGAAAGAGTGAAAGACCTTCTCAGTGATGATCCCAGATATTAGATTAGCAGGAGTAACATCAAAAGCCGGGTTCCACACAGAAATTCCTGAGGCAGCAATCTGCTCTCCAAGTCCTCCATGTGTGTTCAGCAATTCCTTGGGAGACCTCTCCTCGATGACAATTTCTTGTCCAGAAGAAAGTGATAGATCAATGGAAGTGAGGGGTGCAGCCACATAAAAAGGTACATTATGAAACTTAGCGGACAAGGCAACGCTGTAGGTTCCAATCTTGTTGGCTGTGTCGCCTGCAATGTCATTTAGAGGAAGATGAATCTGTTGATAGCTTTTATGCTCAAGCAAACTATAGCTTATTTTCATTGTAACTCGAAGTACCGTTTGATGCAACACGATCTGCCCCAACAACAACAGCATCCACACGTCCTGCTTTCATTAATGCAGCTGCAGCAGAATCGGCAATAAGAGTTCCTGGTATTTTTTCATGCACCAACTCAAAGGCAGTAAGTCTAGATCCCTGCAATTAAACATTATGATTGGTAAGCTCAAACTCCAATTCATTTTAGCTTTGATTTCATAGTGTGCGGTTAATGGAAATGTGATTAACACAGATAGCCTACATGACTGCACTACATCAATAAAGGTTAGATATGCATTCTCAAAAGATACATATTCTATCATCAATCCACTGCCCCTGTCCAAAAAAAAATACATAAAAAATACTGGAGCTATGTAATCAGCATGATCATCACCTGCAATATTCTGACTCTGTTAATGAAAGTTTAGTATTTTAGTTTAATGGGCCCCAGATTTTTTATTCTTTTCTTTTCCTTTTCAAATGAATGACTAGGCAGACAACTTGAGCTGAAATATAAATAATTAGATAAACTACAACTATCACGAAGATACATATTGAAGAATATCTGTTATTCGAGTGCTCTTATTCAGAGATCCATGCTACATATTGAAACTTTGAAGATGGATATAAACCAAAAGGTAAATACATCATTATGGTTCAGTTCTGTTCTCAAGTCATGCCATTAATCCAAGTTATCAAATAAGACATAAAACAACTTATACAGATCATCCTACTTAAATGTAACTTAGAGGATGCATATTCTCTCAAAAGAGCTCTGCAATACCTAAATTTTGAATACACCGGAAAAAGTGTACTCACTTGATTGAATGGGCGTGTTTCTGTGCAATAAGCCCTTTCTAGAACTCCTGCACTGTGAAGTGCACGGATCACACCCAGAGCAGTACCATATCCAGCTGTGGCTAGACTGAGTATTAATCAAAGACAAGTTACAAGAGTCCAAACACCTCATCACTTCATTTGTCAAACAAGTGAAAAGCAACAGATATTTATGTTTATCTTTTGTACTATAATAATAAGGAATGGTACTGTAACAGGCACCTTCCAGTATTGCAATGAGTCAAAACAGAAAGCTTTTGTTTCTCTGTTTGTTGTTGAATAATACTAGCTCCATAAGAACCAATAGCTCTATTTGAGGCAACATCATCCTCAAGCATAACTTCAGCAGCATCTATATACACCTACGAAGTAATCCAGTAGATTCAGGTTCAAATCGCCAAACCCAAAATAAGAGTAAAAAAACAAAATGTAAGTTACTTTATTGGCAAGAATTCCTTAGGGGGCGTTTGGTTTGAGAAAACATTTTCTATTTTCATTTTCTGTTTTCATTTTCTGAAAACGATTTTCATTTTTCAATTTTCAAGATTTAGAAAATATGTTTGTTTTGACTTTTTATTTTCTATTTTCTAAAAAATGAAAACATTGAAAATACGTTTGGTTTAATCAATTTTCATAAAAAAAATTATAAAACATTTTGTGTATATAATTTAAAATAATAATATATTTATAATTTTTTATTAATAAACATTTTGCAAATAAAAATTATATATTATAACTAATTCTAATTATCTATAAATTGTTATATATATTAATAAATAAATTTATAGAAGATGAAACATGATTGACGATATTAAAAAATTATACTAATTCATTTACATTAATGAACATTTTGCAAATAAATTTATAATATATATCCTTAATGATATTATATTCATTTATGTACAAAAATTAATAAAATTGGTTTAACTATTTTCAATAAAAAAATTCATGAATTTTTTTTATATAAAATTTATAATGTACAAACAAATTTTGAATAGTAAAAATATATTGAAAACCATTATAATAAATTCTGAATTTTTTTATCTGATATGAGCTTTTATATCATACTCCTAAAAAATAAGTTAAAAAGAATATATATATATATATATATATATATAAAACAAACTAAAACCCATCAAATATGTCTGTCCACAAAATAACATTTTTGTCAAGCATTTTATCAAATAGTATTAGTGCTTCTTCCAATAGGTTGATTTCGACATACATATGATGAGAACATTGGCCAAAAACGTTTTGGGAGTGGTACCCATTTGAGAATATGCGGTGATGAAAGCACTTGGCTTCCATGACAGATCTTTGAGCCAAGCAACACCTTCTCCAAAATCAACGTTCAAAACCATCTCCTTCAAAACCATCAGACAGAGTCTCTGGCTTCACTTTCCCACACAAGAGATACTGATCTCGTGCCCATATTTGGGAGAAAGAGTTAAAGACCAGGGGTACGAGCGGTTATGAGTAATGGCAGCCAAGGGGATGAAGTTATCGATGGTGGAGATTGATTAGAGAGCTCACAGGAAAGAAAGCTATTGTCATTATATTTACAAATTGTGCCACCGCGTTTTCATTTTGGTTGAAAACATAGAAAACGTCTATTTTTTGTTTTTAGTTTTAGACTGCTTTTTGAAAATATTTTCACAGAAAATGTTTTCTAAAATTAAACCAAGCGTATTTCTAACCTTGTTTTCTATTTTCACTGAAAATGAAAACAGAAAAGACTCAAACCAAACGCCACCTTAATTGTAAATTTTAGCTATACCTGGAAAACATTCCTGCCCTCTGAAGTGGTAGCAGCAGCATTTGATATGACTTCTTTGAGTTTTGTCGCAGCATCTGATAGGTTCACTGCAGTTGGCCGACTGCAGCATAAGAAAGGAATCAGCTAAAACTCATATGCTTGAAAGGAACTTCACAACAACCACATCAACTTCTTAAAAAGAGACTTCAATATGCCAAATGCTATGTACTAGGCAATGGCATACTTATATTATTCATCAAAATAAGTAGACCACTGTCTTAGAAATGCAGAGAATTGGAAATACCTTGTGACAAGATATTCTAATTTCTTCTGCAGGAAGGAAACAGCATCAGCAGCTGACCCATTAAAATCTAAATTGACCACCTCCACAGCCAAAGAGAGTGCCGCTGCAATCGCAATAGCAGGTGCTCCCCGGACCACCATTTCCCGTATGGCCTTCCTGAGAAGGTTATTAACATTTAAATATTTGAACCCACTGACTGAATATTAAGATCATAATCCAAATTCTAGAGGCTCTTTCGAATCTGTTACTATGGTAACATGACAATTGACCACTTAAAAAGTTATCTAGTGATCCAGCAAAATTCAAGGCAGCAGAAAACCATGTCAGGTAGATTGACTACGTGCCCATTTAGCAAACTACAAGAATCAATTCTCCCACCATGAGACACATTTCAATATCAAAACTATGATTAATAGTGTGTTTGGTTCAGCATAAAAAAACTCACGTCTCTACTCAAAATTCATGTCAAAAGTGATAAAAGACACAGAGTACCAAGCTTCCACATCAAGTGCTCTGTATCCGCATCCAAACATGCAGTAAAATTAATTTGGCACACATCCCAATTACATTCAACAATTTAAAATTGATTCTACCAAACTTTAAATGCATGTTTGGTAACACTTCTGCCAATAATGGATCCACATCAAGCAGAAGCTACAAAGAGTAGCTTCTGCATTTTTCTCAAATCTAACATGGAAAGAAAAGTGAGACTTGACTACTTGAGTTGGGGACATATATCCAAACACACAATAAATCAAACAAGCCATGGCCCCAGAGGGAACATTTGGAAGAACTTTGATTGAACTTATTTGAGTTCATCTTAACATACAAACCCTTAAATAGGTGTTTGACTAAACTTACCCTCCTATAAGCCTTTTTCCTTCTTTAGTTTATTTCAACAAATTCACATTGAAACTTATCCAAATAAGCTTACTGAATTAACCGCTTATTATATAATCTTTTATAAAATAAGCACTTAATTACAACCTGTAAATGCAATGGCACAAACAAGTTTCTTTTTCCCTTCAAATTCAACTAAAACATCTTACCAGCCATCCGTTGAATCCCGAATTTCCAAGTAAACTGTCTCCAGAGGGAGCTTCCTCTGCACAAGCAGAATCAGAGGCAGAAAGCAAAGATCAAAACAAAAACCGAAACGAAATGCATGGTTGTCAGTATCTTTACGGTAACATTCCTATTACTATTAATTTAAGTCACGCTTTGAAATTTAAAATAGTATATTAAAAAAATAATAAGTCGGAAACGTGAAATGGTTTTGCATACGAAATGGGAATATGAAGAGAAGACGAGACCTGATCGAGAAGGTGGAGGGAACCGCGCTTGTAGCATATGGATTGGAGCGTTGAGACTTCGTTGGACTCAAATGCCATGGCTCCACTTTCCGAAACAGATTCAACGTTTTTCTTAGGGTTCGCTTCCCGAAAGAAAGAGGCTATGCTATGCTACTTTACAGGAACTGCGTGCAATGAACTTGTAATCATGCTTTTCTCTTTTTATAGTAGATTCCTTCGCCACCACCACCACCAGCCAATTTGTCTTTTTTTTTTTTTTTTTATAGTAGATTCTTTCGCCAACCACCAGCAGCAGCCAATTTGTCTTTTTTCTTTTTTAAATAACATTCATTAAGGAGAAAATACTGATTAATTTTTTTTTGTTAAAAATAAGGTGAAATTGCATTGAAAATTATAATGAAAACTAGCCAGTTACCCTGCGTTCGCACGGGTTGCTTTGATTTCTATATATTTTTTTAGATGATTTACGTATAGCATAATTTATTTAAAAATAAATATTAAATATATACTTGTTGTTCAGCAACAATAAGAAATCAAAACATGAATTTTCAATAAAAATAATAGAGCAAAAATAGTTGATATGATTAATGTTGCATAAACTGTACTAAAATAGTAATTTAAAACATATTAAAAAATTTAATCTCACAATAACAAATGTCTCTAAAAGCATATTATTATATTAAATATTTCTAGAATATAAAATTTTATAAATAAAAGATATAAAACAATAATATAATAAAAATATAAATAATATAATGATATAAATATATAAAAAGTATAAAATAGTACATGTTAAAAAATAATGACAATAGTAAGGGCCAATTTTCCTTATGTAGATAATAGAAAAGGAAAAAAAAACAAAAAAAAGAAAATGAAAAAAAAATCACAAAAAGGTAAAAAAAAAAGAGTAAGAAAGAGAGAAAAGTTGAAAAAAAAGAGAAGTTTTGGAGAGAAAAATTTGTATGAGAGAGTGACATGTGTCCAAGGGAGGGTTCTCTTTTCTTTTATATAAATAAATATGTTAACAATAATATTATCTCCGTTTCTATTTATAAGATCCAATTACCTAATTCAGTATATTCCTTCGCCGCCACCACCACCGGTCAATTTGTCTTTCTTTTTTCTTTTTTTCTTTTTTTTTTATAGTAAATTCTTTCACCAACCACCACCATCAGCCAATTTGTCTTTTTTCTTTTTTAAATAACATTCATTAAGGAGAAAATACTGATTAATTTTTTTGTTAAAAATAAGGTGAAATTGCATTGAAAATTATAATGAAAATATGTTAACAATAATATCATCTCTGTTCCTATTTATAAGATCCAATTACCTAGTTCATCCTATTAAAGAAAGTGATTAATTTAGTTGATAGTAATAAATTTGTCCTAAATTTATATGTTTTTTTCAAAAATATCATTGTCATTAATATTTCTCTCTCTTCTAAAGGCCTATCAATAAAATCTCTCTCTTATTTAATTAGGGGTATTTTAGTATAAAAATAATTAATGCATGAGATATTGTAGATTCGGTCTTATAAAAAGGAACAATCACTACTTCTAACTAACTTGGGTATTATAAATAAGAATAGAGGTAGTAGTATCTTTTAAGAAATTTTTTACTTTTAATTTTTGAGTTTAAGTTTTATATACTGTTAATATAAAAAAAAATACATTATTAATCAATTAAAGATTATAATAGTTATGAGTTTTAAAATAATTTTTATAAAATTCAACAAACATAACCTGACACTATTTATGCTTTATTTTTTTTAATCCATACCATACCGTAGAAATACTTTTTAAGACATCATTAATAATGAAACTCATTTTATATTTTTTTATAATATCATATTATTTTTATTATTTTATGTAACTCAAATATTTTTTTCTTTGACCAATAATTTTATAAAGTTGTTTAAATGGGCCACATAATCTAATTCCAAAGCATATTTTGGGATTTCCTGCAGTTGAAAAGTAAGGGTGGTGCAGTCATGATCTAGGTCATTCTAATTTCTATCTCAAATGTTTATTAAAATTTTAATTATAAAATATAAAATCAAGGTTCAAATTTACACACACACACAAACACACACACACACACACACACACACACACACATATATATATATATATATATATATATATATATATATATATATATATATATATATATATATATATATATATATATATTATATACCAAGTCAGACCTATAAAGCACTGATTGCTTGATAGAGTAACCCGTTATTTTTTAGTTTCTCTTTCATTATGTTGTAAAAAGAAAAGGACAGTCGATATATTTTATAAAATGGATTATCATAGCATTGTTTTTGAAATAGATTGCAAAACAGTATTGGATAGTTTAATGCATCGTACAAGTGGAAATACAGACTTTGAACTCATCCTTTCCAAATGTAAATCTCTTTTATCTGTTATTCCAAACTCAATGGTGAGTTTTGTAAAGAGGCAAGCAAATCATGTCGCTCACTTATTAGCTAGAGCGTCAAGATCTTATGCTAGCAGCCATGTCTTTGACCATATTCCAATTTGTACTTACTCTTTTATCTTGAATGAAATGCATTAAGTCATTTTATGTAAAAAAAAAAAAAAAGTGTCATCTATCCCTTCTTTGTTTTTTATTTTTTTTGTAGAACTTGTAGTTGAGTTAATCTAACAAAAAATCATTTGAGCAAATAAAACTGAATTTGTTTTCTTTTTTTTTTTCTCATTGTTGTTGTGAGATTCTTGATAATCCAATTCTTTTTAAGAAATTAAAAATCCAATGTTTTCTAAATATAATAATAAATAATAAAAATTAAAGATGACTTTGAAAGTACTTCCTATTTGGTCATCCAATCAATCTAACATCTCTGAGTTGTCACAACTTGATGATGTCAAGGTTTTTTTTTTTTTTTTTTACTGAAACATACTTATATCATTTCATTCATTATAAACTACTCAATACAAGGGATAACATGATAACAAGTGTAGAGACTAGATAAGTATGGTGCCACCTTAGCAAGTTCATCGGCAACACCATTGGCTTGTCTATTTACAAAACCAATAACAAAGGTTGGATTATGGGCTAGCAAACACCTACAATCATCTATTAGCTCTCCTAACTCAAAATGATCAACTATTGAACTTCTTATTTTATCAACCACTCCCTTACTAAAAATTAAATTCTTCAGGCCCAAAGAATCAATAAATTGGATTGTTGATAAAAGCCCCCAAGCTTCACCCTCATGTATGTCCATTGTTAACTCTTTGGCAAGCGTACCAAATCGTACAAGTAGTAAAATGGAAAGTCCAAGTATCGTTTCCCAAAGGACTTGCATAATATTTGACAAATTTCACGTAATCACTAACTAAGCTAAGGAACAACAAGAAAGCGAGAAAACACATGAATGTTTTGGTTGATATTTTGGGACATAAAAACAAAACAAAAACATAACCAAAGTTGAAAAACTCTTTTTGTGTTTTTATAGTTAAAACAAAGATGAAAATAAAGGATCACTCCAATGGTGATGGATTGTCGGGGTTATATTTCACCAAACTTCACTCTCTTACAAGAAGCACAACATTCAACTTGAACTTCAATATTAATATCGGTCATATAATGATATTTTAAGCCCTAATTCCTTAGGTGAAAAGAGTCTAAGTTCCTCCATTAACCGCCAATCCCTTGGACAATTAACAAAGGAACTTGCTTTAAGCTCTTTGACCCAAAGATAACCAACAAACTAAGTGTTATTCCTAGCTACAAGATTCAATGGGCATTTTACTTCAATTCAAGACAAAGAAGGTATTTTCCAATAACAATCTCATCCCAAAAACAAGCTATGGAAGTATTTCCCAATAACAAACCATAACAAGCATTAAGCATGGAAGTAAAACACTAACATTGAAGAACAAGAGAAATGTAAACATATATTTCATAAAAATATACAAAAGAGTAAAGTTAAGTTACATCTAACCCCAAAATGGAAGGATTTGGCTACTTAGTTCCATGGGTAGCTACAAAATACAAGAAAAATGGAAGAAGATGGAAAGAGCGGAGCATTGGAGCCATGGGAGAGCCTTATACACTTAAAGGAAGAATGGATCTTGCAATAGGACAAGCTCTCCCCTATGCACTTTAGGGATTTTTCGTTTTAGGGCAAAATGTGCAGCTCCCCCAAAAGTGTCGAGCAGTCCCTTAAATACACGCACAAAGTTTTCACTTTTAAGTGACTAGCCGCTCAGCCGTAAAATCAGGCTTAAGGCCACCGCTCATAAATCTGATCTGCTTGATTAATTAAGCTCTGAAAAATTATTTTAAACTCCACTTTCCATTTCTACAAAATGTAAACAAAATAACTAAGATGTAACCAATAAACTAATTAACTAAACAAAAATCAAATATTCACAAATCTAACACTAATTGAGTTAAACATTGCTCCAAATGTGGATGAAAGTGAGATAATTGCCTCAAAATTCATTCAACGGTTAAGTAAATAAGGCCATTATCATCCATGCATGGCTACCTCCAATCATTTATTGCAACCACAATGCTCCCTCCCTCATCCTGAATACACATGCCAGCACCAGTGCAGTTTTGATGTTGAAAAAAAGCAGCATCAACATTGGACTTCAAGAATCATGATGTTGGTGGTATCCATCGCTCAACGTTACCGATATTACTAGAAGCATTTGTACCTGCATTCACCAATTTGGCTCGTGCCCAGTCCTAAAAATAATCATCTCCACGTTGAATGACAAGGGAATCAAACACAACCTTGTTTTCCCACAGCTTATCATTCTGCCTTCTCCAAAAACACCAAAGCACGTGCTTTTGTTGTTGAAGACTCAATCCTTGAAAAGGTTTGAAAATAAGCTTAGGGCAGGACTCCACATCAAAGACGAGATCCTTAACCACATGCCTAAGTTGAAGCTTCTCCCAACAACCCACGTTCACCTGACACGTGATAAAATAGTGAAAAGTGGTTCCAATATCAGATTCACAAAGGGGGCAAATAGTTGAACAGTCAATTCCTCGGGATCTTAGATTTATTCTTGTAGGAAGACAATCCCTACACAACCTCCATAAAAACATCTTCACACGAGGTGGGATATCTATCTTCCATATCAAATGCCAATCTCCCTTCATGCTCATGTTATCATAATCAGCAAACTTATGCATGATTAAGTTGTAGGAACTTTTCACATTATATACCCTATTCCTTGAAAGACTTCAAATTCTACTATCTTCTTTAGTAGCTGCCAGAATTGGTACTCTCAATATTGCTTATAGGGGTGAGCAAGTTTTCTACACCCGACTGTCACCTGTGAAAACCGAAACTAAATTTGTGTTGCGGGCAGATTTAATCGGGTAAGCAGGTCATCGGGTTACAAAAAATGGTTTCAAGCAGGTAAAGTTGGTCGGGTTTCGTTATGAAAAAATGAACCCAAACGATACCCAAACCCGACCGAAAGTTACAATACAAGTGACACAAAATTTGCCCTACCTATAAAAGACACCCATTCCTCTTTTCACCCAGACCTTTAACCCTAAGCGTCGCTGCCTGGAGACTCCAAAGCCTCGTCTTCCCTCTCCAAACCCTCATCTTTTCCTTTCTGAATCAAACACCCTCCAACAACACTTCTTTTCTCCAGATCCCGCTCTTGTCTTCTACACACTACCCTTATCTTCGCTTCACTGTTTTCAATTTATAATCTTTGGCTTTAGTTCTTCCATCTCGAACAAACCACTAATGTTCACTTCGACCCTTCAATCTCTCACCGATTGACTTCGCTCCGGTCCTTGGATGTCTCACAGGTTGGCTTCACTTTGAGCTCTAAGGTGATGATTTTTCATTTTTTGCATTCCCTTTTGTTAGTTTTTTACTTGATTTTTCTTTCTATTTGGGTTTGACTTGTGTTATTTTGTTGTGGAAGGTTGTGAATCTATCATAGGAAACCCAGAGTCCCTAAGTGGTAGAGCTCTGGAGAGGTTCTCCGTACTCCTTCCATTATTATTTTAATTATTTTTTTTATCTCGCTGTTTGAATCTATATTTATTAATCTTTCAAGGATGTTGAGCCTTTGAGAAACCATTTTCTTACATGCAAGATGAGAAATGCTTTGGCTGTGATTCTATGAGGTTAATTACCAAATTACTTATATTTTTATAAAGTAAATCCTTTTCTTTTGTTTTTCTTCTTATTTTTTGTAGTTATAAAATCCTTTTTTTCTGTGTTTCCGTAGGAGCTTTACACAAGAGCTGGGGATTGTTTAGAAGATAAAATGTCATCAAAATGGTTTCTTTGAAACAACGTAGAAATTATCCTTTTTTTATATAAAAAATGTATGAAAACAAGTGCTGATGTCTCGGGTATTCACCGTATTTGGTAGGTTCTGGAATTGTGAAGTATATCAAGGTAGCTTCAGCAAAATGAAGTGAAGCTATGCAATTTGAATGGACATTTTGGCCACAAATCTTTGTGCTTTGGACATAAAAATTTTAATTTTAATTAATAGAGTAAAAAACCTGGAAATAAAGAATTCAATTGGACTAATGCGTGAATAAAAATTCAATTTAACTTGAAAGATTTGATTTTATTAGAAATAAAACTTAATTGAAATTTAGTATCTCGGACTCGTCAGTTTAAAATTGAATGGCCTAGTGTAAAATTATGACTTGCTTTGCGCTTAAAAAAAGTGAATAAAAGAAAAAAGTATTGGGTAAATTTTCAATTGGTAAAAATATCAATTTGGCCCAATAAGGGCCCAAACCGAATTTAACCATCCGATCCACCCTCAAAACTGAGGCCCATCACCCGACTTATCCGAAGTCACATTAGGTCAGTTGCGGACCTGATTTTATTATGTTCGATTTTCGTCAGATGGCAGGTTTTAGGCCCAAATCTGCCCAAACCCGCTCGATGCTTAGGCCTAATTGCATGCACGTTTGGTGGAACAAATAGTTGGTTAACAAGGCCAGTATTCCAACAATAGTTTGTAAAATCAATAAGAGCCCTCAACTTCAAATCCTCCAGCCCTTCATGGAGTCTCAATGTAAACCTTCCCCTCCGATCTCAACTAAGGTTCACTCCAAACACCAATACTAGCACCATTTCCCAACTTCCATCTATATAACCTTCTCCTATGACCATTTTAGAAGAGAAAATGCTTCGCCAAGTGAAAAATGGGTTATGCCCTAAAGACGCTCCCATAAAATCCCCTCTTAGGAAATATCTAGCTTTGAAAACTCTTGATGGCAAAGCATTTGGCATAGAGATAATCCTCCAACCTTGTTTTCCTAACATGGCCAAATTAAAGGCAAATAGATTCGGAAATCCTCATCCACCATTCTCCTTCAACACAAACATTTTTTTCCAAAGCTAACCATAACCAATTTATTCCTTTTGACTCCCTTCTACTGGATCCCCACCAATAAGAATTCATCATCTTCTATAAATCATCCCCAAGAGATTGGGGAATTTGAAAAATACTTATACAATATGTTGGAATAGCTTGAACTACAGATTTTAAAAGAACCTCTCTACCGGCCATAAAAAGGGCCTTCCTACTCCAAGAATTTATTTTCCGCACACCCTATCCTTAATAAAATTAAAGATAGCTTTTTTATTCCTACTAACAACAGATGAAAACCCCAAATACTTCCCTTTTCCTATGCCTTCCCTAACACCAAGAGTAGAAGTAACCAAAGCTTTCATGCTAAGCTCAACATTCTTGCTATAATTTACTTCTGACTTCTGCAAATTTATCAACCGACCTGAGGCAGCAACATACTTCCCTTTTTCCTATGCCTTCCCTGACACCAAGAGTAGAAGTAACCAAAGCTTTCATGCTAAGCTCAACATTCTTGCTATAATTTACTTCTGACTTCTGCAAATTTATCAACTGACCTGAGGCTGCTACATACTCATCAAGAATTTTCTTCATAACTATGGCTTTTTTTTTCTTGAGCTCTGAAAAAAAAGGAAGCTATCGTCCGCAAATAGCAAATGAGAAATAATAGGAGCTCCCTTACAAATCTTCACACCATTGAGATCACCTTTCCTCTTAGCATCTTTAATCAAAACAAATAAGCCTTCAACATTAAAATAAACAGATAAGGAGATAATGAATCACCTTGACGAAGACCCCTCTGAGGGATAATGGGCCCAACCACATCATCAATAACATTAATTGATGATGTCAAGTTTAAAAATTAAAAAAAAATATATATATATATATATCAACTCACAAAACATTTTTCTACCAAAAAAGAACTATGCAACCTTGATTCTCCATTGCATTTGTAGATACGTAGAAGCAAGGGTAACACCTTGTCAAGCTAAAAAAATGTTTTCATAAATATTCTCTTTCCCCAAAATTCATTAGCAAGGGATTTAAATAAGATAAAAATAATAGTTTTTTTTAAATAAATACAAATAAAAAAATTGTTTTGCTAATGACTTAATAAACAAGAGGGAAAGATGATTTTATTTTATGCATTAGCTTAAAGGATAATTGTCTCTATGATAGATGTTGTAAGGTGCTAATGTGTCTTTTTTGATAGGAAAGAGTGTACATTTGTTTTGTTTTCTAATAGTTTATACCAAATAGGTAAAGTACTTTTATGATGCATATAGACAATGTTATGCTAATTCTTTCTTTTATTCTTTTTTTTTTTGTACTTTTCACTTGATAGGTTGATTTTCCTTTTGTCTATAGTAGTATTGTGATTCATAATATCATGCTTTATCATTAAATGCTAGAGACTTTGAACATTAGATAAAATTAAGATAAATATCATAAAGAGATTTTGTTTCATTCAATGCCATAAGACATTCAACATATAAAAAAACCCTTAAATAGAACAAGTTTCTAGATATAAGAGCCTTAAACACTAGTTATATTAAACACTTTTAATAAAGTCAAGTTTCTGGACGGTCTAAGAGGTGTGTTGGATGCCTTATTTTCAAAACAGATTGGATGTGTCAAAAGAAAACTTAAGATAATATACCTTATACTTTTGGACACTTTCTTTGCTCATATAACACACTTGTTAACATATTTCAAGTCTTAATAATTTTTATTATCATCAAAACTTTTTAGGAGTTAGATGTTTCATACGTCTTTGGTTCCAAACAGACATGGGAGGGTTAGGCTTCACACCTATCAAGGAAGAAAAGAAACAAAAGAAACCCTCATTTGTTCAAACCAGTTCATGAATGATTAAAAATAGAGCTTATAGAAAAAAAAATTACATGCGGTTGCTCCGTTAAACTCTTGATGACATGCCAAGTCACTGAGCTTTCAACATGACGTCATCAATTAACTTATTTGATAGTAGAGACTAAAAGTATTAACAAAGGAAAAATAGGAATAAAAAACACTAAAAAAATTTGTTTAGAAACTAAAAGCAAAAATTTTAAAAAGTTTAGACACAAAGATATTAAGCCCTAAATTAAAATGATCTGTAATACACTTTTTTAAGTGACCTTTTATTAGTCTATTACTTATGGTTATATAAATACTGTATTATTTTTAATAACATATCATGACTTAGTTATTAAATATGTCTTTATTTTATTAATTGTGAAATTAAAAACAATTTTAAAATCATATAAGAATTAAAAAAATAAAAAAATAAACCAGATCAAATTAAATAAAAAATAGTTTAATTTAGTTTGTATTTAATTAATATTATATTCAAATCCATCTAAACTTAACTGAATACAGTTTTTTTTTTTTTTTTTTTTAATTTTGTTTACCCTGTAAGGTGCCTGATGATGAATATATATACTCCCATTGTTGTCTGCCCCCTGAATCATTCTACTCTCTTCCATACCATCCACCATTTCCTTCCTACTTTCTTCTTCTAAGGTGTTACTACTTACCACACTTCATTCCCCACAGTGTTCTTAGAAGCTTCTTTTAGAAACTCACCACTTTCCTCTCTCTAAAATACAGTTCCAATCTACGTCACCCTTTTTCTTCTTTTGGTCACGCTTCATTTTCGATACACATATAGTATTTACACTTTCTTAGAGTTCTAAGTCCCCTTTTCCGATTCAGGTGAGTTCAAGTGTGAACCCGCAGATCCATTGTTAATTTTCAAACCACAATCGCAGTTATTCAATTTTTGTCCGTTTGTGATTGCTAGCTGATGAACTTTTTTTTTTTTTTTTTAATTTTTTTTCTTCAAATTTTGGTTTCTTGTGCATTTGTCGCGGTTGCTTCCAAACACTGACATGATGAAAATGTTTTAGCGAAGAAAGGCATTTTTAGTTCAAATTGATCATTCCGATTGAAATTTCGTGTAGAACAAGGTTGTTGCTGTTTCAATGCTGCTTATAGTTTGAGTGATTACTAGCTTGTGGGGAAGTGACGATTTGTTTTCCTTTGTAATGTGAAATTACTATTGGCTTAACCGAAACTTTTTTTTTTTTTTTATTTGTTAGAATATTGTTTATTTTGTTTCCAATTTTATAGATTCTTGATAAATTGGAGCTTAATATTCAACACATTTGAAAAGGAAAGAGGGTACCTTGCCTTGCCTTTTTTTTTCCCCCTTTCTTATGTTTGTAACTTTATGTTTGTGTAGGATGAAGGCGGGCTTCTATGGATTGAAGGGTAAAGAAATTTCCCTTATTTCCATTATTTTCGTGTCCACAACTATCATTATATGGTTATGGGAGAGAGCACCCGGTCATACTTCATTTGTTCCCTCTCAAACATTGATGCAATTTTCTTCAGGTTTGCTTTCATTTGTGTAATACTTTCTTTGAATAAAACTGATATGATATTCCCTCAATATGGGAATATTATTTTATTTTTCCTTTTATGAAGGTAGAAGCATGTATGTTGTAAAGGTTTCTTAGTAATTTATGAGGTAGAGTGTTTAAAGACTGAATGACTCTGCATGTCAGCTTAGAATTAGATAATCTCTTAGGCACATTTTGTCTTGATGAGTGGTGAAGCTGGATGTAAATCCCTAGTTTCTTGATAAGGATAATGTCATCCTTTTGAGACGAGGATGTCATTTGTATAGTTTTCATTGACATCAAATAATGTCTTCTCTTTTTGTAACCAAATGCTGAATAATTATAAACTTGTATTTATTGTCAGTAGTTTCTATTCGGTTGTTTTGCATGTTTGCAGATAATATAGTAGTGGGTATGCCTAGTGGTGGAAGTTTTGGATAGTGTGCATGAGGTCTTAAGTTCAAACTTTATTGCCGCCATTGTAAAAATAAAGATAATTTAGCAAGTAGTTCTGTGGTCAACCTGCTAGTATCAGAGCCATGTGTACATGTAGATGAAGATGACTTGCAATGGGCAAATAATAAAACCACAAATGAGCTAACAGAACTACATCTTAATGTTGTGTCTCAGGCAGTTTCTGCCTAAATCTTTTCTGGAAGGGGAGAAAGCAATACTGGAACTCCTCCATACACAGAACGTAATATATTGCTGTATAGTTATATGGTTGCTTTCCTCATTTGCTTACTTGCTTGTTCTTCACCATGTTGATTGGGTTAATCATTTTGTTATGAGGAATGTTCTTGTCCATTGGGTTAGATTATACTATTACCATCCTTTAAGCAGTATAGCCCTTAGCATATGGTCTTGCTGTTCCCTTCTATCTCTGTTAATCACATGTTACTTTGGGGCTTAAACTTTGTCCTTCATTTTGATGATGTAGAGATTCTTTCGAGTGTATCAGATGACGAAGCAAAAGATCTTGTGGAAGATGGGGAAAACCATGGTGTACCCACTCTTTCTAGTCCAACAAAAACTGAGGTTAAAAGGAACGAAGCAGAGGTGGGGGAAACTTCAAAACAAGACCATAGAACAAATCTTGTCATATACTCTTCACAAAGGAGCTCTTTAATCAGCGGAAAAGATGGCATCAATTTGAATAATGCTACAGAAAACAAATGTATTGGAAATTTTTTTAGCATATGAATATGTAATATATCCTTCTGATTGCCAAATTCATGGAATGTTCAAGCTGATCCAAGATTCTATAGAATACTATTGCGAAGCTTTGCCTCTTTATGATTATTTGAAGGGAAATTGACACATTTTTAAAGGTTACCTCTGAATTTTTCTGAGAAACCAATTTTATTTCTAAAGAAAGCTTGAAACATTATAACTGTAATTATCTTGAAGTTGAGAAAAGAATCTTATTGTTTATTCCCTTCTCTTATTGAGAGGTGGCATATCTAAGCAGCAATCGACCACTATTTTGAGTGGGAGTAGTCAACAAACACACAATATATTTCCGTAGACTGATTCTAGGATAAAGAAGCTCTTATATTAAACAAATGGAATTGAATTTTTTATTATGTTTTCCATATTTTTACACTGGTTGGTCTCTTCACGCATTCATGCTTTAAAGGATCAAAGTCATTCTTCTGCTGTAGGGAAAATTTCATCCAAATTTGTTAGACTGACGAACTATATATTTGTAAGTAATGCTAAGTAAGGATTGTTCTCTTGTTGATCCTTTTCCAGCCTGTAACTATGCAAAAGGAAAATGGGTTCCAGACAACCACCGGCCTTTGTATTCAGGATTTGGTTGCAAGCAATGGCTGTCAGGGATGTGGGCTTGCCGCTTGACGCAACGCACTGATTTTGCATATGAGAGGCTTCGATGGCAGCCAAAAGATTGTCAAATGGAGGAATTTGAAGGATCTAAATTTTTGACAAGGTATTGTGTGCTCTCACTAAAGTTTATAGATCACACTCTTGTCTAATTGTTTTAGGCTTCAGTTCAATGATTTGATACATGAAATTGTGAATTGAGCCATAGGATGCTTCTTTATATACTTGGAATAAATCAGTTATTGTAGAAGCATGTGCTAACATGCTAGTCATATTATTATTATTATTATTATTATTATTATTATTATTATTATTCTGGTCATATGACTACGGCTTTGTAAGATGGCTCTGTACTTCATCAGTTTCCACTGATTTAGAGAACAAGTTGCCTCAAATTTCACTGACATCATGGATCTTATACATTTGAACTCTTTTTAGTTTTAATTAGCCTAAAATTTTGGTTTCAACCGAATGTCTTTAGATGTCTGACAAATTGATAATAATTTGGTGCATTCAGGATGCAAAACAAAACTCTAGCCTTTGTTGGAGACTCATTGGGCAGGCAGCAGTTTCAGTCTCTAATGTGCATGATCACTGGTGGGGAGGAGACACATGATGTGGAAGATGTGGGGAAGGACTATGGGTTGATTCTACCTGAGGGCGCTGCCCGCCCAAATGGGTGGGCATACCGTTTCTTGAGCACCAATACTACCATTCTCTACTACTGGTCAGCAATTCTGTGTGATATTGAACCTATCAATGTCAATGATCCAGGGACAGAGTATGCAATGCATCTTGACCGGCCGCTAGCGTTCTTGCGCCAATTCCTTCACAAGTTTGATGTGCTGGTTCTCAACACAGGTCACCATTGGAATCGAGGAAAGCTGAAGGCTAATAGGTGGGTAATGCATGTTGGAGGTGTGCCAAATACAGATAAGAGGATAGCAGTGGTTTGGGGTGCCAAGAATCTCACTGTTCACAGTGTGGTTAGTTGGGTGAACTCACAGCTTCCAAAGTATCCTGGTTTAAAGGTATTCTTTCGGACCATTTCCCCGAGGCATTTTGTTGGTGGGGACTGGAACACTGGAGGCAGTTGTAATAGCACTACACCAATGTCAGTAGGAAAGGAAATATTGGGAGAGGAATCTTCTGATGAAGTTGTAGCAAATGCAGTGAAGGGAACAAGGGTCAAGATCTTGGACATAACGGCTCTTTCTCAAGTTAGGGATGAAGGTCATATATCACATTTTAGCATTACAGCCAAGCCTGGTATTCAGGATTGCTTACACTGGTGTTTGCCTGGAATTCCTGATACATGGAATGAAATACTCTTTGCACAAATCTAGTCTGCGTCTGCACATGATGTTACAGAAATTTATTGGCTAATCATAAGTTATTCACACTTCCTATTCTATACCTTAGTTTTCAGAGGATGGAGTCATGGGGATACAATACAAGATGTCCTTTACAAGGTTGGAACTTTGAGCTGATCTTTAATATGACATTCCCTTTTACTTCGGCTGCCCAAATGCAATATGGTGTTTTCTTTAGTACAGTTTTGGTTAAATATATAATTTTTACTTCTTATGTGGCCAGTTGCGTCCTAACAGAAAAATGTTGGTAGACAAAGCTAAAGTATTGGAGCATTTGAAGATAGTCACTGGAACTGAGTTCTTGTCGGCTATTCAGCTGCAATTCAAGACATTAGGACACGGAGATATACCATTGTTTCCTCTACACAAACTCGAAAGGAGTTTCAAAAGTTACGTAGCATAAACATTTCAAGTTCAATATAACATATCCTCTACATTACGAGGGAGAAGTGTAGTCATAGTTTTTTAACGTTGGATTGTAAATTTAAAAGACTATATATATAGAGAGAGAGAGAGAAAGTGGAGGGATCAATTACACTAGTGTAACTCTAAAAGAGTTACACCATTTTAATAACTTGATATAAAATGAAATTTTTATCGATTCAACCGTTGAATTATATTTACATATTACTAAGATTGTTTGTGTCAAATTTTGTCAAAATTGAACAACAATAAGAAAGTAATCAAATGATTCATATTTTAGTATATTTTGAAAAATTTATATAACGTCGATTTTAATCTATATGAATGAGGTAGCAAATAATTTTGGATTAATTTGAAATTTTGTATACATGATCTATGTGGAAGAAACTTTCAATCCAATGGTGGATTTTAAGAAAACATCATCTAATTGAAAGTTATTGAATGATGTAATAGTTGTTTAAATTACACTGGTGTAATTTGATTTCTCCTCATATATATTTGTAACCAAAAATTTGTAATTTGAATTTGAATAAATTTATTTCATAAGAATTTATAAAGGTGGAAAGAATTTATAGCTTTATAAAATTTGAAGGACATAATCTATTTTTAGTAAACATTCAAAGTTATAAGAGTTAATAAAAAAATAATAAATAAATGATATGGTTTGGAAAAGAAAGTAAAATTAATACAATTTTTACAATCTTTTGATTTTTTATATTTTTTTTATAATTCCAATGCATAGATAATTTGTTTATGGGTTTTGCTAATCAGAGCACTGATTAAATAATTAAAAGGAGAAAATATTTACTATAAATAATACTATCTCTAGTCTTAATTATAAGTAACAAAGTTTTTTTTTTTGTTCTAATTATAAGTAACAATCATTAGTTTTTAAAATAAATTTCTTTTGTATCCTTATTTTATTATTTACTCTATTCCCTATACACTATGACAACTACTTAAAGCAAAAGGTATTTTTGGAATAAAAATTAAATTTTTGACAAAATTAATTAAAAAAAATTATAATAATTATTTTTCTTGATATTAATAATTTATCCTATATTATTTATAATTAAGATAAAAAATAGTACAATTTTATACATTTTAATAAAATTATTATTTTTTTTTAATTTCTTAATCAGTACTACATGCGAACCATGCCCTACGGGGCACACTGATTAGCATTTGATTTTGTTTATATTCAAATGACGAAAAGCTGTCTTCAATGATTGGGTGGAGAAGGAGTAAAAGATTGAAGACAAAGGCTGTGAGTGACACGGAAGCAGCAACCAAACGAGAACGAAACCCGAGCCGAACAAGCGCGGGAGTTAACAATTAACATCAACACAAGGAGAGTTCTCCCCCTCGCGAAAAAAAAAATAAAAAAAACAAATTCCAAGTTCCAACGACGACGTGCCTCGTGGGGCAGCCCACTATTTCAGAGCGTATCTACATCTATTTTTACCCTGGCCTGGAGACAAAAATGAAACAAACTCGTTGGAAACGGAAATCATCAGCGTGAGGGTGAGGGTGGTTTGAGAGGGAACGAACCCCTTCATTCCCATGTCTCCCTCCTCCAATCCCAACCTTCTTCTTCTTCTTCTTCTCTCTTAACGACGATGGCCGAGGAATTCTCCAAATCGGTGGAGGAGGGGCTGCGGCTCTCGAAGCGCATATACTTCGGCAACGACAGGGCCGTGTCGCCGCCGAAACCCCCTCCGAGCATGTCCAAGTCCCACACCGCCTACCTCCCAACCGCGCCAATGCTCTACGCCGTTATTCACGACCCTGCTATTGTTGACAACCCCGACGTTCCCAGCTACCAGCCCTACGTGCATGGAAAGTGTGACCCCCCCGCACTCATCCCCCTCCAAATGATTACACATGTTCACCTTCAGGCGCATTGCCACCTTAATGCCGCCGCGTTCGTCACCCTCTCCGGCTCCTGGAGACTCCACTGCATCTCCGGCAGCCGCTCCTGCGATTGCCTCGTCGCCGTTCCCCTGCCACCGCAGGTGCATCCTCAACTTTATTATTATTATTGACTGACACATCGAATCAAAGATCGATGGCCATAGTCAATTGTAAATTTTCACATTTTTTAAAGTAAAATTATTGTTTGAATTTAATTATAATGCATTGTTACAGGGTAAAAGTCTTCTACACTGTCATCAAATCATTAATTATCAAAGTTGCTATCGTAACCTTAAAAATCTTGTGTTTTTTGTTTTGTTTTGTTTTGTGTGTTAATAGCTGAATGAGTTTGGACACACCAAGACCGAGAGGGAAGAAGAGTTTCTTAATAATAATACCAAAATCCTTAAATTTTCGAGAGTAAGTACCATAGAATTTCTAAAAGATATTTCATTAACTTTTATAAATTAGAATAATTACTTTCAAAGTTAGAGAAGTTAGTCTATACATTAACAGTTTAAAAGGATTTTACATTAGCGTCTAATCATAATTTTTTATTTATAGTAAATTTGTTTACTTTTATAGTAATTACCTTAAAAATTATACTTATTATATTTTTGATTGGTTAACAATGTGAAATTTTTTGTAATGACAATACATAGAAAATAAACTAAGAGATATACCCAAAGTGATTTCTAATTAGTTAATAGTGTGAAAATCTTTACATTGACATTGTATCAAAATTAAACTCAAAAAAATAAATCATGTTTACTTGTTTTCAACCAAACGTGGTTATGTCCTTAAAACCTCCTTTTGACTTAAAAGGAAACAAAAAAATTGCATTTAGTTGAGAATTTTGTACTATTTTTTATGTGTACTTGCTTTTAAAATAAAAGATTCCAAGCATATATCAATTCTTGTCAAAATTAATTTTAATCAAAATAAATATTACCCAAAATCAAGTTTACAAGCACTCACCCTCATGCTTTATAGTTGCAGAACTTGGGTAAGAAATTTCTGGCGCTCCAAATCCATTATCAGTTGTTTGTGTATATTTAATAAATTTTTATACAATTTAATGTGGAATTAGTCACGAATAAATGTTTTGAAAACTGGCCTATATGTAAGGTTGGGAGGTTGTCATAATGACTCCCAAAATTGTTGCGTTTGAATAATGTTTTAAAGAAGTTGCAGATTTTGTGTTCTGATACCATTTGGCTAACAGGGTTCAATTCTAGGTGTGGAGGTCAGTGTTCATAGGAGATCTTATTCTACTCAGCTGGTTGATATGAATGACAACAATGATAAGGATAATATGATCCGAGCTCAAGATGGAGGCTTTGTTGGGCCCAATTTGTTTACTTTGCATATACCGCAGGTAAATATTATAGTCTGTGTATTCTGAAGGTTATTGATTTCTAGGTTCATATGATTTGATTATCTTGTTCTGATGTTGCTTGTTGTGCTTGTAACAGATCGATGGAGGTTCCAATTTATCTGTTAAAATTAGTTGGTGCCAGAAGATACTATACAGCAATGATGAGTTCTGCTTGAATGTGCCATTTAACTTTCCTGATTATGTCAACCCTGTTGGGAAGAGAATGCCAAAAAAAGAAAAGATAGAAATAAATGTGAATGCTATAACTGGAAGTGAGCTTCTATGCAAGACAATGAGTCATCCGCTGAAGGTTCATATTTGGTTCAATTCTTGTGGGATTATAGTTGATATTTTATGCACAACCAATTAGCCATGTGACTTGGTTCTATTCCCTGCCTGTACAGAAAGTGAGGAATAATGCTGGGAGTATGGGTTTCATGTATGAGTCAGATGTTCTCTTGTGGTCAAAAAATGATTTCAGCTTTTCATATGCTGTGCCTGTAAGACTCAATGCCACTTTTAATGTCATTCTTATTTGTAGCTTCAGCTGTTGAAAGCTGCACTTTGGCATGTTGTGTAAATTCAGGATTCTTCAAGTCATATAAGTGGTGGTGTTCTTTTGGAATCTGCATCTGTGGATGATTTTGATCAAAGAGATATGTTCTGCATGTACCTTTCTCCTGGAAATATTCAGAGTAGGAAGGTTGGTAAAAAGTATCTGTAAACTTTGTACATGTGCATTTTACATATAATTTTGTGATTGTCATTTTGTTCACATTGCTTGTCCCTACTCAATGTCTAGATATTCAGAAAGGACATCATATTTGTGGTTGACATAAGTGGAAGCATGCGGGGAAAGCTAATCGATGACACAAGGAATGCACTATCGACTGCTCTCTCTAAGCTCGATCCTGATGATTCATTTAGTATTATAGCATTTAATGGAGAGATATATCAATTTTCAAAATCAATGGAATTGGCTTCAAAGGATGCTGTTGAAAGGGCCATTGAGTGGATTAACATGAATTTTATTGCAGGGGGCGATACAAACATTATGCATCCCTTAAACACGGTAACTTAAATATTCATACAAAGTTTCTTTTTCCTTGTGGTGAATTTTGTGTTTACCTTGTCATATTATTTGATAATTATATATTTAACACCATTTAGTGTCCTGTTAGTAATTAATAAATTTATGGTTCTAATCTTTATCATTCAACGTGAAAATTACTGAACCAAAGTGTAATGTGCTGTCTACTGAAGAAACGAATCAATATATACTCAACTTGATGCATGTAGAATTAAAGTGTTTATCTCATCTTTGTGTACCCTCAAACTAGCTTTTATGATTGTTGATGGTCATCATAGTTCTTTTCTGTTCACTGTCATTGGATAGAGTTGTATTCTATATTTGTATATTTTTACTTTGTCTTTTCTTTCAGGCAATAGAGATGCTATCTCATGCTCAAAGTTCAGTTCCAATTATTTTCTTAGTTACAGATGGAACTGTTGAAGATGAGAAACAAATTTTTGATATGATAAAGAATCATATGACTAATGGAGAGTCAATATCACCCCGAATTTACACTTTTGGCATAGGTATGATTTCTTCTTTCCAGTATTTCAAGCCCTAATTGTAAAATTTTGTTATTAGTTTGTTTCCTTATGTTAATAGTAAAACCTCATTCAATCCCAGGTTCATTCTGCAATCATTATTTCTTGCGGATGCTTGCTATGATTGGTCGGGGCCAACATGTTGCAGCATTGGATGTAGGCAAGTTCTGAATTTTAACTTCAGAAAGTAAATATCATTATCATTGTTTATCATTCTTCTTATTAAAAATAAGTGGCAATTTTGGATTCTAGAGAAATTTTTATCTTCAAACCATGTCAAAGAACACATACCTGACAATCAATTATATCATCTAAGGTCGATTGTAACTTTATGCACTCTATTTAGAGCACCTGATTGTGTTGACTAGCAGTAAACTAAATGCAGTGTATTCAAATAAGAGGTCCTATAATGGTTTTGCACATAAGTTTTACGATGTTTATGACTTTATGGAAAGGCTTGCTGATTGTTTAATTGCTAGAGATGCATAAATATTTAAAACAGAAGTAGAGTAAAATTGCTGATTGGCTACTTACTAGTAGGTGGGCTGTGAGTTAGCATTTTTGTCACTCTTTTCAAAAATACTTTTGGTGTTCGGCAAGACAAGTTATTTCAGTAACATTATGACCTATTTGAATTATTTATTGCCAGATTTGGTCGAGCCTCAGATGCTGAAATTGTTTGACAAAGCTTCATCTCTTGTTCTTGCAAATATCACAATGGACATATTGAATGATCTGGATGAAGTTGAGGTAAAAATTTTACTGGTACCTGGCTAGATAGAGGGAAATAAAAGTGTCACCCATGTTTTGCTTTTTCCCTTTTCACTAATTGCCTTTCATGACTTTTATCCATTTGCTTCAGTTGTTCTACCTTAAACCCCAGCTCAAAATATTGATATCTGTCTGATAGAACTGGACTAGAAAACAGGGAACAGAAAGAAAATGACATTTAGAAGTTTATTGAGTAATCTCCTTCAACTCTGGATCAATGGATATCTAGCGTCCAGAAGATACAACGGTGTCTTCCCCAGTATTTCAAGAGCCTAGACTCTCCCACCCAGAACTAACTGGACCAACTTCCATACTCCATTACACTCTCTGCCTCTATTTATATCAGGCTAACTAATTAACTAACTCTACCGGCTTTACTAACGAGGATTGCTCTTAACTAACTAGGCCCAACTAACAGCGTTTGGTGGTCCACTTGATTCCTTTGGTGTCGGACCCCATCCTTATTTCTCCTGTTATAGACTTTTCAAACTTGGCATCAGTTGCCTTGCCTACACTGTTTTTTATGGAGTAATTTATGACAGATCCTGAATGTATCACTCTGATAAAATAAAATATGCCAGCGACTCTTTTTTTTTTTTTTTTTTTTCATTCCTATACTCTTCCTACTGAATTCTGCAGTTCCCTGATGCCTTTGGGGATACTTACATTTTCTAAATGTTTCTTTTTTCCTGTTTATATTTTCTTTTAGAGAAATATTAAAGAGTGAAGACTCATAAATGATGCCATGATGGGATTCACATGTCCTGTGTCGACTATGGCAATTAAGTTTCTGTAACATGTGTGCTATTATATGTTGCATTTTTATCTTACTCGTCACTCTAATGGCATTATTTGCAATATCTTGTGATAGGTGTGCCCCTCTCACATTCCAGATCTTTCCTCAGATGGTCTATTGCTTTTATCTGGAAGATACAAGGGAAGTTTTCCCAAAGATCTAGAAATTAAAGGTGTCTTGGCTGATTTCAGTAATTTTGTGATAGAAATGAAGATTCAAGAGGCTAAGGACATACCTATACAAAGGGTAATGTTCTCTGCAATACCTTGCTTATTTACAATTCAAGTGTTTTTTTCCCCTTAAATTATATCTAAAATTTCTGGAGAGGATGTTCCATATTTTGTTTATGGGTGCTTGGAATCTACTTGGTATTCTGCCATCCTCTTTGAACTTTGAAGGATCTGTTATTTCATGAAGTAGAGAGTAATATAAGAGTTACATTTTACCATTTTTAGAAGATATATTGAATTGGGAGCTAGACAAACTAATCATAATTCCCTTTTATTCATCCCATCCTTATAATTTTCTGTGGGTACATAAAAGAACCATGGCCTTCTTTATCTTTCTAAGATGTGCTTATACCAAAAGTACTGGTTTGCTTCGTCTTATTCTTGCAGTTACCCTCCTCGTAATAAATATGAACAATTCTTTTTTTTATTTTGTTTCATTTCCTTTACTGTTAATCGTTATTCTGCTGCACTGCCTTTTCTTTCAACAGATATGTGCAAGAGATCAAATAGAGTATCTTACTGCTCAAGCATGGCTCTCAGAAGATGAAAAATTAGAACAGAAGGTTTGTTATTAGTTTTCTGTGCTATCACTCCACGTACTCACATGCTTGAGTTGAAATTTCATTCGAGTTGTAATGGTTCCTCTATTCGATATTCGGCCAATTCTTTTCTCTAATAATTTTTTCTTGTGCCACATCATTAAATTGGCAGGTTGCAAAACTAAGTTTACAAACTGGCTTTACATCCGAGTACACGCGTATGACAATTCTTGAGAATGATCAACGAAAGAAAGTCAAGGAATCAGATGGAAAGAAAGAAGTATGTATCTAAAGTTGAGGTTTTTTTCCTAATAAAATAGATGTTACTTTATGTAAACCTATTTTTTGTCATTTCATACTTTGAAATGTATTCCTTTCTGTATTAGATGTATGGTAACATGACATAGAAAAACTGAAGTTTAGTCGGTTGGTTTGCCTGTTTTAATTGAATGCTCATAATCCAATTTTCTAATGTGGTTTACATAGTTCTTTTAAATAACTAAAAATCTCACTTCCTTTTCTGATCGTTCTTCTTAATCATGGCAAAAAGGCGTCAAAAAAGAGCCATCGTCAGAGTGGAGCAAATGAACAAGGGCAGAGAACGATTTTGCTCCCTCACTTAGGTATAGGATCTGGCAACTTGACTGCAACTGCTGAAAACACTCAACCAGGATCTGAAGACACAAAAGGGCCTGATGGGGCTGAAATGTTTGTTAAGGCGGCCACAAATTGTTGTGGCACCTGCTGCAATTACTGCTGTTGCATGTGCTGCATCCAGGCCTGTACCCGGATAAACAACCAATGTGCAATTGCATTGACTCAATTATGCGTTGGTTTAGGATGCTTCAGCTGCCTCAACTGTTGTGCAGAACTATGCTGTTCTGGAAATGAAAACTGAAACCTCAAGAGTATGTTGTATTGTTGTTGTATACTACATAGAAAATTGCTGTTCACTGGGTTGTTATTTTGGAAATGTATATGCTTAAGCCATCAGTTCCGTTTCATAGTTTATTTTCTTGCCAAAATTGGGTAGTATAAATTTTCCAACAGTATAGTCCGGCATGTTTAATTTGCAATAGAAAGTCAATTTACAATGTGTTACTGTCAGAAAAGAAACAACTTTCTGTCAAATACATTTTTACTCCCTCCTTTTACAGTACTTTCTGCATATTTTAGGTGAAGAATAGACACATTATCTCAAAGAATGTTTACTCTTTACTCTAGAAAATAAACAAATTAAACGGAAATCTATTGTCATTTTATCCATTTGGTGAGTACCCAAAAAATTATATTTATACTATCTATTCTAGCAAGTCCTAGCACTAGTAAGATAGGCAGGCTTGTAAAGTTGCATCAGCATTTGTACAAAATTTCCATGTAAAATAGGCAGACATTGATCTGATTTCCATTCTAATAATTATATCGATGCAATTTCATTTCCTTTACTGCTAAGATTTTGTGATATCTTTCTCAACTTGTATATCTGATTCTTCTTCCTCATCATCTGATGAAACCACCGTTTTGTGATGGAAGGTTTTCTGAATTCTCGTCACGCCCTTTTCCACAGGTCCTATTGCTTGATTTATTGTCAGTACAACATCCTTGACAACCTGGTTTTTGTTTATATACAAAATTAATAATTCCCATGATGGATAGGATGGGGTTAACAGTGATAATTAATAGAGTAAATCACCACTTTGGTTCATGAAAGTGTATAGTGCTGTTACATCAGTCCTTAAAACTAAATCCCTAAAATTTCCATTTGTTTCATATAAGTCCCTAAATTTAACAACTTATTGTTATTTTGGTCCCTAAACATATTAATATTCACTCAAGTCACACTTTTTTTTTGAATTTTGGATTGATCATTGATGTGATTGAAGAATTGCACTTTTAAGAACTTATTTTGAATTTTTAGTTTCAGAGATTAATATGACAACACGATACACTTTCAAAGACTAAAATGGTGATTTACTCTTAATTAATACAAATTATGTTATTGATATGCAATGAACTTACTCGTTGACCACCTTCAACAACAATATCCTGGACGCTCTCCGTGACACTTGTTCTTGGAGCCTCAACTTGAGTCGTTGTCTCTTTAAGCACAGCTGGTTTCTGCCTGTTCCCTTCATCTATCTCCAAGGCTGCCTCCATTGTTTCCTTTCTGACTTTTCCATATGCAGAAGAAGAAGGAAGAAAATGATATGGTTTTGCAGAAAACACAAACACGTGAGCAACAGCTGCAATGGCCATCTGCATTACCATGGACATGAAAGTAGTCTCAGATGAAAAGGAATTGAAAATATTTTAGACTGTTCATTCAGGACTAATTTCTGGAGAAAAAAAAAAAAATTGGCTGTTGATGGTTCGCAGAATTCAGCAACCAAAATATAACTTCTGTACGTGTAGGCTTAAACCTTGTTTTTTGAGGCCTCTGAAATTGTCATTATTTGTTGGCCCATTACATCCAGAAAAATGAGGGGTTTGCTAAATAATAAATGAGATTCATTAAATAGAGAACTCACATCATTCAGTGGACTCCACATGAATTTCACACAATAGTAGAAAATGAATTAAAAAACAGTGTAAAGAGTGTACTACTAGCATTTCTTTAGACGTCCAAGTTAAGTCTATGCATTATGAAATTCTTTCAATTCATTTGCCACCAGGTAGGAGAAAAGAGGACTGTTAACCAAAGAAGCCTTTCTTTTTAGAAACAATAAAGCACAAATGAGGATTTGTGCATAGTAAGCACCTAAAATTTGAGACTGAAAGTTGAACTTTTCTCCACAAAAGAAAGTTGATCCACTTCATCCTCCCAAAATTAAATATATTGAAAAGAATCAACCTTGATTTTTCATGCACTCATATCCCATTTTCCCAGGATTGCACAGAGAAAATGGAGATAAAACTTGCAAAGTTCAAAGAGGCTAACAAAATGGATCACTTTCCCTTGTGTTAGATAAACAGAAAAATATCTGTCAAATTTGGTTCTTAAAATGTTTGTTATATCTTAAAGGTGGTTGTGAAAAAGACCACAAGACTACAGCATATAGAGGAACTACCTCTATGGAAATTAAGAAATCTTGCAGTCCAGTTTGGAATTTTCCCTCATTGGGTAGCACTCCAAATGTACACAATACCGCAATACCTACACCTTGCCACCAAGTAGCAAACACAATAGCCTTGAAGCTGATGAACTTTGCAAGTGGCTTTATTGGTTGAAGTCTCTCATGAGTAACATTATAGAACTGAACAAGGCAGTATAATGCCCACATCTGGCTGAAGTTCAACACTACTGCTATATATGGATACCTGCAAAATGTGGAAGACCATGTTTATTATTGAACAAAAATGAAAATGCCTTTGCCTACTATTAATCAGTGTATACACAATTTCATAGAAAAGAAAAATGCATGGTCAAAACATACTAGAGATATATAAGTTTATGATGTGAGACAATGATAAACCAGATCTTGGATTTCACCTTTGTATGAAAAACATACCCGTAGTACCACTTGAATTCCCCATCACCATAAACACCAAACAGTTCCAATATAAATGCTAACAATGCACACACAGTCTTCAGGATCATCTGCACTATATCTGAGTGACATTAGAGTCGCATTAGAACTAAAATGAACCCATATTTAGGAAAACTTCAGTGACTTACATATTGAACAAGACCAAATTTTTCTATTGTGAGAAGATCTTTTCCAAGGTTGGACGGACGCCAGAAGAAGTTGCAAAATGATCTATGTTCTATGTCATGATTCTCATCTAAACCATCCAACAAGGATTTACTAAGGTGTTCTGCAGATTCATCTTCAAGTAGTTCTACAACCTTTCCTTCACCACCTAGCAGATTTCATTTGAAGAATAAAGTGAAATATTTTCATAGTTATGGCATTTAGCATCATGATATGTTCTCTAAAACAGGATTACATGCCCAGTAAAACGAAGATAGAAATGAGCCAAAAAATGATATAGAAATTTAAGATATTAGGTGTCAGAAGTAACACTGACACACCAACATATTTTTACTCTTGGAGGGGTTTGGGGTGATAGGATTGCGTAGAAGGCAGTATAACATCAAATATATAAGCTATTGACTTGAGAAGCAGAAGTGTTTCTGAAAACCTTTTTTTATTTCCAGTTCCACAGGACCAATACCTTCATGAACGGCTTTCAGTTGCATATATAACATATGTAACTTCTATTTTTACTTCCTGGATTTCTCAAATAGCCAATTTTAGCTGAGAGGAAGACTACATATGCATGATATTAAAGCATCTCTAGCTATATTCTTAAGACATTGAGGTTACTGCAAGTAACTTACCAAGACAAGCAATCAGGTATCTGCCAAAAGAATACAGGGCAAAAGCTTCATAGTAGTTTCTTAAAATGTCACATGCTAGAGATAATCTTGGATTCCACAAAGAAATAATCTGGAATGACAGGGAGAGAGAAAACAAAAGGTCTGAGTTATGTTGATGTTGCTACTCTATAATTCATTAGATGTAGAGATTTGATCAAGACATCAGCATGAAATATCCTGCTTTCCACTTAGTTTAGCAAGGGAGAAGTAACTTGGATTGAAAAGATGAGAACATGCACCAGTGTGATTTATCATGCAATTTCATAGCTTTAGAGGCATAGCAGTAAACAATGAGCCTAAAAAGTTTGCAACGTAAGTGATATCCTAGACTTGCCTCCCCTCCCATTTTGGAGTGAAGAAAATTCATAATTCTTGAAGGATAATCAAACTGATAGGAACTGTATTTATAGATCTGATTAAGAAAACTCAAAACAAGCTCTGATTACAAGAGAATTTCACTGCTGAAATGTAAATAAGAAAAGAAAGAAAGAAATGTAACTGAAGAAATGTTTCCTTCTCTGCTCTGTGGCACAAGCAATCCCACACTACCCTTCTTCATGTTAGGTTCTATCTTAAAACCAATTGACATTAAGTCAAGTTGCCCAACAGATATATAAGTTACACTCTAAGAATTGAGGCAGGCGATGTGGGACTTCCCAACACCCTCCCTCCACATCTGTCCGCCAAAACAGGCGAGTCTACTAGAATAGGCGATTTACCAAAATGGGCTATAGGCTTTGATACCATGTCAAACAAATTGGCTTTGATGCCTTTTTCTATTGTATTTCTCTATACATAGTGAAGATATATTTACAATAATTAATGATGAATATTTTAATTCTTGATTTATACAATCCAAATCAGGAATACAATAAATATAAAATCATATTCTAATTTATAAAAAATAAATAGGAAACAAAACAAATAATAGCAGGAAACAAATCACAAAATATCTTTTTATTAACATCCCCCTCAAATTGATGCAGCTGGTCAAGAAGCATCAATTTGCTAATGATAAATTGATGGTGGGGCTGAGGAACAACCTTGGTGAAAATAAGTGCAAGTTGAAGTTCCGAGCTGATGTGAGGAAGAGAGATAACATGATTGTCATAGGCCACTCGAATAGAATGACAATCAACTTCTATATGTTTAATGCGCTCGTGGAAAAAAGGATTGACAGTGATATATTTTGCGCACTAGTATTGTCATCATAAAGAGTGTAGCAGCTGACTGAGAGAAGCCAAGCTCAATCAAAAGACCACGAAGTCACCACGAAGTCAAATAATTTCAGAGCAAGCTATAGACATAGCTCGATACTTTGAGTTAGTGGAGGACTTGGAGACTCGGTCTTGCTTTTTAATTTCCATGAAATCAATGTCGACCTAAGAAACATGCACCAACAGAGACAAATCTCTTGGTGTTAGGACAACCAGCCCAATTTGCATCACTATTACCAAGCAAAGAGATGTTCTGGTAGGAAAGAATAGACCTCGATGAAAGGTGCCTTTCAAGTATCGAATGATGCGGCGTACAACAGCCAAATGAAGGTGGCGAGGAGTATGCATAAATTGGTTGACCTGTTGTATTGCAAACGAGATGTCAGGGCAAGTAATAGTCAAATAATTAAGACTACCCACAAGTTGACAATACAACAAAGGATTAGGTAGAAGATCACCCTCATCACGGTGATATTTAACATTAACCTTAAGAGGAGTATCCACTGGGGTAGTAGGATGTAGATGTAACACCCTGGACAAATCACACCAGAATGAGAGAGATCCAGACTATACAGTTGAGGATGACTTAAAGAAATTAATTAGTACTATACAGTTGAGGATGACTTAAAGAAATTAATTAATACTACCTATACCAACAAGATGCATCTACTTGGTAGCTCATCACTTAAGAACTCCACAGTTAAGCGTGCTTGGCTTGGAGCAATTATGGGATAGGTGACCTCCTGGGAAGTTTCTCAAGAAGTGTGCGAGTGAGTACAAAGCATGTTGTGAAGTCTCAACGATCTTGAAAGCAGCCGAGCTGGTAAAGTGTTACCTGTGAAGTGTCGTAGAGTGTGAGCTATTGAGACGTCAACACTCAAGGGTGTTACAGTAGACCATCCAAGGAAATCAAATATGCAATATACTTGTGCTGATGGAGAAAAATACCCTTGGAGTCAAAATGAACCTCAAGACCCATGAAATAGTGAAAGCCACCAAGGTCTTTAATATGAAATGAGGCCTAGAGTTGCTATATGGACGCATGATCAGAACCCGTAATAACCATATTGTCAACATAAATAAGAAGAAGAACAATACCAACTGTTGTGTGAGGGGGGTGTTAATCAGAAGATATTTTGTGATTTGTTTCTTGTTATTTTCTTATTTGTTTCCTATTTATTTTGTATAAATTAGGATATGATTTTATATTTATTGTATTCCTGAATTGGTTTGTATAAATCAGGAATTAAAATATTTGTCATTAATTATTGTAAATATATCTTCTCTATTTATAAAGAAATACAAAATGTAAAACGACACCAAAGCCATTTGTTTGATATGCTATCAGAGCCTATAGCCCATCTTGTTAAATCGCTTATTTTGGTAGGCTCACTTGCTCTAGTAGGCATATGTGAAAGGAGGGTGTTGGGAAGTCCCACACCTATTATGAACAACTTATAGAAATATCTCATGGGTAGTCCATAAGATCTTTTAAGCTTATTTCAATAAGTTATTCAATATGACTAGCTACAACTTATGTGGCACTTCTATGAAAGCCACTATTCGAATCCCATATTGAGTGCCTTTTTTTATTTATTTTTCATTCCTTCTGCTTTTATTTTTCATTCTCTTCCTTCCACTTTTAATTTTCATTCTTTCGTTTTTTTTTCATTCCTCCCCCACCCCAAAAGATTTGTTTAAAACCTTCGTCACTCTTTTTTCCTCATAAATCATAAGCCACATTTTTATTTGAAATCTCTCCATTGAAGGTATGTTCAATTCCCTATTTATAATTTCTACATTGTGTTTTTTGGAAATGGATTTCTACCATGTAATCTCTTTATTATTGATAGATGTATGATAATTTTTTTTTATTTTTAATAACGTTTTAATAATATATATGGAATTGATTTAATTTTTAAATTTATAATTCATAAATTTTAATCATGCTTTCATAATATATGGTGACTAGTGTTTTTTTTTAATATATTTGTGATTCATGTTATTTTTTAATTATTTAGTTACTTTTTAAATTATTGTTTTATTTATAATTATAATTTGATTCTTAATTTATAAAATGTGACAACAACACCCTCACTCCATATATGCTTGTCAGAACAGGCGAACCTACCAGAATAGAAAATTTACGAAGATGAGCTATAGACTCTGATACCATGCTAGATTCCATCTTAAAACCAATTATCATTAAGTGAAGTTGTCCAACAGATATATAAGCTATACCCCAAGAATTGAGGCAGGCGATGTGAGACTTCCCAACACTTCCTTCTATGATACACTCTCATGGGAGTCATCAACAGCTGCTTGGACCTAATCATACTCTTTTCAAGTACCGTCTTCATTAGGAAGTTAACTCATTTTATAACAACCCTCTATAGGCTTATTAACAATTTTCTCTCTGCCCAACACTGCCTCAGGGTGCACTTGCAACTATCAATCTTCTGCTAAGAGCGATGGAATTGCCTGACTGGGTTGACTATCAAGGAGAGTGATGAGGACACAACTAAGGGCAAGGACCATGAAGCACTTGAAGGGCCCATGACCAGAGGCAGACTTAAAAAGGCCCAACACGTCATAGAGACAAGGCTGGTCATTTGTATAGCTGCCATTGATGATGACTGAAGGCCCATGTCCCCATAATTTTTATTTTATTATTTAATTATTGCAATTTTTATTTTATTATAAAAATTATGGGTACATGGGCCTTCAGTCATCATCAATGGCAGCTATACAAATGACCAGCCTTGTCTCTATGACGTGTTGGGCCTTTTTAAGTCTGCCTCTGGTCATGGGCCCTTCAAGTGCTTCATGGTCCTTGCCCTTAGTTGTGTCCTCATCAGAGAGCCTCCTTAAGCTGTGAAACATGGAAAATAGGATGCAACCTTGAGGTTTCTGGTAATTGCAGTCTGTAAGCTGCTAAGCCAATTCTGTCCAAAATCTTGAATAGCCCACAAAACCTTGGACTATGTTTTCCATTGGCCCTTTTAGCCAAGGACCTCAATTGATAGGGTTGAGCCTTCAAATACACCATATCATCCACTTCAAACTCAACTTCCTTTCTATCTTTATTTGCTTGTTCCTTCATTTTGACTTGATCCCTCTATAAATTTTGTTTCAATTCTTATCATATGTTGTCCCTCAATGTCAGCAATTGATCAACTTTTTCTACAATTGTTTTGTCCTAAGATAAGGAATAGTCAAGGGAGGGTCCTGACTAACTAGTGCCATAAAGGGACTCCTTTTTATGGAAGACTTATAGGAAGAATTAAGCTTGAACAAGCTTCCACAAATGAGTGATAACCAAACTTAAAAAGTAGTTATCATGCTGCAGTGAGCTGTGCAAAAAAACCTTACCAGTGATCTAAGTGTACTACTCGAACTCGGTACTACACCGAGTAGTCCAGTTGGCCGAGTAGAAACTATCACTCGGACTCGGAGGATAATAACGGAAAGAATAGATTTTACTATATGATAAGATATAGAAAGATCAGGTCATAGGATAAGGATAGAAGATAGAATTATCTCTATCTTTATTACGAGATTTGAGGAGATTTGATAGGAGAATAACCATATCAAATCTATCTCTTTACACTCTATAAAATCAGAACAACCCATCCCAATCAAGGTACGAAATTCCAATCCCAATTGTGATACCTGTTTCTTCCTCTGAGCCTCTAACTTGAGCGTCGGAGTCCCTTTGCAGGTACACCCCCCACCAGTCACGGAGGCGATCCCGGCAGAGGCACCACACCGGAAGACTTATCAAAATTTGGTAAGAACATTTGGCGCCCACCGTGGGGCTCGGTGAAACTATTTCCAGCCACACCAACAACATTATTCCAATGACGACAACCCAGAGTAAAACAGCGAACCATGAAAAGCGACCACAGGGGGTGGAAACCTAAATCCTGGGTGTACCACCTCCAGGGGATACCCAGGGAGGTAACCCCAACAACGTGGTGCCCTTCCCGCGTCAGATGCTTGAGGATCACCCGTTGATCCAAGCCCTGCAAAGGGAAGTTAACATGGTGAAACAGAACAACGCTAAGGAGATAGAAGACCTCGGCAAGGAGAACGCTATCCTCCGAGAGCAGTATCAAAAACTGCGAGAGGACCGGAATGGACTTTCGGCAGCCCACGCCGCTATCAACGGGTTCTCGGCAGCCCACGCCGCTACCAACGGACTATCGGCGGCTCATACAACCGCCAATAGACACCCTGACCGAACAGAGCAGGAAGATACCACTTGGAGCGAGGCAGACCGAGCAACAACCCATTTAGAGTCCAGACCCGCCTCAAGATCGCGAGCGCCCCCAAGACGAAGTATGATACCTGAGACAACGAGGCGACACCCGTTTGTAGATGGAATCATGGAGACTCCACTACCGGCCGGGTGGAAGCCGTTATCCATGGACAGATACGATGGGCTGACCGACCCCGATGAACACATCGACGCATTCGTCACACAGGTGAACCTGTACACAAACGACGACGCCATCATGTGCCGGGTGTTCCCAACGACCTTGAAGGGAGCAGCGTTGAACTGGTACACACGACTCCCCCCCACTCAATCGACTCTTTCGCCACATTAGTCACTCGTTTCGGCGCTCAATACGCTACGAGTCGACCCCACCACCTGACGGCAGTAGCACTGGCCAACATACGGCAAGAAGACAACGAGTCTCTCAGGGATTTCATGGAAAGATTCGCCGAGATCTCCGTCAAGATCCGAGACTTGAATCCACAAGTGGCATTGACCGCCATGCTTATGGCGCTAAAATCTGGACCTTTTTCGGACAGCCTCTGCAGGAAACCACCACATGACATGGACGAGCTCAGAGCTAGAGCAGCAGGATATATTCAGATGGAAGAAATGGCCAAGTTCAGGGAACGGGTCAGGGGCGAAAAACAGGAAGAACGAGAGAAACCAGGAGCAAACCGATAGCGGAGTAGCAAACCTAGAAGCGACAGACCGCCCCGTGCAAGGTTTTCCCATTATACCCCTCTAACTGATAGCAGAGCGCGAGTTCTGGAAGAAGCCTGCAGCGCCGAGCTGATAAGCCTGCCTACTCGAAACAGCTCCCCAAAGAAAGCAGATAGGTCCAAATTTTGCAGATACCATGGAGTACATGGACACACTACAGAGGAGTGCACCACCCTGAAGGATAAGATTGAAAAACTTATCCAACAAGGCAAATTACGACGCTTCGTTCGAGACGACAGCCGAAAGCCCGTGCGAGAACGAACCCAGGATAGGGAAGACGATCGCGATAAAAAAGCCCGATGCACGGAAGAGCCCCGCTAGGAACAACAAACCAAACCTCCCGAAGCTCGACTCTGAGGCGTTATCAACACAATAGCAGGAGGATTCGCTGGAGGAGGAAGTTCCAGCTCGGCAAGGAAGAGACACCTGCGCAGCCTCCGATCAATCAATTCGGCTTCAACAAACCCCAGAGTACACAAGAAAATGCCCCCTATAACTTTCACAGACGCAGACTTCGAAGGCATAGAGCCCAATCATGATGACCCGATGGTGGTCAAAGTTGAAGTCGCAAACTGGTTGGTGTGCAAAGTCTTAGTCGACCAAGGCAGCTCGGTGGATATCCTGTGGTCCACTTTCCAACAGCTAGACATCCCCGAAAATAAGGTACAACCATACATCGAGCAGTTAGTCGGTTTTGTAGGCGAAAAGGTTGATACCAGAGGCTATATTGACCTTCTCACCACTTTTGGAGATGAGATGGGGTCCAAGACTATCACGGTCAGGTACCTCCTAGTCAACGCCCTCACTTCATACAACATTCTTATAGGCAGGCCAGCACTCAACAAACTAGGGGCAATAATTTCAACTCCACATCTGGCAATGAAATTCCCAAATTCAGAAGGGAAGATAGTGACAGTCAAAGCTGATCAGGAGGCAGCCCGCGAGTGCTACTTAGAAAGTCTAAAGATAGCCAGCGGCAAAAAGGTCCCAGAACTGACGATAAAACACGTAGCATGCACTTCTCTCGCAACGCCAATAGAGGAGGCCGACCTCGATCCCAGGGAGACCGAGCCGAGAGCAGAACCCACAGAACAGGTAAAATCCTTCCAAATAGGAAGAGAATCAAGGCAATGCACAAAACTCGGGACTCAGCTAGAAAGCGAGACCGAAGAAGCAATTGCCAAAGTCCTGTTAGACAACGCCGACTTGTTCGCATGGTTAGCCGCCGACATGCCCGGAATAGACCCGAGCTTCCATTGCCACAAACTTGCCATATACCCAGAGGCCAAACCGATCTCCCAAAAGAAGAGGAAACTCGGGGCTGAAAGAGGAAAAGCGGTAAAAGAAGAAACTGAAAAACTACTCGGCGCCGGCTTCATCAGGGAAGTGCAATACACCACATGGCTCGCAAATGTGGTGATGGTAAAGAAGGCGAATGGAAGATGGAGAATGTGTACTGACTACACAGACCTTAACAAAGCATGTCCAAAAGACTCATACCCGTTACCAAGCATAGACAAGTTAGTAGATGGAGCAGCCGGCTATCCGATCCTGAGCTTTCTGGATGCATACACCAGATACCAATGTACCCACCAGATGAGGAAAAAACGGCGTTCATAACTGACACGGCCAATTACTGTTACACGGTAATGCCATTTGGACTGAAGAATGCAGGGGCAACATACCAGCGTCTAATGGACAAGATCTTTACAGAACAACTCGGCAGAAACCTGGAAGTCTACGTCGACGACATGGTGGTTAAAAGCAGAGAACCAAAATCACATCCAGGAGACCTGACCAAAATTTTCGACGAGATCAGAAAACATAATATGAGGCTAAATCCTGAGAAATGCGTATTCGGGGTGCATGGCAGAAAATTTTTAGGATTCATGCTCACCCACAGGGGCATAGAAGCCAATCCAGAGAAATGTGCGGCTATCATAGGCATGAGAAGTCCGGGTAATATAAAAGAAGTACAACGGCTAACTGGAAGACTAGCATCCCTGTCCCGTTTCTTGCCAAAAGCTGCAGAAATAGCCAGACCCTTTTTTCAACTACTCAAGAAACAACAGGGCTTCAGATGGGATGAAAAGTGTGAAGAAAACTTCCTAAAGATAAAAACACTACTCTCATCACCACCAATTCTAACAAGACCCGAACCCGGCAAGGACTTAATACTATACCTAGCCGTCTCGGGAGACGCAATCAGTTCGGTCATCATCCAAGAAGAAAATCAGACGCAAAAACCAGTCTACTACATAAGCCGAGTATTAAAAGATGCCGAAACCAGATATCAAAAGATAGAAAAGCTAGCGCTAGCCCTAGTCACCTCAGCACGACGGCTACGACCATACTTTCAAAGCCACCCAATAGTGGTACGAACAGACCACCCAATACGACAGATACTGAGGAAACCAGAGCTAGCCGGACGAATGATAGCATGGTCGGTTGAATTATCCGAGTTCGACATCAAATACGAACCGAGAGGACCTATCAAAGCACAGTGCCTAGCCGACTTTATTGCTGAGCTAGCACCAGTAGCGGAAGCGCCCCTCCCATTCTGGACCCTTTATGTGGATGGCTCCTCGAACGAAAAAGGTAGCGGAGCAGGAGTCATAATTGAAAGCCCTGAAGGTATCATCCTGGGACAATCACTCAAGTTCAATTTCAACGCATCCAACAATCAAGCCGAGTATGAAGCCTTACTAGCAGGACTAAAACTCGCCAAGGAAGTGGGAGCGAAACACCTTAGATGCTGGAGCGATTCAAAACTAGTCACTGGGCAAATGAATGGATCCTATCAAACAAAGGACCCCCAGATGACAAGATATTACCACTTGGCCTCCCAGTTGAAGAACGAATTCATTAGTTTCGAGCTCGACCATATTTTAAGAGAACAAAATGAAAGAGCCGACCTGCTATCAAAGTTGGCAAGTACAAAGAAGAAAGGCCAACACCGAACTGTCATACAGGAAACAATATCCACTCCGAGCATCGAGAAAATTGTCTCTAACATCAACTCGACTGACAGAGAATGGATGACCGAGATATGGAACTTCTTGAAGAAAGGAACCCTCCCAGAAAATCGGGAAGAAGCTAAAAAGATCAGAAGAAGGGTCAGTTACTATGTCATAGAGGGAGAAGACCTTTATAGGAGAGGCTTCACTGCACCACTGCTGAAATGTATCACGAAGGCTCAGGTCGAATATGTGGTAAATGAGATGCACAAAGGAATATGCGGAATGCACTCAGGAGGAAAAGCTATGGCTTCCCGAACTCTAAGAGCCGGGTATTACTGGCCAACGATGCACCGCGACTGCGCCGAGTACGTCAAAAAATGCGAAGAATGCCAAAAATATGGCAACTTATCCCATCTACCAGTAGAGGAATTGCACAATATCACAGCACCATGGCCCTTCGCCCTATGGGGAGTTGACATATTAGGCCCTTTTCCACTCGCTAAAGGACAAGTGAAGTTCCTCCTCGTCGGAATTGATTACTTCACAAAGTGGATTGAGGCCGAACCCTTGGCAACTATCACCACCCACAATGTGCAAAAATTCATATGGAAAAGTATCATATGCCGGTTCAGCATCCCTCACTCGGCGATATCCGACAACGGTAGACAGTTCACCGAAAAGAACTTGGAAGAGTTCTTCAAAAACCTAGGGATTCGGCACCGAGTGACCTCAGTGGAACATCCGCAGACCAACGGACAAACTGAAGCCGCAAATAAAGTGATACTTGGAGAACTAAAAAAGCGAGTAGGAGACGCCAAAGGAAGTTGGGCCGAGGAACTTCCCGCAATCTTATGGGCATATCGTTGCACACCACAGTCAACAACGGGGGAAACCCCTTTCAGACTCTCATACGGATCAGACGCCATGATACCAGTAGAAGTCGGAGAACCCTCCCTACGAAGAACAAATTTCGTCCAGGAAAATAATGATCAATCCCTAAGGCATGCACTCGACATGACCGAAGAGACGCTCAACGAGGTCCAAGTCAGAATAGAGGCCTGTAAAAGAAGAGCCGATAGGAGGTATAACACCAAGGTCAAGCCAAGAAACTTCGAAGCTGGAGACCTGGTTTGGAGAAAATGCGGGGAAGCCAGAAAAGCTACAGGAGAGGGTAAATTGGCAGCCAACTGGGAAGGCCCCTTCAGAATAATCGAGTCGCTGGGAAATGGAGCTTACCGATTGGAGCACCCATCCGGCAAAACCATCCCCCGAACTTGGAACGCGACACATCTAAAGTTCTATTACAGTTAGAAAAATTGTAAGTGGTGATGTACTCTTTTTCCTACTTTGACATTTTTTCCCAAGAGGTTTTTTGTCAAAGAGGTTTTAACGAGGCACACCCAATTTCTCTCATTAATGAAACTCTTTTCTTCAAATTATTTATTTAGTTACAATTAACCGCGTAGACCTTTACAAGGATACAAAGAGCGAGTTAGATTTAACCGCGTAGACCTTTATAAGGATACAAAGAGCGAGTTAGATTAAACTTTACAAGGATACAAAAAGCGAGTTAAACCTAACCGAGTAAAGGAAACAAAAGGCGAGTTACAATTAACCGCGTAGACCTTTACAAAATACAAAAAAGCGAGTCAGACCTAACCGAGTGAACCTCGGATAGAAAAGGCGAATTAGCCACGTAAACCTTTATAAAGGTAGAAAAAGCGAGCTACACTTAACCGCACAGACCTTTTGCGAGTTAGCGAAAAACCGCGAAAAAAGACCACACGAATAACGAAGAAAAGTCATTGAATATAAAATTCATTAAGTACCATATTCGAAAGGCTGGGTACGAGCCTTACAAGAAACAAGAAAAATATAAACACTAAAAAGCAGGAGCATCTCCCCCCTCCTGAGTGGAACCGCCCAGAGCATCCTCACCATCAAGTGCAGACTCCTCAACCAATTCCCCCTCTTTATTGACATCCTTGTCAACGTCAAAAAGAGAAGTGTCGGCATCCTTGAAGAAATAACGAACTTGGCGAAGTGCCTTGCTGAACCCGGCCTCATGGGTCTTAACAATCTCGTCCAAGGCCTCACCCAGATCGACTTTCAGCTTAGCCTCGGACTCGGCAGCCTCAGTTTTCGCCTGAGCAAGCTCGAAAACGAGTGTAACACCCCGAAAATTACAACCCAATAAGTATGAACGTGAGAGATTTAATTAGAAAATTCTCTTGTTGGGGAGAATGGTAACGTTGTGATTTTCCTAATTATATGATTAAGTGATTGATTAAGAATGAAAGAGCAAACTAAATTTAAATTATGTTGATTGATATAATAATTAACTCAAGTTCTATGTTTTGTGATGTGCCATAGCGTTATTGTGAAATTTTTTAGACTTTTACGTGAGTTCCGTAAGTTGTAGAAAAAAGAAAAAAAAAAGAGAGGGGGGTGTCCTTAGAGGAAGTGAGGGTACAAATAGCAAAATTCTAAATTTTATCCAAATATGCTTCTCTCTTCCCTCATTTGCTTCATTTTCCGGGAAGCTTTCTTCTCTGTTTTTTTTTTTTTTTCTCCTCCTGGACCGAGAGCTACCAAGGGGCAAGGAGATGGGAAACCATTTTTGTGAAGCTGGGAGGTCCTCTCTTTATCACCAACAGCTTGTCTTCTCTTCATCTCTCTCAGCTGAACCAAAAACACAAGGTGAGGGGGACTCTTTGTGAATTCTATTTTTGGTTTAAGGGTGGTTGAGAGCTAGGGGACTCAACTACCTACAGCATGTATGCCTCTCTTGGCTGTTGTGTGTGTTTGTTTGAATGGTTGAATGTAAAAAGTTGATGAAATGGGTTTGAAACCCTTGGCAGTGACTGTGTATGTGCATGTCCTGGCTTTAGTGTTGTTTTGTTCTTTTGAAACTGAGTGGGAAGGTCCCTGGAACAAGGGAATCCATGCCCAATTTTCGTAGAATTAATTGATGAAGGTTGTATGTTGAAAACAAACTCCAAACCAATAGAACAGTGGCTGTCAGGTTCGTGTGTCCCTGGACAGATCCCACGGTTTTGTGATTTTTGAGAGATCTAACCGTTGGTTTTTCACGAAATTTGTTTTGAATGAAAATAGACACAAAAATGAACAACTTTTATTTTGACACCATGGAGAGAAAACGTCGTTTTAAAGTTCATCCGTGGCTTTAAAAATGGATGTTCTGTTTTTAAGTTTAGTTGGAACATGTCTCGGTTTTTCTCAAATTCCCAGTTGTGTGCTTAATGTTTCATTTTCGTTTTTGAACCAATAAAAACTAGACAAAACAAGCTTTTTAAACATATAAATTACAAAAGTTATCATGCCCAATTTCTTAATTAACTTTTTAAAAAGAAACAGGGCAAGGGTTTTGAGCTCTGTTTTGAGTCTGAAACTTAGGCTGTGAGAAACAAATTTACTGGGAACAATTGGGAAAGAATTTGGAGGCAAGGGTTACGTTTTTAGAAAGATAAAGATGTTATCTTTCTACTGTAAAAATTTCAGCTCAAAATGAATTTGGGAAGTGGGAGAAATTTACATTTCTTTGAGCTATGTTCAGTGAGCATTGAAAATTCAGGGCTGCTGACTTAGAAAATTTTTATAAAATTTTCTAGATGTTGATTTTATAAGTGGGATACATTTCTATAAAATAGATTTCAAGAGCTTCGATTTGATATAAAAAGTTTTAAATTCTGAGATCATTTGCTTGTATCAGCAAGAGCTCACATTCAGTACTGTCAATGAAAATTTGACTAAATAGTCAAATGTAATTGTTAACACGTGTATTTTTACCATTTTATCTTCAATTAATATTTTGATTCTGTGAGATAATGGATAGAATACAACCACTATTATGATTGATTCATTCAAGTCTCAAGGAGGAAAACCTTGAGTATTTGATATTGGAAAGTGTGATTTTCTCTGTTTTGGTGATACGGTCTGTTGACTGTAATTTAAATCTTGTGGTGAATTGTTTGTTGGTGTGATGTATTTATAAGACTTGATTCATTATACAAATTAACTGTATTATGTATATTGTGGACTGAGACCTGGGGGGTGTGAACCCTGGGCATTGTGGAACAGTTGTGTGCACATGATTTTGATGTGTTTTGGATGTTGAATGTGGGGACGAGGATTTATAATCTTCGTGGGAACAAATGAACTCCATGCGGAGCACATTTGTGGAAAACAGTGATTTTGTGATAAAAATGACGGAAAGTAATGAATTAATCCGTAAAAAGAGTGTGAACTTAGTAATTGATGGTTGGCATAAGTAATTTTGTGATCCTTGTTTTGTGTTGGTGAGGATCGAATGAGAAGGGAAACCTTTTCGTTGGAGGTCACGTGTGACTGGTGTAGTAGATAAATACTACGCGTCGATTTAGAAGGATAATCTTACGTGACCGGAAGCCAAATGAGCAAGTGTTGAGAGGTCGTGTGGAGGCTTTATCTACGGTGAGCATTGTGCTTGTGAGATGACGGGGCCGTAATGTTTAACCACTGTGATAGTGGGGGAGTTTGATCTCCGTGTTGTATGTCTGGGACAGATGTTGATTGAGGATCGCCGTCGAGTGCCTTTGGTAGAAAAGCTCACACAGACCTGTAAAAGGTCGCGTGGGATATTTCAGCTGCGAGTTATCTGTGAACCAAGGTCGGATTGCGAATGACGCATCACTTGAGGTGATGAGATCGTTACGATGTAGCGATAAAGGCAAAGTCCTTATTTATATATGCATATGTGAGCGTAGAGGTGGTACCTTTAGCTCGGCGTCAATTCGTCCGCACCTGTACCATGTGCAGCGGGAAACCCACATGCGACGAAGAAAGAAAATAAACTCTGTGAGAGAGTGTAGAGGAGTCAGTCCTCGGAGTAATGGATGACCACAGTTGGTACCTGGGAGATGATCGTAAGGCAGGTTGACCTTGGAGGGTAAGGCACTGAGTTGTGACGATAGATCACATAGCTGACTCGGCCACCCTGACAAAAATACGAGCCATCATCGGTTGGTGAGAGCCCGCCATAGTACCATGGTGAGAGGTGTACTCCCAACAGTCATCCAACTCAAAAATGTGTAAGACCACTGAGTTCTGGAAGTTCTAGTGGCAGCTGGCCAGTATGAAATAATTTACAAGAATAGTTGTGGAAACGAATAGGTTTCGGGTGTGAACGCTAGAGAACCACATCGTGGTGGCTAGTAGGATTGTGTATGTGACTGTGAAGTCGTTCTGTGTGTATTGCTTGATGAAGCAGAGAGTTCACCCTCTGTTTTATTTTTTTAGGAACCGGTGGCAATACCTGTGGAGGTCATAAAGACGTTATCTTCATCAGTTTCGTCACTTTTCGTTTGGAGGTTGGTTTAACATGCAGGATTGGGTATTAGTGATGTCTGCTCTGAGTCCTAGGACCATTTTTCCTTTTCATGTATCTTGGCATGAGTAGACCTAGGCTTCAGATAGATGGCATGTATATTCAGTTTTCGTATATGTATTTGGTATACGCTTTGGAAATGTATATATTACTATTATTCCGAAAAGTATTTGGGATATGAAAATCTCTATTTCAGGTATACTTATAATTGAGGCAGTGATACGCAACTTCCAAAATTAATTAATGAAAAGTTTTAAACATCCGATAAAATTTCGATCTATGTTTTATTAACTTCACAGTTTTTGGAAAAGATTAAAGTTAGTTAACATGCTTATTGAATTAAATCAAGTTTAAAACTGAGAATATTTGTAAACCCGGATTTAGGGTGTTACAACGAGCCTATCCACCTCGGCTCGCAATTCCCGAGCCGAGTTCTCGGACGCAGTTAAGGAAAGTTTTAAATCCTCCTCACGACTCTCAACTTCCCTTAACTTAGCCTCCACTCCCTCCTGAGACCTTCGAGATTCTTCAGCAGATTGGAGAAGAGTCTCGTTGGCCCGGGTAGCCTCCAACAGGGCCTGCTCGGCCTTTGCAGCAGCCTCTTTCACCATAGCTAACTCCCGGTGGCCGTGGTCGAACTCCTCGGCCCAATACTGAGCAATAGCCCATGACCGAGCTTGGAAGCAACAAACAGCCTCCATAGAGAGCATCGGCCCAGCATCCCTCAACATATCCCGATCAGCTTGACCGAGATTGTCGGCAGAGATGAGGGCCCCGGGGTTAAAGTCCTTTCCCCAAAGAGAGGTCCGCCCATCTTTCATGGAAAGGAACGTCGGATGCCTTTCAACAGCAGACCCCGCAGCTTCAGCACCGGGTGGGCTCGGTTTCGACTTCTTGGAGGGGCCATCCCCCCTTGAACAACCTCTCGCTGAATCCTCTTCAAAGAGGGAGGAGGAGGAGGAGGAGGAGGAGGAACAGGCGGAGCAACTCGAACCGCCTCAGCAGCGGGCTCCTTACTCTTCAACTTCTCCAGCCTTTGCTTTTTGGCCGTCTTATAATCAAATTTCCCCATCACAGCTGCAAAAGAAACAAACATCAGTAAAAAACAAAGTAGAAGAAGAAAAACCGAATAAATAGAAGGTACTCACCGTCCCAATCCTCTCTCGGAGTCCGAGAAGTAGGAATTCCAACAACTGTTTTACAAGACAAGGAACGCGGCAACTTGCACAGCGTAACCATGTCATCCTGATCCTCAGGAGACATGTCCACGACCTGCTAAGACAGCCGTTTGTTTGGGGAGCGGGTCCAATAAAGAGGGAACCTCGGCTTCCCACGGCTATCAAAAAATTCGACCTCCCCTTCCGGACTCGGTCGGACACGAAAGAAACCACTCTTGAAATTTTTCCAAGAGGAGGTATAAGGACTAAGGATTGACCGACCAGGAATCCCAATCAGGGAGACCCAGCCCCCCTTCTGACTCTCTTTAACTTTATAATGATACAAAAATTTAGGAGCAGTAGGAGTAACAAAGAATTTACTGTAGAGCACCCGGAAAGCCTGTAGAGAAGCCCAGGAGTTCGGGTGCAACTGCGTAGGAGCGACGTTCAGTGCCCGAAGAACGTCAGCCTTGAACTGATCAAACGGCACTGTAATGCCGAGAATCGAGAATAAGGCTTCATATACAAAAGTAAAATGTGGTTGGTGCGGGTCAGCAGACATAAAGACTCGGTCATCGGGCCCACAAGGCTCGGCATGAACCATACCCGACCCTTCCGAATGACACAAATCAATAGTTTCAAGAAGGACAGACAAAGCTTCCTCGGTCTGATACCGAGAAGCATACGCACCCACCTCCCCAGCCACCCAAGAATAGCCGGAAGTAGTAATAGGAGGATATACCTTTCTGTTACCCCTAGACTCAATAGGCTGGGGAAGGGAAGGAGGAAATAGAAGACGAGCACGCCGAGTCTCAAGAGGATGAACCTCAGTGGCCTCGGAATCCTCTAGTACCACCACCCCCCGACAGGAACGACCAAAGGTTCTTGTGCAGGGTCGACGGATGGACGAACCACCCCGACACCCGCGACGACAACGTTTGCCGCTGACGCACCATCGCTAATTTCATCAGAACTAGAGTGGTGCAAAGGAAAACCACCATCGGAACCCTCTCCGATGAGGTGAACCTCCGGCATAAGCATACGACCCCCGCCGGAACGCCCAGAATCCCCAGAAAAAGAAGACATTGTAGAATCAGAAAAGAAATCGAAAGGAGAAGGGCGTACCTGAACAAGGAAAAAGAAAAACCTAGAAGAAGGGAGACAAAATGGCAGAAGGGAGAGAAATCTCGCAGGAAGAGAAAACACGCAGAAATGAGAATGAACGCCAGTGTCAACAGTACCCCTTATATAGAACCCCAAGCGTCGCGAATACGAAAGGGTGAAATGGTCCGAACCGTTGGATCAAGACCTCTCACTAGGCCAATCAACGGCTAGGAAGGCTTGAGACCTTTGGTAATCCCTAGACCGTTTCAAAATTCAAAAAGGCAATCACTGACGCCGCCCTTGGGAACCGTTACGACTTCAATATGTCTGAAACGACATCTTCACCAAATGATGTGACGCTTCAAGAACCAAACTCGTCTCGACCAAATAAAATCCGAAATTGGTATAACCATACTTAAGCTCTTACATTACTTCAGAGCTTGGGGGGCATGTGTACTACTCGAACTCGGCACTACACCGAGTAGTCCAGTTGGCCGAGTAGAAACTATCACTCGCACTCGGAGGATAATAACGGAAAGAATAGATTTTACTATATGATAAGATATAGAAAGATCAGGTCATAGGATAAGGATAGAAAATAGAATTATCTCTATCTTTATTATGAGATTTGAGGAGATTTGATAGGAGAATAACCCTATCAAATCTATCTCTTTACACTCTATAAAATCAGAACAACCCATCCCAATCAAGGTACGAAATTTCAATCCCAATTGTGATACCTGTTTTTTCCTCTGCGCCTCTAACTTGAGCGTCGGAGTCCCTTTGCAGGTACATCCCCCACCAGTCACGGAGGCGATCCCGGCGGAGCCATCACACCGGAAGACTTATCAAAATTTGGTAAGAACACTAAGGGATTGTAGTAATGAATTGAAACCTATCTTAAAAGTAATTATCATCCAATATGAATGACCTTATTGCTGATCTATTAGTTTTTTATAGAATAATGAAACTAGTATTTTTTGTTGACAGGATTGCTAGTTGGTTAATCAGAGGGTAATGTGAAGTAATGTGTGCAAGTGTGAGTAACATTACATTTAATTAATTACCCTAAAATTGCCTTGTAAATGCATCAAGATGAAGCAGTGCACCCTTAAAATTGCATAATGAAGGACTTGGTCATGGTTGATGCAAAAGCTGGCCGAAGAATACCCTTACAGTACAAAATAAACAACAACAATAACAATAGCCTTATTCCATTAGATGATATAAGCTACATGGATCACATGACCCCATTGAATTTGGTTAAAAACCAAATTCTACCAGCCTAGGGAAAAGACAATTTGGTGAATTCCATGATCCCCTTACCAAAATACCCAAGGGGGAAAAAAACTCTAGGACAACTGCACAGGCCTATCAGTCTATTACCAATTGCTTGTATCCTAATACAACCTTAAAACAATTCAAGACTAGATGTAATTGTTCCTTCAAATGACTAACCCAACCATGCCAAAAATAATCAGGAATATGTTTCAGAGTAATAGAACCTTACAGACTCGGTAGCATAGATAGGGACCATTGAAATAACAGCAACAATCCACTTCTGCTCCTGAATGTAAATCAATTTCGGGTTAGCCAAAGTTGTTCCTAACTCGTTAAAGATTTCATTCAAGCTAAAAGGTTGCAACTTGAATAGGTGAGAGTTTACAACATGTGTTATTTTCTCCTTTGTTTTTCGCAGACAAGTAGAATTGACAATTGAAAGCACTGCATATTCTGCTCTTGAAAAGGTCATGATTATAAGTAAATACAGTTTGAAACACTACTCATTGAATAAAATTTCAATGACCAAGCACAATAGAACTTACAGCTCATGGCACATAAAAGGCAAAGAAAAAATTAAAAGAAAAAAAACAACTTGAGTGATTAAATAGCTATGAGAAAAATAACTCACTGCAGGATTGTTATATGATCGAAGATGTTGCAGAATGAGAAGAATGGAGAGCACTAGAGCTACAAGCACAGAACACCCAGCAATTATGAGAGCAGGTGGGCGAAGATTTTTATATGTTCCTTCAAAGTTTGAGAAGTGATTTGATGCCATTCCTCATGCATCTTTCTCTCCAAACACTTGAGAATTAATTTTTGCAGGTCAATGGACATGTATAGCAGCTTGTCCTATTGGTGTGAATGACCATGATCATGCAAAATACAACATTCATCAATACAAGATAGATGAGTAAGGTTCAAGTTCTTAATAACAACCATTCAAAGGTTAACTATCTGCATTATTTCTCATTCATTAATAACTCCACCGTTCATTTTTATTAGAATTAAGTCAATGCCACTTCATGAATCTCATTTATCAATACCATTGTGCTAAGGAAACACACGTGCCTACACTTTCTAGCATCTTTTAACCGGGATAACATTAAACAAAAGGAAAATTTTACATTTATACTGAGTTAGTATAAATGAAAAAAAAAAATGAAATTCATGCTCTCAGTGTAACAAATGGAATTCAATTAATGCAATAAAAAACAGAATCAAAGAATCAATTACCATGTAATGAAGAATCCATGAAGCTAAACAAGTCAGAAAACGAAACAACTGACCAACCTATTGAAAGTGTTACTAAGAAGATAACCCTGTGTCCCACTTAAGCCAAACTTGAAACCTGTTCACAAAATGTTGCAAGTGAGTGCAACAAAAAGAGCCATGCATATTCGTGCCATGTCTAACAAGGGATCTTTACACGTTTGCGCAACGAATTGACACGTCTTGCTATGTCACTTTACAAAAGGACACGTGTAGCTTTACTTTGAAATCCATGCCATGTCTTTACAAACGAATCCTCAAATTTTTGTACCCTTCAATTTTAATTTGTTTTCCTCTCTTTCTGAGTCAATTAAAAAATCTTTAAATTCTCTTTCTACGCGGTTATAATACAGTTAAAAACCTTTTTTTTTTCGTAACTAAATTAGTTTATATGATTCTTTATTTTCAATGTTCTTTCATTTTTAGAAGAGTAAATTACATTTACATTTTTAAGTTTTTCAAATTATACATAATAGTTTTCTTTGTTTAATATTTAAAGCGATCTTCTTTACAGGAGTGTCATAGTAATGTTTATAGGGGTGTCACAGTAATATTTTCAAATATTAAGAGGGGTTATTCTAGGAATAGAAAAATAAGTGGTATTGTATGTAATTCTTCAAAAAAAGTTTAAAGAGTGCAAATATAATTTGTTCTTTTTAAAATGGTTTAAATATATTTTTAGTCATTGCAATTTAGCGTTTTTTTATTTTTCGTCTTTGCAATTTTTTTTTTTAATTTTAGTCCTGGCAAATTATATTTGTTTTGTTTTTCGTCCTTAAAGCGGTTTAGATAGCATTTTTTCCATGTTTAAAGTGTTATCTATCGCTTTAAGGACGAAAAACAAAACATACATAATTTGTAAGGACTAAAACAATTTTTTTTTACAAAAATAAAGAGTAAAAAAATGCTAAATTGTAAAGACTAAAAAGGTAATTTAAGCCTTTTAAAATTATAAATTTTTAAGTTAAATAAATATTTGTTCAACTTATGTTTTTCTTTCTTAAAGTGCTGTTTGTAAATGCTGTGTGAGGCCGATTCACTTTTACCGAGTCTATAAGCCCAACAGATAAAATTTCTTCGAGAAAATAAGTTATGAACAGACAGTGTAAAATAATTCTGTTGATTTTTATGATAACCACTTTAAATGTTATATCAACTGTGATTTATAATTAGATGATAATGTAAAACTATTTTACATTGTCAGTATATGATCATTAAACTCAATTTTTTCCAGTTTAAATGTGTTGGTCCCTTAAATTTAGGTTAATTTTGTTTTTATTTCTATTTTTAAATTTATTTTTTAGTCTCTTAATTTTAAAAAAATATTTTTTTTAAATTGAGGGATTAAAAAATAAATTTAAATTTAGGAAAAAAAAACAAAAATAACCAAAATTTGAAGAAAAAACAAACATATTTAAACCAATTTTTTTTTTCTCTCCACTTAAGGTACGCTCATTCTTTCTCTTTTAAACAATGCTATAAGATTCATATAATTTTGACATTTTGTAATTATTAATAAATTTTAATTCATAATAAAAAAAACATATTTAAAAAAAGTATGTCAAAGAATGTGATTTGTTTTTGTAAGCGTGTTTGGATAATGTTTACATAATTGATTTTGAATGAAATTAGATTTATAAAATTAATTTTAATTTAAATTATTTTTAAAGTAACGCGATTTATGTTTGAATAATTTTATTATAAAAGCAAATTGATAGTAAAGTATAAGTTTTTTTTATCTAGTACACAAAAAAGACCTAAAGTTATTTTAACTCAATTAATTCTAAATCCATAATCAATTTTTTTAGTGTGAAACTAAACTTATAAACATTTGCTTAAAATTAGGTTAACTAACATTTTGAAATGTGATTTTGGATTATCCTATGTGAATCCAAACATCCAAACATGCAAATAAAAATCATAGTAAAATTGAGAAAATCTTGTGTTCTCTTCCCTGTACTTAGGTAACTATTAGTATTTGGATACGAGGATTTCAAAAAGGAGGTCCAAACCCAAAGATTTTAGTCTTAATTACCCTAGACACAACTAGGGATATATCAATGGACAGGGTACTATAATATCCATTCCTATATCTACATTTTAAAAAAATATTCATACTCGTCCTGTATCCTTAAAGAAACTAAATCCATGTATAAAATCGTGCATATACAAGGTAATTTTTTTTTTTTTGCTACAAGGTAATTTTATGTAGGAACTAGAGAACTTCCTACTTGTAGTACTCTAATGTTTATACAATATACGATTGACTTAAATACCTTTTTAGTCCTTACAATTTAAGACTTTTTTGATTTTCGTCCTTGCAAAAAAAAAAATTTGGTTTTGGTCATTGCAAATTATGTTTGTTTTGTTTTTCGTCCTTAAAGTGGTTTAGATAGCGTTTTTTTACTGTTCAAAGCGCTATCTAAACTGCTTTAAAGACAAAAAATAAAATAAACATAATTTGCAATGACTAAAACCAAAAAAAAAAATTTGCAAGTACGAAAAGTAAAAAAATACTAAATTACAAAGATTAAAAATATATTTAAACCTATAGGATGTAATTTTGACAAATATGTGGTACTATTGCCATTAATATTTTTCTTTTACTTGGATCTGCAGCTACTTTGAATTATAATATCCCGTTTTTAAGTTCGAAAATGTGGTTGTTGTCACTATTTGAGCTTTCATAAACTTGTTGGGAGGGGATATCAAGTTCCACACTTGCATAAGTAATTAATACTTTTTTTCTTCACCGAGAATATCCCTAATTGGAAATCGGTCGGAGATATTAATTTACTTTCAAAACGTACAAATAATTAAAGTGAATTTTTGTCTCAGTAAACTTTTCTCCATGTGGCTAATGAAGACTTACACTGAATCCTAGTAAGTCATCATAACTACAGTTTTTCTATTTTTTTTTTTTATCCGTAAGAATCAAACATAAGTATCAGGAATTTATAATAATTCACACACTCTACCCAATCAACTGCTAGACCTCCTCGGTTTACAGTCTTTCCGGTTTATTTTCACGGGAGAAATCATAACTATATTTTTTTACCCTTCAAAATCATTATTGGTGGATATTGAACTTTCTATTTGAGAATATTAAGGCCAATCAAAACATGGAAAGCTGCAAAAGATCATTACGTAGTATTAAATGTTAATGCTTGTGACTTTTCTTAGTATTTCCTTCCTTGCTACGCGAGCTACGTACTTTCTATTAAGGGAAGACTTCCATTTGGGGACAGGCACAAACACGATTATAATGCAAAACCCGTGCCTACTAGTCTCTATTTCACATGCTTGTGTTTTGTTCTGTACAAAACAGATATTAATGCTCCACTTGAAGAATTTATTTAGTTAAAAAAGGGAACACTTTTTTTTAATCTATATTTTAATTTAGAAGAAGGAATGATATCCCAATCCAAAGCAGAACCAGTTTTCGAAGTTTAAAGATACTTATAGAGTTACTTATATTTATCTTACTCTAAAAAGATAAGTAGAAGCTCGAATCTGTATGGGTTAGATGCGAGATTCTGTTTTGCTTCATTGGACAAATTTCTTGGGATTTAAAAGGGAACATTTTTAATTTAATGGATTTGTTTTACCCTTACAAGATAGCCATTAGAGCCACGATGACACTGTTTATGTATGCCATGGCATTAACAACCTTAAATATTTCTTTACTAACTTAGATGCAACACACTGATCCCTTCGGGGTAACTGCTTGCCCGTTCCACACCTTTTATATGTGGTGACGTTAGTTTGATTCACAATCCCCAATCCCTTCCTTAATTTGCTAATACCCTCGGTTTGCAAAGCTAACTAATTATATCAAAATAAACAAATTATTATTAATTCTTCGAAGATATAAAACTAATTATAATAATTCATAAAAGGATAGAAATTGCTTTCAAGATGCTCTTGAATGTGTACTTTATCAATTAATATGTATTTTGAGAAATAATTGTTTTCCTTTTCTTAGCTTTCTAATAGAGAATTTAAAAATAATTATGTTTAGAACCAATTTAAGGGAGGAAACATTTGAGCAAAATCTTCGTTGTTTCACACAAGTCAAACTCTAGAGGTGTATATACAAAGACTCCAACGCTCAAGTTATTTGCATGTGGAGATTGTGGAGATTTTTTTTTTTTTTTTGACGGGGAGATTGTGGAGATTAAGGGTGCAGAAGCTAGAGATTATACCCAAGACCTCTATGATCTATTTATATCATTTATCTTAGACTATAATAGTGATTCAAGTATCAAAAGACTATAATAGTGATTCTTTACATGATGAGACGTGAAAGGTATCTCTAAGAATCAATCTCGTGATATTCATTGTTTATTGCTAACAGTGTATGTTTCAGATTTTATGCTTCACGACTGTGTGATCATCAATATAGGATTGAAAGATTCTCAATTCTATAGGGTATTTGGTCTATAGACCTATGATTGACCTTAATAGTATTGAGTTAGTGTATTGACTTTATTCATTTATGTGGACCTAAGCCTTCTGGATGGGATCTAGAACAAATTGTTTCTTGAAAAATAAAATTTCTCAATCATGTGCTTAAATTAGTTTTCATCTAACGCATTATGATCATTAGATGAATATTTCGTAAAAAAAAAAAAATCATTTGTCCTCCTAGTCAATGACATTATAGTTGTTAAAGTCAAAATAATAGGGCAATCAATGGTCTAGATGCTATGAAACAAAAACAAGGACAAAAACGTGCTGTGTAAAGAAAAAAAGGAACATACATTACAAAAAATAGCAATATACCCACAAATGAAAGGAGTATATACATACAACAAAAGAGAAACAAGGATTATACCATTAATATAATATATGGGCATGATAACTAATTTTGTCAAAATGTCACTTTCTTTCCTACTATCATGTAATTAGAAATCCCTATCAATCTTTGTGATGGTAACTAGACTATGCTTGGAAGGATAATGTTACAACGGCCACCGACTTTGGCCCGAATCTTACGCGGGAGACATATGTTGTGGCTAAGCTGCATCGTAATGATTTCCTTGTAGACTTTATTATTAGAAGGAGAGAAACAAAACAAGACGAAAATTATAACCTTTTTAAAACACTAATATATGGAAATTATTAATTTCATGTATTTACTATTGAATTATAATGTATACATCTTAGGATAAATTTAAAGATAAAAGTTCGAGCTGTCGAATTCTCATTTTTTTTTTATCAGCAAAGAGGAAAATATATTTAACAGGATACAAGTAATACCCAACAAAGATACAATGTCGTTGGCCAGAAACATGTTCCCAGTCCAACAAAAATATGTAATGGTAACATGATATTTATCATTCAAAACATGTAAATAGTATTAAATAACCACTACTTCATTAAATCCCACACCAGAGAATATAGCTGTACCCCAAAACTTGTCCTCCAATATCTTACCAAATCTACATTAAGTTCCCCCAATTTCAATGCCACATATGTCAGCTATATTATGTGTTTCTCCAGATCTCAATGTCTACCTTTTCAAAATCCTTCTCCCAACAATAAAGCCCATCTCAATGTCGAATTCTCATCTGACTACTCTATTAATTACCTAGACTTGTTAAAGTTAATTAATTATTCAAATTGTTTGACTAATAATATTTTTAAAGTTAATTTCTTATAACATGCAATGTTATAAGAATGTAGTGTTATATGTGCCCCTTTTATAGAATGTAGTGTAATTCTATGACGGTTTAAATATGTTTTTAATCCTTGTAATTTAGTATTTTTTTGCTATTCCTTATTGTAATTTTTTTTTGTTTTGGTCCTTGCAAATTATGTTTGTTTTATTTTTTGTCCTTAAAACAGTTTAGATAGCGCTTTAAACAGTAAAAAAACGCTATCTTAAACCTGGCAACCTAGCCTAAGCATACATAAACACCCTAATCTTCAGCCATGGCAACCTAGCCTAAGCATACATAAAAACCCTAAGTCAGTTCTTGCTCGAAATAGACAACTATTACTTGAGCTAGAACTTGACTTTAAAATTGACCTCCTACGACTAAACTTTGGCTAGAGTACTATCTAACATTCTAACTCATCCATTAATATTTTTATAAATAAATATCTAATCCATTCATTTAAAGTATATTATATTTTTTAAAAAGTAATAAAATAAAGTTTAATATTTATACACATTCTTGCATAACCCATAGAATTAATATAATAGTATAAGTTCTCACTGCGTTCACATGTGAAAAATAATCTATTTAACGGAAAAACCCGTATTCGACTCCTTTTGTGAAAAAACAAATGATAAAATTTAGCCATAATACAAGATTAACATTTGGAAACAATGTTATAATAAATATACCATCACTTTTTTTTATAAGCCAAGAATTTAATATTGCATATGCTTAGGCTGAGTATAAGACATACACACCTTTAAGCCATCTAAATACATATGGATATACAGAAAGTGAAACCATCACTCTTTAATTGTAACATAAATATACCATCACTCTTTAATTGTAACATAAATTTATCATCCTTGATGATCCTTTGTTAAAGAACATTAAGCATAGCAAAGGCATTAAATGTCCAAGTCAATCTAGCGTGATTAGGGTTGAGTACACATTTGAGACTCAAAATGTGAGCAAGTTTGTTATGCCCCAATGCTCCATGCACTTGAATTAGATAATCCCTAACAGCTTGTAACACCTCTCATATTAGAAGTTTCAAAATATTCAACGGTTAAGAGAATTCATATTTTAGAGGATTTATCTCAGTTATATTTGGACATGGAATATATAGGGGTAGGGAAAAGTGCAAATACAAGAGCTGCACGTTACGGCAAAAGCAGTTGGTATTGGGCTTAATTGTTATGTATAGTCTCTTATAGAAGGGGATGGATATACATGTTAATTTGTATTCTGCTTTTTTAGTAAATGGGAAAGGTACCCTTTTACCTATTTTAATGAAGTTTTATTTGGCTGATAAAAAAAATGATTATGTTTGGATACCTTGAATGTGATTCTCCTACATCCAAACCTTTTAAATATTATATATATGAACAACCATCCGGAGGACACACTTTCCCTAATATATATTGTTACTCTATTAGTTTGTTAAATAATTTATTGACATGAGTATCGAAATATTTTGTAAATACTCTCATGTGTCTTTATCTCATTTTAAGCTATCTCTATCCTCATCATTTCCGGCGAGCCTTGAACACTTGAAGTATCGTTTATATCGCATTTATTAATGAGTTATATCATTTGAACGTCAAATTTTTGAACATTATAATTAATGCCATATACATTTCTCTTTATATTTCACTTAATTTTGATTTATATATATATATATATATATATATATTGAGAAAAAGAGTTATGTACTGACAGTGTAAAATAGTTTTACACCGTTATCCAATCACAACCACGATGATTTATGATTGAACGACAATGTAAAACTATTTTAAACTGTCAGTGCATCACCATTAAACTCTTTTTTTTTGTCTAGACCGCATGTATTCTTCACTGGAAGGCAGAAGCAATCCTGTTCGAACTGCGTAGGACCACTATGGACTACAAAGTTCTTCCTTCGAGTATTTAATGTAGCTGCAGAACTCGAACTCGTATCTCAGGTAAAGAAAACAACATAACAATAATTGTCTTTAAACTATTGTAAAAAAAAAAAAAATCATTAAATTTACTACTTGGTTATAGAACATACTATCCCCTCCTGTTATTATTAATTATTGTCATTCATTTTGTGTCTCATATAAAATTGCAAACATAGCGACACAGATATCAAACATATCATAACAAGTATATTATTATGAACCAAATCAAAGTGGCAGATTGAGTTGTCCTAAGCAAGATACCACAAAGCTACTATACTAACTTGAGTTTTGAGGATCCTACTCCCATGAATCTCCTGGTACTGAAAGGGAATTACTCTGTCACTTTAGATTCCTCTCTCTCTCTCTCTCTCTCTCTCTCTCTCTCTCTCTCTCTCTCTCTCTCTCTCTCTCTCTCTATATATATATATATATATATATATATATATATATATATATTCATGGAACATTTATATATATTTTTCTTTTAACCCAATACTTCTAGGACACTTGTTAATTGGGCCTGATAAATAAATATAAAGTTTGGAGCAATTGTTGATAATAATGTATTAAAAGATATTATGAAATTCAAGGGAAATAATACTAATATGCAAGTTTAAAACATATCTAATTATTATAAATTAGAATATACAGCTTGGGGAGTGAGACTCTCATTTTCCTCATTCTGTCAATTAAATTTTTTTTTTCATTTGGATGTACATTAATTTCATACACTATCCCAACAACTAGTTAAAAAAAAAAAAATTCTCTCAATCATCTTAACCTTTCATCCTTTTATCATTATTTATATATTTGATTTTCTTAACTGTCCATTGCTTTCAATATACTCCCTTTTATTTTTATCCTTAAGTTAAAGTTCAATATTTTTTAAAAGAAATTGTCAATATTTAAAAATAATCTCATGTTACAATTTAAATTATTATTCATTATAAATTCAAAATGTAAGTTGTGTATATTCAAAGATATTTATTTATTATAAATTTTAATATTAATATAATTTATATATTCTAAAAAAATATTTATTATAAGTTTTAATTGTATAAAAATAATATTTATCTTACACAATATACTGACTTAAATACTAGCCAGTTTATCTTAAAAAATATTATATTGTACTTACAGATGTGAAATTTGAATTCCTTTTGAGCTTTGTATAATCGGACAACAAATATGGGAATACATTATATTCCCAAATTTGTAGGTTTGGAGGTTCAATTAATCTTACATTATTATTAGCATCCCTTACAATTGGGAGTTTGTTAGTGACCAGCCAAGACTCCAGTTATAGCACACAAACGTGACTTTGGGCAGGTTCCAGCCTGACTATAACATTTAGTCAGTGTCAATTATCCAAATTCGATCAGATTTTCAAACTCCAAGAGGTGGCCTATCTCATTTGCTTGAGCTCAATCCAAAAAAATCAATGAGAGAAGATGAAAATTTTCTGTGTATCAACCAAAATTATTAGTCTTTGCTAAGCCTCTAGACTAGTGAATCCAAAGAGGCAGGGAACAAAAACCACTTTGAAAAGCCGCAAGTTCGGGGGCGGCCATAAAGCCATATTGCTTTCACATCTCTCTTTAAGATTATATATATGTTTAGTTGTTCACTATCAAAAGAGGAAATGAAATAAATAAAATAAAATAAAAGGAAATTAAACATGTGGAGGAAGCTCTTACAAAAATTCCTTTCATGTAACTATCATTTTTTTTCTATACGGCACAAGGTACCTATCCTTTCTTTCCGCTCTTCTTTTCCTTTTCACCCAATTTTGTATACCCAAAAAACCCAATATATGTTATAGCTAGCAAATAACCTTTGACATGTACTGGTATTTCAAATAATCTTAATTGTATTAATTTTAAATGTGTTCTAAACTTCCCTAAATTAAGACTACTTAGGCTCATGTAATGAATAAAGCAAACACTTTGTCTCCATGCTATATCACACCCAATTATTTAACCATAGTCTAATGTCTTTCATGATTTCAGAACCTTTCTCTCATACACCAAGACTCGTGTAAATGTGAAAATAGAGTGTTGAACACAATTCGTTAATATCAGACACCACAAATTAAGAGATTTACTTCAAAGATGTCTCCCGTGCCTCATTTGCCATCACTTTGACTTAAGAAGAACCCTATAATTAAGTAAGTTTAGCTAATAAGTCTAAGGTAAAGAACTTTTTTTAATTTTATACACTTCATTAATTATCTTATACAATACTGACTTGAATGTTGAAACATTTGCATGTATCCTACCGAAACTTGGCTTATAGAAGAACATTCATGATTCCAAAATTTGTCTTGAATATTCTTTGCCTAGAGTTGATGTTGAACAAAATGTTATTAATATTTTTTGTTTTTACTTTTATTCAATTTCATTCATGTTATAATTTATTATGAATAAGGTTAAAATATATTAAAAAATGGAGTATTTGCTAAAATTTTGTACTCATAAAATCTACGTTGACTTTCATTTGAAAGCCGTTAAAAAAAGTACAGTTGGTCTCAAAAAAACTTTTTTCGAGTAAATTAAATAACTATGCCTTAAAATAGACTACATAAATTATTTGAAAGAATAAAATTGTGCAAATATCATCACTGAACAGATGCATGTACGGTACCCATTAATGTAAAAAAAAAAAAGTAAAATAAAAATTAAATGATGATATAAAAACAGATATAAAATGATGAGGGTAGTGGAATTTGGTAGTGTCTAGGAGAAACTGGCCAATGAAATGCATGGTGGAGATATGGTCATGGGAATGACATGCAGCAGACTTATAGTGGTTCGGTTAGTAAGGAACAGCCAACGGGAACTTTGGCCTCAAATCTTTCTGCTTCCAAATTTCCAATATTATCACACCTGTCTACTTACTGTGATAGAAAAAGATTTTTAAAATATATTTTCCCCGTGATTTAATTTAGCATGTTGAGAAATTATTTGTGAATGTATGGGTTTAACTTTTCACAAGGTTTTACCTCTTTATTTTTTCATCACGTTTCTCTTTTAATATACTTGGTTAGTCAACCAAGTTTTTATATCTAATTTAGTCTTCTGTTCACACTAGTTAATTATAACTTCGGTTTAATTATAATATTTTTCTGTTAATAAACAATATATAAATTTTACTATAAGTCTTTGTCAGTCTTCTCTAACCTTACAAGAAGACGTATCTTTTTCTAATCTAAACAATTTTTTTTTTTTTAAAAAAAAGTTAGTTTGTGAAAGATAAGCAAAGCAGTAAGTATAAACTGTATTATTAATTGGCAATGGCACAACACCCCCAATGTTCTTGTTGATGCCAAACAGCATGCAGTGCATCGTTTTACATAGTTTACTTTTTGAATTCATGATAGGTTTACATCCTTCTATTTTACCAATGTAACTCTTCCTCTTGGCCAACATCCATAAGTTAAATCACGTAAGTTAAGCATACTTGATTTAAATGTATGGTAGAGTATAAACAAATAATGCGGGTGCACACACACAAGTGTGGACGTTTGGTGACTCGTTGCTTGCACGGTTTAAACTAATTATATGACGTGGATATGTAATTTGTTTGAGAATAACTAAAAAAAGAGACAATAATAAAATTTTGAATGTAATAATTGCAAAAATAAAATAAATATAATTTTATAAAGATTATGTTCAAGTAAACAATATATAAAATGTTGAAGAACAATACTAGATTACTTTGATATATGAAAGAAACCTTTAACAATAATACAAATATTTACCTATTCAATAGATATTACAATGTTTGTATACAAAATTTTGATTTACATACGATGTAAATATTTATCCCAGTGAGATAGAAATTAATGCACTTGAGCTAAAAAAAAAAAACTAAAGCACTTAGATGTAAAGTTTTCATTCCTATAACGTAAATATTTATCCTATGATTTGAATTTGATACAATGTAATGTAAAGTTTTAATATTCATGAAGGGATTTATCGGAAAAAAAAATCATGAAGGGAAAATATATACTTGAGATTTAGATATTAATACAATTTAGATATTAAAAGTAGCTGTTAATTAAGCTAGATGATTTAATTAAAGTGTACTTCATACACAAATTTATTTTAATAGTTTATATATATATATATATATATATATATATATATATATATATATAATCAAATAATTAAATATGTCTTTTTACATCATTTAACACTTATTATCTAGCTTATTAGTTAATCTTAATTACCAAACACTTTTAATTAAATCAGCTAACTTATAATTAGTTTCAAGCTTTTCAACTTGCTTATAAGCTAATTTTATCAAACATATACTCCCTCCTTCCCATTTATTTTGATGTTTTAGTCTTCTATTTTTTTTTCCAAAACAATTGATGTTTTAGAATTTCAAAGTCTAATTAATGTTTTTTTCTCAAATATATCCTTATTTAATACCCACTATTAGTGGTACAGCATCAAAGATCAAGGTATTAAATAAAGACATTTTAATTCAAATATAATATAATGTTTTAGTTTCATTAAGTATTTCTTAATCCATGTGCAATAACCTTAACATAAAAAAAAATGAGAATGAGGGAGTAGCATTCACTCCATGTTAATTTGGGTTTTGTCACAATAATTTTTGTGTTTAATAGTAGTAATAATGATTAAATTTAAGCCCCCGTACATTTACTTTAACTCACTAAACTGCTAGTGGGTTAAAAAATTTCTTATTACCATTGAACTCGCAGTCACCTATAATGCATGTCACTAACAATCTAATTGATTTTGTCTCATAATTCAGGCAATGCTAGCTAAATTAAATGATATCAAAATAATTAGCATTAAAACTGTAATGACAATTTGTGGGCAAGAGATGTTGGCAGGCAAGAGATTTTTTTGAGTACCAAAAGGTTTTCTGGAATGTGCGGGAAGGCAATTAGTGATGTTTTGCACATCCATTTTTCATGTAAGTAAATTTTTGTTTTAATTCCTTAAATTGGTTCAATGAATCTTCACGAGTTGAAGATTCGTTAGTTATATTTTTATACTAACTCATGGGTTATATATTGGAGAAATGCAAAACAGACCTTCATATTGGAGAAATGTGACGTAGACCTTAATTTGCTACTTTCATTACAGAGGCTGAGTTCATTTCTTGTTTTGAGGATACCTTGCATGGTGTATGGTTGAATATGGGATTATAGTTATAGATTTTATTTCTAGGCTATTGAATTTTTATTGTGAGAACTCTACTGCAATATTTATGGTTAAGAACAATAAAAGAGAAAGTCAAAGTAAACACATCACATCTAGTATTTAGTAATAAGAGAACGTGTTAAGGAAAAGAAAGTATTCATTGAACACATCAGTATTGAGTTGATGATTGCCGATCATTTGACTAAAGGCATGCCACGAGGAATTTTAAGGATCATGCAGTACGAATGAGATTTGGTTCCATGATGTTATTTTGTTGTATATACATTTATTATTTTCAATGAAACTTTTATTTAATTAGATGTTTTCTCGTATGGTTTTGTGCACATATTGCTTATTTTTGAGAAAAATATCGTTTGGTTTAGATCTAGATAAACATATGATTTATTCATTACATTAAGGGTTAATATTAAGAGACTTAATATTTTGTGATACATGAAATATAACACTCACCGTCAGAGGACCTATTACCATGGTTCATATATTATGTTTCTTGTTAGATTGATGTTGGTTAAATGGACCAAGTAGGAGGAAAAACGGAATTTCCCACCATTCTTGAGCATATTTCATTGATTTATTGGGAGATTAGTTTCTTGCTTTTTGAATTGGACTTCGATTGAAATTTTTTGTTGATTTATTGGGAGATTAGTTTTTTGCTTTTTGAATTAGACTTCGATTGAAATCTTTTGTTGATTTATTGGAAAATTAACTTTCAATATGATCCATTTTCAACTTATATTTCACCCATAATCTTAGCAACATTCAACATTTACACGCGAGAATCTCACATTCCAATGCCATGTTCATGATTGTTAAGCTTTGTGATGAGCATAACTATATAAATTGAACTTGTTGTTCTTTGATTTGCATAACTAAGCCTACTTCTCTCTTTAGAAAACAAAACAACATCAAAATTTAAGTGATAAGGGTTTAAAAAAGTCAAAAAACAGTTGCAATGACTAGAAATACGTGTTCTCGATCTAATTTGCTCGTGTTGTATTGATCTAAATTCTCTCTTTAGAAAACAAAACAACATCAAATTTTAAGTGATAAGGGTTTAGAAAAGTCAAAAAAACAGTTGCAATGGCTAGAAATACGTGTTCTCGATCTAATTTGCTTGTGTTGTATTGATCTAAATATGTTGTTTCATGAATATGTTAGGTAGTTGTTCACATGTTTAGATTAGTATCTTGGTGTACATTTAGTATCATAGCAATTTCTATAATTTGTGTTTAAAATTTGATACTAAAATTTAAAAATTGAAAACCACAAAATTTTAAAACTAATTTCAATTTTAAAAATTGAGAACTTATAACCCGCGACCAAAACATAAAATCCTAAAATATTTTGGTTTACTTTATACACCTACGGGGTCTAGCTCAGTTGGTTAAGTAAGTTGCGTAAGTTATTGTAAATCTTCATCTCCTGTACCTGTATTCGATTTATACGGATAAACTTTTATATACACCTATAAGTTTTTGACATATTATAAATATGGAATAGGGCAAACTCCTTAGTAAACTCTCTTGAAACAAAGAGGGAGAGAGGTGGAAAAAAAAACCACCTATGAACTTTTATGGCATGCATTTGGCTCTAAAACTGAACTCTTCAATATTTGGGTGCCACATAATGTCATTCTTGAAGGTTTTAGATCCTTCATTAGTGATTGAATTTCACTAATCGTTTTAGTATACATGGCCACATTTGTTTATCTTTTCCTCCATAAAAAATCAAGTAGCAAAGGAGACGAGAAATAAAAAAGGATAAATATCCATTTTGGTCCCTGAAAGTATATGACACTGACAGATTGGTCCCTAAAAGATGAAAATTTCAAATTTAGTCCCCAAATGTGCAAAAAGTGTGATATGTTAGTCCTGCCATTAACTCATATCTGTTAACCTTAACGGACGTGCCTACTTGACACTTCGGTGATGACGTGGCAATTGACGGTTGCCACATGGTTGCCACGTGTCATCCACGTGTCTAAAAGTTGAACCTAACAACTTGTTGTCATTTTAGTCCCTGAACTTAATCACTTACTGACATTTTGGTCCCTGAACTTAATCATATGTTGTCATTTGGTCCCCGAAAGTACTTTTGAATTTTTAATTAAGTCTCACGCTACATGTAAATTATTAACATAGTCATCATCAGATCCCCTTACTTCCATTTTATTCCATATCTCTCATATTATTCACCTATCTCTTCCACACTTTGTAGTTCATCTTGACTTTCACCTCCACCATATGCATGCAAAGTTCGTCATTTATTCATTTGATACATCAATTCTAATAGGAAAATAACACAAAAAGATCTTAAAAAATTATTTAATTTTTTTCCTTAATAAACATTGTCTAGCTTCTTTAAAAAATTACATTTTATTCAATTAAAAATTTTCAAATAGCAACACTCTCAAAAACATCTTAAAAAACTATTTAATTTTTTTCCTTAATAAACATTGTCTAGCTTCTTTAAAAAATTACATTTTATTCAATTAAAAATTTTCAAATAGCAACACTCTCAAGTAACCACTACATTTAAAATTCTTTGATGTCTATATATATCTTGCGGTAGTAGTTCATGAAAACTACAACTTTCGTATTGCCCCATCAAAAAGGTACGTAAGCAAATTGTTTTAACACTTTCATTTTTCTCCCTTTCCTGATTCTCAAGTTGTTTTAATTACCTTTTCGTGATTAATGTTATTCCATAAAATAGAATAATTAAATAATTAATTTAACATTCTACACATATTAATAGCATATAATATAATAGCTTGATTTGGGTAGAAGATGTGGTTTGGAACCTTATAGAATCTTGTTAGCAATGTCCTGGATTTAGGCGGTAACTATTACTATGTGGTCACTCATAAATTAGTTTTATATTTATAGTATAATTTAAATGGCGAAATTGCTAAAAGGAATTTGAAAAATATGAGGGATAAAAAATGAAAGTGAGGGAATATGATAATATCTATGCTAATAATTTACATGCAACATGAAACTTAATTGAAAATTTGAAAGTGCTTTCAGGACCAAAATGACAGTACGTGGTTAATTTCAGGGACCAAAATATCAGTAAGTGGTTAAATTCAGAGACTAAAATGACAGCAAGTTGTTAAGTTCAACTTTTAGACACGTGGTGGTCACATGGATGACACGTGGCAACCATGTGGATGACACGTGACAACCATAAGTTGCCACGTCATCACCGAAGTGTCACGTAGGCACATCCGTTAAGGTTAACGGATACGAGTTAACGGCAAGACTAATTTTTCACACTTTTTGCTCATTCGGGGACTAAATTCGAATTTTTCATTTTTCAGGACCAATCTGTCAGTGCCACACACTTTCAGGGATGGGTGTTTACCCAATAAAAAATTATGGCTGGGAAGAGGGATGATAAAAAGACAACATAGAGAAATCAAGAAATTGCGAAAGTCACTGTTTGGGAACTTGAACCACTAATTAGCAAGTCTATTTAAACTTTAAAGCTTTTTGCAGCTCAGCACTTGCTGGACTTGGCTTAATTGTGGGATCCGCGCACTGCATATTCTTGATTGTGCAATCTTGCAAAAAATTTCTATATATTTTACTTAGAGGATCTCCAAAGCTGATTCACCAAAATGAAGGTAAGGAACACTTGCTTTCTCTTATGCTCACATTATTATTATTCATTGCCAATTATCATGCATCTCTAAGAAATTATGTGTCTGTCCCTTTGCAGATTTTTGAATGGATGCAAAACAGGATCAATGGGAGCAATGGAAAAAAGAAACAAAGTAGCTCAATTTCAACTACTACCCGTAAGCTTCTCTTTTTTTTTTTTTTTGTATTTCTTTTTCTTTGCTTTCAATTTCATCACTCTCCAATGACAGGATCATTTTTGCCACAGTTTTAACATGGTTTTAGTATGCTCAGGTCTGATTATGACGTTGGCTAGCTATGAGTTTTGTTTCTAGATGCACATAATGATAAAACACTATTTTTGTACAGAGTTAAGAACACAATAATGCTTACGGCTAAGAACAACAAAACAATGTTCACAGAGTTAAGGTTTGGTGGTCTCTACTGTGTGTTGGGTAACCTTGTTCATTTCTACAGGAAAAGAAACATGCCACTTGAGCTTAAATTAGGCAGAGTCAGTGGAGATTTGGGTAGAAGCTATAGGCTTCAATTATTATATTTTTCAATAAAAGGATGGTAGTACAAGAGAAAGTAACAGTTAGAAAAAAAAAATAATTCAGTTGATATAGTTATAAACCAACTAGCTTTAACTTTGTGTTTGATACTTTATATTACCTTCTATTGTTCTTGGAGCCAAGTGATTTTGATTATTGATTTTTCTTCTTTCAGATTACATGAGGAATGAACCTTGCAAACAAGAGTTCAGTGACTGGCCTCAAGCACTTCTTGCAATTGGAACATTTGGGAGCAACAACTTGAAAGAAGATTCAGGTGGAAGGAGTAACAACACTGCAGAGGATTCATCTTCCTTTCAGGATTGCACACAAGAGGTCATCACTCTTGAAGATGTTGGAAATCTTCAGAATGAGTTCAGCATATTTTTTAAGGGCCGCGTGGAACCGAATTTGGCAGGTGAACAAGAAGAACACACCAATGATCTGATCAAAGAAAAGGAGTCTCCTTGTGATGGCTCCAATGTAAGAAGTGGTAATTTCTACCCAAGCAATAGTATAATATTCAGCAGGGGAAAAGATTGTTGTTTGGATCATAGCAGTAAGAGAGGTGTTGGCAAGAAATCACTTACTTTTCTTCTTAAGAAGATGCTTGCTTGCAAAAGTGGATTTCAACCTACCCCTTTGTTCAAAGATCCACTTTCCACTGAGTCCAGAATGGAGAAGGTGGATGACAAACCAATAAACCATGCAAACCTGTTTTTACCTCTAAGTTCTAACCTTTTAACTTAATTACTCCTTTGGAATTACTTTTCTTACTCTTGTCACTTTGCTTGTGATCACAGATTTTGAGGGCAATACTTCACAAAAAGATATATCCCCAAGGTTCGTGTTCAACAACACCGTTTATAAAGAAGTACCTTGAAGCCACACCAATTTCTCAGTTTGATGATGAGGATGATGATGATGATGAAGAGGAACTTGCAGCTGCTGCTGCAGAAAATGGAAGTAAATGGGTCAAGACTGATTCTGAATGTAAGTTCTACACTTTGATTAATTTATTTATATTATTATATGGTCTATTAATCACATACATTAGTTTGACATTATAGTGCTTAAGTTCATGTAATCATGTCCGAGTTATTTAATTAGCGAGAATGTTTTCCTCCTTTTCAATCTAAGAACAAAGTCATCAATTTCAGCTATTTTTGACAATATATATCTATTTTTTGTTAACAGATATTGTTCTTGAGATATAATTGGCTTCTTCTCCTGTACTACTCTGATTATACACGCTTAACTTTGCACATGGAAGATAGTAGCATAAACAGCATGCAAGATGAAGTAGTGTACCTACTCTTTTGGATGTATGAATCACGCTAAGGAAAGGTGACAAACTGGAAGAAGAATCGGGAAAATGTTTTATACTTTAAAACTTTGTAGCACATGAATGTCAGAGAACATAATCCAGCTTCTTAAGGGAGAGATCTTAAGTTCTATATTTGTAATAAAGTGTGATTAATTCAACAATAACAAGCTTCTTTTTTTTTCAAGCTTTGAAGGGTTACGTATTATGGTATTAAAGCCTTGTGAATGATAAATTATTATATAGTCCAGCATCACCTTGTATTTATTGTGTCAACGAATCTTCTTCTAACATATAATTGAGATATTTAGATTTATGAAAAAAAAGTTAATAAAACTTAAATACCTTATAAAAATTGGTTGGAACCATGAAAATTTTAGATCATATAATAATTTTTCCTATGAACAGTGTTTTACAATCTGGCAGGTTGAGAAATAAGGCTAGACGGCCAGCATTAATGTTTCATAACGTTGACTGATCAGGTCGGAATCTGATCAGTTGCGTTTATTGCATTTTGGTACAAATCAGTCCAGATAACTCGGTTTTTCATATAAAATTAATTTAATTAAAGTAATTTAACTACTTTCCTAACAAAAGATACAAAACACTACACAAGTGTTTATGCGTGTGACATAATTTATACTCCCTCCGATCCTTTTTATAAGAAACAAAAGAGTGTTCTTTTTTTGTCCTAATTATAAGAAACATAGACACACTTTAAGCTGTATTAATTGCTAGTTTTCTTTTTTACCCTTCATCTTGTGAAATCCATTAATGAGACACCTACTCATTTCTCATGCATTTATTGGTCTATTAACCATACAAGTTGAACTTATTGGTGGAGGTGCAGTGTCATTAATGTAACCACTACTTAAACCAATCAATTTAAGGGATATTTTTTTAATAAAATTAAAATTTATGACATTATTAATTATAACTAACTAACTTAACTATTTTTATTGGTCTTGACGATTTAGTTATTTGTTTCTTATATAAAGGACCGGAAGGAGTATTTACTAATGAACAGAAAGAAAGGTTATGGTCCTTTATCATGACTATCAATGACTAAGGGGCTATTTAATTAATTATTTCCATATCCGTGTAAAATAATCAAAGGGTTAACTTTAATTAGGAGCCAACTTCAAATTTCATCTTAAAAAAAAAAGAGCTAACTTCAAATTTTATTATTTTCACGTCACTTCATTTTGTGAAGCATCCTGTAAAGAGTAAACCATTATTTTGGTTTTGAATATGTATATATATAGTATTCTCACATTAGTCTTTAAAATTAAGAAAATTTTAAATAAGTTTATGAAATTTTTAGTTATTTTGCCTGAGTCTTTAAATTTAATCATTTATTGTTATTTTGGTTTCTAAACATATGTTAATGTTATCACATAAGTTACACATTCTTTTGAATTTTGGACAATGTGATTGACTAATTACATTTTTAGGGACTTAATTATTTGAAGTTTTCTTAGTTTTAGAGACTTATATAACAATGTTATATACTTTAATAGACTAAAATGGTAGTTTACTCGTCATGTAAAGGATAAATTAAAGTAGAAAATGAACAAAGGCATATTTGTTAGAGTTAATTTGGAATCCAATATAAAATGAAGGAAAATATTGGAAATGAAACTTTTATTAAAAAAAAATGAAGAAACTTATATTTAATTTTTTTTACTCCAAAATTTAAAAGAGAATACCAAACTGATCCTAATAATCTTGAGAATATGGCCTAATGTTATTTGGCTGTTGTTAAAAAAAAATGGTTAAACGAGTCAAATTTGATGTATTGTTTCTGATTTGAGTTTTCAAGGCCAACTTAATCTACTTAAAAAGGTGATGATCCAAATATGGGTCCAGAGTAATAGTGGAAGGATAGGTGGAAACCTTTAAAGCATAGTTATCAGACTCGGCTCGAACCGGCCGGGTCGACCCAATGACCCGCGAACCGGTCACCCAACCGGTCCGAGTCACCAATCGGATCGGTTATGCAATCGACCCGGTACGACCCGGGTTGACCCGGCCGGTTTTGATGTGACCCGGTGACCCGGTTGACTCGGCGGGTCACGAATTTTGGTTTTTTTTTTTTTTTTTTTTTTACAGGAGAACAATAACACTCATATAAAAAAATTTAATTTATATCTTACACTTATGTTATTTATATATTTACTTACTTTTTTTTACCAAGCATAACCGCATATTAGGATTTGAGATGATAAAGGCATAAAGCTATTGTCACTTCCAATTTTGCCTTTTCTCCTTGGCTTATATTGTTATTTACGAGTAAAACTTGTATTTATCTTATCTCATCCAATATACTTACTGGTTCAAAAAATTATTATTTTTTATCAGAGCAATAGTGGGATGAATGAAAAAATTGTATTATTTAAATAAAATAGGTTTATATATATATATATATATTATGTCTGCCAGTGTACAACAATGATAGTTTTAGCTTTTAATAAATAGATGATAATGATATATTTTAAATTATAACTTAAGGTTGTGTATGTTGAATTTTAGAATAAAATATGTTGCTCAAGATTCTTAAACAAGTTCATAACTATGCTTCTAAATGTGTTGAATTTTGTTAAACTTTAAATATTTAAGGGTATAAGTTTATAAGCTATTTTTTCTACACACACAAAAAAGTGTACAAATTTACAGGTTATGAAATTATTGAAAAATTTTTATTAAAAAGTTTACAGGTTATGAATTTTTTATTATTTTTTTAATACAGGCCGAGTCATGCGGGTCAACTATTGACTCACCGAGTTGACCCCTGACCCAGTGACCCAGTATTCCGGCCGAGTCGATGACCGGGCCGGGTCTGATAACACTGCTTTAAAGGCATTAGTATGATATTTAAGTTAGTATATAAATCGATAGAGTAACAATATATGAAAAGTGAATAATACTAGTACTTGGTGTTTTTACTAATGATCCATTTATTGGCTCTGATGACAGGTGAGTTACAATTAAGGTAATGATCAAGTGCATCCATGAGATAAATCTTACTAGTATGGATCATCTTAATTTGAAACTTCTAATATGAAAGGCATGCACAAGTGTTGGATATTTTTGGCATGGGTGTATAGAATACCATACCAGATAAAGCAGGTTTTAGTAGCTAGTTGGACTACAAATGAAGCCTCAACTCAATGTTGTGTTAACTTCTTTGGGTCTCACTGATGTTAAGCGTACATGTTGATTTAAGCCTTAATTTCTCGACGCGAAACAATTTTAAATATTTTACTAATAAATATGATAGTCAAATACAAGAACATATGACAAATTGTGTCATCTCACATGTTCCCCACTTATTTTTCACATGCATTGTTCATATGAATGAAATGGAAAATACAAAATAATAGGATTTTTATTTTAAAACAAACTAGTAAGGTACTCGTATATTTGCACTGATCATTCCTGTTTTGACGCATATATAAAATACATTAATTTATAAAATTAAATATTTTTATTTACACAAATATAATTTAGTTAATTAAGTTCTCCAAAATAACAGAAAGATTGAGAGAGAGTATTCAAGCAGAAAAAATATATTTAATTATAGTCTCACTTATATATCTAATTTTATTTAAAATATTTATAAAATTGTATGAGAAATTTATTATGTATAAAAGTTTAAAAAGAATTTAACTTTTGTTAAATTTAAATATTTTTTTAATTTTAAAATATGAAATGATAAAATAATTCAATTATTTTACAACTATATTGTAAATAAAAAAAATTAAATTTTATAATATTATAGTTTATAAACAATATTTTGAATAATTTAAAATATAAAATTAATTAAATTAGATGCAAACTACTAAAATCAATATTACTTAAAATAAATTATTTTGATCTCAAAAGGACAATTTATATTTCATTATCATATATGTAAGATGTATTATTATAGGTGTTTAATATTATCTTCGTCCTGTGAGAAGAAAATGTACTATGTTACTAACTGTTAAGTTATCTAATATATGTATTTTTTTCTCCTTAATTAACATAATCATGCAATATTAACTAATTATAAAAAAAAAAATTAGTTGTAACAAATACTCAAAAGACTAATATTTTTGTCCAAGTATTTTGATCAAAATTTCATTGAAGATTAATAATGATATTATATGTCATAAGTATATTAAAAATAACAATATAAAATAAAGTTTTTTAATTTAGAGCAAAATTATATATTTAAAAAAAGAATAATATAATATAAAATTATTTTAGTTTCAATTCTGGATATAGTTATATTTTAGATTTAAGTCAATCATTGCTTAATTATATATTTGATCAAATAAATTATAAATTAGATCAAATACGCTTATTCATAATTTGATTAACAATGTTTAATTTTTAAATTAACAAAATATTATTTATATAATTCAACTTAGTAATTTAGCTTATTTATTTCTATCTCCGGAAAGTTATAACATTTTTATTTAGATTGGGATCTACTTAGCAATTATGACAATTAACACAAATATAAAAACACTTCTTAGTGACGTGCTTATTAAAACACCTACTTTGTGCTATTACACTTTCTGTGTGCAAAAAATGTTGAAAGATACATGTATAAAAATATTTAATATATGATATTATTGATGAAATAATTTAAAACAATTATTTGTAATAAAAATATTCTTAATAAATTAATTTTAATATATTTATTATATATATTTAACATTATTATATAGATATTAATCAACAAAATTTTCGTATATGAAGTTATTAAACATAGAGTCAAAATATTATTTTATAATAAATATATTAACTAATTAGATTTAAATTAATTTTTAGTATAAAAGTTTTAACCTCACAAAATGAATATTATTCAACAAAATATTCATTTACGAAATTATTTAAAATTATTTTATACGATTTCTAAGTAAAAATGATTTTATAAGATTTAAAAGTAAAAAAAAATATTATTGACTCTTAGACATGCAGTTATGTTAAATACTAGAAGAAATAGATTTGTCACCTATAATAATTATACCTAATTCGAGTATGATTGTTTTCCGTAAATCCATTTTGAGCCACTAAGCAAGGAACTCAGTGGGTAGACTTCCTTATCAGGCTACTAATATATATACACCTCTTATTATTAGATATATATCTCCCTTTCTCTCTTTTTTCACTAAAATTTCTTAAATACCCTTTCTATTTTATTCTTCTTTTTCAAATTTCTCTGTATTAGAATACTCGGTGCATCGAACTTCTTCGATTTGGCGTTTCGATCCGTCTTTGATTTTCGCATTCTTTAGTAATTAAGACCAAATTCGTTATGTATGTTTTGATTCAACATTGGTTCTAAACATCTATCCTGCACAAACCACCAAATTTCCGAGTTGAGTAATACAAAATCATGGCTTTCAAAAAAAAGGCACTCGTTATCGTTGCTTGTTGCCTCCACTATTGCGGCTTAATCCCAATTCTTATGCGCGATAAAATGATAATTTCTTATGGCATTAGGAAGAGAGGTAGGGCGGAGAACTTTTCTGAAAGGGGGTTTATTTTTGTATCAGTACCAGGAAGATGGTGTATAGTTTGGCATAGAGAAGTTTGAAAAGGGAAATAAAATAGGAAGGGTATTTAGGAAATTTTAGTTAGAAAAGAGAAAGAGGGAGGTGTATCCAGTAATAAGAGGAGGTATATATATCAATAGCCTACACGAAAAACTTCACCAAACTAACCTAAAAGCCCATTGCGTTGATTCCTTTCCACTGGCCCCGTCCTCAAACCCTATATATTCCTCTTGCTTCTGCCTCCTGCCGCAAAAAGCATCTGGATCGTATGATTTTGGATTTGGCGGTGGAAGCAAATCAGGTATCAAAATATAGAAAACCTTCAATCTTCAATACAGAAAGCTATTAATACAAAATCTTATCTCACTAACTCCTCTCCTTGTGGTAGATATCAAGTTTCTGTTTTATGAACTCTATGATTTTTTCAGTTCATTTCTAACTTTCTATTTCTTTCCAGTTACCTCATGGCTCATACATATTCGGGTGTAGAGACAAAGAAAGATCCAGCTGTGTGCACTTGTTTCAATCCAACACCATATGTTTGGAGTTACACAAATGCATTTGCTGAGCATGGAAGAAAATCTAAGACCAAGTTGCAGATCTGGAGACATGCTTGGAATGAATCTGCTGGTTTATCTGGAATTGAATCATCAAATTTTCGGTAAGCTCTTTTCCCTCCCATAAATGTTCAATATTTTATAGCTGTTTGTATGGATATATGCATATTATCACAACTTGGTAGCTTAAATTGCAAAAACATGAAACCTTTATTTTTTTTTTAAAAAAAAAAACTTGTTTTCAGAAGAATATTATTAGGTATTGCTTTCACGTATACAATTTTAGCCAATGCCGCTATGCTACAATTCCTATGGGACCAACCATGCTTTGTTGGTCAATTGAGCTTAGTGTTTAAATTACAACCAAGTAATTCAATTAAATATATTTCAATTTGTAAATGATATATTTTTTTCAGATTTCTATATATATTTAACAGAACCATTTTATTTGTTTTTTTAGTACTTGACCTGTTAAGGAAATACCTACCAAGAAGGAAGGAAAAAATAAAGGAAATTTTCCTTCATGCATGTTGAACACCCTGCTCCCATCAACAAGCTTCCAATTAATGGCATTGATTTTAACACTCTCTTTGTGTGTGTAATATAGAAATGATGTTGAGTTTCTTAAAAGAATTGTCAATTTTATGCTGACGAGTTTGGGTAAACCCCTAGTTAACTCAAAAGGAATTGTTGGAATTGACAAAATAATTGCAGATGTAGTAGAATCATCGATATGCAAAAAGCCAGAAGACATCATTGAAATTTGGGGCATGGGTGGTATCGGCAAGACAACCTTAGCAGAAGAAGTATTTAGTGTGAAGGTTCTTATTGTTCTTGATGATCTGAATGCTTAGATCACCTAGAATAATTGTAACAACTAGAGATGAGCAATGCTAGCCAAGCTCACGAGATATACCAGCTCAGACTTGAACTTTTCAATTTGAATGCCTTTAACCAAAGTGATCATCAAAAGGAGGTTCATAACCTATCAAAATAATTGTAACAACTAGAGATGAACAAACATTTAATGCTAGCTAAGCTCACGAGATATACCAGCTCAAGATATACTAGCTCAGACTTGAACAAAATGATCATCAAAAGGAGGTCTATGACCTATCAAAAAGGGTGGTCAATTATGGCAAATGTATTCGATTAGCTCTTGAAGTTTTGGCTCACCTTCTTTGTCAATGAGTTAGAAGAGCTTGAAGGAAATGTCTCTTACAAAACTTTATAATGTAATGAAATTGAATTATGATAATCTAGATTGCAAAGAGCAACAGAATTTTCTAGATTTTGCATGTTTCTTTCTTAGATGACATATAACGGTAAGTGTGAGCTATCTAAAATCTTTATGAAAGATGGTGGTGGTTGTTTGGTTAGAAAGGCTGAAAGATAAGGCCCTTGTAACTTTTTGTGAAGATAATTCAATATATGTGCATGATTGTTTACAAGAAATGGCTTGGGAGATTATTTGTTGACAGTCTAGTGAAGACTCGAGAAGCCTCAATTGTGGGATCCCGATGACATTTATGAAGCATTGAAAAAATGTCAAGGTTAAAGCCTAACTAAATATAACATCTTTTTGAAAAACATTTAAATGTTTTTTGCTATTGATGACGTTCAAAGATTTTCCTCTGCCTTGATGTCAAGGTAGAGGCCATTAGAAGCATACGAATTCACTTGCTAAAAATTAAGAAGCAAAAGTTAAGCCCTCACATATTTGCTAAGAAGAGTATTCTATGTGGATTATAATTATGATTGCCTCGATCAACTTGATATTCTTGCTGAAGGGGGCTTCAATTTTTGGCAGCTAAACATAGATTTCTTTGCTGGTATAATTAACCTCTAAAATCCTTGCTAGAGAACTTTTCTGCCAAAAAGCTTGCTATATTGAAATTGTGAGGGGGCACAATCAAAACCTTTGGCATGGAGCAAAGGTAAATACATGTCTCACTGTTATAATTTTCTGTTAATTCAAAAAATATGAAATTAACTTTCTTTAGCTCTATCATTTTGTTTCATTTTATTACAGAATCTGGTGAATGTGAAAGAAGTTGACCTCAGTGACTCCATGAAGTTAGAGAGCTGCCAGATTTACCAAAAGCCACAAATTTTGAAGTACTGTTTTCTCTGCAATCATTCTTCACTGACTATTGGGTTGAATGTTTAAATCAGCATGATGAAATTTGCAAACAAGCACCTATGTACACCAAATCACAATCATGTTAAAAATTACAATGATTATGATTATAATCATTCTTATCAAGCTGTCTGCGTGTGTCCAGGAAGCAGTGTTCCAGAATGGTTGGAGTATAAGACAACAAAGGCATGTATAATTATTGATCTCTCTTCTGCTGCACCTTCTTCCCTGTTTGGGCTTCAATTCCTGCTTCGTCCTTGGTACACCTCAAGACACAGAAATGATTGGAAGATTTAAAGTTAACATCACTTGGGTCAAGTAAAAAGGACAGTGTCAGGATGTACATAGATTATTGGGGTTGCACAATTGAATCAGATCAAGTGTGTGATGTACGACCAAAAACAGAGCCAAAAATCAAACAAGTTTTAGAATTAAGGTTACATTGAAGGTACGAATCTACAGCATAGAAACTCACACCGCTACAGATGTTCAGAGGATTTGGGATCAGCTGAATATGCACGTCAGCATATAAGAGTTTCATTCAACAAATGGAAGTGCGCAACTCAATGTCTCAATTTCATTACAACAAGATCTTTGATTTAGAAGAATCTGTATCATTTCATGTTATTAATGTGTACGGTAGTTTTAATTATATTGTATGGATCTACCATGTTCTTAAACGAACAACACTTTCCTGAAGAGAGATAACTCTTAATCAAAATACGTGAGCCTCATCATATTTAAATTGTATTTTGAAGAGAATAGCTCTTTATAAATCATATCTATTAGCAAGCATGATTCTAATACAAGTAATCATTTGTATTTATCTGCACAATGTTACAATCTACCAACATTCTAAAGATATTTTCAGCAGCGTTGATCAACCTGGGCACATAGAGAAATCAGATGCATAGCTATTTGCATAGCATGATGAAGTTTGCTTTTTAACTACCTAGATTTTTCATAAGCTGATAGGAATGGCAAAGCAAGGAGAAGTAGCTATGCATGTGCATGTGGACTGTGTTTGTTAGAGTTTCGGAAAAGTAGGGGGAAGGATGATGTAGAATGTATTTTATCTTTATTTTCTTTTCCTGATTTTCTCTGTCGAAACACCGATTAGTTAAAAAAATTCTGTTGGTTGATGCTATAGGAATTTGGCACGTGAGGGGTTAGATCCCTTCTGCGTTGTTCTATTTTGTATTTGCTCTTCTTTCATTGATGTTCCAACGAAAAGTAGAGCTCCTCTGCTTCCGCTGTTAATGATGCCAAAATATACGAAATAATAATAATAATAATAATAATAATAAAAGAGGGACTTGGAAATGGGGCATTTCATAAAGCAACTGGTATTCATGGCTAATATATATACAATAATAATTTTGCATGTTGAATGGGGAGTGAGCAGGAAAATAGAATCAATCTCTTGTATATGATACACATAGTAAGGCGAAAACTAGAAAAATCCTTGTAGTATTAACTTTTCACCACTAAAATTAAGTCTCTACAAATTTGAAGGATGCTGTCCAAAAGTGGTTATATTTTATGAGAGTTGCATATACTTGCAAGGGGCGATATCAGCATAAAGTTGCATATACTTTTGACATTTTTTCCTTTCTAAAGGACAAAAATATGAGAAACGCTTCCGAAACAACGTATCACCATTTTCCAATCTTTCTACCTTCCTCCATTCTTCTCTGTTCTGTGTGTCATCTCTTGCACAAAATCACACTTAGTGCTTACTACTCTGGCCTCACTAGATCATAATGAAAATGGCCGAGTGTTGGATCAAGATGCTGCAATATATATATATATATATATATATATTTTTTTTTTTTTTCTAGACTACAGGTATCTTCCAATAGAAGCAAGCAATCATATTTGAGTCGGGTAGGACCACTGTAGACAGCAAAACTCTCCTTCCGAGTATTTAACGATGTTGCAATATATAATATTTTCCAAGGCCTGCAATTCTGACCTACAAAACAAACTTGAACTAAGCTAGCTTACTGACACAACTTTTAAACCTGTACCTCCTCTATCCTTCTAATAGCTTCCTTCATTTTTAGTCTTTGTTCAGGGTTGCTTTCGGTGCAACCAGCTCCGATGTGGAGAAGTTGCAGCATGTTGTGGTGCGAATTCGCGTCGTTTGGCAACTCCGAATCGATCAACTCGGCTTCTGTTCCCTCAGAAATTGCAGTGTGGGCCCATTGCACAACATCAGTGCCACCCTTGCCATTGCTGTGATACTGGGAAGGGAACTTGCCTGTGATGATTTCTAGAATGATGATGCCAAGGCAATAAACATCGGTCTTCTGTGAAACTTTCTGGTTCTGCACGTAATCTGGGGATTTGAAGGCGAACAATGCCTGCACGGCAACGTTGGGGTTGATTAGTGGCTGAAAGGCATAGTCACTCAAGAGAGGCTCGTAATCATCAGTTAGAAGAACGTTGCTGGACTTGAGGTTCCCGTGGGGCAGGTCGTAGGTGGAAAATTCAGTGTAAAGGAATTTCAACCCTCTTGCAATTCCTTTAACGATCTTCAAACGGGTAGGCCAAGTTAGCTCAGAATGGGATGTTCCTCTATCACCTGACAAAATGTAATGTCACAAATATATCATATATTGTACTTGCACCCACAAATAATAACAATAATACTAGAGGGAGGGAGGGAGGAGGAACATATGGGACAGACCTAAATAGAATTGCTTTCAGTCAGTGTCATGATTCCATAACTTATATATGCATAAAGGCGTTTAGAAGCTACTCCTATTAACAATCTTATTGAATGAATAACAGTTAAATAATGATGCCAATTAACTATGTTTTCTGTTTCCCCGTTATATAAGATTAGGAATTATCCGCACTAGTCCTTGAAACTTGAAAGATAGGGCCTGTCGTATTATTCCTTAAATGATTTGATTGCAAAAATACACATTTAAGGACCAATTTCATCATTTACTCGTGAAATTGAATTTTGATATGCTATTTTTCTCATAAGAGATGACAATCCAATGGAAAATGCAGAGACATATTTTAGGTTTTAACTTTTACATTGACTTTAAACTTTAATTTTTGAGAAAAAGTATATAAATTAACGGTGTAAACATTCAATTACAAATTATCATACATAATAATAATTATCATAAAAGTCATGCTAAATTTTATTTCTAATTTATTGATAATGTAAAATCGTTTATATTGATAATGCATATCCTTTAAATTTTTAATTTTTTTGCTTTTAGTGTATAAGGATGTTTGAGTCTAATATCTTAGTAGGTAATTTTATTTTCATTTTTAATTATATATTATTACATCTATTATCATTGTTTATTTCTTTCTTCCTCTCTTAATATATCCTCTTATCTCTTCCACCACTCCATGGATAAGAAACAAATATGAGTGTATAAAAAGGTGCGTTTTATTTACCCCATGCCCATCCGCTAGAGATGAAGCAAAATATTATGAGATGAAAATGTAATAACAAGGTCATTTGTTTTATTATTTTATAATAGATTTTTAAGGTGTGTATTTTTTTTTTAATCCATAGGTATCAAGGAGTTTATAAAAATTCATTTAAAATGTGTATCTATATATATATATATATAGAAAATTGTATTATGCTATTTAAAAAAAATTGTATTCTATAGGAGTAAATAGTAACAGTTCAAAATTTTTAAGAGAATTTGTAAGATATATTTACAAATTTTGAGAATTTTGATATTATTAATTTTTTAATTAATAATTATTAAATTACGTTATCATGTCATTATTTTTATATTTAATAATAATTTTATTATAAATCTTAATTTAATTAAAATATTTTTTAAATGAACTTTCTAATCTGACAAACTTAAACTTCAGCGACCATACTAAATCATCTATGTTGAAATAAAGAAAGTGTAATAGAATAGAAGATTACTTGCGATAGTGGGTGGTACGTACCGTGCAAGACATACAACAAGCTTCCTTTGGGCATGTACTCGTTGATGAAGAGCTTCTCCTCTCTGCGGTAATGGTAAGCGAGCGGCGTCATGATGTTACGGTGTCGTATCCTCCCAAACTGCCTCATCTCGGCGTCAAACACGTCCTTCCCAATCTTGTTCATCTCCCTCATCCTCTTCACCACCACGCACAGCCCCATCGCCATCGCCGCCTTGTACGCCGACCCCAGGCCCCCGTTCCCGAGCACCTCCGCCGAGGCCTTCATCATATCCTGCAACCCAAACACGCCCCTCTCCTCGTTCACCATCACGATCTCCCCTCTCTTGTTTGACTCCCTCTTTTCCCCTCCGCCCGCCCTCACGCTCGGCACCTCCACCGTCAGCACCTCCTCCGCGCTGTTGCTCCTGCTCACCGCCCTGAAATCCCCCTCCCTCCTCCTTCGCGTCGCGAACAGAAATATCACTGCCGCCACCACCGCTATCACCAGTATAACAATCACCTTCGCCGCCCAGCCTGAACCGTACGTGTCATCGTCATTCACATTACTTGGCAACGAGTAAGAAGAAGAAGAATCATCATCATCATCACAAGGCTTCTCCAATGGCTTCCCGCAGAGGCCTTCATTTCCAGCAAACGAGCCCGCGTTGAATTTCGCCAAGCTCTCAGGAATCTTACCGTTGAGTTTGTTGTTGGACAGGTCCAGGGATTTTAAATCTTGGTTGAAGTTCGGGATTGGGCCGGAGAAGGCGTTGTACTCGAGGTGGAGTTCCTTGAGGAGATCGAGTTCGGTTAAGGATTGGGGGATGTTGCCCGTGAAGTTGTTACCCGAGAGCCAGAGTTTCTTGAGGGAGTTCAACGGGGAGAAGAAGTCGTTGGGGATGGTTCCGGAGAAGCGGTTTTGGGTCAAGAGGAGGGACTTGATGGTGCCGAGTTTGTTGAAGCTTGGGATTGGGCCGGAGAAGGAGTTGTTGATGAAGCTGAGGGTCCGGAGGCCGCGGATCTCGGCGAGGGCGTCGACGTCGATTGGGCCGGAGAGGCCCAGGTCGGAGAGGTGGAGGCCCGTGATGACGTTGTCGAAGCAGACCACGCCAAGCCACGTGCCGGAGCAAGGGGAGACGTTCGGGATCCAGGAGGAGAGGGAGCGGTCGGAGTTGGCGAGGGATTGCTTGAGGCGGAGGAGGGATTGGGTTTCGGTTGCGAAGGAGAAAGACAAGAACAAGAAGAGGAAGAGGAACGAGAGGTGGTGGTGGTGGCGGTGGACGCGAACAGCGGCCATTGCGTGGTTGGAGGAAGAATGGACCGCTGCTCGGAGAGATTAAGGTTAAGGTTGTTGTTGTTTTTGTTTTTGTTGTTGGTGGTGGTGGTGATGGTGTTTTTCTGTGGGGCTTGGTTTTTTTTTTGGTTTTGGGTTTGGGAAGAGAAAGTGGGGTGGTGTGTCATGTTGGAGGGTGGTGTGTTTGGGTTAGTGTGTTTTTTTTGAGTTTGTGAGAGAGATGGGGGATGGGTGATGAGGGTGTGTTTTGCCAGAAATGCCTTGAGGGGTTCTAAGAATAGAGGAAGGTTGCACTCGACAAGGTTCTCCTTTGGTTCATTCCGATAGATTTGGAGTTGATTTAGGTAGGTAGATATTGCGTTGACCCAGTCACATGCATTTCGGGGTGGGTGCTGTGGTGGCTGTCTTGCATGGACTCGTTACTCTGCTCCATCCAAACGTGTATGTATACCATACTAAAGGAAAATAAAATAGATATAATAAGTTATGTAATAAAAGACGAGAAAATAAAAATAAAGTAAATAAATATATTAATAAAAGAAACATATACTATGTTTTAAAATCAATTTTTATCTTATATTCTTTTATAAAAAAAAAAGTATTATCTTTCAACTTAAATTTAGTTTCTAACTTCTCATTTCTTTCTTTCTATTTCTTTTCTCTTTATTAATTCTATCCTTTCTAATCCAAAGCATAAATGTCACCATTCGTGGAAGTTAGATTTCCTTGCCAGAATATGAATTTTGTCACGGAATCTGAAAAACCTCACCTTCCATCATCTTATTCCCCACACTGACATTGCTACTTCAAGTTGAACTGCGGGCCACAACTGGCCTCTTTCTTGTGAACTATTATTGCTCATAAAACACAACCATGGCTTCTCTGTTCACTGCAAACCTCGTGCTAGCTCGTTCTTGAATGTTAGGCTCAAATGCACACTCACTTTTTGTAGTAACTATGGTAGAATATCTGAACCATATTTTATTTTAAATATTCTATTAATATCTTTCATTTTTTTCTATTTCTCTCCTCTTATCACATCATAAATTCTATCGTACTTATATTTTTTTATTTTTGTTTTCTCTATCTTAAGTGTTAAATAACACATTAGATGTCTATTAAACATTTTTCATATGATTTATTGACTTGAGTGTTAAAATACCTTTTACAAGTACGTATCATCGCACTCTTGCTCGCAGCCATCCAAAAAGGAACACTAGGACTGTTTGTGAACCTCAGTGAGTTGAGATGTTCGAATTGTTGTAAGAGAGTTTGGGCAAATTCTTACATTTCAACTTATCACGAACCTCAATCAGCGAGTGAACTTGACTAGTTAATGCAGCCTTTAACTTCATTACATTGAGGTTTGACTTATCCAAAGAAAATGATTAATGCCATACACGAAATTTCTCTTCTTGTAATTTAAAAGGAAAAACAAAAAGCAATAGTAATTTCATTTTGTTTAAAAGAATCAAAACCTCTTGTCTCAATTGTAATGCTTGGATTATGAAGCAAAGTACATGTTTAGAGTAAATAAGTGATATTGCTGGTGCAGCATAATGCTATGTTCATTCCGGATGCATATCTTCTCTTCTTCAAACTATGTATAGCACTACCGCGTGAAAGCCTGCATTTTCAAGGGAAGCAAATTTTCACAATTTGTCACTACCATTCTCATAGTCCATAAAACAAAAATAGCATGAGAATTGCTTTAAAATCTATGGGAATAGTGGGGGAGTAAATTAAAGACAAAACTTAGAAACAATTCTTTGGTGTTCTATAATCCATAATCTTTAAAATCTTTAATTCAAATCTTATTATAGTCATGTTTGAATAAAACTCTCTATAAGTATTTATAAAAGAAAAAAATAACAAATAAAATTAAATAAGTTTCTCATATAAATTAAAATTTGCATATACATAAGTAATTTCAGCTATGCAAAGCTTATTCAGAAGTTTATTTCATTTTTCGTTCTTATTTTCTTTTATCATAAGTGTTTAGAAGTTTACCTAAACAAGACCTACATGAGTTATAAATATTTAAAGAAGTGTATTTAAGTTTTGTCAACAAATTAAAAGGTGACAACCAACATGTCATTGGTCCGAGAAGAATTGGATCGAATCACTTAAGGTCTCAAGTTTGAGCTAAGTTTTTAACAAAGTCGATAAATATTTCGTACCAATAATCAGATAACTAAAAAAATTAATCAAGGTGAGAGTAGAATAAATGAAGCAACAAAACATTACCGAGAAAATGTTGCAGTGACCAGGATCAGCAATGTGTGCCATCAAATTTTCAATGGGTCCTTCCCCAGTGTAAATAGCTTGGAACCAGAACCCAACAAAGGCCAGCATTGCAAGTCTTCCATTCTTGATCTCCTTGGTCCTCAACACCATCACTGGCTCGGGTGACCCTCGCCCCCACATCATTGGGTCAAACCACAACCCACCGGGGTACCCAACATCAGGCTTCGGGTTCGTAACGTGTGGCACTTTGGGCTCAATGTCAACACTCCCTGGGTTGACCATATCGGCCCATCTTCGACCCTCCACCCAGCCCATCAGGCCCATTTGCACAACGAACAAGGTTGTGGGGTCCGCAAAATACTCTCGAGCACCAGCATCGTACCAAGAGAAGTTCTCAATATAACCAATTTTTTCGAGCAATTCGGGAACGAGAATTCCGAACACTGCAAGCATTGCCCATCTTGCATGCATTAATTCTGCCTGAGCAAACCATTTTAGCAACTCTGGATCAGACCCTGATCAAGAGAAAACAGAACAAAACAACCACATGGGTTGTTAGTGAACCACAACTATATGTGTACACTGAACCATTTTGAAGTACATAGTAAAAGCGACACTTATGTACCTAATCCAAGAGGGTCAAAACCGAAATCACCAGGAAGACTGCAATAGGCAGAAAATTGAAACAATTAAGCCAAAGTGTTTGATATTAGGCTCTGCCATTCGGATGTAAACAATTAAACACATTCCTATGCTCAATTTTTTGTTTTCTTAAACCATTTTCTATTTATAAAGTTTAATTTTGATACATGTGAGGGCAGTTACACTATTAATTAACTAGAAATCACTCTTTTCTTAAGGTATAATGGCAATAACAAGGTTTGAACTTAAGACCTTGTGTAAATTAGAAATCATTCTAGTATCTGGATATGACTTCTAAATAATTATTACACAAGTTAATAATTTTCAATTATATGAAAAATTATAATTACATTATTAAAAACCTTTACATTCAGTTTATTCTTTTGGTATAGACACATGTATTTTTTACTGGAAACAATTTGGTTTGAGTCGGATAGGACCACTATAAGCGGCTAAATTCTCCCTCCGAATATTTACATTCAGTGTATTCTATTTGAATTCAAACCTTAGATATACAGATTAAAAGTATGATTTGTGTAACAAAATTAACAGAAAATTAGTTGAAATTGAAGATGTTATTTTTTGTGACAAATTTAATTTAATTAGTGGGAAGCATACCTGCCATCAAGCCACTCAGGAGGTGAGCTACCAGGGAACCACAATGGCCTGTCTGGAGGAAGTGGCTCACAGACAGCTGAGACTCCTTTTGTTGCATTTGCAATTGTTCTTTTGCTCAGACTCAAGCATGTGGGTGTTCTTTCTGGGAAACCCTTTTGACGTATTTCTCTGCATCCAAAAAAGAAAGTACACAAGAGTTTAATTAAGAAGCAACAGAATGTAGAAAATAGTGGTTGTGGTTCGGCCAAAAGGGAAAGACCTGTTTGGAAGAGTTGACAATGCGGTGGAGGAAAGGGCTAAAGCCATGAATCAGATCAGAGAAATTAAGAAGGAATGGCAGAATGTCTTAGGTGGAATGGAACAATATATATAAAGGTCTCGTTTTGTGTTTTCTGACGCTTTATCTGGTATATCCAGATGATGATGGATAAGCTAGCTGTGATGTTCTGCTTGGAACGAAAATATGAAAGCAGGGCCAATGGTATTTGAAACCCACACGTGGCATGGATATGGGAGCTTCAGAGGCTCAGAGCTAAGATAGATAATCAGAAAAATAGTACTATATTATTACTCGTGCAATAGGAAAAATTAAATTAAAAATATTTTAAAATATAAAATATGTTAACTTTTTATTTTTAAATTTAATAAAAAAGATAATATTATGAAAAAATAATATATATATATATGATAAAATATTCTTTTAAAAAATATTTATTATAAATGGATATAAATTTTTAAGGTAAAGTGTAAGCATATTAATAATTAAATATAATTAATCATAAGGTATAAAAGTTATAAATATCATAAGGTCTCAAAGAATTATATCAATTATTTAAGGAATGCTATGATTTTTTTTAAAACATTCATCACATATATTAATACTTTATTGTTTTATTATTTAACTTGATAATTTCTTTGAAATTATCTCTATAATAATTGGAGAAATAATATATCTATTTTTTATATTTTTAACCATGAAAAGAACGAGGTATTAATATTTTAACTAATATTTAGTTTAATATATGATAAATATCTAATTAAATTCTTAGATTATTTTTAATCTTTAAATATGATATTATTATAAAAAAAAAAGAGTAAATGTAATTATCAATAATATACTTTTGAAGCAAAAGGTAATCCAAATAAATGGTACAACAAAAACTTGTTCCTGTGTATTTTTGACATTACGTATATAAAAAAAGATAAATAATATGTAAGAGATAGAAATAGTTATTTATAAGAGTTGTCAACCAATAAAAAATTATAAAAAATTAAAACTTTTAAAATAGTTATGATAAAGGTTAACAAACTTACTATACATAATATACATGGTGATTCCCTATATGTCAAAAAGGAGTTAGCTATGACCTTTAGGAATATTTTTATAGAAAAATTGGTATACTTGGGAAGGTGAGTTTCACGCCAGAACTCCGATCCACTAAAGTTACCTGGGGGTCTCGCCTAGTGGGATATCTTCCCAAGTACCATCCCTATGTTTGACTCCGAATGGCGTGTTGGAGTGTTGAAAACTAATTCCCAAGAGGTTGAGTGACCATTTTAGTGTATAGGGGATGAATTGTTGTCGTGGTTGAGGATTGTTGATTGATGAGATGTATTTGGATCCTTAAGTCAGGCCATAAAAAATGGCTGGTACAGAGGTGTCGTATCTAAGACTGTAAGGGACTCCAAATATGTTTTGCCGCTGGAATACGGTGGGTGCATAGTTGATGCACAAAAATATTCCAAATGTTGTATTTGCACAGTTGGTGCATAGGTGTGCACAGTTGGTGCACAGACATATGAGTAGACACGTAAGTTGAGGGTGCTTGATGGGCTCTCAACCTAGTGCTAGGGTTTTTCGTGGTGGCTAATAGGAATGGGCCTATAGAATAAACAACTGGGCAAGTCCCTATAGATGTAAGGTCTTGCAAAACCTACAAAGGTAAGCCACTATAGCACTTGTCTATTTTCGATAAAACCACACTTCTCCCGTAAGGTCAACTCAAGGGACTCCCTGAATGGTCAGGATGTACAGACTATGGTAGGGGATGGGGCCTATGAGGGACCGCTCATATGGTGTCGAAACTCCATGGAGTAGAGTCAGTCTTGATGATTGAGGTTGTCTAATGGTTTATGATATACATCATTTTGATGATGGATGTTGGTGTTTGTATTATGTTGTTGATGTTAGTTGAGGATTTATATTATGACTAAGAGATGAGTGACTCATGATGTTGTTGTCTGTTGGTGGTTATTGATAAATAATATGATCTGGGTTTTTGTTATAAACTATGGTAATTATATACAGTATTTTCAAAGTATATAAAGTTTAGTTTCTTTTCTTTTCCTTAATTGGAATCTGTTTATGTATAAGTATAGATTGGTCCAGCTTAGGGATAAATGAAGAGATGTTGAGATTATAGTTGTGAGTATGAGTATCAAGAAAAGAAATGAGAAGCCATGAGAGTTAAGAAAAGGGTCTCTAGAATAAAGAGTCAACCTAGAGTCTTTATAGCACCCACTGAGACATTATGTCTCATCCCTTTTAGTTTCATGTTTTAACAGGCTAAGTAGGTGGACGAGCTCAAGGGAGAAGCTTGGAGCTGCTTGCATGAAGGAAAATGATTATAGTTTTGTATCTCCCAATGTATGAGAGTTAGTTTATGTTCAAGTACCATTTTTTGTTATGTTTTGTATGGCACATAAGTGTTAAGAGCTTTGTATTAGATTTGTTTATGTAAGATATGTTTCAAGTTTTATTTTTTCCGCATAGTAAACTCTGATATCCTTATAATCTAAATTTTCAAAATTTAGTAATATAAATAGGCAAAAGGTAACACACCCCTTTAGGGTGTTACAGTGGCCATGTAGGACACCTTAATTAGACATTTAAACAATGTTGATAAAAAGGACAACATTGCACCAGTTTTGAAAAATAAAGGACCAAATTGAACATTTAATAATAACGAGACTAAATTGAACTAAGTAAATAAATAGAGGAACCAAATTAGTATTTTAGCCTTCTTTATTTAAGTTCTTATAATAAGAACATTGTTATTTTGTTGTTGCATCGAAGAGAAGTGACATGGATTCCACCTATAGAACATGTTCTTTTATAAAAACTTATGAGAATCAACTTCTTGTAAGATTTGCATAAGAAAATTAACAAAAAAAAATAGAAGGGAAAAAAGAGAGAAGACCCACAAAAAATAAGATAAGAACTAGATTGAATTTTAGCATTAGAGTTAAAAGTAATAAATGTTCTTAAATCAAACTTAACAATAAAAGGCTAGCCAAAAGTGAAATACGAACCCAAAATGAGTTCTAACACTGGAGATACTCTTGGGTATATTTATAACCATAATTGTACTTAAACTAATGTGAAGCCTGTGCAATGCACGACACATTTAAGCACAAAGATTTTAAATTTAAAACTAAATAGATTGTATAAGATTTTTAGTTTACGTAACTTTGAGATGCATAATATTTTGTTTGTGTTGCAAAACAAAACCAATACAACGGATAGCACAAGAAAGAATCGGCAACAAGTAATTTGTTGAATTCATAAATACTTACAACATGTATACATATGCATGCTATATATGGTAGTTAATGTGGGCAAGTACTCATAGCAATTGAACCTTCAATTCTCATGAGGAGAATCATTGGAGAAACCACTGTTTCAAGAATAATATATACATGAATATTGGAGCAATCAAATTTTGTAGAAATCACTCACCAATCATGAATTAAATTTATGAGTGAAGATACAAAATTAAATTCACCATCATTGTTTAATTTACAAAATGCATCATATCTTTTGGAAGATTTCTTTATAAACAACATTTTTTGTCATTGTACAATGATTGCCATGATCATTACATATCAAAATCTTCAACCCTTTTAGAGACTTATCTCTTGAAATTGCAAGATATAATTGATCATGTGTAAAAATCATTTTGGTAAGTACACACCAACACATGATAATGTTTGACCTTGATTTTATTAATCATCATAGCAAATGATGCAACAAATTAGAATTGATGACATTGGAATTTCAAGAGTTAAATGATAAGATGGTATTAAATTCATTTGAGGGATGTAAGTCTTGTTCCCAACATGGCTGCTAGTCACAACGATTGCACCAATAACATTCACACGTAATTCATCGACAATTAGCCTTATTCCATTACATAAACTAGATGAAACATCAAGATTTCTCATCAACATGACAGAAAGCCCTTTTTTAAGAACTAATTTGTGATCAGGAAAGCTAGAACAACTAACATTATTTAAAAAAATCAGTTGTTAGCCAATCAGCATCAATTCCAACTTCTAAACCAACTTTCCACACTGTGTCACAACTAAGGTATACTTTCTCTTCACATGGGAATAATGACATGACAAACTCATTGATTGATTCAACTATATCAAGTGTTGGTCAAAGAATTGCTTTATCATGGAAAAATGATAGAATCCCAAAATTTTCTTGCAAATTAGGATATGTAAAGGTAACTATATTTGCAATTAGATCAACAAATGGTTGCACTAACAAATTTGTAGGAATCTCAACATCAATTTATTCGTCGTTGTAGCTACTACAATATTATCGTCACTAAAAGTAAGTATCCAATTTGCAATTTTTTTCAAGTAGTCTTCACTATATAGATTAGAATCATTTTGAAGTCTCATGTTTTTTGTTAACTTTAATACTTTAAAATGATTCCATAACAATTGATAGTGGCCATAACAATTTCTACATGACTTCCTTTTAGAATAATTGGTAAAATTTGTCTGAAATCACCATCAAGAACAACAACGATACCACCAAATGATTTGTCCAAATTCCCATCAACTTTAAGCCTTATTATATCTCTCAATGTTTTATCCAAAGCCTTAAATGCTCATTTGTCAACCATTGGAGCTTTATCCCAAATAATAAAACTTGTACATTGTATAAATTCTATTTTTGCACTATTCTATTTATGGAACAACGTGAGTCTTCATTCAATGACAATGGAATGTCAAATTGAGGATGTATTGTTCGTCACCCTAGTAATAGCAAAGAAGCATTTTCGATTGAAGCAACATTGAGTACTTTTTTTTCTTCTAAATCTTAACTTAAAAGTCAATGTCTTCCAAAGGATTGTTTTTCTCGTACCACCATAGCCATATACAAAAAAAATCCACCATCTCTTTTGTCCACTGCTTTCACCACTTCTTCATAGACAAATCTTTGCTCATGATTTAATTTTTGTAAATGTTCATGTAATCCTTGCTCCATCTCATTCACATCTCGTTGAATAACAAAACATTATCAAATTGAATGCACTCATGTATATTAGGAACATTGAGTATTGTATATCAAGAATAGGTATATCAAGAATATGCCAAAGCTTTGTGGGATACCTCGAGTCCCACCAGGGAACCAAAGGCCCTAAATATGCTGGTTAAAAATATAAAAAATAAAAAGGTAAGTGAAAACTTGTTACGTCATTGGTAAGTGTACCAAGTCGTACAAGTAGTATGAAATGGAAGTCCAAGTATCGTATCCACAGGGACTTGTTCAATATTTGGCAATTTACACACTTTTTACTTACTAAGCAAAATATAAAGAGAACTTGAAATGACAATGGTTAAGAGCAAAGATAAAGATAGAAACTTGGAAATAAAACTAATAAAAGGGTTTTGATTCTCAAATATCTAGATTGCGGAAAGGAGTTGCGAGAAACGATGATGATGAGTGTTGGGGTTCTACTTCACTAAACCACTCCCTCATGCATACACAAACTATTAATCAATGTTTATCATTCGTTTGTTATCACCAACTCATAAAAATGCTCAATCCCTAATTCCTTACAAGAAGAGCCTAAGTTCCTTGACTAAACTACCAATCCCTTGCATAGCTTAGCCAAGTTACTTGCTTAAAGAAAATGAGTCAAAGGTGACTAATGGGCTTTGCTCTATTCCTAGAAACAATACCCATTAGGTGCTCTTCTCCGGTTCATAGTTCAAATACATTTTCCAATCGCATTTAAACCATAAAAATCAAGCAAATGGTTATCAAGTCAAGGCAAGCATTAAGCAAAGAAGAAAGCACATAACGATGAATAATAAACATAAATTAATAGCTCAAAAGATACACATGAGTTTGGGTTTAGTTACATCAAACCCCAATGAATGGGAGCTTAGCTACTCATGGGTGAGAGGAGCATCAAAATGGTGGAGAAGAGATGAAGATGAAAAATGGAGTCTTGGGAGTGTTCCCCACAACTGCACTTGTGCCCCCAACCTAGGTCAAAAAAGAATGCCCTTTTCCTTTGCAAAAAGCCCTTTTAATAGCTTTGTTTTTACCCAAAAAGTGTCAGCGCGACATTTTCAGGCCAGCTGAAATTATGTTTCAGCTGGGCCGAAACTTCAGTAATGTTCACTGGAATAATTCCGGCTGGGCTCACCAAAAGGTCTGGCTGGGTTGAACTTTCGTTCTCAAAATTAGTCACTTTCTGTTAGTTTTCAAGCTGGGTTGGCCAAGTTTTTAGTTAGGCCGATGAGAACTTTCTACTTTGACCTCGATCCTGAGCTACTCCAAAATCCATCTCCAATTCTATGTATAAAAAAAATACTAAAACATGAGAATAAATTCCAAATTTACATAACTACACATATATCTAAAAACTAAATCTTTTTGAACTAAAAAAAGGTAGAAACAAGGATTTAAATAAGGGATAGATGAAATAATTACAGTTAGGTGTACCAAAAAAGGTAAGTATAAAATGCAATTATCAAACTCCCCCAGACTTAAATCTTTGTTTGCCCTCAAACAAAAGAAAGTTATATAATTACTGCTAAGATGACTGACAACAACATACAAGCCTTGGATTGAAAATATTTGCATCCTAACACTTCTCATGACATCATTCTCCAATAAGACAAAACATGAAGCCATTGTCCAACCATACACTATGGTGTCCACAAAAGAAATTTAGCAAGATACAAAAGTGACAAGAGATTAACAAGAATGGCATTGAACAAACTTGAGAGACCCAAGAACACTTTGCTCCTCACAGGAAAGGTGTATCACTCAATAATTGTTGTGAAGGTGAGTGTTTCTCTCAATGCCACATATTGGAACCACACACACCAACTTTGCTCATCATCTAAATTCAAATCACACAATCACACACACATGCAAAGATCACTAAGGACTTTATTGGGTTATAATTGGGCTGGGCTTACCACAAAATATTGGTTTTTCTGGATAAACAAATTAACACCAAGAGAATAAGAGAGTAGCCTCTAAGGATCAAACAAACTTCTTCAAATTGCCTTTTTCTCTCAACTTGACAAAACCAATCAGAGTAATCCCAATTCTTTTACAACAATGATAACAAGGAGAATAACATGAAGAAAACATTTCTTTTTGTGAATTTTTTTTCTCTTTTTTTTTCTCTTTTTTTTACAACATAATAACCACTATTACCAACCATAAAAGGTACCCTCAAACAAATTCAAGAACAAGATTAAATCATTGTATGGTTCAAAGGGGCTAACAAAGGAAAATAAATTTTCATCTTGGGTAAGCTTTTTGGCTAAGTGGCTAACACAACATAATCAAAAATAGCCTTGATCATTTCCAAGCATGCATGTGCAAAGTACAATCCACAAGAATCAAGCAAAATTAAGTGCATGAAAACAATAGCGGCTCTCACAGGAATCAATACTAAGGCTTAACTCACATGGCAAAATGCAACACTTTCAAGAGTCCTCAATCAAGGCATGCCAAACTTATTAACCGCAACACATTACTTGCAACAAGCTAATCACAATGCAGACAACCACAAGCATACAATTGAAGCATAAACTGCAACATTTCCTAAACTTTGCACACAATTAACAAAATATGCATAAGAAGTGAAACGATGCAAAATATAAACAACCCAAAGTTGCACTCATATACAAAACAAAGTAGCAACACAAGCAGTACGAAACATACACTAGAAAAGTACTGAAAATAAATAACTAAAAGCATAAAGACTGAAATCATAAACAAGGTCCTAAAACAAAACAAAACAAAAAGTTAGCAGAAAGAGGCTCCAACTAGCCCTCCATATAATCTCCTTTATCATGTGCAATAGCATCTCTAGCACCAGTAGCTCCTTGCAACTCCTCCTCCTCCTCCAACAAAAAAAGGATTGGTCCCCAGGCCAAATAAGTAGGAGGGTTGCTCAAGATAGTGCTGGCCTTTTCTTTTTGGGAGTAGAGGCATAAGATTGACTCCTTTTTTTTGGGGGGGGGGGGGGGGGGGGGGGCTTGAAACGGTACTCCTTGTCTTTAGGAGGAGCCTTATGCAATTAAAAACAAGACACAATACCAAAACAAGAAAACACATAAAGCAAAGTTAAAAGAAAAATAAAATTGATAACTAACATTGAAAAGAAAAGAAGAAAGAAAACAACTATGGAAAAAGGGAAAGGTGAAAAGAAAAGAAAACCCAATGCCAAATAGCCGCTAAAAAGCACAAGCCCGAAAACACGATATGTGCTCTGGCCACACCCTCGTAACTCCAAATACCTGGATTCGTTATAGTCCCTCCTGTGATATTCCAACCGCCTCACGAATTGGTTATTCCTAAATGAGTCATGAAAGGTATAACGAACATACCCTGTCTCCACATTGGGTCAAGAACAGGGTCAGAGGGATCAAAAACTGCTAATTCATATAGAGCCATCGAACCGGCCCAACCAGCAACGAGAGCTGTGTGCATTATATGAACAGAAAGCAAACGGCCTGGATCATTTAATACAACAGTATGAACACGATACCAAGGTAAACCCATGAAAATACCCCTTATATCAACAAAAAATAGACACTATGTAACTTTATTGCACTAGAAAAATTTATATTATGGACTCTAGCCTTTCATTAGATTTTCTCGTAAAATGGAACAATCATATTTGTAGAAATAAAAAGAAACAGATTTATTCTATACCCGATAAGTAACAATACGCAATGGTGAAAACACATAAAGAGAATAGAAAAACACATCAATAATGGGAGCAATTTTTTTTTTTTACGAAAATTTTTAGCTGGGCTCAAAAAGTGTCAAGCCCAGCTGAAAACTTGGCAGAGAGCAAAGTTTGTCCCAGGGGTCATCGAGCCCAGCTGAAATGAGTGCCAGCTGGGCTGAAATGCAAGCAGAGGGAAATTTAAGTTCCAGGGACTTTTTTGCCTAGCTGAAGCACAACCGAGCTGGGCTGAAAATCAAACAGAGAATAATATTCGTTCCAAGGGCTCTTCGACCCAGCTGGAGGTTAATCGAGTTAGGCTGAAACCATCTCGCCCAGCTGAAATAGAGGCAAGCTGGGTTGAAAATTATGCAGAAACATGTAATTATGCAACTTTATGGTCTGGCCTAGCTGGACAAAGTTCTGGCTGGGCTCGAACAGTAACGAGAGCTTTCTAAGATGCAAAAATAGAAACAAACAAGCAACAAAAAAACATGACTAAACATAAACATGCAAAAGCTAATAAAAAAACAAACCAAATCACTAAGTTTTCAGCTGGGCCGATGAGAACTTTCTACTTTGACCTCGATCCTAAGCTACTCCAAAATCCATCTCCAATTCTATGTATAAAAAAATACTAAAACATGAGACTAAATTCCAAATTTACATAACTACACATATATCTAAAAACTAAATCCTTTTGAACTAAAAAGAGGTAGAAACAAGGATTTAAATAAGGGATAGATGAAATAATTGCACTTAGGTGTACTAAAAAGGTAAGTATAAAATGCAATTATCAAAACTATACTTGATCCAACTATTCTTATTTTGTATATACAAAAAATCCATAGAAAAATTAGAGTTTGTGAAAACAATAATTAAACTTTAAATGTATAACTATCCTCTTTCACTACAGGGCAAAGTTGACTGCATTAATTTGGAATGATAAAGAACAATTAAAATTATTAATTAAAATAATATTATTTATATTTTTATATTGAGTAAATTAAAATAACACTCCCTGAATTTTTATCAAATTACATATAATTCCACCATTTTTATTTTCCTACACTAATCACCATTTAAGTTTTAAAACATTACACTAATACTCTCTTATATGTTTGAAAAAATTACACTAGCACCCCCTCAAACCTTACACTAACACCTCCTACAAGGAAGGCGGAAGTAATGGTTAAAAAAGCAAAGAATGCTTGTGTAATTATATGAAACCTCAAGGGGTGTTGCTATAATTTGCTCTTTTATATTTTATTATAGTATCATTTATTAATTTTTAATTTATGATTATAAATATATTTTATGTTATAAATTATACTCTCCTTAAAAGAATTAAATCTTAAATAATGTGTAACTTGTAAAAAATAGTGTATCTAATGTTGATTGGTCTCGATCACATGACGCAGATAAATTGCTCTCTAAGAAAATCAAGTTACTTTGTCACTTTCACCGTTATTATTTCAAGAGTACGTGACTGGTGTTAGAAATGCCGTAGACGGTATAACATCGAATTTTTCATGGTACAGAAAGTAGTAAACACTTATATAAGGAACTAATTGATATGTACATAAGTTATCAAAATAATTTCCACCAACTAGTGTCTTATATACATAACATGTTGCCAGAGATCTCTTTATTATTTAAGATTTTTATATTCATCGTATCAACATATTTATATATATGAAGTAGTTGTTCCAACGATTACATCACGTAAAACTCGCATTTGACTTTCAAAATAAAATAAATGATGTATTTCTTATGAACAAGACTTTCATGAATTTGGTGAGCTAACGTCCAGGATAGTAATGTGTTCGGATGAACTTCTCCAATATCCTCCACCTAGAAAGTGGAGAAGATAGCTGTTTAAAAATCAAAAAGAATAATTTAATTAGTTTTTCTTTTATTTATAAACAAATGACTTAGAATCTTCTGATTAAAACAACCTACATCTTTATTGCTAGATAAATTTGGATTATGATTTCTTAAATCTGCATGGTCTTCCAGTCATCATTTAATGGTTTAATTTTTTTATTTATATTTTATTTTATTATTTAATGTATATAATTTATTTTTTATGGCTAAAATTTCATGCTGTTCACACTTCATAAATTTTTGCCAATCATAACATAAAAATTTTATTAATAATTATTAGGAAAATAAAATTATAAATAAGTTATATTTCCTTAATTTTTAAAAAATAAAGTTTTTATATTGTGAAGAAACCAAATCTGTTAAAAAGAAAATATTAAAATTCAACAGAAATTTTTTTTTATGTGTAAAAAGATAAACAATTCATTTTAAGAAACAACAAATTAAAAGACAAAAAAATAAGAGCTTTAAAATTCAACAATAATTAACTCAAACTTTCTACATAGTTATATAAGTATCATATTATATACATATATGTTGGATTATATATACATGAACCCAACAATACAAATGATATTAACATAAGTCTTGATGATGTGCCATAAATTCTCAACCACCATAGTTGATCTTGGTTGCAAATTGCAATTGTTCCATCATTATCCTAGGAAACAACACCTTTCAGTTCTCGTTGCCTTTCAACTTCACACAAGACACCGTGCAGTGCTTGCCTTTGAATACACTCCATCAATCATCACCCAATTCTGACAAATACCACTTCTCTCACACCGTTCCCTCCAAAAGCAAGCCACGTAAGCAACCCCACTTTCTTATTCATAGGACGACAGTTTTCGAAGCAACTTTACCCACGTATTCACGTAACGTAACGAGTTGCGCAGCGCATGATGGTGGAGAACACAGGGCATGGAGGGTTCCAGTTATTCCACCCCAAAACGGCACCGTTCGCGTCTCACAAGACGCTCTTGGCGTTCCTGTGGGTGGCCACGCTGGCCTCGGTGTTCGTGTGGCAGAGGAACACGATCAGCGGGTTTCTCGTTCTGGGCGGTGTTCCGGTGAGGCCACCGCCCAAGCTGCGCCCGGTGGTTTTCTGCTTGACGGAGTTCGGCGGGGTCGGTGACGGCGTTACTCTCAACACCGAGGCGTTTGAGCGAGGCGTTGCTGCGATCTCCAAGTTGGGGAATAAGGGTGGTGGTCAACTCAATGTGCCACCTGGGCGTTGGCTCACTGCGCCGTTTAATCTCACCAGTCAAATGACTCTTTTTCTTGCTCGAGATGCTGTCATACTTGCAATTCAGGTGGGTTTCCGTTTCTTCTTTCAAATCTCAATTCATTAGTAATATATAGTAACATTAATTAATGTTAATGAATGATAACAACACTAAATAAAAGGGACTTGTACTAGTTAAAGATTGTGATTGTTCGAAGAAACAACGCATCAAGTTTATTTTATTTTATTTAAATCTTTTGTGATTTCACGTTCATTAGATATTCATGTGTTATCAATAAGGTCTGACTGACGCTGATGGTAGATAGTTTTCTCAAATATGTTGTCAATCAAATATTCAATTTCTGATTATGTTTGTTGAGTTGAGAGAAACAAAATTTACTTGCCCCTGTTGAAACTGCGTGAGCCAAATACGCATATCCAATTGTGTAGCTTTTACTTGGACATGAGTAAACGTGAATCTTTAAAGCAAATTTAAACACACTATTAATTGAGGAATATCATCCGTGAAAAAAAAATACTACTATTCAAATGTTTCTATTTTGTGAGATTTTACATGAAAAAGTTTGTCAAAATTTAGTTAGGTTAGTATGTTGGTATTATTTTTAATTAAAATTAAATTTATCTCGATAAATTAATTAATGTCAAATATTAAGGTTAAATGAATTTTATTACACGGGTTATTAAAGTGACAATTCAAATTTACTTAAGAACAGCAGTAAAACTATCTATGGTACTGTAATTAAGTATTATTATCATAAATATTTTCAGATTTTATAAAAATGATAACTTGGTGTTAATTAGGGAATTAAAGGTAACTTCTTATAGAAAATATAATATTTAATATTTTTAATAATACTTACTATAATTTTTAACAAAAAATAATTATCAATTTAGTGACCAGTATCTTTGTTAATAAGAGCTTTTTTATAATGAATTTAATTTTCATGTATTATCAACATAAATATTTTTATATTATTAACCAATTAAAAATTACTATGTACATGACTTTCAAAGTAATTGGTATAAAAGACAATAATTTTGTCTTATATTACAATCTATATTGAGATGAAAATATAAAATCTTTAAATCTAATCTTACCATACATTACAATCTATATTTGGATGATAATATAAGAAATTTAGAGTTTAAAATCTATGCATGATTGATCAATGGAAATAAAATTTTACACTATCAATCAATTAAAAATCATTGTTGGTGTACGAATTTTAAATAAATTATTATAAAAGTTAATAAATTTACCATACAGGATAATTTGTAAATAAATAACTTTATAAAAATCCTTTATTATGTCAGTATATTATTTACTCAAACTTTAAATCTTACACTTTTACATTGTGAAGCTATTTTAATAAAATTCTTTGAGAATTACTTTTTATTTTTATTTCCTTAATCAGGCAGTTTGATAATAATAACCAAATGTCGGTCCCACTGTTCCACTCTAATTCTATCTTTTTTGCTTTACATCTAACCTATGTCTCTTTCCACACTCTTGATTAAAACTTTTTACTTACTTTATATTTGTTATCCTGTGTGATGATTTACAGGATGAAAAGTATTGGCCACTGATGCCTGCATTGCCTTCATATGGGTATGGAAGGGAACATCCTGGGCCTCGATATAGTAGTCTGATTCATGGTCAAAATCTTAGAGATGTTGTCATAACAGGTCAGGATAAAAAGGCATCATCCTGTCTTGAGGACTGCTGTTTTCACTTAAGCACTTTTTAGATAAATTTCTCCATAAATATTTAAAAGGAAAAAAAATAAGAAAATAAAATGAATTGAGCTTTTCCTTTTAAGTTAAAATCAATTTATCCATTAAACTTTTATAAAAGTTATCTAATCTAACTTCTCTAAAAACTAAGATGCATAAGTTAGAGAAACTCAATTCATTTCACTTTATTTTCTTTTCTTAAAAATGTTTATAAAAAAATTTATCCAAACAGATTTTAGTATCCAAATATAATCTAATTGTTATATTTTGAGGAAAAGAAGGAACATCAACATATTGTCTCTTGATCCCTTGATTTAGAGTCTCAAAGAAAATAATATTGTCCAACTTTAGCCAATGCAACACAGTATTTTATAACTTTTGCATTTGGACAGTAGTTCATCAATGCAAAACATGTGGCACCTCCAAGGGAGGCTTATCTTGTTAAATTTTCAAGTTTGGGTATTTATATGAACCAATATTGTTTTGATATCAGATGAGAAACCAGTTTATTTGGTGTTTTTAACCCCATCCTATTATTTTTAGTTGAATAAACTGCCTCATGTGCCACCAACCTACACCCCATAAAAGGGAAAGGCCTAAGATAACATAAATTTTTGTTTGATATCATCAACCATCATGAACCTAAAACTGATTGTTTAATCAATCATTCCAAATGCCATATATTAGTTTTTTTTAAGTTTATTTGTTTCACATTAGATGCACTATATTGAGTAGCACAGAGAAATTATAAGCAGGGTGAACTAATTAGGAGCAAACATGCCACAGTACTGATCTCTTTTACTTTTCATTGTGCTATACTTACTCTCTATGTTTCTCTTGTTGACAGGTCATAATGGTACCATAAATGGACAGGGACAAACATGGTGGACAAAGTATCGCCAGAAGCTTCTCAACCACACAAGGGGGCCACTCGTTCAGATATTGTGGTCTAGTAACATTGTGATCTCAAATATTACTTTGCGTGATTCTCCTTTTTGGACACTTCATCCATATGACTGCAAAAATGTTACAGTAAAAAATGTTACTATATTGGCTCCTGTATATCACGCTCCAAATACTGATGGCATAGATCCTGGCAAGTATCTTCTACAAAATGATATATTTTGCATATCTTAATATATAATGTACTATTAAGTTACTAATGTTCATGATGGGAGAGGCTTTCATCTTGATGGCTTCCAAATAAACAAACTTAAAAGAGGTTACATGATCTGGTTCACTATCTTTTCATCTGTTAATACTTAATACCTGTTTGATTACTTTTTACTAGATGTTCTGTATTGTTTGCTGCCGACTTCACCTAATGAGATAAGACTTTTGTTGTTATTGTTGTTCCGTATTGTTTGTTTGTATGAGGAATTTTAACAAGTCTCAATTTCTATGATATGAACAGATTCTTGTGAGGATATGTTGATAGAGGACTGTTACATAAGTGTGGGGGATGATGCAATTGCAATAAAAAGTGGCTGGGATCAATTTGGAATTACTTATGGAAGGCCTTCCAAGAATATAGTCATTCGAAACCTTGTCGTTCGCTCTAATGTCAGGTGAAGGGAATTCCTAACTCAAGCCACTTGTACTTATTGCATGCCTTTCAGCATCTTATTTATCATGTTTGTTCACAGGCTTCAGCCATATATTTCTGTTTCTTTATTTATATGTTAGAAAATTTGCTTACTGATTATGAAGCATATCATATATATTAAGGCATTGGAATTTCCTGAATCTTCATACTGTTTTGAATCACGGAAACACAAGCACTGTTTTGTCCATCACCATAATTTCTCTAATCTATGCCTTTCTATATACCAGCACATCCATGCATCCCATACCATAGTTGACCATAAGTTTTGAGATTTGGTTATTCTACAATGCAAATAATTCACCAACATGAAACTTCACCAACATGAAACCCATTTTGATGTTTAGTATTGATTGAAATTGTCTCCAGAGCCTGTCTTTTCCTTTTTCAATCTTTTTGTTGTAAATGAGATAAGATAATCTCCCTCATGGAAGTCTAATAGCCAACATATGTTAAATGCCTTGATGTGGTCCATAGGCTTAAGGTTCTGTGTAGATAAATCTCTTTATATTCTGGGAGAAGATAAGAAGGTAAAATGAATTAAATTTCTCCATAAGTTAACTTATACACTTAAATTTTTATAGTAATTCTCTCATCTAACTTCTCCAAAAACTAAAATACATAAATTAATTTTATCTTATGGGAGAAGTTTAATTCGTTTTACCTACTTATTTTCTTCTCTTACAAGTTTTTGCGAAGAAGTTTGTTCAAACAAGTCATCAAAGGGTTTAGTTTAGTTGAATGGTGGTGATTTCTCCAACTGATGGCCCGTATATAGTTGGATACTATTCCTAATTAACTGTTCATTGAAAAAATCAATCCTAGTTAACAACTGCATATTCATTAGTGTCTTCCCATGTGCTGAGGTCTTCACATTTTAATCATTTAACTTGGGACTTTTCTTTTTGTGAAATGCAACAGTGCTGGCATCTCAATAGGCAGTGAGATGTCTGGTGGGGTATCCAACGTCCTGATTGAGAACATTCTTGTATGGGAATCAAGGCGTGCCATGAGAATCAAGACTGCACCAGGAAGAGGTGGATATGTGCGCCAAATAACATACAAAAATCTAATGTTCAAAAATGTGCGTGTAGGAATTGTTATCAAGACAGATTACAATGAACACCCTGGTGGTGGATATGATCCTAGAGCACTTCCAATACTGAGAGACATAAGCTTCATCAACATCCGCGGCCAAGGAGTTCGCGTGCCGGTTCGAATTCAAGGTAGTGAACAGATTCCAGTTAGAAATGTGACTTTCCAGGACATGAAGGTTGGCATAACCTACAAGAAGAAGCATATCTTCCAGTGTGCCTTTGTCCAAGGTCAGGCAATAGGGACCATCTTTCCTGCTCCCTGTGACAGCTTTGATCGGTACAATGAGCAAGGACAGCTTGTTAAGCATGCTGCTACACTGAATGTAACAGATATAGATTATGAAATTTGAGGTGTCTTGTTTTCAAAACTTCCAACCTCTGTTCCATTAATCAGGCCTCAATTAATGTCTGTGTTAGACCCTTTTTGTCACTGGTTGGAAGCAGTGAGGTCATACCTCACGTGTGTGTGTGTATATAAGGGGCATGTTTAATGAAAGCATGAGAGGAAATGATCTTGGTCATGGATGATCAAGATTGTTACCTTTCTTAGGTTATGAGTTGTATATAGGGCAAATTTTCTGATGCTTATATAAATTTTCCAGGATTACAAAAATTCATAAGCATGCTCATTTTTTAGGATTTATTGCTATTGTGTTAAGTTGTTATTATTTTTCTGGAAAGGAAGATAATACTGTGATACTAGTCTAGAAGAAGGGAACTATTTTGTTTTATTATCCAAAGTTACATAGAGGCCAATCCAGATATCTTTAAATAATAGCCAGAAATTTTTGTGCTTGGATTCCGTAGAAGCAGGGTTGAAATTCCATGTATTCTATGTTAAACTAGCTAGTACCCTTTCTAGATTTGACTGCATGTTATAATTATTGCAGTGACAATTTGAAATTTTAATGCCATTCCACAGTGAATAAATATATGAGGAAAGTTTATAATGATTCGCACTGTAACAAGAGTTGGTTTTTCTTTCTAAAATACTATTCTTAGTTACATCAATTTATTCACTAGTATCTAGTCACCTTGTGGTGTCTTCACATCTTAAATTAACTGACATACATACATCAAATGATAGTGCCTGTAACAAGATGTCTGGTGGGGTAATGGGTATCTAATGTCACTTATAAGGGGACACTTTCAATAGGAATCTATGTATGCTTGATATTACCAAAATGCAAGGGGATGGATATGTACACAGAAATAGCCTATAGCCATCTGCCATTTGACAATGTTCCAGTTCGGATTGTTACCAAGATAGTAGAGCGAATGACCCAACAACAATTGCACTACAAGGCATAAACTTCAGCCCCGTTTTCTAGTCCAGAGATTTTGTTTAAGGTATAATTATTCGGCTGATTTGCCTCGTTGTTCAGGGTAGTCACTTTCATAAGAACCACACAGAAGGTCCTGGCCTCGTTAACATTCTTAGTCTAGTCTCATCATACATTTGTGTTGGATCTTTTCATGTTGTAGTGTTACTTAACATTTTCAAATGAGAATTGAGGGTGGAAAAATGATCCATATGTCCATAACTAATTCATTCGTTTTTAAAATTAATCTTAGTCATTAAAATCATGTTGAAATATCAACTAATGTGATTTTAAGTAAATGTTATATATTCTGTTTCGTGTAAGTTTGACTTTAAAGTAATTTTTAAATTAAAAAAAGAGTTAATTACACTTACCCTCCTTAAAGTTTGCTCTTATTACACCCGATACCCCTCTATTTTTTGTCCGTACAAAAAACCCCTTAAATTTTCACCAATGGTTACACATGGCCCCCCTTCCCTGTTAACACTGTTTAAATGATTGACAGAGATGGATCATGTGCATTGCACATGATATTTAATGATTTTTCTTTCCTAAAATACCCTCTTCTTCCTCCTTAAAACATTGGATGTTAAAAAAAAAAAAAAAAAAAACCGATTGCGGAGAAAAAAGATCTGAATATCTCTCTCAAATCTATGTTGAAGCTTTCTGCCCTCCATGCATTAGCAATCTCACTTGGATCTAGACAGTTTTTTATAATTGGACTTCAATTCTTTTCCTATATCTCTCGTTCACAATGACATTGGCCTTGAGGAACTTCAATTTGAGAAATCAAGTTGCAGGTTCATCAATTTCTCATGTAACTAAGGATAATTGGTATTTACAGGAACTTCAACTCAATTTAATCATTCTACTACTTAACAACCACACCAATAGGGGTGGAAATAGGCCAGATGACCTGTTTGGGGCCTACAGCCTAGCCCGCCAAAGGTCTGATCTGGCTTGGCCTATTTATTAAAAAGATTAGGCTTAGGCTTTTTAAAAAGTCTTTTTAATTAAAAAGGTCAAGCTTTAGGCTTTAATAAAAGTCTATTAATCTTAACAGGCTGACCTGTTTATATAATAATATATATAATATTATATATTTATATATATTACATTAATATAATAATATATATAATATTTATATTTAATATTAGTCTTTAGAAAATATTGAATATTTTAAGTGATGAATAAGACCCGTTAACCTATTTAGGCTCATTGGCATAGTTAGGCTTACATGCCTATTAGATTATTTATAGGCCCTTCTGTAAAACAGGCCACGTAAACAGGTTTTCAGGCCAGGCCAGACTTTTAAACAGGTCAGGCCCAAGCTTAAAAAAAGCCTGTAACAGGTAAATAGACTAGGCCCAGGCTTAGTAAATATGATGTAGGCCGGGCTCAGGCCCGCCAAAGCCTAGCCTAGCCTAACCTATTTCCACCCCTACACACCAACAGCAAAAAAAATAAAACAAAATTAAAACACGTTACAGAATCGTTCCTTTGTATTAATTTTGATTAAATTAATTTTTTCAGAAATCAAATTTTCTATCTTCTTTCTTCCTAACAAAAAAAAAATCTTCTTCATTTTCATTCCCTCCCTCCAAGCATCCCATACATGTAAGTTTATCATTCAAAAAAGATAAAAATGGCAAAAAGGGAACAACAACACACGTTATGCAAAGTGGGGTTAGATTTTTCGTCTTGAGTTTACTAGAACCCGAACTCGCAGAACCACTTCTCCCTTTACCAACCGGACTATGATCCCAAACCTTTGTCGCAGAATCCAAACTCAACCTCCTCATCTCCAACCCCTTCTCGCATGACCCTCTCTTAACCTCTTCTATCTTCTTCTTAGGTGTGGCGGCAACGGCAGTAACCTGAAGCTTCTCATTGGGGATGAGCTCGGAGGGATTCCCGGCGCAGGGTCTCTGTTTGGGGAGTGGGTTGAGGCCGCGCACGAGAAAGATCGAGAACGCACTGTTGAGTTGCGTGACGTACACAAACTATTCGAGCTAGAGCTTGTCGGCTTCGGCGTCGAAGACGGAGGCAGAGTGGAGGGAGTTTGAGAGCTTGCGGAAGTAGCCAAAAAAGGAGAGAGATGCTACCCACCAACCCTAATCAACAATGTTAAATTGAGGGGCAATTTTGGATTATCATAAAATTATATTTTATTTTTACAAATAACTTAACGAAACTAGACACTGTTTGGGATAAGGGGCTAAAAGTAATGTTATAAAATAGAGGGGTATCGAGTGTAATAAGAGCAAACCTCATAGGGTGTCAGTGTAATTAACTCTTAAAAAAAAAGGCCAAACATTACCTAAGTAGAAGAATGATTAACTTTGTTTTAAACTTTTAAAATAAAGATTAAGCGATCTTAATTTGTTTGGTCCTCATAAATAAGGCTTGGAGTCCCTAGTCAAAGCACAATCAAGATATTATTATCCACACTCCATCTTTGGCAGACTCCTTTATAGTGGAAGTACTCTCTACGTGTGTGCTACAATGACTTTTTTTTGCGTTTTTAAGAGTTACATGTTTGAGAGCCTAATTTATCTATTCGTGTAATTAACGTGCGACTTCATAATTTTATTTAAAGATCTTACAGATCCTAATTTTGGAGGACGTTCACAGATTCACAGCCCTTTTAATTGGTTGCAAAATGTAAGTTCTTTTTTCACAAATTAGACCATTAACTACTTGAGTGAGAGGCTGTGACTTAATTGGTAGACGATTTGAGGTGATCATAATTTGGTATGGCAAGGAGGATTTAATAAGCGATTATCTAACCTCTTATCATAATCATGGAAAATGCTAGCAATAAATTTTTTTTAATTAAACACATTCTTTATTATTGGTTTTTTTTTTTTTTTGTAACATATGCAAAAAAAACAAAAAACAAAAACCAAAAAGAATGGAAGAAACAGTAAATAAGTCACACTCATAATTATATATTATTGGTTGAAATTTACCAAAATACTAGCAATAATTTTCTTTTTGACGTCGTTCTTTATTATTAGTTAAAAATTATTAAAAAAATATATAAAATTTTGTGTACTTCATTTCATATTTAATAAGTCACACTCATAATTTTATATTTTTTAATAAATTTTAACAAATAGTAGAGAATGAGTTAGAAGTAGTGTGATGTGTTGCTACCACTCCTAGTCGTCCATGAATCATTCCTTGCAATCACTAGAAATTAAATACGTCATCTATAGATTCATTTTATGCAGCTTAATCTGTAGCCACTGTTAACAAAACACACTTCCTGAGGCATGCAAAAACACTGCCCTAAAGGACTTATCTGCGGATCACCGCGCAAGCCCCCCCAGGATACAACAGGAACCTCTCAGAATGCACTGAGGCAACAGAACTGGCAAGCGTGAATTGAAACCCTGGAACAGAGAAAAGAAGAAGAGAGAGTGAGTGTGTCTCAAACGTATAGCACAAATGGGTATTTATAGAACGAAAGAATAAAACGTTAATAAATAAACGGTCAAATAAAATATACGATCAAATCTTTAAAACGGTAATAAACATATACGATCGTATATTTAAAACGGTCATAAACAGATACGATTGTATATTTAAAACAGGCATAAACAAATACGATCATATATTTAAAATGGTCACAAAATATAATCCCTTATTTTTCGTAACCACACAGCTTAATAAAACGGTAACATAAAAACATGATTTTCGGATAAGCTTTAAATTCAAATAAACTAAAATCGAAAATAATAAATAAATATTTTATTAAATCACAGTGTAAAAATAGTACAAAGCCCATTCTCACAAGCGTGGGGGGGCAAATCGACGGATTTGCACTATGAAAGGCCCAAAATCATGCACGCGAGGCTTCCACCTCTTACTGGCCTCTTTAAAAGCTATTAACACAAAAAGATATAGTGAGACAAAGCTATCCTAGGCAATGTGGGACTTTGCCTTTTGTAATACTCTCCAAAACTCAAAAATACAACAATGCCCCACATATTACAAAAGGCAAAATAAAACATTTTTAAAAAAGAAAGAAGAAAAGAATTCATGGGTTCTTACATGAGATGTAATGCGTCAGACCTGGTGTAGCAAGCTATATGAACCAGACGTAGACTGATAAGACTTAACACACAGTGTAGTTGGTCTAGCCAGCTATATAAACCAAAAACACTTGACGTGTATTAGCGGTCTACCAATCACAGTACACCCCCATAATCGTTGTCGTTATCGCTGTGTTATGCTACTAGGCCATGCGCGTGCCCGGTATTCATAAGTGCTCTAGAGATCTTGCCAGGATCTCATACAAGTGGCCCCACTTGACACTCATATAGGTGATTTCATCAAGTGTATGCTGCAAATCATACACCACCCATAGGGGATATGAAATTCATTAAAAACTTTATAAGTTGTTAAGCTTTCTCATTATCACATAAAGCTTAACTATAAAGCTTAACCTCACATTAATGCAGTATCTAGCACTTTCTCACACCATAGGAGGGGACTAAAAATTGATTAAAATCAATTTTAGTGCTAGCAGAACTGACAAGTGACTTGTTATTACCCATATGAACCTTTTCATGGGATCTCCAATCACAAAGGTTGGGTTACCATCACTTGTTTATTTTCAATTGGCTTAAGTCTCATTTCCCTTGATGTTTCTAATATCATGTTCCTCCCTAGGGGTTTTGTCAGAGGATCTGCTAAATTTGCTTCTGACTTCACATAATCTATGAAAATTATTCCATCCTTTAGCAGCTGCTTTACCACATTATGTCTCAATTGTATATGTCTATTTTTCCCATTGAAAGTTTTGTTTTTAGCTACAACTATTGTTGATTGAGGGTCACAATGCATAGACACTAATGGGGTTGGTTTCATTCCTAAAGGAATATTAGCTAAGAAGTTTTTCAACCACTCAGCCTCACTACCAGCCATTTCTAGAGCAACAAACTCTGACTCCATTATTGATCTAGCTATAATAGTTTGTCTGGCTGATCTTCATGCAACCGCACCACCACCAAGTGTAAACACATAACCACTAGTGAATTTTGTCTCATCTGAATCAAAGATCCAGTTAGCATCACTGTACCCTTCCAGTATAGCGGGAAATCCACTATATTCAATACCATAGTCCATGGTACCTCTCAAATATCTCATGAGTCTCGCAAGTGCATCCCAATGGTCCTGATTAGGACTATGAGTGTATCTACTCAATCTACCTACTGTATATGAAATATCAAGTCTAGAGAAATTCATCAAATGCAGTAAGCTCTTAATGATTTGGGCATATTGAGTTTGATCAATTGGTTCTCCTCTATTTTTCTTCAATTGAGAGTTAGCATCATAAGGGGTACTCACTGACTTAGAGTCATAATATCCAAACTTCCTTAGAAGTTTCTCAACATAATGTCCTTGGGATAGTAATATTATCTCCCTTCCTTACGATTTTAACTCCCAAAATTACATTTGCTTCACCCATGTCTTTCATATCAAATTTAGATGCCAAAAAAGATTTAGTTCTCAAAACTATATCATTGCATGTACCAAAAATCAGCATGTCTTCCACATACAGGCATATAATGACACAATCACCATTCTCAGATTTTGTGTACATGCATCTATCAGCATCATTAGCCGAAAAGCCATCATCAAGTAAAGTCTCATTAAACTTTTCATGCCATTGTTTTGGTGCCTGTTTTAAACCGTATAGGGATTTCAAAAGTTTGCACACTTTGTTTCATGACCATGAACCACACACCCTTCAGGTTGAGTCATATAAATCTCTTCCTCTAGATCACCATTCAAGAAAGTTGTCTTCACATCCATTTTGTGAATAACTAACTTATGAATGGCCGCTAAGGCTATCAAAACTCTAATAGAGGAAATCCTGGTAATAGACGCAAAGGTATCAAAGAAATCTATGTTTTCCTTCTGAGTAAACCCTTTAGCTACCAACCTAGCCTTATACTTATCTATTAATCCATCAGGGTTATACTTTTTCTTAAAGATCCACTTGCATCCAATAGGCTTTGCTCCTTGTGGTAAATCTACTAGAGTCCATGTATAATTTTTCACAATAGAATCAATCTCAGTCATAATAGCTTGTTTCCAAGGTTAGCATCTAAAGAACTAATAGCTTCTGAAAAACTCAATGGGTCATCCTCAACAAGATATGTATAGAACTCATCTCCAAACGATGTCTCTTTCCGTTGTCTCTTACTCCTCTTCAAATCCTCAATCATAGTTTCACTAGAGATTTCTACAGGTTGTTCAGAATCATAGGTAGACCTCAAGGGAAAAAGTCCTCAAAGAATTCAGCATTCTTAGTCTCTACTATGGTATTGCAATCAAGCACCTTACTCTTAAGGACAAGAAACCTATAGGCAACACTATGTTCTGCATAACCAATAAACATGCAATTAGAAGTCTTAGGTCCTATTTTCCTTTTCTTAGGATCTAGTAATATCACTTTAGCTAAGCACCCCTACACTCTCAAATATTTCAGGTTTGGTGTACATCCTTTCCATAACTCATAAGGTGTTTTTCCTATTTTCTTATGTGGAACCCTATTTTGCAAGAAACAAGTCGTCAAAAGGGCTTCTCCCCAAAGGTTGTCAGGTGCAGAGGAACTAATAAGCAGAGCATTTATCATCTCCTTAAGGGTTCTATTTTTCCTCTCAGCTACATCATTTGACTCAGGTGAATATGGTGGGGTTACCTCATGGATTATACCTTCCTTTTCACAAAAGTCATTAAACAAAGTGTACTCACCAGCCCTATCGGATCTTATTCTTTTAATTTTTCTATTTAACTGATTTTCCACTTCAGCTTTATGAGACAAAAACATGTTAAACGCTTCATCTTTATGTCTAATCAAATAAACTTTAGTATATCTAGAGAAATCGTCTATGAAGGTTATCAAATAACTTTTACCTCCTCTAGTCATAATTTGTTTCAAATTAGCAAGATCAAAATGAATTAAGCTAAGAGGTTCAGTTTCACGTTGCACAACAGAACATGTTTTCTTTGTTAATTTAGACTCAACACATATATCACATTTTCTACTTTGTTTATCATGCATGATGATGATGATAATGATGATGATGATGATGACGATGACGATGATGATGATGATGGTGTCTTCTTGCTTCATAATATCCTTACATTTGCTTTTTGTGGTGTTTTAGTGTAGTGTGTGCATTAGAATAACTTATAGAGTAAGGACCTAATGCTAACTATATATAAGGCCCAAATCCCTTTCCTCCCACACATAACACACACACACACTCAAATTTTAGAGAGAGAAGAAGGAGAAAGGAGAAAGGAAGAAGAAGGAGGAAAGCTAGGAAACCCACAACACCTCACTCATCATCCTTACTCTAAAGGTCATTGGGAGTGTTTATGCAACCTTCTCTGTCCCTCCATCTGTTGCTTGGGTAGAGATTGAAGGTCGGTTAGGTTCCTACCATGGTTATGGAGCTCCAAGCCCCAAGCCTTGGGTTTATTGTGGGAGATGCATAAATCATAGTTGTCTTACTTGTTTGGCATGAGATTTATCATTTAAATAGCATTAATGTATCTTTTGTAAGGATTTGGGTTGTTGGGTAGCATGTATGGCATAGGGGTTATGCACAAACATGACCCCTGTGATCTGCAGAGTCGCAGACTCTCGCTTAAGCGAGCTATGGTCGACGCTTAAGCGAGGAGCCACTTGAAGTTGAAGGTGCTTTCTGGAATTCTCGCTTAAGCCTAGTTTTTGGTGCTTAAGCATAGCACTCTGGCACTTAGGCGCAAGGATTTGGAGCTTAAGCGAGGAGCCACCTGGAGTTGGAGGTGCTTTATGGAATTCTTGCTTAAGCCTGGGTTTTTTGGTGCTTAAGCTTAGCATTCTGGCTCTTAAGCGTAAAGCGCTAGGGTCAAGCTTGCTTAAGTGCAGGTTTTTCGCTTAAGCGACTAACCCCTAGAATAACATGTTGAGTTCTCTCTTTTCCAAGTTATTTTCTTAGTACACTCTTGTATGCTTACATGATCTATGAGGATAACGATATGTTTAAATTAATGAAAGAGGGGATTCCTTTGGGGATCAAAGAAGGTGATAATATTTTTATAAGTTAAGCATGCAAAAGAAAAGAAATGCCCGCTTTAGAAAGTAGGCGGGATCCTTCCGTCACTTCCTACCTTCCGAAGATGTGGCATAGCTCCTCGGGCCGGAGGAGAATAATACAAGGCCATGGCATAAAAGGGAAGGGACGCCTTTCTATATATTGAGCTCAATAGATGTCGTAGGACGGAAAAAGGATAAAGAAAGTTAAATTTAAAGCATGCATAGTAAATGTTATGTTTATGTCAATAAAGATGAAAAAGAGGTATGTGACCTTACTTCATAGTACCTTTATGGATGATGTAATATTATGATGCATGTCTTTAACACTCACTGAGACCCTGTCTCATTAGTTTAGTGTTTATGTTCCAGATTAAACAGGTTTAAAGCATGGAGACAAGAGGCCTAGAAGATATTATGTTTTGTGTATTAATATCCTATAGGCTAGTTTTGTGAAAGACCTCTTTATGTATTCTTTTGGCATATGGTCCCATATGAGGGAATTACCTTTTGTGTATATGATGTAATTACTTAAGAATGATGTAGACCCTTGAACAGTGATACTCTTGAGTAATAATATCATATATGTTTATATTATCCGTGTTAATGACTAAAATGTAAGTTAGAGGGTAATACCCTTTAAAGTGTTACAGATTAGGCCTAGTCGTTGCAATTTTATAACATACGAGGAATTCACATGTCCTAATCTAGCATGCCACATATCATAAGAATCAACCATATAAGCAGAAGTAGATGCAATTTTATTCATAACTTCATAAACATTCAGTACAAAGAGTCCCTGATCACAATACCCATTACCCACAAACACATTGTTCTTTGTCATAACAATTTTGTCCGATTCAAAGGACACTTTCACCCCAAGCTTTCCCAAAAGTGCTACAGAAACTAAATTTACTCTAATAGAGGGCATATGTAGCACATCAATCAAAGCCAGAGTCTTCCCAGATGTGAGCTTCAAAAGAAATTTTCCTTTTCCTAGAACCGGAGTGATCCTAGAATCACCAAGATACACATATTCTTTTTCATCCCCCATAATATTGTAGGAGGTAAACGCATTTCTGTTTGCACAGATGTGTCGGGTAGCCCTAAAATCTACCACCCATTTGCTCACATCAGTCACCACATTCACTTGAGAAACAACCGCAGCTATAACATCATCCCCTTCAGCCAAGTTGGCCCTAGGCTTAGGAGGGTTGTTGTTTCTCATGATGTGATACCTGTACTGAGGTGCATAATGTCCTGGCTTTCCACAAACAAAACAGTTTCCCTTCTTCTTGAAGGTTGGGTTAGAAGAATGTGGGATATTACTTTTAAATTTATTTTTGTTATTGTGATCAGGTTTCTGCTCGTACCTTTTCTTATTTGGTTTGTCCTGAACCACGTTTGCCTTGGCAAATAATGCTTTTGCCCTTGCTGCAGCGCACTCCTTTCTGTTGGTATCTTCAATAATGATGTGCGTGATCAATTCTGATAGTGACATCTGTTTGTGCTTGTGCTTCAACTGTTGCTTGTAGTCAGTCCAAGATGCAAGCAATTTCTCAATCAACAAATCAAATACAAACTCATCTGGAAGGTTGATGTTTTCTGCTTTTATATCTTCAATCAGCTTGTGGTATTCATTGATCTGAACCTTGATGTCCTTACCTTCGATCATTTCCCAGCGGTAGTAGTTGCCAATAATAAACCTTTGTTTGACAACATCTTTGGCAGTGTACTTCAATTTGTTTAGCAGGTGAAATGGATTCTAGTTTTGGAGTGGTAAGAGCAAAAACTACTTCATGCATGTCCAACAAGGTGGACACATGCTCCTGCCATCGGCGGAAGTTCTGTCTAGCGAACACTTCAATCTTTGTGACATCCGGCAACAGCTTTGCATAGTTGGCGGGGATCGAACCAACATTGTTGTTGACCGGAGAAGAAGGTTGCAGTGTGTCAATGGCTATAATTTTGTTTTTATCAGCCATAAGTCCTTTAGATTGTAGCCACTATTAACAAAACACACTTCATGATGCGTGCAAAAGCTCGCATGCTCAGGGGGGCAAATCGACGAATTTGCACTACGAAAGACCCATTAGGCCCAAACTCATGCGCGCGAGGTTTCCACCTATTACTACCCTCTTTGAAAGTTATTAACACAAAAGGATATATAAACTAATGAGGCAAAGCTATCCTAGGCAATGTGGGACTTTGCCTTTTGTAATACTCTCCAAAACTCAAAAATACAACATAATCTCCATACATTAATGGTATTGGATTTGCCCTATCTTCAAAGTAGTTACATAAACTCGAACCCAATACATACAATGTTAATGACAGTACTTTCTTGTTCAGTAGAAATAATCTTTTTGGGCCGAGGTGGATATGATAAAGCAACAAACAAGAGGGAAACTTTATGATAAGAAACCCACAAACCTAAGGAGATTTGAATGCACATAAAGAGGACTCGATAATCTCTAGCTAGTAGAACATTTAATAAATAGAATTCAATTTTTTTTAATTTATTTTTATATGGAGTAAATTTGTTCGATTTTAAACATCGTTAGCCTTTGAAAGTTACAAATTTTGCTTAGGATATCGGGTTCAACGGAAGGGGATGCTCATAATATTTATACTAGCATTAAAGAGAATATAGTAACTATGGCCTATAATAGTTTAATAAATCTTCATATATTATGTATCTTGATTTAAAGTTTTGATCGTGGTTTTATACGATGGACTTGTAATGCTATGGCTAACTCTTGCTAATGTTGTCAAGGTTAGTTTGTTTGTGCCTTTTAAATTAAAAAAACATGATTAAAAATATTTTAATAACTAGAAGCAAAAAAAACTATTTTAATATTTTCTCTTAACTTTATAAGCTTAATTTTTTTAAAACAATCTAAAAAAATATCTTATAAAAGGTATCTTTAAAATAAAATAAAAAACTGAAATAAACGTATCCTTAATCAACTTTGGCTAAAAAAGGACGCACCCTCCTTCATGGGTTTGTTGCTTAATAAATTCTCTTTTGAATAAAAGAAAAATGGGTTAGCATGTTAGTTTTTTTTTTTGGTTTGATGGAGTGGATAAAGAGAGGAAATCAGGTTGTGACAAATGTCGACAAATCATAATTCACATGTGATGCATAATGTAATGTTCATTGTAAACTTCACCACTTGACTTGGTTGAGTTGTGGGCCTTGTGGCTGCCAATGCCTATGCCAACCAAACTTGGCGGCAACCAATTGGGATTGTTTCCATTTGACCTAATTAAATTCAATTTGGATTTTTTCACTAAAGTTTGCCCATGGTGGACCCTCTTCATATTTTATTTCTAGATAACGATGCAGTGGACTGAGTCCATAAGCAGATAAGCTTTTAATCTTTTATGACTTACCAAGTTTGCCCCCTTTGCTTATGCCAACCTATGGTTCTTACTTTGAATTGTTTTCACTTTTCAAAACAATGTTATTCATATTAAGTAAACTAAGGTTTTAATTTTTGTTAAAAGATATACTCATATTTAGTGTATGACTATAAGAATTGCTTAAAAAAAGTACTTTGTAGGAAATAATAATAAAATATTCATTCCTTCAAAAAAAAAAATATTCATATTAACTGCGTATTTAAGAATTTAATGTTAAATATGTGAAAGTTATATATAGTTTATTCTTAATTTCAATGTTTATAAATAAATATAAAAATATTAATAGTAAAAAATATTATTATTTAATTAAATATCTAAAAATAACTATAATAAAGTATAAACATTTTGCATCCAATTATAATTATTTTTTAGTGATTCACAATTTCATATTCTATAATTATTAATTAGTTTAAATTTACCATTATTTATTTTTTATCTTACCAAAAAACTAGAACATAACTATTCAGTTGAAAAAAAAAATTATGTCTATGTAAATGAAAAATTATATTTATATAATAAATTTACAGACGGAGTGACAGTTGTAGCTACCCACGTTACATAACTATTCAGTTGAAAAAAAAATTATGTTTATGTATATGAGAAATTATATTTATATAATAAATTTGTATAATTTTTGTATAATAAAAAAATATTTAAAGCGAAAAGTGAAAGTAAAATAATTAAATGATATTAAAATTCATATGTGCATCCTTTTATTTATATATTTATTTTTATGCTACTGTGAGAATAGTTTTCTAACACTCTTTTTCTTTTAAGTTTAACCAATCTGGTCTGATTATAACTTATCTTTAGTCTTCAGCCTATTTTTATAATTTAAATTTAAGGTTCAAAAGTCACAAGTCTTATTTTATTTAAGATTTAATTACTCATTTGGTTCTTATAATTATAAAAACTTTTCCTTTTATTCTTTATATATTTAAAAATATCTTATTTTAGTTCCTGCATATATCAATTTTAATCTTTTTTAATTTTTACATATATCATTTTAATTCTTTTTAATCCTGAGAAATAAAAAAAACTAAAAATGGTATGTGGGGACTAAAATGGAATTTTTTTTAAGTATAAAGATTAAAATAGAAAGTTTTTGTAATTATACGGATCAATTGAGAAATTAAACCTTATTATAATAAATCTTCTTTTTTTAGTCTCATATTTTTTTGAGTTTAATGGTCATCTACTGACAGTGTAAAATAGTAAAATAGTTTTATATGGTAATCCAATTATAAATCACTATTAGTATGACTTTTAAAATATTTATTATAAAAGTCAACAAATTTACCATACATGTTAGTTTGTGATTAAATGACAGTGTAAGTGCATAGCCTCTTTTCTCTAGTTTTTTTTTGTCTCTTTTCTTTTTAAAATTCTATTTCAAGCATTTTCTTATAAATGGTTATATTAAATTTTATGTAAATTTTTTTTTACTTATATATAATACAAAAAATTTCTTAGACATGAATATACTTATGTGAAATCTTTTTACTTGTGTGTGTGTGGAATTTATGTGGGTGTGGGTTGGTGAAATTTATGTGTGTTTGTGTGTGAAAGAAGCGTATTAAGTAGTAGTAATAGATAAAAATGTGAAAAGAATAAATTTTAACTATATAATTTAAATAAATGATTAAAATTAGAATTAATTAAAACAATTTTTTATCTCTATATAATATATAATTATTGTTCTTGTTTGAGGATGTTGGGGTGATCTTCTACTCCTTACTTCTAGGTCTTCTGTAGATGTCTGAATCCTTCTATACGAATGGTGGGAGGTACCTGCAAAAGGCACTTCAATGCTCAAGTCAGGTTTAGGCTCAGAGCATTTAATGTGAGTAATAAATGAGGGTCAAAAGTCCTTTACCTTGAGGGATGTATCCCCTTTTATATTTATCTTGTTGGGCCTGGACCCTTATGGGCCACGACCATTCCTTAATGACCGATCCACACTAATTGAGGTTGCTTAATTATCTTCTAATCTTCGGTTTACCTTGGTAATGGCCTTTTAATGGGATTTGCCTTGTCCGAATACTATACTTAGAATTCGACCGTAGTGATGCCGAACACACCCGCGATGGTATTCGGAAATATAGCTAGTTGCGCGTAAGGGGCAAGAGTTGTCGGTCAGATTTAGGCCGAACACCTATATTCGGATGTTTGTGGTGAGAGGGTATTTGGTTATTTATATAGCCGAATACCCCACCGGTATACATGCCCCCCAGCCTCGAGTAATCAGTAGTGATGAAGAGGCTTTGATTCGAAATGCGAGCCTCGTTGTGCCATTTCAAATTCTGCCATTACAGATTAAAAAAGCTGTTGAAGTAAAGGGATTGAAGCGTTGGCACCTTTGGACCGTTAGATCTAGATTGATCTAACGGTTACCAGCTTTTTGGACCGTTGTGGGCTTGGGCCCTATAAATAGGGTGAAGGATGTCGTCTTTGCATCCTTTATTTACAGTCTCAGTTCTTTCTTGCTTCGCTCTCGGCCGAATACTCTTGTCTTGCTTCGTCTTTCGCGTCTTAATCAAGGTACGAGAGTTCGGCTTTTGCTTTTTCTTTTTTCAGCATTATGAGTTCGTCTGGTCGTAAGCTTTCTAGGGAAACCGAGGTGGTTGAGATTCGGTCGTCTGCCTCGGCTAGTGGGGAGTCTTGTGAAGAGTCTTCGACTTCTTCGTCTTCGTCTTCTACCTTTTCCTCTTCTTCCCATCCAACGTCCCCCCCCACCCCCTGTCCGAGAGGGGTGGGTGAAAACATATTGTCCCATTCGGCTGAAAGTGACACTTCTAGCCAAAAGCCAAAGCCTAAGCAACGGTTACCCAGGGGAAAAGAGTGTCCCCGCCGATTACACTAGACCAGTACACGTGGGTAAACAAGGAGGTCGGATCCTACTGGTCTCGGTATAAGCGTAGTGTAGCCAATTTTGTCAACTATGTAGAAGTGTCTAGCATCCTTGAGGATGAGTTTTGCTCGATAGCGTTGCAATGTTGTCGGCGTGAAACAAATGTCAAATTCATTTTTATGGGTATGGGTGAGTCCGAGAGGGACTTCTTTTACATGTATGATTGCGTATTCCGCGATTTACATGTAACGCTTCCCTTTGACGACTTTACTATGGGGGTGCTTCGGATTTTGAACGTGGCACCCTCCCAACTGCATCCGAATGGGTGGGCCGCAATCCAGGCCTTCCGTGCCCTCTGCTTTTTTATAGAGCCTTCGGTGAGCGTGTTCTTGTACTATTTTTGTACTCGGCCCAGGAGTGGATTGTGGGTATCCCTGATAAGGAGACCGAAGAGGCCTCTTTTTCAATCTTTTACTTCTTCCTACAAAAATTTCAAAATCGGCTACTTTAAAATAATAATTAGGCCGAATAAGGGAGCTAACCACTTCTATGATAGTGATGGGAAGCCCCTATTTCCTTTCTATTGGGAGCGAAACCCTCGACGTTATGACGAATTTTTGAATTCTATGATGACCGAAAGGGAACGCGAGGACCTCCTCTTTCTTGAGTCTCTTCCCCGAAAGCTTCCTGCTAGACAGTTCGTGGCTTTATTTAATTCTTCGACTATTGTGGCTGATATGTGTGGTAAGGCTTCGGTTCTTTCTTTCCTGTTTCTTTTATACTTGGCTCTCATGAATGACTAAGTGTTTTATGAGGTGTAGGTATTATGCTAGATGCCAATGGCGATGTTCTTTCCTTTCAGAATGCTCGAAAAAATAGGGCTCAAGTTGTTGGGAACACTTCGGGTGTTGCCTTGGTACCCCCTACAGTGAAGCAGCCGACCCCCAGGCCGCCTCCGATGGATACCGCACCCTCCGGCTGGGGAGAAGAGAAACAGAGACAAGGATAAAAAGAGGCACCGAAGCCGCGAGGCCTCGAAGGAGGAAAAGGGGAAGAAGTTGAAACAACAGACGTTGGACTTTTCAGCTTCTGACTCTCTAGCCTCCATATCTGCAATGATTGCCGAGGGGTTTTTCTTGAAGGATTTTTGGCCAAGGAAGATGGTTACTTCCAGTGATATTTCAGAGACTGGGAAGAACATCTTGAATACGGCCGATGCTACCTCCAACTGGTCAGCCTACTGTGAGTTTCGGGCTAGACCTTCGGCCATTGCTTACCACATGATCACGAACCCGCTGAAGGAGGCCAAGAAGCTGAAGAAGAGCTTGAAGGTATCGCGGGTTTCTACCCAACAGGCTCTGGATGCCAACGTAGCCTTGGCAGCGGAGAACGCTCACCTGAAAGACGAGGTGGGGCACCTATCGGTTGATCTTAATGAGGTGAATGCTAAGGTTGTGATGGCCGATAAGGATGTCAAACTTCAATCTGATGAGATCGATTGTCTAAAGATGTTGTTGGCGCGGGCCGATGAGGAGAGGGACACTGAACGTGCTTTAAGGGAAAGCTTCGTTTCTTCTGCTCAAGGCAAGATTTACGTCGAACACGAAGCGGGGTTTTTGCATGCTATTCGGCAAATGCTGCATTTTTACGAAGTCCAGAATCCTACCATTTTTTATATGGACAAGGATGTCTACCAAGACTGGATGCTTTCCCTTGATGACATACCTGAAGATGCGGTTCTTCAGAATCCTCTTCAGCCAACGGCTCCGGAAGGTGATGGAGCCCTCAGCGGTGATGAGGGATTAGAGAGGAAGAGGGGGAGGTCGTGGCCGAAGAGGACCCAGCTGACTAAAATACTTGTACCTTGGGTCGTTAGAGCCCTTTTTTTTGGTTTTGAGAGAAGTATTGTAAATCAATTTTGTGATTAATGAAAATAGCATTTACCCTTCGACATACGTTTCTCGTATTATACTTAGAATAATTTGGCACACTTATTTATAATTGATAACTTTGTAAGAATTGCTTCCTTCCTCTTACTAGCCACGGATTCTTTTGGAGAAGTATTTATAATTGATAACTTTAAAAGAGGTTTCAAATAGTGCATCTTATTCGAGTAGGAGTACTCGAAAGGGAACCATTTGCGAGGAAATCCGAATGGTGCATCCTTAGCCGAGTAGGAGTACTCGGGAGAGAACCATTTATGAAGAATTTTTGAATGGTATGTCCTTAGCCGAGTAGGAGTACTCGAGAGCAAAACCATTTGCGAAGAAATTCCGAATGGTACGTCCTTAGCCGAGTAGGAGTACTCGAGAGGGAAACCATTTGCGAGAAAATTCTGAATGGTACGTCCTTAGCCGAGTAGGAGTACTCGGGAGAGAAACCATTTGCGAGGAAATCTGAATGGTGCATCCTTAGCCGAGTAGGAGTACTCGGGAGGGAAACCATTTGTAAGAGAAATCAAATGGTGCTGAAAAAACAATCCTATTATAGGTAGGATAGATAAGCTTCATTGATTTAATTGGAAAGGTGTGTCTCGTTAAAACCTTCTCGGTAAAAATCCTTTCACGTTCTTTTGGGGATAAAAATCCGAGCAAGGAAAAAGAGTACAACACTTGTTTACATAATCAACTAAAATAATACTTAAGGTGGGTTGAATTCCATGTTCTTGGCACCACCTTTCCCGAAAGCTCTTCCAACTTGTATGCTCCATTGTTGAGGGTTTGCTTGATCCTGAAAGGACCACCCCAATTAGCAGCTAGCTTCCCTTCTCTGGTATCTCTTCACGCGTCACCTTGCATTCTTAGGACTAAGTCTCCTCCTTTAAAATCCCTCGGCTTTAGCTTCGAGTTGAACCTTCTGGTCATTCTCTACCTGCATGCTTCGGCATTGAGGCATGCTTGGTTGCGTACCTCATCAACCAGGTCGAGTTCACATCTTAAGGAGTCTTCATTTTCGGCTGCTTCAAAGTGTTGCTTCTGGAGTAAGGGTTCCCCTACTTCTACCGGAATCATTGCTTCGGTTCCGTACACCATTCTAAAGGGTGTTTCTTTGATCGTGGTTTATGGGGTGCACCGATAAGCCCACAAAATTTCCGGTATCTCTTCTGCCCATGCGCCTTTAGCCGCACCCAGTCTCTTCATTTCTCCCAGGATGACCTTGTTCGCAGATTCAGCTTGTCCGTTCGTTTGTGGGTGCTCGACTGAGGTCACCCTGTGTTTTATTCCCAGGCCTTCCAAGAAGGTATTCAATTTCTTGTCCGTAAACTGCAAACCATTATCAGTGATGATCACGCAAGGAATGCCGAAACGTGTGATTATGTTCTTCCATAAGAACTTCTGTACATTTTGGGTCGTGATGGTTGCTAGAGGTTCGGCTTATATCCACTTTGTGAAATAATCGACGACTACTATCAGAAACTTGCACTGCCCCTTAGCTGTAGGAAAGGGTCCCAAGATATCGGTTCCCCATATAGCGAAAGGCCAGGGTGACGAAATAGCGTGTAGTTCGTCGGCTGGCTGGTTAATAAGGTTACCATGCTTTTGGCACTGGCTGCACTTTTTTACATATTCAGCACAGTCAGTCTTGAGGGTCAGCCAATAATACCCTGCTCTGAGTACACGAGTGGCCATTGTTCGGCCACCCGAATGCATTCCGCATATTCCGTCGTGCAGTTCTCTTATGACATGTTCGACCTGGTCCTTGTCAAGGCATTTAAGTAATGGTGTGGAAAACCCTCTTCTATACAGTTCTCCGGCAACCAGGACGTATCTTGCTGCCGCGGTTCGCAACTTCTTGGCCTTGCCTTTGTCTTCCGGAAGGGTGCCTTTCGACAGATATTGTTGGATGTCGGCTATCCAACTATCTTTAGATGCTGAGATTTGCATGCACTCTTCGGCAGTTACACTTGGTTCCGGTAACGTCTCTTGAATGAATGTCCTTAATTGTCCGAACTTCTGAGTACTGGCCAATTTGGCAAGCTGATCAACTCGGTCGTTGTGTTCTCGGGCCAAATGCTTTACTCGGACCTCATCAAATTCTTGCTTCAACTGTATGAAAGTGTGGTAATACTTCAGTAGCTGCGGGTCTTTGACCTGGAACACGCCATTGATCTGTTCGGCTGCTACTTGGGAATCACTCCAACATTTTACTTTCCGGGCTCCCATTTCCTTTGTTAACCTGAGTCCGACCAGCAAGGCTTCATATTCGGCCTGATTATTAGATGCCTTAAAATCGAATCGCAAAGACTGTTCTAGTCGTATCTGGTTTGGTCCTTGCAATATAACACCTGCTCCGCTTCCCCTTAGGTTGGACGAGCCGTCAACGTGTATAACCCACCATTCGTCGTCAACATTCTCAGCCGGGTACAGCTCATTGACGAAATCCGCTAAACATTGTGCCTTGATGGGACCTCTCGACTCGTACCTTATATCAAATTCTGACAATTCTATTGACCAAGCCATCATTCGTCCGGCCAGCTCCGGTTTCTTTAATACCTTTGCAATGGGACAATCGGTTTTGACAACCACTTGGTGTCCCTGGAAGTATTGTCTTAGGCGCCTTGCAGCGTTGACTAGTGCTAGGACCGCATTCTCTATTGTTTGGTACTTGATCTAGGAATCCTGGAGTACTCGACTGATAAAATATATAGGTGTTTGACCCTCTTCGTGGTCTTGGACTAACACCGCACTTATGGCTTCTTGGGAGACCGAGATGTATAACACTAGATCCTTTAGAGGGTCCGATTTTTTTAGAATAGGTAGTGCCGACAGGGTCTTCTTCAGTTCTTGAAAGGATTCTTCACACTGTTGGTTCCATGAAAAATTCTTGGTTGTCTTCAACATTTGCATGATGGGTTTCGCCTTTTCGGCTATCCTTGGTAGGAATTGCAAGAGAGAGGTGATTCTCCCTCTCAGTCCCTGGACCTCCTTTGGGGTTTTCGGACTTCTCATACAAATAACAGCCTGACACTTGTCAGGATTCGCCTCTATACCTCGGCATGTTAACATGAAGCCCAAAAATTTCCCTCCTTGAACGCCGAAAACACATTTTTCGGGGTTCAAACGCATATTGTGCTTTCTGAGTTCGGCAAAGATTTCTTCCAGGTCCTTCGTGTGCACGTCGACCTTGGAAGATTTGACGACCATATCATCAACGTATACCTCCAGGTTCCGTCCAAGTTGTCTTTTAAAGACTTTGTCCATTAGCCTTTGGTAAGTGGCTCCAGCGTTCTTCAGGCCAAAAGGCATAACTTTGTAGTAGTAGTTAGCTGACTCGGTTATGAATGCAGTCTTGTCTTCATCATGAGGATACATTCGGATTTGATTATATCCCGAGAACGCATCCAAGAAACTGAGGAAAGAGTGTCCGGCTGCCCCATCAACTAGTCAGTTAATGTTTGACAGCGGACACACATCCTTCGGGCATGCTTTGTTTAGGTCCATGTAGTCTGTACACATCCTCCAGTTGCCATTCGCCTTCTTTACCATAACCACATTAGCTAACCAAGTGGTGTATTTGACCTCTCGGATGAAGTTGGTCGTCATCAACTTAGATACTTCCTCTTCTACGGCTTTTCGCATCTCTTCTCCCATCTTTCTCTTCTTTTGAGAGATCGACTTCGCTTCTCGGCATATTGCCAATTTGTGATAGTGGAATTTTGGGTCGATGCCTGGCATATTCGAGGCTTTCCAGGCAAATAGGTCAGCGTTCCGCCTTACTACATCTTGGATTTGAAGCCTATCCCTCTCCGACAAGTTGCTGCCGAGATACGTGATTTGAGTCTTCGTCCCACCAATTTGAAATGCACAGATTTCCTCGTTTGGTTCAACTCGCTTGTCTTCATCGGTCCGTGGATCTAGATCCAAAAATTGGGCCGAAGGTTCGGCTGCAGAGATCATGTGTACCGACTTGTGCTCCTCTTATCTTAACTGAGTGACCTTAAGGCTGGCTAGGTAGCACTCCTTGGCCGCCTTTTGATCGACATGAATTGTTATTATTGTGCCTTGGCTTGACGAGAACTTCATGGCAAGATGAGGAGTGGACACTATAGCTCCGAGATTATTCAAGGATGGGCGTCCGAGTAGTATATTATACGAAGTGTTAGTGTGCACTACTATATATCTAACTTTTATAGTTTTGTACTCTTTTTCCCCATACCCGAAGGTTGTGTCTAGCTCTATACATCCCTTGATATTAACCCTTTCGCCTGAGAATTCGACCAGTGGTTCATCATAGGGCATGAGCTTCCTTTCTGGTATATCTAATTGCTTGAAGGTACTCCAGTATAGGATGTCGGCCGAACTTCCTTGATCTACCAAAGTTTTTCGGACTGTGCAGTCAGCTATGTCTATGCTGATGACCATGGGATCATCCTGCACGGGGTCGGATCCTTGAAAGTCTACGTCCGAGAATGTGATAGGCGGCATTTTCAGCTTGCTTACGGCCGATGTCATGTTAACTGATCGGACTAATCGGAGATGCTTCTTCCTGGCCGAATGTGTGCTTCCTCCTCCTGCGAATCCTCCGGCAATTGTATTTATGACCTTTCGGGGTTTGGGCGATTTTGTTTCGTGTCGCTCCCGGAACCTTCTTCTAGGTCTTTCGATCCTTCGGTCATGATCTTGGTCGTAACTAAAGTCCCTCCTGTAAGTTCTGTCATCGTCTTTGTATCTTGAGAACTGGGGCCTTTCAGTTCTAAGATAGCGGAGGAAATCTTTGAGATGCCCCATCTTAATGAGGTCCTCGATCTTGTCTTTGAGTGCTGCACATTCATCGGTCGAATGACCTCTATTGCGGTGGTATCGACATTGCTTGCTGTAGTCGGCTTTTGGGGGGTGTTGGTTCTCTTTGGTACCGCCAATATCTCTGTTGCCAGGGCTTGTTCGAGTATCCGGGAGCGGCTAGTGTTGAGAGAGGTGTAGGCCGTGTACCGGGAGCCACGGCACTCCCGTTCCTTGTGAAACTTGTCCTTACCCTTTCCCTGATTATCTTTTTCATGCTCCTTCCTTCCTGTGCTAGATTTCGCGCGGATTTGGTTCCGGTATTCTGACAACTCTTCCATCTGCATGTATTTTGCTGCTCTTCAGCGGAGGTCGTTCATGTCAAGTGCCGATTTTTTACAGAGACTATTGACAAAAGCCCCCGACTTAAGGGCCGTCATGAGATGATGCATGGCTACGGCTGGATCGAGGTTTCGGATGTTCAAGGCAACTTTGCCGAACCTTTCCATGAACGTTCTAAGGGATTCCCTCTTTTCTTGCCGAATATTCACCAGTGCGACTAAAGTTAAGTGATGAGGTTTGCTTGTTGCAAACTGATTGCCGAATCTATTCGCCAGTGTTTCAAAGCTGTCGATGGAATTGGGTGGGAGCCGTGTGAACCAATTTAGAGCTTGTCCCTTTAGGGACGTGAGGAATACTCTGCACAAAATGGCGTCTTCGACTGTGTAAAGGCTAACTTGGGTAACGTAAACATCTATGTGTTCATCTGGGTCCGTACTCCCATCATATCGGTCCAGGCTGAGGTTTTTCCAATTTGGGGGAAGAGGGGTTTCCATGATTCCGAAAACGAAAGGATGCCTGCAGGGGTGTGATTGAGTATTGGCCGTGAAGGTCGAAGGCCGATTGGTTGCACAATGGAAACTAAGATTGGCCGCAGACTCGCCCTCATGTTGCTTGTCTTGTGCCTGGTCCTCGGGTTTCCAGGATCGGTTCAGATTTCTCAGCTCCACGTTCTCCTGTCGAAGGGCCGATACCTCTAGTGCGTGTTACCTTCTCATTGTCGACATATCGGCTCTTAGCTGTCTCAACTCTGACGACAAATTCGCTTGATCTTCCAGATGCTCCATATTTTCACCGACGAGGTGTTGTCCTTGTGCATGTTGTTGCCTGGCTTGTGCCGATAGTTCAGGTATGTCTATGTGTGTGTGACTTAGGGTAGTGACCATTCCTTGAGGGGCTACGGGTAAGTTTTACCGGGCCCCATGGTGGGTGCCAAAATGTTCCTATCTGAGGATGTTGGGGTGATCTTCTACTCCTTACTTCTAGGTCTTCTGTAGATGTATGAATCCTTCTATACGAATGGTGGGGGGTACCTGCAAAAGGCACTCCAACGCTCAAGTCAGGTTTCGACTCAAAGCATTTAATGTGAGTAATAAATGAGGGTCCAAAGTCCTTTACCTTGAGGGATGTATCCCCTTTTATACTTATCTTGTTAGGCCTAGACCCTTATGGGCCCTGACCATTCCTTAATGACCGATCCACACTAATTAAGGTTACTTAATTATCTTCTAATCTTCGGTTTACCTTGGTAATGACCTTTTAATGGGATCTGCCTTATCCAAATACTATACTTAGAATTCGGCCGTAGTGATGTCGAACACACCCGTGATGGTATTCGGCGATATAGCTAGTTGCGCGTAAGGGACAAGAGTGTTCGGCCAGATTTAGACCAAACACCTATATTTGGATGTTTGTGGTGAGGAGGTATTCGGTTATAGCCGAATACCCCATCGGTATAATTATATAACAAAAATTAATTCTCTCCATCTCTCTTTATGGGAATAGATTCTTTCCAATAATAACATTATATATGTACACCCTTGTATAAATTTTATTAATATGATATATTTTTACTATAAAGTGAAAAATTAAAATATCAACGGTGAGATCTTGTCGATCTCAAGTTTTTTTCCCCCAATTTTGTGAACGTGACATAAAGTTAGATACTTCTTCTGGTGCCACTGTGCCAGCGTGTTGCCGCTGCGTTCCCATCGTTGCTTTCGATGTCTAAATTCCCATGGATTAACTTTGGCTTAATTGCATTTTTTATCTCTAACTTTTTAATTTTTAACAGATTTTATTTTCAATAAATTAATTTAGCGTATTTCACCTCTAATTTTGTAAAAAAATTACAAATTTTACCCTCCAAAGTTTTGATGATGTGGCATGCTGACATAATCATAAAAAATGGGGGTAAAATTCCTCAAAAAGTAAAAAGTTAGGGATAAAATTTGTCAAAAATGAAAAAAATAGGGATAAAATTTGCCAAACAGTAAAAAGTTGGATATAAAAAGTACAACTATTTTAGCATGTCACGTCATCAAAACAGTAGAGGGTAAAATTTGTAATTTTTTTAAAAAGTTGGGAGTAAAATACGCCAAATTAATTTGTTGGAAGTAAAATCTGCCAAAAATTAAAAAAAAATTGGAGTAAAAATTGTAATTAAACCATTAACTTTTGATAGATTTTGTTGAACCTAGTTTTTTTTTTTAACAGAAAATAAATATATATTATATATAACAGTAAAACCATGGTATAAGAGATGCTTACCCAGAAAGCATTACATAGAGATCAGACCATCTACTATCTGTATAAGAATTATTTAGACTAGCAAAAATATAATTATCTACTATCTATATAAGAATTATTTAGGCTAACAAAAATATAATTATAGTCTTTCTTAATTGTTGACAAGTGTTCATTTTTGGGGTATCTATTATCTATATAAGAATTGTTTAGGCTAACAAAAATATAATTATAGTCTTTCTTAATTGTTGACAAGTGTCCATTTTTGAGATATTTTAGTCTTTCTATTTAGTTTTGTACTTTTCTTCTTTTTCTTTTTCTTTTCTTTCTCTTCCTTTTTCAGTTTTGTCTTTTTTTTTTTTTTTTCAACATTCATTTTTTTTAGTTTCTTTCATTTATTTTTTAGTGTTTCTTGCATTTTTAAAATAAATTTTTTATTTAATTCATTATTTAAAAATATTTAGTCTTTGTAAATACGTTTTTTCATTTTTCATATAACTTTCTATTAGTCTTTTTTAATTTTGTTCATTAAATATTATTTCTTATTTATATTTTTAATTCTTTTAAATATCACAATTTTTTCATTTTATCTTTTTAAATATCATAATTTTTTTCAATTTATCTTTTTAGTTATCATAGTATTTTTTATTTGATCACACATTTCTAGAATTATATAAACTTATATGCAACAAATGAAAATTTAATTAACAATTATATGGAAATGAATTTTTTAGAACTAAATAATAATTTTAAAAATGGAAATTAAATAAAATTGTGATATTTTAAGAGGCAAAAAATATAATTTAGCTAAATTTTGATTTTGCTATTATTTATTTTTTTGTCTAGACTACACGTATCCTCCACTGGAGGCAATACTAAAAATCTTTTTAAGTGTTTTTGAATATAATCTAATCCTATTTTTTTAAATGAAAAAAAAAAGATATACTCTTTCAATTTGTTTTCGGGTAAATCAATAATAATGGAATTATTGATATAAATATATATTAATACAGTAATTTTTTCTGCATTGTCTACAAAGACGAATGTGGCCCGTGCGAATGCTACACATTAACACTTAAAGATTTTAATAATCATTATTATTTTGTTATGTTTGACCTCCTTCAGTGTTGCATAACGAAATATTGTTATGAAAAAATGATTTTACTAATAATTATTATTCTTAGGCAATAATTAAAGAATTAAAAATAGAATGTTTTATTAAAAACTAATAATTTAATCCTTTTAATAACCCATAGGGTTGGCGTATAGTGGTGTATGGTTTTGCTGCGTTCACATGTGGAGGAATGATCCATTTAGCAGGAAAACTTGTGTTTGATTCCCTCCATGTGCAAATTTTTCTTGGACTAGCGTATTTTTTAAATTTATAACATTATTTACATCAAATGCCTTTTCAATCAAGATAATTATTTTTTAAACTTAAATAACGTTCTTATTTGAATTCGTAACTATAAAATAATCACAATGAATTTTTTTTAAAAAAAACATGACCTATGAAATTAATTTTTTAAAGTGAATAAATATTTCAAACAAAAAAATATGTATTCATGATTAATTTAATATATATATATATATATATATATATATATATATATATCATATTTGATTATATGATATTTTTTTTATCTATAGGAATCGAAAACATGTACTAGGGAGTTTACAATAACTTATATGCCTTGCTCAATCAACTCAACTAGACCCCATAGTAATTATATGATATGAATAATTAGTTATATTTTTAATGATGCTTAATTATAACAAAAGTAAATTACACTAATCGCTAATGAAGTTTTGTAAAATCACACAAATTCTCTCTATTTTTTAACATTTACAATAACCTTCCTTATAAGGGTACATGGTCTAATTTTGCCAAACAATTAAGAGAGTCAGTGTAATATACAAGGAGTGTCATTGTAATATTTTTTAAACAACTAGGGGGAGTTAGTGCAAGGATAAAAAAAAAAAAGAGAAGTGTAATTTTAAGAAATCTCTGGAATGGTTAGTGTAATTTACTCTTATAATAATAAAATTTACACATTAACACTTAAAGATTTTACTAATTGTTATTATTTTGTTATATGATTTCCTTTAGTGTCGCATAACGAAATATTTTATCATTTTTTAAATGCTTAATTACTTATTTAGTCCTTATAGTTGCACAATTTTTTCCTTTTAGTCTTTATACTTAAACATTATCCATTTTAATATATATATATATATATATGCCATTTTTAATCCCTTTTAGTGTCTATACATACTATTTCTATCCCTTTAAGTTCCTATCGCCTAAACTCAGAGACTAAAAGAGATTATTTTTAAATATAATAATATAATGGAGTATGTACAAAGATTAAAAGAGATAATTTTAAGTATAATAATTTAAAATAGTACATGTAAATAAAAATTATCATACATAACAATTATGTTAGATAATAATATAACGGATAATATTTTAATATTTTTTATGCATATAAAATATATTTTAATTAAATTTTTGTATGATGACATGCCTATCATTTTTATTTGTGATTATAATTTGTACGTGTATTGCCTTCATAGACTTACACAATTCTTTATCAGTTTCTAACTTTTAAAACTTGGGAAATTTTGATTATATAAAATATTAAGATGATGAAATCATAGGATTAATACATTTTTTATTCAATTTATAATTAAAAAAATGTCTTTGATTTTGGCTAATTTTTATTGGTTATAAAATAAACTAATTAGTGAAAAGCTTTTAAATTAAGATATCAAATGTGTTGTCATTTTTAACATGTTTAATTACTCATTTAGTCCTTATAGTTGCACAAATTTTACCTTTTAATCCTAATACTTAAAAATCATCCACTTTAATTTATATATACCATTTTTAATCCCTTTAGTCCCTATACATATTATTTCTATCCGTTTTAGTCCTTACCGTCTAAATTCATAGGGACTAAAAATGATTAAAAATAGCATGTATAAGGACTAAAAGAGATTTTTTTGTTTTGAAAAGAGATTATTTTTAACTATAATAATATAATGGAGCATGTATAATAATATAATGAAGTATGATCAAAAGTTTGTACAACTATAAGAATCAAATGAGTATTTAAGCCTTTTATAAATTTATAACAATATTTATGTCAAACACCTTTTCAATGAAGATAATTATTATTTTTTTTAAATTAAATAACATTTTTATTTAAATTTATAACTATAAAAGAATCACAAAGGATTTTAATTTTTTTATTAAATATGTAACTGTGTCATGAGGTGATTCCAATTTTGTCAGTGGTTTTGAGTTCAAATATTAAATATCTAACTGTGTTAAATACTTGAAGAGAGTTTTAGCAATTACGTATAAGAAATTTTTATATTTAAATGACAATCTTAAAATATTTTGCAAAAAATATATAATAAATGTATTAAATTAATTTATTATTTTTATTTTTATTATAAATAGATTTAAATAAATCTTTAATAGTTTCAAAACTAAAAAAAATTAAAATTATTTTTCTATGATAAAGACCACATGTATATTTTATAGGAGACCGTCCGACTCAAGTCAGGTAGAATTATAATGAACAAAATAACTCTCTCTCCGAGTATATTTACATAGTTGCATACTCAGCACACGACAATTTTGATAAAAAAAATTAATTTGAGAATAAATTTGCATTATCAATGTATAAAATATATATTTTGTTATTTTATTCATATATTTTTTAAAACTTAATATTATTTTTCTATACTTCTTACATTATATAGTATTCCCAACAGGTTAACGTGTCTATCTCCTTCAAGAATATTTTTTCGTCTATCTACTTCTATAAATACACATACTGGCATAAAACCCAAAAATGGATTTCAATTAAATATTATTTGAAATCAATATACTGGCAAAACTTTCGTTAGACATAATATAAATTAATTTCTTTGTAAGAATTGTGCAAAAGTTGTTATTTATTACTTAAAACATATGTTATTGCAAAATATTAATTATTTTTAACAATATTATTATTTATTAATATCTCACTTAAATATTTAAATAAAATTACAACGACTATTTAACTCTTTTAGTAAAGGTAATTTTATAAAAAAGAAATTAACTATAATTAATATTTTTATATAAGTGTATATTACATTAACAAATTAAATAAAATAAAGTTGAAGAAATATAGAAATTTATATCTAAAATTAATGTTTTTTAGTTAAAAATATAAAAATATTTAATTAATGAGTTTTATTAAATTAATTGATAAAAATTAAGTTAATTGATGAAAATTATTTTATTTGTGGTAGAAATAAATTAATTTAAATATAAAAAAACTTGACAAGTAATTTAGAATTATTTTTTAATTACATGGATATTCACTTATTAACGAGGACAGGGACAAGTAGTAAAATAGCTACATATTTTAGAATTATTTAAATACATTTAGATGTATATATAAAATAAATTGCTTTAATTTATTTTTAGGACACCTATATAAATACCAACCAATACGGAGACTATTGCTCATACTCGTCCCAACTCATTTTCATCTCTATTCAAGTCAATTCATCCACATATTTGGTGTTAAAAATTATTTTATATTTCAATTTTATTATAAATTTTTAAATAGAAAATAATAATTTAAACCCTTCATGAAACAAAATTTGATGGCATAATTGAACAATTATGATTATAATTACAATAATTATAGAAATTTCCTATAAAACACATTCTTGAAGAGGAACGAAAAACTTAATTGTGACTAAATTTTAAATTAAGTATTTGTATATATATCAAACTAATGGGTGTGCATCACATTAATGAATTTAATATATATAAACTTATTAGTGTATTTATTTACAAGTCATTTTGGAACATGGATAAAAATCAACATGACCCGTGCAATTGCACAGGTAATATTATATCAAATTAGTTAGATTACATTACATTCAATTTTAACAATAAATTTATAAAATGACATTTGTTAGGTAAAAAAGTAATTAATTAAATAGGTTAAATTGATCCGCGGGTCTCCATACTTTTACAAAATTTTCAAATTGGACCCTAAACTTTTTTTTTCTTTTAATCGGGTCCCTGAAGTTTTATTTACTTTTCAATTGGGTCTTCTCATCTAATTTGCAAAATGTTGAAACTTTGCAGAAAACTCTCACAATTGACTCAATTGTGCTTACAACACACTCCAGAAGTATTAGTCTACTGTCTGCACCTCTAATTAGGTTTTGCATTGCAGTTCATAATGATAATTAAATAGGAGGACCCAATTGAAAAATAAATAAAACTTAAGGGACCCAATTAAAATTAAAAAAGTTCATGGACCTAATTAAAAATTTAGTAAAAATATGGGGACCCACAGAATAATTAAACCAATTAAATATATAATTATTATTTTTAAATTTAGTTTCAATTTTTTCATGTGAATTATTTTAAAAATTAAAAATATAAGTATATTTATTGTTTGGTTCTAATATAAATGTTTAATTTTAGATCATATGTTTTTTTAGTTTTAAACAAACAATTATATAAATAAATTATTTTATAACATGCTAAAGACGAACACGACCCGTGCATTCGCACGGGTAACTGACTAGTATATCTCAACCTCCACCCCCAACAAAAAGTGGTTAATTGATATTTATGTTGGCAATGGCATAAATAGGCTTAAATATGTTTTTAGTTCCTTAACATGGGTTATTATTATTTTTGTTCTCAAAATTTGAAATTATTTTTTTAGTCTTTAGAATTTGCAAAATATTCTTTTTAGTCCATTTGCACAGTGTGAGTCAAACGGGAAATGAGATATTTGTAATTTGTGACAACTTTTGACCATCAAAATTTGATTTTCTATTTTATATTTTAAAGTACGATTTTCTAGCAATTAAAAACTGTCAGAATCAAGTCAATAAAAAAATTAAAAACCCATTTGCGATCAAATTCTCGCAATCAAAAGTTGTCACAAATTACGAATATTTTATTCCTCGTTTGGCTTACACTGTGCAGAGGAACTAAAAAGAACGTTTTGCGAATTCCAAGGACTAAAAAAAGGCAATTTCAAATTTAGAAGACTAAAAAAATAATGACTCATATTTAAGAGACTAAAAACATATTTAAATCTTATGAATATTTAGTAACCACCATCAATCCTACCAACACCATGATTATGCAAGACCCCAAATACATAGTCATTTTGAAGCTAGTGTTTTGTGTGGTAGGTTTGACTTGTTCATTTATAGATGTAGTGGACTAGTAGTAATAAAATCTCAATATTTTAACTATTCCTATTAAATATATAAATTACAAAGTAATATACTCATCCAAAGTGGATATGAGTATAATAAATAATCTAATATGTATTTGTATTAGGGTTATCATACATTCCAAAACACGTTAACTTTTAACGTACTCTAATAGGAATATAAACATATTTTTAGTCGTTAATCAAAACATTAATTATTAATATTTCAAAACATCTATACTTTATTATGACTCAGCAAAAAATCTATAATTTATTATGTATATTCATGATTATTATACTCTCTAAAGTGAGTTGCTCACTTTAGTTTAGAGTATTCAGATATTTTATTAGTTATGTAAATGTTTTCAAAAATAAAAACCGTATAAATTAAGAATATTTTTTAATGTTAACGACAGAAATAACTTGTGCAAGTGTAAATTTTGCACTATACACATTTTTTTTTCCTAACAAAATAAAGAGGGAATAGGCATGATAGAAAAGTTAAAATTTGAAATAATAGTAAAATCAGTGTTTTAAAAACCGGACCGGCCGGTCCGACCGGTCCGATCGGAACCCGGTGGCTTAACCGGTTCGGTTCGATAAAAGGATCGGTTATGCATCTGACCCGGTACGACCCGGGTTGGACCGACCGGTTTTTGAAAAAAACCGGTGACTCGGGTTGAACCGGGTTGTGATATGATTTTTTTTTTTTTGAAAAAAAGGTGCTGAAATGACGTGTTTCAATTTTTATTTTATTTTTTTTGTATATAAAACTTATTTATGGACTTGTATTATCATGATTATTGGTTGTTATTTCTTATTTGAAATATTAGGTACTTTATAATGACAATAATTTAAAATTTGAAGTGTTAAATGATTAAGTTATGTTAGCTATATTATATTTTTTTAATTTTTTAATATATATAGAGTCAAATCGGTCCGACCAGTGACCCACCGGTTCGACCAGTGACTCATTAATCCAGTATCTTGACCGGTTCGATGACTAGTCCGGTTCTTAAAACACTGAGTAAAACGAGGAAAAAAAAAAGTGGGTGAAATGGCGTTGTAATTGTTGAGAAAGAATGCAGTTGTTAGCCGTATATTTTGTATTGTATCGTATTGTCAGTGACAAAAAGTAAATCAGATATTCAATGAATAAAGGATAAAGGAGCATCCAACACGAGAAGTTGCGTTGCGTTGCGTTGGGTTCAGGAATTCCAATCTTCATGCCTGCGCCACACGTCGTTTTCTCGTTGGCCTAGGAAACCGTGCTTGCTTCTTCCTCTTTTTTTTTTTTTCTACAATAAAATGGGTAATATTGCAGCGCCAAACGGCTGGTGAACGGTGACGGTGCCCACTTTCGTATTGGCCTACTATGCTTCTGTTATCTCAGCCTGACGCCGTTAAACCGTACCTCACCCCGTGAAAGTCGAAAGGACAGACCCCCTTTCTTGTATTTACCAAAATATCAAATCATCGTGTTCTTTGCCGCCAACGTGAAACACTTCAAATCAAACGTACTCCCTCAGTTAATTTTTAATTGTAGGATTATTAAAAAATATATATTTCTATTTATACGTCATTTTTAAAGTTTAATATATAACATTAATTTTTTTTAATTATATCCTTACTTTTTATCTAATATTTAATTATTTTACCAACAAATTGTTATTCTGAGTTATACTGGACCCAGTCCCCTTAAATCAAGTATCATATTTGAACTTTGTAGATAAAAAAAAGTGGTTGAGAGGAGAAATCCTATTAAAGATAGCTAGCTAGGTTTCTCAATAGAGAGAGTATATTAGTATGTCCTAAATATTTCTTCTATCAAATCATTTAGGCTACGTTTGGTTTAGAGGAGAGAAATATGATAGATAAAAATAGAAGAGAGATAATTTGAAAGAGAAGAAATAAAGTAGAAATAAAGCTGTATGTTGTGTTGTTTGTTTTAAGAAAAATGGATAAGAAATAGAGTAGAAATAATATTGTAAAATTGTTTGGTATGAATGAAATAGAGATGAGAGAATTTAATAGAAGATTAAAATGACACTACTAACCTTTAAATAATACAATCGATTTTTTCATTTCATTTAATCGATTATAGGTGCCAAAAATCGATTGTGTTTGCGATGGTCACCGACTCAGTGTACAGGTCATTGGGGGTCGATGACGATGGAACCTCATATTTATGTACGAAATCGGTTGGTAGAATGGGTGCTGCCTCAGTGATTTCGGGGACGAGAAGAGGAAACGTGAAGGCAAGGAGGTGCTTGCAAGACCTTGATAGGAAGAAACAGTGCAACGGACCTCTGACGACATGCAACGAATCTCCGACGATCAATTGCAGTGGTGCAAATCTTTGAAACCACCAGCATTTCAGTTGCGGCAAAGGGTGAGAGGCATAGTGCGGGTCATGAACAAGAAAGAGAAGATAAGGGTACAAAGGTCATTTGTGTGAAAGATGAGACTTCATCCTCTATTTCTCTTCTGATGTGCAGAGAGATGAAAAGCATGCGGGACCCACTCATTTTAAAATTGTTTATGCTTTGTTTCTTCTATAACAAACGAACCTGGTTTATTTTCGTCTGCGCCTATGTATTTCCGTCTGCTAAACCAAACGGAGCGTTAGAGTGTGTTTACTACCACTTGATGCTTAAATCAACTAACATAAGATCATTTTAGTATAAGGTTTAATTATTCATTTAGTTCTTATAGTTGTACAAATTTTATTTTTTAATTCCTATACTTAAAAATTGTCCATTTTAATCACTATGATATTGTTTTTAATTCCTTTTAGTCCAAATGAGTAATTAATCCTTAGTATAATTTGTGGACTCAAGTTAATGTCCTAAATATAAATATGCAGCTACATTAAATAGTTGAATGAAAAATTATTATCACTCATATATAATAGTCTTATCTAGCTGCTCAAGTAGGATAATCTCTAATAAAAAATACTGTAGTTTATACCAAAAAATTTAGAGTTTGTTTACTATGAAGGAATACAATAGGATAAATAGAATTTGGAAAAAGAAAAATAGATAAGAAATAAAGAAAATTTGGAAGTGTTTGGTTTAAGAAAAATATATATATAAAAAAAAGAAAAAATAATGTAAATACCCAATTTCATTAGGACAAACACAAATGAAATAAAAAAATGAAGAAAATACATAAAAAATTAAAAAACGTGAAATGCAAAAACTAAAAAAATATTAAAAGCAAAAAAAAAAAACAAAATGAGTAAAAGAAAAAAAAAACAGAAAAATCAAATAGTAGAAAATACAAAAAAAAAGTACTGATTCAATGCAAAACAAATAAAAAAGAAAGAAAAAGAAAATGAAAAAAAGGAAAAGTAGACAGTTGATGTTGGAGCATCATGCATGTATGTCATTTGTGATTTATTCCAATTTCATTTTTTGCTTGTCCCCTGCCTTCTTCCTATTTTGGCTTGGACATTTCAGCTTTGCAGGCATCTTTTTCCTGAACCACTATCTATCACGTCCTTGATCTGCACCATAACAACAAAACAAATGCATCAGAAAAGAAAAGAATTTAAAAAAAAAGGAAAGAAAGAAAGAAAGTTGTGAGTACGAAAAGAGAGGGAAGATCAACCAATGTGAACTGTGGTAGTGTGGTTGTAGAAAACAGCCAATTTTCTTTTCTGGTCTTCTTTTTTCTCTTTTAAATACTTTCCTTTTCCTTACAAATCATAAAGCAGTTGGTGCATGCATTCTGCTTTGTGCAAATCGTCCTTATTCTGAAAATTTGGCTGGTTGTGTTTGGTCTCACACAACGGTGCATTCTCCTTGGGGATCAACCTCACCATCACTCTTCTATAAAAACCATGGATTGAACAAATACATGGGGGGGCACTTCTGATTTTTACTCACATTCTTTTCTCTCACACTTAACCCTTTCCACTCATCTTTCATCACAATGAACCAACATTGAGTCTCAACACAGTGGCATTAGTTCTATCTCCTGAGCCAAAGCTCACTACTTTTAGTGAGAAACATCCCTCCTTGACCACACTAAAGAGAATCTCTCACAATTCTTTACCTTTCATTTTCACATAGCATAAATACCCCCCTCATCACACTTCAACAGGGACCCTTTCACAGAAGAACCCAAAGCCTAGACTCATTCTTGGCTGCCCCATGCACCAACATTTGTATCATGTGAACCAGTAGTTTATCACCTTACGTACACCAACACCTCGCGCCGTCACCCCATTCACATGGTCTACAAGCACCGAGAAACATCACGCAGCAGTTGATTCACTACGACCCAGCCACGACACCGTGACCATCACAGCTTGTGCATGTACTCATCTTGTTTCATTGCCTCTTATGCTATATTTTTTTATTATTTCTAGTTTGTGGGTTGATATTATTCTGAGTTTAACTGTTGTGCCATGCTTTGTTGCATCTGTGTTGATTGTAATGTTGTGTCTCATGCTGATATTATTTTGTTAATCATGTGCCAGCCTTTGCTTGGCTTCTCTCTTATGTGAACTCTTCTTTTGCTTCATTGTGTTATTTTATCATTTTAATTGTGTTATTGTTTTACAGCTATTTTGTTTTACTGTGTTATTGTTGTTTGCCTTAATGTGTGTGATCACGTGAATTCAATGTACTGTGTTACCACTTTGTTCTATCTTTCTCTTTAATCTTACTAATTTAAATCTATTATTATCTTACTTTTGTCACTTACGTTTTGCATTTAGTAAAAATTGGTTTAAGATGGAAAAAAAAATCAAACTCCAAAATGTTTTAGAATCATGCACGTGTACTAACAAATTTTGTTCCAGAATATTTTAGAAATTAGAAAAAAGGATAAAGATAAAAATGATTATAAGTATAAAAGTTTATAACTTAATTAAGCTTTAATGTTGACTACATTGGATGTACTTTTAATTTATTTACTACAAAAAGCTATAAAAGTTTAGTGATAACCACTTTGGATGTATTTCTAACTTGGTTATTGCGAAAACTATAAAAAAAGGATAACGATAATCACTTTGAATACACTTTCGATTTGATTATCGCAAAAATTTTTTAAAATTAAAATTTAAACAAGATAAAGACTAATTATAAATAAAAACTTAGTAATAACCACTTTGGGTGCACTTCTAACTTGGTTATTGCAAAAACCATTAAAAGTTAATAATAATCACTTTGGATGCACTTTTAATTTGGTTATCATGAAAGCTTTTAAAAAATAATTAAAAGATAAAAAGCAATAAAAAATATCAACACATAAATATTTTCTAACATAAGAACTACGTAACTCTGAATTCTCCATTGCACCTGAGGATACGTAGGAGCAGGAGACAATTCCTGTTGAGCTAAAAAGATAAAAAATATATAATTTGAATAGACAAAAAAACACAATAATAATCTATTTTTTATAATAATAAATGACTTTCTTTTTAATAATAAAATTCTCTTATTAAAAAATACTAATATCAATAAATAAAATATCCAAAGATATTCTTGTTTATTTTGAGGGGTAAAATAAATAATTTCAAAGTTATTAAAAATTTACACATTTAATTAGAGGTAACCGTCTTAGGGCGGACGACATAAGGTGCTAACACATTTCCTATGCGTAATTGACTCCTGATTTCCTGAACCCAAAATCTGATTTCGAGATCATTTTTTTTCTTTTAAAGATTTTTTCATAATTTTCCTTAATAAACTATGGTGGCGACTTCTCTGATTTTTAACTTATTTTTTCGCCGTCCCACCGCAACCCACCTTGCAACAAATAAGAAAAATAAAAATATTCTATTTACTTAAAAAAAATCAATTATACAACATTGATAATTATTTAATTGGTTTTGGAGTCCATGATAATGGATTATCATGACATGATAACAAATTATCAAAGCATGATAACGTATTATCTTTGTGAGTTTGAAAATCTAAACGGTAATAATTGATTATTCTTTTTGAGAATCAATTATTTTTACATAATATACATTGTGACAATTGATTATAAATTGGATACAATTTATTATTTTTTAGCAAAAATATATTTTTATCTCTTAAAATAATATTGAATATTGATTTTAGTCCTATAAAAATTTAGTACATTTTTAGTTTCTATATTGATTTAAAAACACGTGTTTTTAATTTTTGATGAGAGACAAAAATCATATCACTTTTATTAAATGTAAAGACTAAAAATGTTTTAAATTTCCTTTCAAAAACAATGTTTTAAATTTTTATAAGGACTAAATCCAATATTCTAAAATATTTTGCTAAACCAAAAACATATTTTACTATTTTTTTTATATATAAAACGTGATTACTGTAAATTTTCGTGACGCCTATTTATTTTATTCATACTATTATAAAAAAGGAATTTACTACTTTCATAATTATTTCATAAATTATTCATGTAGAAGTTCAAAAAGAAAATATACAATTATATAATATTTCAGATAGTTATATTTATATACTCATTTTCTCTTTAATTTTCTTTCCACCCAACTTTTTTTTTTTTTTTTATCTCTTTTATCACATTAGTTATCACACTATTCACATTTTTTCTCTTTCCTTTTTTTTTTTTCTTTTTATTATCTCTTCCCTACACTTATCTACTTAAAATTAGGATAGTCTTTCAACATTTTCCTAATACTTACAAATTCAAATGATTGATACACTTAGTTGATAAGGAAAGTATATTGAATCGGTCAAATGTTTAGTGATTCCCGTTGCTTTTTTCTGATCCCCCTGTTAATACAATCTGATGTGGTATGTGGAGATATGAAAGTATATATATTGAATCGGTCAAACGACTAGTTCATGTTGCCTAACTTAACTACGGTTAGGATATATAATTTTATAAAACAATGTTTTTGAACAGAAAAATTAGATAACAAAATATTGTCATGTTAATTTTTGAGTATATTTTTTAGATGATTGCATACAATAAAGATAAAAATAATTAAAAAATTGTATACATTATATCATATACAATCTCAGATTTTCTATATTCTAATAATTGAGTTATGATAGAGAGAAATGAACAAAAATCAATTTCAAATTTTGTATAAAAAGGATGAGTTTTCTTTGGACCAATAATAAAACTTGTATCTTTGTTTTTGACTCCATAACTCTCTTCTCCTGTCGGTAACTGAACAGAAAAAGATCCAAAACTCTTTAGAACATTGAATGTCATTACTCCGAAAATATTATAGTTCGATTTAAAAATGCAAATGACTTATTTAATTTTGACTCTTTTCACAAATAATCATTTATGAATTTACTTTTAACAACTGATATGTTGAAATTTGAATATGATAACTAACTCCTCTTAAAAAATAATGCATTAACCAATTTAAATTTTCTATTATGCATATTATCTTCAAAGCATTAAAAATTATTTATAGAGATTTAGATAAAAATTATCTTGAAATGATAACGTCCTCTGCCATTATTGAGCCAATAAACAACCATGAACGTTCTGCAATTGCTAATCTCATTTCAAATCGCAAATCCAGATGCAAAACCATACCATAGAGCAAATCCATAAACAAGACTGATTTCAAACAGGGTCGGAGCTCTCCGATTCACAACTCCGACCCTGTTGTGAATAGGGAAGATCTCCTTGAGTTTGAAAACTGAAATGACATCCATTTTCTCTCAGATTCAGAAACACGTGATTAAAGCTTTTGGGAGACTCAATGTTGATCAAGGAATTCCTCCCACATCATATTTCTCGTAAATGTAGAAGACGTTATTCTTACCAGCGTGGAAGATTTGCAATCAGCGATTATTTTTGATATAATTTGATTAAATGTGATTTGCGTAATTTGTGGATAATTGATTAACATTTTTTTTAAAAAAATTTCAAATCTTTGTTTAAGCAAACATCGTTAACATTTCATCCACATATCGCACTATAACTAGCTGGGACCATAGCTGAAGTAGTAGTCCCAAACCAGGTAATAATTTCTCGCTTTCCGGACACTCACAAAGCCACGGAACGGTTACACTCTTAGCATTTCTCCCACGCCAATGTCCTTGCCTAATTTTTTTTTTCTCTCTCTCACATGCAGGCAGCAACAACCCACTGTGCACACGGTACCTCCACTCCTCACTCACGCTCTCTCCCTTCATCTTCTCATCCTCCAGTCTTCAACCACACACAACACAGAACCAAAAACACGACAATACACACAAAGCCTTTGCACTCTCATTTTCTAACCCGTCACGTTCTCTCAATATTCTCATAGATCATCAGAGTGTTCTAGTACGGCACGAAAATGACGAAACCAACCCCTGCAACGTCGTATTTGCCTACTTTTTTTCTTCTTCTTCTTTATTCTTCTCTCCAAACACGAATTATTGTTATGACTCTTTGACTTCTCCTTCATCTTTTTCGCTGGAGAAACCCTTTCACCGGAAACCCCACCGCAACCTTCGCGGTTCGCGTCTCCGATTCCGGTTCCGCCGTGCTCCTCTCAGACATGTATTCAACTATTCAATTGTCCCCTTCACGTTACCTTTTTTTGAAACATGTCCCAATTTTTCCCACCAATTTTGGTTGGTGTTGAAGTGATTGATCTTTTCCTTTATAGAAATTTGACTTTTTTATTCCTTTGGTTTGTGTACTTTAGTTGCAGAGTATATGGGGAAAACTAGGTGGTTGATATTGGTTACCTGTTTGTGCTTGCTTGCCTTTTCTGATGGTATAGGTAAGACTTGGACTTTTGTGTTAATGTTCTAGGGTTTGCGATATTGTTTGTTTGCGTTTCTCTGTTATCTTTCAATTCATTGGAATATGTTTATTTTTGTGTGTAAATTGGATCATTCACGTTTGTATAACAATAATGAAATGTAATGTCTTTTCCATTTGCAGAACTCAAGGCTAGGCATAAAAAGCAACATTACCAATACAATCATACACTTGCTACAATATTAGTGGAATATGCTTCTGCGGTGAGTTTTATGAGAATTTTGTATGTTCAACCTTTAAGATGTGTAGGCAGAGGATTTAGAATTGTTTATGTGTATTATTTGTTTTCTAATCTTATCATGGAATTGAAGGGTCAGTCATGAATTTGGGAGTTCGAATTGTGATGAAACTTTAGAGTTTCAACTCCCTTTCTCTCTGTCTTTAAGCAGTCTTAGTATTATAGCTTTAATTATAAATCTGATATATGGATTTTTTATTGTTTATAAGAATTCTGAATTCCCAAATAGGTATTTGAGACAGCTTTAAGGAGGCCACTTTAAACCATATCTCCTCTTTCTTTTATTGATAATCAGACTCAATGAATTTATATCTGCTTTGTAGACCTAAACTAATTTAAGAATTGGGGAACTTTCTCTTATGCTGATCCTAATGGAGAGACTCCCCATCTGTCAGGCTATGGTCAAAATAATTCAAAGTGGGATTTATTGAAGTGTATAATAATAACTTAGAGTTTAACTAATTTCACTTGCCTGATGCAGTGAATCTGAAATTTCATTACATGCATTAGCCAATTGGTTTAGGGCACTGTGGGAATTCTGTATGAATTATATAAAGGATTGATGTAGGTTTGGTTCTTGCAGGTATATTTGTCAGATTTAATTGAACTTTTTACTTGGACGTGCTCTAGGTGTGATGGCTTGACTAAGGTGCTGAAAATGTGAATATTGATTTTAACTTTACATGTTCACTTCGTGAGTGAGCTCTGAATTATTTTACATTCTAGGGTCCTACTAATTTGTCTGTTCGTTTAAAATTGTTGATCTAAAGATCTTTAAAATGGAAACAGGGATTTGAAATGATAGAGTTAGTCGTTGATGTCGAGCATTGCTTACAGGTGGGTGAACTCTCATCATAGAAAAATTATTCCAAAGTTTTGTACTAATATACTTTGTTTTAATATATCATTACCTATTCTAGGCATTTGTTGGAGTGGCCGAGGATCCTCATGCCATTATCATTGCATTCAGAGGAACAAATGAACACAGGTGGATTTTCTTACTAGATTAAATTTACTTTTATGGAACTTTGGGCTCTTAACTGTATAGGCACCATTAAAATGGATCTACCAGAGTGCAATGTTGTATGTGATGCCTAAACAGATGCTGTTATGTTTTTTAGTAACAAGAATGTTTTGCTTATGCATGTGAATTTTGTATGATGTTCATATGCTGATATGCATTATGTAATTATAAGCTAAGAAAATGCATTTAACTTGATTTACTGTGCATGCAATGTATTATTGGCACAATGGTGTCTTGAGTATTTAAAGCATAGGTGGTTAAGTAATATATCTTCCATATTTATGTGCACCAGGCATGTGGGCATGCCATTTGTTTTTACCCTAAATTGATCAGCAACATTCTTTAGTTTTGAAATACTGTAGATGGCCATCCATATGTCCAATCATGTTTTTGTTTATACGTTATAGATTGTTGTGTCTAAAGCCACGCATGTTCTCATATATTGACATTGAGAAAGTCAGAGCATACTTATCTATATGTGAAAAGAATGCTTGGTTAACCATGGTTGAGAGCTTGTAAACTATAGATTTTGTGCTTCTTAAGAGAACACAAGTTTCCTTCTATTGTTGACCTTTGAGAGTATTAGAGTATATAGCTTGTCTACTAAGAGAGAACCTATAATTTTCCTATAGAGAAAAAAAATGTCCAAAAATACATGTTAATAAGGAAAATATTTCAAGTCTGTCAGATGTTTGGCTTACATTCGAGACAACTAGAGTTATATTCTGAGCTGATTTTTTTGTAACCACTTTTATACAGCTTACAAAATTGGATTGAAGATTTATATTGGAAGCAGCATGATATAAATTATCCAGGCATGGATGATTTAATGGTGTGTAAAAGTTTAGCCTTAGGTTATGCTCTATTTCTCTGTATTTGTGTTAGTTCTGACATATTATTATGACTGTCTCCAGGTACACCGTGGTTTTTATACTGCATACCACAATACAACAATACGTCCTGCAATTTTAGATGCTGTTGAAAGAGCAAAGAAGTTTTATGGAGATATTGAAATTATAGCAACAAGACATTCAATGGGAAGGGCAATGGCTTCATTTTGTGGACTTGATTTAACGGTAAATATAATTTAGCTGTCGTGGCATGACTGGGCATTATGCATCAAGGTTATATGGTCTCAATCTCCCTTCAATTTTTTTGCATAAGTATTGTCTATTTGCCTGAGGCAGGGACTTTGAATTTCTTGTGGAAGTATCATATTTGGAAAGCGTTTTATTTTTTTAATGTTACAAATTTATATAGCTGGTCCTAGGCTTGGGTAAAAGTGGAGTTTTATATTATGCAATCGGTGGCTAATATGGAAACTTGTCAAATCATTTATGTTCTGGATCAATGATGTTGGAGTAGCACCTTTTGAGGAGAAAATGACAAAAACTTTCCTAAGATGGTACTAGTTTGGTCGCGTGAATAGTATCCAAGTCCAAACTGCAAAATTGGATTATTATTATTTTTTAAAGACCACTATTTAAGTTCTTATGTAGTCATCTCAAGATTTCTGTATTTTATAGGGACGGAATAGTTACTTATTTGATTTTACATTCTTACAGGTAAATCAAAATGAAAAAAATGTTCAAGTTATGACATTTGGACAACCTCGTGTTGGAAATGCTGCTTTTGCATCTCTCTATAGCAAACTAGTTCCAAATACAATCTGAGTCACAAATGACTATGATATTGTACCTCATTTGCCTCTATACTATTATTATTTACCGCAGAAGACATACCACCACTTCCCGAGAGAGGTAAGGCATGACATAATGAAATGATGAAATTTGTATATTAAACCTGTTATATTATCTTCAAATTAAATTAAGTTTGTCTGCTTGTTTGTGGGAATTTATGACCATGTCATCTGTTGTTTGTCCTTTGGTAGCCATTAGATATTTTTGTGAATATTGGAAATATTTTTTGCATATCTAATATGTTAATATATTAAATTGCACCTAGTTGTATTACAAATGGCCATTCTCTTCTTTGTCTTTGTAATAACTCTCATCTCCTTCATTGCAGCCATATGTTTCCTACCCATTCAAATTCCGTGTTTATTTATCACTAAAATCTCCCTCTTCACCATTTTTGATAGTTTTGAAAACATTAGGAATAATGCTTGCATGTTAATTTGTTTGGACAATTATAGTTTGGTGCCTATGTGTCGTTTTTGGCTTGAATTAATTTGAGACATCATCTCTCCCCTGTGCCCCCAACAATGTGATAGAGGTTCCTATTTCCAAGCTCTTAAGTACATCTATTTTGTGCCTCATCTATCTACTTGTTTGTTGCTTGGACAACACAATAACTTTAGTGTCGTTCATTCTGTTGTCATGATCTATGACTCCTGGTTTATTTATAGTGGGGAATGCAAACCTATAGCACTTGTTTCATTTGTTTTTCTATTGTTCAAGAACCTAAGAAGTTGTGGTCTGTAGGTATGGCTTTATAACACCGGATTAGGTAGTCTTGTGTACAACGTTGAGAATATTTGTGATATGTCATATTTCTTAGTCCAACACATGAGCTCTCCAAATTGGAGATCCTGAACTTGTATTTCTGCTTGTATCTGTGGCATGTAATACCACGGTGCTTGGTACAGGAGATATTGATGGTCAGGATGATTAACTTTCAAATTCCATGCACATTTAATTTCAATAACTCCTTGTTTTTCACCAACATTGCTCATTTCTTTCTTGTTGACCAAGAAAGTAATGTTTCAAGCAAGAAACCAAGAAAGCAAGGAGGAAATGAAGAAAGGAATCAAGATCCCTTCTTGATTGATTCCAAGCTGTGTTTCTTCATTTTTTTCTTTCATGGTCGTTTCTTATCTTGTTTGTTCTTTCTTGAGTTCTGTCTTGGTCAGTCGTAACCATGGGCGCAATCAAGATGCTTTCTTGATTGCGATACCAAGAAGAAAGAAGTCAAGAAGCTCAGTTGACTTCTTTCTTGTTGACCAAGAAAACAATGTTTTAAGCAAGAAACCAAGAAAGCAAGGTGGAAATGAAGAAAGTAATTAAGATCCATTCTTGATTGATTCCAAGCTGTGCATCCAAACAGTCCCGTCAACATGTGCATCAATCCAGTTATATAGATTTGTAAAAGAAACTGTGGGAATTTTCTCCCTGTCAGTTTTATTCAAATATCTTTTTGTAGTTATCATTTTCTTATACACATCTCTTGCCTGAGCTTCGTTATAAAGTTCCTACAACAATCTCACTTCTACGGGTTTGACTTTGACCCGTTTATACCAAAAGGTATAACTCGGAAGTTCACACATAGAGATGTAATCCAAACAGTCCCGTCAGCATGTGCATCAATCCAGTTATATAGACTGGTAAAAGAAACTGTGGGAATTTTCTCTCTGCCAGTTTTATTTAAATATTTTGATGTAGTTATCATTTTCTTATACACTTCTCTTGCCTGAGCTTCATTATAAAATCCCCACAACAATCTCACTTCTATGAGTTTGGCTTTGACCTGTTTATACCAAAAGGCATAACTCGGACGTGAAACAGGATTTATAGACCCCATAGAAGTGTGACTGTTGTGGGGACTTTATAATGATGCTCAGACAAGAGAGGTGTATAAGAAAATGATAACTACAAAAAGATATTTGAAGAAAACTGGCAGGGAGAAAAGATCACAGTTTCTTTTACCAGTCTATATAATTGGATTGATGCACATGCTGACGGGACTGTTTAGATTACATCCCTATGTGTGAACGTCCGAGTTATACCTTTTGGTATAAATGGGTCAAAGCCAAACCCGTAGAAGTGAGATTGTTGTGGAGACTTTATAATGAAGCTCAGGCAAGAGAGGTGTATAAGAAATAATAACTACAAAAAAATATTTGAATAAAACTGGCAGGTAGAAAATTCCCACAGTTTCTTTTACAAGTCTATATAACTGGATTGATGCACATGCTAACGGGACTATTTGAATTACATCCCTATGTGTGAACGTCTGAGTTATACCTTTTGGTATAAACGGGTCAAAGCCAAACCCATAGAAGTGAGATTGTTGTGGGGACTTTATAATGAAGCTCAGGCAAGAGAGGTGTATAAGAAAATAATAATTACAAAAACATATTTGAATAAAACTGGCAGGGAGAAAATTCCCACAGTTTCTTTTACCAGTATATATATATATATATATAATTGGATTGATGCACATGCTGAGGGGACTGTTTGGATGAGCTATGTTGGTGAAAAACAAAGGGTTATTGAAATTAAATGTGTATGAAATTTGAATGTTGATCATCCTGACAATCAATATCCCCCTTGTAAGCGCTGTGGTATTACATGCCACAGATACAGGCAGAAATACAAGTTCAACATCTCTGACAATCAATATCCCCCGTAAGCGCCGTGGTATTACATGCCACAGATACAGGCAGAAACATGGTAGTGTCTTATTCCTAGTTCCAAGGGACAATGCATATTGGGAAAAGATTCATAAAACTTGTCACAAATATTGGCACAGCATTATGGGCGGAAGACGTGCATGGGCCGAAGGAAAACCTTTGGACGATTTTTGTCCTGTTGGTGATGAAGAATACAGAGAAATAAATTGCTGAGGATATGCAACAAGCAAGCAAGGACATGGCAAAAGCTGCAATTATGGTATGCAGAGCATACCCCAAGGACTCGGCAGCAAAATCCGAAGACCAATAGGCAATAGCTGATTGTCACGTCTTTCTTGTTTTTTTTTTCGGTCTTTGTCATGAATTGTTTCAATTTGGAATTTTAAATTTAAGTAGACTATTATAAAACTTGTTGTTTTACTTCATACATAATGACTGTGATCCAAGTTTGATTTTGGAATTCAAGTAGTACTTCATACATAATTAATGTGGTTCAAGTTTTGATTTTGGAGGACATTTTTTTATTATTATTAATTACATTTGTGGCATAAACGTGTTTTCTGTGCTTCACGTTTGCATTTTCCAAAGTGCAAAAGCATGCAACTAGCAACGATTGCAGCAGTTTCTATAGCCTGATTGTCTATTGTCTGGCCGACTCTACCCTATGGCAACTGGTAGCAATTATGTCATTTCTTCCTCTTTTTGGGTTCAGAACTTTGTAGTTTATTAAAGCTCACTGGGAACTGGTAGCAATTATGGCACAGAACAAACTACGTTGGAGCTTGATGGCAACACTGGGAATCGAAAACCTCCTAGGAAGGAAAAGAAAAAATTAGCAGCTTCTTGTGCAAGTATCCTTAAAATACGAGTTAATTAATCAGCTGGAAATACTGTTTGGATACTATACTATATTCTCGCTGTCAGATTTTTTTACCTAGTATACTTTAAATTTAGTATTCAGTACTTTAATCTTCTGCTGATTGTTTTTTGAAGATGCTATATAATAAACACATTTTTTGAAAATTGTATTTTAGATTTCTTGTGTATGATTTCCTCTTTAAAGGGAGTCCTCAAGTTTTTCTGAATACACTCTAATGATAGGTTGTTGTATTGTAACATTAATTTTTGTGCCTCATAACCCCTCATAAACCAAGCTTCTGTAGTTGGGGAGCAGAGAAGGTCTGAGTCTATGGATAATATTGACTCTGCTTTGTCACAATCCCACTTGAATAGTCAAATCAGAGTGATTCCCTTTTCCAGTGAGGTAAAAGGTAGAAGCCCAATTTTTTTTTTTGTAAGTTTTCTTTTTCTATATCGGTAGAATTCTCTCACAGAAGTTGATGTATGTTTCTTAGACACTTCTTTTTACCAAGATTGCTACTTGTTTTAAATTTTGATAAGATTGAATCTATTTTTCAATTATTTGTTGAACAAATAAGGCCATCTTGGTTTAAACTGATTTATTAGTTTACCATTTCTATCACTTGTGTTGTTGACTTTTACCAAAACCTTCTCCAACAACCAAATAACGTTGACTGTGCCTTTACAATGATTTTTATGGAACAAAAATTTAGCCCTCTCTTCTATTTTATATGTGACCATGGAAATTTATGTTTTATCCTTGTTTTGCTTGGTAAATTTCTTATGTTAAGACAGATTCGATCCTTTTTTACCTATTTTATTGGGAACATGGCTGGGTGTATATCTCAAATTTGTTTTCTTGAAGTGGGGTAGGATTTTATATTCTGGATACGAATGTCTGTTATGCCATAGCCTAAGCTATTGGTTTGCTAATCAATTTGAAAACTTGATTCATTTTAGCTCCAATTTCCTTAGGATACTCGACTTGTGTAGATGCAGCATCTATGATGGATGGTACTGGAATTAATCCCGGAAATAGAGATCACCCAGCTTCTGTAATGCATCCTCCAACAAAACGTCATAAATTGTATGCTTTCTTGGTTAATCTGATGTGCACACATATGTTGTAGTATGGTTATTTTGATATCATTGTCATTGATTTTGTGCCCAGAAAATATATTGAAGTTTTGAGCGTTCTTGTGATTTTGGGTGCCTTTGCTAGCAGAAAATAATCATAAATTCATGATTAATAGAAAATGAATATGAATTCCTCATTTCTTGTATAATACATCCATTTCTCTTGTCCCCCTTAGAAAGTATTATATTATTAAATGGAAAACTATATGCAAATTGCAGAGAAAAAAAGAAGTTTTTAATCAATTATCAAGTCAAGTGTTTAGGCTTGGGCTCTGAGTGAATACTTGCCATATGACCAGTACACCTTCTCTTTACTGAAACAGGATAAATTATAATTAGTATGACTTGCCCTGATTGTCATATTAAATCTTTATTAATAATTATTAACTAGATAATCCCATCTGAGGTTAATGCACATATTTGTTTAAAAATTATGTTTGGAATTCAATATTTATTCTCATTTCTTCTTGTAGCTTTTGATCTTCCCTCTTAAATTTATACCCAATCTATTATGTTTATTGTAGGATAGCAAACACACATCTACTACTAGAAAGCCATGGAACAGAATCTGGAGAGACAAAAACTGTGAGTTTCACAGATGGAATTACTTGTAAGTATGCAATTATATATTTGCTGAAATAATTTTTTTATCTTGCAGGAGTTTCCATGATGAGTTTCTTCCAATAGATTTTGGCTAATGAACTATCATTTGAAAAATAAATGCTTTTCTTGATGTAAAAACACTATTATCAATTTTGTTCCATCATATTTCATTGTTATAAATGCACTAGAACATGGGATGTACATTTTGAAAACATCCTAGACTCCTAGTGTGCAAGCATAGGCATATTGAATGCCAAAACATCAATCAAAATTCAAGAGGTAAAACGAATGTTAAAATTTCTTTTTCACAAAAGTTACAATTAGATAAAAATTTAGTTAAATCAAGTTATGCATTCATAAATTTAAAATTGAATATAAGCTATTGTTCATCTCCATGTATGCTCAAAGTTAGAATTCTCCAATAAATGTATCCATCAAATAAGTTAGAATTCTCAAATCGTGTTCATCTCCATGCGGCTTATCCTTTGATTTGTTTATGTGCCTCCCAAACTAAGCACTGTTTATGCTATTGGACCCTGCTTGCCTTGATTTTCTATGAAAAAATAATAACAAAATCATAATAAGTTCTTTTTGTTCTCCAGAAATAATGGTGGGGATCTTTTGGGGTCTATAAATCCTGTTTCACATTTACTGTTGAGATAAAAAAAAAAAGCAAAAGATGCACTTTTTTCCTGATATTTTTTAATTACACTGTTTTGATCAAAGTTTTCTGTTGGACCAGCTATTTGCAGTTCTTGCAGTATAAGCGAGAAAAAGAAAATTCTCTACAATTGAAGTTGAAAAGATGAAAGTTTCTTATGTTTGAATTATTTGCTTTGAGAGTAGGAATGGTAAACTAGAAGAGTTGATTATCAACTCCAGTTGGTTCATTTTAATAGCAAATAGCAAAGCTCACCAATCCTATGAGATGTCCCATGAATAGTTACTTAAACTATATCTCAATTAAAAATTCAATAAAATTTATTATCTATAACGCAAAGCCTTAGATAAATTTCTCAAACTTATGGAAATTTGTAAAATATAGAAATTCCCCATACAATAGATAATTTCAAAGTTGGGTATTTTATTCTATTTTAGTCCAAAATTTAAATAAAGTTTTGCATTCCTATTTATATTTAATTGGATATATTTATACCCATAACCAGTGTTATCAGACCCGGTTCGGACCGGTCGGGTTGATCTGTTGACCCGGAAATCGATCATCTAACCGGTCTGAGTCACCAATTGGATCAGTTCTACAATCGATCCTGTGTGACCCGGTTTGACTCGGCCGATTTTGAGGTTGAACTAGTGACTCGGTGGGTTATGCATTTATTTATTTATTTATTTATTTTACAGGAGAACAACAACACTCATATGAGAAAATTCAATTTATATCTTACATTTATGTTATTTATAGATTTGCTTACTTTTTTTTTACCAAGCATAATCGCATCTTAGGATTTGAGATGATAAAGCTATTGTCACTTCCAATTTGGCGTTTTCTCTTTGGCTTATATTGTTATTTACGAGTAAAATTTGTATTTATTTTATCTCATCCAATATACTTACTGATTTGAAAAATGATTATTCTTTATCAGAGCAATAATGGGATGAATGAAAAAATTATATTGTCTAAATGAAATAGGTTATATATATATATATATATATATATATATATATATATATATATTATGTCTGTCAGTGTATAACAATGATAGTTTTAATAAATAGATAATAATGATATATTTTAAATTATAACTTAAGGCTGTGTATATTGAATTCTGAAAAAATATGTTGCTCAATTTTTAAATAAGTTCATAATTATGCTTCTAAATATGTTGAATTTTGTTAAACTTTAAATCTTTTAGGGTCCGTTTGATTCGTTAAAAATCATGGTACTGGACAGGACAACTATAGTTGTTTCATGTTTGCTTTGAAAAAAGATCATGGGACAGCACAACTCAGATGGAGAAGGATAGGACAAAAGGCTCTTTTCTTGTTACTCAATAATTCACGGAACAACTTTTTGTTCCCCGTACAACATTATTCAAAAGACTTAAATACCCACTTTATTTTTTTCTCACTCCTTATCTCTCTCCCCCACTCTTTCGATCTCAATGTAACTACCTTAACATTGCTCCTCTATGCACTTGATCTTTTACTGAATTTTTTTTTTTTTAACTTTAAAACTGTTCCTCAATTGTCGGGCTGGTTGCTAATCAAATCCCCAAAAGAGTGAAAGCTCAAAAGTATCACAAACTGATATATATATATATATATATATATATATATATATATTATTTTAATAATAATAATAATAGAAACTTTTGTCAAAAAATAATAATAATAATAATAATAGAAGTTATATTAAGATAATTAATATAATTTTTTTATTAATATTCAAAAGGGGTACTGTGGTAAATTTTACATTTTTTTGCTTGTACTGTCCCTTATCCACCAAACAATAAACAGAACAAAAAGTTGTCCTTAATCTCAAAGATTTGTCATGTGCTGTTCTACTTGTTCTGTCCCTTGGAGTGTATCAAACGCACCCTTAGTGTATAAGTTTATAAGTTATCTTTTTTGCACACACAAAAAAGTGTACAAGTTTATACGTTATGAAATTATTTAGAATTTTTTTACTCACTGGATTGACCCGTGACTCAGTGATTCAGTATTCTGATCGAGTCGATGACTGGTCTGAGTCTGATAACACTATCCATAACTTTCAAATTGATCGAAATAAGAATATGACAATTCGGTAGAAATAAACTTAAAATTTTTCCCCTTGTTTGTGTTTTTTTAATCAACAGAAGAAATTTTTTGTCACTTGATATTATACCGACACAAAAATCATACAGTATAATGTAAATAAGTCAAGTAAGCCAGATCTGCATATTGGTTTAACTAACTTTAATGGGCACAGCCACGGCTTGATAGAGAGACTCATTTGGATTGCATGCACGCTCAGATCACGAAAGAAACGACAGAGCAAATATTAAGATTAATTTCTAAGAAATTTGGTGATAGGTAAAATCACTTTTAAATTTTTAAAAGTTTTACATAATTATAAATATATGTTACGATGATTTTGAAAATAATGTTTTTTTTTTTGTATTTGAAATTTAATATGACTTTTGTTTATTGTTTTTAAAAAATTTAAAGTTTGGTTAATTTGGCGCTATATATATTTTTTGGAAAACAAAATTGGAAAGCATGATGAAAGGAGAGCTGGCTTATCTTATCTACTACTGTATTTTGTTGTCGCCATTCATCCCTTGGAATCTCTCTCTTGCTCAATCAAATACGCATGGGATACGTCTATACATTGAACTGACTGTATTCTGATACGTCTATGCAAAAGTCATGAGAGAAAAAACTTTTATTATATTAATTAAAATATTCTCACTTAAATTTTGTTTCATTATGTTATAAGAGTTTAAAAAGTCATTTAATATAATTGTTTTCTTTTACTTATTTTGGCACCTTATTTTTTATCTAAAAATAACTTAAAAAATTATTTATTTTTTGTTTTTCCGTCATTTGTCCTGTATATAGTATACTCGGTCTCTCCTCTCCTTTTCTTGTGTAAAACTAAAAGTGCAAGCATAGCACGCTGCACGTGCCATTTTTTATTTTTGTTTAAGATCACACATTACTTGGATAATTGACTTCACGCGTTAAGGACAACCAGAACATGCTTAACTGTTGTAAGAATTTTTATAATATGGGTATATGGCCTAATTTTCGTAAAGCACTGGAAAATATTAGATGAGTAAATATTTTGTGTCGAAAAATGAATTACATTCTATCAGTACTTCTTGAATACCTGCAAAGTTTTATGTATTAACAAAATGGGTATTGCTAACCAGTGTCTTAAGGACACTGGTTAAGGAATTAAAAGGAGAAAATATTTATTATGAAAATCATAGGAGAGCGCAAAAAAATTCATGGACTCAATTTTCTACCTTCCAATAAAAATATTTCTCTTTTTAATTTCTTAATCAGTGTCCTAACCAGCACTGGTTAGCAAGACCCATTTTGTTAATACATAAAACTTTGCAGATCCTAACAAAATTTACGTAATTTGAGGCTACTACTATTTCGTTGATTAGTCGAAATGTAGATCAAAATAGAGAGCCCAATAACTCTAAAACCCTGGCCGGCCTTCTTTAACAAGAAACCTTAGATAGATAGTGTTTGGGCTTTTACTTCCTGCAGCCGCCTTTTGGCTTCCTGCACCCTTTTCCGGAAGCAATTTTCTTTTCCAGAAAGAGTGTTTCGGAAGCAATTTTTTTCTAGAAAGGGGTTCCAGAAGAAAAAAGGGGGGTGCAGGAAGTAAGAGCCTAGTGTTTGATCTCACATGCTAAATGTGATTTTTCAAGTTTATTAAGTTGTCGACAAAAAAAAAAAAAAGAGTTTATTAAGAAGTTAATAATTATGGTTTTTACATCTTAAACCTAAATTCTAGGTGTGATTTTTCATGTTTATTAAAAATTTAATAATTATGTTTTTTACATCTTAAACATGATTTCTTACTCAAATATATGCTAGTTAAATTTTATGTTATACGTTATTATAATTGCTTTGTATAGGTATGAAAGTTGGAAGAATAATTCTCTGTTTGTATGAAAAAAAAAAAAAACTACCACATAGGTATGTTTTTATATATTTTTAAAAAATTTTCTCACCCTTGTCCTTTTCTTGTCACCCTACCAATGATAGGGTTAACTTAGGTGTAACTTTATTCAAATTAAAAAGTCTCGTTTTCATACTTCGATCACTAGTGGGAATATCTTCCTACGTTGTTTTGAAAATGAAACTCAAAAAGAATAGCCACCAAAACTATCGAGGTTATAATAACCTTTTGTATATGTTTTCAACTATACACGACACACGTTTTACATATTATATTTATTTACAATCCTTTTTGACTTTTTCATTTTTTTTTAAAACAAGTGTGAATCTAAATACTAGTAATATGCAATCTTTAAATGCATAGTAAAATACAATACTTTCATTTAGAGGAAAAGCCTGTCATCAACCAATGCCACGTGATTCATACTTGGATAGATTTATTATGTAGGGAGATTAAATGCATCAAGAATATGGGTTCCTAATCCAACAGGCAGGTAGAATGAATTATGAGCTAGTTTCACTTAAAATGGTTGTTTCCGATGTACACATCCAATAATTAATTTAGTTGTGCCATAAAGGGGCTGTCCCTGCTAGGTACAAACTTATCAAAGACACTCCATCCATATTTAATAAGAATTATATTATTTGTATAATATTTTTACAATATTATTTTTACTTATTTCTGTTAAGAGTGTGTCTGGATAAACTTCTCTATAAACATTTATACGAGAAGAAAATAATAAAAAAAATAGAAAAAAATCTCCATAAGTAAAAATTAGCTTATATAAGCTAATTTGTAAAAGCATTCTTATTTTAACTTCTTCAAAAATTGATTTTAACTTATACAAAAACTAATTTTAATTTACAAAGAAGTTTTTTATTTCTTATTTGTTTTCCTACTAGTATTTGTGATTTTTTTTTGCTGACCAATCACTCGTTAATTAGTCATTGTTGTATTATTCAATCTTTTAGTAGATTCTTTCCCTTTTACCAAAATTAGACTTGTAAAGGATCGGTAAGAGTATAATCAACCAATGGCCTTAGAAGCTTATTGTCCTAGATGGCATTATTGTGGAATTGATAAAATTAGTGCATAAGAAGAAAAGAAACCTTTGTGTCCTTATCCTAATAGGGTGGATGAGTTTAGTGGCACTGTTCTTAGCGGCTTTTTGGCCATTATGGTAATAAAAAAAAAAAACTAATTACCAAACTAAAATATATATATAAAAAACTATTTATCTAGGATGGGTGATTTTGGACACGTAGGTATAGTAAAGAGTTATGACAATTGACGCTTTAAGAAAAAGATAAATTTGTTCCCGGACATTTGAGGTTTATGTGTTTGTTTATTTATTTTTTAAAATAATTAATGTATGGTGTCAACTGTATTGACTTCTTGCATTGTATTTGTGTAGAGTCACCATTGTTGACGCTTTGTACACGTTTAGGTTGTCCCCTTGTGCCTAAACTACACAACTATTTTTGTTTATGTATCATGTATTTTTTTTCAAAAAAAAAAAAAACTTACTTTAATATATATTTTTAAGTTATGTATCAAGAGAAAAAAAAAACATTTCATCACGTTTTAAAAATTAATATGTCTGCTGCCATATGGTTTTATCTACATATTTTTTTTGGAAAAGAATATGTTTTTAGTCCCTATACTTTATAAAATTCTTGGTTTTAGTCCATGTACTTCACCATCGAACATTTTGATCCTGAACTTTTAAAAAATCAGTGTTTTTAGTCCCTCATAACAGAAACTGTTAACATCATTTCCTACGTGGTGTTTGTCTTGAGGAACTAAAACCACTTATTTTTTAAAAGTTCAGGGACCAAAATATTCAATGGTGAAATATGGGAACTAAAACAAAAATAATTATAAAGTACAAGGACTAAGATCATATTTTCCCTAATTTTTTCAACAAAAAAACACTTACTTTAATACATATCACTTGTCTACTAAAACTACATCCGTTAAATTTTATACTTTACTATCCAATGAGTAAACTAACACTCAAAGTGTCATAATAATTGACTCTTCAAGAAAACGATAAACGCTCCCTACGTGCACAAAAAGAGCCTTAATAAAATCAAACTTAAAGAGTCAAAAAAGTTGATATCATACATTAACTATTTAAAAAATAAATAAATAAACACGTAAACCTCAAATGATAAGGGAAAAATTGTATTTTTCTTAAAGTATCAACTGTCATGACTCTTTACGACACCTACGTGTCTAAAATCATCTACTTCAGGTAAATAGTTTTTTTTTTTTTTTTTTTGTATTTTAGTTGAGTAATTAGTTATTTTTTAATCACCATGATTGTCAAAAAGCCGTTCTTAGCCTTCCTACCACAACTTAGTAGTAGGTAGAAGTCATCATACCCCACCATACTAATATCTATACGCAAAAACAATGGTTTTCAGTGCATTATTAGGGTCCATTCTATCAACCACTTCGATTTATTTGCTAACCAATTTTGCTTTACTTTTCACACGCCTCAAATAGTTATTCATGTATCGTCCCTTTGCCTTTATAATTAGGTTTGGATTTTTTTTCCTTTTTTTCTTTTCCAACAACGGAAACAACTTCTCCTAAAACTTCTGTTCGAGTTAGGCTAATTACTACCGAACATTAACAACATGCTACACCAGCTTTTTTCATCCTTTTTCAAATATATCTTACTAGACAAAAAATAAATAAATTCTTGCATCGTACGTATTTGCTCATGGAAAAAATAGTTATTACTTATTAGACGTGAATTAAAGGCAAGGAATTTGAATAATTTTAAATAAAATCATATCTAAATTTTCCATTCCAAAAAGAAATTATTATAGACCCACTATGAATTACTTCTAGCTTGCATATAGGAGTTTTTTAATTATAAAATTATCATCATAACATTGATGCGGAGTATTCATCAGTTTTGTTAATGATTAATTTTTCCTGGAGAACCTAGCTAGCCACTTTTAGTGGGATTGAACCTAATACTACTCGGACTAATGATTTATTGGTATTCTTCTTCTTAACTTAACTCCATTTACCAACATTTTTTCTTTAAAAGATTTGCAAAACTCAATTTTACCTTTCACCTTCAACAATAAAAAACAAAAATATCTCTCGAATACATTACTATATTTGTGGTAAATATAAAAGCTTTAAACGTTGGACCAAAGAATAAAAGCCCCAATGAGAAAAGGCTTTAATTTTAGGTATGAACATTTTCCACTTAAACTATCTATTACATCACTAAATATTATAATACACGGTTGTAAAGGGCTTTGTGATGTAATAGATAGTGAGGCTTTGCAAGTTTGCAAGAGATTTGTACTTGGGATTGTGTCGTACGAAGGATGTTAGTGGTGCTTTGCAAGTTTCTAACTAAGACAGTGTGAAGGATTAAGAGTAAGCTCTAATTTATTCCTTTTACAAAATTATCAATATCAACTTAGTTCCTTATGTTTTGTTTTAAGTTTCTGTTTAGTCATATGGATGTTTGCTTAAAACAACAACATTTTGGGATATTTAATATTTTAATTATCAACGACTTAGACTATCTTTGACCATTTTATATTTAAATGGTATTTGAAGTTAAAATTTACAATAAGAATTTTAAAGACAAGGTAGAATTTGTTTGATTATAGAGTTATAAGGTTGACTTGGTGATGAAGGGAGAAGGGAGAGAGGGATAAGTTGTGGGTTCGAATCCCCTCACTAACAAAAACTAACATATTAACAACTAACATTTGCCAATAAAAAAAAAGAATTTGTTTGATCATTTTTATTTTTTAAAAATTTAAAGGATGATAAAAAATTAGAGTTGCGAATTTGGAAGCACATAACTAAAATCATGTACCTTTCTCAATACAACTATATAGAATAATAAGAAGATATGGTAGTGAGAGAGTGGGCTAGAGAGAGAGAGGGTGGTCTGTATAGGAAGAAGACTGTGGGTGAATGCTCTAAAAATTGGAGGGATCATGCGGAGATCACAACATATTTCTTTGAGAGATTCTCTGGCAATTTTGGGGTAAATGAGCTTTGGAAAGTCTTCCAGAGGTGGGGGAGAGTGAGGGAAGTTTTTATTGCAAAAAGAAGAAATAGATGGGGGAATAGGTATGGCTTTGTAAGGTTCTCAGGTGTTAAAAATACAAGAGATCTGGCAAATCAGCTGGACTCAATTACCATTGGGAACATGAAGATGAATGTCAATATCCCTAAGTATAGAAGGGACTCAACTAAAATGAAGTCTGGAGGGAAGGATCTGGCAGGAAAATTTAGCAAGGGTGAAGAAGACAGAGATGCGAAGAAAAAGATGGAAGAAAGAACTGGCATCGGTACCAACACAGAGACAAAGAAGACCTATGTCCAGATAGTCAAAGGGGAAACAAATCATGAAAGAAAGGTATGGAAGCCAAAAACAACCAATAGAGGGCATAACAGTGACTGTATATGGAAGGGACAAAGCCTGATGGTGGAGGAAGAAAATAAAAAATGGCTTGAAGATTGTTGGGTTGGCACCCTTAAGAACTTAGCAATGTTTGACAGGGTACATGAGGTGTTTTTGATGTGTGGAATGAAAGAAGTTCGATTACGCTATATAGGGGGAGAACTGGTCTTTATAAAAGGAGTTGAGGAGAACAACCTACAAGAATATTTCGGCGCGGAGGAAGAGGGTCTATCGGCTATGGTTCATTCGGTGCAGAAATGGAACAAAGAGCTACCAATTGGGAAAAGACTAGCATGGGTACGATGGTCAGGTATACCCCTAAACCTTTGGGGGAAAATGCTTCACCCAAATAGTGGGAACGGTGGGTCAGTTCGTTGATTTGGCTAAGGAAACTGAAAAGCTGGATAGACTAGATGTTGCCCGCATTTTGGTGATGTTACACTCTCCCTTCTTCATCAATAAGCAAAGTACAATGCAGATTAATGGACACCTGTACCAAGTTAATTTGGTTGAGGAGGTGAGAATACAAACAAATCAATGCTATTGTGGTTTGTGGAGGAGGGGAAACAATTCATTTGAAGACTTATCGATGGGAAGTGTAGTGGGTATGGAGTATAACTCATCCATATCGGAGTGCTCTGATGATATGAACTTGTTTCTAGAAGATGAAGGCGGAGGAGGCAGCGGAGGACAACGAATCCGACGGGAAACCAACGGCCGAGGGGAGGAGGAAAGTTCTATTGTAGGACCAAAAGTTTTATCCAACAAGTTGTTGATATCTAGAGGACAAAGATGAGTGAAGATAGACATAAGGCTGACACCGTACAGTAGATGGGACAAAACGGTGAGGAGGAAATTCAAATTAAAAAAGTATTGGAGGGCAACCACTTTTTGGGGTGTACGGATGAGTCCATTCAAGCCAATCATATTGAAGATGATGGGCCCACCCAACGTAAAGAACGTGGGGATAATAAGTAAGTGGGAGCTACGGGGGTAACATTGGAAGAGATTATATACGAAGAAATAAATAGAAGTGTGGGGATAGGGGACATCGATAAAAGTAATATTGAAAAAGATGGGTTGAATGAAGAATTTGGGGCCCAAACTAGAAACAAAGTAGATTGGGCTGAAGATAATCCTGTGGTGAGCCCAGCAGAAGAAGGGAGATCGAAACAGTCCTAGATATGGGTACGTGTTACAGCAACAAAAACTCTGTTTCCAAGTTGGTCTCGACCTCAGGTGGTGGGGTGACTAGAGGACCATTAAAATCCTCTAGTAATTCTACCCCATCTGGTGCAGAAGCTAACGAAGATACAGTACCTATCATCATGGGGATTTCAAGAGCAGAAAAGGAAAAATTGAAGGGAAGAGTTGAAAAGAGAGCTCTTCAATTGGAATTTAGTAATATCCTATCTGACAGTTGTATACAAAATTGCAACAAGATGTTCTGGCTGAAAAATGAGGTGGCAGAAGCAAAAAAGCTATAGGAATTAGGGAAAACTATTGGAGTTACTTTTGAAGGTGATGAGGCGGAGATAATGGACATATTGGTGGAAATGGAAAGAAGAGATCAAAAGGAATAAAAAAAGGCAACTAGGGAGTTTTTGGAAGGTACAAGCAAGGGTGTATCATGAAGATTCTATCATACGACATAAGGGGTCTTGGGGGAGGATAAAGTGCCAATTTGTGAGAAGTTTGGTGATTAAAGAAGAGGTTCAAATGCTATGTTTACAAGAAACAAAAAAACAACAAATTAGTATAGCTTTGTGTTATGCGTTGTGGGGTGACTATAACGCTAAGTGGGTGGAGGTCCCTTCTGGTGGCTTATCCGGCGGGCTAGTATGTGTATGGAGTGAAGATTTTTTTGTACTCACCAATTCCTTCTTTGGAGATGGCTATATTGGCTTGGAAGACACATAGAGAGAAACAAATTCATTGGTGGTCATAGTCAATGTGTATCTACCGTGTGAGAGAGATGGAAAATTGAGAATATGGGAGGATTTGAAAGCTAGGAGGATCAATTGCAATATAAAGTGTTGGTGCATTTTGGGAGACTTCAATTGTGTTAGAAAAATGGAAGAAAGGGTGGGGTTTGGTAGTTCAATCTATGGAAGTAGAGAAAGGGAGGACTTTAATCACTTCATAGAAGACATGGAACTAGCAGATATCCCCTTGAACGGAAGAAAATTTACATGGTTTAGACCAAATGGAAGAGCAAGAAGCCGACTTGATAGAGTTTTGGTGTCGGGTGATTGGTTGCAAACTTGGCTGGATAGCACACAACGTGTATTGGATAGGAACGTGTCCGACCATTGCCCCCTACTTTTGAAAAACTCATCCATAGATTGGGTACCTAAACCATTTAAGGTCCTTGATTGTTGGTTTTTAGATAAGGGCGTTGACGAGTTTGTTAGAGAAACTTGGAGTAATTTGGAGTTCCATGGTTGGGGAGCATTTGTACTCAAGGAGAAACTAAAGGCGCTAAAGGGGAAATTGAAATGGTGGAATAAAGAGATATTTGGAAACTTAGACTCAAGACATAAGCTCATTGAAGGGGAGATTAATGCCCTTGACATCAAGGAGGAGACCGATGGCCTTTGTGAGGAGGAAATCTTAAAGAGAAGCAACCTTCAAGAAGAATTTTGGAAGGTAGTTACGTGTAGCGAGTCACTTTTGAGACAAAAAGCTAGATCTAAATGGCTTTTGGAAGGGGATCAAAACTCAAGATTCTTTCATTCTATGGTTAATTGGAAAAGGAAGAAATCTATGGTGAGAGGGTTAAATATTGACGGTGTTTGGATAAAAGACCCTTCACGTGTGAAGGAGGAAGCAAGAACTTTTTTCTCAAGGAGGTTTAGTGAAGTGACTTGGAAGAGACCGACAATTGATGGTGTGGTTTTTGAGGGAATCTCACAAGAAGATAATGACTTGTTGGTGGCTAGGTTTGATGAAGGAGAGATTAGAGAAACTATTTGGGAGTGTGGAAATTTGAAAAGCCCGGGACCCGATGGTGAAAACTTCAAATTTATCAAAAAGTTTTGGGAGACTTTGAAGGGTGATATTTTTAGATTCTTACATGAGTTTCATCATCATGGTGTATTCCCAAGAGGAAGCAATGCCTCGTTCATCACATTGGTACCAAAGGTAGAAGACCCACAAGAGCTAGGTGAGTTTAGACCCATTTCCTTGGTGGGATGTATGCATAAGATTGTTGCTAAGATACTAGCAAGGAGATTGAAAAAGGTGCTTCCAAAGGTTATTGATCAAAGATAAAGTGCCTTCATTGGTGGATGACTTTTGTTGCATAGTGTCTTGGTGGCTAATGAAGCTATTGATGAAGCAAAGAGAAGCAAGAAAAAATGCCTCATTTTTAAAGTTGATTATGAAAAGGCGTATGATTCGGTTTCTTAGAGCTTTTTGATTTACATGATTAGGAGATTGGGGTTTCATAATAAATGGATTGATTGGATGATTAGTTGTCTTTCATCTAGTACTACTTCGGTACTAGTGAATGGTAGCCCTTCGGCGGAATTTGTGGCACAAAGGGGACTTAGACAAGGAGACTCACTTGCCCCTTTTCTTTTTACTATGGTCTCCGAAGGACTTTGTGGCTTGATGAGAGAAGCTATTGGAAAAGATTTGTTCACTAGTTTTAAGGTGGGAAGTGATCAAGTTGAGGTGAACCTCCTACAATATGCGGACGATACACTTTTTTTGGGTGAAGCTTCCTTGAAGAATGTGGTTACTCTTAAGAGTATTCTTAGATGTTTTGAACTCATATCCGACTTGAAAGTGAATTTTCACAAAAGCAACTTTGGGACCATTGGAGTGGAGCTCTTGATTATGGAGAGGTATACCGATCTTCTGAACTCTAAAGCTTTATCCTTACCATTCACTTATCTTGGTATACCGATTGGGGCAAATCCTAGGAGGGAGGAAACTTGGAAGCCCGTCATTGACAAATTTTCAAAGAAGATAGCTAAATGAAAATTCAAGTTATTATCGTTTGCGGGAAGGGTATGCCTTATCAACTCGGTATTGAATTCCTTACCTCTCTTTTTTATGTCTTTCTTCAAAATATCAAATGGTGTAGTGAGGAAAATTGTGAGGATTCAAAGATCTTTCTTGTGGGGGGGAGATGAGTGCAATAGCAAAATTAATTGGGTTAAGTGGGAGAAAGTATGCCAACCAAAATACCATGGAGGCTTGAATATTAAAGATATTAATATCTTTAATAGGGCCCTTCTTTGTAAATGGAGGTGGGACCTATTTCATAAGAAAGGATCCTTATGGTGTAGAGTTCTTGAATCAAGGTATGGAGGTTGGAGAGGGTTAGCATGTGAGGAAAATAAAAATGATGCTTCTATTTGGTGGAGAGATCTTTGTAAGGTTTGTGGAGGTCTAGAGGGGGCTAAGTGGTTTGAAAAGAATGTACAGTGGAGGGTGGGTAGTGGTGGGATCATAAAATTTTGGCAAGACAAATGGTTGAGTGATGATAGTCTAGTATTTAAATATCCTAGATTATTTTTAAACTCCAATCAACAATCTTGTACTATTAGTGAGATGGGAAGCTGGGAGGAACAATCCTAGAATTGGAACTTTTGTTGGCGCAGGGGTTGGTTTATATGGGAACTAGACTTTGTCAATGAACTTCACAACATGTTGCAGCCAAACCTCATGAAGAAAGAGATTGATGATTCTTTGTGGTGGCTTGCGGATAGTTCAAGGGTTATTAAAGACTTCACTGCACCTTCGCAGCAGGAGGAAATTGTTTTCTTCATTTGGAACATCAAGGTGCCACCCAAAGTGACTTTTCTGATTTGGAGGATTATGCTAAATAAACTCCCAACGAAAGATAATCTGGCACACAGGAATATTGCTCTGACTTCAAATGAGGGTTTTGCAACTTATATGATGAATCAATCGAACATATTTTCTCTGCATGTGGACTGGCACAAGACATTTGGAAGAAGTGTTTTGATTGGTTGGGAATTAGTACAGTCCACGATCTTTAATAGGTAGCAGTAAATACAAACATTTAATGGATTGTTTTGTTTCCATTGGTCAGTAGTGTGGTGGGGACTACAAGAAACGTCCACTGTTATTCATTTGGTTAGCATATATTTATGGTTTAAATCATAAATATCACCTAACCATTGTGGGATATGGATTTTGTTGGGTGGTGTCTCATGTATTAGTTTTCTTGTATTTTGACCCTGTTACCTATATATATATATATATACATATATTTTTGGCTGACAAAAAGAGAAAAAACTAAAATCATGTCGCCGACTACAACTGCTCGTCTCACAAATTCACGACAAACTAGTTGTCATTTTAAAAGACACAGACGTAATTTGTTAAAGAAAAATTGACATGTAATTTGTTAAAGAAAAAGCAAAAAAGAAAAATCATTCTGTTTTAAATTTCTATTCTATATCTGCAATTTTAATTATTAGATAACACGCAAATATAAAAAAGACAATTCTTAAAACTGTGAGGACAAAAGTGTTTTTATTAAAATTATCAACAATAGAACCTATCTACCTTAATAGCGTATGCATTTCACATCACGGCCAAGATATTATTGTTCAAGTGACATGTTAGGCAATTTCCTATTCTCTTGAATTCTTGGCGTATTTTTCACATTTGTTAGTTAGCGAAACGATTACGCGATGTTATTTATGTATCTTCGTAGAAGCTAAATATAGATTATAACAAAACGAGGGTATAGGTAAATATTTATCTAAGTTAGATGTTTGAAGACTCGGTGTATCCCCCAACTTTAATATACGTATGTCGGTGACCAGTTTATCCAATATTTCATTGAAGACTTAAATATTTTTTTCATATCTTTAAAATAGTCTATTTTGATTTTACTATCTAAACTTTACTTTTTTCGATTTTAGTACCTGACATATTTTTATATTCGATTTTCATACCTGCTGTTATCCAAGATCCGTTAATTGATGACGTGGCAGATAAAATATCACGTCATTATTTAAAAATTACTGACTCAACGCTATGTCATTTTTACGATAGGTACCTTCTTAAAAAATAAAAAAAATTCAGGTATCAAAATAAAAAAAAAAAATGTTAGGTACCAAAATCAAACAAAAATAACCTTTTTCAAAAATAAAAATTTGTTTGGTATCAAAATCAAACAAAAATAGAGGTTAGGTATCAAAACCAAAACACCCCTATTTTATAAGTATCAAAAAGTTATAAAATATGACAACGATAATTATTTTTTTGGTACTTATAAAATATGAGTGTTTTGATTTTGGTACCTAACATTTATTTTTGTTTGATTTTGGTACTTATAAATTTTTTTTTTGAAAAAGGTACCTATCTTTTGATTATGGTACCTAACATTTATTTTTGTTTGATTTTGTACCTGAAAAATTTTTATTTTTAAAAAAAGGTACCTATCATAAAAATGACCTGGTGCTGAGTCAGTAATTTTTAAATGATGACGTGACATTTTATCTGCCACATCATCAGTTAACTGATCCTGGCTAACGGTGAATATGAAAATCGAACATAAAAATATGTCAGGTACTAAAATTGAAAAAAAGTAAAGTTTAGGTAATAAAATTAAAATGGGCTATTTTTTCATATATGAAAAAGATATTTAAGACTTGTGTATACTGTATAAGTGCTTAGTCTATTGATAAAATTACAGATAAGCCAAAGCATGGCCAATCAAAACTTAGAAAGTGACAAAAAGGAAGGACCACATGGCCGTAGTAGGAGACAAAAGTTAAGAACCAATTCGGCAAATAAAAAAGAGAAAGTGTGATTATGAGTTGAGTCATAGAAGCACTAGCAACTTCATTTGGCAAAAGACATTACTCAACTCTTCCAACTCCTCATCAATGAAATGATATGAATTGAACTTTTCAACCGATAAAATATTATCCCAGAGAAAAAAGAACCAAGGTAAGGTAATGCGTTCGAGGCAGAGAGTAATGCGGTGATGCTAACACAGATATGTTGATAATATACATATCCGTTTTATTGTGGCACAAAATGAACTTTTTTCTTTACCAGAAAAAAAAATTAAAATTACATATTTTCACATTTTACTAGTAAGAAAACCATTTTTATATAAAAGTGAGTAAAATAATCTAAATCATACAACTAAATATAAATTATTAGCATCTCATAACGTAAAATTTGAAAAACTAGCATTATGCTCTAATCTTAATCATTCACTATAAAATTTAATATTCAATATTTATTTTTATCATTCTCATATAAAATAGATCCTCTCTTTTTGTTCACGAACCCTTGTTTGATAAGAAAAAAATAAGAGAAAGAAAGAAGATGGAATTAATATAAATTTTTTGGTGTGAAAAGAAGAGATAAAAATATTTTTAAAAATAATAGAATTCACTATATTAATTTTTATTTATTTTCATTAATCTCTTTTTTTTATCTCTTCAATCAAATATATTAAATTTTTACGTTTTTTACTTATTTTTTTTTAATTTTTTGGCTTAAATAACTTTTAAGTCCCTAAAAAATTACCTTTTTTTTTGTTCCGAGTCCTTGAAATTTTTTTGGCAAATGTTCCGGGTCCCTGTTAAAAAAAAAATATTTTTATTAGGGACCTGGATCAAATTTTTTTTTAATAGGGACCCGGAACATTTGCCAAAAAAATTTCAAGGACTCAGAACAAAAAAAGGTAATTTATTAAGAACCTAAAACTAATTTAAGAAAATACAACTCAACTGCTTACCTGTCAAATTAATGGATACGTCAGCAGTTATTAATGGACCTCTAATGGCAGGCTGGATCAATTTTTTTATTAAAAATCTAGAACAACGCAAAAAATTTTCAAAAACTCAAAATAAAAAATTAAAATTTTTTAGACACCTAAAAATTATTTAAGCCTAATTTTTTTTTCTATTCACTCTGTTTCTCTATGTTCCACCAAAGGAACGGAAAGAAAATATTTAATGAAAAGGAGAACTTGGAGAAGTACACAAAATCCACTGGAAGAGAAACAGGTGGCGCACCACCTCCAGGATACGCAACTTTAATCTTATAAAAAAAAATTATTTAAGCTTCATCCGTACAATCATTTCTTATATGATCTTTACAGATCATTTTGCTTGTTACACTTATAACACAGTAGAAATATAGATCAAATTAAAATAATCTTGCATAAAAAATACTTTTTAATTTCTATACGCTAATATTTTTATTAAAGATTTAAATTTATAATAAATTTATTTATACCAATCTCACAAATAACAAATAAGAAATACTATATAATAAGAACATTAACATTGCAGTAAAAAAAAAAAAAATTAACATTAATCATAGAAATAAAAACTATATTTTTTTTCACGATAGTCAAATTAAAATCAAGTATCTTTGATTTTTCCAACAAAGCATTCGCCTAGTTGCAATCAGCCTGTACCAGCACGTGGTATGATGTCATCTATTCTAATCAAATTTAAATTCGTACATTTGTTGATTTTTTTCCCAAGTGGCATAAAGGGGGAATCTGCTTTTAGTTTAGATATTAAAAAGATATGGATCAAGTGTGAAATTATATTTGCTTTTGAGTCTGACAATTTACCAATTGCCACACAATCCCAAAAAGAGATATCCTGATTGGCTATTCACTTTAAAATGATATAATTTTCAGAATCCTCAGAAAACAAATACAGAATTTGTAATAGAACTTGCAAATTTAGCAACTCTGTGACTGATCCAGGATAAATATAGCAGATTATCTCAAGAAATAAACTTTTCAAGAATGCTTTCTGGAGATACAGATTTACCAGCATGAATAATAAAGCTTTAGTCTGATTATCGCCTGATCATATTGATAAACAAGCCCAAAACTCTCTTTAAGAGCTGATAACATCATAAAATCTTCATGACTAATTACAAATATATTCTTATATTGAGAAACCTTGTAATATCAAGAATGATGTAATCTGTTGAGGATATAGAACTAACAATTTCTTCATTTCCATTCATTATATAATAGAAGCTTCCATGTACAAAGCAGATGACAGGATACACAATTTGAGTAATTTTTTACTTTATCAGCTTCAAAAAAGGAGCTAAATCCTAACCTCATGTATCGGTTACCTGTACCTTCACCTACCCAAAAAAATTCCCAACAATGTGGTTGCTGCATTGTTCCCAGTGGATTTCCTACAAAAACAGAACAAATAATTCTTATTGACAACTTATTCCCATAATCATCGTAATGTAAATTCAAAAATAACAAAACAAACAGAAAAAAAAAAAAGAATGCAAAACTACAAGTAAAACATGTTATGGCTTATCTAAATGCAATGAAAGTATCACTGCAAAATTTGTCTGCTTCTTGTCAAAGCTTCCACTTCAAGACTGCTCATATCACAGCACCAAAACGCTGTGAATCCACTAGCAGTCATATAGTTAGAGACACTTTTTTGATGATTACTGAATTTTCTTAATTTAACATACACTATAATTGGCACAGCACATGCAGTTTAGTGTAACAATAAAAATAAAAAAAGACAACTCACTAACAGACTAGATTACCTGTGTTGCTCGCAAAAGAATAAGACGTTGGAAGAAATTAAGTTGCTTCTAGTCAAACCAACATGAGTGGCTGCAGACCTTGAAACATTATCAAGAAACTGATTTGACAAGCCACTACTTGGCAGGCCTCCTCCTGCTTTTAGCAAGCAAATTTCTGAGCTTTTTGCAAGAATATGATCAGATTTTTTAGCAGGCGATCGACTCTATTTTTCAAAAACAAAGAAAGAAATATTCAGAGTTAGTTTCATTAGCATGGAACTAAGCTTTTTCTTGGTGGGAATTTGGGTTGGGGGCGGGTGATGGAATGTATTTTCCACCTTTAGCCTTCAGACAGAAAGTCATAGCCCCGCCACTGGAGTGTAGAGCCTAATTCCTCATTAATTTCTGTTTCTAATAATCAAAAGATTTATTAAAAATATTAATATTACCTGAGTAAAGAACTTACAACATACTAGTATTAAATTATGTCCGTCTGATGTGTACATCTAGTATTGAATTACATCCAAACTGCATAACTTAGGTCACAAGACCCAACCCATAATTTAAATAATCAGCCTTAAATAATAGTAAATAATGCCATACCTCATGCACATTGCCCATTTGATCAAATGAAGGGTCCCTCAGAGATGAATCTTGGAATGCAACCATCTCTGCATGTGATGTCTTTAAGTCCTGGAAGTAAAGATGACGAATTCTGGCACGCAGTCGATTGGTCCTTTGTGAATAATATAACTTTGTAGCAAGGGGTGCAGGAAAATCTAATTAAAAAAAAATAAAAATTGTTGTACCAACACCAAGCGTATTAGAATTTAGAAACACTCAACTGAAAAATTAAAGGAAATAAATGTTTGAGGAAAGGGCTTCCATTTCACCAGTTGCTAAAAGTTAATGACTTTTAAAACTGAAATTATATAATTTTTTTAATACCATTCTTCATTATGGGTCGATGTTGCACATGGACCTGCCCAAGGTTTTTATGGTTAGGATCTCCATGTCGTGAAATAGTTCTTTCAAGCAAATCCTTGCCTACATGGAATCCAGAAAAATAATTTCATGACCAGGTAACCAACTGCCAAAGAGCTAACAGCGTAATGCAGTAAAAGCAATAGCAGAGTTGTCATTAATGTCAGACTAAAAATTACAAAAAACAAGTGTTCACTGTGCATACCTACATATAAAAGTTAGCACGAACACAATCACAAATAAACAATGAAATAACAAAGGACCAATTCCACTAATATCTTTTTATATAAAAAAGGATTAAAAAAAAAAAATCTTTGCAAGACTAGAACTCATTTGCTCTGGACCCCACCAAAGGAGGCCTTTGGTGGCAAAAGAATATTATGAAACAATTACCAAGTAGTTTCTCAATAAAAAGTTAGAAATCCTTCAGTGTCCAGATAGGTAGAATTTTAAAAGTATGAAAAGAACTTTCACATTTGATCATGATTTACTTATTTGATGGATACATTTATTGGAGAATTCTAACTTTGAGCATACATGGAGATGAACAATAGCTTATATTCAATTTTAAATTTATGAATGCAGAATTTTGATTTAACTAAATTTTTATCTAATTGTAACTTTTGTGAAAAGGAAATTTTAACATTCGTTTTACCTCTTGAATTTTGATTGATGTTTTGGCATTCAATATGCCTATGCTTGCACACTATGAGTCTAGGATGTTTTGAAAATGTACATGCCCATGTTCTAGTGCATTTATAACAATGAAATATGATAGAACAAAATTGATAATAGTGTTTTTACATCAAGAAAAGCATTTATTTTTTAAATGACGGTTCATTAGCCAAAATCTATTGGAAGAAACTCATCATGATAAAATTATTTCAGCAAATATATAATTGCACACTTACAAGTAATTCCATCGGTGAAACTCACAGTTTTTGTCTCTCCAGATTCTGTTCCATGGCTTTCTAGTACAGGTAGATGTGTGTTTGCTATCCTACAATAAACATAATAGATTGGGTATAAATTTAAGAGGGAAGATCAAAAGCTACAAGAAGAAATGAGAATAAATATTGAATTCCAAACATAATTTTTAAACAAATATGTGCATTAACCTCATAGATGGGATTATCTAGTTAATAATTATTAATAAAGATTTAATATGACAATCAGGGCAAGTCATACTAATTATAATTTATCCTGTTTCAGTAAAGAGAAGGTATACTGGTCATATGGCAAGTATTCACTCAGAGCCCAAGCCTAAACACTTGACTTGATAATTGATTAAAAACTTCTTTTTTTCTCTGCAATTTGCATATAGTTTTCCATTTAATAATATAATACTTTCTAAGGGGGACAAGAGAAATGGATGTATTATACAAGAAATGAGGAATTCAAGTTCATTTTCTATTAATCGTGAATTTTATGATTATTTTCTGCTAGCAAAGGCACCCAAAATTACAAGAACACTCAAAACTTCAATATATTTTCTGGGCACAAAATCAATGACAATGATATCAAAATAACCATACTACAACATATGTGTGCACATCAGATTAACCAAGAAAGCATACAATTTATGACGTTTTGTTGGAGGATGCATTACAGAAGCTGGGTGATCTCTATTTCCAGGATTAATTCCAGTACCATCCATCATAGATGCTGCATCTACACAAGTCGAGTATCCTAAGGAAATTGGAGCTAAAATGAATCAAGTTTTCAAATTGATTAGCAAACCAATAGCTTAGGCTATGGCATAACAGACATTCGTATCCAGAATATAAAATCCTACTCCACTTCAAGAAAACAAATTTGAGATATAGTGATATACACCCAGCCATATTCCCAATAAAATAGGTAAAAAAGGATCGAATCTGTCTTAACATAAGAAATTTACCAAGCAAAACAAGGATAAAACATAATTTTCCATGGTCACAAATAAAATAGAAGAGGGCTAAATTTTAGTTCCATAAAAATCATTGTAAAGGCACAGTCAACGTTATTTGGTTGTTGGAGAAGGTTTTGGTAAAAGTCAACAACACAAGTGACAGAAATGGTAAACTAATAAATCAGTTTAAACCAAGATGGCCTTATTTGTTCAACAAATAATTGAAAGATAGATTCAATCTTAGCAAAAATTAAAACAAGTATCAATCTTGGTAAAAAGGAGTGTATAAGAAACATACATCAACTTCTGTGTGAGAATTCCACCGATATTGAAAGAGAAAACTTACAAAAAAATTGGGCTTTTACCTTTTACCTCACTGGAAAAGGGAATCACTCTGATTTGACTATTCAAGTGGGATTGTGAGAAACCAGAGTCAATATTATCCATATACTCAGACCTTCTCTGCTCCCCAACTACAGAAGCTTGGTCTATGAGGGCTTATGAGGCACAAAAATTAATGTTACAATACAACAACCTATCATTAGAGTGTATTCAGAAAAACTTGAGGACTCCCTTTAAAGAGGAAATCATACAAAAGAAATCTAAAATACAATTTTCAAAAAATGTGTTTATTATATAGCATCTTCAAAAAACAATCAGCAGAAGATTAAAGTACTGAATACTAAATTTAAGGTATACTAGGTATAAAAATCTGACAGCGAGAATATAGTATAGTATCCAAACAGTATTTGCAGCTGATTAATTAATTCATATTTTAAGGATACTTGCACAAGAAGCTGCTAACTTTTTCTTTTCCTTCCTAGGAGGTTTTCGATTCCCAGTGCTGCCATCAAGGTCCAACGTAGTTTGTTCTGTGAGCTTTAATGACCTACAAAGTTCTGAAAAAAAGAGGGGGGACGGGAGGGATAAACAAGGAAAGTTCAATAGTAGTACCTTTTGAAACAAAAGGGGACAAAAAACAAAAGCTGGTAGTAAACAAGCCGGCAACATATACAGGTCAATGTGTAAGTGAATGATTTGAAAATTAATAGGATGATATAATGAGCATATAAAAGCCACATGATAACTGGTTGTCAAACCTCAGATATCTTACAAAAAAGACCAGAAAGTTTTATTAAAAATAGAAAAGAAGCCACCAAACCTGCATGAGCAGCAAATTGATTGTCCTTGATTGGTTTCTTGCAAGTGTTGCAGCATACCTCAAAAAGGATATCAAACAATCAGTTAAATGAATTGCTTTAGATTAAAATTTTTAAGAAGCAAATGCCTGCAGATGAAGATATTTATAAGTTATAACATCTAAATCAGATGAAGATATCCACAATTTAGAAAGTTGACTTAAAATGCATAAAGCCATAAACTGTTTCCAAACTGTGTCAGATGAGCTACTGTGTGCCATTCTGATGAATATGCCAGTAAGAAAGCAATAATTATTCAGTAAAGAAGGAAGCAATAATTACTGTTTCCAAACTTAAGGTATCCTAAACTATAGGAAGCAATAACAACAGGCTATAAATATTATTCCATAAAAGATCCAGTACCATTATGGTGGATTCATTGCATTCATGTGAGCTCTCAATACCAATAAAGAAACGACATGAAAGGTTCAAGCGAGGCACTTGAGAAGAAACACACAAATACTTTGCATATCTTCTACAAGTATCTTCTACAAAATGATATATTTTGCATATCTTAATATATGATGTGCTATTAAGTTACTAATGTTCATGATGGGAGAGGCTTCATCTTGATGGCTTCCAAATAAACAAACTTGAAAGAGGTTACATGTTCTGTATTGTTTGCTGCCGACTTCGCCTAATGGGATAAGACTTTTGTTGTTATTGTTGTTCCGTATTGCTTGTACGAGGAATTTTAACAAGTCTCAATTTCTATGACATGAACAGATTTTTGTGAGGATATGTTGATAGAGGACTGTTACATAAGTGTGGGGTATGATGCAATTGCAATAAAAAGTGGCTGGGATCAATTTGGAATTACTTATGGAAGGCCTTCCAAGAATATAGTAATTCGAAACCTTCTTGTTCGCTCTAATGTCAGGTGAAGGGAATTCCTAACTCAAGCTACTTGTACTTATTGCATGTTTTTCAGCATCTTATTGATCATGCTTGCTCACAGGCTGCAGCCATATATTGCTGTTTCTCTTGGTGTATATTAGAACATTTAATTACTAATTATGTAACATATCATACATTAAGGCATTGGGTTTACCTGAATCTTCATACTTTTGTGAATCAAGGAAACACAAGCACTGTTATCACCATAATTTCTCTCCTGAATCTTCATACTGTTTTGAATCACGGAAACACAAGCTCTGTTATCACCATAATTTCTCTAATCTATGCCTCTCTATATACCAGCACATCCATGTGTCCCATACCATAGTTGACCATAAGTTTTGAGATTTGGTTATTCTACAATGCAAATAAATTCACTGGCGTGAAACCCATTTTGATGTTTAGTATTGATTGAAATTGTCTCCAGAGCCTGTCTTTTCCTTTTTCAATCTTTTTGTTGTAAATGAGAAAAGATAATCTCCCTCGTGGAAGTCTAATAGCCAACATATGTTAAATGCCTTGATGTGGTCTAGGCTTCAAGTAAGACCCTGGTTAGATAAACTTCTCCCGTAAGTTAGAATCAACTTATGTACTTTAACTTTTATTGAGACTCTTTGATTTAACGTCTCTAAAAATTGCAGTGCATAAGTAGATTTTAATTCATTTTACTTACAAGTTTTCTTCTCTTATAAGTATTAAGGGAGAAGTTTATTCTAGCATACCATTAAAGGCTTTAGTTGAATGATGGTTTCTCCAACTGATGGCCCATATATAGTTGGATACTATTCCTAATTAACTGTTCTTTGGAATTATCAATCCTAGTTAACAACTACATATTCATTACTCATTAGTGTCTTCCCATGTGCTGAGGTCTTCACATTTTAATAACTTGGGACTTTTCTTTGTGTGAAATGCAACAGTGCTGGCATCTCAATAGGCAGTGAGATGTCTGGTGGGGTATCCAACGTCCTGATTGAGAACATTCTTGTATGGGAATCAAGGCGTGCCATGAGAATTAAGACAGCACCAGGAAGAGGTGGATATGTGCGCCAAATAACTTACAAAAATCTAATGTTCAAAAATGTTCGTGTTGGAATTGTGATCAAGACAGATTACAATGAACACCCTGGTGGTGGATATAATCCAAAAGCACTTCCAATACTGAGAGACATAAGCTTCATCAACATCCGCGGCCAAGGAGTTCGCGTGCTGGTTCGAATTCAAGGTAGTGAACAGATTCCAGTTAGAAATGTGACTTTCCAGGACATGAAGGTTGGGATAACCTACAAGAAGCAGCATATCTTCCAGTGTGCCTTTGTCCAAGGTCAGGCAATAGGGACCATATTTCCTGCTCCCTGTGACAGCTTTGATCGGTACAATGAACAAGGACAGCTTGTTAAGCATGCTGCTTCACAGAATGTAACAGATATAGATTATGAAATTTGAGGTGTCTTGTTTTCCAAAACTTCCAACCTCTGTTCTGTTAATCAGGCCTCAGTTAATGTCTGTATTAGATCCTTTTTTTGTCACTGGTGGGAAGCAGTGAGGTCATACCTCATGTGTGAGTATATATGGGGCATGTTTAATGAAAGCATGAGAGGAATTAATCTTGGTCATGGATGATCAAGATTATTACCTTTCTTAGGTTATGAGTTGTATATAGGGCAAACTTTCTGATGCTTGTATAAATTTTCCAGGATTACAAAAATGCATAAGCATGCTCATTTTTTAGGATTTATTGCTAGTGTATTAAGTTGTTATTATTTTTCAGGAAAGGAAGATAATACTGTGATACTAGTCTAGAAGAAGGGAACTATTTTGTTTTATTGTCCAAAGTTACTTAGAGGCCAATCCAGATATCTCTAAATAATAGCAGATTTTTTTTTGCAAATAGCTTAAAGATGGAAGCCTAGTGACTGCTAGACAATTAGTGGATGAAAACTGGTGTTAGATTTAAATATATTTATGTAACATAGGCTCTTGTTATATCTATATCAATACACAATTGTTTATGAAAAAGTTTATTTCATATAGTAAATTCATTATGCTTGATGATCGTAACAAAAAAATGATGCTTGATGAATGATTGAATAACTTGTTCTATGAATATAAGCCGTCTATACCTTGGATCCCGTAGAAGCAGGGTTGAAATTCCATATATGCTATATGTTAAACTAGCTAGTACCCTTTCTAGATTTGACTACATGTTATTGCAGTGACATTTTGAAATTTTAATGCCATTCTGCAGTGAATAACTATGTGAGGAAAGTTTATAATGATTCGCACAATATTAAGAGTTAGCTTTTCTTTCCAAAATACTATTCTTAGTTATATCATTATATTCACTAGTATCTAGTCACGTTGTGGTGTCTTCATATCTTAAATTAACCGACATACATACATCAAATGATAGTGCCTGTAACAAGATGTCTAGTGGGGTAATGGGCATCTAATGTCACTTGTAAGGGGACACTTTCAATGGGAATCTATGTATGCTTGATATTACCAAAATGCAAGGGGATGGATATGTACACAGAAATAGCCTATAGCCATCTGCCATTTGACAATGTTCCAGTTCGGATTGTTACCAAGATAGTGCAAATTACCCAACAACAATTGCACTACAAGGCATAAGCTTCAGCCCCGTTTTCTAGTCCAGAGATTTTGTTTAAGGTATAATTAATCAGCTGATTTGCCTCGTTGTTCAGGGTAATCACTTTCATAAGAACCACACAGAAGGTCCTGGCCTCGTTAACATTCTTAGTCTTGTCTCATCATACATTTGTGTTGGATCATTTCATGTTGTAGTGTTACTTAACATTTTCAAATGAGAATGGAGGGTGGAAAAATGATCCATATGTCCATAACTAATTCATTCGTTTTTAAAATTAATCTTAGTCATTAAAATCACGTTGAAATATCAACTAATGTGATTATAAGTAAATGTAATATATTTTGTTTCGTGTAAGTTTTGACTTTAAAGTAACTTTTAAATTAAAAAAAAGGCCAAATATTACCTACGTAGAAGAATGTTGAACTTTGTTTAAAACTTTTAAAATAAAGATTAAGCAATCTTAATTTGTTTGGTCCTCGTAAAATAAGGCTTGGAGTCCCTAGTCAAAGCACAATCAAGATAGTATTATCCACACTCCATCTTTGGCAGACTCCTTTATGGTGGAAGTACTCTCTACGTGTGTGCTACAATGACTTTTTTTGCGTTCTTAACAGTTACGTGTTTGAGAGCTGCATAATATTCAAGAATGAAGAGCTATGACTAGACGTCGACTCTTTAAGGAGAAATTATTAGCTGGTCCAGGACCACCACGTCAGCTGTGTCAGTAATTGTGTGACATGTGGACTAGTGAAGATACTCACCAACAACTGATAAAGAGAAATCTGAAATTTAAAAAATAAGTTAATTTAATCGCAAATCGTGTAAATCACATTTAATCAAATCATAAACAATCAATCTCTAAAAATAATCGTTGATCCTTTACGCAAATCCTCCGCAACCCTGGTACACCTTCTGCCATTGCTGTAATGGTTAATGAGAATATAGTCAAATTATGGTTCCACTTATATTAGTCAAATCGTTTATTGGCGTGTAACACACTGCAGCTTCTGCCATTGTTAATCTTGTGCTAATCTCGTTTTAAATTATGGTTGAAAATTAAGATCTCGTATAATAGTCAAATCGTTTACTGGCATGAAATACACCGCAAAACTGCTCTGGCATGGTTAATCTTGTGCTAATCTTCTGCCATTGCTGTAATGGTTAATGAGAATATAGTCAAATTATTGCTAATCCTTTACGCAGAACTTTACACAAGATTTCAAATATAGTCAGGATTCATGTCAGCAAATGATTTCAGATAATAATCAGAATATGATATTAGGAGATGTAAACCATTTTTTTGTTGTTGGTATTATATAAATTAACCATATTCTTAAATTGAAGAACCTGAACACAAGTTATGCAGCAATGGCAGAGGGCGTTCGTTTCTGGCGTTATGACCAGATTTGCGTAAACGATAAGCGGTTATTTTTGGAAATTAATTATTTACGATTTGATTAAAGGTGATTTGCACTATTTATGGTTAAATTAATTAACTTGTTTTTAAATTTCAGATTTCCCTTTATCTACAGTTAGTGAGTATCTCTGTTAGTCCACATGTCGTGTAATTATTGCCCGGAACCACAGCTGACGTGGTGATCCTGCACCATATAATAATTCCTCACGTTGAAGAGCCTAATTTATCTATTCGTGTTAACATGCGACTTTATAATTTTATTTAAAGATCTTACATATCCTAATTTATCTATTTAACATTATTGCATGATAGGAGGTTAACATTGAGCCTTCTAATTGGTTGCAAAAAGTAAGTTCTTTTATTCACAAATTAGACCATTTACTACTTGAGGTGATCATAATTTGGTATGGCAAGGAGGATTTAATAAGCAATTATCTAACCTCGTATCATGAATCATGAAAAATGCTACTAATAAATTCTTTTAAACATATTCTCTATTAATGGTTGAAATTTATTAAAAAAAATATATAAAATTTTGTGGACTTCATTTCATAATAAGTCGCACTTATAATTTTTTTTTTAATAAATTTTAACAAATAGTAGTAGAGAATGAGTTAGAAGTAGTGTGATGTGCTGCTAACACTCCTCCATGAATCATTCCTTGCAAACACTAGAAATTAAATACGCCACCTATAGAATCATTTTATGCAGCTCAATCTCCATGCATTAATGGTATTGGATTTTCCCTATCTTCAAAGTAGTTACATAAACTCGAACCCAATACATACAATGTTAATGACAGTACTTTGTTGTTCAGTAGATATAATCTTTTTGGGCCGAGGAGGATATGATATAGTAAGAAACAAGAGGGAAACTTTTATGATAAGAAACCCACAAACCTAACGAGATTTGAATGCACATAAAGAGGAGTCGATAGTCTCTAGCTAGTAGGACAATTATTAAATAGGATTTGATTTTTATTAATTTATTTTTATATTGAGTAAATTTGTTCGATTTTAAACATCGTTAGCCTTTGAAAGTTGCAAATTTTGCTTAGGATATCGGGTTCAACGGAAGGGGATGCTCATAATATTTATACTAGAATTAAAGAGAATATAGTAACTATGGCCTATAATAGTTTAATAAACCTTCATATATTATGTATCTCGACTTTAAGTTTTGATCGTGGTTTTATACGATGGACTTGTAATAGGGGTGTTCACGGTGTGGTTTGATTCAGTTTTTGGCTTAAAAGTCACCCGAATCAAACAAGAAAATTAAGTGCAGTTCAATTTAAATGTATTATGAAATCCAAACCAAACCAAACCAAACCAATCTTTTGCGGTTTGATTTGGTTCGACTTTTACAGTTTTAAAAATCTTCTATTAAGTATTAAAAAAATCAAAATATTTATCAATTCAATGTGACGCTTTCATTGTTAGAGCATTGCTTAATTTTTTTTATCAGCGAAACAATAAATTCATTATAAAAAGAGGTACCAATATCAAATATTATAAACACCACTGACCCACAAATGAAAACTATCAATATTAGCCTGTTACATGACAATATTACCAATGTTACAGGAAATTGAAATCAAACAAAAAAGTTGCAACCAAAAACAGAAAGCACTCAATCAATAATTGAAAATTGAAATGCCCAAGCAGAATGCAAAGAAAGAAATGCCGAAGCAGATTTGAAACACAATCTATAATTATCAATCTCAGTGTGTATGCCTCTAGCGCTTGCTCATCTATGACTGGATTTTCACATTTCTCATTCTTATTGTTGTTCAATTTTGACAAAATTTGACACAGAAAATCTTGGTAATATATAGATATAATTCAATAGTTGGATCGATAAAAATCATATTTTATATCAAGTTATTAAATGGTGTAACAATTGGTGTAAGTTACACCATTCAATAACTTTCAAATGGATGATGTTTTTTTAAAACCCACCGTTGAATTGAAAGTTCCTTCCACATAGATCATATATACAAAATTTCATATTAATCCAAAATTATTTGTTACCTCATTCATATATATTAGAATCGACATAATATAAATTTTTCAAAATATACTGAAATACAGATCATTTGATCACCTTCTTATTGTTGTTCAATTTTAATAAAATTTGACATAGACAATCTTGGTAATATGTAAATATAATTCAATGATTAGACCGATAAAAATCACATTTTGTATCAAGTCATTGAATGGTGTAACAATTGGTATAAGTTATACCGGTGTCATTTGATCCCTTATATATATATATATATATATATATATATATATATATATATATATATATATATATATATATATATTGCATCTTATAGTGCCTTTGTGAACTTTCAAAGAAAGATAGGAAAGAAGTATTCAAATTGTTTTAATATAACTAGCAGTTCGGTTTGGTTTTGGTCGGTTTCCCATTTCCAAACCGCAAACCGAACCGCACAGCTTAAGAAAATAAAAAACCGAACAAAACCAATAAAATTTGATTTTCTATAAGTTTTCGGTTTTTTGGTCGGTTTTTTATTTTTTGTTTGGGTTGGTTCGATTTTGAACACCTTAACTTGTGATGCTATGGCCATCTCTTGTTAATTTTGTCAAGGTTAGTTTGTTGGTGCCTTTTAAATTAAAAAAACATGTTTAAAAATTTTATAATAACTAGAAGCCAAAAAAAAGTATTTTAATATTTTCTCCTAACTTTAACAGATTATTTTTAAAAAATATCTAAAAAATATTTTTTTTTTACTCACTTAAAAAATGTTATAGAAGGTATATTTTAAAAAAATATAAAAAATATAAAAAAAAAAAAAACTGAAATAAACGTATCCTTAATAAACAAAAAAAAAAAAAAAAAAAGTATCCTTAATCAACTTTGGCTAAAAAAAGACCCACCCTCCATCGCGGGTTTGTTGCTTAATAAATTCTCTTTTGAATAAAAGAAAAATCCGTTAGCATGTTAGTTTTTTTGGTTTAATGGAGTGGATAAAGAGAGGAAATCAGGTGTTTCGTTAGCATGTTATTTGTCCAATGTAATTGACAATGCTGCTATCTCCCATAATTGAGTTTAGGATATATGTTATGTTTGGATAAATTATTTTATAAGCACTTAAATAAAAAGAAAACAAGATAAATAAAATGTTTCTTCCATAAGCTAAAATAATTTATGTATAAGTTAAATCAGTTTTTTTGGAGAAGTTAAAATCATGTAGTTTCTCCAAAAAGCTAATTTTAACATATAAGTTAATTTTAGTCTGTAGGAAAAAATTATTTTACTTTTCTTCTTATTTTTTTATAAGTATTTATGAAAAAACTTATCTAAACATAGCATGCAATAGTATAATAGTTTTCTTACTATATTTCTTTCATGTTCTTTAAATGTGATATTAATTAATTTTAGTTTGAGGGGTTAATTAGGATTATGTCTCTCCGCAAGTGTTTTTAAGTAATTTCAAACTTCAAAATTACAAAAAATCTCTTAACTACTTAATGCAGCCTTACTTGCCTGTCTTTAATTACACTCCTAATAAACTTAAGAAAGAAGCCATCATGAAAACTGAATATATAAAATCAGGTCAAAAGACCTAGTTAAACAAAATGTAATTTATACTTGAAGAGACTCACAAAAATATAAGTGCATTCATTGCATGTTTCTGGTTTATTCCGGTGCCTTCCATGTGAAGGAAGTATTCCAGTTATGATTAGTCTTCACAACAAATAATGCTTAATTAAGAGATAAATTACACAAACTCTTGAGATAGCATGTGGCAAATGCCAACAAATCATAATTCACATGTGATGCATAATGTAATGTTCATTTCATTGTAAACTTCATTCACCACTTGACTTGGTTGCGTAGTGGCTGCCAATGCCTATGCCAACCAAACTTGGCGGCAACCAATTGGGATTGTTTCCATTTGACCTAATTAAATTCAATTTGAATTTTTTTCACTAAAGTTTGCCCATGGTGGCCCCACTTCATATTTTATTTCTAGATAACGATGCAGTGGACTGGGTCCTCCATAAGCAGATAAGCTTTTAATCTTTTATGACTTACCAAGTTTGCCCCCTTTGCTTATGCCAACCTATTGTTCTTTGAATTGTTTTCACTTTTCAAAACAATTTGTCATTCATATTAAGTAAACTGAGGCCCGTTTGGGTGGTTTTTTTTTAATGTGATTCTCAAAATATTTAAAAATAACAATTAGTTTTTAGTTTTTAAAATTTAGTTTTAGTTATTTTCTAATTTTTAATTTCAAAATAAATTTGTTTTGAAAGTTTTCCTTCCTATTAAAATTAGTTTAAGGATATTTTTATGTGGTGCTAATGGCGACGGTGACGATAAGTCGATAATAGTGGTGGTAATGGTAAATTTAATTTCTAGTAGTGGTGGTGGAGCCAGTGGCAGCGGCGACAGCAGTGTCGATGGTTGTAGTGGTGGTAGCGGGTGGCGGCGGCAGTGGTAGTAACTGTGACAATAACAATAACGAGAAGGGTCATTGTTAAATATAAGGAGTGCATGTGTTTTTTTAAAACTAAAAATCAAATTCACAAATCTTTTTTCTTGATTTTAAAAATGAACGTAAAAGTGTTTTGAAAATGAGTTAAAAATCATTTTAACTCTATTTTTGACAAATGCATTTTGTGTTGAAAATTTCATTTTAAAACAAAAAATCAAAAACTCATAATCTTCCCAAATGGGCTGTAGGATTTTAAACTTTTTTAAAAGTTATACTCATATTTAGTGTAAGGCTATATTTCAAATAGAATTGCTTAAAAAAAGTTACTTGTCGAAAAATAAAAAAAAAATCATATTAACTGCGTATTTAAGAATTTAATGTTAAATATGTGAAAGTCATAAATAGTTTATTGTTAATTTCAATGTTTAAAAATAAATATAAAAATATTAATAGAAAAAATATTACTATTATTTAATTAAATATCTAAAAATAACTATAATAAAGTATAAACATTTTGCATCCAATTATAATTAAATTTTAGTGATTCAAAATTTCATATTCTATAATTGTTAATTAGTTTAAATTTATCATTATTTATTTTTTTATCTTACCAAAAAAATAGAACATACAAATTTACAGACAGAGTGACACTGACAGTTAGCTACCCACGTTCCATAACTATTCATAGTATCTCATAATTTGAAGAAAAAAAAAATTATGTCAGTGTATATGAGAAATTATATTAATATAATAATTTTGTATAATTTTTTGTATAATAAAAAATATGTAAAGCGAAAAGTGAAAGTAAAATAATTAAATGATATTAAAATTCATATGTGCATCCTTTTATTTATATATTTATTTATTTTTATACTACTGTGAGAATAGTTTTCTAACACTATTTCTTTTAAGTTTAACCAATCTGGTCTAATTATAACCTATCTTCACTCTTCAGCCTATATTTATATTTTAAATTTAAGGTTCAAAAGTGGCAAGTCTTATTTTTATTTAGATTTAATTACTCATTTAGTCTTTATAGTTATAAAAAAAAATCCTTTTACTCTTTATATATTTAAAAATATTTCATTTTAGTCCAACACATATCATTTTTAATCTCATTTAATCTCTACACATATCATTTTAATTCATTTTAAAACCTACAGCAAAAAATAAAAAGGACTAAAAATAGTATGTGTGAAACTAAAATGGATTTTTTTTAAATAAAAATACTAAAATGGAAAGTTTTTGTAATTATACAGAACAAATGAGTAATTAAACCTTATTCAAATAAAGCTTTTTTTTTTAGCCTCTTAATTTTTTTTTGTCTCTTTCTATTCTTTTAAATTTTTATTTCGAACATTTTCTTAGAAATATTATATCTTATGTAAAATCCTTTTACTTATATATAATACAAAAGTTTTCTTAGACATGAATATATTAAAATTTATATAAAGTCATTTTACTTGTTTGTGTGTGGAATTTATGTGGGTGTGGGTGGGTGAAATTTATGTGTGTGTTTGTGTGTGAAAGAAGCATATTAAGTAATAGATAAAAATGTGAAAAAAAATTAACTATATAACTTAAATAAATGAGTAAAATTTAAATTAATTATAACAATTTTTATTATCTATATATAATTATATATAACAAAAAATAATTGTCTCACCTCTGTCTATCTCTCTTTAGAGGAATAGATTCTCTCCAATAACATTATATCAGTATACATTTTTTTTTTTGGAAAGCTATAACTGTATACATCTTAACCCTTTTATAAAATTTAATAATATAATATATTTTTACTATAAAGTGAAAAATTAAAATATCAATGGTGGGATCTTGACGATCTCAATCTAAATTAGTGAGATAATCCATTCCCCTCTCTCTCTCTCTGTATTTGAAATCGTTGCAGTGTTGCACTGTATTAAAAAAAACTATAATATTTAAATTTTGTGAACGTGACATTTATGTATTGTTTGGTAGAGTGAAATTGAATGGAATGAGAATAAATTGAGATGAATTTTTTTAATTAAAATAGAATATAAAATTGTGGATCTCATAACTTTTTATTATTTATTTTACTTATTTTTTATTTTTTTTTATCGCAAATAAACAGACGAGAAGTTGGATACTTCTTCTGGTGCCACCGTGTTGCCGCTGCGTCGTAGCTTTCGATGTCTATCTATAACTTTTGATAGATTTTGTTGAAGCTAGTGTTTTGTGCGGTAGGTTTGACTTTCATTTATAGATGTAGTAAACTAGTAGTAATAAAATCTCAATATGTTAACTATTGGTATCAAATATACAAATTACAAAGTAATATACTCATCCAAAGTGGCTATGAGTATAATAAATAATTTAATATGTATTTGTATTAGGAATTAAAAAGTAAACTCCACTTGAACATGAGCGCACATCAAAGTGAATATTTCCCGTCTAATATGGTTTATTCTATATTTAAAATGGTTTCATCAAAATTTAAATCCTGAACCACTTGATTAAGGAACACAAGTTACTATCACTTGTGCCAACTAATATTGATATCAAAACATTAATTATTAATATTTCAACACATCTATAATTTATTTTGTATATTCATGGTTATTATATTCTCTAAAGTGAGTTGCTCACTTCAGTGTATTTTATTAGTTATGTAAATGTTTCCAAAAATAAATACCGTATAAATTAAGAATATTTTTTTAATGTTAACGACATAAATAACTTGTGTAAGTGTAAACTTTGCACTATAATAATTTTTTTTCTAACCAAATAAAAGAGGGGAGAGGCATGGTAGAAAAGTTAAAAGTTGAAATAATAGTAAAACGAGGGGAAAAAAAGTAGGTGAAATGGCGTTGTAATTGTTGAGAAAGAGGTAAGGGTGTTTCGTAAAGGAGCATCTAGAGTGGTCATGAATGTCACGCATAACAGCCAAAAGAAATTAAAACAAAATAAATAAATAAAGTCATGAATATCACGTGGATGAGTAAAAGAGAAAACAAACAGACACTACCTAGTTCTAATCAAGGATAAAATAATGCTAAATTAAGGTTGCCCAACCGTATAAGAAAACGTTGAAAATTGAAAACATCTTTTATCAACAACATTTTTTACGAATATAAAAAAATTACATTGTTAAAACGTAAAGGTGAGAGTTAAAAAAAAAAGTTTAATTTCTTTTTTTTTACTGCAAAAAGTTTAATTTCTAGTTAACGTTATATTTGTATATAATTTTTTTAAAAGAAAATGTATAAGTGTATCAATTTATGTGTAAACCTTAATCTCCCATTTAAAGGTGTAAAAATATTTTAAAAGGTAAAAAAAGTACCCAAAAAACTCAATAAAACATAAGAGGAGAGTGAAAGTTCTCCATCGTTATTTAGAATCCAAGACTGACTCAGTCCTTGCCCGTGACTCCATAAATATTATAATTATAATCCTTTACAGAATTCAACACACCCTCGCAAAGCACATGCTCCAACTAAGTTCTAACTACTACTCTATAAATTATTAATAATATATTTATTGCTTTTTTTTAAAAGAATAATATTAAATACATTAATCGAAACAATATAAATAACTTATTACAAAGTTATTTTAAATGCATTTTTTGGATATTAAATTATGAATAATTTATTGATGTGACATGATTTTATATAAACAAAACAAAATTATTTTTTAAAGAAAACATTAAAAAAAAAATGCGCGTTCTGAAAAGGCGTTTCGTCTTGCCACGTGTTTTTTAATTTCGCGTTAGCGTGAAGGCGTGTATGCTGCGTGCATCCTAGAACTTTCCTTGTCTCCCCATTTTCCACACGGATTTTGAACGTCAACTTTTCAGTTTCAAATTGATAAACACTCTTCTTTTAGAAATTTAAATAAACATTGTTATGCTATTGCCCGACATCTATCATTGGTTATCTATGCATCAAAAATTGTATGTGCTTCATTTTTATGATTGTTATTACCATTTACAGTAACTAAAACGTATTTTTTATGAAAAAATTATTCATTTTATAATTATACAAATTTTACCTTTTAGTTCCAATATTTAAAAAATTATCCTTTTTAGTTCTTATATAAGCACTTTTGGATTCTTTTTTTTTCCCGTCATTACAAAATGACAATGACTAAAAGGTAAACTTTGTATAATGGCAGGGGTCAAAAGGGATTATTTTTACGTGTAGGTACTAAAAAGTAAAAACTGTACAACTATAAGAATCAAATGAGTAATTTTATTCTTTTTTTTATCTAAACCAAAATTTATATTTTAGTCTATTAGCATGTTTGGACCAACGTTATACTTCCTCCGGACTGAAATATAAGCAAAAAAAAACTGAATCACACCCTTTAAAAAAGTTAGTTAGCATCATTTAATTTTGATAGTCTCAATAAAAAGATTAACTCATTTCCTAAAATACCCTTTACATTTAATTGCATAGGACAAAAAAAGAGAAAGTGGTTGGAAATAAAACTTTAATTAAATGAAGGGTATTTTGGAGATGGTATCATTAAATAGGAGAGAGTTAGTTAAAATTTGCTTATATTTTAGTCCAATACACATGCAATTTTTTTTGCTTATATTTCAGTCCGGAGGGAGTAACATTGCATTTATTTTCATGTCAATGATGTAAAAGTTACTTATTTTTATTTCAAATGGATGTGAAGAGAGAATGGAGAATGAATAAACTAAAATTTTTATTTTAGTTTATTAGCTTGTTTGAAACGACATTATAACACTGCGTTTATTCAAAAAATTTTGTCAATGATATAAAAGCTACTTGTTTTTACTTCAAATGGATGTGGAGAGAGAATGATAATCCATAGTGGCAGAGCTATGACATTTTAATTAGGGTAGTCAAATACATGAATTGCCATTAAATAAGATGTATTTTTCTATCTTTTATTATTTTAAATTTTTATATAAATTACTTTATAAATATTTAGTTTTATTATTTTATTATTTTGCGCACCTAAAGAAGCCCAAAATCCCTGAAGAGACGTCTACCCAAATGTGTGGTTGCCCTAATGAGTTGTTAGGATTGTTAGATCAAAAGATGATTGTGTACCCTCATGTGTTTTGCATGTAATAAACAAATAAATAAGATTTTAAAGTTTGGAAAGACTAAACAAAGACTTAAGCTCACAAATGAATAAATCATCTTAACATATGAATAAGTAAAACATTACGTTTCAATATGAATGCACTATCCAACACATTTATCTTTTTGAACTGTCTTATTATCTTTGCACGACAAAAAGCAATGCTTATTCTTTATAAGCAAAAAAGGGTTTCAAATAAGTTTTACAAAGTTAAAGTGCCTCTGAGTGATCTACTCCATGAAATGTCATGCTTTTGAAAAGTAAAAAGGCGCAGCAATGTACTATGGTTGATTAAGCAAAGATTTGTACTCCAACTCAAGGCACAAGTACAAGAAAAGGAAAATAAGTAAATTGCTTTATCTTATTAGTATGACTACTTAGTGAAAAGCATTAAATGTTGCATTTAATGCTCCAAATGTTCATAATCTCTCTAGATCGAAGGAATCCTCAATGATCATCAACATAAACATTACTTGGTCTTATAAATAGATTAGAACTATAAAGTGAAAGAAGAGGTGGAAAACACCAAATTTTGAATTTGAACGTGAATATAAACTTTTTTCTTTCATAGAGCTACCTATTGTTCTTCAGAGTGTTCTCAAGCTAAACGAAGGACATGTATTTAACTTTGTATATCAGTCTTACTAAGATGAAGTAAGTTAATGAGTTTTACCCTTAACCTTTTTTAATGAAGTGAGTTAATGAGTTTTACCCTTAACCTTTTTTAAGTGAAATAGGTGGAAGGTTGAAGAGACTTTGTGTTTAAACAATTCTTGGGTGTGAACCTAGAGATACTTGTGTGAAAACAATACTTGGGAAGTTACTTGGAGAAGCAACACAAAAGAATACTTAATGTTGAGCCTAAAGAGGCTTAATTAAATGTAATAGTCTTACCTATTAGTGAAAATCTTGGGAGTGTACTGAGGACTAGACATCATTTGTCAAAGACGAACCAACATAAAAACTTTGTGTTTTTACTTCCTCTTTTATCTTCCTCATAAGCAGTTTGAGTGTTTAAAAAAGGATAAATGTTTAGCGATATTTGTTTTTGACTTAAAATTTTTTGAAGTGATCAAACGGTTTTGTTTTGCCTATCTATCTTACATAGTCGTACATAAGACAAAACAACTCCTTGAAAAAGGATTTGCAAAAAAATATTGAAAATACAATTCAACCCCCTTCATGTGTTTTCCTGTGTCTAACAAGGATCATGCATACAGTGATAACAAAATCAAAATTATTAAATATCCAATAATAAGTATAAGCATGGATATAAATAATTACAAAGTTATGAAATATCCATCCATTGTAGTTATACTCGCACTCATTCCGATTAAAATTTGTGCACTTTCAAAGCATTAAAGATTGAAATACACATTTCTAAAGGTTAAAAAGTATGTTGCATAGGATTTCAACTTTACAATCTTAATTTATATTTTTCAACGATAATTTTGAAAACAAAACAACTAACACGTGGTTAAGGCAGTCAAATTTTAGGGGGAAAATTGATGGATAAGTAGGGGTGTAAATAGGCTGGGAAGAACAAATCTTTACTTAAATAGGGCTGGTCTGTTTTAAAAATTCAAGGCTCATGCCTGACTTATTACTTGTCATAGGCTTTTTTTAGGTGTAGCCTAACCTATTTGAAAGCCTAGCATGACTTACTTGCATATTTAAAGACCTATTACATATTAAAGTTTTTATACTATGAAGCCTAGATACGTGATATGTCATGAGTATGATACAACACAGATACGGGGATATTACAATTTTTTTTTAATTAAGGATACGATGCATCATGGATATGTTAATAAAAAAATTATTATTATTATTATTATTATTATTATTATTATTATATAATGCAATTATGCAGATAATCTTGAGTGTTGTTAGAATACTGCAAATATGCAGATTCTGTTTTTGGTCTACATAATAGGTAGGGGTCTTGTGGAAAATCTTAATTTATAAAAGGTTAGGTATCCTTTGTACATAATTTAATACATTTTTCTTCTTTCTTGGTAAAAAAAATATGGATGCAAAATATTGGTAAAGAAAAAGTTGTTGAGTGGCAAAATAAATTGATTCAATAAAAGCATGGTTTGAGCAAAGCCAAAACCATACAAACAAAATACCTTATCAAAGCCAAAACCACATAAATAGAATACCATACTCTACATACACACCTTTATGGTCAATAAATAGAAAATACAATGACAAAAACCAAATAGGAAAGATTGCTACACAAGTACACAATTAAAAACAACCAACTTGTGACACTCATTTATATCAAACACCCCAATACATTGATCATTTGTCATTAATTATGCCTATATCATAACTAGTCATGACAAACTGTATCAACCAAAGCATCTTTGGTAGAAGTCAAAACGAGTATTGACTCTATACAATAGCCTATAATTCAAAAGCATCATTACTAGTTACTAAATTACTGTCTAACACTCATTGTATCATTTTCCTCTCCTTCATTTCTATCATAAAAAAAAAAGCATAACTTCTAACTTTGGTTTATCAATTGACGAATTTGCCATTTCAAGAACTCCAGCACCATCATCAAGTGGATCATGTACATCTCCACTAATGTTCCACAATTTTGTCTTTCATTTTTTATACCCTCCATCTTTCCTTGACAAAATTCAAAGATTGAAGTGCACATAAATCAAATCTTCAACCCTTTTTGGGTCCATTTTGTTTCTCTTCAAAAAATTAATAAAGGAATATGAACTCCAATTCCTCTCACAAAATGAGGAAGAACATGGATGCACAGGAAGCTTTAAGGCAAGCTTTTGGATTAAAGGTGTTGAAGATCCATGCATCACCCATCGTGTTTTTGGATCGAATGCCCATCTATCATCAATTGAATCAAATGAACCAAAGTCACCCGCACAAGATGAGAATTTAGAGAATTCTTCATAAACTTTTTTTCACTCCTCAACATGTGGAAAATATCTCTTTAGACACTTGTTTCACTCTCTAGAAACTTCATCATCTTGTTGAGGAGGAACCCTATTTGGAGCCTCACTAAGCCATACTTCACTATAATACTTATAAATCATAAAAAAATAGTTTAGTCATATTATGATTTTGTTGTCCAAAGATAAGATAATCATTGACAATTTGACATCAAAAGATTATGTTGGATTCAAAGAATGAGTAAAGCAATGAAGTGGAGTTTAACTTTTGCTCCACTTATAATTGATTATTTCATAAACAACATTATATAAATTGGATACTTCATTTGTTTGTTTTTCCTCATGCCTATAAATGGTTGCCTTCACCTTTTCTATCATAGAATTCCACATTTCATACACCAAATGAAGAGTGGAATCATCTATGTCACATGTCTTAATCATGCTATATATAGGATCTATGAAGGAAATAATGTATTCTATTTTATTCCACCATATATCATTCAAAATAATTTCTTTTACATGTGTAGCTTTTCTAACATCTTCTCTATAACTATTCCATTGGTCACTAATGACTATATTTTGCAAACAACATTTCAACAATTTCAATCTTTTTAGTATCACTATCATGGAGGCAAAACAAGTTTCAACAACTGAAAGCAATTTAAGAGCAAAAAAACTCATTAAAAATAGCTAATCTTATTGAATGAGTCATGATGAAAGTCTTGATAAAAGATGCATAATCAATTACTTCAGTAATCCACCTATATTCGTTGAAAACATTCTCATTTCCATCAACATTCTTTGCATCACATGTTTTTCACTCCAAGATTCAAAATGTGAACCACACAAAGGATCCAAAAAAGATGAGGGAATTTAGGTTCTATCAACAGCCCAGCTGCCTTACGAACAAGAGCATTATCCGTTATGATTTGGACCACATTTTGTTGTCCTACCTCCTTGATTACATCTTTTATTAAGCTAGCCATGTAATGTTTGTCCTTATACTCCTTTGACCCATCAATAGCCTTTAAAAATTTAGGTCCTTCTTCACATATAGCCATGAAGTTTATCAAAGCCTTCTTTGAGCATTTGTCCAACCATCAGCAACCAATGTAACTCCTTTTAAAGTCCATAATGATTTGATAGGTTGAAGCAACCTCTCAATATGAGACCTCTCTTGCTATAAAAGACTAGTTCTTAATGCATTATAACTAGGAGGAAGAAAGCCACTAAGATTCTTGTTAGCAGCAAATGAATAAGAACTAACAAAATATGGATTTCTGGTGAGAGGAAATGATAGGTCAGCAGAATAAAACATTCTTGCTATCTTAGCTCTAAGTTTATTCCTATCCTCAACATTAAATGCATTCTTTATATTATTATCACCATTGTCGGTGCCCATTTTTTTTCTTTTTGGTGGCAATGTTGGTGGCATTGGAGTCCTTTTGTCAATAGGAAGTGCAACATTCTTGGGCTTTAATTTGTTTTCAACCTCTTCACAATTTTTTTTCAAATTAGCCAAATATTTAGCACTAACTTTAGGACAAATAGCAACTCTTTGACCTGAAATTTTGAGTAAATGTACTTTAACCCTAAAGTATGAACCTTTGACAGGTTTTTCACAAAAAATACATGTCCAACTCTTATTGCCACCCTCGTCTCCTCCCTTGTCCTTTATCGTAACAAATGCCCATAGTGGAGATGGTCATCTTGAAGTTCTGAGGAAGCAAACTTACTAGTAACACCAGAATTGACCTTGACATTTGAACTCTCTTCCCCAACTGATCTAGACATTTTTTTAAGCAACACAAGTAATAATAGGATAGTCTAAAAGTATAAGAAAACAACACCTAAGAAGCGAGAACAGTGAGCACCACAACCATCGCAGGGAGGGACCCATAATCGAGAAAAGGTGACCTAGTTTCGTCAGAGAGAAAAAATGAACTAGAAATGTAGGAAAGAGACCCACTCGCCGAAAAGAGGACCCTATTGCCGAAAGAAGAAGCAAAACTGCTAAGAAGGAAATATGCTACCACGCTTGGAGAAAAGGGGAACTGTGCATTGTGTACGGAGGGAAACTAAAGTTGTTTTGAAGTCGTGTCCAGCCATTACGAGTTGTAGGGGTGTTCAAATAACTGTTTTGAACTGAATTAAATTGGAATTGAACTGAAACTTAACCGTATAAAACTAAACTATTTTTGTGAAAACTAAAATTGAACTATATTGTAGGTTCAATTTTATAAACTGAACTGTTAGAGAACAGTTTAGTTGTGAACTGTTTTGAACTTTTAATATTCACGGTTCCGTGGTTCTGTATCACATTGATATTGATCAAGGTTGTTTCTGCAATAAAATCTATCTATTCATCATATTTCTGGTCCAGTTTTATCAATTAATTTACTTTGAATTTTTTAATTGAGAGAAATCATTTGATTATTTCTGATAAAGAGATTTATATGTTTGATTTGAACACTCAAGAGTAGGCTTCTACGTAACTTTGTTCACTTTCTTGTCAATGTTGATAAACCATGCACTAATATGGATAATATTTTTTTGGTTTACTTGTAGAAACTATTAATTTCCACTTTTGGTCCTTTTGCTTGAAAAAGGAATTGATATATGATCTATTTTGGCTGCACTGCTCTAGTTAAACTATAATATTTTTTTTATTTATCCCTTTTGCTATTTGATAGATATGAAGGTAAAATATAAATATAAACAATCCTACTAAGTTAAATTTTCAGAACTTGGAACCAAAGAGAGGAACAGGATTGTAGTTTGGGGAGTAAGTATGATTGTTGTTTGTGGGTTATGTCAATAACTAATTTGGATGATGTTTTGTAAACTCTAGAAATTTAGATTGATGAGCTATAAGCTTCCAAATCCTGAAATAGTTGTATAATTGAAAGAGTAAAATCTATCTGTTCATCTTATTTCTGAAATAGCCGTATAATCAAATCAATTTGGTTCAGAAGAAAAAAAATAGTTCGATAGTCTTTTAATCAGTTTTTCAATATAAAACTAGTCAATAAACTATTAAAACAGTTCAATTCAGTTCAATACAAAATGTAAGTAATTCAGTTCAATTTTAAAAAACTATTTTATGGTTTAGTTCAGTTCGGTTCAGTTTTCACTGTCGAACTAAACTGTGAACACCCCTAATGAGTTGTATCCCAACTACATCTAAGTAATGTCCTACATTTTCTTAAAAAAATAAATATAAAAAATTCTGATACTTTTTGGATACGTATTCGAGCGTATCAGAGGAGTATCGATGTCTAACACGGGCACACACAGGTACACAACACCATACTTTTCCATTTTTTAAGTATTTGGGCTTCATAGCTTGTATATAGGTTTGACTTCTTTCTACATGAGTTAATAGGCCATAGAGAAAAAACTCTACGTAAAAAAAACTATGATCTATGAAAATTAAAATTATTTCTACTTAAAGCATAAGACAAAGGTAAAAATAGACTGATTAGGTTTTTATAAGAGTCGAGTCTATCATGTTTATATGATATAACTTTATTTTTAAGGAATAATTTGACCTTAATGATAACTTATTAAAAACCTATTTTGTAATAATGTCTCTAAATTTATCATTGTTTTTGGTACAAAAAAATTTATCATTCAATAAGCTTATAGACTTGACTCTTTATATAGGTCAACATGATATTTTTAAAAAGGTAAATAAATACACGATTTTAATACATTATAACAAATTTAATATAATAATTATACTAACAAAAAAAAACATTATTTGTATTGGTCTATTAGGTCTAGAAGATTTTTTGAATGACCTAAAGTCAGACCTTTTAAACCAATATAGGCTTTTATATATATAAAAAAAAACCTAGGCCTAATTTATTTCTTAAAAATGTCTGGCTTAACTTAGGCCTAATGTAAGCTAGGTTGTAGGTTCTTGTCGAGCGATTGGTCCTATTTCTACTCCTATGAATAAGCTATTTACACATATTAAAACCTGAACACTTTGGTTTGAGAAACAAAATAAGAAAAAAAATAATAAAATACAATTTGAATAAAAGTAAAATAATGAGCGTATAATTTAATTTAATTTAATTTTATTCAATAGAAGAAAAAAATGAAAAGTATTATTTTCTCTTCGCTTTTTTATCAATAGGAATCAAACTCAAATACTAAAGAGTTTATAACAACTCACGCACATTGTTCAACCAACCTAGACTCCTTTGGTATTGTTTTCTCTTCGTTTATTCAATTAAAAAAATTAGAAAGAAAAAATGATTTTTAAAATAGACAATGTTGATGTGACTATTACAATATAATGTTAATATTTTTCAATTTATTGTATTATTTTGTGATATATTTGATAAAAAAAATATAAATGTTATTTTTAAATTATAAAATAATATTGGTTTAAAGTAAATAATATAATATTAGGCTTAATTACCAATTTGGTCCCCTAAGTTATTTAAAATGACTCAATTTGGTCCATAAATTTCCAAACTCTCTAATCAAGACCTCTAATTTTAAAAAATGCTTCAATCAGGTTCTTTTCGTCAAATTAAAACTAACACCGTTAAGATGAGAATTTTGATGGTTTCATTTACAAATAGTGGCGGTTAAAAACCACCACTTTCTTTATTATTATTTTAAAAATAAAAAATCACATTCATAGTTCTAGAAACCCATTAGCGCATCATATGAAATGCCACCAAGGCAACACCACTATATGGCTGCACCGCCCCAGCGCGACCACCCTTCGCACAACCCCACCCATATCCTCCACCAACACCCAGCATGCACACCACCGCCGCGTCGCGCTAGCACCTAACCAACCATCACCATACGAACCTAGATCTAACACGAGTTTTGAACAAAATCAGACCAAGAATAGTATAAAATCAAAGAATAAAAAAAATCAAACCACAATAATCAGATATAGAACCCACAACAACCAGATTTGAAAAATGAAAAGGCATCGTTCTTGACAGCAATGGCAACAAAGAAAAGACGAACAGGCATCAGAGAGGACGCGAAGCATGAAATCGACACCGGGTCGAGCCCCACCTCTTCCTTCTCTGTTGACGAACTCTCTAGCGCAGATCGAGCCTCTCTGATGCGTTTGCCACCTTGTGCCAACTGGCATCCGTCAACCCCATTTCGGCACTGCCACCAAACGCAACCCTGGTGTCTGAGTACACACTGAGGATGGTCTTCTTGGTTTGGACAAGAACACTGGGAAATCAGGAAACCTAAGGGTTTTGCACTTTTTGTGTCTAAGTTTGTGGAGAGTGCTAAAAAGGCTTTGGAAATTATATTTATTTTTTCACATTCTTTAATTTTAAAAAAAATAATAAATATAATGGTGGTTAAAAACTACCACTATTCGTAAATGAAAATCGCCGAAATTCTCAACTTAACGGTGTTAGTTCCAATTTGATGGAAAAAACCTGATTGAAGCATTTTTAAAAATTAAAAGACCTGATTAGAGCGTTTGAAATTTTAGAGATCAAATTGAGTCATTTTAAATAATTTAAGGACCAAATTAATAATTAATCCATAATATTACTTTAATAGTTGCTGGGACAGAGGCATACGCATTTCAAAGGATTTGATGGAAAAGTTATTTTCAGTGTTTCCTGTAAAAATATTAGAAAATAAAAAATAAAATGAAAACAAGGTGGCAGTTTTGTAATTAAAAAGTGAAAATAAAAAATGAAAACATAAAACAGAATTGCAAGTAAACGTCACCATAACTTTTGGTTATCATGTTATTGGTACAAAGTATCCACCGACTTTGCCGATGACTAATATCCCCTCCCAACCACTTTTTTCCATCCATAGTGCTCGAACTCGAGACCTTGCTTAAGGATACTGAGCCCAGCATCACTCAGACCAACGATTTGTTGGTGATGAAAAATATAACTTGATCAACATTTTACCGAGTTCATTGTAAAATGGAGAAGAGTATGTGTGAAAAAACATGAATATCGTGAATCTTCTCTTTCTCTCGCCCTTCTTCTCCTCATTCTCTCCCACTTTTTTTTTTCTCTTCTAAATCTACTCTACCAAATACAAGAGTTGAAATGTACATTTTTAAAATTCAAAAACTAAGTTACACGTGATTTAATCTACATTTTTTTCCTTACATATATAAATTCATAAAATGAAAAAAAAAAATCCAATGATTCAAAATACCCATATTTGGAGCTTTCTTTAGAAGGAAAAAAAAATGAAAAGATACTGTTCTTATTCTGATACTAGAGTTCATCACAAGTTTATGAAAGATACTTTTTAGTTCTCTATGGGTTAAACCTAGTTCTTAGGGTCAGGTTTAGCCAATGAAAATACGATTATCATGTAAATTATAGGGCTCTATAATAATATATAAATAATTTATTAAGAAAGAAATATTAACAAGAATAAATTTCCATATTTTTCTGTCTTGAATCTTGTTAATAGAGTTAAATAATTAACTTTTTTTTTCAAAAAAAAATCTCTTATACTATACTCTAACAATAATATTCGCAACAATTGGAATTTGATCTAAAATTCATATATAGTACTAGCATTAATTTAAATTCAATGGAAAATATGGACTAATGCTGTTGTGCTGTCAATATACTAGTATTTATTTTAAGTAAATAGAGCATTAAATTATGAGACTAGTATTACACATGAATTTCTTATGAACTCACATTCCGTAGAACGTGCAGTAGTCAGTAGATGTAGTTAGCCGTATATCTTGTATTATATCGTATTGTCAGTGTCAAAGAGTAAATCAGAACGTGCTAAAATTTGAAACATATTCAATGAATAAAGGATAGAGGAGCATCGAACACGAGAAGTTGCGTTGCGTTGCGTTGCGTTGGGTTCAGGAATCCCAATCTTCATGCCTGCGCCGTGCTTGCTTCTTCCTTTTCTTTTTTCTAGAATAAAATAAAATAAAATAATCAAATATTGCAGCGCCAAACGGCTGGTGAACGGTGACGGTACCCACTTTCGTATTGGCCTGTGCTTCTGTTATCTCAGCCTGACGCCGTTATACGGTACCTCACCCCGTGAAAGCCGAAAGGACGTCCCTTTCTTGTATTTACCGAAATACCCATTTCAAAATGAGAAATCATTGTGTTTTTTTGCCGCCAACGTCAAACACCTCAAATCAATCCTATGTTTGATTGGAGAGAAAATAAGAAGAAAAAAAAAAATACAAATAACAAAGTATTTTTTTTGTTTGATTAAGAAGAAAGTGAAAGAAAAAGTAAGAGAAAAATTGACTTCTAAAAACAAAATTTTAAATTTTTTTTTCCTTCCATTTTTTTTCCGATTCAAATTAAAAATTTTTTCTTTCCTCCCTTATTTTCCTTCTTTCCAACAAAATGGACCACAAATGTACTCCCTCAATTAATTTTTAATTGTAGGATTTTAAAAAAAAAATTATTTCTATTTATGCATCATTCTCAAAGTTTAAGATAACATTAATTATATCCTTATTTTTATTTAATATTTAATTATTTTACCAACAAATCATTATTATGAGTTGTGCTGGATTCGATCTCCTTAAACAAAATCTCATATTCAAGTTTTGTGGATACAAAAAACATAATTGGAAGAAGAGATCACACTAAAAATAACCAACTAAGTTTTCCAGTAGAGAGAGTATATTAGTATGTCCTAAATATTTCTTATATATAGAGTGTGTTTACTACCACCTGATGTTTAAATCAACTAACATAAGAAAATTTTAGTATAAGGTTTAATTACTCATTTAATCCTTATAGTTGTATAAATTTTATCTTTTAATTCCTATACTTAAAAATTGTCCATTTTAATCCCTATAATATTGTTTTTAATTCCTTTTAGTCCAAATGAGTGATTAATCCTTAGTATAATTAGTGGACTCAAGTTAATGTTCTAAATATAAATATGCAGCTGCGTTAAATAGTCGAATGAGAAATCTTTATCACTCATAATAGTCTTATCTAGCTCAAGTAGGATAGTCTCTAATAAAAAATACTGTAGTCTATACCAAAATATTTAGAATTTGTTTACTATGAAGGAAAAATAGGATAAACAGAATTTGGAAATTAGAAAATAGAATAAATAAAAATAGATTTAAAAAAATAGAGTAAATTTAGAACTGTTTGGTTTAAGAAAAATATATATATAAAAAGAGAAAATAAGAAAAATAAAAATATTCTATTTACTTAAAAAAAATCAATTATACAACATTGATAATCTATTTAATTGGTTTTGGAGTCCATGATAACAAATTATCAAAGCATGATAACATATTATCTTTTTGAGTTTGAAAATCTAAACGGTAATAATTGATTATTCTTTTTGAGAATCAATTATTTTTACATAATATACATTGTGACAATTGATTATAAATTGGATACAATTTTTTTTTTTGGAAAAATATATTTTTATCTCTTAAAATATTATTGAATATTGATTTTAGTCCTATAAAAATTTAGTACGTTTTTAATTTCTATATTTATTTAAAAACATGTGTTTTTAATTCTTGATGAGATACTAAAATCATATCACTTTTAATAAATGTAAGGACTAAAAATGTTTTAAATTTTTATAAAAATTAAAATCAATATTCTGAAATATTCTGAGAAATCAAAAATATATTTTACTATTTTTTTAATATATAACGTGATTGCTGTAAATTTTCGTGACTCCTATTTATTCTATTCGGACTATTATAAAAAGGGAATTTACTACTTTCATAATTATTTTATAAATTATTCATTTGGAAGTTCAGAAAGAAAATATACAATTATGCTAGTATAATATTGCATATAGTTATATTTATGTACTTATTTTCTCTTTAATTTTCTTTCCACCCAACTTTTCTTTTTTATCTCCTTTATCACACTATTCACATTTTTTCTCTTTCCTTTTTTTTTTTTCCCTTTTTATTTATCTCTTCCCTACACCTATCCACTCAAAATTAGGAAAGTATATTGAATCGGTCAAATGTTTAGTGTTTCCTTTTGCTTTTTTCTGATCCCCTGTTAATACAATCTGATGTGGTATGTGGACTGGAGATAGGAAAGTATATATATTGAATCGGTCAAACGATTAGTTCCTGTTGCTTAACTTAACTACGGTTAGGATATAATTTTATAAAACAATGTTTTTGAACAGAAAAATTAGATAACAAAATATTTTCATGTTAAATTTTGAGTATATTTCTTAGATGCTTGCATACAATAAAGATAAAAATAATTAAAAAATTGTATACAGTATATCATATACAATCTCAGATTTTTTATATTCTAATAATTATGATAGAAATGAACAAAAATCAATTTTAAATTTTGTATAAAAAGGATGAGTTTTCTTTGGACCAATAATAAAACTTGTATCTTTGTTTTTGACTCCATAACTCTCTTCTCCTGTCAGTAACTGAAAAGAAAAGGATCCAAAACTCTTTAGAACATTGAATGTCATTACTCCTAAAATATTATATAGTTTTGATTTAAAAATGCAAATGACTTATTTAATTTTGACTAGATTAGGGGAGTAACTCTCATTAAAAAATAACTCCTAAAAACCCTACTATTAAAAATTTATATCTATTATTTATAATCTATAATCTACAATACTATAACTATTATAATGATTATCTCAACAAAAAAAAACTATTATAATGACAATCTTCATTTTTCGTCTTCACATTTTTTGAACTAATATTATAAACTACAAGTACTATATATTATGTTTTAACTACAAATAAAAAAAAATTACCCCACTAACACTATATAAAATTCAATTTAAAAATATCCGTACACCCATTTAACATTCATCATCTCTCTTTTATTTTATTCTAATTTTTGAAAAAGTATAGAGAAATACGAAATATCTCTTTTTTCCTATTAATTTATAAACCGTTCTCATCTAAAGAGATGATAGTTCAGATTTATAATTTAATTAAGGACAGATAGCAAAATTGTAACTACCCAATACCAAAAATGTGGCAATTTTCTAACGCATGTTCCGGGAGGTAGACTGATTATTAAAACTATTGATTGGTTAAACGTAAGATATAGTATTTTTCAAGATTTTTTCTCAGACTATTTGAGCACCAAACTATTTGACTGATAGCTACCATATATGAACTTGTTTTAAACATGTGTTGCAGATAGTTGAATAGTCAAACATTTTATGCACTAAACAATCTTCTTATCCGTCTTACTGGACCACATTTACCAAGCTTTATTTTACAACTCGAAGAATACATTTGACTTTCATCACATTATAATCTAGAAATTCTATTATTATTATAAACTATAAATTTATTTACAATACATTATACACGTCTACCTATGTTGAATAGATCAATTTTAAATGTTGAACTTAGGTGTTATTCATTATATAGACGAAGCATCCTCCTTCCTCAGGTTAGGTCTTGTTTGAATTAATCTATTAATAGCAAAGAAAATAATTATATGAGAGCTACTACTACGAAATTTCTAAAGTAGTGCGCTCATATATAAAAGCCTCCCAGGCGCTGTCTCACATTTATCGACATGTGAATCAAAAATACTAAAATATATAGTCACGGCTAATTGATGAGTATAGTCAAATGCGCGTGATAATATAATACTATACTATATGAGTATATTATAACCTAACTTCCATTGAAACAAATGTATAGGTTGAACGTGGACAAGTCATGTGTTTGCAAGTAAAAGTTAGCACACTTGAATGGTCTTTAATTATTTATCACAAACACATTTGTCTTCAAATTTTGGAGTTTATTAATAGGTGACTATTGGCTTGTAGTAAAATGTAGGATAAGTGTTTTTTTATACAATTAAAATTTATAATAGATGATTTTTTAAATATATAAAGTATATTATATTTAAATATGTTGGAGTACAAGTGTGAAGGTGAAGTATCACATTGGATAGAAATGGGAAAGTTGGGTAAGATATAAGTGGATAGACCCGTAAACCTATTGCCTTACCTTGTGTTTGGATGAAAAATTTTAAAATTTCAGAGAATTTGAAATGCCAAAAATTTGAATTACTTTGATTTTAATTTCCTTCATTTTCTAAATACTTTGTTTGGATAAATCAATTCAAATTTCTAAAATTTCAAATTCTGAGTTTGGATAGGACAATTCAATTTGCATCATATACAAAATTTCATTTTTAAATATATATTTAAAAAATGAAATTTCAATATTAAACTTTATAAAAAATAAACATTATCTAATATTAAAAATTTAATTCAAAAATCATTTTAAATATTTAATAATTTAAAAATACAATTATTAATAAATTTTACAACAATATTGATAAATTTTACAAAAAAGTATAATATCATTGCAAATTAATCCATCCAAGTGAGAAAGCTAGAAGAGCGACAGAGGAAGACAACAGAGTGCGAGAGAGAGAGTGTGGCTCGAGCAAGGCAGTGTGCACCAAGAGAGAGAGAGAGAGAGAGAGAGAGTGAGGGTGGGCCGCCTCGCGCAAGAGAGAGCGTAATTTCAAATTCTCTTGGTTTTTGGATGAATTTCAAATTCCAGTATTTCAGTTATGTAAAATACTCCATAAAATTTCTGGCAATTCAATCTTTTAGAATTTTCGATCCAAACAGCTTATTTCATCCGAGTGAATTTTAAATTCATCAAATAAATCAATTACCACGCTAAATTACTGCATCCAAACACAAGGTTAAGGTTTTGGGTTGAAGATAGTGTCAAGTTCACTTGTGTGATGTGCTCGTAACCCATTGATGATGATGTATTTTACCCCTATCAGTTTGCCTAACAATTGGTATCAAAGCCGATGATTCGACCAGGTGACCGGTTCAGACGAGTAAGATGGATTGACGATAGATCCAAGCATGGGCATAGAGATCCCTTGTATCGAAAATCTTCCTGGTAGTGGGTCCATACATGGAGGCCAGACAACGTGTCCAGTGGCCGTGAAACGGTGGAGGCGACGGTGCAAGGTACTAGAGCATGTTGGCTAAGCTCTAAGGGCCTAACGGCGGAGAGCAAGGTTCTCATTCACTTATGTGGTTTGTTCGAGATACATTGGTGAAGATCTCCCCAATGTTTCATCCCCCTCATTGCACAACAAAATATATAAATTATATTTTAGATTTTCAATGAATAATTTAAATTGTGGTATAAAATTATTTTTAATTATTAAAAATTTCATTAAAAACTATTAAAATTTAGTTTAGAAAGAGATAAAAGATGAAAGATTGAAAATGATAAACTGTTAAAAAAAAATCAAATATGTATATTCTTATAACTTAGAATACATATGAGTGAAGCTAGCTCTTACTCTCTAGTCTTCACTCTCTCAATTAAATATGCTTAATATTATCTTTTTTCCCCTTTAGAAGTGCATTCACACCTATCTCCAAGATTAGCTGAAAAAGTTTCCCTTCCAAGTTTCAATCATTTCAAACTATTATAATTTTATTTTTATTATACTTATTTTCTTAACCACCTGCCTCTACCAATTTACCTTCTTTTTAACTCTATTTCTAAATTAAATTCTAATATTATTTTTTTCTAAAAAAATATCAATGGTTAAAAATAACTCATATCACAATTTAAATCATTAATTATAAATTTAAAATATAATTAAATATTTAAAATTATTTATTTATTATGAATTTTAAATACATAAAATAAGCATTTATCCTTTATAATATACAAGCTAAAATATTAATATTTGACATGATTGAGAATTTTTTTTTTACTAGTTATAAAGATAATATGAGAAATACACCTAGAAAACATATTAAAAATATCTAATTGAGAGTGTTGGAAAAATAAGAGCACTAATTCATAATATAGAAAAGATAAGTACTAACATAAATGCTCATTTTGTCAAAAGAAAAAAAAAACATAAATGCTCATTCTTGAATCAAATTACAATCATAGTACAACATGAACTAATTAATTCAATTTCAAAAGCTACTTTAATAGATAGAATTACACATAAATATTAATTAGAAAGGCTCAATGCTTACACACTTCCGTCTATTTCAAAACCTTGTTGGGAAAATTAGATTACTCCTATATATGGAACCTTAACTTAACTCTAGTTAGAAAACATATTAACCTAAAAGTGGAAGATTATGAAACCAAAACCATAAAGCAATTAATGTACGATAAAGGCAACAAAGAGATGGCAAAGAAAGTTTGAAGAGAGGTTAGACATAGAGTTTGTCAAAAATAAGAACTTGGGGTATACAAGGAGCAATTGGTGGTGAGTGGTGATTGTCAATTCATAGGCTACGTACGACAACAGTTTTATTTTTAATAACCATGGGTAAAATTGCCCCAAAATGCAGTACTTTTTTTAAGTAAAAAAATTCTTCTAGCGGCAATATGATAAGATTATAAAATTTTATGTTAATTATTTTAAATATCATATCCAAGATGATTTTTAAAAACTTTATACAGACATAATTAAACTCATGTTAAAAATATAAAATTTTAATAAATACTTTTTAAAATGAAAAATTAATCTAATCACAAATTTTAATAAATACTATCATCAACAAATTTTACTCGTGGACACCATTTTTTTTTCTTTGAAAAGAATTAATCTAATCAGAAAGTTGTATTCGTGATGATATCCATGCGTGCTGGTGATGCGTGTTTCACGTTTAGATCAGTCATGATACCACAAATATTCTGTGCAAAAAACAATTTTGTTTGAATTAGATAGGAGTGACAAAAAAATTTATTTACTGTTTAAAAGAATCTGTCTAAATGGATTTTAAATTTGTTTTGGTTTATATCCTCATTTTTTTTTTACTTTTTTAAAGCTCACACTAAATTACTGATCTCAGTTAAATTGTATAAACTCACTTTAGAAAGTAAAATTTTTCGTTCAACTTTTTTTTCTTTATATAAGACGTGATACTATCAAATATAAATTTCGATACTCGAATAAACTAATATGATAAGTTAACATTTTTTTTTTTTGAAAGTATGTAATTGTTGAGGTTCATGATAACTTAGCATTATTTACTACTACTAACGCGAATTATTTTTATCCTACAAGCAAACTTAATTGCGATGAGCACACGCATCCATTTATAACAATAATACCTGTATTAATAAAAAAATGAATTAATTTAGGTACGATAGTAAGTAATCTAAACGCAAGATGTTTATGCAAAATCATTATTTGCCAATGGTATGAACAGTAGTTTAATTCAATGAGCTAAACGTGAAGTGAAAAACCAAAAACGTGGGCGCATTTACGGCATTGACAAACGCAGTCATAAAAGCCAAAGTACCCAATTGGTGCGAACAAAACAAAGCCAAACGGAACCTAACCCTAACCCTTGCCGTGTCCGTTTCGTTGCCGTTTAGGTTTACCGACACAAACAACACGTGGTCGAAATTAAAAGAAAACCACAATATAATAAATATAAATATAGTAATAAATAAATAATTATCGACAAATGAATAAAAATAGTGATACTAATAATTTAGGGGCTGAATTATAAATTTTACTATCAAACTTTCATTATTTTACAAATTTTATCATCAAAGTTTTATTTTTACAAATTTTACCATCTAAATTTTCAATTTTTACATATTTTATCACTCTGATATTTCACAAAAAAAAAAGTTAAAGAATTCAATTTTTTTTTTTGTGAAACATAAGGATGGTAAAATATATAAAAATTGAAAATTTAGATGGTAAAATTCGTAAAATGATGAAAGTTGGATGGTAAAATTTGTGAAAAAATAACTTGAATGATAAAATTTGTAAAATGATAAAAGTTAGATGGTAAAATTTATAAAAAAAAAACTTAAAGGATAAAATTTGTAAAATAATAAAAATTTCACAAAAAAAAAAGTTAAAGAATTCAATTTTTTTTTTTGTGAAACATAAGGATGGTAAAATATATAAAAATTGAAAATTTAGATGGTAAAATTCGTAAAATGATGAAAGTTGGATGGTAAAATTTGTGAAAAAATAACTTGAATGGTAAAATTTGTAAAATGATAAAAGTAGATGGTAAAATTTATAAAAAAAAAACTTAAAGAATAAAATTTGTAAAATAATAAAAATTAGATGATAAAATTTACTATTAAACTTAATTTAAGAGAAGAGACTTTGGGTAATACTAGAAAACAAACGGAACAGCGTGACATGGTAGGAGACAGCGGCAAGAAAAGAAAAGAACCACTTTTGAAAAACCCCACATATTCCTCGTGCTTCAATTTTCCACCTCCAACTTGAAAATTAAAAAAAAAATATTATTTTATTCAACCAATTAAAATTGGTTGTTATCGGTTATATATAAGATGAAGGGTCGGAGACAAAGATTATCATTACATCGTAGGAGTCTCTTTTCTTCTTTCCTTTGTTATAGAAAACCCCATCGTCAAAGCACGCGTTCTCTCTCAACGAATATTTTCTTTTTTGTGGGTAGATTCAATTCAATTCAATTCAAACATGTCGAGCTCATCGGAATACTCTGAATTTTCCGGCCAGAAACCGGCGAGGTCGCCGGAGAAGTCGAGTTTCTCTCAGACTTGCAGTCTGTTGAGTCAATACATCAAGGAGAAGGGTAGCTTCGGAGATCTTACCCTCGGTATGACATGCAACACCGAACCATGTGGTACGGTTCCTTAAACTCTCCGAAATTTTCGTTTTTATTTTTTATTTTTTTATTTTTATAATTTCTCTGAAAATTTTGGATGTTGCTTAGTTCTGTAGAAAGTGGTTTATTGTAGGAAGGGAAAAAATTTGGAATTAGATGTGTGGTTTTTGAGGTGGGTGGAAAAATTTGGAATCTTGATGGGTACTTAAATTAGTTATTCCTTTCCTCTTGGTTTGTTTGGAAATAAATAATTCTAGGAAGGAGAAGCAGTTTATGGGTCTTTCAAAGTTTGCTCCTTTTTTTATAAATAAATAAAATTAAAAAAACTATTTTTTTTCTTTGCATTTTTAGGCTTAAACCTCTATCTCAATTCTTAGGTTTCTGCCCTTGTTTCTAATTTGTTGCCCTGAATGATTTTTCAAATTTCATAGATCTAACACATGGCTCCAACTTTGTCCCTCCAATTTAGTGAATAAGTAAAAATGAGACAAAGGGAGAAAAATGTTAGATTTTTTAATGTTTTGTGTCTTTTAGTTTCAAAACGGGGTTAATCTTTCAGATATTTTTGCGTTATTTCCTTTTAGAGGTGATTTTATTTTATTTTATTTTCCTTCTTTTGCTTAATGAGAAAAATTTTACAGGGTCACCTGAGACATCTTGTCAATCTGCTACAACCATGAACTTGTTTCCTACCAAGGACAACAACGTGGCACCAAAGAACCTAACAGCTATGGATTTGCTCTCTCCACAAGGTTCCTATCGTCCCTCAGAGGAGATTCCAACCTTGGTTAATTCCAGGTGGGTTGGTTTGCTTTACTTCTTTAATTTGTTGTGAAGTCAATTAACAGTTACCCTTTTGTTCCAACTTGCTGTGGAAGAAAAAATTAATGAGCCATGACTGCATACCAATTCACAACTGCTACTACTTTTTGGATATATTTAAATCAATCTCCAACTTCTTCTATGGCTATTAACAAAAATTGCCATTATAATACTCAATACTAATTTGTGACAATTTTTTCATGGTGTGCAGTGCAATTAAGTCTGTGAACAAGGGTGCTAAAACTGCACAGATGACTATCTTTTATGGTGGACAAGTTGTTGTGTTTGATGATTTTCCTGCTGACAAAGCAAATGAGATCATGTCCTATGCCACCAAAGGGATCCCCCAAAGGGAGAACAATTCTGTTTTCACCTACACACAGAGCCAGCCATCTTTTCCTCCTAGTTTGGTCAGAACCTCTGCTGATTCAAGTGCTCCAATTATTCCTAGTGTGAATATTACCAACAACATGCATGAACACCCTCAAGCATCATCCAGACCTGTTGTTTGTGGTAATTTCTTAAGATCACTATTACTTTGAGTTGAATATTTTTTTCTTTTTGGTATTATGGATCATTTTTTTCTGATCAGGATTTTCCTTTCTGTGCAGATCTGCCAATTGCTAGAAAAGCTTCACTCCACCGGTTTCTGGAGAAGAGAAAGGATAGGTAGGCACTCTCACCCAAACAAAGAAAATTTTGAACATTATGTGCATGCTTGGTGTAGGAATATTTTAGGGAAATAATCTTTTCATTTTTTGAAAAGCTCTAGAAAGAGAAAACAATTATTTCTTTAAAATAAGTTGAATCAAAGCACAATACAATTCCCTTGTTTGAAGAAAACTTCTAAAACAAAATCTCCGTTTACCCTTTGGTAGATCTGGTTTTTCTTTTTGTTCTTGATAATATAGATATTAGAGGAAATTGGTTTTCTTATTTGCAAAGATGCAACTAATATTAGAACCTTTTTTTTTGGTCAGTTAATAATACTGTTTCCTTGTGTTGTTTTAACAGAATTGCTTCCAAAGCTCCATATCAAGTAACAAATGGGCCTTCTAACAAGCCAGTTGAATCCATGCCATGGCTTGGGCTGAGTGCTTCTTCACCTCAAATCTGAGAGCAGCTACAGTTATATGTAATTTTTAAGCATATTTTTGTTGTGAAAATGCTAACTAGTCAGAAGTTTTTTGCCAGAATTCTTGACCAAGTTTCTGGTTATATTTTTTTTCCTGACTGGATAGCATTATTACTTCCTTTTTTTTTAAAATGTTTTTAAGATGTTTTATGGGCTTCTTGTTGGCCCTTTATTTGTCATAGTTATTTCAGCTCTGCTGGGCCGTATCATAGATCTAACTATTGGTTAGTTGAAGCTGCTCTAATTATAGTGATTCAATATATTCATTGTTATGATTAAAGATTATTAATCTTTTTTTTCCCACTTTACTTTTTTGTACTCTGGATGTTCTTGCAATAGAGAGCAAATTTTAATTCAATTTATCTTTGAACACGTGACCCATCGACTTTGTGATGTGGTTAATTAATTTTTAGATATTGATATCTTCCGTGGAAAGTTGTTTTTAAAGTGAGAACGGGAGAAACAATATTAAAGACATAAAGTGAGTCGTTATAAATAAAAGGAATCTGAATTGTCTCCATACAAATCAAATATAAAGATGTAACTTTAACGAGTAAATATTAACATAAAATGTTGGAACTGGGGAAATATCTCAGCACTTTACATAAATTTTAAGAGAATAAAGGTGCTGGATTAGAGTAAATTACATCGAGATTTTTACACATAATATCCTTATTAAATATTTATAACAACTTCTCTTATAAGGATATACAATATAATGTTTTTCAAATAATTAAGGAAAGTTATATAATGTTTTTCAAATAATTTAGGGGATAAGTATAGAGATAGAAAAAAGAGGATTATTTTGTATAATCTGAAATAAATTCAAGGTTGCAAGTGTAATTTATTCATTGAATTATTGTATGTTGTAATGTCACGAGGAGTATAGAGCTAAACTGTTGAGGATTTATTTTTGGTGGACAACTTTTGACGATTTTTTATTATATAAAATACTTAACGCGGTATGAAAATAGAAAATGACAATATTAAATGTGAAAAGAAACGTAAGTTGAAAACAGACGTCAACACGTACATTGGTAGTAGACAATTTTGCTGCTATTACACTGTTTTAACTTCAATTGAAATGTTGCTACTTTTCAGGAAAATTACAAAACATGTCATCGCTGAAACAGTGCCATAACTCAAAAACAGCTAAATGCCCCTGTTGCATTAGAGAATTACAAAACTGACACTTAAAAGAAAAATGTTACGAAAATTTGAAACCTGGCTTCTTGCTGAGGAACTTTTTAAAATAAAAGATTAAGTGCGGTGATCCAAACTTACGTTTTCAAAAACTTCAATATTGATACTTCTACGATGAAATCATATTGGGTTTTGTGTTGTCGCATATCTGCCGGAGATACAAATAGGTTCTAAGTGTATGTTTGGATTAAAGTTTGTAAACTTAAGTTTGGGTTAATCTTAAGTTTACAAATTTTTTTTTATCATTTTAAGTTTGTAAATTGAGTTTGTAAAAATATTTTAAAGTTTTGTTTTTCCAAAATTAAGTTTGCAGACAATTTTTTTCACTCAAACATGCTTTTGAAAAGTAACCAAACATGATCTCAAATTGATTTTGTTCTCAAACATACTTTTGGACATTTTCACCGAAAATCCAAACATGCTCTAAATGAGTTTTTGATCGTTATAAAATTTCAGAGTTCATATAATTTTTTTTTGCTATACTTTTAGTCTCTTTTATTTTAGTTAGCAGTTTTAGTTTCTTAAAGTTAAATGTAAGTGTTCAGTGTTCGTGTCCAATGAAAGTACACGTCAATACTATATACATAAACGCTTTGTGTTTTTTTTTTTTATCAGCAAAACATCTAATATATTAAGTTGAACTTGGGTATAGGGAATACCCGAAAAGTTGTACAGAAATATACTCCAGCATTAGAGCCCTACATCTCGAGGAGGAAAAAAATGGTTACATCATATTTAGCATTACAAACATGTAAATAACCACTCTACCATTATCCCCTCTACTAACCAGGTTGTCTCCGTAATTTCTACAACTTTAAATATACTCCTATTTGCCACTGCATTTCTTATATTGAGGATATGCTGCCAAAAGTGTGATGATGCAGAATTTGGCAAAACTGAATGTATTTGTAGCCAAGCATAAAAATACTTCCAAATTGTATGAATTTTACTGCACGAGAACAGAATATGATTTAAACACTCCTCCACTTCTTTACAAACAATCTTGGATATGTGATTGCCAAAGATTATTTCCCAACTCAATTATCAAGCCGAAGTCTTATTTTTCCTCCATCTCCAATTTTCCATTCCACCCACCTATCAAACCACTTTGTTTCATTATTTCCCCCACATGTCTTACACAAGTCCCTCCACCACAAAGATGATGCTTTATTAGTCTTCTCTCCAACAAGACCCTTCCATCCTCCATACAAAGATGTCAACACTTCACACCATAAGGATCCTTTGTCATGAAAAAGTTCCCATCTCCACTTAGCTAGTAGGACATCATTGAAAATAAAAATATTTTTCACACCCAAACCCCCCTCTATCTTTTAGCTCACAAATATTTCCCCACTTTACCTAAGACACCTTTCTTTTACCCTCCTCACTACCCCACAAAAAGTTTCTTTGGATGTTAATAATGCTCCTCCCCACTTGTTTAGGCAATTTGAAAAAGGAAAGATAGAACAAAGGTAAGGATGACAACATCGAATTAATAAGACAAACTCTACCCGCAAAAGATAAAACTTTGTTCTTCCAAACTGAAAACTTTTTATAGAATTTGTCTACTACTGCCTACTGGTTTCCAAGTTGTCTCTACCTTAGGGTTTGCACCTATAGGTATGCCTATATATACAAAAGGTATGTGTAATAATTTACAATTCAAAACATTTGCATACCTCTCCTCAACTTCTTTCTCCACCCCAATAGACCTAAACTTGCTCTTGAAGAAATTGACTTTTGATCCGGATACAAGCTCAAAGCATCTTAAAATGCTTTTTAAAGTCACTACATTGGTCAAAGTAGCCCCTCCCAAGAAAATTGTATCATCGGCATATTTAAGTAGATTGTCTTTTACCATATCCTCTCCCACTTGGATACTTGAAAACAAATTCTTCTCAACGGCTTCTCTCATCATACCACCCAATCCCTACGCCACAATAGTAAACAAAAATGGTGCCAAGGGATCTCATTGTCTTAATCCCTTTGACACCAAAAATTCATTTGTAGGGCTCCCATTAACTAATACCGACACCCTACTACTCACCAAACAACTTTTAATCCACCCAACCCACTTGTCATGAAAGCCCATCCTTTGTAGCATGTACAACAAAAAATCACAATTCACTGAGTCATACGCCTTTTCATAGTCAACTTTAAAGATCAAGCATTTTTTCTTTCTCCGCTTAGCTTCCTCCACCACTTCATTTGCCCCTGGGACACTATGCAAAAGATATCTTCAACCCAATAAGGCACTTTGTGTGATGTGATTACTACGTGATAAATTGTGTGACATGACTTCCATGTAACAATTATATGATGTGGCAGCCACATGAATGTCACATGACAAATGGACACAAATTCAATGATTTTGAGAAATGAAAGTCATGATGACTTTTCCTTATTTTTATATAAGTGATCAACAATTTAAATAATGATTTATATAAATGGACATTAACTTATATAAGTTGCTAACAAGTTAATGAAAAAAATGAGGGAAAGTCACCATCACTTTTCCTCTTCAAAGTCTTTGAATCCATTTCCCATGACAATCACATGAGTGTGCCATGTGGCACTCATAGTTTGTGTCATTTTAAGTTTTGTCTCAAGAAAATTTTTAAATATCGATTTTAATCCTTATAAACTTGTCCCTTTTTTATTTTAATATCTATAAAATTGAAATTTCAATTTTAGTTTTTAATTAATTTTTATTTTATTTTAATAATTTTTGAAATGTCTAATATCTTTATTAGGACAAAGAATGGTTTATAATTCTAATTGTTTTGACTTAAAAAAAATAGGTTTTTAAAAAGGCTTAAATATCAAATTGGTCCCTGTAAGTTAGCGCTTTTTCATTTTTGGTCCCTGTAAGTTGACACTTTTTTTATTTTGGTCCCTATAAATTTTTTTGTTCATTTTTAGTCCCTGTAAGTTTGCATTTTTCTAATTCTAGTCCCTTAAAGCGCGAACTTACAAGGACTACAAATGAAAAAATTAGAATCTTAAAGGGACTAAAATTAGAAAAGCGCAAACTTATAGGGACTAAAAATGAACAGAAAAACTTACAGGGACCAAAACTAATAAAGCACCAACTTACAAGGACTAAAATTGAAAAATGAACTTACAGGGACAAAAAATGAAAAAGCGCTAACTTACAGGGACCAATTTAACATTTAAGCCTTTTAAAAACTAAAAGAAGACGAAAACATTTTTGATAGAAAGATGAGGACAATCATCTTACTAAGACAATAATGTTTTATTGAATTGTAGAATTTTATCAATATATGCTTGTATTGTTTTTTTTTTGGTGGAAATATATGTTTGTATTATATTATCAAGTTTATGAAACAAAACATACACTCTTATTCCTAGTGTAAATATTATTGGCACCAACTCCATTCATGAACACCCTCTAGCGTCATATAGACTTGTTTGTGTAATTTCTTAATATCCCTTATATTTTAAGATGAATGTTTTTTTTTCTTTTATATTATGGATTATATTTTCTGATAAAAAATTTCATCGCTGTACAGTTCTTCTAATTGCTAGAAAAGCTTCACTTCAATGATTTCTAGAGAAGAGAATGCAACACATAACTTATCAATAATGACATATTATATATTGTTCTTACTGGATTTGGTAAGTATTCCGATGCAGTGGCTCTGCCGGGATCTCCTTCGTGAATGGTGAGGGGGTGTACCTGCAAAGACACTCCGACGCTCAAGTTAGAGGTGCAGAGGTAGGAGACAGATATCACAATTGGGAGTAGAATTTTCGTACCTTGATTTGGGTGAATGCCTTCGTATTTATAGAATATAGGAAGATAGATTTGATAGGGTTATTTTCCTATCAAATCTTATCAAATCTCGCAGATTATGATAGATATAGGCTTTATCTTCTATCATAATCTTATGTCTTAATCTTCGAGTATTTTATCTTTTAGTAAGATATACTTTGTTATAACTGCCTAGGTCCGAGTAAGTTCATTCTACTCGGCCAGGTCAGCTACTCGGTGGAGTGCCGAGTCCAAGTAGTACACATGCCCCCAAGCTCTGAAAACATGAAAGAGCTTAAGTGATGATCTCGCTGAATTCAAGTTTCCATTTGGCCGAGTCGGCGTTGTGTCTTACTCGTTTCATTCTGCTGTATTCGATTTCGTTGTTTAGCTTTGTAATGGTCGCGTTACTTCATTTTCGAGTGGTCGCGTCATTTCGGACCCATTAACTCGTAACGTTTCCCAAGGGTGACAACAATGGCCATTTTTGAATTTCGAAAACGTCCTCAGGATACCCAAAGGTCTTAAGCCTCCCTATCCGTTGATTAGTTTGGCGGAGAGTCTCGATCCAACGGTCCGAGTCGTTTTGTCCTTTCGAATTCGAGGCTCTTGGACCTCTATATAAGGGTCACTGTGCGTCTTTCGCTCACTTCTCCTTCTTCCTTGAGTTTTCTTCTCCGGCGACCTTCGTTCCTTTGCCATTTCTTCCTTCTCCTCCTTGGTTTTCTTTGTCAACCCAGGTACACCCTCTCTTCCTCCTTCATCGCTCTTTTTTCTTAGAAATGTCTTCTTTTTCTGGGGAATCAGGGCATTCCGACGGTGGTCGTATGCTATCGCCGGAGGTTCACCTTATCGGAGATGGTTCTGATGATGGTCATTCTTTGCGCCATTCTAACTCCAGCAGAGTTAGAGACGACGCGTCAGCGGCAGGCACCGTCGTTGTCCATGCCGGCATGGTTCGTCCCTCCGCCAAGCAATCGGAAATGCCTTTGGCCAATGCCCTGAAAGGGGTTGTGGTTCTAGATGATTCGGAGGCTACCGAGGAAGTACCTTTGGTTCCTCGTCGTGTTCAGCCTGCTCCTCCTTCTCCCCCTCCTGGGCCTAGTGGTTCTAAGCCTTCTCAGAGAGTCTTCCTGCTTGTTACACTTCTGAGTTATTCTTGGGTACATGGGGAGGTGGGTAGTTATGCCTCTCGGTATCAGACCCACGAGTCCATTATTTCTCTCTTAGAGGAAATAGATTTGTGCCATTCGGAGCTGCCGGATATCTTTCATGCTGATCCTTACAGGCCGAGTGAGCGTGTTTTTCTTCGGGCCTTTCCTTGTGAGTCTCATTACACTTATGTGTATGAGGTTATATTTTCTTCTCTCGGCGTCACAGTCCCTTTTGATAAATATGAGTGTAACATCTTAAAAGAGCTGAATGTCGCCCCTACTCAACTGCATCCGAATGCTTGGGCATCCATGTGTGCCTTCAGGGTACTCTGTAGTGAGTTTTTCATTACTCCAACTGCTCCAAAGTTTCTCTTCCACTAAACAGTGAAGGAAAGCAAGAAGGGGGTTGGGTTTCCTTGACCGGTGTCCCAGGTAGGTCCATACTCAGCCTCTATATGTCCTCTTGGAAAAACATCAAGGGAGGGTTTTTCCGAGTCCGGCCTGGGAAGGATGGGATGTCAAACTTTTTTGATAGGCGTGGGAGGTCCAGATTCCCTTTATACTGGACCCGGTCTCCGAATAAGAAGCTATCTTGCAAGATAGTGGATATGTCTCCCGAGGACCAGGATGATATGGTTGACCTTTGCAAGCTTCCTCGTTTGCTTAGGTGTAGGATACTAGTTAAGATTCCTTTGTCAAAGACTCCGAGAGTCGACTGGGATCGTGAATGCTTTTTACTCAGCTATTCTTTTCTTGTACTTGTCTTTTTTTGCTAATTGTTTCTTTCTCTTTTTTGTAGTTGTGATGGAGAAATTCGACTATCAGATCACCAAATGACTTCGGCTCGAGAAGCTGAAGAATAAGGAAGCTGGGGGTGAAGAGATCCCGGCAGCTTATCCTGCTCCTACTCCTCCTCCTCCTCCTTCTCCAAAGAGGAAGAAGCAAGTTGTTCAGGGGGAGGATGGTGTCTCGAAGAAAAACAAGCCGAGTCCGCCTCTTGTTCAACCCGCCACTTCTCCTGTTGAGAGGCATCCAACTTTCCTCTCTATGAAGGATGGGTAGACTTCTCTTTGGGGACGGGACTTGAATCCCTAAGCTCTTATTAGTGCTGAGAATCTTGGTCAGGCGGATTGGGATATGTTGAGGGATGCCGACCCCTTAGTTTCTATGGAAGTCATATCTCGCTTCCAGGCTCATTCTTGGGCTATTGCCCAGTACTGGGCCGAGGAGTTTGATCGTGGGTATCGCGAGCTTTCGATGGCTAAGGAGACTGATTCGAAGGCCAACTAGGCCTTACTAGATGCTAACCATGCCAACGAGACTCTACTTCAGTCGGTTGAGGAGTCTCATAAGTCTTTAGAGGCAACGAAGGCCAAGTTAAAGGAAGTTGAGGCTCGAGAGGATGCTCTGAAGCTCTCCTTGACTACAGCCGAGAGCTCCGCGAAGGACCTTTAGGCTGAGGTGGAGCGTCTTTGTCAAGAGCTGGAGCAGGTCAAGTTGGGTGTTGCTGCCTCCGAGACCAAACTGAAGGCCAATTTGGCTGAGGCCATGATGAGATCATCACCACTCATGAGGCCGAGTTTAGGAAGGCAATTTGCCAAGTCCAGTTCTTTTTGAAGGATGCTGATACCTCTATTTTTGATATTGATAAGGATGTCAACAAGCAGGGAGAGTTGGTGGACGAGTCGACCATCCCGGGCGATGAGGCTCCCGGTGACTTGACGCAGCCTACTGCTTAGCTCTTAAGACTTTTTATTTATTTTTCCTTTTGTAAAGGCTCGCACCCGACCTATCTAATAGGGTGCTTTTATCTTAATGAAAATTTATTTTCTTTCAAGTATAGTCCCTTTATTTTTTGCATGTATGACGTCAATGACTCGTAGCCGATTAGGGTCTACGTTATCGATTTAACTCATTTTTTGTATCCTGTTGAAGGTCTACACGATTTTCAACTTAACTCGTTCGTATCCTGTTAGAGGTCTACGCGGGTTTTTAGCTTAACTCCTTTTTCGTATCATGTTTAGGTCTACACGGTTAGCTTATTTTCGTAACTTAGTTTTTTGAGAACTAGTTATCGAAGTTCGGTCATTCTCCTTTCGGGATGCCGAGTGTCGCTCACTTTAAGTGGCCTTTTGTGCTGGGTATTCGGTTGGTCTACTCAGTCTTATGCGAATTAAGATAATGTGATGAAAAAAGGAACTTTTATTAATAATGAAAGTCAGGTGTGCCTCATTAAAACCTCTTTGACAAAAAACCTCTTGGGAAAAAATGTCAAAGTAGGAAAAAAAGTACAGCACCACTTACAATTTTCTAGCTATAATAAAACTTCAGATGAGTGGCATTCCAAATACGAGGAATGGCTTCGCTGGATGGATGCTCTAGTCGGTAGGCTCCATTTCCCAGTGAGTCGGTTACTCTGAAAGGGCCTTCCCAGTTGGCTGCCAACTTGCCCTCTCCGGTTGCCTTTCTTGCTTCTCCACATTTTCTCCAAACCAGATCTCTGACTTCGATGTTTCTTGGCTTGACCTTGCTGTTGTATCTCTTCTCGGCTCTTATTTTGCAGGCCTCTGCTCTGATTTGGACCTCATTGAGGGTCTCTTCGGTCATGTCAAGTGCATGCCTTAGTGACTGGTCATTGTTCTCTTGAACAAAGTTCGCGTTGAGTCATAAGACGAATCAGGACCCTCAATTATTTTGATTTTATGCAAAACAAATATTAAGTAAAAAGACCGTGTCTTATAAATGCCAACAGACAAAAATGTTGTATCTACGTTTGTAAGATACAGATGATACGCAGACAAACACTTAAGTCTGAAGAATTATTTAAAGGCATAGTAAATGCACTATTGTTTTGTAATATGTTTTTGCAAAGAATATTCATAGAACATCCTCCTAAGATCTGTCGAAGTGCATAAAGGGGAACGGAAAGAAGAGTCAAAGTTTCAGAAGTTTCCCTCACCTCATAAGACGCGCTACAACTAGCAATGAGTACTTGTCTGAGCAAGTGATGTGACCACTGCAACAGAAGGATATGGAGTATATCTCAAGAAAGATAAGCAGAATGCTTTATCAGTTCAGAATGACTAGTTGGTGATAAGCATTTAATGCTCAGATTAAATGCCCCTCAACCACCTTCCTTCAGATGCTGGTCAGACGCAAGAAAGAAGACCGTTTAGAGACAACGGTTACTTCCTCAGTAAGTCTATATATAGAAGCAGATTTGAAGTGCTGAACACAACATATGAAATGAATTCAAAATTCAAGTATTCTTTCAAGCCTTCATTCATTCTCTTGTAAAAATTCTATTTGTTAAAAGCTCTCAAACCACTTTGTGTATCCTGAGAGAAAAAGACTTTGTTCTTAACTTTGTATATCCGTCTGTAAGACAATAGTTGAAAAGTCTGTGCGCCCTTACAAAAACAAATCTTGTGATTTGTTTTAGAGCCAGAAGTGGCTTGGTAGTAAAGAATACTTGGTTTTTTAGCTTGGAGAGGCTAAGTGTGAAAAACTACTTGAGTGAGCCAGATGTGACAGTGAACAATACTTGTAACTTGTGAAAGTTATTGGAACTTGGTGGTTTGCCAAGAATTGGACGTAGTCTCGGGGTGAGACGAACCAATATAAATTATTGTGTTGTCTTTCTTGATCCTTTATCTCGTATAACTGCTTGAACTGACCTTGTCTTGTGATTTAAACCTATTTTTTATTAAAAGGCTTTCATCTGTGAAGTTATCGTCTGTTAAAACGTTTTCTTTAAAAACTACATCTTTTGGTTTACAGACGCTACATTCTGTTTATAAAAAGTTTACGATTTTTTTTTTATAAATCACAATTCAACCCCCCTTCTTGTGACTTTTGCCTTTACAGTTCGCTCTTCGCAAAGAGGGTTCTCTGACTTCTACTGGTATCATGGCATCTGATCCATATGAGAGTCAAAAAAGGTGTTTCCCCAGTTGTGGATTGCGACGTGCAACGGTATGCCCAAAGGATTGCAGGAAGCTTCTTGGCCCTACTTCCTTTGGCATCGCCGACTCGCTTTTTTAGTTCCCCCAGTATGACTATGTTGGCTGCTTCGATTTGTCCATTGGTTTGAGGATGCTCTACTGAAGTTACCTGGTGCCGAATCCCGAGGTTCTTAAAGAACGCTTCTAGGTTCTTTTCGACGAACTGTTTTCCGTTGTCAGATATTACTAAGTGGGGGATGCTAAATCGACATATGATGTTTTTCCATATGATTTTTTGTACGTTGTTGATCGTGATGGTGGCCAAGGGTTCGGCTTCGATCCACTTCGTGAAGTAGTTGATTCCGACCAGGAGGAATTTGACTTGTCCTTTAGCAAGTGGGAACAGTCCTAAGATATCCACTCCCCACATGGCGAAGGGCCATGGTGCTGTGACGTTGTGCAATTCTTCTGCTGGTAGGTGAGATATGTTGCCATATTTTTGGCACTCTTCACATTTTCTTATGTACTCGGCGCAGTCATGGCTAGGGATGGCAACGGGTCAGGTCGGGCACGGATAGTGGTTACCCGCTACCCGACCCGCCGGGGAAAATCCGCCCCGTTACCCGCCCCGTCACCCGCCGGATATCCGTTTGAAAAAATCCGCGGGTTTTTCTTATATCCGCGGGTATCCGTGGATACCCATGGATATTTCATATTAAAAAAAAATATTTTTTAAAAAAAAATATTTTTAAAAAAAAAAAGGTGATTTTTTTAGAAGAAATACTAAGAAATAGATCCTTTATGTGCAACAAAATTTGGAAATAAAATCATATTATTTACTACAAGAAGAATAAAGATAGTTAATTGAATTTTCATGTGAAAATTACATGTCTTTAATTTAAAAAATCAAAGAAATAAGAATCTTATAATGTGATTTTGAATCTCTAGACATAATATTTACTAGTATCAAGAGCAAAAACTAGTGATTTTAAATTATATATATATATATATATATATATATATATATGAGGGTAATTTAGTAATTTTACGGGTAACGGGTATCCGCGGGCACGGATAGTATGATACCCGTACCCGCCCGTTAATGAACGGGTAAATAAAAAACCCGTACCCGTTACCCGCGGGTATCCGTTTATACTATCCATCTTCTATTCGTGACGGATTTTATCCGCGGATATCCGCGGGCATGGATTTTTTTGCCATCCCTAGTTATGGCGCATTGTCGGCCAGTAGTATCCGACTCGTAAGACTTGGGCGGCCATGGTTTTTCCTCCTGAGTGCATTCCACATATTCCTCTATGCATCTCATTTAACACGTATTTGGCCTGTGTCTTCATAACGCATTTCAGTAGTGGTGCGGTGAAGCCTTTTTTTTTAAGGTCTTCTCCTTCTATCACATAGTAACTCGCCCTTCTTTTGATCTTCCTAGCTTCCTCTCAGTTTTCGGGGAGGGTTCCTCCTTTCAGGAATTTCCATACCTCGGTCATCCACTCTCAGTCTGCCAGGTTGATATTGGAAACTTCTTTGTCAATACTTGGAGCGGATACCGTCTCCTGTGTGATAGTTCGGTGTTGGCTTTTCTTCTTTGTACTTGCGAATTTTGATATCAGGTTGGCTCTTCCATTTTGCTCTCTTAGGATATGGTTGAGTTCGAACTCAGTGAATTCGTTCTTCAACTGGAAAGCCAGGTGGTAGTACCTCGTCATCTGGGGCTCCTTCGTTTGATAGGATCTGTTCATTTGTCCTGTGACCAGTTTTGAGTCGCTCCAACACCTAAGGTGCTTTGCCCCTACTTCTTGAGCGAGTTTCAGCCCGGCTAACAGGGCTTCATACTCGGCTTGGTTGTTAGACACATTGAAATCGAATTTGAGTGATTGTTCCAAAACAATCCCTTCGGGACTTTCGATTATGACGCCTGCTCCGCTGCCTTGACGTTCGAGGAACCATCCACGTAGAGGGTCCACCATAGAGAGGGTGCCTCTTCTACTGGTGCTAGCTCTGCGATGAAGTCGGCTAGGCATTGGGCTTTGATAGGTCCTCTCGGCTTATACTTGATGCTGAACTCTGATAGTTCAACTGACCATACTATCTTCTTCCAACGAGTTTTGGCTTCCTCAACACTTGTCGTATTGGGTGGTCTGTTCGTACCACCACTTGGTGGCTTTAAAAGTATAGTCGTAGTCATCGTGCTGAAGTGACCAGGGCTAGTGCTAACTTTTCAATCATCTGGTACCTTGTTTCGGCATCTTTCAGCACTCGGCTTACGTAGTAGACTGGTGTTTGCGTCTAATTCTCTTCTTAGATGATGACTGAGCTGATCATGTCCCCTGAGACTGCTAGGTATAACGCTAGGTCTTTGCCGGGTTCAAGTAGCGTTAAGATTGGTGGTGAGGTGAGTAGCATTTTCAATTTTAGAAAATTCGCTTCACACTCTTCACTTCATTCAAATATTTGTTGCTTCTTGAGGAGTTGGAAAAAGGGTCTGGCTACCTCCGCTGCTTTCGGCAAGAAATCGGATAGGGATGCCAACCTTCCAGTTAACCTTTGTACTTCCTTCATATTACTCGGGTTTCTCATGTTTATGATAGCTGCGCATTTCTCTGGGTTGGCCTCTATGCCTCTGTGTGTGAGCATGAAGCCTAAGAATTTTCCGCCTTGTACTCCGAATACGCATTTTTCTAGGTTTAACCTCATGTTGTATTTTCTGATCTCACAAAATATTTCAGCTATAAGTCTCCTGAATGTGAGTTCGGGTCTCGACTTTTGACTACCATGTCATCTACGTAGACTTCTAGATTTCGTCTGAGTTGATCTACGAAAATCTTGTACATCAAACGTTGGTATGTTGCACCCATGTTCTTTAGTCTGAATGGCATTACCATGTAGCAGTAGTTAGCCGTATCGGTTATGAACACCGTTTTCTCCTCATCTGGTGGGAACATGGGTATCTGGTTGTAACCAGAATACGCATCCAAAAAACTCAGGATGGGATAGCCGGATGCTCTGTCCACCAATCTGTCGATACTCGGCAGTGGATATGAGTCTTTGGGGCATGCTTTGTTAAGGTCTGTGTAGTCACTGCACATCCTCCACTTGCCGTTTGCTTTCTTTACCATCACGACGTTCGCAAGCCATGTGGTATAGTGTACTTCTCTTATGAAATCGATGCAAAGTAGCTTTTCAGTTTCCTCTTTTGCCACTTTTCCTCTCTCAGCCCCAAGCTTTCTCTTCTTTTGGGAGATTGGCTTGGCCTCTGGGCAGACAACAAGTTTGTGACAATGGAAGCTTAGGTCGATTCCAAGCATGTCAGCGGCTGACCAGGCGAACAGGTCAGCATTTTTTTAATAAAACTTGGGCAATTGCGCTTTCGGTTTCGCTTGTTAACTGAGTCCCAAGCTTTGTACATTGCTCTGCTTCTCTTCCTAATTGGAAGGATTTTACCTCCTTTGTGGGTTCTGCTCTCGGCTCACCCTTCTTGGGGTCGAGATCGGCCTCCTCCATTGGTTGTACCCTGAGCGAAATGCATGTTACATGCTTCACTCTTGGTTTTGGAACCTTTTTGCCGCTGGCTATCCTTAGACTTTCTAAGTAGCACTCGCGAGCTGTTTCCTGATCAGCTTTTACTGTCACTATTTTCCCTTCCGAGTTGGGGAATTTCATCGCCAGGTGAGGAGTTGAGATCACGGCTCCTAACTCATTGAGTGCAGGTCTGCCCTTAAGAATGTTATATGAAGTAAGGGCGTTGACTAAAAGGTACCTAACTGTAATGGTCTTGGATCCCTTCTCCTCATCTCCGAAGGTAGTGAGGAGGTCAATGTAGCCTCTGGTATCCAGTTTTTTGCCTAAAAAATTGACTAGTTGTTCGGTGCACGGCTGTATCTTGCTCTCGGGGATGTCCAACTTTTGGAAAGTGGACCAGTATAAGATGTCCGCCAAGCTGCCTTGGTCTACCAGGACCTTGCATACTAAGAAGTTGGCAACCTCAACCTTAACCACCACTGGATCGTCGTGGTTGGGTTCTATGGCTTCGAAGTCTGCATCAGTGAATGTTATGGGGGGCATATTTCTTGGTACTTTCGGTCTTATAGAAGCCGAGTTGATTGATCAAATGCCGCGTAGATGTCTCTTCCTTGCCGAGCTTAAGCTTCCTCCTCCGGCGAATCCTCCCGCTATCAAGTTGATAATGCCTTGGAGCTGAGTCTCGGGAGGGTTAGTCGGTTACTCTTGGCGAGTCTCCTCCGTTCGTTAGGATTTTCTGTCGCAATTTTCTCCCTTGTCTCGGGTTTGTTCTCGCTCGGACTTTCAGCTGTCATCTCGGATAAAATGTCGTAGTTTGCCTTCTTGGATAGGTTTTTCAATCTTATCCTTCAAAGTGGTGCAGTCTTCGGTGGCGTGTCCGTGCACTCGGTGGTATCTGCAAAACTTGGATATGTCCGCTTTTTCTGGGGACCGGTTCCGAGTAGGCAAACTGATTAGTTCGGCACTGCAGGCTTCTTCTAAGACCCGACTTTTGCTTTCTATCAAGGGAGTGTAGTGAGTGAATCTTGCCCGAGGCAGCTTCTCGGGCCTGGATCTGCTGTTAGAAGTTCGCTCTCGGCTGGTTCCTATTCTCTCTCGTTCCTCATGTTTCTTTCGGGATTCCCCTTTGACGTGTTCTCGAAACTTCGTCATCTCTTCCATCTGAATGTATCCTGCTGCTCTCGCTCTGAGCTCATCCATATCATGTGACAGCTTCTTACAGAGGCTGTCCGAGAAGGGTCCGGACTTCAGGGCCATGAGCATGACAATTAGTGCCACTTGAGGGTTCAGATCTCGGATCTTCATCGAGACTTCGGCGAATCTCTCCATGAAATCTCTAAGGGATTCGTTATCCTCTTGTCGAATATTGGCCAAGGCCACTACTGTTAAGTGGTGAGGCCGATTTGTGGCGTATTGGACACCGAAACGAGCGACTAGGGTGGCGAAAGAGCCAATCAAATGCGGTGGGAGGCACGTGTACTAGTTCAACGCTGCTCCCTTCAACGTGGTTGGGAAAACGTGGCACATGATGGTGTCGTCGTTTGTGTAAAGGTTGACCTGCGTGACGAAAGCGTTTACATGCTTGTCTGGGTCTGTTAGGCCGTTGTAACGGTCCATAGACAAGGGTTTTCACCCAGCCGGTAGTGGTGTTTCCATGATGCCATCTACGAATGGGTGTCGCCTTGTTGTCTCTAGCATTGTGTTCCGTCTCGGGACCGTGCGTGAAGCGGATATAGGTTTGGATTCCATTTGGGTTGTTCAGTTTGCCTCAGTCCAGGTAGTGTCATCCTGCTCTGTTCGATCAGGTTGTTCGTGGGCGGTGGCATAGGCAGCCGAGTGTGTGTTTCGGTCCTCCTGCAGTTTCTAGTATTACTCTCGCAGATTAGTGTTCTCCTTGCGGAGATCCTCTATCTCCTTCGTGTTGTTCTGTTACAGCGTGTTTACCTCCCTTTGCAGGGCTTGGATCAACGGGTGATTCTCAAACGCCTGACACGGGATGGGCGCCACATTATTGGGGTTACCCTCGTGGGTATCCCCCGGTGCCGGTGTTCCCTTAGTTAGGGTTTCCAACTCCTGTGGTCGCTTTTCGTGGTTCGCTGTTTTGCCTTAGGTTGCTGCCATTGCCATCGTTTCACGTTGATTGGTGTGGCTTGGAAAAGTTTCACCGAGCCCCACGGTGGGCGCCAAATGTTCTTACCGGATTTGGTAAGTATTCCAATGTGACGGCTCCGCCAAGATCTCCTTTGTGAATGGTGGGGGTGTACCTGCAAAGACACTCTGACGCTCAAGTTAGGGGCGCAGAGGTAGGAGACAGGTATCAAATTGGGAGTAGAATTTTCGTACCTTGATTTGGGTGAATACCTTCGTATTTATATAATATAGGAAGATAGATTTGATAGGGTTATTTTCCTATCAAATCTTATCAAACCTCGTAGATTATGATAGGGATAGACTTTATCTTCTATCATAATCTTATGTCTTAATCTTCGAGTATTTTATCTTTTAGTAAGATATCCTTGTTATAACTACCTAGGTCCGAGTAAGTTCATTCTACTCGGCTAGGTCAGCTACTCGATGGAGTGCCGAGTCTGAGTAGTATATATATGAATTTAGAACAACGATAATATTTACTTATTTGTTAAAGACATGATCAAAGGTGATGAGAATTGTATGTGCGTTGCATGACTTCCTGAAATTTAGAAGTTAGGCCTTCCTTTGCCTTATCACACACTCCAAATTGTATATTTAATGGGACAAACCTAGATAGCGTCGTGACAACAAAAGGGACGTAACCACATTACTTATTAACTCTAGGTACTTCCTATTATAGGCCTAGTGATGAGACCCACATGTCTCCCACACAGATCAATATTAAAGCCCATTAAAAATTAATCACATGATTTGTAGATTTAAGTATTATCAAATGAATCATAATAGTAGCCAATTTTTGTCAAAATAAAATGTCACAATTAATTGCAGTTCGCAAGAATTTATAGAAAAATTCTAACAAAGAAATGATAGGTGACACTCTCACCTAAACAAAGAAAATTTTAAAGATTATGTGCATGTTTGGTATAAGAATATTTTAGGCAAATAATATTTTCATTTTTTAAAAGCTGTTTCATTAAAATAAGTCAAACCAAACACACAATGTTGCTTGGTGAGTGTGGTTGAAAAAAAAAAAAAAAAAAGCCCTGCAGCTGTGTGCAAACCTAAAATGAAATAAATTGATTCACAAGTTGCACAGCTGTCAAGTACTTCACGTTCCTGTTTTGTTTTTTTTCCTGAGATTTTTTTCCAAAATAAAATCTCCGTTTACCCTTTGATTGAAACAATCGTGATAAACTAGCGGTTTTGATTTTCATTTTTGTGTCTTGATAATAGAGGTATTTGTTGATCTGGCTTTTCATTTTTGTGCCTTTATAATAGATTTACACATTAGTGGAAATATATTTCCCTATTTGCAAAGCGGCTATTAACATTAAAAACTTTTTTTTTGACAGATTTTTTCTTAGTTTTTAATTTAGTTGTTTTTGCGCAGTTGATAATATTATTTCCTTGTGTTGTTTTTACAGAATTGCTTCCAAAGCGCCATATCGATTAACAAATGGGCCTTCTAACAAGCCAGTTGAGTCCATGCCATGGCTTGGGCTGAGTACTTCTTCACCTCAAATCTGAGAGCAGCTACAGTTATATGTAATTTTCAAGCATATTTTTGTAATTAAATTTTTGTAATGAAAATGCTAACTAGTCAGAAATTGTTTTGGCAGAACTCTTGACTAAGTTTCTGGTTATATTTTTTTTTGCCTGACTGAATAGCATTATTACTATTTTTTTAATGCTTTATGATGTTTTATGGGCTTATTTTTAGCCCTTTATTTGTCATAGTAATTTCGGCCTTTGCTGGGCTGTATAATTGATCTAACTATTGATTAGTTGCTGGTGCTCTAATAATAATGATTCAATATATTCATTGTCATCATTAATATTTTTTTTCCCCCACTTTACTTTCTTGCCCTCTGGATGTTCCTGCAACAGAGAGCAAATTTTTAATTCAATTTTGATAAGACTTTGAGATGTGGTTTATTAATTTTCAGATATTCATATCTTCTGTGGAAAGTTCTGTTTTTAAAGTGAGTTTAATTGTATTATTTTATGAAAGAATTGTATTTACAATGGCGCGTTTTTACTCAAGTAAGAATTGTGAGGTGTTTAACAACGGGAGAAACAATATTAAAGAGATAAAATGAGTTGTTAAAAATAAAGATTAACTAGTGTAAAATTCCTTTCCTCATGATTTTTCATGTATATACATATATATTTTTAAATAAGTTAGTGTAAAATTGTGTAAAATTAATTGTGTATGCTGTTATTATAATACTAGTTAAGGTAAACGAATGTAAAATTATGTAAAACTAGTTGTGTTTGTTGTTATTATTGTAATAGTTAAGATGATAACTAGTGTAAAATTATGTAAAACTAGTTGTGTTTTTATTGTTATTATGGTAACGGTTAATGTTATTATCATTTAAAATAAAAATTAATTTCAATTTTACCTGTAAAAATAGTAAATAATTTTTAAAAATCATTATTTATTAAAAGTTAAAAATTTAAGCAATTATAAAAGAAAGGAAAAAAAAAAACCCTTTGATAGGTTTTTGGATCCGTCCCTGATTGTCTACATACAATTCAAATATAAAGATGTTACTTTAACGAGTATATATATATATATATATATATATATATATATATATATATATATATATATATATATATATGTTGCAATTGGGGAAATATTGTAGCATGTTACAAAATTTAAAGGCCTGTTTGCCTTCCTTATTTTCTATTTCCATTTTCATTGAAAACAAAAAACGATAAAGAAAATGTATTTGGTTGTATTTTAGAAAATATTTTGTGTGAAAATATTTTCAGAATGCATCTTAAAACTGAAAATGAAAAATAGTCATTTCAGCATTTTCTTTCAAAATGAAACTATTTAAAAACAAAAAGACGAAAACACGATAGCACTCTCCCGTTCATCCGAATCCATTTCACAGTCTATCTCTCCAAACCCCCACTCTTTTGATTCAATTGCAACAACTACACCCATATTGATCATTTATTTGATAGTATAAGAATCATTATATTGAAAATTTATAAAATTAAACTCTTAAATTTTAATACTTATAGTATTAAAATCTTCAGTTATAACATGAAAGTTGATTTTAATATGAAAAAATTGTATCAATTTTATAGTTCAACCCAAATATGCTTGTTTCCGGTGCAAACCTTTTTTTTAGTAAAAAAACTAGTGAATCAAATTTCAGCATAAACTATTTTATAAAATAAATTTCATATTTAGAACATATTAAAAAAAATTAAATATAATTTACCAAAAACTGTTTTAAATATAAAATTCATAAAATCCTATTTGTAATTATAAAAACTTTTACTTAAAACCTTTACAACAAGTTATTGGTCACCAATTCTAACCATTGGATTAATAAATTAATATATCTATGGTAAATAAATAGCTTACCCATTGTTGGGGAAGTTACTCACTTCCCCATGTTAGACATTCCTTAACACAAATCCTTCGATTTTGAATAATGCTTCTTGGCAAAGAAATAATGGTTATCATGAATTTTGTGGCAAAGCTTTCTTAAAAAAGTGTTTCCTGCTGTCTCTCTCTCTCTTCTTTTTTTAAAGCAAAAATGATTCTTGCTTGTATCATATTTCTATAACCTTTTCAATATTTGATAATAACTAACTTAAATTTATAATTAACATATTACAAATTTATTATTATTATTATATATATATATATATATATATATGATAAACTATTCAATAATAAAGATATAAATATAAGTTATTATTCAAACTTATTTGTAAACTTTATATAAAAAGATTAACAAATTTTTCTTTCTTGAAAATGGTTAAACCAAATATAGTTTCAATATTTTCATTTCTGAAAAAAAAAAAAGACAAGAAATCAAACTAAACAGGGAGTTTCCCTTCGAGGTTTTAGGTTTGAGAGATATTGGTAGAGGCTTTTTGGGGTAAGGTTGTCAAGGTAGGATAGTCTTGGTGTAAAAATAAATTTTCTATTGTATCTTCAGGTTTCACTAGGATGTGTGATCCTTAAGGGCTAGGACAAGAGTATTGAGAGAGACTTTCTGGGGTAAGGTTGTATCTTGTGTAAAAATAAGCTTATTGATCTATAATACTTTGATTTAATGGAGAACTCTCAGGCGATGCTTGAGGATTGGATGTATGTTAGGTTGATAAAACCAATATATATAAATCTTAGTACGCTCTCTTTTATGCCTAACTCCTTAGTTTTATGATGTTTATGCTTTCTTTTGTTATTTCGGGTTAAGGGTTTGAACTTACTTTTTACATCTATTTTCTGGGAATTGAATATTTCGCTTTAAAATAACCCAATTCATTTCCCTTTTGAGTTATTTAGTAGTCTAATGAATTCACTTAATTTGACTACATAAAATAAAGTTCACTAACGATAAATATTTAATATAATTATTTTATAATATTAGCTCACATTATATATTAAAATATAAAACACCAACATCCAAGTGTAGACCTGTTCAATTGGGGGTCTTCTATCCTTATCTTATCTAATAAATACCCTCAAATATAAATAAATTTTGTTGAGTTTTTCTTTCTTTCTTAATTTTGTAGCACTATTTTAATCAAAATAGTTGTTGTTCATACTAATAATATCATTTTATACAATTTATTTTCATAAACAATGCTCATAAAATTTTCATAGGGCTCAATGGTAACTTACATTAAAATCCAGCCATATTAATATTGTTTAGATAGAATATGAAAAAATAAAAAAAGCTGTACACGTATTGTTTCTCATCTTTCCCCTCTCAGCAGGGAGCACAATGATTTTAATTTTGGGAAAAGGATGGGAGCGGACATGCAATGTGGTAGTGGGGGCATATGCCTATGAATGATAAAAGGGGTTCCTAGCATAAAGTAGCTGGGAGTGGGACCCATAATATGATTCCTTTATAAGGCTCTAGCTTCTTCATTTTATTTTTTTCCTTTTGTAGTGGGGAATTGGGATTGGGCCACACCAAGACTTGGATTCCCTAAGTGATATTCACTCCACCTGGTGCTGAATTTCAAAGTGGTCCACCCTATGGTCCCTACTCATATGGAAATAAATAACACATTTATGAGACAGCTTGATGTTGTGTTCAAGGATAAGTTTCAAGATAAGTACCATTTTCTAATCCCTACTTATTTCTTTGGAGTGAAATTTTGTAATGGTTAATTTTGAGCTAAGATGTGATCCCCTTCTCCTAAATTTCAGTCAACAAAAAATAGATAGGTACCATTTTGCTACATTGGCCATATTTTTACCTCAAGGATCTCAACTCTTAATTTAATCTTAAAATTTGATAATTTTAATTTATGAAAAAGTGAGAAGTTTATTAGAATGGCGAGATTATTACATCTATATTCTATAATTGCTTTTTAAACTGCAGAGATATAGGTTTCACTCATACTTTACTCCTTGAGTTCAGCCCAATGAATGGAATTATTTTTTTTCTCCATTTTGAAACGTGCTATATAAAAGGAGAATTTTCATCATAGGAGCGTGGTTGGGACCGTTGCTTCTAACCCCGATACCAGGACGTATTTAATATGGAAAAAATATATTTTTAATAACATAATCATGCATAAATAATTAAGGTTACTGTATTTAAATTTAATTTTAATAACTTATTAGTTATTATTGATGTTGTTGTAAGGTTGTTAGGTCACCAATGTTAGTGTTCTTATGAGAACATATTCTTCCTTGTTGCCTGTTTGGGCAGCGATTGAACTCCATTCATCTGTCTCCAAGGTGAGTAAACAAGATTCTAAAAAAGATTATGTTTAGTTGGATGATGCTAAAATTAAGTTTGGTATTAAAAGTTTTTTTTTGGTATTAAAAGTATGCTTGAATAAAAGTAAAATAAAACAATTTTAGCATTAAAGTTTTATGCTAAAAAGTTGGGAAGAACCGAAGAAATAAAATTTTATTATTTTCTCATTTTTTATCATAACCATTCTGTAAAAAAAAATAATAATAAATCACTCTTTTTGAACTTGAATATAAAAAAAAAATCCTTAATTCGCATACTAATTAACAATGTTAGTGATATCATTTAATAAAATAAATTTCATTCTCCAAACTATCCTTTATATTAATTCATAGAAGACTTTAATTTTATGAGGAGAACTTATTTCAAATGAAAATATTTTTTTCCATTTTGACGGCCATGTGATTGATATCATAAGAATTAAAGGGGTCATTGAAAATAAAATAATGTTATATCTTTTTATTATCTTATAAAGAAAGTATTAAATAAAAAATAAATATATTTAATATCTTAAAAATATAAAACATAATCAATACTTACCATATAAAAGAAGTAGGATAATTTAAAATTATTTTTTAAAATAAAATCTGAATTAAAATTATTTTTATGTCTCTCATTCTCAGAAATATCTTTGACATACAAAATATATTTTTGACATTCTCAAAAAATATGATTCTCAAGAAATATAATTTCCAAGAAACAATATTCTTTGGAACTAAAAAAGATTTCATATGCCAAACGCTTCCTATATTAGCAATATATTCTTTAACATATTCTGAGTCTTTTATTGATTGAAATTGATTAGAAATCACAAAATTATGTGATTCTTAAATTTTATTTAATAAATTTCCATTATGATTTTATAATTTTTAATATATTTTAAGTAGAAAGTGTATTATGTTAAAAAGTATTGTTAGCTCTCCCCTTTCGATAAATGAGATAACATTAATTAAAATTTCCTTATATTTTAAACTATTATACATAATTTCTTTTAGGTATTAAGAAAAAGAAAAAGAAAATCTCATCTTAATAACATTATGATCACTAGGTGCATGTTTGGATTAAAGTTCGTAAACATAAATTTAAATTAAAAGTATATTGTAAACTTAAGTTTGATAAAAATGAGTTTATTATAACATGATTTATGTTTAGATATTTTTTGTTCAAAAATAGGTTGATAAAATGAAATATATTTAGATAATACCAGTACTTTTATTTCATATTTCTATTATAAATATATAAATCAAAAATATTTTAACCTTAAAAATATCAAATTTATTATTTCTTATCTAAATTCAAATTTGACCTAAACATATATTGTATTTAAACTGAGTTTAAAGTTTCAAAAAATATCTTTGAAGTATTCAAACGGTATTCAAAGATATCTTCAATCATTTCTGAACTTGTTGAAAGCACTGCAATCAAAACCGAATTAAACACGAGGACCCCACCGACTTAATTATGAACTGCCACTTGTTAAAGCTGATTGAACAAAGTGATCAAAAAATTATTGTGTTTCTTAAAAGACTTGACCTCCAAACAGAACAGAGCAGAAAGCAAACAAACAAAAAAAAAAAAAAACAGAGAGTGAAGGGATAGAAGAAACAGAAAAATACACACCAGTACCAATCTGACTGAACTACTTCATGTTTTAGACACGACTTAGAAACAGAACAAATTAAAATCTGTGCAATTGAGATCGCAAAATTATAATTCTCTGTAAGATACAAAAAAAGATGAAGAAAGCTCTTATTAGTATTCACTACATCAAAATCTCTACCACTTTTTTTCCGATCAAAAATTTTCCTATGGTTTCACCACTAAGGTGTCTTAATTTTCATTCACATATAGTACTATAATAGCCTTATATGATGTGAATAATCAAATTAAACGCTAAAGGGCCACAATCCCAGTTGAAAACATTTGGTCCCTTGTTGTGTATGGTGAACTTGACAACTCCACAGACCTTGAAGCTTCTGATCTACACCGTTCTTTGCGTTCGTCCATCGATATTTGCCTTGAACGACACTCGTTGCTACAAAATGCTTTCTCTCCTCTGCACACACCAAAACAAAATAAATCATTAGTCCAAATTAAAAAAAAAAAAATTGAATAAATAAATAAAATAAAATGATGAAATTTTGAGCAAGAAGGACTTTGAATTTCCCAGTACCTGTACATGTATATGTCTTTGCCATGGAGATTCTTTCGGCACAAGTGACACGAGCTGAGAAAATCCGAGGTGGGATATGACGGTTCATCTTCAATTAAAGTTTGCGTTGGTGGGATTCTTCTAACACCACCCACACCAACGTTGTTATTGTTGATGTTGTTGCTGTTTTTATTATTAATATTATAGTACCCATGTGTTAGAATTCCACCTTCACCGCCATCATAATAAACCTTAGTGATGGTCTTGTTAGATACATGGTACGTCACAAACGTGTAATCCTCGGAGCTTCCAACGGGAATTTCGTTCACGCCCTTTTGAAACCCACGTTGGGGTTTTGATGTGCAAACGGCGTGTTTGGGCACAACAGCTTCATGGCCTTTTTCCTCGGATTTGTCAAGGGCCACCACAATTCCTAGGCCAACACCACCAAGGTCGTAGCTTTTTGGGCCCTTTGGTGATTGCATCCTTAAGTTGTTGTTCATGTCAAACGGGCTTCTTGGGCTTCCCATGGCGTCCAAAAGTGCCGCGGCGCGGCCGCCGGAGACTAACAATTCGGAGAATTTTCCGATCAGTGGCTGTGGCCTCTTCCCCAACATGACTACAGCTTTGTACTTGCTAGCTAGATTTGAGGAGAACAAGGATGGAGGAGATGGGTGTGTGTTTGTGCCAAAGATTATTGTGAAGGGTTGTGTCTTTTATAAGACCAACTAGGATAGCTATCATAGATGTTGTAATATAATTGATGGAGTGGTTGGACTAATAAGCCCGTGGTTTTGTTTGGAAGTATGTGGGTGATGATTGCTAGAGATACTTTCTCGATTTCTTTTTAAGTGTTATTTAAAGTTTATTTATAAAAATTAAGGAGTATATTAATTTTTTTTATTTTAATAAAATAATTATAATTTTTTTTTTATTTTTATTCTATAATAAATATTTGTGTATATTTATTAAAGATTAAGAAATAAGTAAGAATATAATTAATAAAATATCTTAAATTTTACAAATGATATATAAATAAAAATAATTTTTTTTAAAAAATCTGACAAATAAGAAAGTATGTCCAACAAGTGATTTTTAATTATTTTATTTATCGAGTTATTAAACGTATGGTTGATTATTTTACTAATTCGATTACACCTTTAAAAAAAAGATGCCTATGTTGTGATTGTTTAAACGTTAATTATTATTTAAGGGGTCACTTGTACGTGGGCCAGTTTTCCCGAAAATGTCATTTTCAATGATTAAGACGTTACATAAAAAACTTGTAGCTTGTAGCATTAGTTTAATATAGGTAAGTGCGTAATTGGGTGGTTTGATTATACAAATAATACGGCAGCAATAGAGTAGTTTAATGGTTAATTTTGCACACCAAGGTTGATCTTTGATTTACGCTTTCACCAATTCCTTATAAATAGACAATACATAAAGTGGTGTGTAAGTACTTTGGTAAAAAAAATTGGATGCATGTTGTATGTGGTTTTGAGTGGGATAATTTTTCTAAATTAGACAATATAACAAAAACATTTAAATGGTGCTTATACAGTGGAAACGTTAGCACTTCTGTAAAAGTTATTATATATTTCTCTAAAAAAAAACAGTTATTTATATATTTGCATTAACTTACTAGGATTGGTCTAATAATAAAATATTTGAGTAATATACCTAAAGTCTTAAATTCTACCTCATTGTCGCTTTTGTATAAAAAAAAAATCTGCATATTTCCATTAAAGGTAAATCGTATTAAGAAAATTAATTGAATAATTAAGGACAAAAATTAAATTAAATTAAATAGTTAATAAAGGAATACAAGAATATTTTTTCAAACCGTAAGTAGAACAAAATATTTCTTAAGAAAAACCATTTTAGACAAACACATAAAAAATAAAAATAAAAACTAATTATTTTATTAATTTTTAAATATAAACTTAAATAAAAGGGCCTATATTAAGCACTAAAACCAAGTTTTTATGTTGTGTATATTATTAAACTCATCATATTTGAGAGATGTAGTCAAACTTTTTTTTTACTGCAGATGTAATCAAACTTAAGATTGATTGGATCAATAGCTGAGAGATAAAATATGTTCCTGAACCCAATATTATAAAGTAAATGGTCTTTCTTTAAACGCATTTATTATGAGTATTTAAAATAATTTTATACGTATAATAGAATAATTGAAGTATTTAAAAAATAAAAAAATAAATATTGACTAAATAACATATTGCATCATAGAGATTATTAGAGCCCACTGAATTGAAGATAGTACTGCCTTTGTTTTGCTATGAAAGTGACGTGGTCGAGTCCCACTCCACAACTATTTGTCGCTACTCAACCAAACTGCAATTATATAATTATATCTCCCAAATAATGTATCTGGCTCTCTCTCTCTTTTTCTTTTATTTCAAGAAAAAGACACAGAAAAACTAGCTGTAACCAAGTGTGTCTTTGCTCACTTATTTTTTTTTATATTCGTTAAAGCTATTTATCTTACATTTCCAATAACTAGTTTGTTATCTTATCATATCACAATAAAATTATTATATAAAAGTTTAGTCCTTTCCAAAATATGAAGTTATTGTATAAAATTATTATATATATAAAAAAGTTATTGTATAAATTTATTGTATAAAGATTTCTAATATGAAGTTAATCCCCCTCCCCCTCATAGATTGAGACTTTAGCTATCTTTTTCCTTATCGCTTTTATACGTACGCGACTCTTACATTTATGACTTTCCTTATTCTATATTTTTTTTTGTTTATTTTGAAATCCAGGATATTTCTTAGCCGACAGTCAATGACTAATCTGTCGAGGTCATGAGATTCATTTAAGAGGTTGACCTTTCTCAATAGATATTTTTTTTCCATACGTACAAATCAGATATCGAACGCCCGACCACATGCTTAAGAAACAAGATTATCTACCAACCATGTCACACTATGTTGATCCTTATTTTATAATTTAATAATAGATTATTAAATTCAAATTCATAAGTATTTATCAAATCTCAAATATAAAAAAAATCTATTTTAACTAAGTTTAGGTTTGGATTTTATTTGATTTTAAAAAAAATAGAATCAAGTTCCAGCATATAACCATTTGTCCCACCTCATCCCACACACACATTGCTAACATACTTCAATTAAGTGGGTGTACTCCCCAAAAACAATTGCTCATGTACACTCACTTATTTTTTAGTTGGAGTATGTTAACAAATTACACCGTAAGTGTATTTTAAGATAATCTCTATGCTAACATATACTCCAACTAAAAAAATAAGTAAATATACATTAGTAAATCCCATATATATATATATATATATATATATATATATATATATATATATAAAGGGATCAAGTTACTCCAAGAGTAACTCTTAAAAGAGTTAAGAGTTAAGAGTTACTCTCCATCCCCACCATTCATTTCTTGAAATCTAATGGTTGTAATAAGTAACTATTCTTAACCATTAGATTTCAAGAAAATTAATTGTGAGGATGAAGAATAATTCTTTTAAAATTACTCTTGGAATAACTTGATCTCTCCTATATATATATACGTGTGTGTGTCCTAAAGATTGGGTTGGTTTAGTTATGATTGTCTACTCAAAATTCAAAAAAATTGAACCCAACCTGACTTAAAATTATTAATTAGTTTGAACTTCTAAACACCCAAACCTATCTTAATTGACCCAATTATATGCCCCAAAATACTATAAATATAAGAAACGTATTAGTATTCTTAGTATTGATATATTTATAGTTCTCATTTTTTATAGTATCAATATCAATTGATATTAAATGTTAAACTTTTGCACTTACATCACTTTATATGTGATCCAATCAACCAATATGAATCAATATGAATATTTAGTTTGTTTAATAAGGATTGTCAACCCAAAAACATAGAACCTAACCCAACTCGATGTTAGTTAATGTTCATGCTAGAGAACGCCACTGCCTACAAAGGAGTTAGACCCCGAGTTAGTGAGCTCAAGGGAAGCCTCTCGTAAGTTGTTGCCCTAATGTGAAATTGAGGAAAGAGTCACACTCCTCTCTATTTATAATGGACACTCTCTAACGACTAAGGGTGGTCCCCCCCTCTCCTTAGGATGGCAAATGGCAATCACTCATTGGTGTAGTACCTATCTCTGTGTATGGCAGGGTCGATCCTCCATCTAAGATGTCAGAACGTGATGTCCCCTTGTCTTTTCGTTATGTTCTTGTGCTATAGTGTCGTTTTGCCTTTGAAATGTCAGGGTGCGGTGTTCCTTGTCGGGTGTCAGAAGTTGTCTAGGATTCATAATAAGTTGTCTTCGTCTTGCTCTAAGTTAAGTCGTGCCTGAAGGTATGGCTATACCATGGCCTCTCGTCCATTCGTAGTGGTATTCTCGACCTCCCTTCTAGGGAGGATGGTCCACAGTCCTTCAAGTGCTGAACTTATTAAGGCATGAACAAACACTTCTAGTATGTTTGCCTTCCATCTATACTCTTGGCCTCCATCCAGGGAGGACGGTCCAATTAATTAGTTTGAATTTTTAAACACTCAAACATACTAGTATTCTTCTTAGTATATATAACACAACCCTTCCTTTCCTTAAACAGAGGAAAAACAAGAGAACAAATAAAAGTTTAAATAAAAGCAAGTAATAGATTTTTTTTTTCTAAATCTTTCATCAACTAAATAAAAGATATGTATCACTATTTTTTTTTTACAGTGCAAACAATAATGCCTTGAAAAAGTGTAGATTCCATGAGACTGGGACAGGGTACTTTGGTAATTTACTGGTTAGAGCAAAAGAATGATTAACTTGGTGATGCAATAAGCACTCGCCCACTCGCCCACAGACATAGAGCAATCCCTCTATAGGGATCATAACGATTGTCGTTTGCCTCTCTTCGGCCTCCAGCTACCAATTAAACGACAGGCCTAACGCGTCAATGCGTATATAGTTTTTGTGCCGACCTAGTGACATTTTTAGTTAAAAAAAATAAAATTGAATCATAAAGTAAATAATATAGAATTATAATTTAAAATTAATTAATTGACACGTGTAAGAATATTTGTACAAGAGAATATGTCCGTGTAATTGGAACAGTGCTATTGGGATATAGTTGAAGATAAATTCGAGACAATTTTTCCGTGGCATTCATGCTAGCTACTATTGAGATAGTACTGAGACTGTTTGGAAGGTATTCAGCTTGTTTCGTTTTGATTCTCCATTGCTGAAAAACTAGGTATGTTTAGAAGATACACTTAGGTAAAAAAAATTAAGGGCTGAATATTGATATCTCGGTAAAAAAAATTAAGATATAAGTCTTTGTTTTATGGAATCAATTCTTCACACTATACATATAGTTTAATGTGAATATGACTGAAACTAATTCAATAGTTCAAAATTAATTTTGCTAAACTTTAAAATTAGAGGACATATAATACTGACCAAGAGAAATCCATATTGTTATTAGGAAAGAGTCAACTAAGAAGTGCATATTGCATAATAGTAACAAATTGTTGGTGAATGTTTTGAGTGTTAAATTTCCTTGAAAGCGACTATATAAAGTTGCTTAGCACTAATATTAACATTATCGATAGATTTACAACAATTTAACTCAAATTAGCTAATTTATGATAATATGATGGTTATTCTTAATTAATTAATCTTCTCTCACAGAGGATGATCTAAAACCACAAAGCTCCCCACTAATATGGATGACATGTAGAGGATAAGTATTGTGACACACAGGTAAACATTACATAGTCACAACAATGTAGCAAATTTGGGGCTGTGACATTATGATTTCATTTGGGGTAAAGCATGATTAAAATATATGAAAAGTTCTTATAACATTTTTTAGGTGGTAACATGAATTATTTAGGAAAACTTTTAACAGAGCTTTTTTTATAGAATTTAATGGTGATGCACTGACAGTATAAAATAGTTTTACACTATTATCCAATCATAAATTACAATTTAAATGACTTTTAAGATAATTTTGTAGAAGTCAACAAACTTATCATAAATAGTGAGTTGTGATTGGATGACAGTGTAAAATAAATAGTTTTACATTGCATGATCTTTTTATCTTTCTATAACAACGCTACTTATTAAAAGTTTGCTTTAATAAGTACCACTATTTTTTAGCTAAAGTTTACTTTGAATGAAGTCATGAATCTCATTTACTATTTAGTAGTGAAATTTTTACTTATTGCAATTTAGTCCTTGACAATGAAATATTTTTTTTACTCTTGTTAATTTTTAGATTATATCAAATTTGAAACACTTTGAATCCAAATGGTTCGTTTAGAAAACTTTCAATCCTAACAGTATTATCTTCTCCTCCCTGGACATTCTCTTTGCTCATCGTCATGGGCTTTTTGACCATCATGGTAATTAAAAAACAACTAATTACCAAACTAGAATACAAAAATAACTATATACTAAACTAAAATACAAAAAAAACTATTTACTTTGGATGGGTGGTTTTGGACACGTAAGCATAACAAAGAATCATCACAGTTGACGTTTTAAGAAAAAGACAAATTTGTTTTCCGGCCATGTGAGGTTTGCATGTTTATTTATTTATTTTTTAAATAGAAAATGTATGGCGTCAAGTGTGTTGACGCTTTATGTTGGTTGAGTGTATGGCGTCAACTGTGTTGACTCCTTGTGTTGTACACCATACATAGCCTTCACATATATTTGTTTTGTGTTCAGGCCGTGGTTGGACCATTGTTTCAAGCCACTAGGCAACAAATCATAAGAATCTTCCCAGTCACCAAAAACCCTTGCTATTGCTTTTTTGTTTACCCTTCCAAATTGTCAATTAAAATAGTCGTTACTCCATCGACTATTTTTGTCAACTATTTGTTGTCGACTGCTAATCCCTTGTTAGCTAACTATTTTAGTGCCAACAAAAATGAAAGAAATATAATCCTAAAAAAATGAAAGAAATATGATGAAAATACAGCTTTTTAAAGTTTCTCTAGAAAATAAAGTAACAACCAGGTCCAATAATTTTTTATAGGCTTAATTGCAAATTTTAGCATCCAATTTTTATCATTTTACAAATTTTACCACCCAAGTTTTTTTTTGCAAATTTTACAACCCAAGTTTTCAATTTTCGCGCATTTTACCATTGTTGATGTGTCACAAAAAAAGTTAAAAAAAACAAAAATGACATTATTTTGTTACCAATGTGATGGTAAAATGCGCAAAAATTGAAGACTTTGGTGTAAAATTTGCTAAATGATGAAAGTTGGATGGTAAAATTGGTGAAAAAAAAATCTTGGATTGTAAAATTCGCAAAATGATAAAAGTTAAGTGATAAAATTCGCAAAAAAATTAACTTGGGTGGTAAAATATGTGAAGGCTACGCATGACTAAAAAGGTGTACAACACAAGGAGTCAACACAGTTGACGCCATACACTCAACCAACGTAAAGCATCAACACACTTGACGTCATACATTCTCTATTTAAATTAATAATAATAAATATACATGCAAACTTCACGTGACTAGAAAGTAAATTTGTCTTTTTCTTAAAGCGTTAACTGTAATGACTCTTTATGATGTCTACATGTTCAAAACCACCCATCCATGATAAATGATTTTTTTTTTATTTTAGTTTAGTAATTAGTTTTTATTTTATTTTATTTACTATAATGGTCAAAAAGCCCATGGTCATGTAGTCTAAGATCTATTTTCTTCCTCTGTATTTCTCGTTATAAGCACCATGGCATCAATGTCGTTAAAGTCACTCATGATGGAAGAGCCATCAAAATTGATGGGAAAAGGAGGGTGCTAATATCTGGATCAATTCATAATCCTAGAAGCACACCTGAGGTCCAACAGGAGGGTTAGATGCTATTGAAAGTTCAAACATATGTTTTTAAGAATTAATGCATATGAACTTGTTGGTGGTGAATATGATTTCATTGACAATAACAATCTCATTAGATTTCTCATGACCATTTGTTTCGAAGGTTACACCGGCTTTCTTCATTTATCATGGATCACAATGATAAGACAATCTCGGCAAAAAAAAAAAAAAATCATCCTAAATTTGACACCTGTACTTAATCTAGATTTACTGTAGTACAAATAACAAATAAACTCAAGCAAATTAAGTATTTAATTGTACTCAATCACGTGATTGCCCAAGTGACACATAACCATTCTAATAAACTTTTCCACCAAATACTCCTATATGTATGGATAACTTCACTACTCATTTCCTTACTCTCTTATACGCATTTTAACTTAATTGTTGGAGTCTCAACAAGTGTCATCACCAGACTTGTCCAACGAGGATCATCGCAAACCACTACACAGCTCGCTGGAACTCTCTTCCTCGTGAACACCGCACAACACCGTTCAAGAGGAAGGATTTTTTGCTGCCCTTCGCATTGGCCATATATGTCCGTGCTGTTAGGAAACATGATTTCAGAGGAGAGGAAAAGAGAAAACTAAGAAATACTGAAAGTTCTATTAGATTGAAACTGAAGTGGTAATTACAAGATGTTTACATTAGCCATTATATAGGCTTACTACTAATCACAAACTACATATCTAATACGTGCCGAATGGGATTATGGGTAATTAAGTTTAACTCTTACGACTTCACCGTACTACTTTAGTTACGTAATATGCTTAATTATGGTTATTATAAATTTCTCAATTGTTTAATTTTAGAGGGATCCCTGTGTGGGTTCACAATCTACTTGGTATCGAGATTCGGACGGCAAATCAAATATACATGGTAAAAAAATCATATTTTTTTAATTTGCTATTATATTCTTGGGGATGTACTAAAAAAAAATTCTTGGGGATATTTTTTTGTCGCAAATTATAATTTCTTACTTTTTAAAAAAAATTAATTTTGGATTGATAGAATGAAATACAAAATTTCACTACTCTGATTGTGGATTTGATCAGAAATGAGAGATTGTTTGCTTCTCAAGACGGTCCCATAATTCTATTTCAGTTACCCTATTTTTTTTTTATTGGAAATCTAATTGTAAACGATATTACACAAACGTATAAATATATAAGGCTCCTTATGCCATCTTGAAATTATGTATTTACTAATTGATATTTAATGATAAATAAAAAAAGATCGAGAATGAATATGGGAACGTGATGTTGGCTAATTGGGATGTTGGCAAAGCTTATATAGATTGGTGCGCCAATAGCCCAACATGGCCAAGTCCTTCAACATTGGGGTTTCATGGATCATTTGCCAACAGCTCGATGCTCCTCAGCCAATGGCACTTTTTATGCTTTATATTATTGTTATCATCTTTTTTTTTTTTTTTTTTTTTTTTCTTTAAGCTAATAATTTTTTTAGTTAAATATGTTTTTAGTCCTTTGACTTTTCTCAATTTTTGTTTTTAGTCCTTAAACAAATATTTGATTGACCTTAGTCCTTGAACTTTTTTTCCTTCAATGTTTTTAGTCCTTAAACAAATATTTGACAGGTCTTAGTCCCTGAACTTTTTTTGGGACTTTTTTTCCTTCAATGTTTTAAGTCCTTAAACAAATATTTGACCGGTCTTAGTCCCTGAACTTTTTTTCCATAAATGTTTTTAATCCCTAAACAAATATTTGACCGGTCTTAGTCCCTGAACTATTTTTCCTTCAATATTTTTAGTCCCTGCCTTCAAAAAAATCATTAAATGATGACGTGACAGTCACATTTTGCGGTGATTATTTTTCTGGTGGTTTAAAACCACTATAATTGCTTGACTTAATAGGCCATTTATCAAAGATCGAACAAAGTCATAGACAAGTCGTACTGATACTACACCATCCACGTCATTTTGAAGGACGGTTTCAACTTCGAGTGTGTCCGCTCCATTAACGGCAAGATAGGACACGGGGAAGAAGAGGCAGACTCCATGGTGTTGGTCATGCAGATGTCCATGGTGAAGCAGTTTTTGGCGGCTCAAAACCGTCAAAAAATGTAAAATACCTACTAAACACTTAAGTCAACCAATTCTAGCAATTTTAAACTGCCAAAAAAATAATTGCCACAAAATGTAGTTGCCACGTCATCATTTAACAACTTTGTTTATGGTAGGGACTAAAAACATTGATGGAAAAAAAGTTCAGGGGCTAAGACCGGTCAAATATTTGTTTAGGGACTAAAAACATTGACGGAAAAAAAGTTCAGGGACTAAGACCGGTCAAATATTTGTTTAGGGACCAAAAACATTGATGGAAAAAAAGTTCAGGGACTAAGACCGGTTAAATATTTGTTTAGGGATTAAAAACAAAAATTGAGAAAAGTTGAGGAACTAAAAACATATTTTGTACTAATTTTTTTTGTTCAGTTAATTGAATGTTAAATCAATACTTGCATCGGTTGGTAGGGGGTTGCTATTCTAACCCAGCATTTTTCTATTCTCACCCCACACATTTGTGAAATCTCTTTTTTGCCCACTCACTAAATCGCTACACCCCTTCCCCTACTCCCCTAACGCGTATCAAGCAACTCCCCCCCACTGATGAGATCTTAGCAGCCTCGCGCCACGCCACCCCGAGCCACCCTCGCACAGTCCCGCGCCACCTCACGTCGCGGCCGCACAGTTCCGCTCCGCCCCACGCCGCTGTGTGCCTTGCCACCTCATGCCACCCTCATGCCGTCCCGCGCCACCTCGCGTTGCGACCTTGCAGTTCCTCGCTGTCTCCGTGCCATCCTGCACTGTCCCAGCACCGCAGCACCCAGATCTAAGCAGCACCGCGTTGCGCCACCCCTCCCCCGTCATGATCTAGAAGCATCGCATGTAATCCACACCGGTCGAGTTCCAACAGCACTGCGCACAACCCACATCCTCCTTCACCTTGTATTCCCTTGCTTTGGAATGATTTCTCTAGGGTAGCTTTATCCCGTACTTGTGTAGTGTAGTTGTTTGAAGATCCCCTTTTGATTAAAAAAAATAGAATTGAATTTTAGAAATATCAAATTCCATCTTCTCCAAGGAATCATACTTCCGTTTAAGTAAATACAGTGAAAAAATTAAACAACGGAATCGTGATTCTGTTGTTTAATTTTCTTTTCGCCCCCATTAACTAGAACGGAAACACGATTCCATTATTTAATTTTTTTTTGCACCCATTAACTACAACGGAAACACGATTCCATTGTACAAATGTACAACGAAATCATGATTCCGTTGTTTAATTATTTTTTTGCACCCATTAACTACAATGGAAACACGATTCCATTGTACAAATGTACAACAAAATCATGATTCCGTTGAATTAATTTTTTTTCACCCCATATATTACAACTGAAACACGATTCCGTTGTACAAGTGTATAACAGAATCGTGTTTCTGTGGAAAGGGCATTTTTGGAAATTAATAAAAAGCTACCCACGTGGGTGGTGAGAATAGCAACACCCCGGTTGGTATTGTCACGACTTCGAGCCCAATAACCCCAAACAGCCCTATATTGTGGACTGAGAATTGGACTGGCTGGTAGGTTTAAATACCTGCTTTACTTGGTCAAGTTTTTGTTCTAAAAATTGAGTACTGATAATCATACTTACATTTTATAATGTTTAATGGCAGTTAATTTTACCTCACAAATGATTAATAGTGTCATGCAGTTACTAAATGATTAATAGTGTCATGCAGTTACTAACTCTATATATATATATATATATATATATATATATATATATATATATATATCGGGGTTTGCTAATGTCCATCCTATCTTTTTTTAATTGGAGTGCATTAGCAACCAACACCAAAATATTAAGGACAAAAAATCAATATTTTTTATTTAAAATAATTTATTTAAGGACATTATAGTAATTTAATACTTAATTTAAAAAAAAATAAAAAGTCTCTTTTCTATATATATATATATATATATATATATATATATATATATATATATATATATATATATCGGGGTTTGCTAATGTCCATCCTATCTTTTTTTAATTGGAGTGCATTAGTAACCAACACCAAAATATTAAGGACAAAAAATCAATATTTTTTATTTAAAATAATTTATTTAAGGACATTATAGTAATTTAATACTTAATTTAAAAAAAATAAAAAGTCTCTTTTCTATCTCCTCTTTTATGAATCATCTACGTATTTTAATAAAATAATTATGATTTCAACACTACCCGCGTCAATTGATTTGGTCTAGTAAATCAATTGCAAATGTTTTCTATGATTGACAAGAATCCACGAGCAAGAGAATTCATAAACCATGAAAGTTCATGCTACAGCTTGTAGCAAACAGTAATAGCCTGAATTTTTTTTTTTTTTAGGGGGATAATGGGTTATTATGTGAGAGAGGAGACAAAAATTCAAATTAGTAAGAAGTGAATGTGGAGTGAGAGAAAATAGGAGGGGATAATGGGTTGTCACGTTATGTTGAGAGAGGAGAGAGAAATTCAAATTAGTAAGAAGTAAATATGGAGTGAGAAAAAATAGGAGCAATATTAGGTGCTGATAAGAGAGATAAATGGTTTGTTTTTAATTAAATATTAAAATATTCTTAAAATAAATGAACTAAAACAGAATAAGTGAGGAGTATTTTTGTACTTAATATTTTGGTGTTGGTTGTTAATGTACTCCAACTAAAAAAAAGATAGAATGGACATTATCAGCAATCCCATATATATATATATGACTAACTATATTTCATAAATGATTAATGATATCATGAAATTATTGATCATCACACATAACTAACTATATCTGTAAATATGATTAACTTTGTTTCAGTATCACGGTGGAATTAATTTTGGAATAACACCTGGTGGTCAATACATTACTACTACATATGATTACGACTCTCCTCTCGATGAATATGGTAATTGCATTTATTTTCATCTTGAGTTATAATTTCTTTTTTTTTTTCACCAAACATCAACTTTCCATGAAATAAACGCTTATTTTTTTCATGAAGTAAACGCTTATTTTTTTACTTTAATTTGCAGGAAACATTGCCCAACCAAAACGGTGTCACCTCAAAGAACCTCAAAGGGTTCTGAAATCAATGGAGAATAGTCTAACCAATAATTACGGAAAACGTATCTGAAACTGATTTAGGCAACTCTGTAAAGGTAAACAAATAGAAAATACAATACACAAATTCACTGATTATGATATTTTATAAGCACTTAATATGATACTCAATTTTAACTTGTAGGCATTGTCAAATTTTTTTTTTTTTACCTTGTAGGCTACTGTGGTATGCCTTAAATGATTCATCAAGCTGCTTCATGACCAACACCAACACCACCTCCAGGGGCGGACCCACACTGGGATGACAGGGAGGCCAACCACACAAAAAAAAAATTATCTAATAATTATATACCATCAATTTTTATACAAAATATTTATAATTTGATGTTTCAATACATTAATTATATTAATAATCTATCAAAACACATAATATCTTTCTTATATGTCACGAAAGTAATCAATAATAGAGTTTATATTAATTTTTCAACAATTTTCTTTTTGATGTATAATAACAAATAATCAATAAAAAATTCATCTTTCATCTTATTACGAAGTGTAGTCTTGTTACTAAAACATTAAATATAAAATATGAAATATTGAAAATATGCTTCTTTCATGTGGTGTGGTGCCTTTCAGCCTTTGCCTCTTGTCAATATCTCAGCTCGTGACTACAGCGACTGCTATTGTGCGTTTCCATAATATGAAAATTATAACAATTTCCAATCAATCCAATGACAATTATTTATATGAGATTTGAAAAACAACTCCTTCAATTGCAATAAAATAGAGTTTAACAATTAGATATTTACAAAGCCCGGAAAAAAATTGATTATATAATAACTAAATTTTGATGAAATATAATATTTAGATTTTTTTTTAAATTATAAAATTACTATTGATTTTATAATTTGAAAAGGTTAGAAGATAAAAACTGATTATATAATAACTAAAAATTGATTAAATATAACATTGAGATAAGATTTCTTAAAAAAAATAAGATTACTATTGATTTTATAATTTTAAAAAAATTCAAGAGATAAAAAATAATAATTAAAATTTAATAAAATATAATATTCAGTTTTAGATAGATTTCTTTACTAAATAAAAATAAATCAGATTTCTTTAAAATAAATAAATAAATAATAAATTATTAAATTTTTAATTTGGAAAAAAATCAGGGGGAGAGATAAAAAATAATAATTAAAATTTAATAAAATATAATATTCAGTTTTAGATAGATTTCTTTACTAAATAAAAATAAATCAAATTTCTTTAAAATAAATAAATAATAACTTATTAAATTTTTAATGTGGAAAAAAATCAGGGGGGCCAAGGCCCCCCCCTCCATCTAACGTGAGTCCGCCCCTAACCACCTCTGATGCCACAGTAACATTTGGAGGAAATAAATATACTTTTCCTGCTTGGTCTGTTAGCCTAGTTGCTGATTGTTAAATTGAAGAGTACAACACAGCCAAGGAAACCTTTTATTTTTTTTATTTTTAATAATATTGACCAAATGCTAGCAAGCTAACCTTTTTTTTTTATATTATTTTTAATAATATTGACCAAATGCTAGCAAGCTACTTTTTTTCCCTATGATCAATAATTGTGTTCTAAATTGGTGTAACAACCCTTGTTATTATTACGGAATTTCTATTTATTTGCATTATTAGCGAAAATGATTTAATCCTTGATTGTAAAGTAACATTCAAAATATGAGGAAATTTATCCCCTTTTTTTTAACTTTCAAATCTTATTAATTTTAACTCCAAAAGAAGAATTATCCTTGTTAACTTATCATTAATTTAAAAAAGCCATTTTTGTGAAATGAAATTCTTAATAAATTAAAGTCGAATTATCAAAACATCACAATCACGGTAAACCATTAAAACATAATAGAACTTCTTTTAATCATCCTCAATTTCATTATTAAATAATTCCATTACACAAAACTGAATACACTTTTACATCCTTGAAAGTAAATGCATTTTACACGAGTCACATAAGAAACTGATACATCATAAAAATCCCTTGTCTACCCCCTTTATACAAGAAAAGGACTGAGACTCAGAGCAGTGACTCAATGAAAATTAAAACTCAAAATACCCATGAGGCATCCTCAGAGGGATCCTCTTCTTTCTTGAACATATCCATTTGCGTCATTGGCACTTGGCGTAGTATTCCCACTCCGTCTTCATCATTCGCATAGGGTCAACGAACTTTCTCTGAAAAAAATAAAAACATGGGAGTGAATTCTCTACCTCCTTGGTCGCCACAAACAAATGGACTTTCAGTCCCAAACAACCTATACGACCACTGAGTGTGGTACTCTAGCGATGACACTCACGATAATCCTATCACGAATATCTATCTCACAACATCTATTCCTATGGACCCCACTACCATTAAACCTCCCATGTTTTAATGGTCTTACTCAACTTCGTGGATGACGATTGGGAGCACTCGACTCATGTTTGGTACATAGTGACACGTCGATCTCACCAATCATGGATATAGCTTCGTCTTCGTCGAGAATGCTAAGCCGGTTACGTGAGTCCCCCATACTAACCCTTAGTCAGGTTATCACAACCTAACACCATTTTCCCAAGCCTCCTTTGAGACAATGATCTATCCCCCGGTGTACCCGCCATAATCATCCACTTATCAAAACATTTTCTCACACGTTTTCCACGTCGCGAGATGTATTCCACAAGGCGAAACTGTTTCAATGGTACTGACAGAAGGATGTTTTGGGGACCCTCCCCACTGAGCATGGAGTCAAGCTCCATCTCTAATCAAAGACCCTGTCTTTCTACATCCATCCCGTCTTTCGTCACCGACGCCCACTTCACATCATCCGCCTCCCCGAAGCGCGCGACGTCCCATGCAAGGTAAGTGATGCAAACGTCCATCGTTCTTCTTCATAAAACAAGAGGAGAAGGGTCTTGTCCCTCCTCACCTCTTAACGTCATGAACACCATGACCCTACGAAGTGAATATATCCACTTGCACACACCTTAGTGCCTCGGGCACTCCAACGCATCTACACTAGTCATGCACAACAAGACCAACATGCATTGTCGGGGGACAACGCCCCTCGAACTTAGATAACAACAAGCAATATATCCACAGGAAATATCTAACAATTTATATCAATGCCGAAGGTCACATCTCTCGATCTTAACAATAATTAATCACACGTATTCATGACATATAAATGTACATATAAGACAACAAGTGCATGCCGAAGATCATGCTCTTTCAGTCTTGATTAACAATTCCACAATGAAAATAGCATTCATATACTTATCCAACTCAAACTCATCACAAATTACAAATTTTTTGGTCAAACCCACAGTTAATACAAAATCCAAATTTTCAAGAGTCATAACTTCTTATTTTGGATTCCAAATACTCACAATTTAAGTCCTAACCCTTATGTACATGTTAACTATCATTTTCCACTACAAAATATTTATTTTAGGCTTTTTAAGCTTAGATTTTAAATAGTTAAACACCCAACCCGAAATTAGTTAAAAAACTCAAGAAAAAAGGTTTAAACTTCAAAATTACATTCCCAATGATGTAGAAATCGGATTTTAATGAACCAATTATGCAACCCTAGGTTTTAGGACATAAGGAAACCGTTTTTCCAGTCCAAAATAGCTGATTCCCCCTCTAAAAATTATTAATTTCGAAACAGTGGCAAATTCAATGAAAATGGCATAAAACTTAAAAACTAATTTTCCGTTGTTGTAGAAATCGGTTTTCAATGAATTTTATATGCAACCCTAGGTTTTAAGGTATGATAAAACTAATTTTGATGTCCATTACAGCTAATTCCAACCACGTTATTCCCAATTTATAAAATAGAGGCGAAACAGAGTAATACAATGCCAAACGTTCAAGTTTAAATTCCCATTGATGTAAAAGTCGGATTTTGGCAAATTTTATATGCAACCCTAGGTTTTAAGGTATGAGAAAACTAATTTTGAGGTCCATTATAGCCAATTCCAATCACATTGTTCCCAGGTCACGAAACAGTAGCTACAGTGCCCGAAATTCACATTTTCGCTAGACAATTTTTTTCTAAAAGATTCCCAATCCATTCTCAACATTCCACATATGCATTTCCATATTTTAAGACATGGGAAGATCATTTTTGTAACGACCCGCTATCGTCACAAGACAACTTAACTACTATATTGCGAAAAGATTTAACTAAAAACTTATTATAAGTTATTTAGAAAAATACGTGTAAATTTTTTTTTCGTGCAAGATCACTAATCATTCATAACATTCATCATTAAGAAATATACATAACTACATCTGAAAATTATCCATACATAAATACATATATCAGAAGTACAAATACCAAGCCATATGGTCATATACAAACCGCAGACCAAAAGTCTGATATATCTCAAAAGGTTCGGAATACGTATATACCAGTACAAAGGTGCCTATTTCCTACTAGCTGGCCACAACTACATATTACCCTTAGCTAGAAACTAGGATGATATAAGAAAAGATAAGGAATAGATGACGTAGGTCTCCTGTGACTTCAGCCGCGTATAGCCTGATCTGCCGGTAGTTCGCCGTCTGCTCCCGCGAAGAATCGCGATCATCACAGTCAAACACATACAAACAAACAGCGCAAGGATAAGCTTACAGAACAAACATCCATTTAAAATAAGGCATTAAATTTATACTAACATATTCACAAAGTTAAATAATAACAATATACAGTGAAATCCAATTCAATAGGTAAATTACCAACATATCCTCAATAATATGTCCTAGTTATGCACTATATGTAGACACGACTCCATGGAGATTTTCACTAGTCGAGCGACCAGCACAGTCAAATCCCTTAACATAGTCCAATTCGACCATTGGGGGAAACGCCGATACTGGTCTTGGAAATAATTAGTGGCTTTGTCAGGATAGGTGTACGTGGGTAGTGGCTCACCATAACACAAGATCTGCAGAAATCTTGGTCTCAATATGGAATCGCCCGTCCATCCCATCCCCCGGGTCCATGTACACGACCCCACCAATCTTTCCGACACTAGGTTAAGAACCTTCTTAATTAGCATTCTCAACTTACGTGTCAACTCGTATCCACAGTCACGATCCACTGTGGACTTATGCATGTATGCACACACAATTCAACACAACAACATATCCACAGTCATCGTCCACTGTGGTCAACAACAACATATCCACAGTCACCATCCACTGTGGTCAACAACATATATCCACAGCCCTCATTCACTGTGGTCAACAACATATATCAACAACCATCATCCACTGTGGTTCAACGTTAAAGAAAACATCGAAGTTAACTGGACACTGATCAAAACCTTAAAATTTTTAACTATTAAAACTGTCTATAACACTTTGGAGTTTTTTCTAAAATCTCATAAAAACATTCGAAATACTAGAAATTATAGAAATCATGTTTAAAACTTTAGAAAGATTTTGAAAGGAAATTAAAAGATAAAATAATAATCTCTAAACCATCTTTTAGAAAGTGTGCCAAAATTTTCAAAAATCTCAAAAACAGATTTTCTTTACTGCAGATGGGTCAGTTTCAAGGAAACTTTTGAAATATAAATATAATGAATTAGAAATCATATCATACACCGTTCGAAAGCTTGAAATGTCTATTTTCTAATCATATAACTCGTTTTTGAATACGATTTTTGTAGAAATACAGAATTGCAAAACAAGATACTATGTTCAGTCACGTTTTTCTGACTGGACACTCAACTTTCGAGGGCCATAACTCCTTCGATTTTCAATATTTTTGGGCAGTTCTTGTGCCGAAATTGTAGCCCCAGATGTCTATGTTCATCTCCAACAAACGAAATTCAATTTCATTCACCACAATAAAAGTTATCACAAAAATACTAGAACATGTTCAGAAAATAACGTACCAGACAGCAATCACTTTGTTTTCAGCTATCATATAGTTTCAATCAATCAACTTATATCACAAACAAATTATCAATACATTACTTTCAGAATCAATACACATCACAACATATCCATACATCAAAGAATACATGAAAACTGTAAACTTTCCTTACCTCGAGAAGATGCTAAAATAAGAGCTTTGAATAATGGAGGAGTGAAGTAACTTTTAGTTTTCTGGAGCACGAATATTAAACCACCACTATGAACCAACAACAGCTCATAGTATAAAAACTTGGGACTTAGAAATTTTGAAGGAGAACTTTTAGAGGAGTAGAATTACTCAACGGTGAGGGGTGCCGGAAACAAAATGACGTTAGATAGAGAAAAAGGGGTTGCAACTAGCAAGTTTCACAAATTGAAATTGAAATTGAACAGAATGACGAGAATTGGAGACTGGTGCACGGTGAATAAGTGAGAAATCCTACTTCTCATGCTTTATATTTATATTAGTAAAGGTTCCTTCGATTTCTTTTCAATTAATTTTGGCCAAATCTTTGAAATTCAAAGCAAAGAAAATGGCTTCCTGACATAGAAGGAAACGTGAGTTTTTCGTTGCGTTTTGTCAACAAGCGCCGCCTCATACGACGATAAGAGTCTGCATTTAAAATTTTGCATATCTTGTAGTTTGAAAGTAAGGAAATATATGGATAATATAATGATGATCTTTGAAAATTTTTCGTCACAACTAAACGAAGAAAAGGTAAGGTCGAGGTTTAAATCCATGTACTGCTTTTGTCAACCAAAGTTAAGGAAATTGAACCTTTAAATTTCTGTAACTCTTTACATGAGAAAACTGACTATGGTTATACATCTAAGAAATTTTAGAATGTCTCATAAAATTTTCTTAACTACTGAAAAACTTTCAAAATTACACTATTTGGAACCACGTTAAAATATTATTATTTTAATCAAGTGTAACAGAATAACATAAAATTTTTATAGAAACCTAATTATAATTATTAGAGACTAATTATAATTAAATCATTTTAAATTCTTGACTATTTTCTCACTTTCACAGTGTATTCTTACACTGCCAGTGTATAACACAGTCTCGATTTCAGTAAAATTTTCTACTAAAATTTACACAGAAAAATCACACATTTTTATTAATTACATTTTCTCATGAAATTAAATTTAATTATCTCTTGTAATTATTTTCAATCCAAGAGAGAAGGAAGAAATGAGAAAATGACGGAACGAAGGAATAGCAGGAAAAATAAAGTTTTTGACTTTTGCTATTCGTAACCATGTATTTTCTAACCTCACACCCCCTTTTCTATAACAAAACTTACGTAAAGTTGAAATTGTTACGAAAACTACTAAACACACCATAATCACATAAACAAAATAATCTATTTTGTTTATATAGTTCATTAAATAACCTAATTTAAATTTAATTTATCTTCATTTTAAGTAAGTCACTTATCATACATTATGAAAATTCATAGCGTTACAATTTTTAATGTCAAAAACAGTCCAGCACAGCCACGACATTTATTTTCCCAAAACAGAACAACAATTTCATAAATAGCTCAAAACTTAAGAAATTCATAATATGTAACCCTAGGTTTTTTGACCCAAGGAACCCATTTTTGAGGTCCAAAATGCCAAAAGAGATACCCATTTTTCACAGAGTGCAAGGCAGTACGGGATTCACCACATACACACAATTTCAAGATTCGAAAATTAAATATATCAACAAGCTACATAGACCCTTCACTCTAGGTCTGAAAGCAACAAATTTTAGGCTCAAAGAGAATAGAAAATCACTCTCATACCTTGGTTTCCTAAGCTCAAAATTCCGAAACAAGATTTCCAACCACCCAAAGCTAGAGCTTGATGAGCTCTACAACATATCCAAAATGGAAGGAAAAAGATAAAATTATTAGTCTAGAAAATCTAGAGAGAGGAAGAGGGAAAGTGTAGAGAGAAGGAGGAACTTACCCAAAGAGAGATTTTGAACTCTCTCTCTCTTCTCTCTCTCCTAGAACTGGCTGCTGTACTTGTGGGGGAAGGGGTCCCTCTTAGCTTATATAGGGGACCCAAAAACCCTAAGAGTAGGTCCCATAATTTTTTTTAAAAAAGATTTTTCTAAATTTAATTGTGTTTAGGTGTTTAGATGCTCTAGGTTTTGATTTTTTTTTTGGCTTTAAAATGTTCTTAAAATATAGCATTTAATTTTCCAAAGATAATGCCTTTGGAATCACTCAATTTGGACTTAAAATGAATTTTCTAGGTCCAAAATACTAAATAAATTGTTAAAATTAATAATTAATTCAATTTAATTATTTTTTATGAACTTAGGTCATTTCCTTGCTTAATTATAATTATTATAATTTTATCTAAGTCCAAAATAATTTTTCAAGCTCAAAAACACATAATTACGAAAATGTCATTAATGAGAATATTTATTCCTTTGACCAGCTTTGACCAGATTTGACTTTTGATCAAATCATGGTTAAAACTTGATTTTATTAATTATTTTAACTTTATCAATGAAGATTTGATGTCTCACATTCATTTAGTTGCTAACTAGTGCTTTTTAGGCTTTAATTAAACAAATTGCACTCTATTTTGTTTAATTACATTGATTAAATTTTCTACATCACTAATTACTTTAGAACAATTAATTTTACTAATTAAAGACATTCTAGACCCATTAGTAAGCTAATTATGCTCTTAAAAGTTTAATTTTAGATTTTAGACTCAAGTTCCACTTAATTACAATAATGTCATTAATGAGTTGACCAAATCTCTTCCCATTGACTTTGACCAAAGTGAGTCTATCTTTGACTTTTCAAATTTTGAATTTTCCTCCACTAATCATGTAATGTCTCTACTTAATCCTTATCAAGTCATGCTTATTTTAATTATTTCTATTATTTTTCTTAATTACTCAATTAATCATTAATTAAGAGGTTAATTTCCTATTTAATCCTAAGCTCCAAAATTTGGGGTGTTACGGTGCATATATTTTTTCATAATTAGGTAATGTTCAAACCTCCCTCATGGTAAAAAGAAAAAAAAGGTGTGGATTGTGGAGAGTTGAGAATATTGATGATTCTCTCTTTGGCAAAGCCAATTTCTCTGCAAATAGACTTATTGATCAGAAGAGAGCTGCTACTAATGCCAGTGACTATCTTTGGTACATGACAAGGTAATCATGCCATGCCCACTTAATCTTCTCTCTTCTTTTGTTCCTCTGTTCAAAAGTTGCTAACTATTTTTCTTTTCAATGCTAGACTTGATCTTGATCAAAATGATCCAGTTTGGTCAGATGAGATGTCTCTTAGAATTAATGGCAGCGGCCATGTAATTCATGCATTCGTCAATGGAGAACATGTTGGTAATATTATCTCAAATATACTAATTAAAACTTACGGTTCAATATATATAGCTTTTTTTTTTAAGAAATATATAGCTTTTTGTTAAGTATAGTTGTTTCACACTTTAATTAAATAACATGGTCTCTATTTGGTTGATGGATTTAGGCTTCCATTGGACCACATATGGACTTTTCAACCAAACTGGGAGAGAAAAAAAAGTAAATACCCAAATAGTAATGTTTTAAAACTATTTACATGGCAATGATGATTTTTGTCACATTGGATTTAAGAGGCGCCACTCTAATAGTAGTTTCGTGGTCTTTGTTTAGACGTATGCAAGAGGCGCTAGGTGGATTGTCTCCACCAATATAACAGGAGGCGCCACCCTATCCTTTTTCCTCCCGTTAATAATTATTATTAAATTGCCTTGTGGGAAGCATGGTGAATTGGTTGTACAGGAGGCGCCAATCATAGTGGTGCCTTATGTTATATTGGTGGAGACAATCCACCTGGCACCTCATGCATACGTCCAAACAAAAACCACAAAACTACTATCAGAGTGGCACCTCCTAAATCCAACGTGGAAAAAATCACCCATACCATGTAAATAGTTTTAAAACATTACTATTTGGGTATTTACTTTTTTTATTTCACCCAGTTTGGTAAAAAAAGTCCCACACATGGCATCCACAACAAAAAAATTGAGCCTTTTTTTATAAGCAGAGATTTTATTGATCAACAAATTGGCAAAAGCACAAGATGTGCCCAACCAACAACAGTATACCATACATCCAGCCTCAGATAGTTCATAACAGTAAGCACATGAAAATAACTATTGGGCTACAAAAATATAAACAATGTGCAAGTCCCTCTACATTCCTTTACCCGTTAAACTAATTCAGCTTCCAACAATATATTCCATAGAAAATCCACACGTCAAGTATGTCATTTAAAACATAGTACCATCCAACAAATAAAGCAAGTATGTCATGTTCTCATAATCATCCAATTGTAATTTGTAACTAATAATCACCCCGCTTTTACTTGGCAACAACCTGCTCCCTATTACTACATACATCCCACATTTTTAACCAAAAATGTATAGTTGTAATCTGTTAATTGGTTGCTAGTCTTCATTCCAAATTTCCCACTTTTACATACCATCTCCATGATCACCTACTCATCACATGTTTGAGCAAATGTCTATATTAACACAACTTCTAACATGTTACTGCAAATTTTACATTAAAAACCTTCAACCCACAATACTGTCTAAAATTGTTTACTATTTCATTCTCTCTTTTCCTCCAAAGATTTTGCAAAGACCAACAAACCCTACCATACACTCATATACCCCCAATACATTCATAAGGATTCAAACACCAATTAGATAGAGAGTGAAAGAAACCCCCCATTACTCTATTCCACTGCTAAGAATAATACATGATCATCTCAAGCACCTCATATGAATCCTTTCTTTTTCTAGCATACAAAGCAGAGTTCCTTGCCATCTATAAAACCCACATTGTAGCATACCATACCAAGATCCACCTGTTTTTTACAGCTTCTCTCCTCCCCATCAATCCTTTAAATTGCATAAAGCTAGCCTTAACATCATTATGCAACACCAAATTTAATTTCCACCACCTTAACACACCATTCCACACCTTACTTGCCATTTCACATCCATAAAATAAATTATTAACATCTTCATCTTCCAAATGACACACTACACAAGCCGCTTCATCATTTTGAATAATGTTTCTTCGAACCAAATTCTGAAAAGTTGCGACTCTATTTTAAGCCAATTTCCAAACAAAGACTGAAACCTTTGAAGTTACCCCTTTAACCCACATTTTCTTGAAAAATTCCTCTTCAGTCACATTTCTGTTTGAAATAAATACTCTATATGCATATTTTACAGAGTAATGACCTGAATTTTCCTCCTTCCATACTCATCTATCTTCCCCACCCAATTCCCTCCTTACACTCTTTATTTCTTCCTCTAACTCCTTTATCATGGCTTGTTCCCACTGAAACAATGACCGTCGCCATCTCCAAGCAAAGGCCACCTGCTCGCCTTGCCAAACACATACATCAGAAGCTTTTTCTTCCTTATCAACAATATTATAAAGCCTCTGATACTTCTCCCTTGAATTCACACCTCCACCCATGGTTCATGACACAGTCTTGTATGTCAACGATAAATTTGAGTCTAACATTAAGTTGAAGCCCAGAAAGAATATTATCAAACTACTAAGTGTCACCATTGGACTTCAGGTATCACAGTAGCTAATAATGAACCGTAAATGGCACGCTTGTCTTGTTGTGCCCATTGAGATAATTGGTAGAAAAGGTGATGAAACCATCATCAAAGATCTATCCTTACACAAATGGTGTTACAAGGTTGGGTTGTACGGTTGGGATAACAAATTCTTCAATGAAGACTCGCCTTATACTTCTACTTCCAAATGAGAATCTAACCACCTATTCATAAAAAGGATGTTCACTTAGTGCAAGGTAAATTATTTTCTTCATTAATATAAAATTTGCATCCTCTTTGTTTGAAATAATTAATTAATAATTATGCATTTATACTTGTTAGACCACTTTCAAAACTCCTCTTGGATCACCCTTGTGGATTTGTAAGGAATGGGAAAAAGTTATGGTTGGGTGAATGGCCAAAATCTTGGTCGCATGTGTCCTATTTATAAAGCAATCGAGGAAGGTTGTAGTGATGATCCTTATGACTATGAATATGATGACCAAAAATGTGTTACCAATTATGGCAAGCCCACACAAAGATGGTTGGCTATGTGCCCTTTTTGTATGTTAATTAATAACTTACATTATTTTATAACAACATAGGGGGCGTTTGTTTCACGAATAATTTTTCACAAAGTAATAAAATAAGGGTATATTTTATTCCTAGGAAAGTCATAATCTCATGTTCAACCAATATATAATTCTGGCGGAGGAGTAGGAAAAATTTATTCTCATGGGACAGGAATCCCTCTTCATGAGTAAAAATTCAGATATACCCTCGGACACATTTGCAAATCTTTTTAACAAACTTTAACAATAAGGATATTTCGATAATTATAATATATATTCCTAGGAAAAAATAATGTCAACCAAACATGTTTTAATTATTCCCGGGCATATGAAAAATATTCCCAACCATTTTAATAGTTAAAAAACACATTTTTATATAAAATACCCAGGAATAACATTCTCATGTTATATTCCTAGGAATAATATTTCCGGAACTAGAAAAATTATTCGTGAAACAAATGCCCCCATAGGTTTTAGGGAGTGTTTATTTCATGAATTATTTCTTTATTTCTGGAAATATTATTCCTAGAAAGAAACATAACATAGGAATATTATTTCCGAGTATTTTTAGAAAAATGTGTTTAGTTAACTATTAAAGTTGGATGGGAATCTTTTTTGATAATCCAAGGAATAATTAAACTTGTGTTTGGTAGTAGGTAGTAGGCAGAGTATATCTGAATTTTTACTCACAAGATGGATTCCTGTCAAATAAACTTTTCCAACCCCGTCCTCTGGGAATAAATAATGGTTGAACGTGGAATTATGACTTTCCCAAAAATAAAATATGCCCGGCAATTATTATTGTATTAACGTGGAATAAATTTTCCAACTCCATATTCCTGGAAATAAGAAAATTGTCCATGAAACAAACACCCCCTTACCATTAATATGTTGTTTCACATAATTCAGGTACCATGTTCCTCGCTCCTTTATTCAAGATGGTGTAAAGTGTAGACACATTGGTTTTGTTTTTGAAATTTGGTGGTAATCTATCTTTGCACCAACAACTTGAATATGTCTAATATCTTCGGTCCAAGCCTCACGTAACCACACTCCTCCACTCCAAGTTAGTATTGTGATTTTTATTTGATCTTATCTATTTATTTGTTTATTTAACTATCATATTATTAAATATTAATTAAATTACCTGTTCATCATCTTCCTTGCAAGAATCTTGCTCAACGTATACAATGGTAGTCCCCTACACTCTAATCACAGTTACTCTAGCAAGTGCAGGAGATAGAACGAAATCTCCTATAATTAAATCAAATTGTTTGCTAAAATTTCACACATCAACATACTAATTAACTAGCATATGGTTCACGATTCACAAGGAAGAATGATGGGATTTTAGGTTGGAATTGTGGAAGGTTACAAAGAGAAAGTACAATATCAAAGAAATACATGCAAGATGAAAGATTTAGGAGAAAGGAATGTTTTCCTCTCTCCCTCATGCATGTGTGCGTCTGCCAGAAGAGAAACAAAGGTTTTCACTCTACTCAATTTTACATACTAAAATGTACAGATGGCACCAAAAAATGAGAGCAAATATCTTACTTTACCAACACCTGGTTTCAAGGTAGCCAGCTCCCAATCAAGGAAAGAAGGAGGAAAAATTAAAAATCAATTTTATATACGTGCCCTTTACAGCCACTATCTTACTTTACCAACACCTGGTTTCAAGGTAGCCAGCTCCCAATCAAGGAAAGAAGGAGGAAAAATTAAAAATAAATTTTATCTAATTCTAACCTACTCCTTCAATTAATTTGTTTTTAAAAACACACACGAGCTTACCATTTTCATTTCAAATTTTCACATCCATGACTTTTAATTTACTTATTTATCTAAATTCACAGTATTTTTCTAAAACTAAACAATATGATTTCTTTCAATTATTTTAACTTAATTCAAATATAATTGCAAACACCATTACTTAATTATTAATTAAAATAGTTTCAAGCCCAAAAATAAAATAAAATACTATCTTTACTAAAATATGATTTCACAATTAATTGCAAACACAATTATTTAAATGAAACCATTATCCTAAATATTACCAAATCAAATAAATTATTAATTTACCAAATCTTGTTTTTTGTTCCTAATAAAAAAAATCCATTATTGATCGCTGATAAATTTAAAATTTTGTTTTTGATATTTAAAGCGCTATCTAAATCATTTTATTTTTCTATTTAAAGTGTTATCTAAACAAATTTAGGGACAAAAAACAAGATTTTACATTTAACAGGGACCAATAACAAAAAAAAAATATTAGGGACAAAAAACAAAATTCAGTCATTTAAAAGGAACCAAAAATATATTTAAATCTTAATTGATTTATTTTTGCAAATAAAGAAAATAAGAAACAGAAAATGTCACACTGTTATTTGCCATTACTAAAAATTTTAATCTTACACACCAATGTCAATTTATTTAATTTATCAAATTTGCTCTAAATTTAAATATATAAGAGTTCTTTTAAATTCTTATTTATTTGATTAAAATACGATTCCAAAAACATATTGAAACATCAATAATACTAATAATTAGTAAAATAATCTTATATTCTTCTTGTTAGAAAAACTAGAAAAAAAAAAGGATATATATTACAAGTCTCCTTTCCAAGTCATCACAACAACATTTTTTTTTTTTGACAACATCAACAAAATCATATACTTTCCATTGCAATATAATTGTGAATACAATGGGGAATAGCATGAAATACATGATCTTGCTCATAAAATATAAAATTGTGGGCCAAAGTGTGCGCCACCAAATTAGAATGCCTACTTGCAAACTGAATTATGTAATTAGAATGATTTTCTAATTAAACCTCTGCTTTGTTGTATGATCATTCCGCATTCAGAAATGTCGTCCTCCTCATGATGCAATTGCTCCACGACTTGCTTGCAATCTGTTTCTATTATAAATAATCAATACCCTGCTGCACAAGCCAAACTATTGCTTGTAGAATTGAGAAAGCTTCTCCCTCCTTAACTGTCATAATAGAATAAACTCTACCCACTTTTTCTTGCATGAACCTTCCCATATCATCTCTCAAACACGCCCCAAAGCCTGTGCAGTTTTGAGTATAAAAAAACGTTGCATCTGTGATGCACTTCAGAACACCCGCAGGAGGCTTTGTCCAACCCACATTTATATTTGATTGCATTATTTGCTGAATTCCAATCATCCAAGACCAACTTCGATCTATTCACTATTCCAACCACGTTCTCCTCATTACCATTCCAAAGCATATCATTCCTGCTCTTCCAGATACTCCACATACACATAACAAACTAAACCAAATGTTCCTCACTCAAGGATGAACATAATAAGAAAAAGATATCCTTGAATGATTCCACCGTATAAATCATAGGCTCAATAATATTCCAAAGCCCAATCCGCTCCCACACCAATATACTTCTTGGACAAATGATAAAAGTATGCCAACAGTTTTCAAAATCATTGGGACAAAATGTAAGATAAATATTTTACCAAGAACGGCACAATTTATATGAATTTAGAACACCGATAAATAGATAGAAATTTACTTACTTGTTGAAAACATGATTAAGAGTGATGAGAATTGCCTGTGCGTTGCACAACCTTCAGAAATCCAAAAGCCAAGTCTTCCTTTGCCTGATCACACGCTCAACGTTCTAGAGTTCTCAATGGGGCAAATCCTAGTAAGCAGTTGAATGAAGTGACGGCAAAGGGGACCTAGCCTCTCTATTTATTAACCCTAGCCACCTCCCATTATGGGCCTAGTGGTTCAGCCCACACTATTTCCCACACTAATCAGAATTAGGTGTCCAAAGCCCGTAAAAATTAATCATATTATTAGTGGGCTTAAGTATCATCAAATGGATCATAATATTAGCCCGTTTTTGGCAAAACAAAATATTACAATTAATTGCAGCCCACATAAATTCATAGGAAAATTCTAACATTCTCCCACTTGGGCAAAATTAATTGTGTTTCTTTGATTTTAAAACATTTTCGAAAAAGACTCTCGGGCTAATAACATACTGTGGCCACAAAACATATGATCCCAAGATACAACACCTAATTAAGACTCCATCCAACAAAAGCCATGTAACGCCAAATCATGGCGGTAATTGCATCCCTTATTGACACAACACCTTCCATGGTTACAATTATTACCGACTCCATCGACTAGTCATCAATGTGGAGTGTAGCAAGAAAATGACGTGCTAATGTGATTAAAAGGCCATACCGTTATTTTCTTCGTTAGTCCTCAATTTCTCTCCAGTGCTTGAAAGCCAGAGAAATTACATGGTTTACTTGGAAACCATCATGCCTCAGCTCCAATCCTGGTGTCGATCACCGGCATAGTGATCCCAACAACACCGAGCTTTAATATTATGATGCCTCAGCTCTAATCTTGGTGTCGATCACCGGCACAGTGATCTCAACAACACCGAGCTTTAATATTATTATACTTGATATACACATACAAAAGACATCATAATGAAATTCATCTCATCATTTATTTATCAAATCAAATGTAAAATGTCATCAATACATAATTCCCAAAATTCAAAACAAGGATCCAACATTATAAAAAAAGGAAATAACATAAACCTAAAACTCCCACTAACCAAGCATATCAAAAGAACTCACAATACCCATGTTTTCAACATGTCGTTCGAAAACAACAAGCCTAAGTCCTTTGGTCAAGGGATCAGCCAGCATGGAATCTGTGTCCACATGCTCTACAACTATGGAACCATCTTTCACAAGATCTCTGACAGTCAGGTACTTCAACTCCAAGTGCTTAGATCCACTAGAGGTCTTATTATTCTTTGTATAAAACACCGCAGCACTGTTATCGCAAAAAATCCTCAGTGGCCTAGCAATGGAGTCCACAATGCGAAGTCCCGTTGATCAGTGCATTTTCATGCACATTCTTCTACTGTTATTCTTAGGCATTTCCTTAGTTTATTTCATTAGTTTCACCATTTTAGTGTGTTTTCATATTTAAGTTTGTTTCTAGCTTTATTTAATTTTCGTATTTTATTTTCAGCATTAGCAGCTTTCAATGGAAGATTCATAACTGGAGCTACAGGAAACCTTTGTCTGGAATACCACGGCCGTGGTAGCCTAAGCACGGCCGTGCTAAGCCACCACAGCCGTGGTGAAATAACCACGGCCAAGCAGAAATCAGTGAAAGTTTTGCATCAGCGTCAACTTTCCGAGCACAGCCGTGGTTAATTTACCACGACCGTGCTCGGAAAGCACGTTGATTGGACCTCCAGACTATGCAAGGACCACGGCCGTGGTTAATTTACCACGACCGTGCTCGGAAAGCACGTTGATTGGACCTCCAGACTATGCAAGGACCACGGCCGTGGTTAATTTACCACGACCGTGCTCGGAAAGCACGCAGATTGGACCTCCAGACTATGCAAGGACCACGGCCGTGGTCATCTCCTCAGCACGGCCGTGGTGATCCGCATTAGCAGTTTAAAACTTTATAAATATAGAACAGAGGGCCGCGTACTGTAGACGTTTTTACTGTAGACTCTCATTCACTGTTCACGAAATTCTTTTAGAAGGTTTTGAACAATTGTAATGGAGAACTAAGTTCCGAAGAATCGATCTGCTGTAATCGGATTCCACTTTGAGGTTCTTTTATAAATTCCATATCAATCTGTTTCCTTTGATTTATTCCAATAATCTCAATTGATTGCTTAATTTGATTGTTGTTATAGGATATAATTCTTAAATTCGATTGATTGTGTGATCTTGAATCAATTTCGCGTTAACGTAGCTTTTGCATTATCGCGTTTGATCATATTTCCGTTTGCTTAATCCGGAATTCAGGAACATACGCCGTATAATTTCTATTGCGCTTGTCAGTAGTTATTATAGTCGAATAGGATCTGATCCGTTTAGGGAATTGGAATTTATAGGGATCAATGATAAGTTGGAAGTCGATACAGTAGGTTGATTCGCTTTAGCTTACTTGATAATCACAATTTATTTTAATCCCTTTTTCTTGATGTCATAATCAAACCCCCCCCATTAATCGTTACTGTATTGATTGATAATAATACAAGAATCCTTGAGAACGATACTCGAGTTGTCGTTGCCGTAACTATACTTTCAAAATCACTCGTTTTTTATCCGTGCGCGACAGCGGATCAAATTGGCGCCGTTGTCGGGGATTCTTGTCGTTATTAATCGATATTAGAGTCATAGGTTTAGTGTTCTCGCGTTTAGGCCCTAGTTTCCTACTGTTTTGGCCAATTCGCGCATAGAGTCGAAAAAATCGGTTTTTGGAAAAATTGTGTCTGATTGCAAATATTTTTTTCCCTGCTGGGACCAGAAAAATTGTGCGATCAATAGTCCCATACTCTGGAAGAGTTACGGGACGCAGACCTCAAATCGCCAAATTCCTCTTTTTTTCTATTTTTAATTAATTTTTTACTGTTTTCATAGTGTCGAAAAAATCCAAAAAAATTCTCAAAATTCTAATTTCACTTCATTAGATTAATTTTGGTGTTTTTATATTTTTTTTGAATTTTTTTTGATCATTTTCCTTCATTCTGTTTGTTTTTGCATTTTAGGGACATTGTTGGCATTTTGACAATTGTTGCTGCATTGCTGCATTAGTCCTGGCTACTAGGTCTTCTTGTTCTGATCTCTTTGATTTTGATCCTGAGATAGAAAGAACCTTGCACACACGACGTAGAGCAGTCCAGGCTAGCAATAGTTCACTACTCGTGATTGATTCTGGCACTGATCCCGATTACTTGCATAACTTGTTTGATTCAGATTCTGAAAGTGTTTTTGATATGGCTGACCAAAGAACTTTGAGGCAGTTGGCTGCCCCTGATGTGAATTACAATGGTTTATGCATTGAGTATCCTGAAGCTGTTGCACCTTTTGAATTAAAATCTGGTTTGATACACTTGTTGCCAAGGTTTAATGGTCTTTCAGGTGAGGATCCGCATAAGCATCTGAAAGAATTCCAGGTTGTGTGTTCTACACCTTTGAGGCCTGAAGGAATCACTGAAGACCATATCAAGCTGAGAGCCTTTCCGTTTTCACTATAGGGTGCTGCCAAGGATTGGCTATACGATCTTGAACCGCATTCTATCACCACTTGGAATGATTTGAAAAAAGTCTTCCTAGAGAGATACTTTCCTGCCTCCAGAGCTGCATCAATCAGAAAGGATATATACGGTATTAGACAAGGCAATGAGACATTGGCTGAGTATTGGGAAAGATTCAAACAGTTGGTATCCAGTTGTCCTCAGCATCAGATTACCGAGCAGTTACTGATCCAATACTTTTATGAAGGATTGCTACCTATGGATAGAAACATCCTTGATGCTGCTAGTGGTGGAGCACTTGTTGATAAGACTCCAGCAGATGCCAAGGCCTTAATTCAGAACATGTCACTCAACTCCCAACAGTTCACAACCAGAAATAATTCTGCAGTCCAAACAAGGAGTGTGAACGAAATTCAGGTTTCCTCCAACAAAGCTTTAGAAACCAGAATTGACGAGCTCACCTCCTTAGTGAAACAGTTGGCAGTGGGTAAACCTCAACCAGCAACCTTGTGTGGTATTTGTACTTCCGCTGAACACCCGACCGACACATGTCCTATGTTGCAAGATGAGTCGACTACCGAGTTACCCCAAGCTTATGCAGCAGCCCTTTACGGAAGCAATCAGAACAGGTACAACAACACTCCTGACCTGTCCACCAACAAATACCATCCCAATTGGAGGAACCATCCCAACCTTCGATATGGAAACCAGCAGCCCACACAGCAACAGCTAGTGTTACCCCTTCCGAGACCACAGAACACTCCACCAGCTACCACTTCTGTACCTTCTGGACCTTCATTAGAGGACCTGGTCAAGCAACTAGCTGTTAACAATCTTCAGTTTCAACAAAGAACAGAATCTAGTATTCAAACCTTGCAGACACAGATTGGACAGCTTGCCACCTCAATGAATGCCTTGCAAGCCCAAGGATCGAACCAACTTCCTGCCCAAACAGTTGTGAATCCAAAAGGTCCTAATGCTGATGTGAGTGCAATTTCCTTGCGATCCGGAAAGGTTACAGAACCAGCCCCCGAAAAAAATAAAAAAATTATTGAGGCAACATCTGAACCTTCTCCATCTGAACCTTCTCCATCTGAACCTTCTCCACCTTCTTCTGCTGTGGTAGGAACTGAAAAAAAATAAAGAAAAAGAGTATGTTCCACCAGTCCCCTTCCCACATAGAGTTCTGAAAAATAAAAGGATTGAGGAGGGAGACAAAGAGAGAGAGATCTTGGATGTTTTCAGAAAAGTTGCGGTAAACATTCCGCTTCTTGATGTAATTAAGCAGGTTCCAAGGTATGCAAAGTTTCTGAAAGATTTGTGTACAAATAAGAGGAGGATGAAGGGAAGTGAAAGAGTCAACTTGGGAAGAAATATTTCTGCTTTTATTCAGCCCAAGCCTTCATGTGAAAAAGTTACCGGCGAGCAAAATGTTTCAGCTCTCACTCAAGTCTTGCCGCAAAAGTGCAAGGACCCGGGAACTTTTGCTATTCCTTGTACCATCGGGGATAGTAAATTCGAGAATTGCATGCTTGATTTAGGAGCGGGCATTAATGTTATGCCTACTTCTGTTTATAATAACCTTTGTCTTGGTCCTTTGCAGCATACAGGTTTAATCATTCAACTGGCGAACAGGAGCAATGCCCGCCCCGCGGGAGTAGTGGAAGATGTCCTTGTTCAAGTTAACGATTTGATTTTTCCTGCAGATTTCTACATTCTGGACATGGAAGGAGAAACTAAGTCAAGCAGAGCTCCCGTCATTTTAGGCAGACTGTTCATGAAAACGGCGAAAACAAAAATTGATGTTGACGATGGAACCATGTCCATGGAATTTGGTGACATTGTCGCGAAATTTAACATTTTCGATGCCATGAAACATCCCTTGGAAGAGCATTCCGTTTTTCATATTGAATTGATCCCTGAATTGGTTGATGACACTTGTTCTGAATTATTTTCACTTGATTTTCCATCTTTATCGGGTTTTGATGATGTTTACTCATGTGCTGATTGTACTGACACTAACCTTTGTGTTGTATGTGCTGAGATTGATTCTGCCTTGCAGGGTAACATGTTTCCTACAGGTGAAGTTGTTGTCGATGAAGTTGTTTATGCCGCTGATGCGCTCGACATCCCGGCTGCCCCAAACACTCCATCCATCGAGCAGCCCCCGTCCTTAGAGCGGGATGAAGATCCTTTTCCGATTCAGGATGACTTTCCTGATGAGCAGCTTTTACTTTTGCATGGAGTTACTCCTTGGTTTGCTGATATTGTTAATTATCTTGTTACTGGTGTTTTTCCTACAGGTGCATCCAAGGCACAAATTCACAAACTCAAGAGTGATGCCAAATATTATGTTTGGGATGATCCATATCTTTGGAAGTTTGGTAGTGATCAAGTGATTAGGAGATGTGTCCCCGACTATGAGATTGAATCTATTTTACATTTTTCTCATGCATCTCAAGTAGGGGGACACTTTGGTCCGCAAAGGACTGCAAGAAAAGTCCTAGACTCAGGTTTCTACTGGCCCACTGTTTTTAAAGATGCTTATGAGACTTACCGCACTTGTAAAGAGTGCCAGATAGCAGGTACAGCCATCACTCGTAAGAGTGAAATGCCTCAGCAACCTATGCTTTTCTGTGAGGTATTTGATGTATGGGGAATCGACTTCATGGGTCCTTTTCCTGTATCATTTGGTTTTCTCTACATTTTACTTGCTGTTGATTATGTTTCAAAGTGGGTAGAAGCTATCCCCACTAGGACTAATGATTCAAGAGTTGTTGCAGATTTTGTCAGGTCCAATATCTTTTGCAGGTTTGGAATACCCCGAGCCATCATAAGTGACCAAGGCACTCACTTCTGTAACCGCACCATGGAAGCTTTGCTCCGGAAGTATGGAGTTGTGCACAGAGTCTCTACTGCATATCACCCACAAACTAATGGGCAAGCTGAGATCTCAAACAGGGAGATCAAACAGGTCTTAGAGAAAATAGTGCAACCAAACAGGAAGGACTGGAGCCGCCGTCTAGAAGACGCACTTTGGGCTCAAAGAACAGCTTTCAAGACACCCATAGGGATGTCTCCTTATCGACTTGTTTTCGGTAAGGCATGTCACCTTCCTGTAGAGATAGAACACCGTGCTTATTGGGCGGTGAAAAGTTGTAACTTGGAAATGCAACAAGCAGGTATTGAAAGAAAACTCTAATTACAACAGCTTGAAGAGTTTAGGCTAGAGGCTTATGAAAGCTCTAGGATTTATAAAGAGAAAACCAAACACTTCCATGATAAAATGATTTCTAGGAAGGAATTCTCTGTGGGCCAACAGGTTTTACTGTTTAACTCCCACCTTAAGCTTATGGCTGGGAAACTTCGATCCAAATGGATTGGCCCTTTTGTTGTTACTAATGTTTTCCCTTATGGTGCAGTAGAAATTAAAAGTGCAGGTACTGACAAAGTTTTCAAGGTCAATGGGCAGCGCCTGAAGCTGTTCCATGAGAGTTCAGTGCCTGAAGATGCAACCATAGAAGAGCTTTCTTTGGAAGCGCCCAACTACACTGCAACTTGATCAGGGGGCACCCTTTCCTTTCTCTCATTCTTACTTTATAATTGAGTTCTTTTCATTGAGGACAATGTATGTCTTAAGTGTGGGGGAGGGAACCATTTGTTTTTGTTTTTGTTTGTTTTTGGTTTGTTTTTGTTTCAAAAAAAAAAAAAAAAAAAAAAATGCATGCTTTTTCGTTGATTATCTTGCTACAATTGTGAGTATTCTCTCTGTTCTTTGTTGAAAGACTTGTGGTGTGATGTGACGGATTCTTTTTGCGCATTCTTAGTTTGTATGTTTGACTAAACTCTAAATTGTTCATCACTAGTGGAAGATCTCTAACCCTTGTGAGATTTTGAGCCTAATAATGGATAACATCAAAAATCCATCTCTTTCTTTCTTGTGTGATTTCACTCATGTTTGTTAGTCTCTAGAACTTGAATTGACTCTTGTTGAAGTTTTTTTTGTTTACTTGTGCACACTGAAATGATAAAGGCATCTTGTTTTGTTTTGTTTGTTTTTACCTAGTTAGCCAAAAAAAAAAAAAAAAAAAAACCAACCTTGATAATATCATCCCTTTGTTTGGAAGCCCCTTTGAGCCTATTATCCTTTTTTGTGTTTAAAACTCATTACAAGCCGAAAAGTGAAAAACAATGTTATCACCCTATTCAAAGGGTTGAAAGGGTCTTGTATAGAGTTGTGTGGGGTTGAACATTGTTGTTATGATGTTGGTTGGCAGAAAAAAAAAATATATAGAGAAGGATGTCAATGCTAGTCCTTCTGAAAAAAAAAAAAAAAAAAAAAAAGAGAAGAAAGAGAAGAATAAAAGGAAAAGGAGAAGAGAAATAAGTTGTGAGGTTGTTGTTTAATCACCATTGAGATATTATTTAGTTCAACTCCAGCAATTCTTTCAATTTTCTTTTAAACTCTTTGAATTTTAGCTTAGTACCCCTTTAGGATGTATCTCACCCTGACCTTGGCCAAGTTACAACCATAATAAAAGTCCTTTTGATCTTTGTGTGCAATGTATTTCAAATTGTGAATGTTAGAGTCTTTTCAAGCTTATGGTAGTACTATCTCTCATGTTGTGCTTTGAGTGTAAACAGTAACCTAAACACTTGAGAGTTGAGTGGAAACAGTTTATCTTGTGAGGATCTTGATGCTTTTAATGTACTTTTTGGTAATCTGTTTTTCATATTTACTTTGACTGTTACAAAAGAGTTACTCACTAATGTCATATTCTTTAAGCTTAGTATTAGGAGTTTGCTTGCACTTTGTATCCTGATAACCTCTAAGTTTGCATGCTCTGTTCCGTTTTTGTTTTGAAGTTTTTCTGTTTTGAATTTTTAATTTTGCTCGGAGTGCAAAAGTTTAAGTGTGGGGGAATTTGATCAGTGCATTTTCATGCACATTCTTCTACTGTTATTCTTAGGCATTTCCTTAGTTTATTTCATTAGTTTCACCATTTTAGTGTGTTTTCATATTTAAGTTTGTTTCTAGCTTTATTTAATTTTCGTATTTTATTTTCAGCATTAGCAGCTTTCAATGGAAGATTCATAACTGGAGCTACAGGAAACCTTTGTCTGGAATACCACGGCCGTGGTAGCCTAAGCACGGTCGTGCTAAGCCACCACAACCGTGGTGAAATAACCACGGCCAAGCAGAAATCAGTGAAAGTTTTGCATCAGCGTCAACTTTCCGAGCACAGCCGTGGTTAATTTACCACGACCGTGCTCGGAAAGCACGTTGATTGGACCTCCAGACTATGCAAGGACCACGGCCGTGGTTAATTTACCACGACCGTGCTCGGAAAGCACGTTGATTGGACCTCCAGACTATGCAAGGACCACGGCCGTGGTTAATTTACCACGACCGTGCTCGGAAAGCACGCAGATTGGACCTCCAGACTATGCAAGGACCACGGCCGTGGTCATCTCCTCAGCACGGCCGTGGTGATCCGCATTAGCAGTTTAAAACTTTATAAATATAGAACAGAGGGCCGCGTACTGTAGACGTTTTTACTGTAGACTCTCATTCACTGTTCACGAAATTCTTTTAGAAGGTTTTGAACAATTGTAATGGAGAACTAAGTTCCGAAGAATCGATCTGCTGTAATCGGATTCCACTTTGAGGTTCTTTTATAAATTCCATATCAATCTGTTTCCTTTGATTTATTCCAATAATCTCAATTGATTGCTTAATTTGATTGTTGTTATAGGATATAATTCTTAAATTCGATTGATTGTGTGATCTTGAATCAATTTCGCGTTAACGTAGCTTTTGCATTATCGCGTTTGATCATATTTCCGTTTGCTTAATCCGGAATTCAGGAACATACGCCGTATAATTTCTATTGCGCTTGTCAGTAGTTATTATAGTCGAATAGGATCTGATCCGTTTAGGGAATTGGAATTTATAGGGATCAATGATAAGTTGGAAGTCGATACAGTAGGTTGATTCGCTTTAGCTTACTTGATAATCACAATTTATTTTAATCCCTTTTTCTTGATGTCATAATCAAACCCCCCCATTAATCGTTACTGTATTGATTGATAATAATACAAGAATCCTTGAGAACGATACTCGAGTTGTCGTTGCCGTAACTATACTTTCAAAATCACTCGTTTTTTATCCGTGCGCGACAGCGGATCACCCGTCACAAGGTTTCTTAACCAAACATCATGAGTAGTGGCAACAAAACAAGCAATGAACTCTGCTTGCATAGTGGAAGATGCAACAAGAGTCTGCTTCTTACTCTTCCAGGATATCGCACCCCCGGCCATCATAAAGATGTATCTAGAAGTCGATATCCTGTCATCGGGGCACCCGCCAAGATCTGAATCTGTGTACCCTACGACCTCCAAATTGTCAACTCTCCTATACACAAGCATATACTCCTTAGTCTTCTGAAGGTACCTCATCACCTTCTTGGCAGCTATCCAGTGATCATTCCCAGGGTTCGACTGGTATCTACCAAGAACGCCAACTATGAAAGCGATGTCCGGCCTAGTGCATACCTGAGCATACATGAGGCTGCCCAGAGCACTCGCAAAAGGTCTCTCGCTCATCTCTACTCGCTCAATCTCATTCTTAGGACATTGATCCTTGTTGAATTTGTCACCCTTCACAACTGGAACATCTCCTGGTTTACAATTCTGCATATTGAATCTTTCTAAGACTCTATTGATGTAAGCCCTTTGAAACAACCCGAGTGTATAACGTGATCTATCTCTGTGAATCTCAATCCCCAACACAAAAGAGGCCTCACCAAGATCTTTCATGTCAAAAGATCTTGCTAGCATTTGCTTTGTCTCATGCAACATGCCAAGGTCATTATAAGCCAACAATATATCATCCACATATAACACAAGGAAGATGAATTTACTCCCACTGACCTTGAGGTATATGCACTGATCAACTTTATTCTCCTCAAATCCCATAAAAGTCACCACTTCATCAAATTTCAGGTACCATTGTCTAGAAGCTTGTTTCAAGCCCTAAATTGACTTATTCAGTTTACAGACCAAGTCCTTATTGCCACCAACATGGAAACCCTCAGGTTGCTGCATGTATACTGTCTCACTCAAATCACCATTCAGAAAAGATGTCTTCACATCCATTTGGTGCAACTCCAAATCAAAGTGAGCTACGAGGGCCATGATGATTCTAAAAGAATCCTTTGTAGATACAGGCGAAAAGGTCTCATTAAAGTCAATGCCCTCCTTCTGCGTAAAACCCTTTGCCACTAGTCTGGCCTTAAATCTCTCAATTTTACTCTTTGAGTTCTTCTTTGTCTTAAAGACCCATTTACAACCGATTGCTTTACAATTCTCAGGCAACTCAACAAGCTCCCATACTCCATTAACTGATATAGACTGCATCTGTTCATTCATTGCATGCTTCCACATATCTGACTGAGGGTAAGAAACAGCTTCCTGATAGCTCTTTGGATCAACAATATGTCCAATGTCATACGCATCCTCACTAAGATAGACTTGAAAGTCATCACTAATAGCATGTCTCCTCTCTTTAGTCCACCTCCTCAAAGGAACTTGTAGACCCTGCTCAACAGGTTGTGGAATCTCATCCACAGCAGGAGGATCAAACACGTCATTGGCCTGAGAGCCAACTATATCTTCTGTCGCAACTACAGTCTCAACTGGAACAACTGGGACCCTAGTCTCAGTTGGGACGAGCAGAACCCCAGTCTCAATTGGAACAACACTTGAAACACTAATAGCTGGAACAGGTAGTGGTAAAGAAACAGTCTCAGGCGACTTAACATCAGAATCATCAGATGGAATAATAGGATCTACCGCATCAAGCTCCAAAAACTTAGCATTCATGGACTCTACAATTCTGCTCCCCTTACCAGGACAGAAGAACCTGTATCCTTTAGCGCGATCTGGATATCCAATGAAAAAGCAACAACTCGTCTTGGGGTTCGTCTTTTTCTGCAAGGGATTATAAATTTTGACCTCAGCTGGGCAACCCCAGACTTGAAGATGGTTCAGGCTAGGTTTTCTTCCTGTCCAAAGTTCAAAAGGGGTTTTAGGAACAAATTTACTAGGAACTCTATTTAGGATGTAAAGGGTTGTTTTCAAGGCTTCACCCCACAGAAATTTCGGCAAGTTACATCTACTCATCATGCTTCTCATCATATCCTTGAGTGTCCTATTGCGCCTTTCGGCTACACCATTTTGTTCAGGAGTCCCAGGCATGGTGTATTGTGGAACAATTCCACAATCCTGCAAGTATAAAGCGAATGGTCCCATATGCTGCCCTGTGGCACCATATTTACCATAATACTCTCCACCACGATCAGACCTTACAATCTTGATTACTTTTCCCAATTGCTTTTCCACTTCGGTTTTAAAAAAATTGAACTTTTCAAGAGCTTCAGACTTATCCTTAATCAAGTAAAGATAGTCATATCGGGAAAAATCATCAATGAATGTAATGAAAAACTTGTTACCACAAATTGTAGGAGTTAGGGGCCCACTAATGTCTGTATGAATGATCTGTAAGAGATCCGAACTTCTAGTTGCACCTTTCTTTTTAGTTTTAGTGAACTTCCCCCTTATACAATCCACACAAGTACCCAAGTCATCAAAATCCAAGGAAGGTAGAATATGTCCCTTTGACAATCTCTCAACCCTTTCCCTATAAATATGACCTAAGCGCTTGTGCCACAACGTGAAGGATTTTTCCTCAATTTTAGACCTTTTAGCAACAGAATTCTCAACGACTAAGGATGAAGAAATATTATCACAATCCAAAGACAATTTATATAAACCATCAACTAAAGATCCATAACCAATAATTTGGGAGTTCAACATCAGAATTTATTTTCCTATCACCAAAAGTAAAACTGAAACCAAGTTTGTCTAAACAAGAAACAGAAATCAAAATTTCTCCTGAAAGAAGGTACATAAAAGGTATCCTTCAAAACCAATTCAAAACCAAAAGCTAAAACTAGGCTGACGTCTCCCACTTTCTCCACAAAGACTTCAAGATCATTTCCTACCCTTAGCTTGCTTTCCCTCAGATTTTTGAACCCCTGTAAAGACACAGCAATATGGGTTGTGGAACCACTATCAAGCCACCAAGAATCTATGGGAACATCAACTAGATTAGATTTAAGACGGACAAAAGCTAAGTTATTACCTCCTGATTTCTGCTTGTTCTCTAGCCAAGCCTTGAACTTTCCACAATCAGTTTTCTTATGCCCCTTCTCCTTACACCAGAAGCACCAAATACCCTTCTTAAAGGTAGTTGACTTAGGACCTCCTACACTGTGGTGCTGACCCTTACCTGGTTTTCCTGAACCTCGATATCTATGAAAAGTATTAGATGCACTCTTTGTATTTTTCCAGTGTCCCTTACCAGAAGTGGGTTTGCCATGGACAGATAACAGGGCTATGTCACTATTTTCTTTCTTGAGTTTCTCTTCCTCAGCGACACACTTGGTAATAAGGTCATTCACAGTCCATTTCTGACCAAGGGTATTGTGGGCAATTTTAATTTGTGTGAAATCAGCGGGTAGGCAATTTAAGGCATGTTCGACAATGAATTTTTCATTAAGGACAATTTCGTGAGATTTCAGCTTGGTTTGGATGTGAACCATCTTCATAATGAATTCCCTTACGCCCCCAACATTATCATATCTCATGTCCGTTAACTGCTTCATTAGACATCCAGACTCAGCGTTATCAGATACCTGGTATCTCTCCCCCAGAGCGTCAAGGAGCTCCTTAGCCGTCCCTTTCTCTGGCAGACCACTCAGAAGATGTTCAGAAACGGTCCTCTTAATAGCAATCAGACTCAACCTATCAGACCTCTCCCACTTAGCCAAAAGTTCCTTCTGTTCAGGTGTGCTCTCCACATTAATCACAGACTTCTCCTCACGTAAAGCTAAATCAAGATCAGAAATTCCCAAAGAGAATTCCAAATCTTGCTTCCATTTGCCATAATTTGATCCATTCAAGATCTCAATGGAAGCAGAACAGTTGTTCACAGAAAAGTTCACTGTTAAGTCAAAACAAGAATGCATTAGGACATACAGGACAAGATATAGCTCAAAATGAAACAAGCTATCAAGGTGAGGCCAGTATAATAGCACATTCCCCTTTGGGCAGAATGCACAAACCAAGGTTACAACCTAGGTCAAAACCTCAGATGGGTTAATCCATGAGCACACACAAAGTTCAGAAAATTATCCCCTTTGGGCAGATAAATCCCTCAACTCAGTGCATTCCCCAATAACTCCATCCATTCTCAACTCTCAATCCAAACATACAACAACCCCCTTTGGGCAGGCAATCGCATGCAAAGATCAAAAGCATTTCTCAAAATACAAAAAATTTCCATGAACCAATACAAATGGTCCCACTTTGGCAGTAACGACTCATACTAACCCATGAAAATTCTCGTACAGGAATCAATATTCTCTTGTCCAAAACCATGATCCAGTCAACAGGGAAATGCATTAAAAGAGCATCCTTACTGGTCACAAATAAATTATTAAGAGCATCCCCAACATGTTTTGTACTTAAACAGTAATGGCTATATACATTAAAGCATTCTAATTCTAAATAAATATCAACTATAGATTCACAGCAGCAGAATAATAACTTTGAAATAAAATGTAAAAGATATATTTCAAATATTAACGTAACACATTCATATTTCAGACATATTCAACACATTCAAGTTACATGAATTGGTTCAGCATAAAAATTTCAATTGTGCATTCAATAACAAGCATAATAAAATAATAATATATTCACATTAATGTATAACAACTTGCTTGAATTGAAAAGAACAAGTCATTCACGTAACCTAATATTATATTAATATATTTATTTATTTGCTTGAAAGACAAGGAGTAAGCAATCAACGTAAACTGCAATAGCAATCAACGTAATATTATATTAATATATATAATACCTTTCATGAGTTTAAAATTCAATTGAATAAAAAAGAATTGTTTAACAAACCCATATCAAGTGTCGTGTTCGGAAAAAGGAAATATTGCCAGGGATAACAATTGAATTGAATTGCAATTTAATTGACATTCAAACAATTAACGTATTAGCAGTGCGATCAAGAAAAAGGTACGGATTGATAGCATTCAAATATGAATTGAAATCACTGCAATCGAAATTCACCCCAATTCAGCAATTTCATAAATTGAAATCAAAATCGTAAACATTGTGACAGCAGTATTCAATTGCAATCAACTAATGAAATTAAAAGTATTCATCTATCGGATGCGTAACGAAATAGCAATTGTAATCGAACAAAAAACAGGGATTGAAAATTAACCAAATTGTTCACGTATGTATCGATTCAATTAAAATCAAAAGAGCGTATATTAATTAATAATCAGGTCCTAAATCATATAAATTTGGCTCTGATACCAAATTTAAGATAAATATTTTACCAAGAACGGCACAATTTATATGAATTCAGAACACCGATAAATAGACAGAAATTTACTTACTTGTTGAAGACATGATTAAGAGTGATGAGAATTGTCTGTGCGTTGCGCAACCTTCAGAAATCCAAAAGCCAAGTCTTCCTTTGCCTGATCACACGCTCAACGTTCTAGAGTTCTCAATGGGGCAAACCCTAGTAAGCAGTTGAATGAAGTGACGGCAAAAGGAGACCTAGCCTCTCTATTTATTAACCCTAGGCACCTCCCATTATGGGCCTAGTGGTTCAGCCCACACTATTTCCCACACTGATCAGAATTAGGTGTCCAAAGCCCGTAAAAATTAATCATATTATTAGTGGGCTTAAGTATCATCAAATGGATCATAATATTAGTCCATTTTTGGCAAAACAAAATATTACAATTAATTGCAGCCCACATAAATTCATAGGAAAATTTTAACACAAAAGACACAAACAGCAGGACAAGTTACACCTTTGCTTTGAAGCCTGATCCGCATAGGGAGGCAATCATGACATGCCTTCCAAATGAAAACTCTGACTTTGGGAGGTATATCAAGTTTCCAAAGTTTGCGCCAGTCACCTTCCACCTTGTACTAATTCAAGTTATTCATCATGGTCGTTTCCATTACTACTGAAATTCCAAATAAGCTTGTCCTCATGTTGTTGTAATAACAGTGGCATTCTCAGGATCCTTTCCACTGTCTGTTTGGGTAATAATGCATGGATAAAGTTAGTGTCATCACAACAACAACTTAAACAAATAAAAAAGAAAATAGACAAATTCTATCAAACAATGTTGGTTGAGGGCACAAGTATATGCACTATATCACTTGCAAATACCCTCTAGCTATCATTTGAATATTATACATAGAATACATTAGCTTTGTTATTTAGTTCTAGAAAATGAAGTTTTTTAAACATAACTCTATACAAGTGTGAACAATTTTAGTAAAAAAAAATCTAGTTAGATTTGTTTTGTGGAGTGTGTTGCCTAGCTCATACAATAGTTTCTTGAGCTTTTGATATGTTGGTCATCAATATTTTTTTCACATACATTATTCATTTGGCTCTAATAACTTATTATTTTCACTGTTATTTTGATTTACAAGTATATTCGCTAACATATGAAAGGAACATAGGAGCTCATAAAAAAAATGAAAGGAACATAGGAAAAATGAGGAGAAGTATAATATATGGAAAAGGATTTAAGGAAAATAAAGAATAGATGTTATTCATTGATTAATATTTGTTGATTACAATCATGCATGAATATTATTTCTCCTAACAACCTTTTTCTTGAACATTCTTATAACAAATTATTACTTGTTTTAGCACTTTTGTAAGCAAGAATCCACTGCATATGCCGCAAGACCACGAGCATCTGACACATAAAGTCAATTATCAAAAACATGTAAAAACATAATTAACTCAATTATCAATGAATCCTACAAAAACAATTTTCCTTTTTTTATTTCTTTTCTTAAATAAATAATAAAAAATAATATTTCTTTCCTATATCTCTTTTCCATTTCAATCCTTTCTATTTCAACACATGGTGAGGGATGATATTCTCCTATACCATCTTTTATTTAGATAAAGTGAATAATAGACTCCCTGGAGTAGAGATGATAATGGATAGAGTCTAAGTAGGGTATTATAATATTTCTTCCTAGACCATCATTTGAATTTCTATTCATTAATATAATGTTGCAATATAATGAATACTTATTAGATATATGTAAAAAAATTTACACTAACAATGTATATAAATTAAACTTATTTTTTTTGTTTATACTTCTTGCAATATCTTTATTGTTAAAAATAAATCAAGATCTTTAATCTTATAATAATCACTAGAACGTTATCTTTTCAATATATTTTAATATATATAGGTGTGGATATGGCCAGATTAAGTACCATAATATATACTCGTATCCGCACCCATTCCATTTAATTTTGTGGGTAATTATCAAGCCCTAGATCTATCCTATTGAATAGATATTTATCCAACTCATCATAGATATTTTTTTCGAAAACCCATAATATCATAGTAGAATTGTCTTCTATACCCTAGTTGGAGAGTAACTTCGGTGGATCTATTTGTTATTCTCTCACTTCTTACCATCAACAAAAATAAGTGAAAAGTGCAACGAAATATAGGTGAAAGTCACATTTTCAGTTAAAAAACTATTGCTTTTTTATGAGTATAAACAAAGAAATTATTTCTTTTATAAATAACCGTTGTAACCCATAATTGTCATTTTTTTAAGAACTAGGATAGCACCCATACTTTATACGGTAGAAAAAGGAAAAAGTAAAAAGTAGAAGGGAAAAAGTATATATAAAAAAAAAAGAGTAAAAAAATGTAAACGTCCAATGCACCATATAATATGACATGTGGCGAGAATTAAACAAATTTTATAATAATACAAAATAAAAATAGATAAGATAAGCAAATAAAAGTTACTCTTAAAAGCTTCCGCCGCGTGTGCAGCAATCGAAAATGGAGTCCTTTTTCTTTATAATTGAGTTTTCTTTCGTTATCTCCGATCGTCACATGTCCCGTCTCAATCGTAGTAGATAGGCAAAATTAATTTAATGGGCCAAACCAAGCCACCACTAATTAATATCCAGACGAAAATATCTTATCATTTTATAATTGAATGAATGGCCAAAAACAGCAGACAACTTTACAATTAATGACATGAGTCATTACAATTAAATGAATTATGATTGTCATCCCAAAAAAATCGAAAACTTGACTACTTACTTGGTAAATTAAAAACCATTACCATCACTAACTACTAACTACTAACACAGAGGAATTGGCCTCACAAAAATTGACCAACCCAAACCCGGATCCGATCCGATCCGGATTCTGGTCACGGTCCGGATATAATAAAATTATCCAAACCCTGACCCGGTTAGAAATTCCACAAGAACGAGTCCTGAATTATCAACCCATCCAAGTTCTCTTCTTCGTAATCGAAACTTGTAATATCCGGCATGAAGAAATCGCGGCTGAAATCGTCGAAGCTCGGAAAATCGGAGAAATCGGGTATTAAATTACCCGACCCGAGATCCGAAAACAGATCCGGAAACGATAGTAATTCGGTGTTGTTTTGGACCGTCACGTCTGAAAAAGGAGGAGACGATGTATCAGTATTATTACTAATACTGTCCAAAGGCAACGACGACGTCGTTTCCCCATCCGAAGTTAAAGACTCCACGGGTTGACCCGAACCCGAACACTCCTTTGGGGGCTCCGAATTGGCGAAACGCGCCGCGGCGATCTGAATCTGAGGGGGCGTCATGTTTCTCCCGCCGGCGATGTTTGGCGGGTCGCTCGGGAAATTAAACCTGGCGCCGCTGCCACGTAAGCAGAACATGGCCGCGTCGAACGCACGCGCCGCCTTCTCGGCGCTGTCGTAGGAACCCAACCAAATCCTTTGACGGCAGTTGGGTAGCCTAATTTCCGACACGTATTTCCCCCACTTCCTCTTCCGTACTCCTCTGTACGATGATGAAACACTTCGTTCTTCCGCAGGTTTTTCCACGCTCATCGGCTTCACCATTTGTCAAAAAATAAATAAATAAAATAAAAAGAATGTTTTACACGATGATGTGTTTGTGTGTGTGTGTGTTACTTTTTTTGTTGTTCCGGTTTTAGAATCGGAAGCTTTTTTTTTTAGCTTGTGTTGAGGAATCTCTGTCGTTCGCTGTTTTGTTTTGGTTGCGTTTGCGTTTTGCTGAATGGGGAGAGTTTGTGTTGCGGCTCTATATATAGGTGATGAAACGAGTGAAGTTTGACTCACTGTGATGTAAGACTTCAAAGGCGCGTGCGTGTGTTTGTGTCGCTTGGTAGAGGAATGGAAAGTGCATGCGATTGTACACGTGGATGATGACGATAGCAGTGATGATTTATATATACTTTTTTTATTATTATTATTAAAATGATTTATGTATGCTTGCTCCTACGCGTCGGGGACAGTCCCTGGAGGCAACAAAGTTGGACCACCACGTTCGTTTTTTAATCCACGTGAATTTTTGTGTAGTATTATGTAATGTAATGTACATGTACATTCTCCGCATGGAAAGAAAAAACACACACAAAAAAACAAGTATTATATAATAATGTGGAAAAGGTGGAGGATAAGTGGGTAGGATGGCATAATCTCACTTTTTTCACTTCAGTTCTGTGGGCTTGTTGACGCCGCATTCGCTTTAATAAACTACACATTTGCGGCTAGATTAGCAGCATGCTTAATTTAATAATAATAGTTAATTTGTTTGGAATGTTCAAGTTGAAAATTTTGAAGTGAAAAAGGGGGAAGGATTAGAAACAATTAAATAACACTCCCACCAAGTCCCACCTCGAAATGATTGTGAGGGGAAACTTCCATTTGCTTATGCATTTTTCACAAGTCAAAATTAACAGTGAAAGTTTGAAAATCATACCTGACTATTGTTGTAATCGATGGTGAAAAAAAAAATACACAATATGGATTTTTTTTTTTTAGTATTTTGATATTATTTTGTAATTAAAATTATAGTTTTATTTTGATAGTATGTTGTTGATGGTGGAAATTGGTTTTTGAGAATAAAAATAAATTAATCTTCCAAAATATTACTTCTCACAATAATTCTTATCTATAAATAAGATTTTTATTTAAGGACATATAATCGAAAATTATAATGGATTCTTTTTATTCAAACCAATGACGTATCTTTAATTTGAGAGTACGAGAAAAGTTAAAATTTCAATTCGTATCTTATCAAAATATTAATTAGTGTGTAGAATATTATGCTTGATTTTTAAAGAGAAAATTCAATTATAACTTTTAACACACCCTTTAACACATTCTCTTTTATTGGTTAAAATTTCTTTAAAATTGCAATAAATTGTGGGTCTCACACCTTATTTAATGATTATCTCTCATAATTTTGTAGTTTTCAATAAAATTCAACTAACATTAGAGTACGTGTGAGAGTGTGTTGTTAGCACTTCTCATCCTATTATTATTCGATTACTCTGTAGAAACCATAAGAACTTTTTACAAATTGGTAACTAATATTGCAAGAATTATGAAACAAGAAATGTTCAAAAGATTTAAACACAAATAGTTTAAATATAGGGTTTATTATCTTTTTGGTCTCTAATCTTTTTTGGATTTCTACTTTGAGCCCCTATTCTAAATTTTCACTGGTCAAAGTCCTTGAACCTTTTCTCTGTTACTACTATTAGTCTTTGTTGTCAAATAATCACATTAACTGATGATCTAACAACGATATTGACAGCCTAATAACTTGTCACTTCATCGTGGATTCTGACGCGACAACCATGTGTAATTTTGGATAAACTATGTTTTTAATCTCTCATTTGTTAAAAAAGTTGATGACATCATGCTAGTTGATAAGGGAATAAAAACATAGTTTACAAAAAAAAAAAAAAACTACACGTTGCTTGATGACATGGTAAGTTACTGGGCTGCCAACATCACTGTTACGTCATCAGTTAACGCTATTACTTGACAGCAGGGACTGAAAGTGGTAACAAAGAAAAAATTCAAGGACCTTGACTAGTCAAAATTTATATTTTGGGCTAAAACAAAAATTTAAAAATGTTTAAGGACCAAAAAGATAGTAAAGGGCATTCAACTTAAGCGACTTTGACAATTAACTTGATATTCATGCTTTGCATGCATACCAAGTTAAGGGGCAACTATTACATACTGGGCTTAAGCCAACCCTATGTCACATTTTTGTTAGGCCCAAACAACTTAAAGAGTTTTGACCAAAGTTAACACCAGGAGTAAAGTTATTACAATTGTACACCAAAGTAGCATTTTTGTTTTATCAGTGGGAGAGATTCGAATTCGCAACCTCTCCCTCCCCTCTTCATCTTTAAGCCCTTCATTCTTAACCATCAAGCCAACCTTATATCTCCATCACCAAAGTAGCATACAATCACCCACAAGAGACCTTGGACCCTATGTTAAGGATTCTAGCCTAGATCTGACATCTATATGTACACCACCAACAACACTATGAAACGTAAGTATTTACTCTATCCCGTTACTCTAGTAGAATTATTATTGCCTTGAGCATCGAAATACGCATGTACCCTACCCATTACTCATGCACATTAGCCACATTAGCATCCCAATCAGAATCAATTAGTTTTAGATGACAAGCCATTCGGTTCGATTAAGTCAAAGATCAATTTGGACCAAACAACAACCTAGTTCAGATTTATGACCTCATGCACTCCAACTCCAACAAAACAAAATATAACCAAATGAACCTTTAATAAAATAAAGCTTTTATTATCCGATAAGCTCGATGGGTTGAGAAAGTTTGGTCCTCACTTTTATTTTATTTATAAATTAAATAATTAAAAAGCAAGTTTGATTAGATATAAGAAGACAAATTGAAATAAAAAAAATATTATAAAATTTAAATCTTGTCATTTGATTATTGTGTTTGTTACTTTTTCTTGTTTCATCTAATTATTGAGCCATTTTTATTATAGGTAAAATAATCTTGTTTCTAGAATTATATTTTAAATGCTTGATCAAGATATGACAAGTCAAACATGTTATCTTTGTTGGAGTTTAAGTGTGAATGTGAAGTTCCATGTTGGGCAGAAATGGACAAGTTGAGTAACATATAAGTGAGAAAGATCTACAAATTTAATGCCTTAAGATTTTGGGTTGAATGTGGTATCAAGTTCACTTGTGTGGTTTGCTCGTAGCCCATTAGTGAAAATCTCCGCGATATTTTATCCTCCTTGGTTGGCTCGAATGAGTAAGATGAATTGGCGGTGGATCCAACAACCTTACGTTGACAAGTTATATAACTAGTTCACGGAATTTAATAATTTAACATATACTTGGATTAGGAATTAATTAATAATTTTTTATCACTAAAATTTGTTAAATGCATATAACTACAACAAATTAAGTCTTTTATATATTAGAGTCAACTTAGTGGCAACAAGTTCAAATAATTAAGGTATTAGATTTAAAAATACATAATATTTATATGGCTATAAAAAAACAATTAAATGAAGTCTTTTTATTAGTAAGATAATAGTTTGTCTATAAATATAATTTATAATAAAATATTATAGAGAAATGTTAGCAATACTCTCTATCTAACACTCTATCCATCAATCAAAGAGAAAGTATTTAACAAAAGTGTCGCTAACATTCCTAAATATTATAAAATCATGCAATAGCATTCCTCATATATATATATATATATATATATATATATATATATATATATATATAATTTGATATTTGTTTAAATTTCATTAATTAATTATACTTAGATTCATTTTATTAGTTATGAACATATAAATGCAATATTATTATTATTATTATTATTATAGGACTATCGTATTCGATTCATATGAGCTTGTGATGGGTTTGACACTTTGACCTACTGTATTCAGTAAAATGATTTTGTCAATAAAAAGAATATAATAATATTTTTGTTATATTACTGAATCAGCATGCATGTAAACAGTAACGTCATCACGATTCACATACACGAGCACATGCGTCAGCTTCAGCCTTCAGGTAATGAAACAAGGGTCACTCTCCATTCAAAGCCAACGCGTTGAGAGTGATCAGTAGATTCAGTACTCCTTCGTTCAAAGGCCAAAAATTTATGACTTTTCTTTGTCGTGTCAATTAGGGCTACCCTTTCAGTTTGTCCCAAGGCCATCATATATAACCAGATTGAGACTTTCTTTTTGCTTTCACATGTGCATTTATCATTATACACATATTATTTAATTTGTATCTACATATGTACTAATTTTATCATATACGATATCATGTGAATGATATATATTGTAAACATGTAGAAAAAGTTTTAACAAATTAAACGAAGTTATGTACAAGTATATATTCATAAATAAAAAGAATTTTTGTGACAAACATTGCGTCAATTCGAATAAAATTGAGTTTGAATTTTTTAAGTAAAATTTCTTATTCAAACATTATGGTTTGTGAATGAAAAAATGTGACTGAAAAACTTATTTAAATTATATATAGTTGGTGTTATCTTAGTTTATGCATATTTATATTTTTATTTTATAACGTGCATGAGCATTCAAATTTATTCAGATTTTTACTTTTTATTTGTTATTTATTCTTTTTTTATCATTTTAATTACTGAATTTTATTTTTCAGTTAATTTAGTTAGAAAGAAAATAAAAATAGCTCATAAAAGCAATGTGTGAAAGTTGGAGAGCCTCGAGCATCTTCTTGTCAAAACAAAATGGAGAAATTATTGCAAGCTTGTTAGTTGGTTCCACCTGATTTCCGACCAATTTTTGCACGGTACTAGTCTATTATTATTAGTATGTGGCAAAATTTTTTTTAAGAAATTATAATAAAGAAAATATATTCTCTTTTGATTAACCCAAAGGGAATTACACAGTAGTGTAAGACCATGTTGCGTTCACATGAGGGAAAATGATCTATTTAGCGGAAGAACTTGTGTTCGATTCCCTTCGTGTGCAAAATTCCATTGGGCCAGCGACAGTCACTCACTGCGAGCAGGATTAGTCTCTAACCCTGTGGGTTGGGGACACTCGTGGTCTCTAACTCATGACCAAACAAAAATGTTCTCTTTTGATTTCTACTTTTTTTTATAAAAAAAATCCTTTAATTATTATTACAAATCATCCTGCTATTTTACTTCAACCTCAAACATCAATTACATTCATAAAAAATTACACTAATTACATATATAACAAGTCCCATTATAAAAAAAATGGTAATGTCTATATTTCCCTTAATATGTAAAAAAAATTTAATATAAGAATATGACAATTGGAATGTCGGATCATGCAATAAGTTTTCAATAAAAATGGACAAGAATATACTTAAATATGATTTTAGCCCTCATATGTGAGTCATAATTTTTTTAGTCCTCCAAATTTGAAATTGCTTCTTTTAATTCCTGAAATTCGCAAAATGCTCTTTTTAGTCTCTTTGCATAGTGTGAGTCAAACGGAAAATCAGATATTAATAATTTGTGACGACTTTTGATAACCATAATTTGATTTTCTATTTTAAATTTTAAAGTATGATTTCTGGTGATTTAAAATCACTAGCTAGAATCAGGTCAATAAAAGAAATTAAAACGATTTTTAAAGCGGTTAATAGGTTTTTAATTTTTTTATTGACTTGATTATGATAGTTTTTCACCGTTAGAAAATCGTACTTTAAAATATAAAATAGAAAATCAAATTATAGTTATCACAAATTACAAATTTCTTATTTTCCATTTGACTTACACTGTGGAGAGAGACTAAAAAAAACATTTTGCAAATTTTAGGGACTAAAAATAATAATTTCAAATTTGAAAGACTAAAAAAAACATTTTACAAATTTTAGGGACTAAAAATAATAATTTCAAATTTGAAAGACTAAAAAAATAATCATTTATATTTAAGGGACTAAAAACATATTTAAATAACGAAAATATGACAACGAAAAGCAAATTGGTCAACGTATCAATCCCAGGCATTTGTATCATCCGTTGCTTTTTTTTTTGTCGCACACGCGTTGTTTATAGAAATATTACTCATTTAATTTGTTGTAGGTCATAGATAAAGGAATACTGGTACAAAATAAGTTTAATTTTCGGTGTAAAAATCAGTTTAGATATAAATTTTAAAGTAGTTGTTATAAAAGCTAATAAACGTAACATTTATGAAAATATATAATTAAATGATAAAATAAATTAAAATTCTTTATACCGGTTCAGTATTCTAATCAAATTCATATAAAATACGCGATAATAAGTTATATTTCATATAACTGATTCATTTGTTTAATTAAAAATATAAAAAATAACTAAAAATATGCAAATCTTATATCTTTGAAATCAGGGATGGATCTAGAAACTTATTAAAGAGGGGGCTGGATTTTTTTTTCTTCCTTTATAATTATTTAAATTTTTAACTTTTAATAAATAATAATTTTTTAAAAATATTTACTATTTTTACACATAAATTTGAAATTATTTTTTTACTTTAAATGATAATAACCTTAACCATTATCATAATAACAACAAACACCCAACTAATTTTGCATAATTTTACACTAGTTATTATCTTAACTATTACAATAATAACAACAAATATAACTAGTTTTACATAATTTTACACTAGTTAATCTTAACTAGTATTATAATAACAACATACATAATAACAATATATATGTATATACACGAAAAATTCCAAAGGAGAAAGGGCTAGCGCCCCCTGCCCGCCCACCCACCCGCCCGCCTCTAAATCCGTCCATGTTTGAAATCTTATAATTAATCACATATATTAAATACGACTTGATTTAAAAAAAAAAAAAAAAAAGCACAAGTCGTGTTTATGAAACAAAACTTTAAAAATGCTTTATTTATTTATTTTGTACAAAATCTATAATTTCTGTTTTACAAAGACGATTTTAATTTTTTTTAAAATTCTCTTATTTTCTTTTGTACATTTGTTTCTTAATTAATTTCTAATAAGATATGTACTTGTACAAGGTGCATGAAATTTTAGGATGGATTAAGATGTAGAAAAAAAAAACACTCCATCTTAATCCATTATAATTCATAATTCATTAGGGTTGGCATTACTAGTACAAAATTGTTTAATGGGATAGAATGCAGAAGGTTATAGGTTTAAACTTCAATACGATCATTGTACGCTAAAAAAAAGAGAAAAAGGGACTACGCAATGATAGTGTAAAATAGTTTACACCGTCATCTAATCACAACCTACTATGTATGGTAAGTTTGTTGACTGTTACAAAATTAGTTTAAAAGTCATATCAACCATAATTTGTGATTGAATGACAGTGTAAAATTGTTTTACACTGTCAATGCATCATCATTAAACTAAAAAAAATAAAAAATTCATTCTAATTCCCATTCTCAGTATTGTGCGAAAAGTCGAAAAGCGCGTTTGATGATGACCGTAAGCCACCACGGTGAGACCATTTTCAGTGAAAAACAGCGACGGCCACCATCAACGTCTAGCTCATATATTAGTCAGAGCCACCATCACTATTCACTGTTCAATCAATGAACTACCAACCTTCTCTATCCACTCCCACAACCACCACTTCGTTTGTCGCCATTGTATTCTATGATCAGAGTTTCAACTTTCTCAGGTTTTCTTTCACACGTGCCTTCCTTTTCTTTTTCTTCATCCCCGTCTTCTCCTCTTCCTCCAGTTCTCATTTTCAGCTTAACCATCAAATCCAGACTTTTCAGAAACCTAGCTTCTCATAGTTTGACTCTTGATGCTTCACTGAATTTTCAATTCAAATGTCCTTTGTGGTAATTTTAATTTCTTATAAAATGTTAAGAATATTTTTTAAGTAAAGAATTAATTAAAAATTGTCAAACAAGATTTAGTTGTTTTGATAGCTATTATTTTTTCTTTTAAAATTAAGCTTTAAAATAGTAACTTTTAATAAAGTAGGAAAAAGTTTAAACAAATATTATCTTAATCCATGATTGTGTTGACATTTAAAACAAAAAGTCAAAACCGTGATTTGTGAAGGAATATGTTCAAAGTTACATTAATTTTCCTATGCATCGTTTATTTTGGACATGGATACGTGAATGCGGAGCAATCAAGAATGTGATTTCATCTCATTTTATTGTAGTGATAAAAAAAATCTCATTTTATTGTTAGTTTTGTTTTCCATATTATTTTAGGTTTTGTCTTTTAGTAACATTTTATAAAATATAAAAATTATAAAAATACAAAAAAAAAAGTAAACAATAAAAATGTTGAGTAATTAATTTTTATCTTTTTTTTGGAAAACGTTAACTTTCTTTCTTAATTTGTTTTAGTTCATTTAATTATTAATTGTTCAAATATGTGCAATAATTTTTTGTTTGAAATCATAAATATCCTTCACTATAAATAATTTTGTTCAAGTTAAATACGATCATTATGAACGAAAAAACTCTATTTTTAAGTATTTAATACATTTATACTTAGAACTTAAAATCAAAATCATTAATTAAGTTAGAATAAATTCACATGATCAATGTGTTCAATTATAAATATGTTCAATAATTTGTCTTGTGTGTAATATTTTATTTTGTAATAGGTCTTGTCATTTGGGAATTGAAAAAGAATGAAAAAAAATATATTCCTTAACTATTAAAAAAATTATTATAAAATTATTTTTAAGTTGGCATAACAACCTAACTATGGATTGACTGTATGATTTTTAATCATCAAGTGTTAAACATATCGATTACTATATTATTTTAAGTCCTGTATAGTGTAAATCTCTTTTTTAAATAGAATCACTCTTACAAATATTTTAATGATTAATACCTGTTTTTACAATTTTTAATGATTAATACTAATCAACTCACATAGTCACGATCATATTTTAAAGAATTATATAACTTTGAGTTCTCTATTTTAATAAGGGATGTGTAATAGGAAAACACTTTCTATCTTAGAGATGATAATGAGTATGGTTTGGACAGGGTATTACAGTACACATTCCCGTATCTGCGTTTGAAAAAAAATACTCATATCCGCCTTCATGCTTGTGTAGGTAGCAATTTTAATCCATTTCCCATAATTGATGGAAACTTATATACCCATATTACACTCGTCACCCTCACATTTTTTATGTGTAAAGTCAATAAATCAATAAAAAAACTATTTAGCTAAAAAGTTTTCTACAACTAAATTGAAAACTCACTCTTTAATCATCCAAACATAATATTGATTAATCTACATTAAAAATCTCCTCTCTCCTTATATATATATATATATATATATATATATATATATATATATATATATATATATATATATATATATATATTATCTTCATAATTCAAATTCGCTCTTAATATATAAATGATATTTTTTTTATGCTTTTAATATCAACTAAATTATTTTAATTAAATTTTATCTTTTTTTCAATCTATCATTTTTAATATCTTTAATTCTACCTTTCAAAAAAATCTTTAGTTCTAACTTGAATTTCAATATTTTTTTTAAAAGAAATTATTTATATTTGAAATGCTCTATCATATACAGTTGACTCTATATATGCATGATTTAGTGTTTCATATTTGCATCATTTGAATTATCTTTGGTGTTAAAATTAGGGATATTATTTCTTTATGTCATTGCTGCAAGATTAATTAAAACCTTTTCTTTTAAAAGTTGGGTTTATTTTGGGTTGGTAATTATTTAGGATCATGTCCCCTGATGATCGTATAAAATATACCTTTATGAAAGAATGAATAAAAGGAATGGAGATTACATAAAAGGCTTGAATGCCCAAAAGGATTTTGTTTAGGGGTGAAGTGTATAAGAAAGAGAAAAGGAATTAGGGGAGTGTGGTGTGTGAATTTGTCTAATTCCTCCTCTAAGCTTTTCTTCTCCTAAGATTCCTCTCTTTGTACTGAGTCCCTATGCTATTTCAACATTATTGCCTTTTAATTGGACTTCCTTATTGTACTTCATTCTAGCAGATATACTAAACATGAGGGTTTTTATTAAATTTAGTGCATTCAATAAAATGCTAGCAGTTTTTTATTTTAATTTAAAAGGTACTTGTAACACAACAATTATCATGCAAATATTTAGTAATTTCTAAATTTGTCCCAAACCAATCCCGAAACTAAAGTTAACATGAATAAATTTCAAAAGTGAGAAAACTACATCGAGCACATATTGAAACAGTGTGCCATGATTTGCACAAAAGTCCTAACCAATGTACTTTCACCCACATAACTTTACTCTTGAATTATGATATTTGAGGTATTTATCATCCAAATCCTACTTCAAGAACCATATTGGAGAACAAAATTTTCCAAATAACCAACCTCTAAACCATCCTACTACTAATTTTAGAATAATGGTTGGGATGTAAAATAGAAAAACTAGCTCACCCATTTTCTCAGGAAGACACCATATTTTACACATACAATTAATCATGAATTTGGGTCTGGTTATGGTTAGTGTGGCTATTTTTTCACAGTTTGTGTTTGGGATGTTTGGAGTTGGTGCTCGATGGTTTTGGTCACATCATGTACTTGTTATTTATTCCATCAATTTCTTATTTTAAAATACTTGATTGATTATATAGTCGCCATTTGGTCCTTTATTCCATCCATTACACTTTTAGAGAGTTAATTGTATGTTCAACCTTTGTTATTTCTTCTTAGGTCGTAATCCCTTCCAATTGTGGGAGGATTTGTTAAGGTCTTGAAGCTAACATGCAGTAGTTGCCTTCAGTGACCTATACTGAATAATTAACAAAAGCCAAAATGAAATTGTCAATTGGACTTTGAATCAATTGAATCAATTAAGCAACAATTTTCCATGAAACCGAGACAACATAAGCAAGGTAATAATTTGGTCTAAAAACGTATGGAACACATATGCTGAATTTTATTGAATTAAAGAAATGTTTATAATTTTTTGTCGTTTGATAATTGTAATATTATTTTTCATATACGTATCAGGCATGTATGTCAACCTAAGAACTTGGTTGAAGTAAATAAAAGACTAACCACTACACAAAAAAAATAGAATTAGGCCACTCATTTTAGTTGAGCTCTCAAAATGCCTGAACATTTGGAAATCTCCCGTTAGTTGTTTTAATTAGATTGTAGGTGTATTGAGGATATTGTAGTATTTAGGGTGAGAAGTAAATTTGTCACACTTACTCCTTTAGATGTATGCTTTGCATTAGGATTGCGCATAACAGGCCAAGAAGTGTTGTACAAGGAAAAAGTTGAATGTCATACCAAATCACTATTTGGACAAAGACCTTTAACGACTAGTATGATTGTTGATCTACTAAGAGTGTATTTTTGTGATGAAGATGTTGACAACTTCGACAGACTTTACATATGTCTTGCATTTGCATAATTTTATTTTCCAAAGAAAACCATTTTATGAATGGTGAATTGTTAAAATTTTTGGATGACTTAGATTGTTCGAATGATTACAATTAGGGTGGTGTAGTGTATAATTTTCTTGTTTTGAACCTTAGTCGAGCATCAGACTGTCTTAAGGAAGGAAATAATGACTCCTAAGTACATATATCAGGCTGTGCAGCAGTGTTGTAGGTATATATATATATATATATATATATATATATATATATATATATATATATATATATATATATATATATGCATATTATGTTTTTTACGTGTATGCTTTTGTATTGTTGGTTTACATCACTTGTAGGTTTACATCATCTAATGTGTTAATTTTTTTATTGATGTGTATTTTTTTTTTATCCTTTCATGCTACCAATGTAGGTTTGAGCTCGAGAGCATTTATCTATGAAAGTAACTTCATATGCTCCTAGGAAAGATCGTTTTCCCATATTAAAAGTATGACAGAATTTGGCCAAAGGCCGGAAGGCCATTCAAATGGATTTTAAAGATAATTTGGTATAGGTTCATATAAACATAGAAATGACTTTCTATAAATTATATTTGTATTATTGCTAATGCAATTGCCATAACTTTTGTTTTGTACTTATTTGTGTTATCATAAACAGATAATTGAAAAACTGACAACTACAAAAGAAGAATACAAGTATGATATCCTTAGAGAGGTCATAAAGGAGAAAGAATTTGTTTTTTGTTATTGGAAAAATAATCACTTGGCATGAAGGACCTTAAAAGTGGTTATCACCAATTAGACAAGGAACTTAAGCAATGCTTTGAAAGGATTGCCTCCCTGGAGCAGGAAGTTGCCAAACTAAGTCAAAAACGCAATTGCAAAATAAGGGCATGTTGTAGATGAAACTAATGACGTCAAGCCAACTAAAGAATACTTAAATATCCATGTCATGTCAATGAGGAGCAACATAAGGAATTTTGTTTAGCATTAGTGGGACGATATCCAATGGTAATGATCAACAATTTTGAAGAAAATGTGACTCAATTAAAAAAAATGTTCAAGTATTACACCAGCTCATACAAGCAAGAAGAGGAAGGAAATCAGTATTCATATTATTTCTAACCTTATTTTATACATTTAATAAATCATTTTTCATGTTTGAATGCATATATGTATATACGTTTGTATATGATGTCTCATGTGGTAATTGTCCAGGTTTTTGGTGTTAAATGTAATGTTTGGATCCAAGATAGGGGGCGAATTAAATTGCCAATATTCGTACTTATTTTGTACTTTTTTGTGCTATCATGAACATATATTTAAAGAATTGACAACTACAAAAGAAAAATACAAGTATGATATCCTTAAGGAGGCCATAAAGGAGAAAGAATTTGATTGGTCATTGAAAAAATAATCACTTGACACGGAGGACCTTAAGAGTGGTTATCAACCGTTGGACAGAGAACTTAAACAATGTTTTGAATGGATTGTCTCTTGGGAGCAAAAAGCTGCAAAAATAAAAGTTGAAAACACAATTGCAAAACAAGGCTATGTTGTAAATGAAATCAATGACGTCAAGCCTACTAAAGTAGACTTGAAAATCCATGTCAATGAGGAGCAAGATAAGGAATTTTGTTTAACATCGGTGAGATAATATCCAGTAATAATGACCAACAATTTTGAAGAAAAAGTGATGCAATTAATTTTTTTTTTCCAAGTATTGCACCTGCTTATATAAACGAGAAAAGGAAGAAAATGAGTATTTACATTATTTCTAACATTTATTTTATACATTTAGTAAATTATTTTTTGTGTTTGAATGTATATATGTAAATACATTTGTATATGATGTCTCATGTGGTAACTGTTCATGATTTTAGTGTTAAATGTAATGTCTAGAACAAAAAAGAGGAATTGGACCATCAAAATTTTTAAAAAACCTCTTAGAATTTTGAAAACCTTTCAATCCATAAATAAAATTTGTCTTGCAATCAAGTAGATTGTTAGATGCTTATATTAAATAGTTTTCTAACCTTTGTTTGAATTAAATATTTGTTCCAAGTCAATTTTACAAATTCAAAATTATTAAAAAATATTCAACAAAAGATTAGAAAGAATGATGAAGAAGATAGATGCCAAGATAAAAGGATGAAAAAGATTGCACAATGAATTTTTATACTAGTTCAATCACGTGTGATCTACATCTAATTACTCAAACAATCTTAATTTGAGTTTTCACTAAATAATTTAATGTTTACAAGAAATTACCACAAACAAATGCACACTACAAATGTTTCAAGTGTTACTTCAAATGCATACACACAATTATGCAACAAAATAAAAAATCAAGCAAGCAAAATTACTAAAACTATTACAACTTTCACTTAACAATTAAATGGCATCATCAAAACTAAAAGTAAACCTAAAACTTCAAATCTTCAGTCTTCAGTAAGTGTCATGGTCATCATTTGATCCATATGTTTGACAAATACCTTAATTGGAAGGACCTTTAGACTATGAGATCCTACACTTGGGTTACTAACATGGTTAGTATTGACTTGTTGTCATCTAATCTACCTATTATAATAACCTCTGGAGCTAGCAAGGATACCTAAACTTGATTATAAATAAAGCACATGTGTGTGTGTATATATCACTTTAGTTAGGTTGTGATTTTAATGATACGTAGTTAGTCAAGTTTGCAAATTAGTTAACAAAAAACTTGTAATCTTATGTAGAAGTGTCAATTTAAGGGCTTATTGGGCATGATTAACTCCAATATAGAAGAACAATCAACATAATTGAACTTTCATATACGAATATGCCTAAGCAGCACAATAAATAATTTATTGTAATTGTTCATGTTATTAGGATAATTATACACTTATTTATGAATTTTTAATTTTTAATTAATGTCTAATGGAATGGAGCCACATTGTGTCTAACATTTGTTTCACATTTGGTAATTGCATTATGTTTTTCTTTTGTAGTCATGATTGTGGCATTTTTGTTTTGGCCTATATTATGTTATGGGATGGCACCGTGAAATCGGGTGATTCAATCATGCCTAATTACTCATAGGTGAAACATCCTTAAATTCTTTATTTATAATAAAAAAATAACGGTATGCATTAAATATTGATGACATTGTAACTTTGTAGATTAAAATTAATAACATTTGTCAAGATTTGGTGTGTCATTGGGTCTTGCATCGTATAAATGACAAAAAGTGTTGGTAGATACAGGACTTGTAGAAGATTTGTCATTTTGATATGAGTCTATACACATGGAGTTATTCTTATTATTTATTTATTTCATTTTTTCATAATAACATGGTGTGACTAACAAATTAAAGGTCAATCATATATTATTGTCGCAATCGGATTGCGACGGGATGACAAAAAAGTTTTAAAAAAATAGAGGAGTCGCCACCAATATATATTAAGGAAAACATTGAAAAAAAACCTTTTACGAAAAGGATGGTCTTTGGAACCAAATTTGAGTTTGGGAGTCCATTACACGCAGGGAAGGTGTTAGCATCCTACAATGTCTATCTTAAGACAATTACATCTAATTAATTAAGCAAATTATTTTATAACTTTGAAAATATTTATCTCACCCAAAACTAATTAAAAAAATGAGAAAAGGTTTATTTTATTTATTTTTCATGAAGATTAATTATTATTATTATTATTATTATTATTATTATAAAAAAGAAGAGTTAATATTTTTTTAGCTCAATAGGAGTGGTCCCCTGCTCTTACTTATCTCTAGGTGCAATAGAGAATTCAGAGTTACGTAGTTCTTTGGAATATAAAATTTGTGTGTTGATGTTTTTTATTCTAATTTTTATCTTTTTGTTGGATGTAGGAATTTTGAACTGTCACAATTCATACATCCTAAAAAAAATAAGACTGGCAGAGGTGTACACCCAAGTCAATCTGTTTAGAATTTTTTTTCTTAAAGCAAACTAATTTTAGTTTAACATTTTATTTTAGAGAATAAATTTTAAGATATAAAGTTGTCTCAACATGTACCTCAAAATCTCAAGATTATGAAGATGTCACATTCAATTAACCCTTTCTTTAAAAAAGTTTCATTAATATTCATTAAGTAATATTGTTTTTACGTTATTGTATTATTACCTCATTATTATTGATTTCTTTACATGTAGAAAACTTTGTTTAGGAAAAATTAACGCCACTAATTTTATTTTATTGGTCACCACGTAAATGAAAGGAACTTGCACCAAAGGATTTGTCTGATATGCTTTTTAAAACAATGTAACAATCCCAATTTTTTTTATATAACAACGGTAATAATCTTCTAAAACAAACATAATAATTCATTTATTTAGAGTCACAAACTTAACTCACCATCATCCAATTTTTAACGGACCCAGCAAGCAAAAAGGGCCAAGCCCGTGCGGAAGAAAAATGGAGAAGGTCCAAATTTGAATTCAAAATTAAAACTTGTAACAAGATAAATTAAAGAGGGTTAGTTTCTTAAAAATCAAAAGAAGGAAACACCTTCACGAAACTTCTCTCATCTCCTTCAAACGTGAACAAAAGGGGGCTTTTTTTCCCTATGCTCAAAACGACACACAAGAAGCAGATCGAATTAGAGAGTGGCGAGGCGAGATGATGATGCGGTGATATTATAGGAAGATTGGGTGCTCTTGTCGTGAGGGGCGGCGATGGTTGGCAATTTCGATTGGTAACGGCTATGGTTTTGGTGGTGGGTTCGTTTGAAACAGGGCTTTATGGGGCGAACGAAAGTGACGCGGTGGTCACTATGAGGCAGATGTGGTTCACGGTGTTTGGGTTGTTGGATTCGCTGGGTTTGGTTTAGGTGGTTTTGTGTGGTTGGTGAGGATGTATTGTAAGGATGTGATAGGGATTTTGGAGTGAATGGCTTGGTTTAGTGTATGTGATACAATTTGAAGAAGAGGTTTCCTTTTGCTTTCAATTTTTGTCTTTTCGTTGATATGTACATTCACAAAATGCTTATTGGTTATTTGCTTTAACTAGATTGGTTCATTACTATGGCAAGTACAGAAGCAATAACAAGAGAAGCAAATATTACATCACAAAACAAGCATTATCATGACACAAAGAATACAAAGATATATGAGAGGAAAAAGGAAGCAGAGAGTGAAGCAAGCCCACCAACTTGTGTAACAAATGAAGTGGTTACCTGCTGTGTGCCAACCATTAGGCTCCAACACAAGATGCCAGAGTTATTTCTGAAGCTTGTGTGATCAGGTAACCCTTCTCTTCACCTTCAACTTCTTCTGTTTACATTATTGCCCATCTCCTCTTCTTCACACAAACAGAGTCCTAATATGGTCTCCTCAGAAAATTCTTCCAACCTTTTTTTTTCATTCACAATCGTGGTATTTATAAGCTTATTCTTTGAATTCTTTAATCACAATAGCTCAACCTATTGTAAAACAAGTTTATGCCTTTTGGGAACAAATCCAATAGATGCAAGATTTCAGAAAATTTGTTGGTGGTTGTGGTTCAAAATTGGCAAGATGAGGAGACCTGTTGGTGGCTTCAGTGCAGAGCTAGCAGCTTTAGGCATAGCTAGTTAGGAGAAGGATTCGATCAAGATTGCTTTTTCTTTTTACTTTTGTTTGTTTTTATTTTATTTTATTTTTCCTTTTTGGTTTTGTGTTTGTTTTTTTCTTTTCTGTTTTTCTGCTTCGACATATGCTGATCACAAACAAATTGAGATTTGGATTGTATATGGACATTTTGAACTTGAGTTGTTGGCCCAAAGCATTTTTGTTCTTGTTATGTATCTCTAACTAGGCTTAGCAATTTATTTTATTTATTTTTATTAAAAAAGAAATAATTAGAGAGATAGGACAAAATTGGATGTTGACAATTATTTTTATGACATTTTTTTACATTGTAATCATTTTTCATTAATTTAATTGTGTCATGCATTATGTATTGCATGTCATTCATTTGGCAATTTTGTTATATTTTACATTTTGACATCGATTAAAGGTTTATGAATAATACTGCACTGAAAAAGTAGAATAAGATATAACCTTCCATGATATTGCACCAAATGTTGACAATTTTTTGGACATGTAGATATTAAGTTGTCTTGACCATTTCGTCACTTATGTTGACAATTTTTTTGACATGTAGGTATTTTGGAGGCACATTTGGATTTGATAAACTTTATATTATAACATTTATACTTATAAATGATAAGACTTGTAGGCATCCTTTAAGAAAGGAATTATAACTTTGCAATTGTGATCAATATGATGATATCAACAAATGAGAAACATGATTTTAGTAATTTAACCCCCTTGTATGAACTAATTTTCATATTTCCATTAGTTAGAAAAATAAATTGAATGAGTTGTAGCTTAAGTCAAAAGTTTCATCAAAGTTTGTTCTTATTTCTTCTCAATTTTTGTTTTTTCTTTGAGGAAAGAATCTTTTGCTGGAAAGTAAGATAAGTAGAATTTACATATTTTTGAATTATTCAACTTTATTCTTATGTTAGGTAAAACTAGCTTAATTTCACTAAGTAAAATATACTCTCCTATGATATTAATATTACTAAGGTGTTTGTACACTTGCTTTATTATGGGTTAACTCTTTGATACTTGATTGAATTAATTGATAGTATGATTATTAATTGATTGATGTTGTTGGATGAGTCTTTCTCATGTATAGTGGTTGGTCTTTTATATTAAAGTTGGTATCGATTTAAGATATGAAATTATTCATGCTTGCCAAGGGAAATAACATTGATGTCTACTAATGGTTTTAACCAAGTGACCTTAATAACTTAAGAAAGGAGGTGAATCAAGTTATTTTAAAATCATCTCGCACTTAACCTTTAATTGTAAAGAATCTAATTTTCAGAGAATAGATGAAGAGAGAAATCCCAAACCCTAACCTCAATAAACAAATTAAAGCAAAAGCATAAACATATAAAGTAATAAAAGAGTTTAGGGATAAAAGATAGTGCACCAAGATTTATACTGATTTAACCACAAACTGTGACATCTAATCCTCAAGCTGAGCTTAAGATTTTTACTAGGCCAAACAAATTATTATAGAGCAACAAGTAGCGGCGGATCTTGGTTGAAGCGAGGGGGAGTCATGGCCCCCCAATTTTTTTTTTAAATTGCTTGTATCCTAATAATTTTTATTATAAGAATCCCCCCAATTTTTTTTAATATAAGAATATACATGAAATGGATGTTGTATCTAAGCCCAAAGTGAAAAGCCCATTCGATAAGCACATAGTTTTGTTCCACTGTCTTACAATAAAAATGCAAGCCCAAACAAACTATCATTAAAAATGTTAAAAAAAAATGCAACTATGTGCTGACCGATGGAACAAGTGATTTTTTTTAATTCGGGAGTAATATTTTTAATAGATATAATGTTGAATCATCAAATAATAGATGCAATTTTTAAGAGGATAACAACCGATGGAGATGAGAATAACATAAATTTAACATCATCTCTTCAAAGGCATGATTCTAATGATCCAATTATTCAACCGGAGGAGTCCTCTTCCAAGATTCAAAGAGTTGTAGCTGATGAATTTGATGTTAATTCTTTGGAATATGATCCAGTAAAACGTCTTCAAATATGTGAGTATCCAGTGAATTAAAGAGATGAAATTCAAAGAGCTTATCTAAAATGGGGTCCATATCAAATACAACTTCAAAATTATCTTTTTTCTAAAGGAAACTCCATATTAATCTACTTGGTTTAAAATGTTTCCTTCTTAACTAGAGTATTCCCTAACTAGTGATGAAGCTTATTGTTTGCCATGCTATTTATTCAGTACAAAGTCAAATGGTCGTCCTAGGTCATATGTATTTATTAGACAGGGATTTAGATCATGGAGAAAGATTAACGCCGGAAAGAATTGTACATTTCTTAATCACATTGTAGATAATCCTTGCTTATCACATAACAATGCAATGAAAGCTTGTGAATACTTGTTGAATCAATCTAAGCACATCAAGAACATCATAAATGTGCAAAGTTCAGAACAAGTTTACAATAATTGGTTATGTCTCAAGACCTATATTGATACAATTCATTGGCTAACATTTCAAGTTTGTGCTTTTAAAAGCCATGATGAAACACCGGAGTCAAGCAACAAAGGTAACTTTCTTGAGATGATTAAACTTCTAGCATCATACAATGAAAAAGTGGCACAAGTTGTGTTAGAAAATGCTCCATATAGTTCAAAATATACTTCTAATCAAATTCAAAAAGAAATCTTGCATATTTTTTCTAGAAAAGTGAGAAGTCATATTCGTGAAGAAATTGGAGATTCTAAATTTTGCATAATTGTTGACGAAACACGTAACGAATAAACAAGATAGCAAATGGCTATTGTTTTGAGGTTTGTAGATAAAATTGGTCATATAAAAGAACGACTTTTTGATCTTGTACATGTTAAGGACACTACGACTGCTATTCTTAAAAAATAAATATGTGATGTTCTTTCTAAACATGATCTTGATGTTTCCAATATCACGATTAAGGGTATGATGGTGCTAGTTTTTTTTTATCAGTATGATGGTGCTAGTATTATGAGAGGGGAATGGAATTAATTACAAGTACTATTTCTTAATGAGAATCCTTATACTTATTATGTGCATTGCTTTGTTCATAAATTACAACTTGCTTTGGTTGCTGTTTCAAGAGAAGTTATTCCTATTCATAATTTTTTTTTTTCAAATTTGGCTTTCATTGTGAATGTTGTGTGTTCCTCTAGTAAACGCCATAATGAGTTACAAGCTACAGAATTAGATGAAATAACTAAATTGTTGGAAATTGGTGAACTTGAAACTGGTAAAGGAAAAAAGCAAATTGACACTTTAAAACGAGTTGGAGATACTTGTTGGAGCTCACATTTTCATTCTATTTGCAGTATGATGAAAATGTATAATGCAACTTGTTTGGTTCTCCAAAGAATTATAGTTGATGGATCAATTTGTTCTCAAAGGGGGATGTTGAAGTTGTTTATAATATTTTGTCTTCATTTGAATTCATATTGATTTTACCACATGATGAAAGAGATTATGGGAATTATTGACTGTCTTTGTCAAGTTTTGTAACAACAATCTTAGGATATACTTGATGCTATGCAGCTAGTCTACTAAAATGTTGATTCAAAAGTTAAGAGATGATGGTTGACAAAATTTCAGAGTGAACATATTTTTTATTGCAGTGGATAAGTAGTTGCAGGAATTAAATGATAGGTTTAGTGAGCAAACAATAGAACTTTTAACTTTAAGCTCTGTTTTAATTCCTAAGGATTCTTATAAAGCTTTCAACATTGATGATATATGCACCATTGTGAACAAATTCTATCCTTTAGATTTTACTGAACAAGAGAATATTAGTTTGAAATTTCAACTTCAACATTTTATTGTGGTTGCTCCCACTAATCCAGATTTAAAGAACTTATGCACCATGCTTGAATTGTGTCAATCATTGGCAAGAACAAGGCAGTTAACTACATTTTATTTGATTGATTGATTAGTTCGTCTTATATTACCTCTTTCGGTTTCTACAACTACAACAGAAAGATCTTTTTCAGCAATGAAGATCATCAAAACAAGATTGCGTAACAGGATGAAAGATGAATTTCTTGCAGATAATATGGTCATTTACATTGAAAAAGAAATAGCTGAAAACTTTAGTTCTGATTCAATTATTGATGAGTTCAAGTATTTGAAGGACCGAAAGGCAATGCTTTAAGTAGATGTGATCATTTTTTTATACTAATAGTTGTATTACATTGTGTACTCACTTTTGTATTAATGACAATGGTAGCATATATATGAGTACAAATTACATTTAATTATATGTATCGTTGAATTTTAAGTATATCACTTCTATTTTGGTCCCCTCAAAATAATTGGTCAAGCTCCGCCACTAGCAACTAGCCTTTTACACTTGAGGCAACCCACGTTAACAACTCCACCCGGGATGCTTCTTTCTAAACAATCTTGACTAGCTCCTAAGGATCACACACTATAGTGAATTTGAAGATACAATAGCAGACCTTTTACGCTCAAGGCAACCCATCTTCACAACCTAATCCGAGACACCTCTATCTATAATTCTCAAATTAAATCTCCAATAGATACCACTCTTCAATACAAAGGAAAACTCAAAAGTTGTTTATCACTTTTTATAGTGAAGATATCACAAATTGAAGCTTCAACACTCTCTCTTTCTCAACCAAACACAGGCTCAATGAAAAACACAATGATCCATTAGAATCATACTTGATCAAGATACAAAGATTTTACATAAGTCTTTGGCTTTGTTCTTCAATGTTTGGCTTAACTTTTTCTTTTTCTAGCTTTGTCTTGTGGCTTTTTGTGAGAGTGTTTTATAAAAACTCAAATAACATTTTCAATTTTTTTCAAAATATTTTATATTTATCCACATTTCATTATTATTAATAAAGATATAATAATCTCCCTTAAAAAAAAATAAAGATATAATAATCTATTTATAAAAAAAATAATTTATTTTATTTTCTTTCATATTATTTTCCTATCAATTAATTTTTAAAACTACTTTTTATCATCATTATTTTTATTATTCATTTTTTTTAATTTTTCTCAAATAAAAAAGTGTAAGAAAATTACAGGGCCGCTAAACGGGCCGGTTGGGCGCATGAGGAACAGAGTGACACACTCTATCCTCTGCTCACGAGTGCACTAGTTGGTTCTAGAAGGGTCCATTATCTTCAGAAATCTCTATTTAGGGTTTTATTATCTTCTTCATCCTTTCAACTTTCAACGCTAGTTTCTTCCATTTCCTAACCTCACACACCAAACACCACTCTGCTTCGCGTGGACCAAGGTAATTGCCTAATTGCACTCTCTTCTCGCGAAATCCTCTCCGCGTAGTTTTCTCACTTCAACTCTCAACACTCATTGTGTTTTCATTAATTAGTTTCGTTTTTGCAGTGTAAGTTCCAATCAATGGCCAGCGCTCAGCTCACAGCAATAGCATCATCAATCTCTACGGCGTCGTTTGAACGGCTTCGACCTTACTCCGTTCAATTTCCTTGCGCCAGCCGTGTTAGAATTGGCAATCTCTCCCAAGGGTCCTTCCGGGGCTTGGTTGTCAAAGCCGCCACCGTTGTTGCCCCCAAAGTATACATATTTTTAATTTTTAATTCTTATTTTTTGTTTTTATATATAAAAATAAGATGAATTGAGAGTGTTGTTTTTAGTGTGCTGCATTTCTAATGGTACATGGCAAGGGAGAGTATTAGATGATTAGAAGGATTCATTCTAGAAAAAAAAAAAAAAAACTTCAATTAGAGAATAGTTACTCAAAATGAAAAACTTTCCTCAATTACTCGTTTACCGAGTATACTTTGGTTGGTGCCTGAACTTGTTGAGTGTCTGGTGGGATTGATAAATTATGCAGTGCGAACAGTAATTTGTTTGGATAAGCTTTTGTCTTGATGTTAGTTTAGGACAATTATGTACCAAGTTTTTAATTTTTAATATTTTCTCTTAGCTTTTCTTTAGAAGTGTTTTCTAATGTGCTGCATTTCTAATGGTAAGGCAAGGGAGAGTATAGTGTTAATAAAAATGAATGAGTGATAATTAGAAGGATTCATTATAGTGTATTACTTTTTCTTTTCTTTTGTTCCAGAAAATTCTTAAATTAGAGAATATTTACTTAAAATGAAAAGAAGTTATCTCAATTCCTCATTTTCCTGAATGTACTGTGGTTTGTACCTGAACTTAGTGTCTTATGGGATTGGTAAATTATACAGCGTGGACAACAATTTGTTTGGATACGCTTTTGTCTTGATGTTAATTTGGGACAATTATGTACCATATTTCTAATGTTTTCTCTTAGCTTTTACTTTCTCCTGGATTGGTTTTGTAATTTAGTTATGGAACCAAACTGCTATGTGCATGCTATGTAATTGTCGATTTAGAACTCCTGGGATTGTTTCAACAATTTTGGTATATTGAACTTTATGTGCTTCTATAATCCAGTGTTTCATGTAACCGAGTGTTGGTTTTACTGTGCAGTACACCGCGATTAAGCCTCTGGGAGACAGAGTGCTAATAAAAATTAAGGAAGCAGAAGAGAAAACTGAGGGTGGGATTTTGCTTCCATCAACTGCTCAAACAAAGCCTCAAGGGGGTGAGGTGGTTGCTGTTGGGGAAGGAAAGACAGTTGGGAAGACAAATGTGGAGATTAGTGTGAAGGTAATGTTGCTGTTACGTTGGAACTCATCCAACCTTTGTGATGCATTTTCTTTGTTATGTATTAGTGTGAATGTAATTATTCTGGGAAGGAGTAAGGGTTGTCTCTAATATTGTGATGCATTTTCTTTGTGCAGACGGGTGCACAAGTTGTGTATTCGAAGTATGCCGGTACTGAGGTGGATTTCAATGGTACAAAGCATCTTATTGTGAAGGATGATGACATTGTTGGTATCCTTGAAACTGATGACATCAAGGATCTTAAACCCTTGAATGATAGAGTCCTCATAAAGGTACTTCTCCTTTAGAGCTTTACTTATCCAGTGCTTGGATCTTTAGGTGGAGAGTGATATTAGATCATTTGTCAATCGTGTTTGTAAATTGTATAATTCTCAAGGTGTATTTAGGTTCTGCGCATGCTTAAGTTTTGTTAATCTTGTTGTCCATATAAGAGTAGCATCTAAAGGCACTGTGATCTCCTGTGAAGCATTGATACTTGCATGTATTTCATGCATCTGTACCAGATATATCTGCTACCAATATTCTTGATAATTCACCAAAATGCATCTATGAAGTATCCAAACCTTTAAAAAAGGGTTATGAACATTGAATATAGCATTATAGCCAAATATGAGACATAGAAGTATGTATAAGATAGAAAATTTAGAAGCATTGTCTCTTGATGAACTGGAAATGGTAGTTGTCTTCTTTATGAATGGATGTTCAAGAAAGGAATGAGATTAATATCAGTCTAATTTTGTAGGTAATAGGTAGTGATTTATGATGTTAATGATTTATAATTTTTGTTTTTGTTTTTAGTGATGTTGAAGAAGTATGTTCTTAATTTGGATTTGCAAAATGACAATTATATTGTTAAGTATGTTCTATGAATTTACATATCTAAATATGTAGCCTGCATGCCAAGTATCCTATACTCCCTCCGGATCTAAATGTAAGCCCAAAAAATTGTTTCACACTAACTAAGAAAGCTGGTTAACAACATTAAATTGCACTAATCTCAATTAAAAAATAAGTTGTTTTTCTAAATTGACCTTCATTGGAATTTGATATCAAGAATAAGGAGACATTGGAATTTAAACTCCTATTAAATGAAGGGTATTTTGGAGATGGTCTCATTAAATGAACTAAAATTAGTTGAAATTTGCTTATATTTAAATCCAAGACTCAAGTCATTTTTTTGCTTACATTCGAAACCGGAGGTAGTATATTTTAAGAATAGTTGTTATACCCTGTCAAATTACACATAGAAGAGTATGATGTGTAAATTATTTGTGCATCATCGTGGTCTCTGCTTCTTATTATGGATGCCTGTGATAATTTTGACGGCAGCTTCTGATTGATTAAATATTGAATGCAGGTTGCTGAAGCTGAGGAAAAAACTGCCGGCGGTTTGTTTCTTACAGAGGCAACCAAGGATAAACCTTCGATTGGAACAGTAAGCATTCGTATCATAGTCGTCTTCTGTTTGAAATGATAGTGTAGCCAATGTCACAAGCACAATTTAACTATGTTGTGGAGTAATAACAATGTTTTAACTGAATAATGTTTTTGTAATACTTGTTATGTTACAGGTGGTAGCGGTTGGTCCAGGGCATCTGGACGAGGAAGGCAACAGAAAACCATTGTCCGTGGCTGCCGGGAACACAGTTTTGTACTCCAAATATGCTGGAAATGACTTCAAGGGCAAAGATGGTTCTGACTATATTACCTTGAGGGTCTCAGATGTCATGGCTGTCCTCTCCTAGGAACAACTTGCTTTGGTTTTGTAACTTAAAATTTTTGTGTTCATCTCGAGAAAATGTGGATTTTTTTAATTGTAAGGACTTTTGAAAAATATAGTTTATTGCAATCTGTTCCGTAGACAAACTTTATTATCTTTGGATTTGGTACCCTTCCTAGTGCTGAAATAAGTCTCTTAGAACATTTTCTTAATTATTGTTTTAATATGTTATAATGAAAACAAGTAAATGCAATTATATTCCTAGAAGATGAAATAATACTCGATTTATTTATTTACTGCCTAAGAGGATTAATTAAAAGGAGTTAAGATTGCTTTAAACTATGGTTACTAATATGCGCCTTACAGTGTCATACCATGCGATTACTCATGGGGGATGGGTTTTTCGAGCTTCCACGTTCTAAGTGCTGTGTTAAAGGGTTCAATTCTCTGTTACACTTTATGTGTAGGTTTGCATTTCACCAGCTTAATATATTTATTTATTTATTTTTACACTTTTACTCATTCAAACAAATAGAATTTTTTTGGGAATAGGATCTGTTTATACCATGTGTAAGTCATTAGACTTACACCAAATCTCAGCCACTAAAATAAATAGATCCCATGCTGAAATTGTCCCACCTAAAAACTTAAAACAAGTTAATAAAATAATCACCATATATACTTTAATTACTCGTTTCTTCTTGTCCTTCTTCACTGTCACATACCCTTTTTTTATGTTCCATCACATACTACCAATCATCATGGAACACACTTCGTAAACCCATTTATTTGAAAATACCAAACATAATACATAATGAACCTAGGTAAACCAGGTATCTGTTTATTTTTTTGGTATCAGTTGCTTTAAGGCTAAAACAATGTTGGGAATTGCAATTCCTACCTTAGTTTTTGCTCTTTCCACCTGTTACTTTTTAAAAGACGGACGAAAAACATAATCTTGCCCTCCTTTTTCTCTACACCCCCCCCCCCCCCTCTATATTCAATGGAAACGAGATTTTGTTGTATATTCATACACTATGGAATTACAATTTCATTATGTATCTGGGTTTAGATACATAACGAAAACGCAATTTCATTGTGTATCTGGATTTAAATACACAATAGAAGCACAATTTCATTATGTATCTATTAGGTAAATTTATTCTCATGTGAAAGAATCCCTCTTCGTGAGTAAAAATCTAAATATACCCTCCTTACTACCCATTTTTCGCGCTACCCTCTTGATGCTCCTTCATGTTATGCACCACTCCCAATGGATCTAAATACAAGAAAAAAAATTGTTTCACGCTAATTAAGAAAGTTGGTTAACAACATTTAATTGCACCAATCTCAATTAAAAAATAAGTTATTTTTCTAAACTGCTCTTCAATAGAATTTGTGTAACACCCCAATTTCTAAAGGAGACTTTCTTATATTATTTAAAATTTCTGGAGTAGATTAAAACTTTGACTATTAAAATGCCCATTCAATATACATGGAAATTTGTTTCCCTTTCCAAAAACTTGTACACAAAACCCATGGCATCACAATGTCCAAAAGACTTATTTTCAATAATTCATCCAAATCCTTTTAACTAACATATCTATTAATGAACCGACACTTTATCCAAACCGTTTACTTAATCAAACCTTCGATTCCAACGAAAACATTACGACTTAGTAAAACATTAGATATACATTTCCCAAAATCCTTTATTAGACAATGATATTCAACAAATATAAGTACATTTTTACATCATGAAACATTTATCCTTTCCAAATATAATTACATGTTCACATCTATCAAATTGAGTATATATAACAACTGAGTCACATCCAAAAGTTTAATACATCATAAATGAATGCCTAGTCTACCCTATCTTATATACAAGAAAAGACTAAGACTCAGAGCAGTGACCTACAAAATACAACCCCTCATATACCCACTTGAACTCATAAGGTATCCTCAAAAGGTCCTTCTTCCCACGAACAAGTCCATTTCCACTGGCAGGGATTGTTGTAGCCAATCCATTCCCGCTCAACAATCGAACCGCATCATCGATTTCCATCTGAAAAATGTTGGGCATATGGGTGAACTTCTATCCTCCGCATAAACCAACAATCAAAATGACCTGTAGGTCACAAACAACACACACACAATCACTAGAGGCACTGTCACGGTCTCACTCGTCACCCCAAAAGCATCTCAGCTCAACACTTATCTCTTTTCATTTTCATACACGGGCCTGCTGCCACTGGAACCCCCGAAACTCAGTGGACTTACACTATTTTAAGTAGGATGACTGTTGGGAGTACACCCTTCACCATGGTACAATGGCGGGCTCTCACCAACTGATGATGACTCGTATTTTTGTCAGGGTGGCCGAGTCAGCTACGTGATCTATCGTCACAACTCAGTGCCTTACCCTCCAAGATCAACCTGCCTTACGATCATCTCCCAGGTACCAACTGTGGTCATCCATTACTCTGAGGACTGACTCCTCAACCACTCTCCCTATTGGGATTCGTCTTCTACAGGTCTGTGTGGGTGGGCTTTTCTACCAAAGGTACTCGACGGCGGTCCTCAATCAACATATGTCCCAAACATACAACACGGAGATTCAACTCCCCCAATATCATAGTGGTTAAACATTACGACCTCGTCATCTCACAAGCACAATGCTCACCGTAGATAAAGCCTCCACACGACCTATCAACCCTTGCCCATTTGGCATCCAGTCAAGTAAGATTATCCTTCTAAATCGACATGTAGCATTTATCCATTGCACCAGTCACACTTGACCCCCAACGGAAAGGTTTTCCTTCTCATTCGATCCTCACCAACACAAATCAAGGATCACAAAATACTTATGCCAACCATCAATTCCTAAGTTCACACTCTTTTTACGGATTAATTCATTACTTTCCATCATTTTTATCACAAAATCACCGTTTTCCACAAATGTGCTCCGCATGGAGTTCATTTGTTCCCACGAAGATTATAAATCATCGTCCCCACATTCAACATCCAAAACACATCAAAATCATGCGCACACAACTTTTCCGCAATGCCCAAGGTTCACACCCCCAGGTCTCAGTCCACAATATACATAGTGCAGTTAATTTGTATAATGAATCAAGTTACAGATAATTAGTCAACACATAGCATATTGATGAATATTCACCTTTAGAGGTAGAATATTATCTCTCAAGCTTAAATACATCATATCACATCAATAACACAAATATCTCAATTAAAGCTAAAGTCAAGTATGCTGAATTATCGGTTTATAATTTTCTAAAAATACCAAATCAACTCCGAATATCATGAAAATTGGTAATAACACTCTTCATATGACATATTATGACATAAACATTCAGAACATCAAATCTTAAACATTTAAAATTTATTTTTATTTAACTTTCATTGCTGCCAATACACAAAAAAGTCACTGTTTTCTATTTATTTAAAATAGAAGATCAACTTTGTTTTTATTCAAAATTTTCAGATATCATCCTTAGCATGTTGGATATCACATATATTATTCAAAAAGCTCAAAAACATGTATTTCTATTTCTCCAACAAATATCTTTCACAGCTGCCAGAAAATACAGATTTCACTATTTAAATGTAGAAAAATAGTAAATGATGTTTATAAAACTCTAGAAAAATACCGCACAATCTACATGACCCAGGTAATAATATAAAAATTCACCACATGATAATTTCACCGATATATATAATTTTCCCCATTTAAAAGGTCAGTTTTGAAAAATGCCCTGTTTTGGACTTTTAATTTCAAACAAATACTTTCCTATTTTTGTAGGCTTAGCCAATTTTTATGTACACTCTCCATGGTCATTGAACACTTATTTTAAAACAGTTTCACCAAAAAAAATCTACAAAAATAATTAAAAATAAAAAATGCAACCTGACAGATTTGAGCAATTTCAAAGGAAATTCGAAATTAAATAGAAGGAAAATTTTTAAAACTTATCACATGCTTTAGAGACCCCAAAAACTATAGAACAGGTCTTACTTCTCAAAAATCATGTCCCAAAAATTAATTAAAAATTCGTGCATGTTGCAGCCCAAAAATCAACAACAAAAAATTTCACAAATTATGCATCAAATATTCACTCCAATGCACAATCCATGAACAGCCCCAAAACACCATGATTCATGAGGTTGAAATAAAAACTTCCCATACCTTTGTTTTTGGTTCAGCCGAGAGGGAGAGAAGATGAAGGTGAAGAAAAGACAAACTATAGCCTTGTATGCAACCAGCCAAGCAACAAAAATGACTTCCCTTCTCCCTTGGTAGCTCTCGGCCAGCAGCAGAAAAAAGAGACAAAAGAGAGCTTTGGAGATAGGAAGAAGAGAATGAAAAAAAATGGAAGAATCACGAAGCTTTCAACGTTGACATTTAAGAAAATTTTAAAATTTTACTATTGACACCTATTTTTCAAAATTCTCACAATAATACTGTGACACATAACAAAACAATCTATTTATATTTAAAAGAAATAAATTCCAATTAAATCACACAAATATATATTTATTGAGTTATAATTTTTAGGGTGTTACAATTTGATATCAAGAATAAGAAGTCATTGGAATTAAACCCCATATTAAATGAAGGGTATTTGGAGATAGTCTCATTAAATGAACTAAAATTAGTTGAGATTTGCTTATATTTAAATTCAAGACTCAAGTATTTTTTTTTGCTTATATTCGAAATCGGAGGGAGTATAATTTAATAATTATAATATATATTCTTGGGAAAAAATAACTTAACCAAACACATGTTTTAATTATTGCTGGGAATATAAAAAATATTTCTAACCAATTTTAATAGTTAACCAAATACAATTTTTTTTAAATTCCAGGAATAACGTTCCCATGTTATATTCATAGGAATAATACTCCCAGAAATAAATAAATAGTCCGTGAAACAAATGTTTCTTAAGGTTTATTTTAGTTTTTAAGTTCTTAAAATACCAAACCCCGTGAAACAAACGTCCATTTCTTCTCACTTCATTAAGGGTATTTTTGGTGTTAAGTAAAAGGGGATTTGAAAGAGAGGTTAAAAAAATGATCTTCCTTCACTCTTATTTTCACGTTCTCTGATAATTGGGGAGAACACAAAAAAAGCCAAAATTGATCAAAAGAGTTTCTTCATCATCACTGTATTACGAATACGGGTAAGTCTTCTAAATCCTCTTATAGAAATGATAAAGTATAATAATAATGAAAAATATGCTATCCAATATTCCTGTAACGTAACTTTTTGTACGTTGAACCCTAAAAAATTACACGTGATAATAGAATTCTGTTTACAACTGCTATCATAGCATGGTTAGGGATATCATTTTTTTCCATTAGAGATTCTTTTACTCTGCTTTTATTTTCCGTTACGGAACGTGGGATGTACCGGAGTGCATATTCAAAGATGCGACTTGAGTTTGCATCAGTTTTCAACACGTATATACGCAAATGCTTTTGGCCGAAAGCTTTTATTAGCCAATAATAGTGATTGATTGAAGTTTTCTTTATGCCCTGAACGTGAAATACTATGGGTCATGTTATTTTAAAGTTTTATTTGAAAAGTAAATTTGTAAAATTGTCTTTACTGAGAAGGAATTATTTTAGAATTATATGTTAACTTGGGATTTGTTAATCACGAAAGAGTGATCAAATTTATGGAGTTTGTGTAATTCTAAATTACATGGTTGATAGATATAATAATGCAATAAAAATGTTATGTTTGGATTTAACGAAATTGTTAATTTAAGACATATATGGATTATTTAAAGATGAACTATTACTTATAATTAATGATATTAAGGATTTATTTTTAGTGCGTGTATATCTTTATAAACACGCTGCTACTGTTTGTAGCATTTTGGAGTATGTAAACAGGGATTGGGTTTTGGCCTTTTCTCTTGTTAATAGGGATACTAACAGTTGTGCTTTTAACTCGTGCAGGAGTTCACCAATCTCAAAATATGTTGATTTGGAACACTCCATCTCCTCAGCTGGAAACTCTAATTCTGAGAGATTCTTCCGGTTGAGTTTTCTGTAATTTTTGCAATGAATCCCAAAAAAAAATATCTAAAGATAGCATGCATGTCAATAATAGTATAATTTATTATCCATTAAATTATATTTGTTTGGCAACATTATTGATATAAAAATGTGTTTATTTATCATCCAAAGATGAACTTAGATGCATGATTAAAGTATATATAATTTGAATCCATTAGGTTTACTTAAAGCACTAAATGTGTGAGTTTGTTTAAATATATGCAGCTATGCCTAATATGTTTGCCTTGAGTAACTGTATGATCAAGTTCAATAGGTTGAATAATGCTAATTAGTATGAATTGATCCAATATCAACTGAGTGTAATGGACTTAGACCTATCATTGATAATGGATCAAAGACCCGTACAAATGCTGATAAGTCTCTTTCTGAGGCTTGGGAGTGGTATAATAGATTGTCTTTGAACTTGATGAGATTGACTATGGTTGCAAATGTTAAGCCATCTATGTCCAAAGTAGATAATGCAAGGGAGTTCATGAAATTGGTTAGAGATTATTCACAATTTGACATTACTGACAAGTCAATTGTGGAGAACTTGTCAAGTGAGCTTACAAACAAGAAGTTTGATTGGTCTCAACCAATTCATGATCATGTGTAGAAATGTCTAATTCGGCAGCAAAGTTGAATTCCTTGGGAATGGAAGTGAGTGAGTCCTTTATAGTACAGTTCATTTTAAACTCACTTCCTACTGAATTTGATCAATTCTAAGTGAACTAAAATACCCTAAGGGGGTGATTGGTACAAGGGAATTTTTTCATGTTCGAGAATCATGATTCCCAAGAATAACTAAAATTTGTTTGGTTAGTCAAAAATATTCTTAGGAATATTTATAAAGTTTCCTGGGAATCAAATAGTAACGTGATATTTTTACCTAAATAATCTAATAAGAGTAACATAATATTTTACTTTTACTACGGTAAAAAAATTTAAACTAAAAAAAGCTAGATCCACACCTCTCCATAAAAACAAATTTGTGAGAAACCTAGCTAAAAACATTCCCAGAAAATATTTTTTCCTGCGAATGTTATTTTTTAAATAGATACCAAATATGGAAAACAAAGATTCCCAATTTAAAATTTCCACGAAACTAAAACTTCTCCTTTACCAAAGCCCTTTTAAGGAAAAATGGAACTTTCAGGAAATTAAGGCCATGTTAATTTAGGAGGAAGGGAAATTAAAGAAAATGAAGGATAACTCAAATAATCTCATGATTCATGATGGAGCCGATACCAATAAGAGCAAGTTGGGTAAAAAAGACAAGGGCAATGCCCAATTGAAGGTTAAAGAGGGAGGAGTCCGTAAAGAGAAGAAGTGCTACTTTTGCAAGCAGAGTGTTCACTTCAAAAAGGATTGTCCAAAAAAAAGAAATTGTTTGAAAAGAAAGATTTTATATTATATATTTATAAATTTTGAATCAAATCTTATTGAAGTACGTAATAATACCCGGTGGCTTGATTCTTGAGCAATAACAAAGAAGGAATTCTTGCATAATACGTGACACATGAGTAGTTGTTCAAGAATCAAGCCACCAATTATTATTAGGTACTTCAATAAGATTTCATTCAAAATTTATAGATTATAATATAAATCTTTCTTTTCAAACCATTTCTTTCTTTTCGGGTAGTCTTTCTTGAAGTGACTACTCTACTTGCAAAAGTAACACTTCTTCTCTTTATGAACTCCTTCCTCTTTAACCTTCAATTGGGCATTGCCCTTGTCCTTTTTACCCAACTTGCTCTTATTGTTACTGGCTCCATCATGAGTCATGAGATGAACTGAGTTATCCTTCATTTTCTTTAATCTTCCTTCCTCCTGAATTAACACGGCCTTAATTTCCTGAAAGTTCCATTTTTCCTTAAGGGTAATATAGTTCACTTGGAATTGGCCAAATTTAGTAGGAAGTGAGTTCAAAATGAACTGTATTATAAAGGACTCATTCACTTCCATTCCCATGGAATTCAAATTTGCCGCCATATTAGACATTTCTGTCACTTGATCATGAATTGGTTAAGACCAATCAAACTTCTTGTTTGTTAGCTCACTTGATAGGTTCCTTATAATTGACTTGTCAGTAATGTCAGATTGTGAATAATCTTTGACTAATTTCATGAACTCCCTTACATTATTTGTTTTGGACATAGATGGCTTATCATTTGTAGCCATAGTCAATCTCATCAAGTTCAATGACAATCTATTAGACCGCTCGCTCCCAAGCCTCAAAAAGAGACTTGCCAGCATCTATACAGACTTTGTAATGATTTTAGGACTTTCATCCATTATCAATGCTAGGTTTAAGTCCATTACATCCAATTAAAACTGGACCATTTCAGACCAATCAGCATAATTCAACCCATTGAACTTGATCATACAATTATCCTTGTTCATACAATTACCCAAAGCAAACATTTTAGGCATAATTGCATACATTTAAACAAAGTCACACATTAATGATTTGAGTAAACCTAATGGATTCAAACTATATATACTTTAATCATGCATCTAAGTTCAGCTTTGGGTGATAAATAAACACATTTCCATAACAATAATGTTGCATACTATTCTTGACAATAAATCATATTATTCTTGACATGTATGCTATCTTTGGATATACACATACTCAGTAAGCATAAAAACAAACCCTTAATATCATTAACTATAAGCAATGGTTCACATTTGGATAATCCATATATACCTTATATTAACAATTTCATTAAACCCAAATATAAAAATTTTATAGCATCGTTATACAATCAACCATGTAATTTAGAATTACAAACTCATAGAGTTGATCACTTTGATGCTTGACCAATCCCACATTAATGTATAATTCCAAAATAATTCCTTCTCTATAAAAACAATTTTACAAATTTGCTTTTCAAATAAAACTTTAAAATAACATGACCGAGCCACCGAAAGCATATGAAAAGGCTGCTATTATACTCCCATAACATAATATTATAAAAGTATTCTAGGACCCAGTCTGCATGACTCAGTGCCACCTAAGATGCTTCTTTCTTGCTGCTTTGGACTCTACCTCCAGAGAAACCACTTGCATATACCAGGATTACATTTTTTTCTTCTACTAGAAACCACATTCTATGAGATTATGCATGTTTTATCACATACCATTTCAACCAGGGTGGGAATTCGTGAGGCAGTGATAGGCTTTTTGCCCCTGTACTCTTGTTCAAGGTTTACAATCATTCTCGGAGTTCCATATTTATGGCCATTCTTTGATCCCCTTGACAACCCTTTTGCTTCTACTTTTGTCTTGGAGTGTAGGATTGTTGTGATTTTTTTTTCTTTCAAATTTCCCTAATCAAATTCATTTCTTAGAATGCTCCCACAATTCCTCCATAGTTATGATCCATTAATGTCAATTTTCGTAGGTTTTTGGGAATGAAAAGCATGACTATCTTCTCAAACAGCAGTTGGTTCGAGTCTAGGACCTCATTGTCACTTAGGACAACAATTTGAGATCATGGGATGTCTTGGTAGGATTGTAGGGAGGGTTCTTTGCTAGACCTTGGGGATTCAGTGGACGATTAGAATTATTTCTCTTGGTTTCCACCATTGTGGAGAGGTTTAGGGAGTCACAAAGACTGGCAAAGGGAAAGAAAAGAATAAGATCGATTAAAATCAGCTTAGATCGACCAAGAATGAGAACAAATCATCCCCACCTACAGAGCCAATCTTCCTTATTAGCCCAGAGCTTGGGAATTGGGATCACGTCTCTCACGAGCATTCAAGTTGAATGTTGGAGGGTTGGTTCCTTTAAGTGGTCTTTAAGTAAGATGTGATGGGAGAAAGCCACCTGCAAAGACTTTGACGCTCAAGTCAGTAAGAGTAAGAGATACGAAATGATTAGGATTATGTCATACATAGTATATGATGATAGGTCCTCTTTATAGACCATTTTGTGTTGATGAGATAAGATAATATGATATATTATTACTTGCAATAGAAGTTATCTTAAGTGGGATGGCCAAGAGATATCTAAAGGTTGTTTAAGGACCCCTTGCCTTGTGCTATTTATATTCTTGGCTTTTATTAACTTAACCCTATTGGATTGAGTCAGTCCTATGCTCGATTAGGTCCGAAATAGAAATTATCATGATATCTACATATATAATAAATTATAAAATTACTTAAATTTATCCTTCTAATTTTGTCACATAAGAATATGGTAACAAATAACATTATTTAAGACAACACTTGAGCTAGTGAACGGTGTCAAAGTTGCTTATTCAAGATATCATTTAGACGTGCAAGAAGTAATTGCAAGCTAAATCACATTATACCCAAAACTGCAAAATGGTGAAAAAGAACCAAGTTTTCTTTATCCATAATAAACTTCTCCATAATTTCCACCATGGAAACAACGTGGGCACTTGTACAAAAGCTAGAATTGGCATGTACTGTTGAATCTCCCTATCATCACTTGGTTACCTAACTTCATCTAACTTTTAACGACAAGAAGATTTACAGAATTGTAAGAAAAACGTTTTCTTTATATAAGAACAATCATATATATTATACACCAGCTGACCTATATGGCTGTACCTTGCCAAAAAGAAAGGAAAAAATTCCTAAGCGTGCACTAGCAGCCACAAGAAAAGCAGATCCCAAGATAGAATCTGCATCATTTTAGTAAAGGAATCTGGTCTTGGTACGTCTTGGGATCTAAACTTCTCTCGCCATTAAAAGCATGTGTTGACATTGAACCGGATGCAGCTATGTATCAAACCCTCTTCTACACTACCCCATCAACTGCATCTCTTGCAAGTTGCAATGAATGTCTCCTTTCCACTAGTGATGTATAGAAGCACCAACAAGAAATTTTAAGGGTTAAGTTAGTCCTCCATGTCTCAAAATATACAAGTTGACTGCTCCAAAATGTCAATACTTGACATCCTTATCGATTAAATGAGGCTGCAGAGTTATCATCATACTGTCCCCTCCATGCATTGCCATTATCTGTCCCACTACAAGCTTGATTGGGGACTGGAACATGACCTAAATCCCCATCCAAGCTCATTTGCTGTACCTCAGCAGATGACAATATCTTTATGCTCTGGACACAGCTTACAAATTCTCTGCAAGGAATTATAAGTTCAAGATTAAGAAAATAGACCTGAATGGATGAAATAGTAGGGACTATGAACTATAAAGAATTGACTACTTACTCCCAAGGGTCATCGCCAACAAGAAGAATGTCATTTTCATGATCCACATATACTAGTTTCCACTCAGTCCTTTGAGGATCTTCTAGCTGCCCTTCAATTCCAAACATCCGAGCCAAATCATTCCGGAGTTCATCATATCCCTTGTAACGGGTGACATCAATACATCTTCCAACAGAGCCACATTTTTGAACCTTCAAAATATGTGAAGCAGTATCAAGCATTTGAATATCATCCAAATAATATATTAAAACACAAGTAATTGAGGCCAAAGCATTTGAGGTTGATTTTTGGATAACACTGCTGCACAGGGATGACAGTTATGGTATAACCTCCAACCCCCTCTTAATATAATTTTCTAGTCAAAATATGAGCTGAAGATACCCACTTAATTATCAAATAGTCTCAAAGGACAATAAAGGTTGAGAAGTACTACAAAGTGCAGCTTATAATTTTATTGATCATTCAGTGAATTTTACATATAACTCTAATTTCAAACTAGCATATTCAGATTAAGATAAGGCAGTTGGATACGATTGAATTGGACAGAAAATCATTAGGCAAATTCAAATGCAGTGTTAGGATGGAGGCAAGATCATGATTGTATGGAGCTATGGATGTCATGCTAAAAATAATAGCTTAAGCTTACTTGGAAAGCAACTGAAAGCGTTCAACTAGGATCAAGATTTGAACTAAGAATCTCAGACAATATCAATAGGAATATATAAGAATGATCATGTACATTTCACATGAGCTGCTAAAATATAAATAACAAAAGCTCCCCTATGATGTTTGACTTGCACTATCTAAAAATTGCATGACATCCCTATTTCTGTGTTGCATTAAACATTAAGACACCAAATGTGTTTAGTAAATATATTAAGTTTAAATAGATCTATAAATTTTTCAACAAATGAGTAAATGACAAACCTTGGTATATGTTCGCATTCGTTGAGTCTGATTAGCCCACAAGCCATTATTCAAAACCCCAGGATCATTGATGGCAATATCACTTGAGCATCCAGGCTTAAAAGGCATGTCTGGCACCCCAAATGGCTGTGAACTAATGGCAGCAGTGGACAGCTCAGTTTCAATGTCTCTTGGAGCACCACCATAATTGGACAGCAAGTTTTGAAAATCTTTTTGAGAATCATACCCTCTCGATAGCAAAGTATCAGGAGTTAATCCATCAAGATTAGAGGCAAATGGAAGATTATTTCTTGGGTGTGATTGGACATCCCCATCCATGCAGAAGTTGGGAAGTTGAAAGTTCTGGTGGATATTATTAGGATCAATACAGTAAGATGTTCCAGAAGAAGCTTCCAGCTGATCAGCAATTGTCCCTTTGTACTTGAGCTGGTCAGGTCCTCTTACACTGGGTAATTCATGTTTGATCTGCATCTCAGACTTGCTATGAAGCTCCTGCATCAGATGATTGGGGGGTTCAACTACCGAAGGTCCTCCTAATGTGGCTGGTACTTGTTGATTTCTTTTCATCAAATTTGGAGGTGATATCTGGCAGTTATTAGTAGATGGTGACGTTGAGCATGATGGGGCATCTCCATCTGTAAGAGTAGAGGGAGCTCTAGTATTAGTTAGTGATTTCTGTGTATTATGGGGTTGGTTCACAGAAAGCTGCTGTGTTTGCATCAGAGATGAAGATGAGTAGTTGTTGCCACTGAGAAGCTTCTCCATTGAGAAAGAATTGTTGCCAAGCTGTTGAGGCTGATGACCCTGTGATAGAGGCAGTTGCGGCAATTGCTGGTTTTGTTGATGAGTATTTTGTTGCTGTAGAAGCTGAGACTGCAAAAGTGGGCTAGAAGTAGAAAGGAGTTGCTGTTGCTGCTGCTGCTGTTGTTGCTGCTGCAATTTCTGTAGCAACTGTAACTGTGGTTGTTGCTCTGAGCTGTTTTGCTGTGACATTTGAGTCGTTTGTGGTTGCTGTGGTGCTCTCTGTGACAAGCTTTGTTGCAATAACTGCAATGGAGATGATTGCAACTGTGTCTGTTGCTGCTGCTGCTGCCTCTGCAAGAGACTAGCTTGCTGGTCTATTTGTTGCTGAAACTGTGAGTCTTGTGGTAAGGATGTCATCAGCAATGTATTCTTATTGGGCGATTGAAAACTTTGTTGGGGTGGGATACTTCCTGAGAGTAATTGCTGTTGCTGAAGCTGTGAGTATGTTACTGGTTGCTGTACACACTGATTTGGAATCTGGTTAGAAGTAACTGCCCCGTTATTCATGATGGTCTGTTGACACGACTGCTGCTGCTGTTGCTGTTGTTGTGGCTGTTGTGCTCTCTGTTGAGGCATTTGGGGTTGTTGTTGCTGTGGTTGTGACAGGTTTTGTGGTACAGGCAGCTGTTGTTGCCTCTGTTGCTGCTGCTGGAGCGGGTTTAAGGGTGTTTGCAACAACGACTGCAGCTTCTGCTGTTGCTGCTGCTGTGGAGGCCATGATGTTGGGGTTTGTTGCAATTGGTTTACTTGGTTTGGTAAATTAGGTTTGTTAAATTGAAGATTTGGTGCAGAGAGGACAGGAGCTTGAAAGCTCAATAATTTGGATGGATCATCAGTGGTAAGGTTACCATGCATTGTATTGGATGAAAGCATGGATGGGGGTATAAATCCAGATTGGGCAGCAGAGAACTGATTATTCTGCTGCATGCTCATCCATTGCATCAAACTAAAACCAGGGAAGACTGAACTTGAGGCGTCCTTCATGCCAAGGTCATCTCCAAGCCAGGGCATAGCTCTCTTGAAAGCATTTTCTATATCAGACTCATCATCTGCAAAATCAAAAGCAAAGATAATCTGTTACCAGTTACCACCAATCTATAGACAACAACATCCAAGTGATAAGAGGAGAGGCAAAAAAACATAGGGATTTTCTGAATGTTACTCTTCAAAAATGCTATTAGATAGGAGATTATACCATAGATGCAACTAGATATCATTTCATAATGAAGAAATGGCCTATGAAGAACAGTTAATTCTAAGAACAGTAAACTTGTCTTGAATTAACTTGTATGGTGAATTATTATCAATTTTTTCAAGTGATAACAAGTTCAAAGAATAAAATTGATTTGCTTGAGGTTCAATGTAAGAAGCAGGATACAATACAACCATAACCTCCTATCTTATGATGTAGAATCTCAAGTTTTATTTGGAGGGGGAAATGAAATGAACAAGAAAATTCATACCAAAATCATTGTGTCTCTGCAAAATAATTTCTTTGCCTAGAAACCAAACTCTAAAAAACATAACAATTTAATGGGATCTAAACTAAATTTCTATTAACACAGCCTCCTGACTCTAATCACATGTCATGCAAATTCATCATTTTTATCACAATATGCCCTAATTGAATTTCCACACAGCTGTATTAAAGTGAAAATAGATATTCGATTAATTGTTTACAAGCAAAAAATAATCTAAGAAATATTTTGTTAGGCAGCAATTTAGAGATAGTCAATGGAAGCAATGACAAATTTCTGGATAAAATTTGAACTTGTTATGGGGATTGGCCTTGCTACCTGGCATTCCTGGCTGCTTGGGGAACTTGGGCCTAAAAAATGGAGGAGGACAAATGTAGAAAGGAGTCACTACTGGTTCAATATCCCAAATTGAAACCCTGCTCGGGCGCTCACCAGCTGTTGATTCATCCCATCCAACCTACCAAAATTCAAAACTTGATCATCTCAAAAAGCTACTACAATAGAGGTTCAGTATTGAGTACAGCAAAGCACATAGTATTACACAGTTGTGCACATGATCATATACATGTAGATTACAGGACACAACAAAATGCAAGTTTTAAATTTTATTTAACTAATTTTTTTCTGGTTCATGTCTAGCTATACAAATAATGCATTGTTTCTTCATGAAACATAAACAGCTTGATAATACCTGAAGATTGCGCCACTGTGAACTCTTCCATCGGACAGGATCCAAGTCACTGATCCCTGTGATTGTACCCATATATCTGCGTACCCCAGACTCCTCAGTCTCAAACATCATTCTGAATCTCATTCCAAGGGAAACTTGATTGTACAGGGCCTTATTATACTTGGCCAATGGAATTACAAATTCAGAAGGGCTGGCCCTGTTAAATTGACAGATGTCTATAAGAGGCTGTTACAAATATTCAATGGATGCCATTCCATGTTATCATATCATAGCAAATGCATGCCAAATACAAATAGTACCTTGGATTATAAAATATAGTAAATGGGCTATTATTTGAAGCAGCATGAGCTGCAGCAGCAAGGATGCCAATATGCATGCTGTCACTGGAAATTACTGATGAAGATAGTGCTGGTTGCTGTCTATTAGCCCTCTTAATACCTAAAAGAAGTTGTTGTTTTTCATCTCTAAAAATAACCAAAAACAATTGGCTCAGCAACAGGGTGAAAATTATTCGACAAGTTTCAAATAAAAAAATAAATAAAAAACCATTCCTTACCTGATAAATAGAACTGAATCTCCAGCAAACAGCCTTTTTGTGCTAACAAAGACACTCCAACCAGTAGTCAATAGATGCCTCTTTGGTTGTCCTGTAACCGATGTTCTAGCAATTTTAATTTTTAGCATTCAACCATGTAAAACATCAAATTATACTCGAGTTCTATATTCATAATTTGGTCAAACTTATTATACAATTCCAATGTTGATAGTCTTAGAATTTTTCTTGGATATGTTTAGTTTAACCAAAATGAGGTTGCTTCACTTACAAAATAATATATGCTTTTGTGGTTTAGAAAATAATGAATCCTGGGGAATCAATAAGGCATATGTAAAAGTAAAACCAATGATAGTATATCAAAGGATGACGGCAATGAAGGATAGGTAAAAGTTGCTATACCGCGATAAATATGTCTAAATGTCCATGTATTGTCATGCAAATCTTTGGCTACAATCTCCTGAGCTGGAGGTTGCATTGAAAAATCCTATCAAACACACCTCTAATCAGCATAGAAAAATCACATAAAAATTCCAATCCTTGCAGGGTAAACGAAAATGTTAAATACACACCAGAGGTGGGAATATTTTCTCAGCAGCTCTACGAGGCACAGAAAAACCACCATGAGTGCTTGTGTCACTAGCTGTAAGAGTTTTGCAAAAGAACTCAGTAGGTTGTAGGTTTTGTTTGAGACCCATGTCTGATGCCAATATTGCTTCCTTGTCATACTGTAGAACAGTTACATCAAACACAATCTTTGATAAGTTCCATATCATTGGTCAGGATGGATGTTCAAGGAATGGTGGGAAATAGATCTCAGATACATATCAATAAATTATCTGATTGAACAGCTGACCTACTTTATTTACAGGTTGAAGGGTCATCTGTGCATAGACCTCGTCCGTTTCAGGATCAGCCTGATCCAGAAACAGAAATAATATCAATATATGTATTATGTAATATGTTCACATAAGAAAATCAGAAAGGGCCATCATATCAAATGCTTGAGAAAGTAATACTGATATTGCTCTGAGCTATCCACCAGGTGGTCTATAACTAATATATGGATGAGGTGGCAAATGATATGCACCATGTTAAGCAAATGAGGAAACAAAAACACAGCTTGCAAAGTATTCAATTCCAAGATTTGGTAGAAAATAGACCAGCAGAATTTGTAATAAGATATGTTATGCATAAATGTCACCTTTTTTTCTTCAAAAAGCACATTCCTAACAAACTAGTTTATCCTAAATTCCTGATGACCAGCGAAGATCCAAAAATGTGAGAGAAGTTGGATAATTAGCACATGCTCCTTCAAGGAAATAAATCTCAGTAGAGATGAAATACATCTAGTCTTCTAATAATTATTTTTTTTAAAATCTTCTTCAAAAGTTATCATTATTGCAATACTGCCATGTCACATGAGAAAGTCCACCTACGTGCAGGGCAACATTGTGAAGCATGCAAATCAACTTGGATGGAAGGTTAGGATAACTAGGTACGAAGTCAGCCTCCTTTTGCATGGATGCTGCAACCTGAGAGTCATAGTAGTCAAAAGAAGTTCCATCAGAAACCACAATGAAGAAATATCATGATCTTAGAATTATGGCATAAGAAACATACTTGCTCACTGTGTCCTTGAGGGAAGTAAACCACAAGACTTCCAGCAGGAGGTAAAGAAACCAGTGGTCCAGCACAAGCATGCCATAACTCTGAATTGATGGTCTTCCTTTCCCCTGTAGCAGGCACAGACATTTTTTCACAATTATTCCATATTTGCTGAAACACAACAAAAAAATGCATATTTCCCAGAATTTTAAAATTCAGTTACACGGCATTTATATCAAGCACATCTGGATTTGGCATTTACAACCAAGAAAGTCTATCTTTAAGTCAGACAAACAAGAATAAAAGGTGACAAAAAATGAGGGGTGAAATGCAACAAAATAAAGACAAAGTAATATGCCAACTTGCCAAGGTATCACTTTTATTTAGGCCACAGGGAAAAAGGAAGCATCTCATGGAGAAGAGGGCTAACAAAACAACTTAAGAAAATTAACCAAAAGATCAGCAACTTTAAAGTCAGATGAATAATACCAACTTCCTTTCATCATGATATACTCATTTATTATTCGATCTACGATGGTATTATGTTAATTCAACCATATAAAAGCACCATTTTCCTTGAAAGTAATCATCCTCAGAGTCCCTAAGCAGTGTTATTGTTTGATGAAACAGGAAAACACTACCACACACACAAGAGGGAGGGAGGGAGGGAGAGAGACAACATAATGAGACTGCAAGTAAACCTTGAGAAAAAGTACCTTCGCCAGAATTAGGCAAGTAACCATTGGGAGGAGCCTTCATTACCACCTGTAAAAGTGATGACCCCAAAAAAGTTCAACACTTGGTCTTCTTCTAGCAACAAGATTTAATCTTGTTCCCCAAGTCTTCCACAATAACAACAATTCTAACTCCAACTCATAGTCCAAAAACAGCAACACCACTTCCCCAGAAACAAACAAGAAGATGCAGAACCCCCTCTGGTGCCTACCACAAACTTGTCCAATAACATGGAGCAGAATCAACAAAAAGGTCACCCCTTTTCCCAGAAATGCCACTAATTGCAGCCTTAGCCTCCACTTTCTGCAATTCACTCCCCCAACATCCAAGGACTCAATAACCCCAACTCCAAAACCCAAAAACAAGAACCTTGCAGCTGAAAACAAATGAAGCTGAGGGTGTCCAAGAAGCCAAAACCTGTAAAGCACAACAAAACACAACAACCATTTCAACAGTGACACCAACCAATTAAAAAAACCAACAAAACCAAACAAAAAGCCACTCAAAAACTGATCCAGCAGATAAAAACATGCCAAAAGGAATCACCTTCAAGGCACCATACTCATGAGCAGCAGCATCAATCAACAACCCCAGAGAATTAACCAAAATGGAAAGGCTGAAAATGGGGAGCTACAAACACTTCGTGAGGATTAAGGTAACAAGGTGATGTCTGCAGGACCAAAGTTGAGAAAACTGACTTGTCGCCGAGAAATCAGAGGGGCTGAACAAAAGGAAGACAGCTTTTTTTTTTTGTGCTTTATGTGAACAAGCCGACATGAAATATAGACTAAAGCAATCAATCACAGACAGGCATGGTTAAAAGAACTCATTAAAGAAGTAGGGTATTTATTGATAATTAAATTAAAAAATTAAAAAAATTAAAACCAAATAAGATTAGCATTGCCTAATTACATGACATGATCGTGTTTTAGACAATATTCCTCCCCGTGGTTAAAATTTGGGCCCCAAACCCACCTTACATTCCCACTGAAATTTTGCATTTGGCGTGGTGCTTTTCTTATAACACACTAACGGCACATCAACAGCTTCACATATTTTCATATTAGTAATTAGTAATTGAATATAAAAAAAGAAAAAAGGCTATGTAATGTTATTCAATTATAAACTATAATGTATAATAAGTTTTGATTTTTATAATAACTATATTAAAAGTCATACGATGGAGTGTGATTAGATAATTATCGATGCATTACCATGAAACTTATATAAATATTCACTTTGGCTTGACTTACTAGTGAAAAGTTTAAGTAATATAAAAAAGATCTTAAATTTAAATCTTTTTGTTAATTAAAAAATAATTAAATATAATATATTAAGAGACTGGAATTTATGGGCTAAATGACAAAACAGGACAAAAAAAAAAAAACTAATTACTAAAAAAGTGTGGAAAAAAAATAATTTACCTGCAGGGGTTGATTTTGACAAGTTGAACTGGGAGGCGCCAACTGAGTTGGCGCCTCCTGCATTTTTTGTCTCGTAGCGGGAGGCGTCATTTCAATTGTAGTAAACTTTGACATTTCAAAAAAAAAAAAAAAGTTAAGATTCAGGAGGCGCATCTTGAAATGGCGCCTCCCGTTACGAGACAAAAAAAAATGCAGGAGGCGCCAACTGAGTTGGCGCCTCCCAGTGCAACGTGTCAAAAACAACCCCTGCAGGTAAATTGTTTTTTTTCTACACTTTTTTGGTAATTAGTTTTTTTTTTTACCCTGTTTTGTCTTTTAGCCGGAATTTATGTCATCAAAAACAGAAAATATGAGGTTAAATATAGTATAAAATACAATTTAGTTAAATTCATATACTAATATTGCAGGTTTTGCTAAGTGACCCAAATTAGTCATCTTTAAATTTTAAACTCTTGCAAGCTCTTTTTTTTTTAAGGCTATAAATATATTTTATGAAAGATAATTTTATTTGAATCTGGTAAAATTATTATGAACAATAAGTCTCTTTCTCTAAATTTTTAATATAATTATATATCTAAAATCTAAATTTCAGACAATTAATTAAATTGCAACAATTAGACATTTTTTTTATCTGTAAGAATTAAAAACAGATATCAAGACTGGTAAAATTATTATGAACAATAAGTCTCTTTCTCTAAATTTTTAATATAATTATATATCTAAAATCTAAATTTCAGACAATTAATTAAATTGCAACAATTAGACATTTTTTTTATATGTAAGAATTAAAAGCAGATATCAAGAGTTTATAACATCTCATGCCTTGGTACAACAATTAGATATTAATTGTTGGTTTATCTTACAAGTTCTTTAAATGTAGATTTTATGTATTAATATTTCATGTACTTTCAAATTCACCGACACAATGTCTTGAAGTCACCAAATTATGTGTGCGGAGTTTCTATAGGGAGTTTTCTTCACATTCACTAGTGATTAATGTACACTTACGTATTTAATAAGCATTTCTATATATGACCTGGACCATGGAAGGGTTCAATATTTTTTTGCCAAAAATCTATGCAAAAAAAATATACGTACTATGAGTGCTTTTCATTGTGGGAGTGAAAGGTAGAAAAGAAACGTTCGTGTGCATCCGAGGAAGTGTGCTTGCATTTTGACTGAAGGCCGTTGAAATTTGATGCATGAATTTACCTTATATGGTAAAAATGTGTATGCATTTTCTACATCAATGGATCAATTAATTTGGGTAAAGTTTTTTTATTGTGCTTGGTAGCGTGGCTACCATCCACTTTATGTTTGGAAAAATGTGGAGAAATCTGGGTGATCAAATTTTTTATTATTATCTTTATGGAGATTTATTTTTCTTGTTAATGATGTATTGCTCTTTTTTGGGGATTCTTTGTGGATGCTTGGACCCACTAGACCAGAAAAGCCATTTATGAAACATGACATCAATGATTCTCTAGGCCCAAATGCTTCTAAACTTTGAATATCATAATCATATATTAAGGAAATACTTGTTGTAACAACAATAGTTAATGTATGGACATGTTTCTACTTTCTTCTTAATTTTCTCTATGCAAAAGAATATCAATTATTCTTCCCTCATAAATTAGGAGTTCCTCTATTATTTTTTTCATGGCCCCTTCTTTATTCAGATTACACGATTAGTCTCCCAAAAAATTAAGTTCCACCTTATATCATATCTTAAAAGAAACAACCAAAAACTAAAGCTTCCACCTTTCTTCATGTCATTAATAATTAGTTTTGATTCTTGACCCATAAAAAAGTATGCAAAGAAAAAGAAAGGAGAATTTTTATAGACACGCTAGGACACCCCCACTAGCCGCAAAAGCAGGAAATCTTCACATGTCAAAGGTTTGGTTCCTTCTTAAGAGATCATTTATACCTTAATTAAGCTAAAACCTTAAAATTAACGCTTTTATTAACAAAATGTAGTTCTAATAGGGGAGTTTTCTCTACATGTAGGACTAAGATGAAATACTAGATGTAAGGAATTCTCGATTTCTAACATTTATAACTAATTCTATAAAAAAAAACATTTATAACTAGAATTTGCTTACCCAGTTGACTTTTTATTAATGACTATTATATGATTTAAGTTCGAATTAAAAAATCCCCTAACTATAAAACTTTATTACAATTAATAGTTCACCTTAACCTTAAAATGAAATAGCATTCATTCTCCTAAACATTTATATAAAATCAGAATAATAAATTAGTTTCGAGTTCAATTCTTTCTTCTTCTACTTTTTTTGTCTCTTTTCTCTGTTTATAGAAACTTGATTAAGGTATCCCATCTTTCTTCTTTCATATACCTTTCTTCACTCCTAAGATTTATGCTCTTCTATTTATCTAAAGAAATTAAAATTATTTTCAAAGAACCTAAAAATAAACAATTCAAAAGACCTTCCAAGTAACTAATAAGATTAAAAAAAAAACCTAATAAGATTAAAGTTTCTTGCATAATTTCCCAAAATATTTGTTATCATATTCCAATTTTATAGAACAAAATCACTATAAAAATATAAAATAAAGCCTCGTGTAGAAGTGCATTGTATGAAATAAATTCATTATATAATAAATAATTAATATTCTTCCTAATAATTTTATGGGTGTTGGCTAAGGCACAATCTATTACCATTAGATATAATAATAAAATAATCAACCGTTCAAATTTTACCGATAACTTGTTAAGAAGTAACCAGCGCTTTCGATCTATGGTGGGATGTGTGTAACACCCCATTTTTCTTTTCTATTTATATATATTAGTAAGAGGAGGGATCAAGTTACTTCAAGAATAACTTTAAGAGAGTTGATTCTCATACTCATCTTTTCCTTTCCACAAGCAGTTTATTTTAGCTTATAGTGGTATACAACATCATAGCTCTTCTTGATGTTACCATGCTCCTCTTTGTTTGGAGGATTTCTATAGATTTAGCTTAGGTCTTCCTAGCTACAGACTATCTTGCTTTTTTTTTCATGGGTATTGGCTTGGTCCCCCATGTTTTGTTGCTCTGTTTTTCTTTTTCTATAATATATTTTCTATTTTTTGCTAAAAAAACCATTATAACTGATAAAAGCATAACTTTATTTCCTTGGAGTATTTCATAACTACATCTAGTTTTATAGGTTGCACCCATTCAAGATTATGAGACCATCCAATCATAAGGAGGATGCTGATGAAATGGAGCCAATAATCCCTTCCTTAGCATCAGTCAAAGTGTTTGAACTATGATCTTATTTTGTGACCTCTTATTGATCAACTGTTTACCGTTAGCTAAAAAATTTATAACAAGGATACAACATTATTTTCTTCAAATTTATCATAATGTTAAGCCCACCAAATCACTAGGGAAACTATAACCAAGTAAATCTAACAAGTTATTTTCTCCAAACTCTAAGTATTAGGATAAAAAAAAAAGCCTAATTTACAAAATTGTAAGATATGTCTCAATTTTGATAATTTAGAATTTTGCTCTAAGGACACTACTAAAAAAAAACAAAATTAGCGAGGGGTCAAATCCGTCACCAAATAAACAAAATTTCGTCACAAAATAAGTTAGTGACGAATTTGTGACAGGCTAAATGTCATCACAAAATTGGACATCGCTAACACTTTAGAGAGGGGTTTTTTTTATCCCATCACAAACAATGACAAAATTTACTCCGTCACATCATTTAAAAATTTTGTCACAACTTATGAAAATAAATGAACAACTTTTATATGATTTTCCTTTGCTAAATGTGACGGACAAAAAATCCCTCACAAATTGTGAAGGATTTTGGCTGTCACAGAGTAAGAAATTATAAGTTCACCATAACTAATCCTTCGCTATTTGTGACAAACACATCATCCCTCACAGATTGTGAAGAATTTTTTCCTTCACAAATTAAGTAGTAAGTGTTTTTTTTATTTTTTATTTTTTATAGTGACGACAATAAGGATCCAACCTAAGTCCTCATTCATCTACCCCAACCCCACCACTAGGTCAATCCTATGTGTACAATAATGTGACAGCAAGTGATCATTTTTTCTATGCAAATTAGTAAATGACTAGAATAAATTAAAATAAAATATAATAAATAAACAAGTTAAATAGCATTCAAAGTTTTGCTAAACATTGAAAGTCTCTAAATAACTATTGAAAGAAATTTAAAGTTTTGTTGAACATTGAAAGTCTCTAAATAACTATTAAAAGTCTCATAATTTCTAATAGTGGATATATTGTAAATAACAACCGTTATAATTGAAAAGTAAGTGGAATATATAATAAATTTCTAAACATCCATATTATCATCTAATTCATAATCATCTTACTAATATCTACAGGAGGTTGTGGACCACATTGAACAAGTTGAGATGTTTGACCTAGAGAAAAGCTCTCCATAAATCGAGTCATTTGCTCATGAAACAAACGTGATTCTTCTTGTGATGCAAGAATCATTTCTTTCAGGGTCTTATTTTCTTCAGACAAATTGGAAACTAGACTTTTCATTTGCTCATATTCATATGATGAGAAGCCGTCATATTCTATAAGGAATAAGGTTTGTATTTCCTAGCCTCTGAACTTAGACCAAATACCCATCCTTTTCTGTCGATACCTCCAACAACACCCTAGAAGACATCGATGTCAAATTGACAATAAGACACACCATCCTTAGATATCTCCTATAAGTCTTTCTCTAAAATGCGTATTTCATACTCATTTTGTTAAAAAAAATGAATTAGACTAATAAATCATGTATAATTAATGCAAATTATATCATTACGTTAAGTCACTAAAATCTCATACTTGAATCAATATTAGAATGACTATTATCTTTTGCAAGATGTAGGGAAAGCAATATTAGAAAGTTACTTGAGTATTAGAAGACTTAGCATTCAACAAATTGAAGATGTCTATCATGCAAATAAATTAATAAGGAACCAAAATGCAGAGAAACCACAACTAGACTGTACACCAGCACCCTAACACTAGTGCTCTTTTAATTCAATAATTTTTTGTAAACTAGGGGTGTGCAATATTCAGTTTAAAAAATTGAACCTGTTTTATAATTGGTTTTTCAATTATAACAGCCCGATGATTTCAATCATATTTTGCAGATTGGGTACAACTTAACATCAAATCTCATGTCTAGAATTATCTTAAATAATCTCAATATCTCCATAAATTAATCCCTAACTGGCCAAGAGATGCTCTAAGTGTTGGAGTTAGCCCTAGTGGCCAATCTATTTTAGACTAAATTTGTATTACCACTTTGATTTATATAGTTTATATATAAGGCATTTCAGTTACTATATTATTTGTTATATAATATGGTAACGTCCTTAGAATAGACGGACTATTCGATTATGTGAGATTCATTGAATAATAGATGTGATTCTTAAAGTGTCTGTAATCGAAGTATCATTATTAACCAGGACAACAATGATTCATTAAGACTATTATATGAGTAGCACGATGATCGCATCTCACAGGTCATGGATATGGGATATCAGGCTGGCACACAGGTATAAATATTAGGACTAATATTTATACTAGACAGACCCACTATGAGAAGGCTTCATAATAGTTATGTAAGTGTCATAAGTGTTTCTCATGGCAACCATAAAGGTGATAGTAGTCCTTCGACTTGAAGTCGCTACGATTCCTACATGTAGGAGTTGTATGTTTTAATGCTATCAAACGTCATATGTAACAGGGTGATTATAAAGGTAGTACTTGGGCATGCAATGAATCATGTTGAGGAATGTGAGTGATGTAGATAGGTTTCGTCCCTCCTACATAACAAGAGTTATGTCTATAGGTCTCTCGATAGAGTGAGACATGCAATACGCATGGCCACGCGCAAATGGACTGATATGAGATATTGGGTATGTTTGTATTTAAACGTCTACTTGGGTATCGAGAAATAAACGAATGGACTTAACGAGGATAACACTCTTATGCATCGTGTTTAATCGAGACATTCGGACGAAGGGACAAAGGCTAAATGGTGGAAATGGTTGTCGTAAAGGTTGAAATCGGATCACTGATTATCTCATAAGCTGGGTGGTAGCGATGCATTGCTAGATGCCAATCACTGCCTATAATATTATAGAGATAATATTATTGTCAGTTTAGTGGGAGCCTATAGGGTCACATTCATAGAGTAATTTATTGGAATAGATGAATAAATTAAATGTGATTTAATTTAGTTCATGATTAATTAATAAAATGTGATTTAATTAATTAATCAACATGTTTGATTAAATGAGATTTAATTACATAAGACGCAAGATGATAAAATAATTAATTAGATATGATTTAATTAATTATCTAAATCAAATGAGATTTGATAAGGTAATTATCTAAATCAAATAAGAGTTGATAAGACAATTATCTGTATATCTAATCAAATAAGATTTGATAAGATCAAATGAGATTTGATAAGATATTTTATGGGATTAAGATAGAGTTCATGTTTCTATATAAGGAGGTGAATACCTCATAACACGACGCATGAGAAAAACACTTTTGTGATCAATGGGAAGGGGTTATTTCCGCTCTTGGTCTTAAAAATTTTAAAATTATAGACCTTGAAACCCCAACACTAAGTTCACTAAGAAAATATACTAATGTATTGGTTAAAGCAAAGCAGGAAACAAAGCTAAGCCTTAACACAATCTGACCAAATTTAAAAAATGATTTTTGCATAAGGGTACCAGTATTATCTTTCCCTTGCACTAATAGTCCATGTAATTAGGGAGATATGTCTAAAGGCATCCTATCCTCTCCTATTTTACTTAAAAAACTCATAAGGCATTATTAGTCTTTATAAACATTTGCACAATATAGTTAAGCAATGTGCATTATGCACTTAAACAAAATTTGTTATTATGTACAGTTATCTTCATGCAATTTGATATATTACATAATGTTAAAATGCATATTGATAAACTAAAACTCAAATAAATAAGTATATAAATTATTTAAAATTTTCTATTGTGAAACAACACATTTAGGATGTACGCACAACTTATAAACATGGCAATTAGTTATATAAGAGAAATTATAACTTTTCAAGCACTTAACTTATTGATTCACAAACTACTCACAACTTTTGATGCATTTCCACTTAACATCACTACAATTATATTACAGTCAATTTACACATCAAGCACAAGCCAGAGCTTCCCATCATATATCCTTTTCTATTTACAATTATATTATATCATACATCACTGCAATTATATTACAGTCAATTTACACATCAAGCAAAGTCAATGTTCATCTATTCCTCTTCAATTACTTTTGTCTAGTGTTGTTACATGGGACACAAAATTTAACTAAAAAGTACTCCAAATTCATGTGGCAAAATCATGATCATGGAGAGCAAAAGGACATATATGGAAACACACAGCTTCATATATCACATGACAATAAAAGCCAAATTTGACAATAATGTGATAATCAATAGAACATTAGAATATGGCCTAATATATCACATCCCATCAAACAGATTTTCACATCAAACATCTCATCTTTGACATCCTTGCTTGGATAGTTAACTCCCTATTTCTAATAAAAAAAAATTAAAAACAAAAAAATTCAAATGATTATTATTAGGGCAAAATCACAATTTTATTTTCAGAATCATAAATGACCTAAGTTAAAAATATTTAATAAACTTTGACAACAATCTAAAATAATTGATAGGAAGCCAAATAGACAGTAGCTTGTATAACTTTTTTAAAACAAAAGTAGTGACTTTTACACCTTCATGTTCTATAAATAATCATATAGAAACTAAAAGAAACAATTATGTAACTTATAGCGATCATTCGTGCCTTAGAGGACACCCATAATAGTCTTATAGGTCTTCTGAAATAGCTCCCAGCAAGTTGGAGTCATATCTGCAATTTTTTTTTGAAAATAAAATATATAAATTAGTGTAATTTAAAATGTTCTTCCAAACAAATATAAAAGTAAATATAATTATTACTTACTAGTCTCTTAAAATGCTCAAATATAGGAATTGATCCTCTTGTATGTGGTGAACCATGAAAGGAATTCCTATTGTCAACATTAGTTTTTGCTTTATCTTTCCAAGCATTGTCACTCCATTTTTGTTCTAATTGTTGATGCATTAGATTAGGAATCCAATCCTCTAGATCAATACCACGTCGTACCTTATACATTGCATTTAAGTACCCTTTAGAGGCTTTATGATCAAATGCTTTTTTAATTTGTGTCTCGTGCTTGGTAGCCACTTATACTTCTTCTACATTACAAAAAAGTTAGAAAAGTATTATATAATAAAAGTACAATTTAATGAAAAGAAAACATATACAAGTTACTAAAATATTTGTTCTTTCTCTTCATACCTCATATTCTTCAAACCACATTTTTGCCATGTTTGGGCTTTCACTCTTCACCTCTCCATAAGTTTCCCAACACCCTTCAAGTTTCCCTTTTATTATCTTTGAAATTTCACGTGTTGGATGAATAGAAGGATCTAACCTATGAAAACAACTTTGAACAAGATATAACTCTAACATACACGTTACTATTGAACTTAAAGAAAAAGTTATAAATACTTACATGCTTTGTGGACTTGAACGAATCCATCTACGTCCATCAAGGTCTACACTCCCAATTCGCAGATATGGATCAATATGGGATGATGTTGCATGTGGAATATCCATAGATGCAACATCTACTAGGGCATATGATGGTGGTTGCAGGCTTGGTATGAAAGAAACACGAGAGCTAGATATGGAACAATGCATGGGTTGTCCAGTGGGATATGTGGGCTGGGACTGAGGGCTAAACGTAGACCGGTTAATTTGGAGAGCTATAAGTGTCTGGGATGTGGAAAGATGTGTGGGTTATCCAATAGGATGTATGGGTTGTTTAGTAGGATGTGTGGGCTAGAAATGATAGCTAGATGTAGACCAATTAAGTTGGGGAGTCGTAGGTGTTTCAGATGTGGAAGAATGAGTAGTAGGCTGTCTAATAGGATGTGTGGGTTGGAAATGAGAGCTAGATGTAGACCAATTAAGTTGGGGAGCTGTAGGTGTTTGGGATGTAGAACGATGCGTGGGCTGTTTTGTAGGATGTGTAGGTTGGAAAGTATAAGGTTATGGCAAAATGGTGGTACCTCCACCTCTCCTTCTTCCCCTACCTCTACTAATACCTCTACCATTCATATTATCATTATCTAACATCTATATGCATATAAAAATAATTAACTAATGTAGATGAAAAAATAAAAAGGCACAATTTTTTAACACTTAATATAAATTAAAAATATCTCTCACACACACACACACATAACAACATTTATGACTAAGCGAGAGATTATTCTCTCTAAGCTAAAGCGAGAACCGGAAAGTAGTTTAGGGGCTGGCTAAGCCAGTAATGCCCCAGGGTAAGTCAGCGAAACTCTAAAGATGCCTCAAACTAGCTCTCTAAGCCAGCAACACTTATGGCTAAGCGAGGTACCTTCTTGAGAAAGTGTAGAGGCTGGCTAAGCGAGGCATCAGTCTGGCTAAGCCAAATTGTGTTGAAAGCCTATGTTTGTTTAATTGCCTTTCCTCCTTGTTTCCTTTGGATATTTATGATTGCTTGGTGACTATGAGTAAGGTTATTTTCATGAGGGTATCATGTATTTCACACTTAAAGGAGGATTATTCTTTGGTTTGAGGTATTACCATGAAAAGAGGAATGTAGACACTTATGGATCTTAAAAATGTTTAAACAAATGTAGTAAGTTTATTTATGAGAGAATGTCTTTATTATTGAGAGGTATATGTTTTATTGAGGTGTTTATGTTTTGATGAGATGATTATACTATTGATGATGTGATTATGTATTGTTGAGGTGTTTTTATGTACATGAAGAAATATATATTTGCAAATTGTTAGGTTGATGATATTTGTTGTGGGGAATAAATTTGATGTTGGAACCGTCCCTATATTTAGAAGGAGTTACTTATGTTCTTTTGGGAAGATTTTGAGAAAAAATGGCTACTTTGGGAAGGTGAGTTCCATGCTAGAACTCCGATCCACTAAAGCGGCCCAAGGGTCTCGCTTGGTTGGATATCTTCCCAAGTACCCACCATTATGTTTTTAACTTTGACTGGCGTGTTGGAGTGATGAAAATTATTTTCCCAAAAGGCTTAGTTGACTCTTTTAGTGTATATGGAATGGATTGTTGTTGTGGACTATTGTTGTTGAGACTTGGACCCTTAAGTTAGGCCATTAGAGATTACATGTACAGAGATGTCGTATCTAAGACCACATGGGATTCCAAGTGAGGTGAGATTTATTTAGACCCTTAAGTTAGGCCATTGAAGATGGCGGGTACAGAGGTGTCGTATCTAGGACGTAGGGGATTCCAAATATAATATGACATTGGTGTGTTAAATGTGCACAGTTGGTGCATAGTTGTTGTTGCATATGGATAAACATGTAAGTTAAAGGTGTTCGGTGGGCTCTCAACCTAGTGCTAGGGTTTTCGTGGTGGCTAATAGGAATTGGCCTATACAATAGATGAGTGAGCGAATCGCTATAGATGTAAGGCCTTACAAGCCTGACATAGGTAAGCCATTATCTATTTTCGATACAACCACACTTCCTCTGTAAGATCAACCCAAGGGACTCCCCGAATGGTCAAAGAGTGAGACTATGGTAAGGGATGAGGCCTATGGGGACCGCTCATATGGTGTTGAAACTCCATGGAGTCGAGTTGATGTTTGAGGATTTAAGATTGCCTAGTGGTTTCTGGTGTACATAAGTTGTGATGATGAATGCTAATGATTAAATTATGATGAAGATTTTTTATAGTTGATGTTTAAGTGTAATTCATGATGTTTGATGTCTCATGATGATAACTGGTGTTGGAACTATGTTGTTGATAATGATAGTTGAGGATTATGCTATGATGATGTTGTATGTATCGGTTGAGACAGTTGAATTATGATGTTATTGGCTCTTGGTGTTTATTAATGAACATTATGACATGACTTTTATACGAACTGTTTTTTGTTATAGATTCTTGGTTATGACATGACATCGAACTGCGTGTTCAAGGGTGCAACTGACTTTTAGGTGGATCTTTCTCCTAGAGGTATCTTAGATAGAGCGTGCACGACATTGAAGGCGTGATCTCTTTTTTCTTTTCCTTTGTTGGGTCTTATGTATAGATTAGATCAGCTTAGGCGTATTATGTTTCTATTTTATAAAAGATGTATGAATGCATGATTTTATGTTGAACTGAGTATGATAGTATTATATGTTGCAATATGTTGAAGTGCCATGGGGCACTAAAATTTGATTTAGTTATGTTTTGTATATGAACGATTTATATTTAAAGTTGTGGGTGTCATCTTAAGGCTTTGGAATTGTAAGAATTTAACTAGTATTTTTTATAAATAAATTTAAAGAGAAGAGTTAAAAAAAAAATCTTTAGTTTTGTTAGTTATGTAACGAAGACGGATTATTACACTAATATTCTTAAACAAATATAATTTAAAAAAAAAAAAACAGTATAGTTTAAACATACAAGAAAAAGCTGTAAAAAAACATACAAGAAAAAGAGTATAATTTTATATTACTCCCAATCCATATTTATTACTATTTAAGGTTAATGTAAACAAATTAAAAAATATTTAATAAATATAAAATATTATTTTATTTAAACTAAAATACTTTGTTTAATATACTAGTACTTGTAAAAATTAAATTATTATTGTAACAGTAGTTTAATAGAGGTATAGGTAAAAATAATAATAAAACTTGAGATTTATAAAACATTTATAATTTTTAAAAACAAAACATCAATAAATATAAAATGGAGCTAGTATTATTTTTCGACATGCTAATTATTTGTCACATAGAAGGTAGAGTTTAACTTCAATGCAGCTGTGACATACAACTTCTGATATATCATTAACCTGTTGAAACTTAAAAATTATTGGGGATCGGGTCATTCCATTATTCAAATTTAATGAACTCTAACAAGTTCCATCCTATACATGTACAATGTACATTACTTTACCGATGCATATCAAACTACCGATTGAAATCTGTTGTCTCCTAATCGTGTCTCATTGTCAGTCCCACCAATTAAAATTTGCCAAATCAATTAATCAACGTAGGTTTCTCTTCTCCTCTATTACTACTAATAATTATTATGTAAACATCGTTATCTTCTTCTCTCATGCACTGCACATTGTTATCTTTTCTCATCCGTCCTCATTCACTGCACTGCAATATATCCACATAAACATTAATTCCATTACCATGATCATGACCTCTTAGAGAGCTTCTTGTTGTAGCAACTCAACTGTATAGCCTATGAAGGAGAGGGAACAAAAGGGCACTTCTTGTTGTAGGCTTGTAATTGAAGGTCGACCATAGTATCATTTTTTTGTTGCAATTATATGTTGTTAATGCCGTTGGCCAACGAATTTTACACACGGAGATAATCGAACACGGATTCTCCTGTTGAATAGATTATTCTCATATGTAAACACAACGGAGCTTTACACCATTGCATCAACCGTATAGATTTATAATAAAAAAATTTATCTGATAGTTAGGTCATATATTAGTAAATAGAATGATATTTTTTTTGTTTCTTTAATCAGTATGATGTTTTTTTTTTTTTTGTAAGAATAAATAGAATGATATGGTAATTCTATTAAATATTGATAAGTTTTATAGTAACCAATAACCATACATATAAATAAAATTGTTTATAAAAATGGATAAGTACTTTTTCCTATTTACTTTACTTGAAAAGATATAATAAAGCCAAAACAAAGTTTGCATCTAGTTACCCAAACCAAACGATATAGCACGGAACAGACGCAACACAGATGCAGCCAGCTAGCTAGGAGTTGCAGGGAATCTCAACTGACAAAGTATGTACAATTAGAATCTCATCTTAGCCCGTGCTAGTTGGTGGATCAGCCTCGCACGTGTATTGTATAGTGTAAAACTGTAAATATATATAATAATAATTATTAAATTTTAATTATATTAAATATTTCTTGACATGATTAAGACATTTTTTAAATCTAACTTTTGTTCATTTTAGCTTTGTTTTACTTAAAACCCCGTTTATTAAACGAGTTTTTTGTGTGTAGAGGGTTATCTTTAGCTAAAAGCTAGAGATTAATCTTTTCGTAGGATTGTGCAAAAAAATCATTTTGAACCTGATCGAATTCAATCATTAAAATCAAGCTATTTTAAGAAAAAATTGAATTAAATTGTTTCTATAAAACAAGTTCAATTCAAACTAAATCGTTTTCATAGTAAAGCAATTCGGTTTAGTTCTTTAAAAAATTTATGTATGATGGTATCTTACTTTATAGGTTGTTTTAGCTATCATTATATTTTAACAATTTTTTATAATGATTTTGATTATTTTTTTATAATAGTTTATAATTATAATTAGTTTCAAGAAAAGCTTTATAAAATTAAAGGATAACTAGTATTTTACTTTGAACATTACTTAGGAAAAATGTTTATAATTTCATAATAAATAATATTTTTAAATAGATAAATAATATTGTGGATTGGTAATAAACAATTTAAATTATCATTAATGTTGTTTTAATTATTAATATATTTTAAAAAAAATAATTGAAATTTAATTTAGAGAAGATAAATTGAAAGAGATGGATGATTAAAAAGATCAAGTAGACAATTAAATAGATGATTGAAAGAAATTTTTTGACTAGTTACAAAAGTAAGATATGAAATACACCTCCAAATTAAAAAAGACAAGAGAGATAACATTAAAAATATCTAATTGAGAGTTTAAAAGAATAAAAGTCAGTAAATATTTTGTAAAATTATAAAAAAAAAATTACTTATTGTCATTTTATATAAAATAACTCATTCTCAAAATCTTGTTTTTGCAAACAAAATTTTCAAAATTAATTAAATAATTTGAAATCACAAGACTCTTAGTTTATTTGCAATTCCCACTTATCTATCAATGAGATCACCTCAAATCCTTGCTCATTTATGTGATTTTGTTTATGTGGGCTCTACTTATTATTTTATTTTTTTTTGAAAATTTTCCTTCACTTTCATCTAGTGGAATAAAACTTTATTATTATTGTTGTTTCTTTCACTTTCACCCTGCTAAACAATTAACATTCTTTTACTTCTACTCTCTTTCTTTCTCTCCCCCACTATTTTTACTTCATCAAACACACGATAAAATTATCTTTGAGGTTAGATAATTCTGTTTGAGATGATTAAGATTATTATAAACAGAAAAAAAAATTTATTCTTTTAAGTATTTAACATAATTAGACATTAAGAACTCCAATTTGAGACGCTGATTAAGCTGGATCATCTTTATCCTAATTGATCCACGTAGTTGGTGTTTATCTACGCATGATTTGCCTAGATTTATTTTAATTTTGAAACTTCAAATATAATATCTTAAAATAGTGATGAAAACATATAAGCCTGTTTCATTGGAAACCGGAGAAGGAGAACCAGGAAACTGTGAAGATTGAAAAGAAAAGAAAAGAAAAAAAAAAGGAAGCATGTGATGAGTGATGTGAAAGTGGTGCAGCTTTTGTCGGGTCAACCACTTGCATCGCCGACCGCTCTGTGGGGTTTCTTTTGCTTCTGCCTTGAGCACCCATTTCAGTGGTTATCGTGCTGCGTTCCATGCTCTCTGTCATCTACTCTCCCCACAACCACTGTACTCTTCCCCTCCTCCTTTGTACGGTCAATCCCTTCCCTTCCAATAATATACTATTAAGCTTTTTTTTTTCCCCCTCTAATTAATATATATAGATTGACGACTTAAATAATTTTTTATACCAATAAAATATGAATGCTTTGATTTTAATATCTAATCTTTATTTTTTGTTTGGTATTTGCTAAATTTTTATTTTTGAAAAAAATACTTGCAGTTAAGGAATCTTCGTTAACTGGTGATATGACTCATAGAGCATTACATCATCAAGTCTAGGTCATTTAAAAATTGTTGACTCAGCAGTCAAGTCATTTTCACGACAGGTTATCAAAAAGTTATTTAAGCCTAGATTGATTAAGTTAATTTTTGAATGACGTGACGCTTCGTTAGCCACGTCATTAATTAATGGAAATTTCCTGATAGCAAGTATTTTTTTTCAAAAATAAAAATTTGTCAGATATCAAGATAAAAAAATGTTAGGTACCAAACCAAAAAACTCCTATTTTATAGGCATCAGAAAATTATTTAAGCCTAGATTGATTATATGAATTTAACTAAAGCATTTACCAACATGTTGATGGTCGAGTGAAATAGAGTTCAAGTAAAGTTTCAAGTTCGAGTCTTCTAAATAAAAGAAAAAATAAATGGTTAGAAGAAAATATTCCACTAAAAGTGATTAGCTAAGTTCTTTGGCTAAAATTAGTCATTGGTAAGGTCAACATATACTTCACACCAATAACACATACGATAAATATAAGTACACCTATAAGCGTTCTTTGAGTCTTGAAGACTCATAAGCTTTTCCTACTATGAACTGAGATATCATCTCCTTCTCCTAAATTTTAAACTCTGACAAAAAAAAATTGCTATAAATTAAAATACATATTTTTGAGACTAAGATTTCACCTATTTTATTTTCTCAACTACACATTTTTTAATATTTTCTTATTTTTTTTCAAGTGCACTTCATAGACTATGTAATTAGTCTAAAAGTTTCTTTAAACTATTTCAATCTATTATCTTTTTTATTTTTTTTTATACTTGATGTTCCTAATCATTTCTCCTCCTTCTCCTAAATTTTAAACTCTAACAAAAAAAATGCTATAAACTAAAATACATATTTTTGAGACTAATATTTCACCTATTTTATTTTCTCAACTACACATTTTTTTTAATTTTTTTTTTGCAAGTGCATTTCATAGACTATGTAAGTAGTCTAAAAGTTTCTTTAAACTATTTCAATCTATTATCTTTTTTATTTTTTTATACTTGATGTTCCTAATCATTTCTCCTTTTCAATATATATTCTTTTATTTTATCTCTACATTAAATTTCAATAACCTTTTAGAAAAAAATTAATAATTAAAATTAATTAAATTACAACTAAATAATTAATTGTAAATCTAAAATATAATTTATACATTCAAATATTTATTTATTATAAATTTTAATTATATGTGTAATTAATGCACAATATATGGGTTTTAATTGTTTTTTACAGTGTATTTTTATTTTATTCTTACAATATATAAAATTAAATTCTAACTATATTATTTCTTATAAATTGTAAATTTCATTAGCAAGGAGAAATTAATTTAAGTAATATATATTTAATGTTTTTTTAAATAAAGTTTTGGATTTAAAATTTATAGTATATATATAAAAAGTTGTTGTGAAGTTAATTTTATCGTATTATAAATACTTTTAACTAAAATAAGTTTTTTTTTTATAGAAAACAAGTTATTTTTATAGAATATGTTTATTGTAAAAAAAATTACAAATTTTATTATGATTCATAATAGTGTTACCCGCATCATAAAATACCCTTTTTAATAATTTATTTCATAAATATTAGTGTGAATGACTAAAAAAATCACATCAACAAGCTAATATGAAAACAACCATAATTGGTTTTTGTAATTTGCATTGACATTGATTAATTAATGAACTTTAATAATTAGTATAAAAAAATAATATTTTTTTTTTATATCTTTCACGAGAGACAATCTTTTTTGAAAGTGATAAAGTTGTCCCTCCTAATATTTAATGTATTTTGTATACTAATCAAGACCAATGTTCAAGATGTAACAATTTGACACGAGTTGATCCTTGCACTTGAGTATGTTATTAATATCAAAATATATTTTTCTATACTAACAATATATATAATATTAGTGCTTATTTATATACTAAAATAGTTTGATGTTATTTTCTTTTTAATTTTTTGAGATTATTTCAATTTAGTTATTTTATTTTATTATATTTTTTATATATTTTAAAATTGATATCAATTAAAAATAAATTAAGTAATAAATATTTTAAAAATAAAAATTTAGAAAAAAATTTGTATGACAACTTTATATTTAATAAGAAGTCCCGGTGAGAAATGGGTTAGTTGGGTGTCAATATTAAATAAGAAGTTTCAAATAACTCTTAGTTAAAAAAAATCATATAATTAAAAGACATCGCAAATACAACATCAAATTAAAATACATCTCAGCAATAATTTTTCTTCAGTTATTGGTATTAGAATTAGAATTAACAATTTCTGAATTACCTTATGAGGATAGTAGTCTCCGTAGTTGTGTTTGTCAATATATCAATGATGTTCCGTTGACAATTATTACGAAGATGATACATGCATGGCACGCCATTAGGTACCTAGAAATGTCCCAACAAGTCTACTCACACTTAATAATATCTCTCCATTATATTAAGGGTAAATTATACTCCTGATATAAATATTACACTTTCTTTTCTTCTTATTTTACAAAATACATTTTCTTCTCTCAATAAATTTGAATATATAAAACTTTATTCTTTTTTAATTTTCTATTAAACAAATTATTACTAAAATTATCATTTATACTACTGGACCGTCAGACCGAGATAGATCAGAAGGACGACTCTGACAATGACACTTAAGCACTTACGCCTTACAGGCTCAGTGCTTGAGAGGCTGTGGATCGTCCGACCGGGACAGGTCCCTAGAGACATGTCTGACTCACCTCTAAGGTCTGACTCATCTCTAACAGTCGACCAACTCATCTCAAGGTCCGCCCGACTCACCTCCAAGGTTATGACCAAGCTTCGTGACAGATCCCAGGTAGTACACCACGTCTTTGGCATGTCAGAGATGCACAACAATGCACCCATACCACGTACGGAGCCGACATGATCATACGTACACAAACACATGCCCCTGAGGGCCAATGTTATGAGGGCACGTGTAAAGAGTTGTCGGGGGACGCTTCATATAAATAGAGGTGAGCTCCACACTTTACCTCATGTTCATGGTTAAGGGTAAAGCTGGGGGGAGCAGAGTGGAGTCCCTGAGCCTTGGGGCACGCACTTCATCCTCCCTCCGGCGTCTTCCCGATGTGAACAACTACCACCCTCTAAAAAAATGTAAACATTACACCACCTTCCCTCCTTACAATAAAATACACGTTCCCTTCCTTAACAAATGCAAATATATTATAATTTACTCTAACTAAAAAGGAGTGTGTGTGTGTATATGAGGAGGGATCAAATTACACCGGTATAACTTGAACAACTATTATATCATTTAATAACTTTCAATTGGATAATGCTTTCATAAAACCCACCGTTGGATTGAAAGTTCCTTTCACATAGATCATATATACAAAATTTCATATCAATCCAAAATTATTTGCTACCTCATTCATATAGATTAAAATCGACGTAATATAAACTTTTCAAAATATACTAAAATATGGATCATTTGATTACCTTCTTATTGTTGTTTAATTTTGAAAAAAATTGACACAGACAATCTTGGTAATATGTAGATATAATTCAACGGTTGAATCAATTAAAATCACATTCTATATCAAGTTATTGAATGGTGTAATAGTTGTTCAAGTTACATCAGTGTAATTTGATCCCTCCTATATATATATATATATATATATATATATATATATAGAGAGAGAGAGAGAGAGAGAGAGAGAGAGAGAGTTGGGCAAACGGGCAAGTCCGCCCGTTTAAGCCCGCACCCGTAAAACCCACAACTCACTAAACTCGTCCATGAAGCCCATAATTTAAACGGACTCTGTTTTAGTGAGCCCGCAACCGAGACCGCAATCGTTATTACAGAGCCAGGCATTTGGACTTGGGTCCACGAGCCACTCGCATAACCTGCAGCCGTGCGTGCGGGCTTCAATTTTTTGAGCCCATTTAAATTGCCGGCTTTTTAGCCTAGCCCGCACGATAAATGCATCGGTTACGGATTTTGCATTGAACTCGTAACCGATGCATAAGCCAACACTATAATAACGATTTTGCGTCGATTTTTGTTGATTAAAATAAGATTTTGGTTAACACCAATTAACATTTCTTGCAATATAATTATATATTCTAATTTATAAATATATAAATCATCAACAGTGATTAAATTTCATAAAATAACATTTAGGATATGAGTAATGTTACTTAGTTAGAAGAAGAAAAAATAACTAGATTTTTTACATACCTTAAGAATGGAATAAAGTGATAAGAATTACTCATCTATCTAATCATTAATAAGCATGCCACATTATCTATATATACTATAAGGATAATGATAAAGTGGTACCAAACTATGGGTGATTCTAGCGTGGGAAAGTTAACCATGTTTCCCACAATGGGAAAGTTTTAACAACCGTCCGATTTATTGATTTTTTATTGTGCAATCAGGATTGAAAACCATTAAGTACTGCTGTTAGTTTAATTAAGTGTTCTCTTTTTAATAAAAGATGCGACGTGGCCGTATCATTACTGTCCCACCGACAACTTTTCTGAAAAGCAAAAAGTAGACTTTTACTGCAGAACACCTCCCTCCGACCACCGGTGCGGTGCTCTTCTTCTCCCTTTTCAAGCAGTGCCTTTGTGCAGTGTCGTCAACGTGATTGAAATTCCATGACTATACTCCTTCGCCGTTTCAAGGGCTTGACTCCGTCGCCGTTTTAAGGTCGTTACTGCGTCGCTGTTCCGTCGTATGTTTACCATAGATTGTGGTTTGTGCAGCAGAGGAGTCATCTCATTCCAACTTCCAAGATCCGTGAAGATCGAAGAAATCGTGCTCAACGGATTGACGAGTGCTAAGTGGATCAGAAACCAGTCGCTAATGGCTTCGCCGGAGAGGAACCTCTCGACGGGGACGATGGTGACTCCGATCAGGTCGGCGCCAAACATGTTGTTGTCCTTAACGTAGAACTCGACCTGCGATGCTGAGTGAGCAAGCGGGATATTGAAGTGCTCGTTCCACATCGGGTTCTGCGAGTTCGAGATCACAAGAGTGCGGGCCGCGGTGGCGCCAGCGAGGCAGATGGTGATGGAGGCGCACTTGTTGATTTCCCAATCGCAGTGGCACGCTTGTTCTTGCTTCCTTTTCCCGGTGATGGAGGCGCTGCAGGTGTTGAGAGTGAAGAAGAACCTTCGCACGCGCTTCGATTTCTATGTTCGAAAAGTTAGTGGCCACGTCGGCATCTTTTAATCGAAAGGAGGATACTTAATTAAACTAACAACAGCACTAAATGATTTTCAATCTTAGCCACACAATAAAAAACCAATAAATCTTACGGTCGTTAAAACTTTCCCATTGTGGGAAACATTGTTAACTTTCCCACGCTAGAATCACCCACCAAACTATTCGTACAACTTTCAAGGAAACTACTTGCTGAAATTCTATTGGAGAATAATGTTTATTTTATTTCCTTCATCATTGGTCATGTAAAATTTGATTTGTTAAATTTGAATTCGGATCCTTTTAGGCGGTAGTTTTCTCTTACCATTTAGCATTACTAAAATTATGTGGAGCAGATTTTTTTTTTAATTTCTTTTTAATTTTTCGATCAATTTTCTTACTAAAAATGAAAGCTAATTTAATGATTTGGGTTTTCGCAATTTATTTTATACTTTACCAAAATTATTTTTCTACTCTTTATTTAGAATATTTCACTTTCATACTCTTAACTAAATGACTTTCTCTCACATCATCTATATTAATATAGACTATAAATCAGAGTTTCATTTTAATATCTCAATATTATAATTAGTTTTACCACTGAAAATGAAAATTAATTTATCAATTTGACATTTTTTAATATACCAGTATTTGTGTGAAAATTCTGACTAATCAGTCGTTGTGTCAGTTAATTCTCAACGAGTGATTCTCTTTGGCGATTGACTCAAGGAAAGATATAACACAGAAAGAGAGAACAAAATAAGGATTTGAAGAAAGCAGTCTCTATGCATAAGAAAAGTACCATACCTTTTTGGTATAAATTGCCAAAGGACAAATTGAACCTTTCTCTCTCTTCACTCAGAAAAGACAAGTTACTTTGATTAGCGTGAAGAAAATACCATACATTTAATGCTAATTCAGATTGGGAAGAAAATGCTTGAAGATCTCTTAACGGATATTTCATGAAGCCTATATATAGAAGACTTGAAGCTTGAAGAAAAGTAGATAACACTTTGAACTAACAAACATTTTGTCAAGCTCTCGATTGGACAATCTTACAAAACTCTTAAGTTTCATACCTTTTTCTTAGCAAAGTTTAGTATTTGTGCTTTAACTTTCATATCCTCACTTTGTGAGTTGATATTTGTAAAAACAACTTGTGTTTATGAAAGCTTGGAGAGGCTTTATGATTAAAAGAATACTCGAGGTTAAGTGATTTGGGGTATAAATCACATTGTTGTAAGGCTTGAAGAAGTTGTGCGAAGAATACATGGTGTAACTTGTGTTTGATCAGTGGTACTCCTTCCTGTTGAAGGGACTGAATGTAGCTTTTGTGTTAAAAGTGAACCAGTATAAAAGTTTTTATGTGATCTTCTCTTATCCTTATCCTTCACGTTTTTATTCATTGGATGATATTTCTTATTTTTATTAAACGGTTTGCGAAAAGTTTTCAAAGATCACTAACACACAATCCAACCCCTCTTTTTGTATGAATTTGAACTCATGATGAGTTAGCTTATGCATGGCCATTATAAATGGCCATAGTTGTGTGTCTTGTTCTAACCATAATGGGTAGGAATTAGATTGACCAAATTCCTACATATGACATCAATGGTGCTTATATATATATATATATATATATATATATATATATATATATATATATATATATATATATATATATGATGACTATTTGAAGTGAATTGTTGACTAAAATCAAACTCTGGTGAACACTAACTAAGATAGGCTTCTAAATGGACCATAGTTCAATATCTTATAGTGATTATGAGTTCTTAGGCACAACCAAGACAATGTGAAAATGAGTAGGTATTTGCAAAAGGAACTTCGATGTTTAGTAGAGCTTCCACCGAAGTGACAATATATATGTAATAAATGCTTACTTGCTTCAATGATGTTGGTTGTATTCATAAGAGTTTGAAATGAGTTAGATTTCCTAGTAGGAGGCCCAAGGCCTCTTGAGGACAATGATAATTTGTCTTGGTATAGTAACAATTACTTCAAAGATGTTATACGTCATTCACAAATGCATATTTGAACTCTTATACTTGGGTGTTGACTTCAGTCAACACTTGTAAATTGAGTTGATCCAACATTTTGGTCAAAGCAGATCATTATACGCATTGAGCTTCAAGTCCAACCAAAACTAAAATCATATCTAAAATGATTTTTAGTTGGTTAATACTATATAAAAAATTTACATTAAAAATGTATTAAAATTAAACTCGTAAAAAATTATGCATAAGTTTAATATGAAAAAATACATTCCTTAATTCAGAACCATATGCGATGCCATTAATTAAACTTGGATATTGGTAACGACACTAATCCACCACACATTCAACTAAATTTTCAAGCACAACAATAATAACATTGCTGATTGCTCCATAATAAGTGTTGTCCTAGATTTTTTTACTTAAATCAAGAAAAACTAATAAATAAATGAAAAAGAGTAGTAATTTTACAAAACTAATCTTATTATTAATATTTTATTGAAAAACTAAAATGACACTTATTAAAAATATTAGTGAAAAATGTAATTAATATTACATTGAAAAGTTAAAAGATACTTATTTTTTTCTTCTAGCACGTCACTTGTTATGGGACGAAAGGAGTATTATTTTAAGAACATTAATTAACTAACTTTAAGTGTATTTATTAAATATTTTTATTATTTAAATTGAATAATAAATAATTTTTATATTATAAAACTTCTAATTAGATTTTTTTTACTTTAATGGATATTTTTACGACATTGATAAGGCGCTAGTCAATTTTTGCATAATAATATTTGACCACGCAATTTTGACTTATGAGTTATGAGATTGGCTACTCATAATTCGCACACTTACCACGAGCGTGAATATTCAATCTAGTTATGAAAGACAAGCAAAGAATCACATTTTCCACTTGTAATTAATAGATTATAGATTTCACCATATATTCTCTTGGGACCGAATTCAGATTGAATTTATATATTGCTTGCTGGTTGAGGGACAAATCGTAAAATCCAGTGTACTTATTATATAGAGCACTCAAAAGACATGAGAAAATTATTAATAACCTTAGAAAAGAGGATTAAATATAATGTATAAATAATACTCCCTCGTTTCTTTTTATCTGCCGTTTAAAGTTTATTTGTAGAAACCAAAGAATGCATTAAATTTTCTTGACTCTAATAAAGTAATTATGGAATTTCCTATTTTACTCTCTTTTCATTTTTATTCTATAATAAATGCATGTTTAAATTCATTAAAGATTAGGAGAGAAGTAAGGGTATAATTGATAAAAAAGTAATTAATATGATCTTGAACTTTGCAAACGACAGATAAATAAAAATAAAATTTTTCCAAAAATTCGATACTTAAAAAGAAACGGAAGGAGTATTAAGGTTCTTTCACTAAAATTGTTACATAATAATTTTAATTTTTAAATTCTCTTATTTTATTATTTCATTAATTTTTATTAGCTTTTACTTATATTATCTGTACATTTCTTGACTTTTTTTATATTAAGAAATTCATTAGTTTACCAATGAGGATTGAGTTTAATAGATGGGAGCTAGTTCCCATAATGTAGTAAACTAATTAGTATCAGTGATAGTCCCTCGAACAAGATTGTCATTAAAGAAGGATATCTTGAAGAGAAGAAAAAAAAATCATTAATTTTCAATAAAGTAAAAAAAATCTTATAAAATATTTAAATAAAATAAAAAATAATAACCACAATCGGCACTTCATAGCTATTTTTTATGTTTTTATTATTTAAAATATCTCATATAGTTTTCTTAGCCAAAATATAAAAATTAATGTCTTGTCATATTTCAATTATATTTTTAGATGAAATTTGATAGAAGAGACTTAATTTTAACAAATGAAAAGTTATAATCTAGGACTAAACGTGGATAATTAAAATTAGGTGACGAAATTCATATAAGGTTGAGGTATATATCCGGATAAAAAGTATAATTAAATCTAATACTTTATATGAATAATATTACCATAAAGTGAGTCTAAACTATTTAATTTAATTATATTTAAATATTAATTTATGTATTTTTTGTATGTCTCATTATTACATTTGAATTTTATTTTTACTAATTATATTAACAAAATAAATATCAAATATAAATACATAGAATTTTAAAAAAAAGATAATTTTTTTTGAGGATTTTAAAATATTTAAAATGATTAAAATATGATATAGATATTTATTTATTTATTTAAATAGGAATCTTGCTCTTTATAATGTGAGATATATTTTTATTTATTTTTAATAGGAATAAATTATTTATTAAATGAAATATAAAACTTCTCAATAAAACAACTAAAAGTAGTAAAATTAGTGTTAAAAGTTAATTAAATTATTGAAACATATTCAAAATTTCCTAACTACCAAAGTTTAGAAATAATTGTCAATATAATAGTATTTAAAAATAAATTAATCAAATAAATTATAAAATAAAATATATTGGCTTGTTTAAATTAACTTGATTATGATAAATAAATTGATGACATTTAATGAATTTCATCACTAATTATTTGATTAATCACTTTATAGATGAATATATACTTATGAACAATAAATTATATAAATTATTTTAATTAATAAAATTATTTTATTAATTAATCATATACATGCATAACGTGTGTATTAAGTGGTTAACATAAAGTAAAAAATATAAAATATGTACAAATAAGCTTTATACATTAGATTTCAATATTTTAAATTTTTTAGACTAATCTACAAATTTAACCTTTTAAATATTCACATAACATTTTTTGGGTGAACCTGAAGTACCCCTTGACCGAAAGCTAAGAATTAATCTATTAGAGTATTAAGATTCATTTACGAGATTAATTTCTTCTAACAAAATTTTTCATACGCACATATTTGGAATCGAACCCGTTAATCACATGCTTAAAAAAAAAAGTAACAACCCACTTAACATTTAGTATTCTAAACATTTGAGATATTAAATCCTTCAAATATTGAAAGGCAAGATTGCTTAATTCGATTTACAATAACTTGATCGAATAAATTTTTAACAACCAAATTGATGTCAAGTTAATTTTTACGTACTAAATAAATGTTTTTATATTTCTTTTCAAGTAAGTTATGATAATTATTTATTAAAATATATACTAATGTTTAGATAAAAAGTTTATTTAATAATATGAAAATAAAATATTAACATATTTTATAAACATGTATATCAATTAGACAATACGAAATTAATTACATTAAATTTTTAGTCTATAAATAATTAATGTAAGAGACATTATAGATTGATAAAAAAGAATATACACTAGTTCTAATTTTTTTTATCCGTAGGAATCAAATATGGTATCGGAGGGTTTACAATAACTCACGCACCTTATTCAACCAACTGAGTTAGACTCCCTCAGTACACTAGTTCTAATTTGAACAAGGGAATCGATATAATGAAATTAATTAAAAATGAGAATTTATGAAGATTACATCATACTTGACTTATATACAATGTAAGAAGTAGCTAATTTACAACCAACATATAATTAATTAACTGTATATCTAATATATTTCTCTTTTAATTTCAATTTAATTCTTTTATTTTTTAAATTTACTGAATTTAAAAAATATCTGAATAAAGTACGAAACATTTGTAGTTGAAATTACAATATGAAAATCATAAAAAAAGCCTTATCCAATGAATTCTTTTATCTGGGTTGATGTCTCTCATAATGATTTTATTAATACAAAAATTGACATTTTCAAATATGAATTTAAAATTAAATAAAAATGACTATTTTAATAAAATAAATAAATTAAAAATTATCAATAACCTAATAACTTACTATATATCTTAATTAGTTTGTCTAGTGGTTTATTTGCTGTTATAGTTTTAGTTTTTCTGCTTTATTTTTTTCTTTCTTTGTTTTCAAACAGCAAATGTATCATTAAAAAAATAAATTCTAATGCTGATAAAGGATTCTCAATATATACAACAACAGAAAAATTACAGGACATAAACTCATACATAAATCGACATATGGAATATAAACACACAAAGCAATAAGGAATTACTCTAGAAGCCATCGTTGAAAACCAAGAAAACAAGTAAACAAGACATGACGCAACTAAACGCATAACCGTGTGATCCTGCAACCAAAATGAGCAAAAGCTACGTCTTAAGCTAGCCATTTTGCCAATATGGGGAACAATTTTTTGCTTATTCAGCCAGCTTAATTAAAAGAAAAAGCTTGTCTGCCATTACTAAAATCAACCCCAAGATATGCTAACATCAATACGCGTGAATTGTGACAAATTCGAAGACAAGTACACATATATTACACACTTAATTATAGCTTGAAATTCAAGGCTTTTGCTATCAATGTTACATAATATTTTTTTTATATTTAGATTACAAATATCTTCCACGAAAAACAATCTTGTTCGAACCGTAAAACTATTATGAACGACAAAATTCTCACCAGTTAAACTGAAATAATCCGGTATCAGTCAATGTTACATAATATGTTAGTAAATGCTTCCATCAAACCTTTCAGAATCTAGGAATGGAGGCAAACAGAATGATTCCAATCTCTCTTCCAATCCCGTTGCCTTTGCCACTCGACACGCCAATGGAATGAATCCATGCATGTCAGGTATATATGCACATGGTTGTGCCCATAGTGCCTACAAAGATCATTATCAATATTGATACTAACAAAGTTAATTAAAGTGCTTGAGTTGGATATAATATAATTAATTGCTCTTTAATCAGTGAAATGTCTTAAAATCTTAATTAACTAAGGTGCATGCCTTTGATTAAGCTAATCATGGGATCATTAGTTATTTAGTTCCCCACTAAACAAGTTCGGTCATCAAGGTCATTTTGGTAACTCCAATGAAAATTTTATGCATGGGATGTTATTATTTCTGTAGACAATGGCATGAGACATGCACATATATTTTTCCTTGATGGATCCACCTACAAAGTCCCCCGTTGAACACAAGTTTTTTTAGTGTCCCTACACTGCTGAATTTAGCATATCTACCAAGAGAGAGAGAGAGAGAAATTATTAAGAGCCAATTGGTGGGGTCACAACTCCTTAAGATTTTTGTATTCTTACTCAGATGCTTAGGGTGACAACACATAGTGATTCTTGCTGGTTGCCCCGAGCACCAGCCTGGAATATTATTAGTCGGAAAATAATAGTTGCTTGAAACATTGAAATTCAATTACGGAATGAGAAATACTAGCAACACACTCTCTATCATACTCTTTTAAACACACTCTTCATGATTAGTTAAAATTTATTAGAAATCACAAATTTTTATGGGTCTCACTTGTTATTTAATGACCCTCTTTCTCTTGATTTTGTAGTTTTCAATAAATTCCAACTAATGATAGAGTGTGTGTTGGGAGAAATGTGTTAGAAAGTGTATTGCTAGCACTCCTCTTTATTGGTACAAGGAACTTTGTGATGGAAAATGGGTGCAGAAATTCTTAAAGTCGTAGTATAATTAAAGGGGTAATGGGAAAAGTTTGAGATGCTTTTAATGTTATTACAATTTCCTCTCCAAAAAAAATAACAGTTTGTGTTCATTTTGTCTTGAAAGTGTGCTTCTGTACGTACAATTTAGTCCTTTTAATATTCAACTCCGTGACTAATTAAACCTTTTGCGTCAACTTAGTTATTAAATTTGTCAACTTTATGATGATTTAGTTGGTTTCATGATGGAAGGATTACTTTATTACAAAGTTGACAGATTTTAAAACTATATATATATTTTAGGGTCATATAAATAAGTGTGCTAAAGATATTAGTTAAGAAATTGATAAATATAAATGTTTTATTAAAAAAAATGATGAAATTAATTGAAAATCATTATGAGAGTATATTGGTAACATTTTTTCATAAAAACTTCCGGCTTTTAATTTTTTAACCTATATTTTAAGAATACTTGTTAAGATTTTTCTTATTCAACACACACCATTTTCCCCTCAATCCTTGCTAAATATCTATCATCAATATTTAAAATATATATATATATATATATATATATATATATATATATATATATATATATATATAGAAGAGAGAAAAAGGTACAAAAAATGTTAATATATAATTAAATGTCTACAAGTAAAGCAAAATTCTTTTTTTTTAATAATAAGAACTGCCATATATATATATATACACACACATCTGCTTCATAGACAAAGAAAAACAGAGTTGATGTTTGAAGTTTATTGATGGAGCCACTAAGGTCACCATCCAGGTGATTCAACCATATCTTCAAGTGAAGACTAAGTGCTTTGTATTATCCACTTATGAAAGAATAGACACAATGTTTTCTCTAAGTGGGTCCAATTTCAGTTGGCACCATTAGAAAAGGTGGGGTTCAATCAATCAACTTCCATTCCCTAGCTCCAACAACAACTTGAAGATGAAGACTAGATTTGGATGTGATGAATCTTAGGGAAGTAATTCGTGTGGACGTGCTTGTGTGTGAGAGGGTTTTGCAATGTGACACCCTACCCGTCTATTATAAAGCAGTTGAATGGACCCCTTTTTTTCTCGTAGGAACAACCATAGTCCAATTGCTTTTATCGTATATATACAAAAGTGAAACTGCATAATGAAGATTTTTGAATTAAGCTATACAAACGGGAAAATATACAAGCTGCTCCAAAAGTAGGTTGAGAAAATTAAGGCTGGTTCTTTGGAAGTTTATGACCTAACTTAATTCAGACTTATATATTAAATAATTAGGTTAAAGTTATTTTAAAATTTTATTTAATTAAAAAAGTAGACTTTAAAAATTTAACAAGTTTTTAAGTCTATCACACCAGCTTATTATAATAATAATAATAATATGTTGAAATTATATATTTATTATTTTATTTAGAAATTTAGATTTGTTGATTTATATAAATGCTTACATCCATTAGTGTATTTAAAAAAGTAACTCTATTAGTAGGTTGAGCATATTGTACGAGTTTGGTCGATTTTGGGCTCAAAAAGGCTTATTTGATCCAAATCGTTCTTAGATTTTTATTTTTGTTTACAATGGTAAAAATGTGCCCTTCGATTTGGGTGGGTCTCAAAATTGGTGGGTTGCGAGTTAATCGATTCGGTATAAATGACTTGATGGCACCTGCACATCTATCATTAAAACAAGCACAAACAACAACATCACAAGTAATAATGCCACGTGCTACCAAAACCACTACAATGAAAACCGTCTAAATGAGTTTTCAAAGCTCTGTATTGCACTTGGGTAAGATAAAGCGCAACACCAATTTGTGTGTTTTGGTTCTGCTCTGTGAATAATGCCTTCATCAATTGCTTTAGGGATGAAGGAAACACTTGCTTAGTGATGTGGCATAGTGGATAATAGGGTGAAGGAGTAGGACGATTGCTCCTCTAAAGCAAGAGATTACGAGGGTGAACAATACTTGTTCCTTGCATTTTCGGTCTTTGATAAAAGAGAAAAGTGGCTATATTATTGTTTAATTTATTTACCAATGAAGGGAAGTGATGATGTGCATTGATAGGGATTTTGGGGAAGAAATGGTGACTATTGGATGATACTAAGAGATAAAGAAAGGGTGGGATGGAAAGAGAGTCACATGCCCATGTAGGGTGGGAGAGAGGGTGAAAATAATTGTGTATGATGAGGGGAAGAACACCAGGTGAAGGGGAAAGGACCACACAAGGGCAATTTTTATTGAATTTTCTTTAGTGGTGTGGAGTAAGGCCCAATTAGGGCTCCATCAGTTAAATTAATTACATAATACATACATATTTCATATGCATAGGCAACATAACATGGATGAACAATAAGGAAAGAAAGGAAGGCACAATTACGTGTATGTTTGTATAAACGTTTCAACATCCGTTGCATGCGTTCCAAGACATTCAACGTGACTGAAGAAATGAGTTATTTTTATATTCAATGGAGTTTGAACGTAAATTCAAACATGGCCATAAAGGACTTTTTAGCCACCTGACTATCATCTACTATATACACAAACCCACTTTATAACATTAGTATGTTACATTAAGGTCATTACCCCAAAGGCAACACCTTCTTTGTGTATGTGTCTCCTTAACTTCTCCTTTCACTTGTAATACCATTGTTGGTTAGGTTTGGTCATCAATGAAACATTTTGTTTTAAAATCGAACCTAATCATTAGAAATTATAAAAAAATCAAACTTTTAACGTGCCGACCTGTTGATCTAACTATAATTAACCACCTAATACCTTATTTGCTTCCTCAAATAAGTCGATTTTGGGTGGGTTGTAAGTATGTTTTCACCCCTATCTATTAATATATTTAAAAAGAACAAATTAATTAAGCTCAACCTTAAAAAAAGACTTATGTCATGTAAATAAATTATAGGTTTAAAAAATAAGTTAGTCATGTTCAAAATAAAGTTTCACGTGAGTTAATTTATGTTCAATCCTATCCACAAGTATATATGATAACAAACACATGAAATTCTTGTAACTTTTTTTTTTTTTTCATTTATCAATATAAAAATATACATTGTTACTTGTGGTTTAAGTAAAATCATTTTTATCTATATACCTAGTTTTGAACATTCCACTTAATCTATTTATATTTATATTTTTATCTACTTTTAAAAGAAAATTTTGTTGTTATTTATATGTTCAATTAGAGGTTCAATACAATATTAATTATTATCTTTTCAATTATATTTTATGTTTACTTAATTATTAAATACTTTATACACTTGTAATAAAAAGAGAAATAATAGTAAAGTCATATTAAGAAGTTAAAAATATTTTTACTATAAACTAAGATATTAATTATATTTCTTAATTTGTATGTTATTTCCTAAATCACTTATAAAAAAACATTTTATATTAAAAATTTACATTGGTTCTTGGAAAATCGATATAATATGTAGATGATGACATTTTTGAAATATTGGGATGAACATTTTGGATTGATTATTATAGAAACAAACTAAAAATTTATTTTTTAGATTGGTTGTACTAAGAACTAATGTAGAAAATATTTTCTAGATTGGTCCTTTAGCAATCAATCTAGAATACGAATGCCCTTTGCAACTTTTGAAATTCCTAACAAGACTTTCTACATTGGTTGTATTGAAAATTGATCTAAAAAGTATTTTCTAGATCGATTATTGGTATAACTGATTTAGAAAGTTGATGACATTGCAACGTTTGAAATTGCTAACAAGGCTTTCTAAATTGGTTGTACTAAGAACCAATCTAGAACTAGATCAATTCTTAGTACAGCCGACCTAGAAAGTCTAGTATAAGCTTTTTCAGTTTAATAACATGCTTATATTTTTATTCTTGCTCCAATTTTTAAACTTTTGTTCTCTATCTTGACGAATCAAAGAATCCTCGAGGACATAACATTCAAGATGACATTGAAGATGCCTTGACAATGCTTCCTCTCATATAAGTTTGATTTTGCTCTATTTACTCTTTTTACATCTTTTTGTTTTCGTCTTTTTGAAAGTTATTTTGTTCTTAGTATGTTCGATAAGTTTTTCAAATCATTTTTCCCTCTAAAAGGTTCTCTATTTTTTTTCTCTCTTTGATTATGACTTTGTCTTTCAAAACCTGGTCTTTTTCTTTGTTTCAAATCCTAACCTTGTTATATCTCTCCCTCTCTTATTGATGACATAGTGTGGTATGGGTTGTGAGTGTTTTGTTCAAAGGTTTTGAACAATATGTTCATAAGCTCCAAATAATGTTGTCAACTAGCTCAAAGGGTCATGTTTTGGTGCAACAACAAAGAGATCACAAACATTCTCTTTTCAAGTTACATAGGTCAAATGTGTGGAATTTGATTGCTACAACAACTGAGAATATGTACATAATTTTCCTTCATTTTATTTTCATTTGATCCAATAAGATTTCAATCCCTTCCCCCTTTTTTTATCCACATTTTTGTTATTATAAACCTTTCACCCCGGTTATATTCTTTTATCTCTAATAAAGCTACCACCATTTCTTTATATACTCCAACACCCATTTTATACTAGATCAAACTTAAAAACTACTAGAAAATGGATTTTGGAGTGTACAAAGTGGTGGTGATAGCTTTGTCAAACTTGAATGAATATAATCCGAGTAAGAGTTTGTAATAATAGAAATATGAAACAAAAAAATAAGAGATACCTTGGAAGAAGGATTTAAATTTTTATTAGATTAAACAAAAAAAAAAAGGCATTGTTTTCAATTTAGAAATTATAATGGGAAAATTGCACTTGTATTTTAATATAAAAGATGACACATCTAATAAAGAAATGAAATTATTACGTGTTATTTCTATATTTGTTTTTGGTTATGTATCTATAGTTGTTGTATTTGAATATTGTATATTAGGGAGACAATGTAATTATAGTGTTGTTTTTTTTTTTTATAAAAAAAAATTAGATTTTTTGGATCAGTTATGACTACAATTGATCTAAAAAGTCACTTTCTACATTGTTTGATCTTATATTATTTTTTATATTGGTGTATGCACGATGAAGTCCACTTTCAAATTCATAGCTTAAAGTGAATTACATCTAAACTTAGCAACGGGTGAAATGTGAAATCTTATAATTTTTTCTTTGGACTAGGAATCGAACTTAGCTAATGTCAACTTCAACTACACCAATGTCCAAAACCATATTCCTGTATGGATGTACCAATTGGGTAACCACAATCGTATTATTAACCCATCTCTTTAGACACGAGCACTTTTCATGCAACAGGCAACAAGGTGCCAATTGCCATTTGATTCCTAACTGTTGGCTTGCTATAATAGAAAATAGACCAATTAATAATGAGAACTTTAACCTCTATTATAATAGTAATAATAATAAAATAATAATAAATCTACCTAGCTGAACAAGACGAGTGTAGCCTCTAGCCTGACACAATGCCAATTTTAGAGAAACCAATATAAAAAATTTTAAAAAATATAAAATAACTATGCCACAAATATAGTATAATCTAAGTTCCCAAGATTGTACAGTGAATTTGGAGTACAAAATCGTCCATGGAGCCCTCACAAGGAAGCAAGAAGCGAGAATCATGGCACAAGTAACTATTGGAGGGAACCTTCCCTTGCAAGTGTCCCTATTTTTTTAATAAATATTATTTTTTTAATAAATATTAAAGCCTTAGAAGGCCGTAATATGAATATGTCTTCTGTTTATGTCTCGTGCATTAGACACACCCCCACGCATCCCTTCTTTCAAATTCTCAACAGCCACCTACATAGCACACACCTGGTTTCATCTAAAACAATAAAAGGTTAATGTGAAATAAATAAAAAATATTTCTATTTTTTTTTTTAAAATAAAAAATAAAGGACAGAAGTTAAGGTTCGCAATTTGATTAGTTGTTATCATCACCGACAAGCTACAGAAGAAGCATAATGCAGCTTTCCTTAGCTCCACACTGCAATAAACAAATGTCATGCTATTATTGACTTCGCATGGGGTTGTGATGATTGGTGAGTTTTTAAATTCATCACCTCCATTCTATGGAATACTTTGAAGTTTGAATTATTACAAGCCTATCACTGGCGTCTTGCTGCATATATAACATCATTAATTACTCCACCATTTCTTATTTTATTTAGAATATATAATTTTAAATCTTCTTATTACGTCCTTTTACTAATTGTTTTATTTCTTTTATATGATATATATTGAATATATTTTTTTATATTATTAAGATATTGAATATATTTCCATAAAAAAAATATTGAGTAACTATTAGGATCGGCCTAGTGATGGAGGTTTGGGATAGAATACGTGAGGTTATAGATTCAAACTTCAGTGTGACCATTGTACAAAAAAAAAAGATATTGAGTATATTTATTTTTTATTTAATACTTTTTTTATAAAATAATAGAAAGATTTGTAAGAAGATATTTTTTTTATAAATCATGCTTATCTTTTATAGGAGATAATTTTGTTCAAGTCAGATAAAATTATTTTGAATACTATTTTTTTTTGAATATTTAATGCAATTAATTCAAGACTAGTGATTAAATTGAAATAACTTTGTGTTAATCCATGCAATAAAAAAAATAAGAAGATATAATATTACTATTTTAGTTAACTAATTTTCTATTAAACTAATCAAATTAAATATTGTTCTTTAATTTGCACTACAAACCTTCCTATTATACTTTGCTTGTTTTCAGTCGTTTTAGAAATAATTAAACAACTTGCAGGCAAAGAGAAATGGACAAGACTCCCTCTTCTCATTTAGAAGATTGTACTTTTTTTGGAAAGCAATTAATAGATGGGGATTTAACTAAAAAGAAATAAAGTGTTTGTTTCATATCAATCTCACTTTCTAAGTTACGTTAAAGGCTAATCTGTAATTTCACTCCGATTGGCATTTAACCTGAACAAACGAAAATTTAAACACAACCATAATTTTGGATCAATATCAAAGGGTTTTACTATAGAACTCACTATATATATTTTACTTTTTTTATATAACAAAATAAGATGAGAGAGAACCCCTTGTTTATCTTTAATTTATTTCTATCTTTTTTCTGGATCCAAAGAACTTATAAAGTATATATATAACCTTTTAACTTCTATCTCCTTTTTTTTACCCTACTTTATTTTTCATTACTTCTCATCTCTAAACTTGCGTGTCAATTTGGAGGCTCTAATATCCTTCTTATGATCCTACCAGAGAGAGAGATTGCAAAAGAGTTTAAACTTTATAATGGATCAATAACCGCGTTAATATCTGTGGCTTCTCGCAGTGCTAGTGCCTAGTGGCTTCACACGAGTAATCAGAGTTTTAAATTAGGATTGAGATATATAGGTAATGATAAGATGGTGATTGCAAAAATATAAGCAAAAACAATATTTTTATAGATCGAAATACATCAACATAATGCAGTTGCAATAATTGTCAGACTCAAACGTGCATTATTATCATTACAGCAAGATTCACAAGCCACCGAAAACATATTGTTTTTTTTCTTTTTCTTTTTTGGCGAACTACTGAAAATATATTGCTATTAGTACTAAAATACCAACCAATGAATGCCACTGCAGTAGCTGCCAAAGCTACAATAATATGATTTTTTTTTACTGTCACAAGCCATAGGAAATTTAAATCCCACAAGAAATAATAATCATGTATCAGTTTTCAGCAGAACTTTACCCCTCATTTTACATAACCATCGAGTATTATTGGTCCCCCCCACCTCTGTATTGGAGCTCATCTGTACAACTTACTACTAGCATCTAAAATTAACTGATCACTGGAACGTTTTTGTCGAATTTATTTAATTAAATTTATGAAAATGATTTATGATTTTTTTATAATTTATTTTAAAAGTTTAATGGTCATGCATTGACACTGTAAAGTAATTTTATACTGTTAACCAATCATAAATCATTATTAATATGACTTTTAAAATAATTATTGTAAAAATCAATAAATTTATCATATATACATGGTAATTCGTGATTGGATGACAGTGTAAAACTACTTTATATTGTCGATGCATAATCTATTTTCTCTTATTTTAAACCAATTTTAACAAATTTTATAGTCAAATTTAATAAGTTATGTAAATACTTTATCCATATATGTCTATAATCAATAATATAGGCTGATTATTAACCTCCTCGGTTGAGCTCTAAGGGGCTAATATATCATTTTAAACATAACACGATATAGTTTGGTTTGCATTCATGTGATCTTTCAGAAAACTTGAATATTCAAGCAATGGAGACTTTAACCAAATCAATTTTAGCAACTGTCTTTATGAAGAAATAAATTTTTGGTTAACAATAAATTCTCGTTGTCTGCTAGATTTAATAAATTCATGATGTTTTTCTTTTTCATTTTTAATAATTAAAATTAAAACAATGAAATGAAAATATTCATATCACTAATTTGAGCCAAGATTCCTAATTTTTCACATGATATGTACCATTTAATATGTACCATGACGTTGACTAATTTGGTGTTTCAAGTTATATGTCGGCTTTAGGTGAAGTACTGTGGTATCAAACTTCAATAATACCATTGTCATGTGTGTACTCCTTCTTTTGTTGTTTTTAAGGTCGTATTCTCCCCCATTAATCACTTCACGTTCAAATGTTGCATATAGGCTTTAGTATTAGAAGACAAGTGATAATGAAATATGCTTATTAATTAATGGATACAACTTACTTTGTATAGCATTCCCATTGACAACAATAACTAACACTTTGTATATATAACGAACTTTATTCTATTTATTCATTTGGAAAGGTAATTAATTAATTGTTCAGCTTTGGTACCCATACCTACTTTCGGGTTAATAGTTTCCTGCCACTATAGTGTCCAACAAAAGGTGAGCTCAATAAAGAAAAAGGTCCAACAAAAGTCACGCAATACTGTTAATTAGCATCCCTGTTATCTATGTTTATTAAAAAAAAAAAAAAAAAAACCTTGCATCTTCCTGTGGAAAATATCCTAAATCATTAGCAATTATGAGAACCATCATGGATAATTAGTTATCAATTTGAATTTTCGTTAAGGGACAAAGTCAAGAATTATAAAATACTTCTGATTATAGTCCTCTTTTCTATATTCCTGAGGTAGGTAATTATTACAGGATATTTATAAATTACTACAGTAAAAAAAATGCTAGACAGGTTTTTGGTATTTGGTCGTAATTGATCATATATTTCAGTGGAAGTGAATAATCAATTATTACTCGTGCATGCCAATTGTCAACTTGGTGATGATCAGAATTACTTATGTAAAAGTTTGTACTCCTGCATGCGTCTTACTAGCTAATTAATATGCCCTTACGATCCTGGATAAGTAAATACTAATACGCGAAGTTTTAATTTTTTAATAAAAATAATCTTATTTGAAGTTTTAATTTCATGATAAAATAATCTTAAGTATGTGCATTACCTCAAATAGCAAATAGAACGAGACGGAGAAAATGTTATAAACCACATTAAGTATGTATTAAAAATCACGATAGAGGTACATTAATAACATTCTTTACTAAAAAATTTCTACTTTTGATTTCTTAATTTGTGTTCTTAAACAATGGTATTAGCACCAATAAAGATCGGGGTATAGTTGGTAGAGTCTCTTAAACATGTTATCAAGAGTTTGATTTCTAGGTATATATATGAAAAATAGTTTGTTGAAAGACGTAATACTTACTTCAATAATCCCAACTCTCGAAAGTGTTAGTCTCTAATCCTCAGTTAAAAGATATTGTTGATATAAGAAAAAAAAAATTGGTCATGATAATTATGTATTAAAAATCACGGTAGAGATGTGTTAGTATTATTCTTTTAATAAAAAAAATCTATTTTTGATTTCTTAATTAGTGCTCTTAAAATAATGGCTAACATCAACAAAATTTGACATAACCAGTAGGTAACTATATTCTTTAAACATGTGAGTTCTTGTGGTATATATATATATATAAGTTAGCAAATGCTTCCTATCACCATCAAGATCAAAGAAGTTTTGATACTTTTAAGGGACATAAACAACAGTTGGTCTTAATTATGTGGCATCTCTGCTTCCAAAATAAATTAAACAAGAGTCAAGTATGAGAAGGTAACGTCACATTCAAAAAGAAAGTGGGTTAGAAATTGAGGAAAGGGATCCCCTCCGACACAGAGGACCTAATGTGGGCCGTGTTAATGGGCCTAAATGTATGGAATCATGACAAAAAATGACCAAAAACAAAGAATCAAGACAAAAAAGGAATAGAATTCTGGACAAAAATGAGAGGTTCCTTCAAGAGTCTTACTGTGCCAACGGAGATTGTGATCAATCTATTTATCCAACAATAGTATTGCTCATTAAAAATTCCCATTACACTTTTTCACATTTTTTTTTATCTATCTCCGTTACATTCTCATCTTATTTCATACTTATCTTTTTTTTTTCTCTTGCTATTTTCTCCTTATTATTAAAAAGTGTTATGAAAATTTTAAGTTTGGAAATACTCAAGCTCTACCATGGCTTTACACTCTAGTAGTATTTGTCTCCTAAAATACGGAGTGCATTTTAAAACGTAAAATGAAGAGTGATAACAGTTACCAATTATTAATAATTTAATAATGAGTTTAATGGTGATGCACTAATAGTATAAAATAGCTTTACACTGTCATCCAATCATAAATCACCGTGTGAATGACTTTTAAGATAATTTTGTAAAAGTCAACAAACTTACCATACATGGTGGGTTGTGGTTGAATAACAGTGTAAAACTATTTTACACTGTCAGTGCATAGTCCTTTTTCTCTTTAATAATTTCATAATTTATTGTACACTTTTGAATTGCATATGATCTTTATGGCAAATCGAAACTACAACTAACTACTAACTTTGACCGATAAAAAAAAAAACTATTTCATAATTTTTTTTTAAAAAAAATGCATCCCAACATTTGCCTCTTTATCCTTTTTTTACGTTTAACGCAATTATATATTTAGGACTCAAACTTAATATCATTGATTAAGCTGAAATAACACTATGTCAATTGATCCATGAACTCAATGGTTATCTCTTATCATTTAGTTTGTTTAGAAACTAAATATTATTTTTAGTTTTGATAAATGACGTCAAATAAAAAAAACAAAAGAAAATACAAATTTTACAATTTAATTATTTCTTCGTTACTTATGTTCATTTAAAAATATTTTTTGATAAATTTGTGGTGTAAATGTTTAAATCTCTTTTGATGTATTTTTCTTTCCCAACTTACATTTATTTTAGATTTATCTACTATTTATCTATCTATTATAATATATAAAAGTTGAGATACGAGCCCTTGAAATGTCATCAAAGCTTTTCAAATTTCCATCCTTTAGTCACATAAGCAAATTTTACCCAATCTCACTCATTGAGTATCTTTCTTACACTCTTTTTAACAACTCTTAATTCTCTTATAACAAATAACAACTCTTAATTAATCTTCCATAAATTTAAATTAATAACTTCAAAAACTATTAACCTTATACATTAATAATGTTTTTAATATCTGAAATTTGAACCCATTATCTATCTATCTATCTATATCTTGTTTCAACATCCCAATTTGCAGTATTTGATTGCTACACCCAATGTGCCGGCAAATTATTGTAACAAATATGAACTTGTGGTTTGGTTTGTTTCCAAACCTAGAAAATGCAATGGGGTCAAGTTGAAGGATCCAGGTGTTACATATATAATTGTCACATGAACCTGTTCAATAATTTGCCCTACAAAACCATGTGCCATGGAGAAACAATTAATTCGGTGGAACTAATAATAAAGATTGTACTACAATGTGAGCAATCTAGAGCCGAAGGTTAAATGAAGTTTTTGAAGGACAAGGTTGAGAAACATGGTTGCTTAGATTCACATATCCCTATGCCTTCTAGTTTTAGTCCTTCTTTCGTAGGGTTGAAGGGATGGTAGACCTGCACCAATCTCGTTTCCTTGCACGGCTTGTCCAAGAAACAAGAAGCATGGCATTGGCTTTTGTTGTTACAATTTAGGAAATAAAAGAATGCAACACAAGGTAAGGCCAAAAAAATCCTTTTAGAGTTAAAGGCTCGTCTTGCCAACACCCTTCTCAACAGCCACATCACACATTCATTTTATATATATATATATATATATATATACAAAGTTGACAACGTTTGAACCTATTATTACCTCGTACAAAATAGTGAAATACTCACCATTAGTCGAATTCTTATGGCTTTGCCACACTACACATTCTGAAAGCGTAATGGTTTGTGATTGCTATGCAAAATGCAGAATAGATCGGGTACATAACCTTTGTTTACTTTGCTGCAAAACAAGTGAAGCAGATGCTGAGTCAATTCTCTTTGGTGCTTGAAAAATATGATGTCATTAATGCAGTTCTTTAAGAATACAAAATATTATTATTTTGATCTATTATTTTTTACATGAATTTAGTCCTTTAAATATAACTTTCTACCAAATTTTGTCTCTTAATATTACGCAAAATGTCATCAAAGAAGCCCTAAATTAGGATCCAACACTTTTAAATCAATAATATTTTTTAACAATAAGTTGAATATTGAACCATTCAGTGAAAGCAATTTTTATAATTATTGGTCCAATCATATGATTAAACTGTGGTCTATCAATGATAAATAAATATATAGTTTTAATTATTTTTTTTATAATATAACTACAATAGAAAAAGAGAATTGTTTGTAGTCCCACGTTATTTAGAGGTGTTCATCAATCAATCCTCTCAAATGCAAATGAAAGTCGTAGTAATTGAATTGAAAGATCAATAATCAAATAAATTGAAAACTAGAAAAATTGAAAATTGAAAAATTTATTATTTTTCATTAGATTGGATTGAATTTTGGCTACCATGTCGAAAATCAATCCAATCTAAATGGAATTGAACTTTATTATATATTCAAGATTATTCAACAATTAGTTACATATTTGTATCCATGAATTTGTATAAACTAAGAATTTGTTATCTAGGTCATTTTTGGATAAATGTTTCTATAAACAATTAAACATCGATAGGAGAAGAAAATAAAAAAAAGTAATATGAATTGAACTTATCTCGTAAGCTGAAATCAACTTATGCACTTTTTTTTTTGTTGAGATAATCAACTTATGTACTTAACTTCTATAAAAATTCTCTCATCTAACTTCTCCTAAAATTGAAATGCATAAGTTGATTTTAGCTTATAGGAAAAGGTCAATTTATTTTACTTTCTTACGTTCTTTTCCTTATAGGGAAATTTATCCAAATATGGTCCTATTATGTATTTGTTCTTTGGGAGATTGTAGAATTATCTTTAACTTATAATTTGAATTTATATTTTAAATTATGTTGTAAGTTATATATGTGGTGTGATGTTTAATGTTGTATTTATTTGTGTATTTTATAATTTATTTTAATATTTGCAAACTCTTTAGAAAAGCTAAAAAAAAAAAAAACTGAATTAAATTAGATTGAAATCAAATTGATTAGATGATCAAAGAGCAAACCAAAGTGATCATATGGTTAATAAACACCCCTAGTGATATTTTTGGACGAACTTGGGATATCCTTGAGTCAAAAAGTTGAGACTAATTACTTGAGATATTGAGATTCTTTAAGGAGTTAATCTCTCCCAACAAATACTCTTTTATACACACAAACTTAGGACTCAAATCTCTCGTGACATTTTTTTTTGTAAAGCAAGGCATCACCTAATTGGAAGTCAAGATTAATATGTTGAGATACTAAAATTTATATAAGACATTGATCTCTTCCGACAAATATCTTCCATACAAGTTATAAAATATATATATATATCTTCCATACACATGGACTCGAGAATCGAATCCATAACCACCCCCAGTGATATTTAAGTCAGTGGTTTGAATAAGAAAAAAATGAAGCACAAATAGAAGTGACATTTTGCCATTCTTTTTTCTCAAATAGGTGAAATAAAGATTTTTGTCAGTAGTTATTTATATGAACAGCTGATGTGAAGGAGGATGGAGTGTGAGTAACCAAATTTCTAGTGAGATAACCATTGAACCATTTTTTAATCGTTGGTTGCATGACCTTAACCAGCCATGAATTTGATTCACCATTGAATCAGTCAATTGATAATAAATTTTAGACGAATTAATTTGAGTTTTAACACTATCCCTTATATTATTGACAAATTAAATTGATAATAGTCTTTTCTTAAAAAATACTAATGATAATAATACTTTGGAAAGATAAAAGGAGAAATTTATTCAAAATTGTAACAGTAAAATCAGAACTAAAGACCATAATACGAATTTTGAGTCTTCTGATGTTCCTGGAGCGCCAAGAGCAGTCACATATTTCCTGATTTTAATCCTTCATGTTCTCACTATATGGTCATAGACTCATAATATTTTCCATTTGAATGTGCAAATAATTTAGCGAACCAAAACAATCCAAGAAGTATGATGAATCCAACTATGCAACTCCTAGAAAATATAGACCAAACAGCTCCATAACAATATGAAAATTTAGTCTTACATTTCCACATTCCAGTCTTGTGGCCCAAATGATTATGTTGTGTCGTTCTTGTCGATGTATTAAAAAGCCAACCTAAACCTTGTAACATTTCATGCAATATTGATAGAAGGGGCACAATCATTTTTACTCTTTGAACCACTTGCCTTTTTTTTTCTTTCAGTTTTTTACAAAATTATCCTTTACAGAAACTAATTTTCATAATATATTAAAATTTAACTACGTTACAAAAACTAGTTTCCAGAAAATCCACAAAAAAGGTAGGGGTGTAAAGGTGGGAGAAGAGGGTATTTTGGGAATATAAAAACAAAAAAAAAAGAAAAAGAAAAGTGGGGGGTGTGAAGAATAGAAAGGGATGTGTGATTGCATGGGCCTTGTTAGAATTCCAACGACGGGCTTAGCTAACAATTGGACTTCCCAAAGCAACTATAAGCACATTGTAGCCAATGCTAGGCTAATGTTTGGCTTTTACTTAAGGCACATCCTTTTTTTCTTGGTGCACCCCATAGTTTTCAATATTCCTATAATACCCTTATTTATTATACATCTTTATGCTGCTCTCTCCTTCGCACCCCATTCTTGCTGTCTCTCCTTCGCACTCAATCCATTCTTCTTCTCTCGTCCTCGTTCCTCCTCTTTCCTTCGTAGATGAGGTTTCTGTTTAAGTTATTCATCTGGTATTTTTTTTTTCATTTAACAATGTTACAGAATGATGGATCCGTAATAGAATATAGCTCAATCCGTAATTGTATATAGTATTACGGAATGTACAATCCGTAATTCTATTTATACAATTACGGATCATACAATCCGTAAACCTTATAACACAATTACGGATTGTGTAATCCGTAATGTATAATATATTATACATTACGGATTACACAATCCGTAATTGTGTTATAAGGTTTACGGATTGTATGATCCGTAATTGTATAAATAGAATTATAGATTGTACATTCCGTAATACTATATACAATTACGAATTAAATCATACAATTACATATTAAATTATACAATTTTAATTTCTTACGGATTACAAATTAAATTATATAAATCCGGAATTAAATTATATTATTACAATTGCAAATTAAATTATACAATTACAAATTAAATTATATTATTACAAATTAAATTATATATTTTTAATTTATTACGAATTATCAAATCCGGAATATTTAGAAACATTCCGGATTTGATAATCCGAATGTGGAGGTGCGCTACGGAAAGGGCAATCCGTAAGCATTATATTATATACATTACTTAATTAGATACATATATGAAAAAGGTTACGGATTATCAAATATGGAAGGGCAATCCGTAAGCATAAGCATATATGAAAAGATTGCGGATTATTACGGATTATTATATACATATATGAAAGGACAATCCGTAAGCATATTCTGTCCCTACACAATAAATTATATATTTTTAATTTATTACGGATTATCAAATCCGAAACATTTAGGAACATTTCGGAAATGTATTACGGAATACCCATTACGTAATACAACAATGTATTACGGATTGGGCATTCCGTAATACATTTATGGAATGCCCTAAATATTCCGGATTGCATAATCCGAATGTGGAGTTGTTCTACGGAAAGGGTAATCCGTAAGGGTTCACAATAAAAGGAAAAAAGGATAAAATAGTCAGCACAACTATTTATTATTTTCAATGGAGTGTCCCAGAAAAAAATAGAGGTGCCTTACGAAAAACCCCTAATGTTTTAGAGGATTAGTTATACTTGTACAGCTGACAGAGAATTTTTTCTAGTAATTTTACCCCCGCCTCTTTTACCACCACCAAAAAAATAAGTTTACATATAAATCACAATAAAATACTAAACTAAAAGTAGTATACATGCTAGCATCTGGCTTCAAGTGACGGTTAGAAATTTGGGCTACAGAAATAAACAAAACTTAAGACCTTGACGCTACCTCATATCAGGTCTCTAAGTAACCCCATAGTTGATACAATGATATGGATTCCGGCCTCTCCCTTGGATCCATCCATAGTCATCATTTGTCACCATTTTGTTTCATCAAACTTATAACATCAGCCACTTTCATGGTCTGCATTCTGTCTGTCACACGCTCACAACTTTTCTCCTTTTTGACAACCCATTTTTCTTCTCAAATCTCTTTCTCTTCTTAGTTTGCTTTTGGAATGACTGTCCAACTAAGGAGGGTTGTTGTTTTAATGCAAAGCTTTTTGCTACATGCCCCAAGTGAAGTTTCTTGATCATAAATATTCTTTTCAGCTCACCACGATGGGCTGTGTATGCACGAACCCAAGAGCAAAATGCCTTCTTGGCAAGTTCATCCATCTCCGGCTGAAAAAGACAAGGCAAAAATTGGTTTATGAATAGACAGAAGCATCAAAGAATCCCTCGTAGAATCACGTATGTTTAGCTAAATCTTAAGGAATATACCAGCTACCAAAATTAAAGGTGGAAGGGTGAAAAATATTCATGTGCAGAATGCCCTATACATTCTTTGATTTAGGATCAGTTTGGGTTAGCTTATCCAAAAACACTTCTAGAAGAAGAAAATAAAGAAGAAAAAAAATGAATTTTTCCATAAGTTAAAATTAGCTTTTACATAAGCTAATTGATAAAAAGTCTCACATCTTCTAGAAAAACTATATGAGAGAACTTTTACAAGTTAACTTATAAAAAGTCCCACATTTTCTAATTTTAGCTTATGGAGAAGCTCATTTCATGTTTTTCTTCTTATTTTCTTCTTATAGAAGTGTTTCTGGATAAGCTTAAGTCAAATAGACCCTTAGTGCATACTTGACTGATATAACTAAGCACACGGATTATTAAACATAAGAGAACCATCATTCCTTTCCACATTGTGATATATTATAAACCATTCATAAGCTTTAATTTAATAGCTTACACTTTTGGGAGAGTTAGTGTGTGTTTGGTTTGCCATTTCAAAGACTTCAAACGGCATTTCACACGTTCCCAAGCACCCAACACGGAAGCAACACACTTGATGCTTTTAAAAAAACACTGGTTACATTCAGTTGAACAGTAACCCAAACACACTGTTAGTCCTTGACTTCCAACAAGAGTGTAACTTTTTACATTCAATTTTTACAGTCAATTTTTAAGATAACAAACTTATGGGCCTAATTTGTCTCTTCTTTAATACGTTGGAGGTGTAAACTCCTGGGTAAGGAAGAGCAATCAACAGCCTGAGAGCATCATTACCACTCCAAGTTCTCAGACTTCAACCAATACAAATTGAGCTACAAGCTTGTTGGCTATTTCGCCCTTGTTTTCTAAGGATGAATGGTAAATTACCCGTGCACTATACAGACAGCACAAGTAGCACGTAATTGAACTCAAATAATCAAAATCTAAACAAGTTTCTTCATCCTATGTAGAATTAAATGTTCCTTTCAATTAAAACTGCTCACAAATTTTGTTATCAGTATAATGGACAACAATAACCAAGTCTTAACCCACCAGTTGCAGTTGGCCACAGGGATAATTGAAGGCATTCAGCTCTATCCAAAGACCAAATTTTCAGTCAAATCATTGGAAAAGAATTGATGGTTGGCCCTAAAGTTTTATTAGGTCTCCTCACCCTTTTAATTGGATCATCTTCCATTTGATCCAATTTCTTGCAGGAGCCTCTATTGGTCTACTAATTGTAATGACCAAAATTGCCTTAGGTAGGCTTTTGTCATCTTCTCATTTGCTCAGGGAGCAAGATGGGGGATCCACAGGAAAAAATGACTGAAACCTTAATTGGAAGATTTAAGGAGGAAGAAAATAAGAGAGGGTGGGGGTCCCTTTCTTTCCTCACTTTAGCATCCAGACAGAATACAATTTCCCTCCCTTCACTTCTCTTCCCCTTGGTTCAAATACTTCCAAACATAGCACAAAGGTAAAATCTATCTGGCATTTTATTTTGATTGTCAGTGGTTTGTAAGTTCCATGGCTTAGTAGATGCACAAAACCACCATGAAATGTTTTATTGTTTTCAAAAGTTACAAATTCTAAGAAATCCAATGAAATTATTCTATAGTTAAACTTTGATGACATGTTTTCCAAGTTGAGGATTAAAAAGTTAAAACAAGAGTCTTCTCAATGATTATTCAATTAGATAAGATAAAAACAAACAGCAAGGTGTAGAGGTCAATAAGATCAGCAATGAGGATCACCTTGGACACGATGAAGGCTTCAAGTGCCTTCTGGAGACAAAGGACCCAGGGATGTGACTCTAAGAAAAAAGACTTCTTTGTGTGGTTCTTTTGTCCATATAGTGGAAAATTATCCAACATTTTGAGGACAGGATACTCCGTGAGTGAGACACCATGTTTCTCCAAATCCTGTAAATAGTCTATTTCAACTGGTTGCAGAAATAATAATGACTCTCCTCTTTCACCCAATCGAGCAGTTCTACCAACTCTGCATCGTGAATTCATGATAAGTCAAAAATAAGATAGTATTTCAAATCATATTGGAAGATTACAATTAATCATAATGGAAGAACTAGGAAGACGCTTCTGAATCTACTAGACAAGATTTCTAGTGAAACAAGCTCCACTCACTCATGTATATTTATTTTAATACAATGATAATTATGATATGAGGATCATTTAACTATCCATTATACTAATTTAATAATGCTAAAGGAAAGGAAGGTATGATTGTTATTGCCTCTAATGCTAAAGAGGCTGAGGCATTAAAACACATACACACCCTAAATATAATCACGAACTAAGATATTAGAATGACATCAAGGAAAACAATGAAGTTAATTACAGAAAAGTTCTAAATTTATTTTTTGATATAAATGCTTCATATAATTCAACTTTGTATTTTCATCACATTTTACCATGTTGATCTCCCAGCAAGTTATTTATAGGTCATTTATGTGTAATTTTGAGTTTGATGTGCAATTTTGAGGTTAAATTATGTATGAATAAGACATATATCTATTAGCTGTTAGAAGGAAAATTTTGATGTTTACATGTGCCAATTCTCTTTTATGGTGACATTACTCATAATTAATGGGTCTGACTCTTTCCTGGAAGCCACCATGGCTGGAGCTTTATAGCACCACATTGCCCTTTTATTGCTCATATTTATTAAATACTATTGATGAACCCAATTCTCGCAAAAACATTTATGGGTCATACAGAACAAATAAACAGGTCCAAGCATGCTTATTTAATTTAATTTATATTACAATAGGAACATAAAAAAGAAGAGATCATTAATGAAACAAAAAACTTGTCCATCCTCCAACCCTTCCCCCCAAACCAATAAATTAAACCCAAAAGAAGTCAAACAAGCAAATAGGTAGATACCTATGAACATATTCAGTAGCTTCCCCAGGAGAATCATATTGTATGATGCACCTAACCTTTGGAAAATCCAATCCTCTAGCAGAAACATCAGTGGACAAAAACAAAGCAGATTTCTCAGTTTTAAAGGCTTGAAAACTGGTTCTCCGGTCCTCTTGTTCCATATTACCATGTAACCGGAAAGTTTTGCATCCAAGAAACACCTGCCGGACCCCTTCTGTTTGTGGATAGGATGAAAATTGAAATTCACTTAACAGTGAATAGTGAAAGTCTACTGCATCACATGTTGAAAAGAATACAACAACCTGTGGAATTGTCAAATGAATGATTTTACTAATAAAGCAAAAAAATTGAATTTGTAACAACTTTCATAAGCGAGGGGAAAGATAGATGCAGATTCATTCATGTTAAATATAAGATCCAGTCCCTTAGCCAAAATAATATGGATCTTGTTTTTTGGGAAGTAAAATTTCTTAATGACATATTGCCACATCCATGACATATTTTTGTCCTTTACTCTTTATCTGCATATTTCTTACAAAATTACACCAGAAACATCACACAATTTATGGGTCATACCATTATACACCTATTGACAAACAATCATTAACCATTGAAAACAAAAAGAGAGGAATGTGTAGAATGCAAAATATACAAGTTATTATATAAACCACCTAAGAAATAGATTCAAGGAATATAGGCAAGTAAAGGGACCAAAGATTAAAGTGAAGCCTAACCTTTTGTGAAGGATCCCTTTCAAAGAGATGCTTTAGAATTGAAATAAGTACAGGAAGCCGTGAACCACAAGGCACTGCATAGTAATCCAATTAGGAATTCAAGTTCAAATAGTATTTGAAATTAGAAAGCTCACTGAAGAAATTTCTAATTATCACATACCTTTCGTGTATCTCTGAATCAACTGTACGGGGACTTTGTAATCTCCAACTGTTGATACTTTACTGGAATACTTATCTTCATTGTCTTCATCAGATTCTGAAGGATCAAGCCTTTTAATTGTTGAAATTGGTTCTATTTTCTTACCATCAAGACCGATCATAACTGGATTGTCTAGACTCATTTTAGCAAGGTGGTTCACTTTCTCATTTAAGGTGGCAGATAAAAGCAAATTCTGTCTTTGAATTTTAGAGTGTGTTGGAACTGTATTCTCTTGATCATCATGCCCTGTTTTCCTTGAACCTAAAAGATCTAGTATTTCCTCTATATCTTTTCCGAATCCCAATTCCAAAATCCTGCATAAAACATGTGTTATTCTAATTCATTCATGAGATAATATATAGCAAAGAAAACAATACATTGAGAAACAAGTACGATATTTGCATAATTGAGAAACAAGTACCATATTTACTATGCAAATATGGTAATTCCTATGACAGCAAAGCAATAGATATAAACCATACCGATCGGCTTCATCAAAAATTATCCAGCGTAGATTTGAGTACAAGAATGATGTTGTGTTCTTCAAGTGATCTAAAAGGCGCCCAGGAGTTGCTATAAGAATTGATATGCCTGAAATAGGAACAACAAAGGTTATAAATTTGATCAAGTGCAGTAAACTGTAAGAGTCCTACTTTGAGCTTCAGAGTTCAGACACAAGAAAGCACAACACCAAAGCTGTTTGATATCATGACATAGCTTTTCTGTGATTGATTAATTTTCTTTTAAACATCCAAAAAGATAGTATAGTATAGATATCTCTTTTATTCCATAATTTCATTCCCACCATTTTCAAGATTTCATTGTTGAACAACTAGAAAACAAACATCAAAGATAAAGTCAGAAAAGGGGTACAGATGATGAATAGACATGATTTCAACCTTTGCGCAGCCTAGCTTTCTCCTTTGATCTATTTTCACCACCCATAATGTATCCTGGAACAATCCAATGAAACCGATGCAATAACTTTTGAAGAATTTCATAAACCTGCAAACATAGCTCCCGCGTCGGTACAAGAACCAACGCTATTGCCAATAAATCAATTAAATTTATGAATAATATGAGATGAATTTGTCATAAGAAGAAAGAAAATACTATGTTTTGACACTATAAAACAGTGAAATTGATGTTAAACAATACTTTCATGAATAAAGTTTGACATACGTTTTGACGATGCATTATTTTCAATATTATAGAAAATAATTGACATGTCTTCACATAACAGTTTAAGCTTGTAGGATAGTTGTTAATTGACATATAATCAAGGGTTCAATCCTTGCCATTCTCATTCTTATGAAAGAAAAAGTTGAATTTAAGCACAGGTTGGGATCCTGGTTTTTAGCCAGGTAAAAAAGGGGTACAAGGACAAGAAGGACATTGGAAGAAATTGTTAAGAGGAACCTCATGGTGAATAATATTCTTGAGAATTTGGTCTTTAACCATGCCCAATGACATCATACAATCCCTATAGCCAACCTCACCTAGATGAATAAGGCTTTTGTTGTTATTCGTAATCAAAGGTCAGGTGGGTATGTACATTGTGTATGCTTCAAGGTCAAAGGGTTCTGGCAAAGTAACAGCTCAAGTTTATTGTTTTGGGAGAGTTCATTGAAATTCAAACTTTCACATTCCCTTTTCTCTATAAAAGCAGCATGAAGTCAATGGCATCAAAAACAAATCCAAAGTAACTTGACATATAACAAAGTAAATGTAAAAAATAATTAATTAATAACTTTTATTATCTTATCAGTCATCCCTACATAAGTAACATCACTACAAGAAGGACAGTAAGTAGCATACAAAAATTATAATTCTCTAATAATCAAAGTGAAGAGAACCTAATCAAACAGGCCATTTTGTGGAAAAGTAATTACACAAAGGAACTAAATAGCGTTCAAAACAAAAACAAAACTCACCAAATGTTCCATCAGAGCGCTGAATCCGATTTTCAAAACCCTGCAAGTGATGAATAATCGGAGCCAAATACGCAACAGTCTTCCCCGTGCCCGTTGCAGCATTTACCAGTCTAAAATTTCTCATTAAAGAATCTAATTAAGTTTTTTTTTTTTAAAAAAAAAAACCTCATAACAAAAAAAAAAAAAAAAGGATACGCATGATGCCCCGAGAGAATAACAGGAATTGCTTGAGCTTGCACCTGCGTCGGAACTTCAAACCCCAACCTCTCTGTAAACAAACAAAAATTAAAAATTAAATGTTTCACACTCTCAATAAACCAACAAAAAAATAAATTACAAAAAAAAAAAAAAGAATACCGCGAAGTTGGTCACATAAATTGGAATCAAGTCCAAGGCTGGAGAAGGAGCATGAAGCAAAAACATCACTGTTGGTGCCATTGCCCTCATTTTTCACTCCCTGACTCTGCTTCTTCGCCCCCATTATTTTTTTTTCTCTCGCTCTCTTCTAAGCCACAAAGGGTTTACGAGGTTTTATTATTTTGGGCCGAGTGCTTTGTTTTGGGCCGAGAACCCCGTCAGGCCCATTAGTGTGAAACAAAAAAAAAAGCGTGGCTGGTTGTGAACATGGGAACAATGGACGAGGAGGTGGTGGAAATAGAGAGGTTGGAGAAGAGTTTGTTGGAGGAGAAGGAGCGAGACGACGAAGCGGTGCTCTATGCGGCGTCGTTTCGAGAAATGGAACAGAATTTCGTCAAGTACCAAACGGTGCAGTGGGTGCTTTACTCGGTGCTGCTGATATTGGGGTGGGGCATTGGGATTCTAATGTTGCTTTATCTCCCAGTGAGGAGGTTTATACTTCGGAAGGATATTCGCTCTAGAACGCTCTATCTCACTCCAAATGCAATTGTGTACAAGGCAATCTCTCTCTCTCTCTCTCTCTCTGAATATTCGAATTTTTGGTTTTGATTTTTTTTCTTCTTTTTTTGGGGATGGATTTGAGAAATTAATGTTACGTGTTATAATATGTGATTTTGTGGTTGTGTAGCTCAGGTTGCGAGGCCGGTGCCATTTCCGTGCTTTGGAGTGCTGAAGAAGGAGAAGCACGTTTTGTTGCACTCTGTGGCAGATGTCGTCATTGAACAAGGTAAAAAAGTATTTGCAGTTTTCTTATGTATTGTACTTTGGATTCATAAAGAGGGATGAAATGAAATGAAATAAAATAAAATGATAGAATTAGATTTCTTTAATTGTATTGTAACAATTAATGAAGTGGGTAAAGTGTTTTTCTCTCATTATGTATGATTTAATGGTCTAGATTTATAGTTTTCTAAGAGGAACAAAGGCGACTCACGGGAGAACACTTGACTATTGTGATAGACGGGAACTATAAATCTAGACTATATAATCATATATGGATGAAATGGATCAATCATAAATATTATAAGTTAATACATCGTCAACCAATCAGAAACCTTAGTATGACTTTTAATTTTAAGGTAATTATTATCACATATGGTAGTTTGTGATTAGATTACTGTATGTGCATACGTCATTTACTCTTTCATTCAATTGACACTATATGTTTTGGTTGGTTTTATATCTTGTTTTTATAGCAATTGTTGTATGGCCCTATGGTTTCCATTTCTAGTACCTGATTGATTATGTCTATTCATAGGATACTTGCAATCACTTTATGGTGTCTATTCTCTTAGAATTGAAAATGTTGGAGTTAGAAGGCCACCCAGTGATGATGTTAAAATTCAGGGCGTTGCAAATCCAAATGCTTTCAGGAGGGTAATCAATTGGGTCTGACCACCCTCTTTCACACACACACACACATACAAAAACAAAATCTGTCGATAAGAAATTTCTTTTCGTTATTTTCTTCTTCCACATCAAGTTGATAACATGGGTTATGTGGAACTGCTCTTTGCAATGCTTCCATTCTTTCCAGGCTGTTATGAAGCATCTATCAAACATGAGAAGTGAGATTTTGTCAAGACAGGTCTCTACATTTGAAGATGTTCCACATCATCTGATGGTAAGTCATTCACTGGGAAGTCCTATGTGATGGAATAAATCTTTTTTTTCCAATGTCATTTTTGCTTCTGGGTGAGTGGGTGACCAATAATTTAAATCATTTACCTGGTAAACCTTTATATTGCTTAGAGCTCTCATCGTTGATGTTGCTTACTTAGCTTACTTATTGTCTCAACCTCTCTCACGCACCATTGTTTTCTTTAACTTCTAGATGTCTCCATCAAAGTCATTTAAACATGATTCTAATCCTTCTGGGGAGCTGCTACTAATGCATAAACTAGAGGAAGTTGGAAGCTCTGTCAAGGTAGGAAGTAAACATGAGATATAGTATTTGTTATTTACCAGGAGAAACAGGAAATTTAATTGCCCTGAGATAGAAAAGCAATAAAAAGAGAGGAGAGGAGAAAAGGAAAAATATTTAGATGCATGTTTCTGGAGTTGGTTTTATTCTTTTGGCTAAATACCAGGGTATGTTGTTTACTGCAGAGAATACAATCTTTATTTGAGGAGCAACAATCTCAAACAACAGAATCCATAGATTGAGGTTAGTGAATTTGATGTAAAAATAAAAATAAAATTCCTATAACTGGGTTTTTTCTGCAGTTTTTTAAGTTGATTTTCTATTAAGCTTTGCTGTATGTGTTTCTCATAAATACTTTATTAGATTATTCAGTGCAGTCATGCTTTTTAGCTTTTGTATTAAATGCGAGTATCTACTAACTACACAGAAATGAATTGGTTTGCTGACACCATCATTACATAATGGGTTAGCTCTTGCATTCTTCGTGTTCTTGGCATTTGATTCTGTCTTGGGTGCATGTGATGGCTTTACATTCGGTGTTTAGGGTTTTAATATATAGACTAATATTAAAGAGACTCATGTAGCTAGAGGAAACTTGATACCTAGATTGAAATCATAATCAAATTTTCAAGCAAGACAAGGTTGGAATTTTTTTTTCCAGACACCGGCGCAGATGTTGGAGGTTCTATTATGTTGCCTTTGCCTGCATTTCTTAAGTATGCTAATCTGGGTTTGGATGCATGGTGCAGGGAATATGGTAGATAACAATCAATATCTCTTCCAGGGCAGTTCCGATCCAACAAATATTAGTGCTACTTTGTTAACAGCCCCTAGAAGTGCTTGTTGCCACCACCTGCAATATTGTTAGCTATATATTGTGTTAGTTTGTATCCCGTAGTGCTCAAGTGCACCTTGTATTTCTGTTTTTATAGCAAAAAAAAAAATGTACATCTTGATCGTTATGTGGCTTGAACGTATCTATTTTGACATGAATACGTTTCAAATTTTTTGATGTGTATGTATTGTTGATTATTTCTGTTGTAATCTTTTATTTATTTATTCATGTAATGTAATACAGGGGTGAGAAGTTCTTTGGTGTAGTAGGAGCAGTTTCGTAATATATTTATCTTTGGTCTCCTAAATAAAGTTCCTTGAACGGTCAAGTAATTCTAGGGCGATGCATAAAATCATATTGGTAAATGTTAAACAACACTAATCCCTCTAGATCTGTGAAAATGACACTCCATTAACTGAGTTAATAGTGGGATTAGCATTTTTGACGGAATATTCTACATTAACTCAAATTAAACCATGAGATTTAAAAAAAAAAATGAAAGTTAAATGGTGACCATTGCATCATGAATGAGTTTCTGCGTGGGAGCCAATTAAGGATTCCAACTTCCTGGATAGTATTCCAACTTGCTTGTTACTTGGTATCTTCTATTGTGGAGGCATCGAGGATTTGAGCAGCTAGCAATGAATTAACTAACAAATCGTTTTGGTATTTGAATTGCGATATGAATTGCTTGAATCGTTGTTAAATTGTGTTTAGAGGTTGAATTGCACGATTTTACACAACTGAGTCACATTTCCTCTCTGTGCGTATCTCACTTTCCACACTTTTTTCTTATTGGTTTTGGTCTTTATTTGCCATTACACGTGCAGGCTTCGTGGTCTCCTCCTTTTGGTGCCTTGGTCCCCTGCCTCATACGTGTGTGCTCTTGTTGTGTGCTGATTGGTGGTCCATTGTTTGTACATTTGTTAGTCAGTCCCATTGTTTATTTGAAAAATGAGTCAACTAAAAGAAAAAAGTTTCATATCATGTGGAATTATAGACTTCAAGTAAAATGTAAATTTTATTCTCATGTGTGTTGGGGGTGGAGTTACAAAAATGAAACATCATCTTCTTGGAGCAAAAGAAAATGAGTACTTATACAAGTATCCCAATATTTTTTTAATAGTGACACAGTAGAGAGGTGTTTGACACGTGTCCAAAAAGTGTCAGACACCGATATGTCGTTCTACAAAGGTGTTCATGCTTGCTAAGATGAGAAATTATTTTTTAAAAAAGAAAATCAAAAGAGTATACATAAATATAAGAACGAATGAGAGAAATAAGATGAGAATTTAAAAAATAATAATAATAAATCAAAAGAGTATACATAAATATAAGAATGAAGCAAAGAAATGGGGTGTATTTTGATCTGTGATGATTGGACAAATGGGAAGAGAGTTCACTTACTAACTTTCTTGTTAATAATCAAAGTGAAGTGAGATTGTTTCTTGAATGCTGAGGTATTGTTTGGTTTATATGAAATGATTGTTTCAGATAAAAAGACAAGATTTTTAATTGATCAGTAACTTAAACATTTTAAGTCTCACATGTAGTGTCACATTAAGTGAATGAAATTGGAGTTCATTTTACCAAGTGTGCATACTAAGACAAGACACAAGAGATTACTTGGAGCAACAAAAATCAAATGCATTTGTATTTGTTAAATATAATCTTTGACTTGAGATGAAACAATAAAAAGACTAAAGAAGAGAAAGGAGATACTTATGATCCCAAATAATGACACTTGGTCCCTGTTTTTGTTGGTCACTGACCGTAATGAAAATGCATTCAACATATAGTGGAGAATCAAGTGATGCATGATTGAGTTTTGTAAACAAACTATGCGTGTGACAGGCATGCAACTATATGCTGCTTAGAGTCTTTCTTCCTGCTAAAATTGGCTATGTTACAACTGTCAAGACAGGAGCGACAGCTTTTTTGAATGAGTAAAACCAGTGGAGGGAAATCAGATGAATGTAAACCAAATATTTGATTGGGATTACAAAGGATAACAGCAACAAAGCATCCTGAAAGTGATATTCTGATAGAAGTTGGTTATATAAAATGAGAAGTGATGTGAGAATATGAAAAATAGAATTTGGTTGCTCATTATATGCTGCAAATGTTCATTGTGTCTTCCTACTATCGTGTAATATTAATGCTAGTAGCAAGGGGGTAATTTATAATCCAAGACACTATCATTATGTGTAATCCAGCACATCAGCAGAAAACATCTTCATGTCTATTAGTAAATCAGATCCTACCATGCACTAAATCATAATGATATAAGCTATGTAACTGAACAAGATTAACTGAATCATAAACTCAAGACCCCTAATAAGACGGCAGACGCATTAAGTTCCACTTGTTCACAGGCAACGCGCCATCAATTTGGAACAAAAAATGGACTGAATGACATTTTTAAGAACCTAGTTACCCAATCATTTTATGTGCCAAAAAAATCCTACAAGAAGGAAATCGCATTCTCAGACCACAAGACTTGCCATTCCATCTGGCTCTTTTGCCCCTTTTCCCTTTAAAAAACTAGAAATTCTGTCACCAGGGGAACCACTTACCACTCTACTGTTTACGCTAGTTATCATATATGGTTGGCTTGATAGTTGGGAAGGAGAGACTTAAGGGTGAAGGGAGAAGGGGGAGAGAGGTTGTGGATTCGAATATTCCCATTGACATTTCTAATAAAAACCAATAAACTAACATTTGCCGGAAAAAAAAAAAAAACTCTTGTTATCATCTTGTAAGGTTTATGTAAGGAAATTACGTTCTTTGAACTGCTTGTATGACTGGCCATCCCTTACCCCCTCTCCTACCCTCTCAAATAACTATTAAAATCATGCAGAACAGAAGTATGGTTTTATACGCCGTTATCAACCTGTTCTTGTGTACATTCTTCAGTGAGAAACAATGAACATGAGGTTGCATTTCCGAATCTCATTTCCGTCAATAAGCTGTTTCCATTGCATACAAAGTAGGCACTTAAAAAATACTTACAAAAATAACTTTTAATTTCAATATTTTTTTAAAACTTATTGCAATAATTTTAACTTAATAAGTTTTATAATTAATTTGACATAAACTCTTACAAAAAAAATAGTAAATAAACAATTAAGCTGTTTACCTAAACATAACCAAAGAACAAATGCTGCCTTCACACTTCAGTTTCATTTTTGTTATCCATTTTATATTTTTGCTAAGAATGACAATGGGTAAAAATCCATCAATAGTACAATTACACCTACATGTATGACATCAAATATTGTCTCGCAGAATATGCCTGGGCTAACTCTAACTCCCACTTGATTTAGTTTCGACCCCAAAGAAGGGCAGGTTAAAGTACACAAATATCTGTTATATGTAAAACAAAAAAAAAACCCTCCACTTTGATGTTATAGATACAGAAATCTGAGGTCAAGACTACTACTTGATTAGCTTTACTTTGCAGGTGGCTGGGCAATCTGTTGCAGCTGGTGAACAACATGAGACATTCTAGGGCGCATAGAAGGGACATGCTGTGTGCAAGAATAAACAAGGTCAACCACCTTTTGGATGGTACTAGCCTCTGGGATGATGCTAGAAGAGGAGGAAGTTATATGAAGATCCAAGAGTTCATGATAGCGATGAGCTTGCACAAGAGGTGTTGCCCATTCAAATATACTCTGCCAACCAACAGAATCTACTGCCTGTGCAGGTCTACGTCCACTTACTATTTCAAGTAGTAGGACACCAAAACTATATACGTCGCTCTTTGTCGTAAGCTCGTTCCTGTACACAAACTCTGGAGCAAGATATCCATAAGTTCCACCTGCCATCACAGTCCTCTCATGCATTACCTCGTATGGCACAAACTTGGACAGACCAACACCCATAAGGCGCGCTCCAAACTCCTCATCCAGCAGTACATTGCTAGCGCGTATATCTCGATGCACAACTTGTGGCTTAACCTTGTCATGCAGAAACCTGTTGAAATGGGGGGAAAAGTATACTGTAATCAATATATCCATTAAGTTTAAAATCCTGTGGACTATGAAGTCTTTTTATTTATTTATTTATTTTTGGTTGGTAACTCCAGCTTGTAACAAACTCAAGGGAAATGCTTTTGTTCGAGGGAATGAAAATTATAGTCACCATTAAGAGAAACTCGACAAGCATGCATATGGCTCCCCTGGACATAGGTTTCAATTTATTTCCTCCTCTCTTCTCCATCCCCTTCCCTCTACTGTTTCTTCTTGGATTGGAAGATGACGGCTTTCTCCTAAATTACCCTTTATATAATTTTATTTGGCTAATTAATAGTGCATATCTGGATACTAAAAACAATCAGGTTTCTTCATAATTTTATTTGACTAATATTTGGCTGGGCCGGGCTGGACCGGACCAAAATGAGCTCAGGCTTAAATTTTCATACATAGCCCAACCCAGCCCATTTGTCGAGCTAATCGGGCCAGGGCCCATTTTGACACCTCTATACAAGGCCATGCTAGAGTTTACATAATGAAGGTAATCATATCCAAAAAGTAAAACAAACAAGTCTATAAGTTGATAGAACTTGGGTTATCATAAGAAAAACAAATCATCTGAGAATCTACTCCACAGGACAAATAGGACAAAAACAATGAAGAAAAGCAACTTTATATAGCCATCCAGGAAAAAGTCCTTGAAGATTGATGCTAAACAAAAGACATCTTTGATATACGATCTTACAAGGCCCAAGGAATGCAAAATTAAAAACATTTTTATCTGGAAAAAAAAATCCCAACTTAGTTACTGGGCTGGTGCTGGACAAGGAAACTGTAGATAACACATACCATAAAAAATGAAACTGAAGCCTCATCAGCAATTAAAATCCCCTTAACTATTCCTCTTTTCTAAATGGATCACAATCCTCTAATGATAATTCATAACATAAGGACATAATATAAAAGGAAGACATAGATGCAACATTAATGGATCCAACATAAATAATGCTGGGTCCTATTAGGCTATGATGATTAATTCTCTATGATTAATTCTCTATCTCTCTCTCCCTCTATGATCATCTAATTTAGAAATAACATTAGGGGATCCTGATCCATTCCAAATACATACTCTAAAATTCTACCCTCCGCTTGAGTTTTTGGACCAAGTACACCAGCAGAGCATATTTTAATTAATTGAACTCTACTATTCCATCCTAATATTTGCATGGTTAAATGGAGATCCCTATCTTCCAAAACAAATGTCAGAATCATGGTAGCCAGAATCGAGTGATTCTACAATTCTGGTTGGCTCTTCTGTGCACGTCCACACTCATAATCGGTGGAATGTGGAATCGCAAAACTCGTTGCACAGAAACGTGAAATCGTATGAGCGGCGTGTTTGTGTGATTATGAAGGGGTTGTTTCTTTTGGGTCAAAGTTCTATATTTTTTTTGTTTTGGGTCCCTTTTTTCGTTTTGGGCTTCTGAATCCCCAAGCCCATCCATAAAACCCAAGCCCCAAATCTAAGGTTTTTCTGACCTAACACCCTAAGTTCTAACTCCTAACACTCAGCATCAAAACTTCTAATTTACTGCACAAACACTCATTCTCCACAAACCCTAGTTTGCAATTTCGCAAGCTATTCCCCTTCTGTTGCACGAACCACCACGATTAGACCTCTCCTCCGCCGTGACCAGACCTCTCCTCCACCGTGACCAGACAAATGTCTTCTCCGCCGCATCTGGAGCTCTTCTCCGCCACATCCGAGGTAGGCTATGGTTATTTGACTGTACGCTTTATTCCTCTGTCTCCGCAACTCCTTTTTTTTTTTTCACTCTGCCTCTACCCTCTGCGGCTCTGTTTTGATACTGCAAGTTGTTTTTTGTGATTGAAGATGTCAAACCCAACTACAGCTGCTGCTGGTGGCAGCTCTACTGGTGGCAATGGCGCCTCCTCTGAACCTGCAACTATGCGTGCTAAAATAGTGGCCAAGAATGCTGCTGGAAGTAGAACAGATGCAGCTTGGAATCATGGTATTGCTGTTGATGGAGATAAAAAAAAAATTAAGTGTAAATACTGTCAGAAGGTATTATCTGGAGGTGTTTACCGATTGAAGCATCACTTAGCCGGAACACGGAAGGATGTTGAAGCTTGCAAAAGAGTCAGTGATGAAGTGAAGAAGGAGATGTGGGACATTGTTTTTAATTTGCAAAAAAAATTGATGAAGAAATCAAGCTTGGGAAGGGAGGAGGAGGAGGAGGAGGGTGTGGAAGTTGGTGAAAAAAGGAAGAAGACTAAAGTTGGCAGCTCTAAGAATATTTTTAGGAGGGGAACAACCACAACACAACTCAGCATTGATAGCTTATACAAGAAGCCTGAAAGAGAAGCTGCATATAAAGATATTGCAAGATTTTTCTACCTTAATGCCATACCTTTCAATGTGGCAAGGAGTGAAGCATTTGCCAAGATGATTGATTCGATTGCAAAACATGGCCCTGGACTTCAGAAGCCTTCTTACCATGACATTAGAGTGAAGTACTTGAAAGAAGAAGTTGAGTCTACATATAAATCATTGGAAGCACATAGAGCCGCATGGAAGAAAACAGGGTGCACTATAATGACTGATGTCTGGACCGACAAGAGGAGGAGGACAATACTAAATTTTTTGGTGAATAGTCCAAAGGGAACAGTGTTTTTGAAGTCCATTGATGCATCTGCTATATCAAAAGCAGACAAGATATTTGAGATGATAAATGAGATTGTTGAAGATGTTGGTGAAGATAACGTTGTCCAAGTTGTGACAGACAATGCAGCAAACTACAAAGCTGCTGGTACGTTGCTGATGGCAGAGAGGACAGGGTTGTATTGGACACCTTGTGCTGCACACTGTATCAACTTGATGCTGGAAGACTTTGAAAAGAAGATCCCCATTCATCAAGAGACAATTCCTAAGGCTAGAAGAATTACAACATATATTTATTCAAGGACTTCTCTCATTTCTCTACTGCATCACTTCACCAAAGGAAGAGAATTGATAAGACCGGGCTTAACTCGTTTTGCCACATCTTACCTTGCTTTAGAGTGCCTTCATGAGAACAAGAGTCCTTTGATTAAAATGTTCACAAGCGACGAATGGAACAACATCAAGTTTGCAAAGACAAAAGATGGGAGATTGATTGAGGATGTGATTTTGGACAAAGAGTTTTGGAAAAATATTGTAATTTGTCTAAGGGGTGTGTCTCCTCTAATCAAAGTGCTTCAAATGGTTGACTCGAATGAGAAACCAGCCATGGGGTTTCTTTATGAGGCAATGGACCAAGCTAAGGAGAATATCCAACATGAATTGAATGATGTCAAGAAAAGGTACTACTACCTAACTAAACAACCTATGTGGCTATGTTTATTGTTTTGTGGTCTTGATTTTAAAAGCAAACTCTAATTCAATTTATTTTATTATTTAGTTATGAGCCTCTATGGAATATCATTGATGAAAGATGGGACAACCAGCTTCACAGGCCATTGCATGCTGCTGCCTATTATCTTAACCCTGAAATGCATTATGGACCTAATTTTAAAGCTGATTTGGAAGTTAAAAAGGGTCTAATTGCATGTATACAAAGGATGGTGAAGGATCCCGGTGAACAAACTTTGATTGATGTTCAAATAGAAGATTTCAAGAATCAAAGGAAATTCTTTGGTGATCCCATGGCCATTAGGGCGGTTGGTTTGAAGCCTCCAGCAGCTTGGTGGGATACTTATGGAGATGAACATCCCGAGCTCCAAAAGTTTGCCATCCGTGTATTAAGTTTGACATGCAGCTCCTCCGGATGTGGGCGTAATTGGAGTGCATTTGAGATGGTAAGTAGAATTTTAATTGTAAAACATGTAGTAGTAGTGGTTGAGTTGAGTACTTGAGTTGCTTATAATATTTGTATTTGAATTGTTTAGGTCCACACAAAGACAAGGAACCATTTTAAGCAAAATACCATGAATGATGTTGTTTTTGTCATGGCTAATTCCAAATTGGCTAACAAGAAGCAACCTAGAATATCATCTCAAGAGCTAATACTTGATGATATTCCATCTGATGATGAGTGGATTTTTGAAAGGGATGAAGGAGTGCAAGAGAATGAAGATTTGGATACTACAAATCCAAATGAGGATGAGGATGAGGATGAGGATGATGTTCTTGGTGTACCACCTCTAGATGAGGCTCATCTTGCTAATATGGTTAATGAAGGACAAGGAGATGGAGAAAATGAAAGAATTATAGACATCTTGAGTGATTATGATTTTAATTTGGATGATCTATTTTAGTCTTTAGAGGTCTAGCCTAGGAGTTCATGTCTTGTGTTTTGGTACTAGCCTAGGTGTTCATTTCTTATGATTTGGAGTAGAGTAGGCACTAAGTATCAGTGCAATATTTTAAGTTGTTTTGTTTCCTTCTTTGTCATTTACTCCTTTATGATTTTTGTATGGAGTTTGTTTAGTCATTGACTTACTTATGCTTATGAATTTGATTATGAATTTAAGCTTAATTAAGTATTTGATGTGTGGTATAAGTGTTTTTTTATCATATTTTACTATGTTAGATGCATATATAAGAATTTATATGCATATATATTAATTTTATAAGTCTTGTAGAATCTACGTTTCGAGTTACGATTTCACGGTTTTACAATTCTGTGACTTTGACTACCATGGGCAGAATGAAGAAGATCATTGCTCTGATGTAAATTAAAATTCAAGAACAGATGGCCCGGGCATTTTAGCAACAGGGAAATCCACAACACAATAGTTCTTTATTGGATTTGATAATCGATCAGACCAGTTACATTTAGACACGCTAGAATGGGACAAAACATAACACAAGTTCTATTCTATGTTTGGTACTTTTAAAGAAAGAACTGAAAAGGATACAGTTGAAAAATGGAACACTCTGGTTCCATTAATAAGGGTGGAACACCAAGGGGAATGGAATGGAACAAAGCATTTCATTCCATTTTATCCATGCACCAAATGCTACCTAAGTATTAAATTAAATGTTCCCATGTTAATCTTATAAGTAATTCAAAGGGGCAATGCAGTACAAATTATAAAGATTGCATACGAATACCAAAGTAGAATGACCTAGATGCCCACAGTTACAGCCAAAAAAAAAATTATATCATAAGAAATTTTTCGTTAATTTGAGTGAAAATACGCATCTTGACAAGGAAAGCAAATAATTCTAAATTAACATGCAGAAAGTTAGCAAAGAAAAAGTATATTTTGAACATACGCAATTCCTTGAGCAAGCGTCGTCGCAATTTTCATCCTCATAGCCCAATCTAAGCTGCGACCTCCCCTTGGTATATGATGTAGCCATTTATCTAAGGGCCCATTAGCTACAAACTCATAAACAATGTAGCGGTCACCATGACCATAGCAGCATCCCATCACAGCCACCAGATTAGGATGACGAAGCCTAGCAACCCTGCCAATTTCAGAATAGAACTCCTTTTTCCTCTGAAAGCTTGACCTCTTTAATCTCTTAACTGCGACCCTTGAACCATCTGATAAAACCCCACTGTATGTACCACCAGTCTTGGTATCCCCAACAAGACGGTTACCTTCACTGAAATTCTTTGTAATTGACCTTAATTCCTCTTTGGTAAAGACTTTCCATGATGGAAGAGAAGCTCCTGGAATAGATAGTTTTCTAGACCGCCTTCTTTTCTTGCCTCGCTTATATACAAGAAGCCAAACTACCACTGCTAATGTTGTGGAGAGTATCAAGGCACTCACCACTGTGAGGATGATAAGGTATTCCCTGCGGCGGTGCATTTGGTTATACTTTGTATCTGAGATAAAAGAAAACGGTAAACAGTTTGGTCAGCAATGATGATAAAAAAATTTAGAGCGAATTACAGCAACACCCCCTGAACTTTTATCAAATTACACATAACTTCACCATTTTTTATTTTCCTGCACTAACCCCCCTTTAAGTTTGAAAACATTACACTAACACCCCTTATATGTTTGAAAAAATTACACTGACACCCCCTCAAACCTTACACTAACACCTCCTACAAGGGAGGTGAAAGTAATGGTTAAAAAAGCAGGGGGTGCTTATGTAATTACTCAAAACCTCAGGAGGTGTTGCTGTAATTTACTCAAAAATTTAATATAGAAGAAAAGAAAAGGAGGAAAAATAACATAAGCAACAATGTAACATATTTCTCAAAAACAAGACACCTTTTGGGAAAGAGAATAAAAAGAATTGGAAAATATAAATACCAAATTTCTAATGAATGTAAAATGAGAATTGGCAGTGATATATACAAGGCGAACATACCTATATCAAGTATACATAGAGAAGCATGAGGGTTGTCGCATCTCTCAGTAATGAGAGAGTTTGAATTATTAGTCACTACTGTACATAAATTGTCTGTGCTGTTCCTATGACAGGATAGTCCAGTTCCATTACAGTGGGGTGGAACATTGACCACAGGAAATATGGAGTTATTCCACGGTGAATTGTCAGACCACATCCACTGATAACCAGCTGTAGAGTTGAGTCTTTGCCCACCAATCCAGCAACTATTTATAGATTCACCACATAGGCTCTGAGCAAATTGTAGCTCCTGAAGTGATGTCAATGACACTAAATGTCCACCATACTTACTACAACAGGTCTCTGAGTCATTCCAAGATTGAGGCCTCCCAACATGGAGAAAGCACTTGGTCTTGTTAGGGTTCATAATCCAACCAATTGGGCAAGGTACTGCACAAGGAGAGGAAATAATATAATATTTGAATACTAAAGCATTATATTCAAAGTCTATTCAGACACACTATAGAAATCATTATCAAAATGTGACTTCAAGCTTCATCAGATATTCAGATTGTTAGAATTTAGATAGAATACATCATACAAGTAATCACAAAAATTAAGAAGTATTATGAATCATGGCACAATCTTAAGCCGTGCATTTGGATAATAAGAAGTGAGCATGAGCATGCATCTAGATGCAAACTCACTCAGGAGAAAGAATTTGCCAATTAGTTATAATTAGTTGCTTCTACAGTAATTAGCTTGTGTATTAGTTAGCTTGTAAGTTTTACTTGGTTGTTAATAACAGATTTTGTAATGTTTCTTATGGATTGGGCTCATAATGTTTGGGAACCAATTGCGTTCAACGTAACGGCCGTTCAAAAAAAAGCTACCCTCACATTACTTTTGCTTTTATGTCTTGGAACACGTGTTTTTCCGTTGAACGTGAGTTTAAACGGTTAACCAAACACACACTTAGTAACTATGAGTGGAACAAAACAGCAGACGACTATATATATATTTGTTTAACACCTCTGCCTTGCTGGAAGTTGCAAAACGTCTCTGCCTCGCTGGAAAACTAAAGAAAAACGACACCTGCTCAAAAAGCAGGCGCTCCGCCCACTATTGTCCGCAAAAATGGTTGCGACCACTGCAACTCAGATCTGCTCTGCGATGGTTGACATAGCTTGGGGCAACGCAACGTGACGCGACAGGAAGCCGCTATTGCGGCGCGGTAGCACACAATTTAAACCTATGGTTTAAACCAGCTAGCAACTACATAAATTGCTCTAATGCAGATCAATTTTCATCTTCGACAACATTTCTATGAATAGTAATTCTATTGTTTAAGGTAATTAGGCAACGAAAGGACTAACAATGCTTTTAAAAATAGTCCCAATTATAGTAAAATGTAACTGCATTTAACTTAATTAACATGCATTAAAACACTCTATTTATTATCACATAATTAACTTCAAGGTTTTAAAGTGCGGTATGAACAACTGCGTCTGCAACCAAAAACCTTGACGCAACCAAAATCGCAGTCATGGACCGTTTTTTAAAACCTTGATTAACATTCTAAACAATAGCAACACTCCCTCCATTTCAAAATAATTGTCCATTCAGAAATTTTAGTCTGTTTCAAATTGTTCATCACTTTTCAAAATGAAGAAAGCATTATTTTTTTCTTTTTTTTCAATTTTAACCTTGTCTCTAGTAATCTTCACTAAACATAACACGAAAAAATATTACTAGTGAAACTGAAAGAGATAATTTAGTGAAATGTAGTGATATTCCTCTAAAATTAAAGCTATTCAATGATTTTTCACAATCATTGTGCAAAACCTCAAGCATCAATGGTTTTGAATCAGAGGGAGTACAATAATAATAATAATAATAATAATTTCTAAAACATCGATTGTGCAGATTTATTTAATTAATACAAAAATCGTACCTTTAGGGTCTCTACTGAGAGAACCATCGAAGTATCCACAAGTCTCGTTCAGTGTCTGCAAGCAAGACAAAGCTTCAACAAATTGGTTCACAGCATAAAACATTTTGTTTTTTTTTTTCAGAAAGAAGTAAACACATGTTTCATTTGCTTATTTTAAGAAAATAATCACTTTTTTTTTTTTCAATTTGATTTTTTTTTTTTTAAAAAGCAAATTATTATTACTATTACACTCACCGCATTGGAAGCGAGTCCATGAGCAGCAACAGCAAGCAAAGGAAGCAGAAGGAGAACAAATTGCAGTGCCATGGACTTGGTCAAGACAACCTCAAAATCTCGCTGCCACTAATTAAGAAACGAAAACATCGCATGCTGAGAGCGTGCGAGAAAAACAGCACCAGAAGACTTGTTCAGTTCTTTTTTGCCCTTGTTGTGAGTGAATTAAAGTATAGAGGGCACGGCAGTTCCAATTCTCGTTTGTTCATTTGCAGTGTTTTGGTGGGTAGGTGTAAATGCAATTAAAGAGGGTTTGAAGTCTAAAGGGGTGTCAGATCTGTTCAAACCAAATGGGTCAGTCTATTTCACAATGCTGAAGCCCAATATGCTAGGCCCATTTTGGTGTAGTCAATTTTCAAAAAGTTTATAGAAGTTCAAAACCTATTCAGTTGAATGTTGTTATAAAATCATTAAGTGTGTGAATTAACTGGTGCGAGATTGTTCCCTCTTAACCAAAGGCTTCATGTTCATGTCTTGACTCTCGAGTATGTAGCGTCTTTTCACACCCATTTTCTCAATTTGCATCATCTCTATTCACTCCTCATCAGTTCATATTGAATATGTAGATTGTTCCCTCTTAACCAAAGGCCTTAGGTTCATATCTTGACTCTCAAGTATGTAGCTTCTTTTCGCACCCATTTTCTTAGTTTGCATCATCTCTATTCACTCCCCATCAGTTCATATTGAATATGTAGATTGTTTCCTCTGAAAGCAGCCGGGCTGGTAGTTGATGTCTCGGAAAGGGCTACCTACGGAGGTTTCTCACCGGTGGAGGGTTTTAACCAACAAGGATGTTGAGTGAAATGTCACTATGCAGTGTCGTAAAGTAAAGTGTGAGTTGTCGAGACGTCGACCCTCATGACGTTATATATAACACACTTCAGAAGTACCAATTCATTGTCTGCATCTTTAATTAGGTGTCTGCGGTTAATATTTCATAACGACAATTAGACGAAATGACCCAATTAAAAAAATTTAAATAAAAAAAAATTCAGGGACCCAATTAAAGGAAAAAAAAATCAAGGACCTAATTTAAATTTTGGTAAAAGTACGGGAATCTACAAAATAACTAAATTTTAAATATAATTATTAGACAATTTTATTTTACAAAAATAATTAATTGTTTTTTACATCACAATTCATTTGTAATCATGAATAAACATTGACAAAAAAAATTATAATTTTAATTTCATACAAAGTTTGAAAGAATAATATAACTCTATTAAATACAAAAACATGGTTGGTCCGAGTGGTGCTAGACTCGGTCCCTTTAAGCAAGGTCTCGAGTTCGAGCCTTATGGTTGAAAAAAACGTGGTTCTTGATACTCCATACCAATAATATGGTAACAAAAAAATACAAAAATTAGAAATGACTTATATATCCTTAGTTTAGGTAGAAAAATTGATCCAGTAACCTTTTGTTTTTGTTGATCCAACAATCTTTCTTCTCTACATATAAAGATAAAGATTATAATAATACTTATGCTCTAAAAAAATTAAAATTAACGATTTAATTTAATTTATAATAATTTATTTTAACTAATAAACTAATAATTATGGATATATATTAAAAATTAATATATTCCATATGAGTTTTTTTTTAATTTGGTTATTTTATAATATGCTTTGTATTCAATAATAATTAATATAGGATTTTTTTATATAGTTAGTTAAATTTGTAAAAATTTAGGAATAATTACTTTTATTTAATAACGTTCATGATTTTTTTTATAATATTTAGGTTTTAAATATTTTTATGAATATTTTTATAAAATATTTTAAATATATAAATATATTTTCATATTTGTATTAGGAATATTTTTTAAATTGTAAATAATTAAATTCTTCATTAAATGTAATTAAGTATGTTAAATTTGATTAAGTCTAATCAACGACTATGTATGAACCTAATTTTGTAATATATATTATAAACTTAATTTTTATTTTTGAAATTATAAAATTAATATATTAATGCAAGCAATTTAATTATTCGTTAAATATAATTAGCTCGTTATATTTTATTAAATTAATTTAAAACTAATTAGATAATATCTTATTAGATTTGATTAATTCAAAACTAATTAGAAAAACATTTTATTAAATTTGATTAATTCAAAACTGATTACATAATATCTTATTAGATTTTTTAAATTAACTCAAAATTGATTAGATAATATCTTATTAGATTTGAAGTTCATTATTTGACATGGTAAAGGCAGCCACATGTTAATAAATAAATGAACGAATGAGTTACCAACCTACACCGGTGTGAATTATTTACAACCTACACAAAAGTAATGTTAGTGCAAATATCAAACACAAACAGGAAAAATAAATTATTACTACAAATGTAAAAGACAACTAGAAAAAATAAGGTTAAGCTATGGATTAGGTCGCTCTTTTTAAAACGTTTTACGGCTTTGCTTATGAAATGTGCAACAGTAACAATCTTATCATCTTTAGGATAAAACAGCTCTTTAACATGAGTCAAAACTCTATCTGCAACTAACACCCGCACAAAATTCTAAATCGTTCGGAATGACTAAAATTGGAAACACAATATTTTCTTTCAACTTATTTGTCACGTTCGGCAGTTCAGTACTGATGTTCCTCTTTTCTATATATACGGTATTATTGCTTTAAAAGGTTATTAAAACCATTAAAGCCAATATTTAAGTGTGAACGTTCAAAACTTTGAATATATTTGAAAACCACATTCAAATCACATAACACAATTGATTTAAAAGATTTTAAAACCATTAAATCAACTTAGATGTTTCCGTGAAACAGTTTTAAACTAAATAAAGATCTCAACGTTCAAAAACAAGTAAAACATATTATTCAATTAAAAAGATTTTAACAAATCATTTCACAAGTAATGTCCTAATGGAAAATACTTTTGGTACGAAAATTTACATACAAAATCACATACGAATTATAACCATCGTGATTTTCATCCCTTTTCTTTCTTTTAATTTTTTAATCTATTATTTCTGCTCATTAATAATAGTTAATACTACGCCTATCCGTACCCGTACGCTCGTAAGAAAAAAAGGAAAGGTGGGTTAGGGGATGAAAAGATTAGATACAGGGATGAAAAAGGAAAGATATAATACTATGCCTATCATGATATTCAATAAATAATTTTGTTTTTTTGGTGAACATTCAATAAATAATCTTGTTAGAGTTAGACAACAATCATGTTATTCTCTCGAGTCTTTTTTTTTTTTTTTCCCTTTGATGATTAATTTTTGTCGGGATTGGCCATTCATTGGAGTCTTTCTTTTTAATTACATTTTTTCCATGACTGTTGCTATATCCACTCCCCTTTTTTGCTAGGTACACCTCCCTTCTCTTTTTCTAAAATTCAATTACTTAAATAACCTTTCTCCCTCAAACCTTCATCTCTTCCCTGCATACTCCCCTTTTCAACGCAACAACACACTCCCTTTTTTCATAATAACAACACATTCTCTTCTTTTTCATTACACTCCCTAATCTCTTTCCCTCCCTTTATCCCTTTGATCGTTGGTCTCCATTTGTTCTTCCCTTGCTTAGTCCCTTGCTTTAGTGTTAGGGTTTTTCATCCTCCAAACTTCGAGTTGCTGCAACAACACGCCTCTTTGAGTTGTTTAGATTAAAGGACCAATATCAATTATATGTTTTTTCTACTTCAATTGCTTCATTATTGTACAATTTTTCCTTTATATGAGATTTTTAATGGTTCTAGTGTTCTGTTTGAATTTTTTTAGATGTTTTTCTTAACATTCTGGAAAATACTTTCTGAAATATAATTTTATTCTTTAACTTTCGGAAAGTATTTTCTGGAATACTATTTTGTGTTTCGGAAAGTACTTTCCTGAATACAATTTTATTTTTTAACATTCCAGAAAAGTACTTTTCGGAACACAAAATAGTATTTCTGAAAGTACTTTCTGGAAGTTAAAAAATAGAAGAGTAAATTACACGGACCCCCCTGAGGTTTGCCCTAATTACACCTGATACCCCTCCATTTTTGAACCCTACAGAAACCCCCCTAATTTTTGGACTTTCGTTACACCGACCCCCCTCTTAAGTTTGAAAAATCTTACACTGACCCCCCTTAGGGTTACTCAAAGTAATGTAAAAAAATGGAGGGATACTAGATGTAATAAGAGTAAACCTTAGGAGGAGTCAGCATAATTAACTCAAAATAAAATTGTACTCTGGAAAGTACTTTCTGAAATGTTAAAAAATAAAATAGTATTCCAGAAAGTACTTTTCAGAACACAAAATAGTATTCCAGAAAGTACATAATTTTGCATAAATGTTATGTGTATAAAGGGTATATAAGGAAAAAAATAATAGAAAAAATTTAATAAGAGTGTACTTAGCAAAAAAGGGGAGTGGATATAGCAAAAATCTTTTCCCATTCACAAGACTTGCCTAAAGGGAATGAGGCCAATACCACTCAAACCAAGTGGAGTTTTATTATACGTTAACATTGCCCAAAGCCCTTATTACCAACCTTTTGTCATGCCCATGCCGTACCACCTGTGAGTCTCTAGACAAAATCAATTTAATTTTTTAGGTTAAAATAAATTTAATAAAATATATTAATAGACTAATTTTTTTTTATATTGTTATATAAAACAAGTTTGTTAGTTTTTATAATAATTATCTTATAAATCACATTTAGGATTATTTGTAATTAACAATGTAAAAGTCTTTAGATAATTGATAATTTATGAAAAACAAACTCAACCAATATCATTTTTCCTGCTGGGGCAAGATTGTCAGGTTAGTTGTAGAACTTCCACTAATACACTGAATTGGGCCGGAAAACATTGAGTTTAATAGATATATGTTGTGGTGTAAAAGTTTTTATATTTTCAATTAATTTAAAATAATTTTAATATGATTTTTAAATAATTAATATAAAAGTCTACAAATTCACCGTGCATGAAGATTTGTAGTAATTAGATGTGAGTATATGTATATCAATGTATGTCATTACCAAGGATGTCTAGTTCAGTTGGTTGAACATGGTACGTGAGTTATTGTAAATTTTCGATATCGTTTTCGATTCTTACGAATAAAAAAAAAAAATCAATGTATGTCATTTAAACATTATGTCTGAAAGTGAAAAGAAACTCTGTTTTATTAAAGGGAAAATCTAAATGTTGTGAATCAGTTTTCGTGACAAGCCAAAGGTAATTTGTGTCTACTTTTCCTTTATATTTTTCTAATTATTTTAACCATCATTTATTTTGAAAGAAAAATGGCAGTATACATCTTATGCTTTATGTGATTGGTGCACCTGTTCTGTCGTACACCAAAAAATATAGTAAAGTGTTGTTTATTAAAGTAGTTGTAACTTGTAAATAGAGAGAGTAGTAAACAGATAAATTTAATAGTATTAATCAATATTTTTACGCGAAGCAACCACCATTTACTGTTCACATAACCAACATCTTCTGAATTGTCATAAAAAGAAAAAGGCTTCGTTGCCATTTTCTGCTTGTCCTACTCTGTCACTGTCACTCTGCATTTCTCATTTTCTCCATGGCTTCCGTAGCCTCTCCCTTCTGCACGTGCCTGGTTGCTGCTTGGAGGAAGCACTTTCCCAACTCCAACCTTGTGAAGCATTGCAATCTTGTGCCTCGTTCCGGTAATTTATTTATTTGTTTATAGTTTAACTAATCTAGATTGATTCCAATGGAACATTAGCAACCAAACCTTATCTCGGCGAGTGAGGTCGGCTACATGGATTACACACGCTGTTTGACATGGTTAAAAACATAATTTCAGGAATATTATTTAGCCTGGAACCATTAATTGATTTTTTTGTCATCTTTTCTGTAACGAGTGTTATACCAGTTTATTCTCGCATATATAATCATTCTTAATTATGTCCTGTGTGCAATAAAAAAAAAAAATTCTGTCCTGTGAACGATCCCAACGGAAATGATTAAGAAATTAGTATATATTAGGCTAAATTACAATTTTGGTAATTTTAGTTTTTCAAATCCATGATTTTGGTTCTTCTAGTTTTTAATTGTAATATTTGGTCTCCTAATTTTAAAACTTGACGATTTTGGTTCATATGATAGATTATTAACTAATAATTGTGATTAGTAGAATTATTAAGTTAATCTATAAATGTTACAATTAAAAATTAGGACAACCAAAATTATGAATTTGATAAATTTAGGGAACCAAAATTGTAATTTAGCCTATATATTATATACTATGAATGAAATTAACCAAAGTAAATTGTCGCTCCTGATTACATAAATTTTACTCTTTTTTATTATTGACATCTAATATACACTTTGACAAAGAAAGGGTATTTTTTGTTTTTATTCTTTTTTTTAAGGACACCAGATATTTAAATTCTGGCAAAAACTAGTAATTTTGGGCATGTTTGTTTAAACTTTTTTTATTTTATTTAAAAATGCACCTTTTTAATAAAATAAGTAATTTTTTACTTTTTTATGTGTTTGTCGAAATTGTTTTCTGTTTTTTTAAGAACCAACTTCTATTTGATTCTTAAAAAATCACTTTTTAAAAATAACTTTTTAGAATCATTTTTTTTTAAGTTTAAACAAATTGGTCCTTTGCTTCAAGGCGGATTCTACACTGAAGAACATTTTCAAATGGTTCAGTAGTGGACCAGCAAAATAAGCTGCTATAGTGTGTAAATATTATTTTAGTGGATAAATTAAAAACTCGCAAGAAAAATCCGCATGCAAGAAAATTATACAAATTCAATTTATATTTTGTAAACATTCTTATAATGAAATAGTTAATATATAAAAGTGTTATTAAATCACTTATAATGGTTGATGTTATCAAAAACCAAAACTTAAAATGCATCATTAACATAAGATTGCATATAATAATAATAATAATAATAATAATAATAATAATAATAATAATAATAATTACAACCATTAGATTTTAAGAAAATGAATGGTGGGAATAAGGAGTAACTCTCTTAGAGTTACTCTTGAAGTAAGTGGATCCCTTCTTTAATAATAATAATAATAATAATAACAATAATAATAAAGAAAAAACTAAATATTACTGTCTTTAATCTTTATGCTCTTTCTGTAACTAAAAAATTGTAAACTAAAATTTTCTATGCTCTTGTGATGACTTAAATCATTAATAATTGAAGAATAAATAACTTTGTAAAATTCTTTATGCTTTTTTAACGACTTAAAAATATTAATAATAGAAGAATAAATGATTTTAAAGAATATTTAAAATATTATAGAAAAATTGTTAATATTAATTAAAAATATAAATAATTTAATAATTATATATATATATTTTTTTTTCTATAAAGTTTGGGGGGGCATGGCCCCCTTCTGTCCACACCATTGTTCTCAAAACCGGACCGGCCGGTTCGACCGGGAACCGGTCTGGTGACCGGTCTGAAATTTGGATGCTCTATAAAACCGGAGGAGTTCGGAACCGGTGGGAACCGGTCAAGAACCGGTACCCAAAACCGGTTTGAACCGGTATTTTTTAATTTTTAATTTTATTTTTTATTTTTTTATTTAAAATTTTAAATTTAATATAAAATATTTTAAAAATAAATAAAAACACATATTTAATAAATATCTCAAATAGTTATAAATTATTTTATCAATTATTATTATTATTTTCTTGTAAAACATATAATTTGCTCATTTATATTAATTTATTATTTTTTATATCTTGATTTTTGATAATTTTATATTATATTAATTTGTCATTTTCTTTCTTTATTCTAAATGTAAATTTGTTATTGTTAATGGACATTATTTTATTTTATTAAATTTTGAACTTAAGTATTATGATATATTTAATTAAACTTTTATGTATTTTTTGAATGTTAAAACCTTGTAAAGTGATGTTTTAAGTTTTATTATAGTTTTTAATGTTATAATGTTATGTGATATTATATTTATTTAATATTATTTTATAAATTATTTTATTATTATTATTTTATTAATACCGGTTCAACCGCAGTTCAACCACGGTTGAACCACTGAATCTTGAACTAGTGCCTTGACCGGTTCAATGACCGGTCCGGTTTTAAAAACATTGGTCCACACTAAGCTCCGCCCCCGGTTTAGTGGTCTTGATCGTTGTTAACTTATCTTTCTAAGTAATGGGGACTAGGATCCTCTAGAGTTAGGAAGAAATTGCATGGTGATGCAGGTGTCAAACAATGATTTTATATTTATTTGAAATAAACAATGAAAGATTACTAAAAAATTACCTATCATTAGACATTTAAACATTAGATGCACTATGCATCCTATTCCAACTAATGGATACATGTTTAGGCCTCCAGCCTATTACCATGGATATAAAATCTTGGGTCATAGGAGCAATTTAATAAAATAAAAAATTAGTTGGACTACAACCATCAAGGGATTGTTTGGGGAAATTAACGGTATCCTCGACTGCAAAAACTTCGCACCAAACACATCTTTGCTCCTCTCCCCTTGTAACGGCTTTGTCCACGGCGGCGTCTTCTCAATCTCTTTGCCAATTTCACCGAGATATTCTTGTATTACACACTCACCTAACACCTCATTCTTACACACAACTAATAGATAATTGAAAAGTGTTCTTCATTTATTAAATTTAATTTGATTCCTTCTAATTAGGAAATAATATAATTAGTTTCCTTTAATAAATATTTGATCTCAAAAAAATATGTTAAATATTTATAGAATAAAACTTTTTAATTTATCTTGTTATCTTTTATTTATGTAAATGAAATAAAATATGTAACTAACTAACTAAACAAGAAATTTTATAAATATATTTTTTATGTATTTTTTAATATATCTTGCATTATTAATTAAAATTTATAAAAGTTTCCTCTTTACAAGAAATATATTATTTAAAAATATATTATTAATTAAAATTATTAATATACTAAAAATGATATCTCCTGAATAAAATATACTTTTTCTTGTTGAGTGACTAACTACATAGAATAATACAAAAAGAAGATGAGAGTATGTTGCTTGGGTTTTTTTTGTCAAAAAGTTTTGGTGTTACTTGCTAACATACTCCAACTAAAAAATCGATGAGAGTATGTTAGTAAACCTGAAATGCACATAATTTATTATATTATGCTCAAATAAAACAGATGAGAGTATGCATTTAGCAATTGATACTTTCTATTACTCATGCTTGTCCAAATTTTATTTTTTTTCTTCATGACATTTTATATTTAATATATCGCAACTAAATCCATTTAGTTGGAAATAATTGACTAGTGATTGATTTAGGGATGAACTATAAAAAATGCATTTCATTACAAAAAGAAGTAACTCAATTATTTTACAACTAATATATACCAATCACTATATAGTCAACCCATTTGAATACCTTATTTAAGATTTAGCATGAGTTTTTTTTTTTTTTTTTGTTATTTGTTTGCAATTAAATTATTAGTCACAAATTTGGTCACTAAGTTGCTAAAAAAGAATATTGATTATGATAATTTATTGGTCGTAAATTTGGTCGTAAAATAGGGAATTGAAACTTTATTATCATGTACTTCCTTACTCAATATTGATGTACACCTTTAGGATTACAATTTCTTGTCCTTATAAACTATGCATTTGTTACTTGTTTCTTAGTGGAAGGCATTCACTTTCATGCAACGCTGTTGACTTTCTAGAATGGTAGGAGTTTAAACTCCTAATTTATGCGAGCGTGAAAGCCATCCTTAGGAGTATAATCATTGAACTTCTAGAATAGTTTAAATCATGATCAATTATTCATATAATCATTGAATTATGCCTTACATTTGTAAAATTTAAGGTAAAGCAATGGCTGTAGCTTTGCAACCTACTCAAGAAGCTACAATAATGAGAAAACCTCATACAAAACATAGGCGAGTAGTTGTGACGGGCATGAGTGTGGTTACACCACTTGGTCATGATCCAGATGTCTTCTATCATAATTTACTTGAGGGTGTTAGTGGGATAAGCAAGATTGATACTTTTGATTGTGAAGAATTTCCAACGGTAAATAATATTTTATTTCAAATTGCATTGGTGTAGTTTTTGTTCTCAATGTTTTATGTCTCCAGAGAATAGGTGGTGAGATCAAGTCTTTCTCAACTGATGGTTGGGTAGCACCAAAACTTTCAAAGAGGATGGATAAATATATGTTGTATCTGCTAACGGCAGGGAAAAAGGCCTTGGTTGATGGTGGGATTACTCAAGACATAATGGATGAGTTAAATAAAGGAAAATGTGGCATTTTGATTGGTTCAGCAATGGGTGGCATGCAGGTAAATCACTTACACAAATATAATGAAATTTGTTTTCATTGTTTGGATTGGTAAAATGAGAATAATAAAGTGGGAATGAATGTCATCTATTAAAATTTCAAGCAAATATTTATAATAATATTTGAGTAATTAAAATTAGTAAATTTCTAATTACTAATTTAAGCCTAACTATTTCTACTTTCAATAAAGCATTTTAACATTTTTTTTTAAAAGTTTGAAATTTGAAGAAAGAATTTGACAATTTTCAAATAATGAAAATTTTCAAGTATTACATGTACCAAATCTTTCTAGTATTACATATGAATAAAATTGTCATATAGTATTTGTGTGGTAGTTATTGCGCGCTAGCATTAAGAAAAATTGCCTCATATATTAAGTAACATTGCATAAGGCAATCATGCAGTATTGGAAAAATTATAAAATATTATGCAACAATCACTAAAAACTTTATAGTAGGAAATATACTAAGGTATTTTTTTCCCTCTCCATATTTTAAAAATGGATTACAATTGTAATCCAAGATTTTAGTTTGAAGTATAAAATAATTGGTACAATAATGATAGGAACTGAAACACAATTGACTCATTTATTTACATAACCAAAGAATTTGGTCCCATTACTACCTAAATATAAAACACATTTTTTTTTTTAAATTAAGACAATTAAGGCTCGAATGTTGGATGCCCCGATCATAACTTGGACTCGTATGTAGAAATGGACATCACTTAATGTTGGATAAAACTTTGGAGGTCATCAATTTCAACAAGATTCTAGTTACAAATTCTTTTATAGAAACATAGTCATCCTTAGTGAATTTGGCAACATCACCCACAACATTCAAGAGTTTGAGTAGGTTGTTTTTCATCATCAATGACATGCTAAAAGGTTTAGAAATTTGTCATAAGCAATCCAAAATTGGGGAAAAAAGGTTTCTCGTTGATGAATGCTCTAAAGACATGCATTAGGTAAAAAACATTTAATAAAAATATTGAAAAGTTTTTAAAAGGCTTAATTATACAATTGGTCCCTTAATTATTTGTAAAAGTTCAATTGGGTCCCTTAATTATTAAAAAGTTCAATCAGGTCCTCTAATTATTAAAAACACTACAATCATACCCTTTCCGTCCAATTGGAACTGACGGTGTTAAGTTACGATTTCTGATGGTTTAATTTTACGAATAGTGGAGGTTAAAAACCGTCACTATATTTATTATTTATTTTTAAATTAAATATATAATTAAATAAAATGTAAATTTAACAAAATAATTTTTTAAAAAAGTGGCGGTTTATAGCTGCCACTTTATTTATTATTGTTTTAAAATTAAAACATAGACCTTCATCGTCCTTTCTCTTTTTCTTCCGTTCCTTCGAGACCCGATGCACAGGTTCAACACCATGGGACCAACATCACAAACCCAACATTGACAATCACGATTCACAACCCAAACATCACATATTCAAAACATCTCACCCCAAACCCAGTACCATCTGCTCGCGCAACCACGTGACCTAACAAAAAAAATCTGCATTTCTCGACACTGGCACATACAGCCACTGTGCGTCTCTTTCCACCGCCTCACGTGCCGTCGTCGTTAACCCCAGTCACATGCACGACCACGGTGTCGTCGCTCGCGGCCACTGTGGAGTTGGAATCGCGCCACAACCATGGTGGAGATCTGAAGATTCGTGCGAGATCTAAAGATTTGGGTGAGAGATCTGAAGATCTGCGCTGCAGCCATGATTCGCCATGGTTGTTGTGGCTTGCATCGCCGCTAGTACGACTTGCAGCAACGAGGGGGTGTAGAGGTGTTTGTGTCGGTGGGATGCGGTGGAAATGACACACAAAAGAATTGAGGGACCCAATTGAACTTTCACAAATAATTAAGGGACCAATTATATAATTAAGCATTTTTAAAATAGTTTATATTTGCTTTGACACCAAGCAAAATCTCGACATCAAAGCATTAACATAATTGAATAATTAAAAAATCTACTTGGATCAATGAATCACTTTTTTTTAATAAGTGGAACGAATCACATTTAGGTTCGATGCTTTCATCATCTGAAATATGGATCTCTCTTGCTATCTTTTAAAAAATACAATGTTTATTTATTTATTATTATTATTTTTTTTGACAAAGACACAAAAATTTATTAGTGAATAAAATCTACCCCGTGACTTTCTAATGCAATGGATGCCAAGTTTAGTCTTTGCAAACAAAGAACAAAACTTTATTGGCAATGGACATGCGACAACACCTGCAATCCTATGAGTTGGTGATTGCTTTTTTTGTCTTAAATGTTTCAAATAACGAAATAAAATAAAAGAATACACTTGAAACCCCTTTAACCTCAAATTGAAAATAAACCTTGTTAAATAACCTAAAAAGATGAATAAAAAGCTAGTAAAAAATGGCTTTTGTCCATTACCCAAATCATAACATGAAGAAGGTTCTTTAGTGAAAAGGTGAAAAGATGAACTCGGAAACATAAACAATTTGAAAGGTGGAAATACAAAGATTTAAAGTTTGAAGGAATTTAAAAAGAGTAATTTTTAAGTATTAGTAATTGAATTTAAATAGGCAGAGAATAAAAAAGGACATCTTGATATTTCCATCTTTCATTCCTCTAGTATTGTGGGTGTTATTAAAGCTCACTATCAATACAAAATGGAAAACGAAAAGTCGCACGATTGCTGAGGAGAGGAGTGCACATATGATTCCAATTTCTAATACATGTATACACGTATCTATTAAGTGCTTACATAAAAAAAATTCTATTTAATTTTGTTTTTGTTCAATTAGTTATCAGTCTTTATAGTTAATTGTCAATTATAACCCCAATTTGGGCGGGAAAAAATCTAGTAGAGACATCCTTCCTTTTATATATTAAGATTCAACTATTTACCTTCATTTTTCTTTCTCCTTCAACATATCCTAATGAGATGAATGGGAATTTTGTTTCATTACACCATACCCATCCAAATAAACGAAATAAAGGTTTTATTTCATTATGTTCCATTTCATTTCAATTTATTTCATTTTATCACATCTCTTTCTATCAATCCAAATATAGCTAAGTCATCACTATTTTCTACAAGCTAATTGTTTTCTATTGACTATTTAACTTTTTTTATTTGTATTATGAATAGATTTGTTATGATGCTGTTGAAGCTTTTCGAGTCTCATATAAGAAGATTAATCCGTTTACTATACCCTTTGCAACAACAAATATGGGTTCTGCCATGCTCGCGATGGATTTGGTCTGTGTATAAAATTTAGCACATATTATGGACAACATATATGGATGTCTTGATTTTTAATTTGTCTTTGGCTACTAACAAATGATTTATTTATTGTATAAAAATTTCAGGGGTGGATGGGCCCTAATTATTCGATCTCTACAGCGTGTGCTACTAGTAATTTTTGTATATTGAATGCTGCAAACCATATCATTAGAGGTGAAGCTGTAAGTATTTCACTTCAACTTTTTCTTGTAAGATAGTGATTTTTAATATTTTACCAACCTTTTATTTCTAAAAACAACTTTAGTATAATTATATAGTTATTTTATGAGTAAATTACCATTTTGGTCTCTAAATATTAATTAGACACCAATCAGTGGTAATTTAGTCCATGAAAGAACAAAAATTCTAATTCAGTCACTGAATGTATAAAAAAGTGTGACAATTACATCCTGCCATACAACTTAATGACAAATTAGTCCCTGAACTTTACAACTTAATGTCAAATTGGTCCTTGAATATTATAACTTAATGATAAAATAGTCCTACAAAACTTAACAACAGGATGTAATTGTTGCACTTTTTAGACATTCAGGGACTAATTCAAAATTTTCTTTCTTTTAGAGACTAAATTGTCATCGATTTATATATTCAGGGACCAATATTTTCATTTACCCGTTATTTTATTGAAAGATATTAAAAATGTAAGTAACTGCAGGACTTAATGCTTTGTGGTGGCTCGGATGGTGCTATTGTACCAATTGGTATACTATTTTAACTTACTCTTTTTGGTGTGCATGAAGTTATCTTGGCATAAATATAAGATTTAAATATCTTTTTGGTCCTTGTAATTTAGTGTATTTTTGCTTTTCGTTCTTGCAAATTTTTTTTTTGTTTTAGTCATTGCAAATTGTGTTTGTTTTGTTTTTCGTCCTTATAGTGGTTTAGATAGCGCTTTGAACAGTGAAAAAAACACTATCTAAACCACTATAAGGACGAAAAACAAAACAAACACAATTTGCAAGGACTGAAACAAAAAAAAATTGCAAGGACGAAAAGCAAAAAAATACTAAATTGCATGGATCAAAAAGATATTTAAACATAAATATAATGACACCAATCCAACAATAATTGGTGTAGGCTTGGGAGGCTTTGTGGCATGTAGGACACTCTCACGGAGAAATGATGATCCTCCTAAAGCTTCACGCCCTTGGGATATTGTAACACTATAAAAATCCTATTGCTTTCTTATTTCTTTTTGCCATTTTTATTGTTAAGTTATCATTATTTTATCTAACAAACTATAAATCTATAATACCATTAAAAGTTGGATGAATATGTCGTCTTCTAAAATTAAGGGAACTTATTGTACTAAATTAAACTACAAGATTTTCAAGATTCATCAACTCAAATTTGTAACTTATAAAATTTGTTGACAATCTTTTATTAAAAATAATAATTAATTAGAAGTGTCAAAAGTTTACATTAAATGTTTATAATGTCCAAATACGTACTTTTATTACTTGAAGTGTAGAATACATTTAATTTCTGACACTGACACTTGCATAACAAGTGTCACACACTCTTTATTAGGTGTCTAATTAATATTTTTATTAACTCTAGACTTGAACTAACATGTCCATATAGATGGACATTTGAAAGATATTATCATTATTAGAAAAAACTATTTTAGACATTCAAAAAGTCAATTTAAAATATAAAATATTAAATATCTCAACTTTTTTCTAGACTAGCTATCATAGAAAGAAAATGAGCATACAAGAATATAAGAATTTTAAGGCTTACATATGTTTGAGGTCCCTGATAAATGACCAATTTTTGTTTTGGATCCTTAATAATTTTTTTTGTTGATTTGGATCTATGATATATTAAAACTTTAGTTTTGACTCCTACCATTAGTTAAGTGATGATGTGGCACCTTGTGAACAGATCTTCCCAATATATATCAGTCGTTGAGATGGTGCCACGTTACCACTTAACTGACGGTAGAAACCTAAAACAAAAGTTTTAATATATCAGGATCCAATGCAACAAAAAAAATTATTAGGGACCCAAAATAAAAATGGGTCATTTATCAGGGATCTTAAACATATTTAAGCCAAATTTTAATTATTAATTTTGATATTTTGTTATGCTTCTCATTTAATTTCAATTGAGTTTTTGTTGTTGATTGTATTGCATGGGTTTGGTTTGGCCCCCCATGCTCATTCATATTTTACTTTCAATGAATAAATCTTGGGTTTGCGGGTAAAGGATCTTTAGCTTCATAGGTGCCAACCTAGTTGGGATTTATGTTGTTAGAGTGATACTTAGCTTACCTAGTTTCAATAAAAAAAATTAATTTCAATTGAGTGTGTGTGTGTGTGTTTTATGGGGTATATCAAGTGAGAATTTTTTTTTATTGCAAGAAATGAGAACTATAAATCACATAGATGATCAAGATAAAAAGTAAGTTAGTATTCACGTAACCACTTATAAAACATTACGTGTGTGTGTATATTAATCTTGACCATATAAATATAATATAATGGTCTATATTTAAAGTTTTTGTTTCTCATAATAAGAAGTGTTCTCATTTCATACACTTCATATGTATGTATGTATTATATCTTTAAATTTGTTAAAATACACTCAAAGGTGTAACTTGTTAAAGTAATTTGTAAAAATGAGTGTATGTTAGCATTCACAATTGCTAACATATACTAATTTATTTTGCAAAAACAATATGTTAGAAAATTATAATTTTGGTATTCATGAAATACATCCAAAGGTATTATAACTTGTTAATATGTTTTTTTTAAAGAACTTAGCTTCCATTAACAAAATTTTCTATATATCTTTTTGTTTATTTATATGTCTATCAATCCAATGTGTTGAGTTTATACTTCACAGTCATTTGTATACAAATAGGATGCAAAGAATATTGTAAGAAGTTTTAAAAAAAAAATGGAATCACAACAATAAAAAGTTTTTTATCTACAATTTGATGGGGGGGGGGGGGGGGATTTCATGAGAAATAATTAAGAGAGATCATGAAGACATCTAACTGAATAAATAATAATGAAAAATTCTACTAAATTCTTAAGTGAGCAAATTTTACAACATCAATTTTAATATTCATATTATTTAAACAACTTTTAACAAAGTTATGAATGCATGAATACCATTTTACATGGATACTAAATAATTAAAATGCTTCAATTTTGTTCTTTATCTTGTCCTGCACTTTTGTTAACAATTAGTTTGCCCATATGAAATATCAGAATCGTGATGGATTTGTCTTGGGGGAAGGTGCTGGAGTTTTGCTTTTAGAAGAATTAGAACATGCTAAGGTAGTTACATTCTAATATTATAATTTGATAATAAAACACATCTTAAACTTCACATCATGTTGTAGAATATTATTGTAATATATAAATATACATAATTAATTATATCTATCTCATCCTTCATTTCTTCCAATGATATAAAAACACATTGATATTTATTGCCCTATCCCATTTTAGAATCTTACTTCAGACTTTTCATTGCCATCAACACTAGATATCATTTCTTTATTGTCACATATTATTTTCTAGTAACTTTTTATATTTCAGAAAAGAGGTGCAAATATATATGCAGAGTTCCTTGGTGGAAGCTTCACCTTTGATGCTTATCATGTGACTCAGCCACATCCTAATGGTAAAATGTCACATATGTAGGTTTATAGACAACTTTTATAAATTGTAAACTAATATGTTGATGATAGTAACATAGGTCTTGAAGTTGCTTCCCCAATTTAGACAAAAATCAAAACACCCCCTTCACCTTAAATATAATTCTAATATATTATAAATTGAGTTGTTTGATTTGAAGATCATAGGTTTTGAAAATCACAACTAAAAGGGCATTGTTTAGAAGTTTCACTAATTGAAATCTAATATGAACTACGGAGCACACCAAATAGAAATCAAAGGCTCTATTGTTATTAACCTAACACACCACTTGTATTAATGTAAATAACTGAATTAGCCACCAAATCATTAGCCCCCTAAAATCTAAATACAAAATCTCAACTAATTCCAACAACAATAATTGAATAATAATATGAGAACACAAAGAAAGAGAATCTTGTACCAACAAGTTGTTGGTCCGAGTGGTACTAGACTCAATTCCTTTAAGCTAAGAAACCACATGATTAAACTGAAATGCTCTTTAAACATAGTGTTGTCTCTCTTATTCAATTTCTTTTAAACATTAGACACAATATCACATTCTCTTTCAACACATCCTAATTTAGAGAGAACTTTTCTTGTACAATAGTTATGCAAAAGTTTTAGTTTATTATTTGAAGAAACCTAGATTATAAGATATGTATCATGAATGAATGTACACAACATAAGGATTCTTCATTTTATAAGTATGGTCGTCCATGTTATGACTTTTTTTTTTCTACCATCATCTTTACATTGGAACTTAAACATCATTGTATCTTTAAGCTAGGATTTTTCTCAATTAAACGTATTGTTATAATTTTATTTATTTGAATTGCATATAATATTAATTAATATGTGGACTTCTATGAATAAATTTTTATATAAAGACAATGGACCTTGACTTGTTGAAAGTAATATGATTTTATGATTTCTATGATATTAATATTTTTCTAAAATGTAAAAAAAAGAAATTTTTTTTGGAAGATTGTTTCTACCATGTTAATGTTAAAGACAATTTACCATTTTATTTTGTTCAAAGAACAATAAACACAACACTTTATGATGTTAACATTATTTGCATTGTCAGTTTTAATTGAAAACAAGAAAATCAACTAATAAATGTTATTTTCACAATTTCATCCATGACAAAATTGTAATTTACAAAATGTTTCTACTTATGATTTCTTTAAACTAATTATATTCATGATAAAATCATCCTAAACATTTTGTTTTTGTTTTAATTGGTCTTGAAAGTTATTTTAATAAATTATACAAGAAAACTATATTTTAGAAGTAAAAGTGAGAATGTTATCAATACATAGTCTTGGTTATTCATGTAAATTTATGACATAAGTTCCTACTCATATTAATTATAATTTTGACAATTGCACATGATTTTCATTTTATGGTTGTGTAGTTATGTTCTTTCTTCATATATTGCAATTACAAATCGCAATGTCCTTCATCATGTATAAATTATATCGAAACATGTTTTGAAATAAAATAATATTACATTTTGCTATTAATCTTTTGAGATTGTAAAAATTCTATATACCAATTCATATTGTCATTTACGATTGTGCCTTTTTATTTTTACAAATTCTCAATATGATTAATAATTTTTCACAATTCATGTCATCTTAATCTTAATATCTTAAAAACTATAGAAATTAGTCATTAGCAAAGCTGGTGGATACTTCACACCAATGTCAAGGTGATCCAAAAAAACTATAGAAATTAGTTGCATTTTGACTATGACAGTTTTAGAATAGTTAGATATTTACTATATCCTGCATCTAGTGTATGGTTTCAAAGTAAAAAAATTTCCTTTACATTAAAATAGCTTTTTAAATATGGACAAAACTTCTGTCAAAAAATAAAATATGGACAAAACTTTGATCAGTTTCCTTGCATCATTACCATCTAATTATCCATTCAAATGATGATGTATGGATGCCTTTTTTCTAGTGAAAATATATGGATTTTTTTTCAATAATAAACAATTTCCATCAATAAATATGTGTTATAGAACTATGAATTAATTAATGCAGTAAAAAAAAGAGCTATGAATTAATGTACATGACCACAAATATGTTATGAACTAAATCTAAGTTTTATCCTTTAAATATTTTGCACTTTTGGCATGTACCTGAATCAGGAGTGTTAATAATAGCTCTATGTATTCCTACGAATTATACCTTGATTATGCTTATACTTGTCTCTTTATTTCACATCTCAATAGCGGTTGGTGTTGTTCTTTGCATCGAAAAGGCATTGATTCATTCTGGAATATCAAGGGAAGATGTGAACTACATAAATGCACATGCCACGTCTACACTAAATGGAGATCTTAAGGAGTACCAGGCTCTAATTCATTGTTTTGGCCAAAATCCCGAGGTAAATTTTCTTTCACATAATAAATGAAAAGTATCTCATAATATGCTTATTAGAAATAAATTAGCCTAATTTATAACATATTTATCATGTTTTAAATACAAAGAGATAAAGGGAGAATTAAAAAAGACTTTGAGTGACATTAATTGACTATTATGATCCATTGCAGTGTGATGACGAGTGAGTCATCATAACACCTTGAGCTCTGATTCTTATTTATGTTAATCAGAATCTACTCCTATATTTTAAATCTAAATCCATATCTTGAATGAGAGTTTTTATATGAATTATTCTTTAATGATAGAGTTTTTAGAAGTTTTTCTTCAACGATAGCATTTTTAGGAGTTGCTACTTGCTATCACTCCCATTGAATTTGAGCTACATGTCTTATCCTAATCTCATATATTGAACATTATATTTTTTATTCCTTTCAAATAAATACACTTCTTAATTAATTTCAAACTTAATTTGATTTAATAATTAGCTCAAAAAATTTCTTTCTTGACTATCTCAAATCACTCTCTTTTAATTTTTATATGTATACTTAATTTTTTTAACCACTTATCTTTTTCAATTTATACTTTCCATTTTTTCATCTTTATTTATTCTATCACAATATAAATTATTTATCATAAATCTAAAATATAATTTATATGTTCAAAAATATTTATTCGGTGTGATGACTGGTGAGTGATCATAACACCTTGAGCTCTGATTCTTATTTATGTTAATCATAATCTACTCCTATATTTTAAATCTAAATCCATATCTTGAACGAGAGTTTTTATATGAATTATTCTTTAACGATAGAGTTTTTAGAAGTTTTTCTTCAACGATAACATTTTTAGGAGTTGCTACTTGCTATCACTCTCATTGAATTTGAGCTACATGTCTTATCCTAATCTCATATATTGAACATTATATTTTTTATTCCTTTCAAATAAATATACTTCTTAATTAATTTCAAACTTAATTTGATTTAACAATTAGCTCAAAAAATTTCTTTCTTGACTATCTCAAATCACTCTCTTTTAATTTTTATATGTATACTTAAATTTTTTAACCACTTATCTTTTTCAATTTATACTTTCCATTTTTGCATCTTTATTTATTATATCACAATATAAATTATTTATCATAAATCTAAAATATAATTTATATGTTCAAAAATATTTATTCGGTATAAATTTGAATTATAATATAATTTATGTATTCAAAAAAATTATTTAATATAATTTTAGTTATATGCAAATAAATATTTATCTTGTGAATTTCGCAAACTAAAACACTAGTTCTGCTTAAATTATAAACGAATCAAGAGAAACAAAAATATGATAGCTAACCTTTAAAGACATGTTTGGTGGTCAAGATATGATAAGATAAAATAGGATAAGAGTAGGAAAGTTTTAATCCTATTCAATGTTTATTGAACACCATATAATAAACTAGATAACATTATTGTGTTATCTGTCATGTATTTGACATTGACCAAATAATGATAGCTAACTTACTCTAGTTCAATAAGTTTATAAGTTAGTTAAATAAATTATAAGCTAATTAAAATATGTAATGAAACATCCAAGATTTTTAGTGTGGGGCTAGATGATACTAATGAAAAAGTAATGAGTACAACACTTTTTTTAATTTCAAATATATAATAACAATCAACTAATGACAAGTAAAATTCATCATGAATTTCAACTTTTGTGGCAAATGAATATTAGCGTAAAATATTAATATATAATGGGTAAAAACTAATAAAATGGGTTTTTATCGATAATAAATGGGTTTTTACCGACCTTGAATATGTTGGTCATAGTGTAATAGTTGGTAAATATTTTAGTGGCCATTAATATTGTCGCTCAAAGGCACACTAAATGTCACAAAAAATGACTTTGGGTAATGCGGGAGATTAGAATTTGAAAAAAAAAAAAAAACATAGGGCTAAAAATAGTGTACAACATGTTAGTAAAATGAATTGAAAAGCAATCGAAACCCAACGAGAAAAATAGAGCCAAGAAATGTATGAAACATCCAAGTAAAATGCATAACAATTAAGGAAAATTTTGAAGATGGTCAAAATAAAGAATTCGATCAATCAGGGATTGTTGGGGAAGGATGCAATAGTGATGACCAGATATTGGAGACAAGAAAGACAATTACTTGAAATAAAAGACATAAGAATATAGTAGAGCTCTTTATTTTACAAAACTCAACATTGGAACATGTCTAAAGGAACAACATGAAAAAAAAAAAAAAAAAAAAGGATGCTTGAAGGTTGACATAGTATGGTAGGAGAGAAGTAATTTGAAAGAACCATAAAAATACAAATTAAAACTTGAATTTTAGAGTGTTTGGAAGCAAGGTAGTAACATAATAGGAACATAGAAAGGATATGGAGAGAAAATAGACTTGGAATGATATTCTATTGAATATTATGATGCATTATAATATAAATAGTGTTAAAAAAAACCTAGACTAATCATAATCTTAAATAATAATCTTACATAAACAAGAAACAAAACACAAAATAAGGAAATATGGTACTAATCCTAAGAGATAATACAGAAATATGGCTACCAATTATAAAGCATAATTTAAAACATTCCAATATATGATTAAGATAAAATTGAATAAATTCCTACATTTTAACAATATTGGTTATATATTTTAAGTAATATTTAAAATACTTTAGATTATGTTTAAGATACAATTGAGATATTATGAAATATTTTTCATATAGTTTAACAATTGTTATTACTATATTCTTTTTCCAAACCAATTAAAAGTTAGTTATAATCTTTTGCCCTTTTATTTGTTTCAAGTTTTGTTGTTGCTTACGAAATTTTTATACTTACTAAGATCTTTTGTTTATGCAGTTGAGAGTGAATTCAACGAAATCTATGATTGGTCATTTACTAGGGGCAGCTGGTGGTGTGGAAGCCGTAGCAACAATACAGGTGAAAACTAATGTACTTTTGTTTCTAAATTTTTTTCTAAACTCAAAAGTGTTGTGACCAAAATGTTGAGATTTTCTTGTATGCAGGCAATAAAGACTGGGTGGGTTCATCCTAATATCAATTTAGAAAACCCAGATGAAGGAGTGGTACAATTCTTGTTGCATCATTATTTCTTTGTTTAGAAGTATATTGTGTCCCATCATTTATAGGGTTCACTAAAGTTATCTAATTTGGTAACTTGAAAACAAAAACCAGGATTCCAACGTTCTTGTCGGCTCTAAGAAAGAGAAACTGAATATCAAGGCAGCCCTCTCTAATTCATTTGGCTTTGGTGGCCAAAATTCCTCAATCATATTTGCCCCTTTCAAGTGAAATAGATTTTAGAGAATATTACATGTTTATAACTACAAAGAAGGTACGTTGGTTTAAAAATATATATTTCTCTTATTCTTTTTTGAGATGTCATATTCATACAACAAAATTATACCAAAATTTGTACGACATTTTTTTATGTTTCTTATTTGTATGAATTATTATGTTTACTATATGAATACAATTTTGCTTTTTTTTTATCCATTGTGATTCTAATGTTTTTATCTTGCATAATAACCACTCAATGTATTGCATACTTACACTACTCCTTTGGTCGAGCAAAAATGGTTATAGTACTATGTGACTCCTAGTTGAGGCAAATATAGATGTGAGAAGGTGTGTTAATAATTAAGGATAGAATGATGCAAGGTGAACATTAGGTATATCTTATAATACTAGTAACCTTATATTTTACTTTGGTAGATGACCCTAAGTATCAAAGGAAAGTAAAGGAATAATCTAGGTGAGGAATATTGAGTTAACTGGATAGAGTTGTGGTAGGAATTGTTAATGATGAGAGTGAAGTCCTAAAATGATAATGAGAGTAAATTAGCATAATAGTTCAAGGATAAGAGAGAAGCCAACGAAATTATTAATGTTTGAAATGTGTAGCTTTGATCCTAGGCATGAAGAATCTACTAGAGACCTAGTAAGAGTAAAGCCATGAGAGATAAACAAAAAAGGTGTTTGGGTACATGAGCCTAACCCATCTGTAGGATCCTTAGAGAACTCACTGAGATATTATGTCTCACCCATTTTAGTTTCCCCTTTTTCAGGATACATATGAAGGTGGCTTACGAATCTTGGAGTCGAATGCAAGAAAGACGTGGCTAGTTTTAGTTTATGATTTGTATTTTCCTTTATGTTTTGTATGACACCTTAACATGTAATGTATTTTAGGTTTTATTTCTATGTAATAAATTTGCTTAGGTTATAAATAGCTTCCACAAGACGTTGTTTTATGTTTTAAAGTTTGTATTCCCCTAAATCTAAGCGTAGTTATGGTAATACCCTCTAGGGTGTTACACAAATCGTTGTTTTCCTTGGATACTTGGATTAGAAATTTTATTTGGTTCGATGATGTTGACAATAAAAAGTTGTCATTGTTGCTTGGAAGATTGTTCGTAAACCGACTGAGGAAGGTGGATTAGGTTGAGGTCAGTTAAAGCTATCAACAAGGCAACCATTCTTAAGCTTGGGTAGGAGTTGATTTCATCAAAATTGCATTGGGCACAACTGTTGTTAGTAAGAGCTTCAAAAAATAACAAATCTATTGTAGCTCTTCTAAGATCATCATTATGGTTTGGTATCAAAAGCTACATTCAAACAGTGTTAGATAATTCTTGCTGGAATATTGGCATGGGTAAGATTAATTTCTGGTGTGATAATTGGATAAACCAAACAATTGTTGATATGTTAACCATTCCACAGTCCATTCGCCACAACATGAAGGCTCGTGTTAGTGATTTTTGGCACCAATGTGAATAGAACTTCCTCATACTTTTGTTCAGCAATTTCTTGAAATTGCAGAAGTTATTCAAAATGTTGTAATTCCTTATGATCTGCGGGATGATAAGCTTGTTTGGAGGCACTTTGAATCGGGTGAATTAACTCTCAAAGAGTTTTATTTGTTCTATACTTAAAAATGAATTCTATTCAATGGACAAAAAACATTTGGAACAAGCATATTCCTCCCTCTAAAATAGCTATTATATGGAAAGCTTTACATAACAAACTCCCCACAGATGATAAATTATGGAAACATGGGGTTAATGTGGTTTCCATTTGTGTCAATTGTACACAAAATTATGAAACAGTAGATCATCTTTTCTTGCATTGCCCTTTTGCTCATCGAGTTTGGAGCTGGTTATGTAATATCTTTAGTAGTCAATTTGATCTCTCATCAATTCACAACTCGATCTCATTCTGTTTTAAGAAAACGGTATTTCATGTTCATGATGTTGTTTTAGCTACTGTCACTTTCTCCTTCTGTAGCATTTGGCGTTACATGAATAAAATCAGATTTGATAATCAATTTCTCAACTTGAACAATGCCATTAGTTACATTTCCTCTAGTGTCCACTTAACAAGTAATTCTTCAGCTGGTACAATGAGCAACTCCATGTCTGATTTCAATATTTTAAATTACTTCTCCATTAACAGGCACCCAAGGAAAGCAATAAGTTTAAATAAGTGACTTGGATCCCTCCTCCTTTACATTGGGTATATTTTTAAACAGTAATATGAACTTGTTTGGCTGTTTTGCTTACCATCTTGGAAAACAAAACTCCTTCTATGTAAAACTTTTGGCTGCAATCATTGCTTTTGAGAAACAAGTAAAAAAGGTAATTGGAACAATTTGTGGTTAGAATGTGACTCATTACTAGTTGTTCAAGCCTTCAAACACCCTAATGTGGCTCCTTGGAAAATCCAAAAGTAGATTATTTAATTGCATAGCTTTAACCTCCAGGATGAATTTCAAAATTAGTCATATTTACCAGGAGAGAAACCATTGTGCAAATAGATTAGCCTTTTACGGTGTCCATAATATAGGTTATTTTTTGTGGGATTCCCCCATAATCTTTTTTTCAATCAGGAGCTACTTTGGTATAGGGAAAGGCTTCCCTTTTACAGGTTTAAATAGGTTCTATTTTTTGTTTAATTTGGTTTGGTCCCCCAAGTGCTTTGTTTCCATTGATTTCAACTTTTAATAAAATTCTTTGGTATGCTGCAAATGATAGGTAATGGTTGTAGTGCCAACATAGTTGAGATTTCTTCCATTATTGTGATGCCTTAGCATACCTCTTTTGTTGCAAGAGTAAAAAAGTTTATAATAATGAATACAATTTTTTTTTTATTCTTGAGTTAGTATACTTTACATGTTACTTGCAGCAAGAAACACACACACACACACTTAAAAATTTACATCATTTATGTGTTGTAATTTAAATAATGCATAATAAAATTTAATATATATATAGGACATATCTTATGAGAGAAAAACATCTTATATGAGAATGAGATGGTTAAATCTGGACCATATAACAAATATGAATGGTCAAGATTTAATGTTATGTGACTTCTTAAAAAAATTATGTGACTTTTTAAAAAACTCACATGACTTTGTGTGTTTTAATCTTGACCATTTAAAATAAGATCTAATGGTCAATATTTACTCCTCCCACTCTCATATACTAAAATATGAATAATTCAATCACCTTCTTATTGTTCTTCAATTTTGACAAAATTTCACATAAACAATCAAGGTTATACAAAGTTAAAATATCAACGGTTGGATTGACAAAATTCAACTTTTATGCGAAGTTATCAATGATGTAATAATTTATAAGAGTTACATCAGTGTAATTTGATCCCTAAATATTATCTTAAAATATACTAATGGTGTAGTTTGTTAACCTACTCTAACTAAAACAAATGAATATACCTTAACAAATGCTTGCGTAGTTTGCTAACATATATCTACTTATTTTCTAATTAGAATATGTTATTAATAAGTTATAATTAAATATTATCTTTAAATACACTCACGATTCTAATATATTTCAACTAAAAAACAAGTAGGTATATATTAACAAATCTCTCTATATATATACACACTCCCACACACATTTTATGAAAAAATCATAAATGCAGAGTTTGTCTCCATTGATATAATTTTCATAATATTAAAAAATATTAAACAAAAAATACATATATTTAATATCTTAAATACATATATATAATTTACCATATAAAACAATAGAAAGATTAATAGGAGATAAATGTTACTAATTCACTTTTCTAATACTTTTTAAAATATTAAAAATCTTAAAATTTTGTAAATTTCATTTCTTATTTAAAAAAACTGGTTTATAATTTTATATTTTTTTAACAAATTTCAATTAATAATAATAAAAAAAGTACCTCCCAATAAAAAGATACTACATTACATAAGGATTTAACATAATTATAATATATAGTACTAATATACATAATCTTATTTGTAGCAAGAAACACAAAAAAGCAAAAGTGGCCACGGAGTAACGAGAACAGACGGTGACTATTACCTAAATAATGAGCTAGACATCACAGTTTTCACCACGTAAGGTACTATACTTGACCAAAGTAGCTTCACTTCCCACGTTCTTCCTTTCTAGCCAGCAACCACGATCTAATTCAATTTCTCGGTACTTGAGGCATAGCGAGGCTGAGGCCTGGGCCTGGGCCTGGGCTTGGGCTTGGGCTTGGGCTTGGGCTTTCCAGTCCTACTTTGACCGAGCTTATTAATCATATACAAAGCATTGCTAGTGACTCTGGCGACGTCCGTGACTCTGCGTTTGACGTCGGGCCTGGCATTCCCGCCGAAGCCGTCGAGGCAGGTGTCGCCGTCGGTGAGGGCGGCGCTGACCCACGTGAGGGCGTTGCTCATCTGCCACCGGAAAGTCTCCGGTCGGAGGTGCTGCAGCTCGGCGAGGCTCCGCCTGAGCTGGTCGACGGAGTCCGAGATCTGCTCGTTGCAGTCGCGCAGCGCGGAGCGCTGCCGCTTGCCCATGGCGGCGGCGCCGCCCTTGGAGAGCGCGTGGAGGAACTTGCTGGCCCGGCGCGTGTGGGCCAGGCTGACCCGCAGCGCGGCCCGGGCCACGTCCAGGGGCGTGTTGGCTGGGCCCGGGTAGTTGGAGAGCGTGCGCAGGCACAGACGCGGGTACCGCGCGTGCACGCACGAGGACCGGACCAGATCCTGCGGCTTGCTTTGTGCTGCCAACGTAAAAACGGTTGGAGATGTTAATGTTAACAAAAATGTGAGGAAGAGAGTGGAGAGTGTGAGTAGGAGTTGCATTTTTTTTTTTTTTTTTGTGTGTAGATCTGGAAGAGTGGAGTGAGAGAGGAGTTGTCAGTGCTTTAGTGGTGGCAGTGTTTTGGTAGTGGGAATTGGGTTGGGAGATTGTGTTTGTGGAATAATAAATGAAGGGACTTTGTATTATGGTTTGTAGCAGTATTGGCGGTGGAATTAGAGCGTTTTTATAGCAGTCTTGTGTTGTGTTTGGGTTTTCTTCAGAGTGGTGCTATTTTAAACTTGGAATTACGGAAATGCCTATCATATCCTACGCCAATGCATGTTGTACTTGAAATGGCACGAGTCTACTCTAGTTAAAGCTGTAAGAATAATTTAATGGGAAAGTAATATGTGAAATGGTAATTATTTGGTTTCTTAACTAGTGATGTAGGGTTTGATTGGCAAGAGAAAGTTAAAGTCGGATAGTGATAGCGTGTTTGAATTCTATATAGTAATGTTTTGGTAAGATTTCAATTGTAATTATGTGAAGTATAAGCTAAAGAATTATTTAATTTTGTGATTAACTTGATTTTACAATTTATTATAAAAATTGTAATTCCCATATTGTATATTTTTTATATTTTTTATTAGTAATGTGTGTGACAAGTGGATTATCACAACCTTATCTTAGATTCTTGGTAAATGTACCGGTTGATAAGTATAAACACCTAATTTTGTCCGGATTTATTACTATCATTTCTTGTAGTTCAAAACAAAATGAGAGAAAATAATGAAGAAAAGAAATGATGATGAAAAAGAAAAAGGAAAGTGGAAAAAATGAGAAATAAAATTGGAATGTTAAAAATAAAAAAAGAGCAAAGAGAGAGAGAGTAGAAAGAAGAAAATAAAAAGAGAGAAAAAAGAAATATTACACTCAAAGCCTAAATTTAATCAAGAACTATTGACCCATTAACCTATTAAAATCAATTCAAGTCAAATACCCATGACCCAAACCCACTTTGAACCCAATTCATCCTTGCATCAAAGAATACCCTAGCCTCCTATATAAGTAAGTGTTGCACACTTTCTTCTTAAAATAAAAGATATTAAAAGGAGAACAAAATCAAATGAAAAGATAATTGTTAATTATTAGAGTTTTTTTTCCTTATAACTATGTTATTAGTACAAAAATTTTATTGATTTTATTGATGATTAATCTCTATCGAAAAATTTAACTAATTATCTTTAGTGATATATTTCCATCTAATCACCACAAAATTAAAACTCAAGACTTTACTTAAATTGATCAAGTCCAATTCTATTTGGATCATCACTTGTTGCTTAATTATTAGAGTATTTCGTGCTGTAAATGAAAGGCAACGAAGGATCATTCATCTTCATTAATTCTTATGACTTTTTGGGGGCGGGGGCCGGGGCGAAGCAAGCGATAAGGAATCCCGAAGGCCTAGCTTGCCAAAGGCTTGAAAATAATGAGTAACGTACGCGTGTTCATAATTGAAGACTATGGAGGAATTATTTGTGCTGTACCCTTAAATGATACAGGATTTTTATTACACCACTCGCATATAATCTTTTTTTTTTTTTTTTTCATTTTCCCTTCCCCTTCTTGGTGCACTTTATTGAACCTAAATATTAGTGCCGGCAAAGAGAGAGAAAGTATATATTAAAGTAAATTACACAATCTTCTATGAGTTTTACATATATTATATCGATATTTCTGTCTTTTTAAACATTATTTTTACTTCTTGTAGTTCAAAAAAATAGAAATGTCGGTGTAATATAAATAAAATTCAGTAGAAATCCGTGTAATATAAATAAAATTCAGATGAATCTGTATAATTTAAAATCAACAAATAAAATTTTTTTTGTATACTTCAAATAAACAGAAAATATCAGTATAATATATATAAAACTCAAAAAAAAAATATGTAATTTACTCTATATATTATTCTCGATGCAAGTATGTACGTATTGCGCTTGCCAACAAGGCATGTGCAATCTCAGCAATCTGCACTATTTCATCGCATTGCATGAACAACAAGTGCCCCACGTTACGTCAAATCCGCAGTGCTAGGATAGATGCGGCAAATGTTATGTTAAAAAAGTGAATTTTTATCCGCTTAATTAGTAAGTTTCTCATGTACATTTTAAAGATATTTTTTAAATTAAAATATCAAATAAAGTAGTAATATATAAAGTATATCACGTACTACACCAAAAGTAAAACATGCGGTATAAACTTAAAATAAGAGTCTACTGACTGCTGGATGTAAAGGGAATAACACAGGTGGACGGGTTCTAGTGTGCACAGGTAACGGAAGTTAGGCATCGTGCACAAGTTTTTTTTAGCAGTCCGATATACACTTATTTTATTCAAAGGCTGAGATTAAGAATCAATGAAACCGGATGGAAAGATTTTAAGGTGAAATATTTGTTTTAAAATATTTCCAACTCAAGTCCACATGTTCATTGTAGCGGGCACTTTGGGTGATCCCCATCAGTTGGAGTTTGTGTTTTGACTTGGTCGTGTGTCCCCCGTCTCGTTCAACAGTTTTGCCTTCCTTTTTCGGTGACTCGTATCGGAGCATAGAGACACCATTTTTTAGCAAGGTAGCTTTGATCGAGTACTCTTCTTATTGTGTATTATTCTTCTGAGGGCTGAACTGGTTCTTTAATAGAAGTTTGAACAACATTTAACAACGGTTGGTTGGATTTGCGGTCTTGGTTTGTGTCCTAACTTTGTCTGAGTATCCAACTGCATGGAGATATCACCTGCAAAAGGTACTGGTTTTGTAATGGATTAATTTTCCTTGGGTGGATTTGTGTGGTTGGTTGTTATCAGACCGTAACTATGTCGAAAGAATCTAACTGTGCAGAGCCATCAGCCTTTGGTGGTAACGATTGTGAAATAGAAATTGTAAGACCGTTTAATGTTCCTTGCGTGGATTTGTGGCGTTTGTTTTTGTCGAACCAAATCTAATCGGAGGTATCTGTGCATAACAGGACGAACTCGACGGTTAGTGAACAACAGAAAAATCTGAAATGCCAAAACTTTAACGACAACGGCGGTACAAATAGTGCGCCCACAAATCGGATTTGTTACACAAACTGCAAAACGGCCAATCGAAAATAATCTCCAGCGTTAATCTGCTACTACCACGGAGGTCAGATGTAGCTCACTCATTATCAACATTCTAAACGAGAAAGGGGACATTACAACCAGATTTCATTTACAATCCACGCTGGAAATAACTTTCATAAAATTTTATTTATATTTCATTTACAAACCACCTAGAATAATTTTTACAAAAAATAAAAATAAAAATAAATCTTAATTTAGCTTCCTGTCCGGTTTCATGGTTCTTAATCAAAACCCTTAAATAAAATAAGTTTATATTAGACGAATGAAAAAAACTTGTGCACGGTGCCTGACTTGCGTGACTTGTGCATGCTAGAATCCGTCACACAAGTGACTATTAAGTCAAATTTGTATATTCCTTGTTACATAAAACATAGAGCCGCTACATATGTATCTTTCTTTAAATGCTATTTTTGAGGCATATCAGCCTCGTTTAGAGTCTTAACTTTTGCATGGAGATCGAGCATCGTTGGATAGAATACAAATAAAAGTTAACTTGAGGAAAATATTACTGGATGTTAGAGAAGTTTCAGGTCCATTTTGTTGTTTGGAGGAGGAAACATTGTCTCGCCTTATGTTCTCCTGCACGTTTTCCTCCTCTCCTCTATTTGGAAGCATAACTACAAGTGGTTGGGAGTTCAAGTAGTAATGCTAAAAAATTATAGGAATCATTTTATATAACTTTGTTATGATCTTACAAGGAAAGAATTCAGAAAAGCTTGGTGGGTTGTCTGGTTTGCCATAGTATATATGGACTATATGACTACAAAGAAACAATGTTATCTTCAAAACTGAGGTGACAACAAATGTTTATGTAGTGCTAAAATTGATAAAATTTAGATCTTGGTTATGGTTAACTGTCAAGTTGAAGGGTTTTTCTTTTTTCCTTTTTTGAATGGTCTATAAACCCTATGTAGCAATTGTGATACCTCTACATGGGTTGGAGTACCCTTTATATATACTTCTATTTAATATATTGGCTTAATTGCACTTTTAGTCCTTTAGGTATCGCAATTGTGCGATTTTAGTTTTTCAGGTTTTAATTGCACCAATTGAGTTTCCTAGGTATCACAAATGTGCAATTTTAGTCCCCCGAGTTCTAATTGCGCCAATTGGGTTCCCCGGGTTATAATTGTATGATTTTAGTCCTTTCTTTAGTAGACATTTGTTGACTTGGCATTGATTGATAACATGTCACCTGACGTGGCACTTGCATGATGACATCATGTTGACATGTTAAAATTGCACAATTATAAATTTTGGGGACTAAAATTGCATAATTATGAAATTTGGGAGACTAAAATCACACAATTATGAAACTTGAGAACTAAAACTGCACATGCCAAATCATTGACCACGTAAGCATGTCAAATCATCCACCATGTCAGCATGACATCATCCTGATGTCGTCATATAAGTGCCACATTAGGTAACACATCATCAGTCAATGCCACATCAGCAAATTCTAACTAACAGAAGGGCTAAAATCACATAATTACAACACCTGAGGGACTCAATTAGCTCAATTGAAACTTGTAAGACTAAAATTGGACATTTGCAATACCTGGGAGACCCAATTGACACAATTGAAACTTAGGGGATTATAATCACACAATTACGATACTTGAAGACCAACAGTGTAATTAAGCCTAATATATTTTATTTTTGTTGATAGAAAAGTGAGGTTTTTACTCTTTTTTTTTCATTCTTTCAATTAATTTATTATTTATATTTTTAAGTGTAACTTTTAGTCGCAATCGTTGAAAGTCTAAGGAGACGTTTGTTTCACGGATTATTTCTTTATTCTCGGGAATATTATTTCTGGGAATATAACATGGGAATGTTATTCTCGGGTATATTTAGAAAAATGTGTTTGATTAACTATTAAAGTTGGGTGGGAATCTTTTTTATAATCCCAGGAATAATTAAACTTGTGTTTGGTAATGGGTGGTAAGGAGGGTATATCTGAATTTTTACTCACAAGATGAATTCCTATTACATGGAAATAAACTTTTCCAACCCCCTCCTCCGGGAATAAATAATGATCGAACGTGGGGTTATGACTTTCTCAAGAATAAAATATACCCGACAATAATTATTTATTATCTCATAACAAACGTGTGAATAAATTTTTCAATCTCACATTCCGGGGAATAAGAAAATTATCTGTGAAGCAAACGTCCCCTAAAGGTTTTCTCTCACTCTTCTTATTTTTACATGTTTTTAATATTAATTTATAAAAAAAATAAATTACAAATATTAATAAATTAGAAGATTTATTATTATTAATAGAAAATTTAAATTTATTTTTACCATAATATTATTCGTGTCATTTTTTATTTCTTATGATATTACAAAAGTTTGAATATCTTTTTATCTACTATTATTTACATGACTCTTTATTTGACTTTAAATTATAATAAACAAACAATTTTTTAAAGACTAAAAATAAATTTAATTATATTTACAACGATTTAAAACATATTTTATCCTAATATATATTATCGATAATCATACTATTAGTATGCATTACTATTAATATAGACCTACAATATATTTTTGTTACATAAATGTTATTATACTAATAAAGTATTCCTAACTCTTAACATTTTTTTTATAGTGCATACTATACACATAAAAATAAAATTAAATAAATTTATTATTATTATTATTATTATTATTATTGTTATTATTAAATAAAAACTAAAAAAATCTTATACTGAACCAGACAGAAAACAAACCTTAAGCCTTGGATTAGATAATGATCACGTTATATATATAGTACAGTATACACAATAGCCCTTTTAATTAGGCTCGATCAATAAAAGCAAGAATTTGAATATCTGAGGGACATAAGAACCCAACATCATTGTCCATAATCATAAATGTTTATATTAGGATAGGAAAACTCGACGGATCATAGCATAGCCACAATCCCACCAACATTTTTAATTCGTGCCTTTGGCTTGATTACGGATTGTGAAACTTTTCGTAATCTAATTGACAAACTTGGAAAACGGAAACTCTGAAAGCGATGGGAATCGAAAATTAAACAATCCTAGAGGAATAAGCAACTATTGGAAGTTTGGCTGTATTAATGTAGGGAGAGTGGCCCCAATTTCCACGTGAAACTGTACCATTAGGTAGCCATGCATCCCTGAAAAGTAGCTACCATATTTCTGGTAATTGAATTTGGATGTGGGGTTCGTATATTATGGACGAAAGGCTCATATTCAACTATAGTACAGGGTCGTGCCAGTAATAATTGGACAAGTGACCTAGCTCATATCATAATAAAAATAGCTGAGTTGCAACGCAGTATGGATCAATAAATAATTGAGAAACTTTATTTGATGTTTCATAATTGCTAGCTTCGTGCTTTCGTGTTTCATTGAGAATATGCATGGTGTGCATTAATTTTTTTGGAATGAGTTTTGTGCGGAGTGGGAAGAATTGAAGTCGATAATGGAATGGGCGCTTTGAAAAAATTACTGATTAAGAATAAAAAAAAAAAAAAAAAAGATGAAAGTGTTTTTTTTTAAATTAATATATTAAGTACTTTATTTTCGTTAAACATTTTGTATACCTTTTTTTTTATTGCTTTATGAGTGTACCCTTCAGTAGGAATTCTTTCTTTATTCCGTGAAACATGGTTAATTTCTCTATCCAACTACCACATGGGGGAATTAAAGATCTCTACCTCGATCAAAGACACTTATCTTGTTTACTTTAATTTGGACTGGAGTTAATTCAGTTGATAAATGTATTGGTCATAGAGTTTAGTTTTGATCAATCAATGCCATGTCAATGTAAATTTTCACTACATATCATATTATCGGCTGCTACGTTGATTTAAATATATAACTTGATTATGAATTTACGTACGTATAACAATTATTTCTTTAAAACAAATTATTTTAATGATATAATTAGTAAAATGTAATTATGCTCTGGTACAAAATCAAAAGGTTCTTGTGAGTCAAAGCGAACAATACCTTAAATGTCATAACCCTAATAATGTAAGTGACTTAATGTCGAAATACTGATACTAGAAGGAAAGCTTAGGTCACAAACGTAGGTCACAAGGCCCTCTAACTAGACATTTAGTCTCTACTGGGGACTAATGTCCTTGTATATTAAAAAGTCTCACATTACTTAGGAATTGAAGTTAAAACTATGATGTCTATGCAAATCAAAGTGGATAATATCTTAAATGTAATTGCCCTAACAATGCAATAGACTTGAGTATATATAAATGTGATATTTATACCGTTCCTAGACTTTATTATTCTATTGGCCCTTCATTATATTTCTTATTATAATCTTAAAAACTTCAAAGAGAATTAAGTTATTGGTGAGAGGAGCTAGCGTTAGGGGAGGAAGACAAACCAACTCACAAAGAATGTAATCAAAGCACTATTAAGTATTAAGAGAAAACTCCACCGTGATAAAGAGATAAAAGAACAACACAAATTTTAAAACTATAAGTAAATTTAGTGTTTTTTTTTTTAGAACAAGTAAATTTAGTGTTATAGCAAACATCATAACACTTTGTATTTTAAATTAACATGTGCACTTGGAGCATATGATATATACAAAATGTTGAACAAAAACATCAATGATACTTTTGTTGGAACTAGAGCACTTCTATAAATTAAATATTAAAATAGGGCTACTTTGAAATATATTATTGGTAGAGTTGTTTTGATAATTGACTGAGTCAATTTATTAGTCAAACTAACAAGATCAATGTCACATCAACATTTAAATTAGCCTGTGAGTCCACGTGGCATGCCACACTGGATTCGCTAGTTTGTCTAACGAGTATGCTCGATTAGTTTCTAAAAGTGCTCCAGTATGGTTAATATTCAACCCACTTTTGTCACAATGTAATGTGTATAAATTTTCAAGTGGCAAAGTCGAACAGAAATGTAAAGGTTTAAGTTTGTCTAAATATTGAAGAAATTGGGATACAAAAAATATTGAAATGAATTTGAGTACGAAGACAGAGTTCTAATATCCAAGGTAAAATGAAAGAAAATTGTGTGTTGTGTGTGTGTGTGTCACTTAGAAGTTTTTCTAAGTGTCAAAGTTGAATAAAAATGCAAAGTTTGAGTTTGTCTAAATTTTGAAGAAATTGGGATACAAAAAATATCAAAATGAATTCAAGTACGACAACAAAGTTCAAATGTCCAAGGTAAAGTGGAAGAAAATTGCTAAATGTTGCAATACTAGAAATACTGAAGATTTTGAGTTAGACACATGAAAAAATATAAGTTATTTGACGATTATTGATTATTATCGAAAACACATGCATTGTTAGGTCCATGCATTGCATTCCCTTTAGGACTTTTCCTCTTGCTAGGGAGGAGAACGGAGAAGGTTTTTTTATGTGGAAGATGGAAATTTATGAGAGAAATTTAGGTATTAGTAGGTTTTGGGTAGTGTTTGGGTGGTTCTATGGTGTTTGGTGGTGTGGGTGTGTAGGAAAAGGGTTTAGGAAGGTTGGTTATGGAGGTTTTTTGCTTTGGGGGCTTTGTAAGGATGAAGATGAAGGGTAGTGGGGATGAGAAAGAGAGAAGGGTGTGGCTGGTGTGGGGGAGTCAAATAGGAGAGAGTAGGGAGGGTCAGGGGTTTTATAGCGGTTTAAAAAGTTAAAAACCTACAACTCGAGCTAGATTTCATGGGCTTGTAGATCCGGTGCACGGGTGAGCGACTTGTGGCGAAGTGAGGTATGGTGAGTGTAGATTCGCACATGCATAGTTTTAAAAATCGGCTCGGACCGACTGGTCAAACCGGGAACCGATGGTCAAGTCAAGTCAAGCCATTAATCGGATCGGGAATGCAATCAACCCGCTGCAACCACCGAACCGTGATTCATTGACCTAAAGTGGGTCGCACACAAGTGCTGCGCTCAAGTCAAGTTTTCTGTAAAAATAAAGAAAACTGCATTCAGCAAGACTCGAACACATGCACTGTAGGAAGTGCCAACACTATTTGCCATTAGGCTAGAGCCAATTAGTTGACATAACATTAACATATTTAATATTTATATTGTATTTAATTATTTCTAATGCAAAAAATGTTAAAATCTCTCACTCTTCAGATTTGAACCTTTGTTATTGAGGTCTCAAGGGAGAAATTTAACCATTAAGCTTTTATAATATATTGACAAATATAAGTGAAAATAATATATATATATATATATATATATATATATATAATTATTTTAATTACTTATACCGGGTCATGCGGTTCAATTAATGACCCACCGGTTCGACTATTGACCCAATGAACCAGTGCCTTGACCGAGTTGATCACCAGTTCGGTTTTTAAAACTAGCTTATATGGGCGTGTAGATGGAGTGGACGATCATGTAAGTTATTGTTTATGCCTACTCCCCCCTTTTTGTCTTATTTTTACTAGTTGCACCCCCTTTCAAGATTCTCTCCACATGACACTTTCATGTGGGACACCATATAAACAAGCATACTCTGACAACTTAGGATCAAGTTTTTTTTTTTATGAAGTAATGTATGTTTAGTGTCTTCATTCCGCGTGGAGCCATCTGAGGAACAACATCACAAATAACAAACAAAAAACGTAAAATTGAACAAGAAATTAAAAGAAAGTAGACTAAATATATAAAGGGGTTGGGTTGCCTCCCAATAAACACTCGTTTAACATCTTAAGCTCGAATCCCTCCCACTAACAAATTAAAAGAAAGTAGACGAAAATATAAGGTTGGCTTGGTGGTTGAAGGGAGAAGGGGAGAGGAAGAGCTCATGAGTTCGAATCCCTCTTACTAACAAATTAACAATTAACATTTGCTAATAAAAAAAAACATCTTAAGCTCTACCCCTAGTAACTCATCTGCTAGATGTGAGATCTAGAAGGACAATTGTCATTGCCTTCTCAATTTGTTCTCCATTGATGTACAACTTCAACCTTTGCCCATTAACCTTGAAGAAGCTCTTGTTTTGGCTTCCAATTTCAATAGCTCCATAAGGGAATACTTTATGAATATTTGTGTGTTTTCTTCTATTGGTGACTTTTCTTTAAAAGAAAAAGAATATTTGTGTGTTTTCTTCTTTTTTCCAACGTCCTTGTAGAGTTATCTTTAGGAAAAAGTTAGTAATTATACACATTTATGAAATAAGAAGAGAGATTTATTTTAAATTTATTTTTTAGATTTATTCTTCTCACTAACTTTTAATTACAAATTGCAATTATATTGACTCCTCAACTTCATACTATCCTTCTCAAGGATAGCCTTGGTTGATTTTGCTTGTATCTTTTCCAATGAATAAAAGAAAAATTGCAGGATAGCCTTGGTTGATTTTGCTTATATCTTTTCCGATGAATAAAAAAAAAATTGCAATTATACTTAACAGCTATTATATATATATATTCTTATTTAAACTCAATCCACTAATTTTATGTTTTAGTGTTTTTTTCGTTTTGGTACATTAAGTTTGAAAAGTCTCATTTTAGTCCTTTATGTTTTCGAAAGTTTCATTTTGATCATTTCTTCCGTTTTCAGTTAACAATGTTAGTGCTCCATTACCTTTTAAATTTTAAAATAATTAATTTAACATAGTGGCGCCTTTTAGCCGCTACTTTTTGTTTTTAAAATTTTAAAAATTATAAACCATAAGATTAACACGCACACTTTCTCCCCCTCCCCCTCCACTTCCTTTGGACCATTCCATTCTCGTTTTCCCTGCAATGTCAAAACATCTTCGTATTATTCAGCCTTCGCCATTCCCCTCAACTCTTCAGGTTCGGGTTCCATTCCTCCACCTCTCCGTTAAATAGGCCACAACGGCTTCTCATCGACGGCGAGTTCAGCCCCACCCTCACTCTCCAAAGCTAGGGTTTCCCCTCGTAGCCGTCGGTGACACAAAGCTCCTCACAGGCCTCAGCACCATCCTCGTCACTTCGATTCAAGAAGCCAAAGACCGCATCTCGTAAATCGAGTACATGTTCTGCTCCCAGCTCTACCCTCACTTCAAATCTGATACTGCATCTAGACGACATCGCATCGAGCAACTTGAGGAGTTGCTACAATCCAAGGAGTCTATGTTCCGAGACACCGAAGAGAAGCGAAACGCTGCGTTTTCAAAGCTGGAGAGCTGCGAGGGCGAGAAGGCGATGCTGCGGGCAAGAATCGAAGAGGATAATAGGCCTTAAGTCTCAGCATGTTTACCTTCAAAGAAAGTTTGGTCTCGGTGAGGAGAATGTGGTTCAACAAAACAAATTGGTGAGTGAATGTGAATTGGGGGTGCATCAAACTCCATGGTTGATTGTGCGTCGACGAAGGTATATTGGGGTTTATAATTTTTTAAATTTTAATAACAAAAATGGCGGCTTTTATGTTAAATTAATTATTTTATAATTTAAAAGTTAACGAAATACTAACATTTTTAACGGAAAATGGAAAAAATGACCAAAATGAGACTTTTAAAACTTAACATACCAAAATGAAAAAACACTAAAATATAAAGGATAAAAAATGATATTTAGCCAATAATTTAACATTGTTACATCATCTTGGAAGCTTGACTATTAAGTTGCTAAATACACCTTTTTTTTCTTTTTTTTTTGAGATAAGTTGCTAGATACACCTAAACCCGTAAAATATACCACCACAGGATCATTTATGGGATATGAGCGTCGTTTTTTATTTATTTTTTAAAATTATTCTTAATATGAGTATCGTTGATGCTTCTGAATTATATTTTTTTCGTTAGACGTAAAAAAATTTTATACGAGAAATATAACTTTCTTTTATTATATTTATGAGTTCGAGTTTAATTTAATATATTATTTATGTAAAAAGATTTACACGGTTAATTAATTAAAAATCATTTTAAGTATGATTTTTAAAATAATTATTATAAAATCTATAGTCTTATTATATATGATAATATATGACTAGATGAAATGAAAGCATAAATAACCTATACACTATTTCAGTGTAGTAATTATTTCATATGTTTTTTATACTGTTTTTCAATAACAAATTATCATGTATCATCATGTATGTTAATTTTGTTGAGTATTGTGACAACTATCTTAATAGTCATATTTCAAAGGCTTAATTATGTTTTTAGTCACACAAATTAGGAGGTCCATTCTTGTAGTCCTCTAAATAAAAAATGATATTTTTAATCCTTCAAATTTGAAAAATATTCCTTTTAATCCCTCTGCCAAAATTTGAGGAACTAAAAAATGCAAAATTTTAATTGATGGAATGGACTAAAAAGAATATTTTTGAATTTGAGAGACTAAAAATGCAAATTTTATTTGAGAGACTAAAAAAAATAGACTTCTTAATTTGAGGAACTAAAAACATAATTAAGCCTATTTAAAATAATTTCTTATTGATTGATAGAGTTAAAATATTTACATTGATTAAACCTAAAAATTAGAATTTTAATTTATTTTAAGATAGTATTTTAACCCATTTAAGAGACTTTACTTATCATTGAATAAACTTTCTCGTAGATTAAGTTAATTTTGTTTTTTTTTTATAAAAAATCTAATCTAACCCAATTCATTTGATCACTATTTTTCTTTTGCTCTTTTTTTGCTCCTGGGTCATAGACCCACGGTGTCTCCCAACCCACTGAGTCAGAGACTAATCTCATTTGTGGTGCGTGATTGCCGCTGGCCCAATGAAATTTTACACATGGAGGAATCGAACACGGGTTCTCCCGCTAAATAGATGCTCTACATTTTTTTTTTTTGCTCTTTAACAAAGTTAATGAAAATTAAGGCAAAAATAGAAATAAAAATACTTGATGAAACGAACTGTGCTGAGTTGCTATCTGTCCTTAACACGTCGCTTTGGGAGTAAATCTGGGATTCACGAAGTGGCTCATGCTTGCCCAAACAACATGGACAACTAACGGATATTTAGCATGTTGTTTGGGAGAATTATTTAAGGCACCCCATTTTTTGCTTGGTGTACCTCCAAGACTTATAAAGTTCCCATCTTACCCTTCTCCCCACGTTCACTCTCTTCTTCTCTCCATCTTCCTATTCACCGTATTGCACCTTCTCACCATCACGACTAATCTTTTAATTTGCTTCTCTGCGTCGTCGACACAACCTTTTCACCCTTCGATTCAAAGTTATGATTTGATTATTACGGATTGCACAATCCGTAATACAAATATGTTACGGATTGTGCAATCCGTAATACATTTTTATGCATTACGGATTACTCAATCCATAATGCATAAAAATATATTACGGATTGCACAATCCGTAATACAAATGTGTTACGGATTGTTCAATTCGTCATACATTTCTGGAATGTCCTAAATATTCCGGATTTGATAATCCGTAATAAATTAAAAATATATAATTTAATTTGTAATAGTATAATTAATATTTTTTATAATTGTAATTTTATAATTTAATTTGTAATTGCATAATTTATTATGTAATTGTATGATTTAATATGTAATTTGTAATTGTATAATTTAATATGTAATTATATATATTAATAATTTTTATATAGTATAAATTACGGAATGCTAGCAAAAATGTATTAAATTACGGATTTCTAGCAAAATTACGGAATGCTAGCAAAAATTACGGAATGTTATTAATGTATTATAAAAAATGTATTAAAATTTATATAATACATGTGTAAGCTTTATAGTTACTAGTATTAAATGCTAGCAATCCGTGTAAGCTACGAAATACCAAATCCGTAAGTGAATATAGTTATTAAACGGATTGCTTGATCCGTAGCTAGCTTTATAATACACGGATTGCTTGATCCATAGTGTACAATCAATATTCACTTATGGATTATACAATTCGTAATTGTATTAATACGGATTGTATGATCAGTAATTGTTATAATATAATTACGGATTGAACATTCAGTAATCAAATCCGGAATATTTATGAACATTCAGGAAATGTATTACGGAATACCCATTCCATAATAATACATATACATTACGGATTACACAATCCGTAATGTGTTAGAATGTTTACGGATTGCATAATCCGTAATTGTATTAATAGTATTACGGATTGTACAATCCATAATACTTTATACAATTACGGATTATACAATCCGTAATGTATTTTATATAATTACGGATTGATGAATCCGTAATACTATATACAAGGAAAAAGGGTAAAATAGTCTTAATTAATTTTAATGGGGTGTACCAGGAAAAATGGGAGGTGCCTTCAATAAATCCCGTTGTTTGGCCCAACCGAGGTTGTATCTACGTCGTCCCGCGAAAAAAAAGATGTTCGCATGGCCCAACACAGTACATGTCCCATAATCCTTTACTTCCGTGGATCATGCTAAGGTTTTAGAACGTAGTATCCCTTGTCCTTTCGGTAAGTGTGTGTTTCAATGAGTATTTATAAAATTAATTTTGAATTAAATTAATTTTAAGCTATGTGATTTATGGTTGGATGTTTTATTCCAATCACAAACCACCACCATATATGATAAGTTTGTTGACTTTTATAAATTTATTTTAAAAGTCATACCAACAATGATTTATCATTGAATGACAATGTAAAATTGTTTTATACTGTCAGTGCATCACCATTAAATTCTTATCATAAAAGTGAGTTAGTGGTAAAATTTTGTATAAATTTTTTTATCCAACATAAAAGTTATTTACAATTCTTTTACTCTGAATCATTTTTTGATTTAGAATCAATTTTTTAACATGAAATCAAATATGTAAAAAATTATTTAAAATCACGTTAAATGGTATTTAAACAATAAACATGATTATGGAAAATCTAAGGTGAAACTAAACACACGCTTATTTAGTTTCTTTAAATAAAAAGATTAAAAAAATGTACTGCTATTGTGTCTCCATCTAAAGGATTGTTCAAGCTATCCACCTTTAGTTTTTAAATCTAGAAGATCCATCCAGTTGTGAAATTATGAGTATGGACCCTTTCAATCATTAATACTGTTGGATGATAATTGAAGCCAGATACCCTAATGTCGCTATTTGAGTCGCTTGATCAACGGAAGTTAGGTTAAGGTCACTATTTTTCTTGACTAATAATTTGAAGTTACAAGAAACGAATTTATGTTTGACACAAGAACAAAACTTGATTCCTAATATAAGTGAATCACTAATTTAGTGTTTGCAATTGTACGTAATCATGGGTTAAATTGATTTTTAAAATTAATAAAATAGTAAGGTAGTCTCTAAATATATATTATTAATTAATTTAGTCCCTATATTGTAATAGATGGTTAAATTGGTCCTTGAATTAAGTAAAATGATAAAATAGTCTATGGAATTATAATGGTAGATCAAATTGATCCCTAAAATTAGAAAAACTTAGTTGCACTTTTTACCCCATCACTTTCAAAATTTCATGAATTATGCTTCTAAAGTTATTTTCTCCTGCATTTTGATTCTAAAATTACATAATTGCGCATTTTGTCTCTAAAGTGCAATTAAACCTTTAGAAATGACAAGTGTTAAAGATAAGATTTGAACTCTATACCTCTTCTTTCTCCATTGTCATCAAATCTTTAAAAATTAATTGATGCAGTTTGATTTTTGTTTTGTTTTCCACAAGTATTTTCAATTTTGTTTGAGACACGGTTGAATATTAAATATACACACCTCTTTTACTTTTCCAGAAAAAAATTCAAACTTCAGTTTACCATCTTAAAAGAGATTAACTTATTCCACTATTTTGATTTCATAGATTAAGCCAATACTCAATTTCACTTGAAATTTAATTATGATACTAGAAGAACTGGTCCAGCTTAATTCACAACCTCAACTACAAATAGGCCTCCCATCCGTATCAATTAGCCATCTTTTTTGATTTAGAATTAGCCATCTTTCTCATTCAACATGCCGGGAGGGAGGAATATTCTAATAATGTACCTGGTATAAAGTTAAGTTAATTGAAATCTGAATATATCAGACACAAGAAAGTAGTTATAACCACCTCGCATTTAATAAGAGAAAGTTCTGGTCGTTTTTATTTCTTGTTTAGATTTTTTAAAATTATAAAAAAAAAATGTGAATAACATAACTTATAAAATAGATATACCTATAATCGGATTTGAATATTTTATTTTCTTGTAAAGGATCATAAAAAAAAAGAAGAAATATATATATATATAGTATGACTTCTGTCAGAACACTTTTTTATGTAAGAACATGAGAATAACTAATAACAATCATCATCAGATTAAGATTAAAAATAATAAATGATTGAGATTAAAATATTTAAAATTCAAATTATATTTTAGGAAGTGATAATTAAGATCTTTTATAGATTTATTTTTTATTAGATTATATATTAGATCATAATTTGAATTTTAAATATTTTAATCTCAACTAGTTTTTTTTTTAATTTAATGGTTAAAATTAGTTACTCATTACAACCACTCATTATAACCATTAGATTTCAAGAAAATAAATGGTCTGAAATAACTCTCTTAGGATTACTCTTGAAATAAGTGGATCCTCATATATATATATATATATATATATAATCATTTTTGTACGAGATTAAGTACCCTAGTCTTCCAAATAAATAATGAGTCAATTTACGGAAGAAACATTTATGAATAAATTACAATTCTTTCATTTGAAAGATATTTAAATTATACATATTCTTCTTTTCTTAAGAGAATAATATGTATATTAGACTTCAGTTTATTTTAATATAAATAAACTTTTTTTTTATTTTAAAAATGACGAATAATTATGAACTCACTCCCGATTAGTCTTTCACTGTAGAGTTTAGTTCACTGTAATTATTTTTTTGGTACAGTTATTGTCATTTTTAATTTGAAATTATATCTGCATTCAAAAAAAAAATTGAAATTATATCTGAATATCTATTTTATCTTTTAAACTTACAAATTAAAATGATAATACATATTTAAGTTTAGCTATCATTTATATTAACAATCACAAGAGAAAAAAAAAACACTAAAATATTTGTATACATAAAAATAGACATATTCATGCATCTTTCAAGAGAGGAGATTGTATAATTAAAAAAAAAGGAAGAAAAAAATATAAATTAGACGTCTCTTAATTTATATTCATGCATCTTTCAAGACATATTTACTTTTTGGTCCATGTACTTTCACAAAAATTTAATTTTAGTCCCTATATTTTCGAATCAACCATTTTAGTTCCCTGTACTTTCAGAAAAAAAAACTTGATTTTAGTCTCTTTTCTTTAATGATGTTAATACTGTTAACGGAAATACAGTTCCTGACGGCTATAAACTGCCACAAAATACACATTTCTCAAGTATTTAAACTCAACATCATTGGCGGCTAAAAATTGTCACAGATTATTAAAAAAATAGACACATAATGTGTCGTCAGTAATGGAAGAGATGAGTTTCTCGTTGAGTTTGAGTCTATTTTTTTTTTAATAATCTGTGACGATTTTTAGCCGCCAATGATGTTGAGTTTAAATACACGAGGAATGTGTATTTTGTGACAGTTTATAGTCACTAAAAATTATATTTCTGTTAACAGTATTAATACCATTAGAGGAGAGGGACTAAAACCAAGTTTTTCTGAAAGTACAAGGACTAAAATTGTTGATTTGAAAGTACATGAACTAAAACCAAATTTTTCTGAAAGTTCATGGACTAAAAATATATTTTACCCTTTTATAAATTATGACAGATTATCTCATATTTTTTTGGAATAAATAACAAGTGATGGAGAAACTGAGAAAGAGTCTGGCTCATTTCTTGTGTTAATGTGGACTACAGTGGCTCTATATCGACTAATCATAAATATTGAACACCACACGTTAAACTGTTCAAACGAAGTGAGTGTTTTTTTGTTTTTTTTAGGTGAGTCCTGTGGTTGTCTCGTATCAGATCAAATGGAGAGACGACATATTTAGTATTTGAAAATATCTGACTGAACTCTAATTGTAAGGTAATTTTTTTTCCTATTTAGAATATATAAATTAATTATTATTATATGTTTTATTTATTTTTCTTCACTTATTTCTCTTATATATTAATTTTTTATTTTGAGATTAAGTGGACATAAAAGGAAAATAGAAAATTTATAATTAATAGATTTTAAATTTTTAAAAAGACAAATAAATAAAAAAATTCCTTTTAGGTAAACTGATAAAACAATGGAATGAGCGCTAAATTATCCCTGATATAGTTAATGCCTTATTGGTTGATATCGTGGGATTTGTCTTTTCCTTGTTTTGAGCTCCTGAAGATTCTCTGCTGATTTTTATTATATATCTATTTCTATTTATTTAATAATTATAAAGTCATTTGTTTTTGGCACAAAATTTAGGACTACAACGTTTTATTTATTTATTTATTTATTTGAAGACTTGGACCACAACTTCGACTTAGGAAAATCCGCTACTTTCACGTTCCTCGTGCAATTAAGATTAAAGGAAAAATGGGTAATGCAGTTACAGCAACGCAATTTGTTTTTGGAATACGTTTCGGTTTTATTTCAGTAAACTTTCCATTTAAGATTTAATTGTCAATTTGGCTTTTAAAGTGATAGACGTATTTTAATTAACATCTTTAAAATATCTTTAGTCCGTACGTTGCACGGGCTTATTAAATTTGCTACTTTATTTATATAGTCAATAGAAAGAAATTAAAAAAAATAAAGAATTATATAGCATAATGAAAGAAATTTTAAAAAAGAGATAATTATAAAAGAAATTAGAAACTATAAATTAAAAAAAAAAAAGATAAGGGAAGATGTAACAATATAACTTTAATTTTTTTAATATTAACTTTGAAGATTGAAAAGTAAATCGAATTAAGGATTTAGAATTATTGACTAAAGAAAAAAATATTCAGAATTAAAAAATAGAGTTAGAAAATCCGATAAAATAAATATTAAAAAAACAATAGATTAGAGAGTATAAAATTTGAAAAAAAAATTATATAGTACATCGAAAGAAATTTTGAAAAAGAGATAATTATAAAAGAAATTAGAAACTATAATTTTTTTTAAAGAAAAAAAAGGGAAGATGTAATTATGTAACTTTAATTTTTTTAATATTAAATTTGAAAATTGAAAAGTAAATTGAATCAAGGATTTGAAATTATTGATGAAAGAGAGAAATCTTCGGAATTTAGAAAATCAGATAAAAGAAATATTAAAAAAAAGCCCAAAAGATTAAAGAGTATAAAATTTGAAAAAAAATTATATAACAATCGAAAGAAATTTTGAAAAAGAAAGAAATCTTCAGAATTAAAAAATTGAGTTAGAAAATCAGATAAAAAAATATTAAAAAAAGTCCAAAAGATTAGAGAGTATAAAATTTGAAAAAAAAAGAATTATATAGTACATCGAAATAAATTTTGAAAAAGAGATAATTATAAAAGAAATTAGAAACTATAATTTTTTAAAGAAAAAAAAAGATAAGGGAAGATGTAACTTTAATTTTTTAAATTAACTTTGAAAATTGAAAAGTAAATTGAATTAAGGATTTGAAATTATTTATGAAAGAGATAAATCTTTGGAATTAAAAATAGAGTTAAAAAAATTGATAAAAAATATTTAAAAAATATATAGCATCAGATAAAGAAGTGAATGGAGGTAATTATAGAAATATTGTGAATGTGGGGTAGTTACAAAAATTGATGAGAGAAATTTTAGAAAAAATAGAAAAATCAGATGCATGTTAGGAGAGTGAACTACACCACTCCATGAGAAGAAAGTATTCAAATAAGAGTGAATGTGAGAGAGAGTGGGGAGAGTGAAGCAATAAGAGGAGAAAATCTCTTAGTCATTTATATATATAAGGAGATTTGGTTTTTATATTTGATATTATTATTTTTTATTTTAGTTTTTCTATATATAAAAAAAGAGTTTAATGATAATGTAATGATGGTATAAAATTATTTTACACTGTCAACTAATCACAAATTATGATATGTATAACTTTTAAGTAGTTTTTGTAAAAGAATAAATTTATTATACATGACGATTTTCTGATTGAAATACAGTGTAAAAAATCTTTTCACTAATAGTACATAGACTTTTTTTTCTCATAGAAAATTACATCTTAGTTATTATATAATTAATAAGTTATCACCGAGCACGTAGATCAACTGACACAGAATTGTTTCAGTTTAATAAAAAATCTCGAGTTCGAATCCAAAATAATACTTATGTGGTGAATACCAAAATATATATATATAATTAATAAGTTGTTTATAAATAATTTCTACCCTTTTGTGAAAGTTATAAGAATATTTAATTTAATTTGTATACTTAAAATTATTCTTATATGAAAAATTATACTACATTTTAGTCTCGTTGTATAAAAAAATGGCTAAATTATAAAATTGGTTTATCTATTTATTTATTTTGTTCAATTTAATCATTTTATTATTAAAAAATTCAATTTAGTCTCTCTCATTTTTTTACAATTGTTCTAATGTTGCCCTTTATGTCCAATTAAATTTAACGTCGTTAACTTTATAATTTCTGACAATTTTAAACCACCACTAAAAAACCATCGTTAATTTAATTTAATTTAATTTTAGTGGCGGTTTTAAAACCGTCACTATTTAAAGTTTAATTTAATAAATTTTAAAAAATTAAAAAATATATTCATGTTTTTAACCACCACTATGCTAAAAATAAATTATTTTAACAAAATTACAATATATTAAAGTAATAATTAAAATTATATTATATTATAAATATCCTATTGATATTATTATAGAATATTATATTGTTAAAATAGTAAAAAAATATGTAATAATATTTTTAAAATAACATTTTTATTATATTATATCTTAGTCATTATTTAAAAATAATTATATTTGTTTTTAATTTCTTAATTTTTACGTATAATTAACATAAAACATATAAAATATATACATGTTTTATTCTTTAATTTTTTGTGCTTTAAGTTGAAAAGATTAAATCAAGCATTAATGCAATTTAAGAGGTGTTGTTGCTCTAGTATATGCCTTTCACTAGTTGGGATTTTTGTCCCCCTATGATCTTTATTTTCTTTTTTGGAATTAATATAGTGGAGTGTGCTGTTTTTGGCTGTTGAAGGTTGCAGTGCCATCCTAATTAAGATTGCACTCTTCAATATGCCTTAGCACATCTCTTGATGATTACAAAAAAAGAAAAAAGTATATGCCTTTCACTATTTTTATTTAAAAGTAACAATAGACATTCTCACTTTTAAATAAATTTAAAATATCTAATAATTAATAAATTTAGACAATTAAGCATAATACGAGAGAGGTAATGTGATTAAGGACGGACCTATGTTGCTGGGGGACAAGCTAATGTTAAAATGAGATTATGCTTCTCCCCAATTATTTCTTCTGATGCGCATTGATTGTGTAGTGGAAAAAACCGAAAAATAGAAAAATACATTATTCCCCTTTAAATAAATTAAGGTATATGTAATTTTCAGCACCATATAATATAACAATATAATATGAGGAAACTGCGAAGGTCGAACAGTTCACAACTGACCACAATCACCAAACCCATGATAGCAACATGGAATGTCAATATCACATGTGTTTAGATACGGCTAACCTATTTGGCAATTGAATTCGTTTACGGCTTGTAATTTCCCTTTTCTATTCCCTAAAATAAGATTAGAAATTATGAAACGACGTGAGTAATTATTGCACATATTGGCATATTCGCATATGATTAAGAATAATGAATATACAGATAACTATGTTCCTTTTTATTTTTTTATTTATTTTTACCACAAGCATAACAATGTGATAAACTGGTAATGTAAAACGAGATTTAACCATGTCCACTTCACGAAACACGAACGTTTACTTGTAAGTCTGTTATCTGTTTTTACTTTTTAATTATAAAATTGTCATTTTATTTTTATTTTATTTTTTATTTTCTAAAATTTGTATAAAAAATATTAAAAATATATTTTTTTATTTTTTCTATTTTTTATATAAATATTTGAGAATAGAAAATAAAATAAAATAAAAATAAAGTAATAATTTTATAATTAAAAAATAAAAACAAAAAATAAAAACAAAAAATGCAATTACAAGTAAGTAAACGCCACCTCAATTTTTCAAACATATGGCCAACAAACATTATGAAAATGACTCATTAGGGACCTTACCCAACTCAGCTAAACGCTCAGAATGTACTATGTGGCCTTTTCTTCTGCGTTCTTTCACGTCACACATCTTTGGGCATTTTGCCTCCACACAGCATAACCATCTCACTCTTCAATAAATCTTCGCCCCTTCCAAACATCAATTTCACTCCTTGTGGTTGCACATTTATTTTCTGGGATGCATTACATTTATCTTTTACATAAAATGATTTTGTTTGAACCGGATAGAATTATTATAAACGATTTTTTGAATAAATCTAATGTAGTTGCGTACTCGGAATTTCAAACATTTGATTAAACTGAAACAATTTCGTATTAATTGATCTACGAGTTCACTAGTCTTCTGGTTACGGTTACGCTTTTGAAGATGTGTAATATATTAAAAAAAAGTAAAAATATAAAATGAAGAACTTTGCAAACTAGTATCGTCACAAAGAAATAAAAATGACCGATAAATACAGATTAAGAAGCATAAACAAAGCTTGCTTTCGAGCATTTGCGTGTCAAATTTTAGACCCAAATGCGTGAACGACAACAATGATGATGCTTTTTATTGCTCTAATTTATATAATTTCATCATCAAAATTTGCAAATCCACTACCAAAATACCATATATACATTCTCAAAACTCAATAATCTCTCAAAGTCTTGGAGGAGAGCTTAATAGTGAATCCAACAGAAGGATTCACGACATCTAATAATGCTTCCATGATTATTATTTTTCATCACTGTTATTATTACCAGACATGGATACAGCTGGAGTTGTACCATGATTCCCTCACGAAAGAACCACTCAACCCACCGTCCCATAATCTAACGACGTTGCCGTTAAGCTCCGTCAAGTCCTGCCACGTGTACCACCCGTTCTCGTTCTCTCCGTTTCTCAACCGCAACAACTTTTCACATCTCTTCCACCACTCCGGCGTTTCGGACCCCTCTTTCTCTTCCCACGCCGCAAAGAACCCCTCACGCTCGCTGCACGTGCATTGCACGTCCTCCTCCTCGTAATAAACGGTAAACTTCCCCTTCCTCACGCCGTCAACGTCCTCCTCAGCGACGCCGTTATTAACAACCGCTGCATGTCGCGTCGGCTCCGTTTTCTCCGCCGTTAACAAATCCGCGACCGGGTCGGGCCGGATCGAAGGTTGGGCCTGGGCCTCGGGCTTGGGCTTGGGGCAGCCCGCGGATCGAATCTTCCAGAAGCTGAGGGCGGCGGTGAGGAGAGCGAGCCAGGTCCATAAATTGTTGAGGGCAGTGAGCAAACCGAAGCTCAAGTAGTTGAAGGCTAGAGCTTCCAAATTAGAATCCAAGACATTCATTTTTCCTTTTTTTTTTTTTTTTCTTTTCTCTATCTCTCTCTGTGTCTACCACTATTGTATTGGGAACTTAAGAAATTTGTGTTTGTGTGAGAGAGGTGAATTGATTATGTGAGAGGGAAGATTTAAAGGTAGAAGAAGAGACAAGTGAGGCTGGGATCTCTAATAAGATGCCAGAATCGGGACCTAAGATGCCAGTTACAGTGTACGCTGTCTCGTCAGTCGTCACAATAAATAAATAAAATTATTATTATTATTGCTGTTATTTTTAGAATAAAAATAATAATAATAATATAATAATAGTACCATGTAGTTGGAAGTAACTCATTCACACGTGTGTGGTTAAGAATCTGTTTCAGCTTGTATATTTAATCAACACATGCTAAGTATACTGAATTGTATTTCTGGAGTTAAAAATGAACTCTAGCACCGTCTAGTTACAATATCAGAATCTCATAATATATACTTCTTCCGGATTCAAATATAAATAAAAAAAAATTAAATCACATCATTTAAAAAAGTTAATTAATATCATTTAATTTTGATAATCTTAATAAAAAGATTAATTTATTTCCTAAATACCCCTTATATTTAATTGTATAGGACAAAAAAAGAGAAAGTGATTGGAAATAAAATTCTAATTAAATGAAGGATATTTTGAAAATAATATCATTAAATAGGAAAGAATTAGTTAAAATTTATTTATATTTTAGTCTAATATACCTGTAATTTTTTTTGTTTATATTTCAGTTTGAAAGTTCGGAAGGAGTATTGGTTAAGATTATTTTTAATTTTTACTGCATGGATGAAATTCTTTTCTTTTATCTTTTAACTGTAGAAATGTTATATTTATTGAAGTGATGTGTTGTCTCTTCCTAGCATTTAAGATTACAAAGTCTTCATTCATTTCCCATTTTTGCTGCCAAAATAACAATAATAATAACAATAGTAATATTATTAACATGACTATTTAGGATGTTTAGAGAACGACTTTAGAAAGTAATAAAGTGAAAGAATCAGATAGAGGAAATCTGAAATCTGAGTTAATTACACGTGGCAGCACGTAAGGATGTGTGCGAATCTTTTTGACTTGCTTACAGCTATCCGTGTTCTTGAATAGGATTAGATCGATTTTGAAGAGAAAAATTATCTGATCTAATCACTTTAATTTTCTGAATTAATCATTAAATCGATTTGATAAAAAATTTAAATTCGATTCAATTTAAATTTGTTTGGATTGGATCGATTTTCAATTTTAGTCTTGTTTAAATTTTTCTTTGGAGAAAAATATTAAATAAATGATAATATATATAATAAACATAATAAAAGATAATTTAAAATATTAAATATCTTCTTTATAAGTCAATAAATAATTAATAATAGTATAACTCTTCAAATATATACTATTAAAAGTAAATTTATATAACTTAATAATTATATTTATGTACTTTTAATCAAATAGTTACTAAAAAATATCTTCAATTAAATAGATGTTTCACAAATAAATATAAGTTATGTGATAATTTTATAAATATATAAGAAATAAAAATATAAACATGAGTAGTGTCATAAATTTATGAATAAAAATGTATATGTATATATAACTTCGGTTTGAATTAGATTTCAAAATCAAATCCGAAATCCGATCCAATCCAAAAAAAAAAAATTGATTTTTTCAATTTTCGATCCATTTGATTTTCGATTTATTCAATTTTCGATTTTTTGGATCAATTTTTTTGATTTTGATTGAATTTGATTGGTTCATAAACATTCCTACTTACTGCTAAACCTTGATCTGCACCGAGAAAGATAAGTTCTGGTTGGACCACGATTCCTGGAGTTAGCTATATTATATGACTCTAGGGTCTCCTATTCATAATTTAATGACCTAAATTCTTTTGAACTTATATTTAATTAACTTTTTAATGTATAAAAAAAAAATGTTGGTGGATGTGAGTCAGCGCCAGTAGGATCAATACAGTACATAATTAATTAATCGAATTAAAATCAATACAGTACATAATTACATATCCGCAGGTTACAGGGAACGTGATTCCTTAGAGTGGGGTTTGCTAGGGGCAATCCTTGGTTGGTGTCCGTTTGGACATGAACATTGATATGATTGATGGCAAATCCTATCTTTACTGAAAACATTCAATTAAACTATTTGCTTATACCCACTGAATTTTATTATTTATATAAAAGTGATTATATTTTCTTAAAATGAAATTTAAAATACTATAATTAGTTAATTACATGATATTTTAATTTTATAAAATAAAAAAAATATAATGAACAAATTAAGTTCAAATTCATTTATAATTACGATAATAAAAAATTAATTAAGTTGCGAGTTAGCATGATAATCAATAAAGTTGAAAATGGGTTTTTGCGTGTGTTTGCTCTTATATTTTTAATGCATGTAATATGTGATTTTCACGTTTATATCATATGAAATTAGAGCCGTCAATTTAACTCAGCCTATAAGATTTAACCCTAGCTTACAACGGTCAGGATCAAAAAGTCCACAAAGCCAAAAAGTCCACATAAAAAAAAGTTTACAGGATCTAAAAGTTCATAAAGCCCTATGGACTAGGGACAGTCCATGGGCCAAAAAAATGTTTCTTTTTTACTATCATATATAGGCCAACCTACTTCATGGGCTAATCAGCCCACTTTATGGCCTAACTAACCCATCTCTATTTTTTTTATAAACAAATCATTAAATTAAGATAAATTTATTTTAAAATAAAATTAATATTTAACCAACATTGTTAATTTGACTCCTTTTTTTTAAAACAAACTAATGAATTGCATGATTAACCCATTAAGTTATCATCTCCAAAATTTTTAATTACATGCAAATTAAATTAATAAAAAAAGAAAAAAAGGTCTTTAATTAAGCAACAGAAAAATTAGACACAGTACATGAATTATTGTAAATTCTAGAAAAATTGGACAGGCAATAGAGTAAAAGTTGCGGGTTGCCACCACTTGCAGTTTGTTATTTGGTTACTTGCCGTGGAATTGGAAGAATTTTTTATATGTTATCCACTTGTTTGTTTTGGGGGTTGGATTTTTTTTTTTTTATTTGAAAAGAAGAAACTCATATCATTTCATTCAAAATCAAGGATTCAATATAGGTTGGAATAGTGTTATCAGACCCAGCTCGGATCGGTCGGGTTGACCTGTTGACCCGGGAACCAATCACCTAACCGGTCCGAGTCACCAATTGGATCGGTCATGGAACAGACCCAGTGTGACCCGGTTTGACTCGACGGGTTTAGAAGTTGAACAGGTGACTCGACGACCTAGTTGACTCGGTGTGTCATGCAGTTTTGGTTTTTTTTTATTATACAGGAGAACAACAACACTCATATGAGAAAATTTAATTTATATGTTACAATTATGTTATTTATAAATTTGCTTACTTTTCTTTATCAAGCATAATCGTATCTTAGGATTTGAGATGATAAAACTATTGTCACTTCCAATTTGACTTTTTCTCCTTGGCTTATATTGTTATCTACGAGTAAAACTTGTATTTATCTTATCTCATCTAATATACTTACTAGTTTTAAAAATGATTATTCTTTATCAGAGCAATAATGGGATAAATGGAAAAATTGTATTGTCTAAATGAAATAGGTTTATATACACACACACACATATTAGATTATATATTATATTATGTCTGTCAGTGTATAATAATGATAGTTTTAATAAATAGATGATAATGATATATTTTAAATTATAACTTAAGGTTGTGTATATTGAATTCTGAAAAAATATGCTCTTCAAATTTTTTAAACAAGTTCATAACTATGCTTCTAAATATGTTGAATTTTGTTAAACTTAAAATATTTAAGTGTATAAGTTTACAAGCTATCTTTTCTGCACCAAAAAAAGTGTACAAGTTTACAAGTTAGGAAATATTTATAATTTTTTTTAATATAGACCAAGTCATGCGAGTCAACTAGTGACTCACTGGGTCGACCTGTGACTCAGTGATCAGTACCCCGATCAAGTCGATGATTGGTCCGAATTTGATAACATTGGGTAGGAATATAATAAAAACACTTGGCTACAAGCAAAAGATCTTGATGTTCTTGTTAGAGAATGGACAATACCATTGGCTTCTCTAGGAATAAAATGAACCAAAACGTTTTGTTATTGCCGGAGAATTTCCTTGCAGCATCTGATAAGTGATAATAGAACCAAATTTTGTATAGTTTTGGTTGCAGCTAGAGATTGAATCCACCACATGCTTACGGTCCATTTCAATCAAACAGTTTTGAAAGTTCTGGACCTTGATCCACGATAATGCCTCAAGAAGAGCTATAGCTTCAGCTTCGTTGGGGGTGGGGGTGGGGAAAAAGTAATAACTTAATAAAAATATTAGACAAAAATAATAAGTGAAATATTGTTAAATAAATGGTGCCCGTGACTTAAAAAAGTATATCTAATCCAAAAAAAAAAAAAACACTTATTTGACTTAAAAAATATTGTTACACTCATTGTTTTCAAGTTTTTTTTTTTTTTTTAAAGTAAATCCTTTTCCAATTAAATTTTATAAAGGTTCTGTTTTTAAGCTTTTGTTTATTAAAAAAAAAAAAACATTACTAGAGATTTATGAGCACAATCAAGTGAATCGCAAATGATAAGAAAAATATATCTAGGCAGCAAAATCATAAAACCAGAGAATATTAATCATTATTTGATGAAGGGAAAGCTAGAATATATTATATGCAGGGTCTTTTAACATTTCGGGATTATTTAGCATTCTGCTATTCATCCAATATTTTTCTAACACCTTTTGTTATTGAAATATATGTATTATTTAATGTAAAAATAAGAGCACAGGATTGGTAAGATAGAGTGAGGGGGTCTAATTCAGTTAGTTGGTTGAGCAGGGTGCGTTGGTTATTGTAAACCCACCCGGTACCTATCTTCGATTCCCAAAGATAAAAAAAAAGATTGGTAAATAGATTCGGCTAATTTCTAATAAAAATGGTAAAATAAATATTTTTCAATATATATATATATATATATATATATATATATATATATATATATATAATGACAATTACTATCACTAGATATTTAATATAAATGAAAAGGAATTTATAGAAATAAATAGATAAGTGAAAAAAATTAAAATTTGTGGTTAGTAAAATTATTAAAGTAATTGGCTAATCGGTAGAAATAAAAAGTTAGTAAAAGAATTTATCTAGGCATTAAGCAGAATGAGCATATATAAGAGCACGTGGCATTAATTAATTAGTTTAATTGTATCAATATCAATATTATAATTATAATAAGTATCACTTTATTTTTCTAATTAATTTAAATGAACTTATAATTAAGATTGACTGTTGAAAATTTTACAATCAATTAAAACGAAATATGAATGTGGGAGCTTTTTGGTCCAAAATTCCCTGACACGCACATTGTTATCTTCATTTATTGGAAATTCATTCGTCTTCAACAGGCAAATAGAACCACACCAGCGTCTACATCTATCAAAGAATCAGTGCTGTGGGCTGGCCCCTTGTTGGCCTTCTTAAAGTGGGCCTAAAAAAGTGGAGATATTATTGTGGGCTATATGGGTCAGCCCTTGGGCTGGTGGCTGAGTTGACCGTTCTAGATGAGAGTGTTGCTTCCTGCACCTCTTTGGCACCCCCATTATGTTACGGAATACCCAATCCGTAATGTAATTTTACATTACAGATTGGGCATTCTGTATTGTAATGAGGTGCCAGAAGTAAAAAAAATAGACATATAATGTGTCGTCGGTAATGGAAGAGACGAACTTCTCGTTGATTTTGAGTATATTTTTTTAATAATCTTTGTGGCGATTTTTAGCCACCTATGATGTTGAGTTTAAATACATGAGAAATACGTATTTTGTGATGGTTTATAGCGGCCAAAAACTGTATTTTTGTTAACAGTATTAACACCATGAGAAGGAGAGACTAAAAGCAAGTGTTTTTCAAAGTTTGGGGACTAAAATAGTTGATTCGAAAGTACAGGGATTAAAACCAAGTTTTTCTGAAAGTACAGGGACCAAAAACATATATTACCTTTTTTTTCAAATTTATTTCTATTAACTATATAAATAAGATAGTAAAAATTTGAATAATTCCGTGCAATGCATGAGCTAAAACAATAGTTAACAATATTTATCAAATGTATAAACTAGGACAAATTGATATCCACGAATTGAGATTTTAATAAATGGTAAAACATCACGTTATTTAAGAATGAAAATTTCTTTCTTTTTCACTTTTTGCACTATTTTCTCACTTCTAGTGAGAAAGAAAAAATATTCTTAAAATTTTCTTCTTTAATAAGGTCTTTAGGACCTATTTCAAAAATATTATTAGAATTTCTTTATTTGATAGTGTTTTCGAGACATGTCACATCTAAATAAATTTTACACTTATGTAAACAATATAACTATACACATATAGGAACCAAATTAAGCTCGTAATATGGGTAATATGATTAAGGAGATAGGGGATCTTATTTTGAAATGTGAATTAAAAAATTATGTCTTTCTCCGATGAAATTCTCTTCAAGGTTTTTTCTTGTAGATTGAAATGTCAATAGATAATGTGTTAAATATAAAAATATAATAACTTGTAACCTAGAGCACTAGAAAAGAGAAGAAAAGAATATAAGAGTTTAGAGAGAATGAGAATCATGTTTTCTTTTTAAGAGGAGTAGCCTATTTATAGATATAAGAGATAATTGGGACTAGGGGTGTAAATGAGTTAAGCTATTCGTGAACTATTTGGGCTTGGATTGTTAATTAGTCGTTGAAGCTCGTTTGTTTAATTAAATAAACAAATCCAAGCTTGAGATTAGGCTTGATTATTTTAATGAGCCGAGCCCAAACTTTAAAAGCTCGACATTAAGAGTTTGTGAATAGCTCATTTATATATTATAGAAAGACATTATGTGGTTAGGATTGTTTTTATTGTTGATAGGGAGTTTAGTTTTGATTTTAATGGTTTATGCTATGGTTGTAATGTTTTGGTTTGGCCAAACCTTGTGGTTCATCCAAAACTTTTTCATTAATAACAGTGTTTTTGCCTCTTAAAAAAAAACGTTAAATTGATTATCTAGTACATTTTTCATTAAAAATTTTTAATTTCACATATCATATGTTAAAGCACATTTTTCTATCAGTAGATAATTATCTAGTATTAAAATAATTATTAAATGCTATATTGATAAAGTTAAAAAATATTTTAAGAAAAATTTCATAAAAGCAAAAATAAATAAGTTATAAATGAACCAAGCTCAAGCTTAATGCTCTTTTAACAAGCCTAACTCAAGCTTTCAATTAGGCTCATTTAAATAAATGAGTAAAGCTTGAGCCATCAATTTTTTTCCCAAACTCGAGTTCGGCTCGGCTCGTTTACACCCTTGAACGTTACAAAAGATAAATAGTAATAAATAAGTCATAAAAGATAATAAAATAAATATGGACAGTCATAAATTGATTATTAAAAAAAAAAATTAACATAAAACAAAGGACAAATACATACATGCAAAAGAATCCTATCCAATTAACAGAAAGACCCAAACAAAATCACCTATTTATGGAAACATTGTAACAAAATCATATCTCCTAAATTAGCACCAGTATATCTTGATTGGCTGTGATTGATTTAATCACTAGAAATAGAATATCTTCAAGTAATTGATTATTTTTCCCCATGTAGGCCTTTCCTATTCTTAGTGCCCCTTGAATAATTTAAAGTGTTCCATGATTGCCTTCACAACTCGTGCAATGTTCTCTCCCTTTTGGCCATATAAAAATGTTTCTTCTTTTTAATTTAGGGGGCCATGGCCCCCCTCACCCACGACTAATTGCCACTGGGTAGAATATATACATGCCAAAGAATCTTATCCAATTTAACAAAAAGACCGAAGCAAAATCACCTATTTATAAAAACATTGTAACAAAATCATATCTTCTAAATTAGCTCCAAATATCTTGATTGGTTGTGATTGATTTAATCACTAGAATAGAATATCATCAAGTATTTGATTAGTTTTCCCCATGTAAGCCTTTCCTATTCTTGGTGCCCCTAGAATAGTTTAAAGTGTTCCATGATTGCCTTCATGACTCGTGCAACGTTCTCTCCCTTTTGGACATTTATTTTAATTAATGATGCCTATTTCATTGGCCCTCCTGTGCTTATTAGGTTTTGCCACCACTTTTTTTTTTCTCTGAAAATAGTTATTTTTTTCTTACAAAATATCCTTCTTTGGATTCAATTCATGTTCAAGGCATTATCGAATATTAAATATAAACATATCTCTCAATGGAAATTTAAATTTTGATTTATCATATTGCAGAGGATTAGCCTCTTACATTTGATCCAACCCTGTGTTTTGATTTTTAATTTTTTATAAGAAAAATTTCATCAATAATACTAAATACTTAAATTAAGCAGAACAAGTGCCCAACTCACCGAGACTCATTAAATTGATAAACACCAAGAAATATTAAAAGAGCTAGGTAAATGACTTTGTTAAGAGACAAATATCCAAATTAAAAGAAAGACACCAACCAACCAAAATGACATAAAACTACCACCCTGCAACTAGTGGTCTCCTAAAATACCCAAAATGAGAAAACTATGTGAATTAAGGACATGGCCCACAGCCCAAAATAAGTGACCTTGCAGTGCAACTTCAAATAAAATCTTGTACGGCAATTCAAGTAAGGCAGGAGACTACTAATGGTCTAGTTCAATTAATTAAGTAGTGTGCGTGAATTATAATAAATATTTTGATAATTTAATTGTATTTCTATGAATAAAGAAAAAAAGTAAGGCAGGACTACACTTCTCTTCAATGCATCAACTATCGACGCCCATTTTTTATCTTTAGATTTAACTAAATGATTTATAATTATACTATTTCTAAACTGATATATTTTTGAATACTGAATCCTATTAGAGTTTAGGGAAAGGCCACATCTATCATAGTTGGATTTAGGAAATGCCCTATGGAAGAATTCTGGGCAGAGTGAAAGAAAAAGGAGAAGAGATATTTTATGAGAAGAATCGTTGAACTCCCATTTAATTAAAATAATATCCCATGCGAGCAAACGAATTAATTAAGCTCACTGGAAATGAAAAAGAAAAGATATTTTATGAGAAGTGTCGTTGAACTCCCATTTATGATAATATCCCATGCAAGCAAACGAGTTAAGCTCACTGGAGAAAGAAAATTTCGAGAAATAAAATAAGATATTGAACATGGATGAAAGCGAAATTTACAAGTTTTGGTTATTCATTTTACAATTGGCCACTTTGTAGCATGCTTGGATTTTCATGCTTTTTGGTGGAAGGTTTTCTTTCCTATTTTTACCAATTATGTACAGGTGTATATATATTTATATGATTTGAGTATCTCCAGTAGTTAGGGATGAACAAAGAATAAGTTAGAACAAGTTTATCTTTATTCTTACTTAAATCAAAATTTTCATTGAGTCATTTATTTAAATTTGACTCAATCAAGATTCGAAATATATGGAACAAGATTAGATAAACATCTTTTCAAAAAAAAAAGAAAAAGAAGAAGACTAGATCAACCTGACTTTTTAATGTAATATATTAATCTTAACACTGTATATAGCTAAATAGTATGATAAAATAAATATAAAATTTAAATTAAGGTATATTTAACAATATTTATTTTAAAATAAATAATATTATTATAAATATAATACCATATTATATGAGATATTATCTACTAACTCAATTTTTTTATTATTAATACACAATTATTCAAGAAACTTATATTTTTTTAAGAGAATATAGGACATCAAATTAAGTTAGGACACCTTGAAACATAACTTTAATTCATCTTTAAAATATATTGGGTTTAATTTCAAAATCCAAACCCATTAAAATTAACCTTGAGTTTAGACAGGTTGATCCACCAGTTTTGCTGATGATTAAGCTCTATCGGAGAAGCTGACTGGTTAGGTTTAGTGGAGTCTTCCTCCACCAATCATGTTTTTTCCATTCACAAGACTCGAACTCGAGATCTTATATAAGGGGACCAAGTTCAGTACCACTCGGAATGAGATGTTTTTAATAATTATTTTGCTGATAAAAAAAGTAAGAATTCACCTAAATGGAAAAAACGATGAAATATACATTTCAATCTGCCGTATTGGCTATTTTTAATAATAATTTTTCTGACAGAAAAAGTAATAATTCATCTAAATGGAAAGAAAGATGAAGAATACATTTCAAACGCGAGGTGGTTTCTCCGACCAGTTGCCTTGGTTCTACAGCTGTGTGAACTTGTCGAATAGGCAAATACGAGTAGTGAATAAATAATATTTTATTTTATTTCTCAGTTAATTAGTTAGCCACCGTAGCCATAGTCTCATTGTTCAGACTCTGTTCTGCACACGCGATATGTACATATCATATAACAGTACTATAATTAAGAAAAATTATAAACATATACTTATTTTTTCTCATATTTTATTTTTACTTCATTTTTTTCTTATTTTTCTCTTTCTTTTTTATCATATCACTTAATTTTTTTAGTTCAGTATTGAGCAAGGTACGTGAATTATTATAAATTTTCTAATACTTATCTTAATTCTTACAGATAAAAAAAAAAACACTTAAATTTTATACCTTTTCTTTCTTTATCATTTTTTTTTTATTTCTCTCGTCTTTCCATCTCAATTCACCTATCAGACCTACATTAGGAGAATAGGAAATGGAAGGAACAAATAAAGAAGAAAAAAGGTAACCTCTTTTTGTAAACTTGTAAACAAGTATCCTAATAAATGGAGCTAGGTACGTCACGTACGTGGTTTCTCTTAATTTACTTATTGGACAATGGTAATATTATTCATATATATGATAAAATTTTTATGGGCAAACAATTTATCCTGTTATAGATTTTTTTTTTATAGGCAAAAAAACAAAACAACAACAACAGAAGTGCCAAAAAGGTAACCCTGTTATAGAAGTGCCATAATAAAACCATCAGAATGAGATATGCAAAAAGTTAAGGGGGCGTTTACTTGCGATTTTATTTTCTATTTTTATTTTCTGTTTTCAGTTTTTAATTACAAAATTGTCACCTTGTTTTCATTTTATTTTCTGTTTTCTAAGATTTGTACAGGAAACACTGAAAATAACTTTTTTTTGTTTTCTCTGTTTCCTGTACAAATCTTAGAAAACAGAAAACAAAATGAAAACAAGCTGGCAGTTTTGTAATTAAAAATTGAAAATAGAAAATGAAAACAGAAAACAGAATTGCAAGTAAACGCCACCTAAGTAAAATAAAAACATGAAGTTTATAGGAAAAGGTGGCAATATGAAAATGAGAATAAGAAGGTACAGGTATAATTTAGAAATATAAAATATGGAAGAAAGATGTGCAAGAGATATAAAAATGATTAACAAAAACAAAAGTAAAAGTAAAAAAGAAAGGGTAGAAAAGGCTCCTTTGAAAGCCATTGTCCTTTCCTGTGCACTTTGCTTATAAAACATCTCTTTACAACTAATAAATTTGATTAGGTATAAAGAATTCAACAACTCCATGAAACAAAAGACCAACCCAATTACCCCGAAATTTTTCCAAAAGCATTAATGAATAACCAACTCTGATACCACTTATAGCGTTTGGCATGCTTTCAAGATTGTTGATTGTTTCCACAAATCAATATGAGACTTTTTAATATGTTTTGGCCTCACTCGTTCCTATGAAACTTCCAAAGAGATCACTTATTCCATAAATATTTCCAAAACTTATGAGTAAACTATCCATCTTATTTTGAATGTAGAAAAAATAGATAAAAAGAAAAAAAATATACAAAAAGAAAGTGACATATTTTATAAGTGATACGATAATAAATAAAGAGAAATAGAAAATAAGATGAGTAATTAAGAAGAGTGATAGAAATATATTCTTTGACTAACTTTTTATTTATTTATTAAAATTTATTGAAAACTACAAAATAAAAAAATAATATATTAAATATAATATAAGACCTATAAAATTTTATAATTTTTAATAAATAAATTTTAATTAATAAAAGAAAGCGTGTTAGATAACGTCTTCTTAGCGTTTCTGATAAAAATAAATGTATGATTAATATTGTTCCGAAACTTATACAGTTATACTACTGTTAGTGTGTACTTTGTTTTTTTTTCAAGAGAAATGTCGTTCAAACCCTTCAATTAATATTTTCTCTTGGTCACGTACGTCCGAAGTCCAAATCACGTGCTCTCACTTTGACGTCTGCATGCAGCTTCCTTTCATCACTTCTAGTTTTCTATATATTGGGATAACCTCACCTTTTCCTACCACACACACATCAATACCAACTTCATTATCATTATCAATATTACCCTAGCTAGCTTTTTAATTAGCAACCATGGCCACTACCCTTGAAAACCATCCAATTTCAGTTTCAAAAATAGCCATCATAGGAGCTGGAGTAAGCGGCATAGCTGCTACCAAACAACTATCCCATCACAACCCTCTTGTTTTTGAGGCCACTGATTCCATTGGTGGGGTGTGGAGGCATTGCTCCTACAATTCCACTAAGCTTCAGTCACATAGGCGTGACTATGAGTTTAGTGATTTTCCTTGGCCTCAGAGAGAGAGTTCGGAGTTCCCCACTCACTTGGAGATTTTGGAGTATTTGCATTCCTATGCTGAGCACTTTGATGTGCTTAAGAACATCAGGTTCAACTCCAAGGTGGTGGAGATCAGGTATTTTGGGGACCAGGAAGATACTTCTTCTAGATTTGGAGGCCTACCTAGTGACCATGGAACCCCACTCCCTGGTCATCCTGTATGGGAACTAGCTGTGCAGACCAATCAATCAGACACTATTCAGGTATTTGTTCACTTTCAATTCGAAAAATTATTATATGATCCCGAACTATATAAAAAAAAAAACACTAACGTACTTCAGCGACCAAAGGTTCCCCGTTATGCGAAAGCATGAGAGAGGATCATTTTACGCAATTTTATCCTTGCATATGCAAAAAAATTGTTTCTGAATTCGAATCCATGACCAATCAGTCATCAAAGCACAACTTTACCGTTGTGTCAGGACTCGCTTTTTGATTCGAGACTATGTGATCCGAAATAATCTTCATCTCACACATAATTACATTTTCAATTTATAAAATAAAAAAGTTAATACGTGACACAGAAAAATATCTGATGATGTAATAATTTCTCCTTCAACTGATCTCTGGGGAATTGACTAGGAATATTTCAGAAATGAGAATAGGACTTCAAAATGTAAAGATGATATAATCATCTCATCTTTCCTTACGATATCTAATCCCTGGCTTCCTCATGTTGCAAAATTCTTATAGAAATAAAAAGTTATACTTAATTGTACTCTTTTATTTTTCTGTTATTAGTTAGCAGTTTTGGTCTTTCAATAATTCTTTTACTTGACTTGGGTCTTCTAATTTATTTTAATTAATTGTTATATCTAATCAAGTGCTTTTTATCAGTTTTTTCTCTCCAAAACCTCTCATGGCATTATTTTCTAACATGTGGGGTTTATGATGGATTTGTGATATAACATGATTTTAGATTAGAAGTAAAACTTTTGGAAAATTATTTATGAAAACGCAAGGAAATTTTGAGAAGTGAGGTTAGGTTTTAAAAAGAAAAATTTAGAAGTTACTCATTTAACAATGATTGATAATGAAAGGATTGTACTAAGCTGGGTTCAAACCCTAAAGTCATCAATGGAGTGATACTAAGTTTTATTATTAAATTATTTAAAATTAGATGAAACAGAATAAAATAAAATGAAGTACGTTTCTCAGATATTTCTCAATTGTTTTCCCCCTTAAGGATATGGAACTACTTTTTTTTTTTATATTAATTATATCATAAAAATATTACAATAATATTGTTCTAATTTCATTTCCCTCTTTCACTTTATGTCATTCAATTTCATTTTACTCACCGTTAAAATTTTAATCATTACCACAAACAAAAGAAAAAGAAAAAAAATTAGGGTCTTGCTAATTTAAGGCACTAGTTAAGAAATTAAAAGGAGAAAATATTTAGTGTGAAAATTATAGGAGAGGCAAAAAAAAAATTATGGGCAGCACAATTTTACGCATCTCAATAAAAATCTTTCTCCTTTTAGTTCTTTTAACCAGTGTCCTTAGGATACTTGTTAGCATTTGCCAAAAAATTATACCTGAGCCACTTTGAATTGAAGGCAGCGTGATAAACGAGTTGAATCCCACACAAGCCACCTTAGCAGTACTTTGACTTGCATTCATATTTCGGACATAAAGTTTTAGTCAACCTTTACAAAATAAGCAAAAATGTTTTATTTAGTTTTTATCTATTTTAAATTGGGAATAACAAACACGAAATCTACCACCGCCCCACACCCAATCATTTGATCTTTGAATTTTAAGCATAACATATGCAATATTTTATGTGGGATGATCATAATTATTTTCCTACTACATTTCAGTGGTATGCCTTTGAGTTTGTGGTGGTTTGCATTGGAAAATATGGTGACATACCCAAGATTCCAGAATTTGCATGCAACAAAGGCCCTGAGGTGTTCAAGGGTAGGGTCATGCACACCCTTGATTACTGTAAACTTGACCAAGAGGCTGCTACTAAGCTTCTCAAGGGAAAGAAAGTTGTGGTGGTTGGTTTCAAAAAGTCAGGTATTGATTTAGCCATGGAGTGTGCAAAGGCAAACCAAGGTAACTATTCAATCTAATTTCATTTTCTAACATATAGTATATATCAAAAATAAAATAAATTTAAAAGAATAGAAAAAAAGAAGAAGATGAGAAACAATTAATTTGGTGTCTAGAAATGCATGAGACTTGGTCGGATAATCGGGTTAATCTCCTAAGATTGGAAATAAGTCTTACTGCTTGTTGAGAGCTTATGATTATTAGTGTAAAAAAATTTATACTGTTAAATAGTTAGCAATTATGTCATATATGACATTAATATAAGTGATAATTTCAAAAATTTACAATCTTATAATAAATGCAAATTTATAATTGAATAATTATGTAAAAAATAAAAATACTTACGCTATTAGTATATTCTTATTAATTTTTTTGAAGAAATATGCATATTAAGTATTAACATGCTATTTATAGAAAAGTCTATTGATTTATTTAAAAAAAAGCTCTTTATAATGTAAGCATTCAGGTAATTAAGATTTTAAATCTTTTGCTTGCCTTCTCTTTTCCATCCTTCTTGTTTTGATCAAATCATATTAACAACTCAATTCCAGAGATTGTGCACACGATTTAAGAGAAAGGTATGGTTCTTTTCTATTTTACATTATATTTGAAAATAGAATTCGGGAAGGAAAAGAAAATTAAACATGATTAAGGGTAGAAGACTAAGTTCCACCGGATTAAAAGGTAACATAATCAATTAAATAATTGGCGTAGTTCACTCTTTGCAATTCATGTTCCCAAAATTGAAACAAAATTTTAATATGTATGATAAATTTGAGATATTAAGTATTAAGTATATAATTATTGATGAATAAATATACTTTTTATTCATTATTTTTATAAATTTTTATATTGTTGACCGTGTTAACCACTGAGGAAACCATTGTCATAATTGATTTATTTTTATAATATGATAATGCATGATCTTATGATAGAAAAAAATATTTACATGATTAGTTGATTCATTTCAAATTACTTATATAAAAATCAATGGTTTACAATAAATGCCAAATGATAAACTTATGAATCCTTAAAATTCAACTCTTTTAATCCCATGGGAGTCAGTTTAGTTAATTAGGATAAGAGATTTAAATCCCTCTTTTGTAATGCTTATTATAAATTTTTCATCGAAAAAAAAAAAACTCAATTCTATACTTTGGGTCAACATTTTTACTTTGATTTTATTTTTTTAAAATTCACTTTTAGGTCAGCTCAATCAACATTTAAAGTAGATATTGTCAAAGATTACCTTCTTGACTCAATTATATATGATATATCCCACAAATATTATGAACTGTTAAAAACACATGACATTCTCATTCTGTCAAAAAAAAAAAAAACACGTGACATTAATTGTTTGTACCATAACTGATACAAACTATTAAATTCTAACAGCACTAGGGTTGTTCATCAATTCTTGGCGGCCTCTCTAGAACATGTGAATTTTCTCTTGGTCTTGTTTTTCTATGTTACAAATTAAACACTTTCTTCTTCTTTTTTCGAGAGTCAAACAAATTTAAGTAGGGCATACTTTCTACTATAAGTTAGACTCTTTGGTAGTTAGTTATAAAAAAAAATAAAAAAAAACTGTTCCGTACGAACAAGTGACGACTGCAAAAAAAATTCTTCATAATAAATGTTAATTTCTCAACAATTGTTCCACATATTTCTTAATGACAATTCATAAGTACTGAGAACTCAGGTACCAAATATTTACAATAACTTACACGCACTACTCAACTAATTATAAGTTATACTCTTTGGTAGTTATAAAGAAATCTGATTAAATAAATCTTGAACAGCAAATAAAAAATGAGTAACAATATATCAACATTTCATCGCTTCAAATACATTATTAACCTAAATTATTTTATTTTCTATTTTTCTTTTCTCATAAAAATAAAATCATATAATCTATAATACTTAAAATATAAGATAAATAGGATGGGAAAGACATATAATTTAGGTGGATAGAATTAGGAACATTGAAAGTAGAAGAATTCCCTTAACTTATTTAGATGATCGGAAAAGAGAGTAAAAATAATTAAATAAATTATTTGAAAAATATTATTATACTAATTAAAAATATAATTTTTTAATCTATTATTTTTTGAGATAAAATTATTTATTTAAAAAAAATATTTAAAAAATTAAAAAATAAAAAAGAGAAAAATTATTTTCCTTCCATTTCAACTCAGGATAAAATATTCTGATGAGTTCTACAGAAATATTTTTTTTTATTTTTCTTCTCAAACAAATGATAAAAAATATAATATTTGTATCTTATCTTTTTTTTCCTCCACTCTCTTTATACCTAAACAAATAAGAGACAAGTGCCAACTAGAGTTGAGTGTTTTCAATAAAAAAAAAAAATCATCAAATACAGCATAAGGTTCTTGCGGCGACAACAAAAAGTATTCTCTAGAAAAAAATTAAAATCAGTGACGAAGTAATTTATATACTTATAAATTTTAATAAATTCGTTACTAATTTTTTGTCTCTAGTGACAAAAAGTAATTCTAATAATTAATTTAATTATTAATTCATTGATTTTTTGATAAATAATTGATTTTTTATTTATTTTTTATTTTGTAGTGGCTGCGTATACTTGTAAGTTGCAACACGTCACTGCTCCATTAAATTGATCTCCATTTTTGTCTTGGCAGTTTATTGTCGTGCACAATCACTACAATGAACACGAGGCTTTTTATTTGCCACCTATGCTATGCTGTTCTCAGCACACGAACTAACATAGATTTTTCTTCAAGCCAGTTTTCTTTACCCACCATTCTACCCGTACATCGTACTAATTCTTTAAACCAAAATTTAATACTTATAATTTTTGTTTAATAAATTCCTATTGCATATTTAAATTATTAATTTTGTTTTAAGTAAATTTTGCAATCAAAATATTTTTTTTTGGTAGAGCAATCAAAATATTTCAATGACAATATTAGATATAAAAATATTAAACATGTACTTATAATCTCATAACGTATAATAGAAGGGCTTATATTTAAAATTTATATAGTGATTTGATACTATAATTTTATTTTATATATTTGTCAAATAGTTAGACATACTTCCTAACTTTATATATGAACCTTTTTTTGTCGTGTTTATTTGATATTTATTGTTGCCTGAAAAAGTTCTCAATTCCACATGTCAGTTTTGACTTGAAAATGATACATGCATTGAATGCGAGAAAAAGTGTCTCGAGGCTGGAATTCACATTTTAGCAGAGGATTTGAATTTTCTAAAGCAAACAGACATGTAACGTGAGAAAATGAAAATCCATCTATTATTAAAGTAAATTAAATATTTATAATATAGCTCTATTGAATTAATAATAAATAAACTGATACTTTCTTATTTTATGCACTCAGTTTAGCGAAAATACGTCCTTCGATATATGCTAAAAACGCATCGAACATTGACCAAATTGGGTCAATTATATGCAAGAAAGAAGTAGTACATTGATTGGAAGTGTTTGATTTAACTTAATAAACATATTCGAATTTGATATTCTTAAGTGGCGAGGGATGATAGATATGCTATTTAAATATTAGGCTGTCTTAAAAAGAATTAGGAAGATGTTTTGTAGACACTGATTAGGGTGTTTACAATCGTAGAGACAAATATATATTTTTTAATATACAAAATAACAATAAGATATGAACTTAAGATCTTATGTAAACCACTCAAATATCTCCATCATTAAGTCTATGCTAGTGGGATATCATAAAGAAAAATAAAAAATAATTAAAAATATAATAAATGATATAATGTGAAAAAAATAAAAAATAAAAAATGTCAATCAGGTATTTATAATGTTCAAAAATTGGAATTCAAATAACTATATGCAAGATTATAGCAAAATAATAATAATAATAGTAATTATATGCAAGAAGTAGCAACTTTTTTGTTTGGATATCATAATGCAATTTTGATCGGCATCTTTGCAGTTTTTCTTTAACAATGAATCTGATTCCTTAAATACCAAAGGGCATAATACCACTGACACAAGTCAGATTTTGAGGTTATGCAACAATCATATTCCAAAATTTAGGTTAGTCAAATTTTATTTAAACCGTTTGCACCTTCAGACAAATTATATAAACTCATCACGAAAAAATTATTAGATAGTCCTAGACTAATATATATTTATAATCTCAATTAATTTTTGTATAACATGTCAATTTTTTTTTAATTTTAAAAAATAATAAAACTTAACTTCATGTTATGTGTGGAAATTGATTAAGATTATGAAAATCTAGAATCACCTAATATAAATTTTCTATCAAAACAGAAGATTTAGGACAAAGAACATCTAACAACTGTTAAAATATCTCTCTAGTTTGTATTTCGGGCAAAGAATTTGCTGCAGAGGAACTTGCATAATCAGGATTAATTCACAACCCCTTTTGGCAATTTTTTCATAATCATGATATTTACAAATATATATTTTCAGTATATAATGATAGCAATAAAGTTTGAACTTAATATCTTATGATAACTACTTAAATGTCTCACCACTATTCCAACCCAAATAAATTATAATGATGATAAATGTAATCAATAAAAAAATTAACATAGAATAAAATAATAATCAAAAGACAATCAAATACACACTAAAATTGTTTAAACCGTATCCTATATCTTGCTATATATGAATTGGTTGTACTTATTGATAGCACACTCGTACATAAACTACTCTTGTGTTTTCTTAAATTAAATTTTAACATGATAGCACTTGGTGTTTGAAGGACCTCAAGGGCAACCGTGCACCATGGTAGTAAGGACTCCGCATTGGATAGTTCCCCATTACTGGATTTGGGGATTGCCATTTTCTATGTTCTACTCAACAAGATCTTCTCAGTTCCTCCACGAAAGACCTAATCAAGGCTTACTCAAAGCCCTTCTGTGCCTCATGTTATCACCCGTGGTAAATATTAGCATTCTTTACTAAATTGTATGTTACAGTCGTGAATAAGATTACGTTTGAATAAATTTCTCAATAGATATTTATAAGAGAAGAAAATAAAAAAAATAAAAAAATTTAAATTAACTTTTTACAAATCCATAAGGTTAGCGTAGTGGTGTAAGACCCCGCTGTATTTACATGTGGGAGAATGATCTATTTAGCAGAAGAATTTGTGTTAGATTCTCTCTGTATGCAAAATTTTCTTAGCCCAAAGACAACCACGTACTGTGAGCGGAATTAGTCTTTGATCAAGTGGATTATCTTAAAACAACTTATGTACGTTAACTTTCAGAGAAGTTAAATGAAAAGACTTCTATAAAAGCTTAAATATATAAGTTGATTTTAATTTATCAAAGAGGTTTTAATTCATTTTACGTACCTTAATTAATTTCTTCAGCTACGTGCATCTAATGGCTTTTAATTATTATGTCCTTCAACAGAGAAGTGGAATTTCGAAGTTTATTGAGTCCTACCTGCTCTGGAAACTCCCATTGGAGAAGTATGAACTAAAACCAGAGCACCCCTTTGAGGAGGATTATGCATCTTGTCAAATGGCTATTGTGCCAGAAAATTTCTTCTCTGAGGCTGATAAGGGAAAAATTGTCTTCAAAAGAGCATCAAATTGGTCTTTCTGGAGTGGGGGAATTGAATTTGAAGACAACACTAAACTTGAGGCTGATGTTGTGATTCTTGCAACAGGTTTTGATGGGAAGAAAAAGCTTAAAAGCATCTTACCACATCCTTTCCGTAGCTTGTTAGATTACCCATCTGGTGTTATGCCCTTATATAGGTAAATGATTATTTAGTTATTGCAATAGCTCTAGAGAAATAATTATATGATCCGAAATCACTACATGGTCATGGTTCCAGTCAATCTTTAAGTAACATATAGTCGAGTTTTTCAATTTAAAAAAAAAATATTATGTATTACTTGAGGATTAACCAAGACCATGATGATCCAAGACAATATAATAATTTCTCCTAGCTCTAACACAAATAATTAAGATCCAATTGCTAAGTCATTTTTTCTATAACAGGGGAACTATCCATCCATTGATTCGAAATATGGCCTTTGTGGGTTATATTGAGAGTGTTTCAAATCTTGCCACTTCAGAGATACGATCCATGTGGCTCTCTGGGCTAGTAGATAAGAAATTTGAGCTCCCTAGTGTTGAAAAGATGCTTTCACAAACACTTAAGGAGATGGATGTCATGAAAAGGTCAACTAGGTTCTATAAAAGGCATTGCATTTCAACTCATAGCATCAACCATAGTGATGAAATGTGTGAAGATATGGGTTGGAGTTCCTTGAGGAAGAAGAATTGGATTACAGAGGCATTCAGCCCTTATAGCAGTGAAGACTATAGGAAAGAAGATTGAGAATATAATTACCATTCTATTTGTGGTTGCATTAATAGTACGAAGATATGTAAGAAAAACAAAAGCATGTCTTGACAAATAAAGAAATATTCAATGTTGTGTTTGTTTTAAAGTTTGTAGAATTATTTTTCAGAAAGTAAATTTGAAAATATGACGTTTTCATGTGTGGGCTTTAAAAGAACACATTGTTGATTCTCAAAAAGATGACATTCTCATGTTTTTACCAAGTATGCTACTTTTCCATCACAACATTTGAAGTTACCATGTAATACAACAAGTAACTTCTCTTCCCACTCCTATTTTTAACCTTTTAATTGTTAAAATTTGAATTTTGAAAAAATATTTCCAAAATATTAGATGATAACTCTGTTCTCTTTATTGCTAAAAGTCATAACAATTTGTATAAGATTGATCTTGAGGACTAAAGCAACTAAAAAAGTAACGTGTTTAGTTAACAAAGAAGATGAAACATGGATTTGACACAAAAAGTTCGGTCCTGTCAATTTCAAACATATTTCTAAACTATATAAAAAAACATTTGGTAAGAAAAAAAAAAAAGACTACCTGAGATTTGTTGGAAAACTCATCTTCTTTGTGAAGTATGCTAGAAAAGGGAAGCAAGTTAAGACATCTTTTAAGTCTAAGAACCTATTTCCACTTCAAAACCAGTAGAACTTTTACATATGGATTTGTTTGGTCCTGCAAGAACCCTAATTCTTGGTGGTAAAAAGTATGGTTTTGTTATCATAAATGACTATTCTAGATACAATGGGTTTATTTCCCAAGCTATAAACATGAGTCTTATGAGGTTTATGAAATATTCTATAAGCATGTTCAAAAAGAAAAAAAAAGGTGTTGTATTTTTGTCATTAGAAGTGACCATGGAAAAAAAGGTCCGACCGGTTCCGGGCCAAGTCATAGTATGGATCGGTTATGCAACTGGCTCGGCATGACGTCATCAACCCGGCTTCAAACCGGTCTCAACTCAAGTTAAACCGGTGGACCAATTGTTTTTGAATTGAGTTGCGCGTGTGGACTACATGGCCCTAGACACATTGTGCTACGCACGCGTGCCAAGGCTCTCCTGCATGCACACGCTACCCAAGGTTCTGAACATTGGTGTGCAGAACGCCTCCCTGTATGTCAAATAGTCAAAGTGAAAATGAAATGTTAGCTTTTAATAATAAAAATGCAAATTGTGTCTCACCAAGAATCGAACTTGCAACCCCTTGATCACTTAACCACTAAGCCAACACTCTTATCTGTATAACATATGCGAAATAATATATACATATTCTAATTTTTTTTTAATTACACTACTCATGCGGTTCAATCAGTGACCCACCGGTTCGACCAATGACCCAATGACCTAGTGCCTTGATCGGGTCAATGACCAGTCCGATTTTTATAACACTGCTTTCTACAACTTCTCTTCATCGAGAATACCTCAACAAAATGGAGTAGTTGAAAGGAAAAACAAAACTTTGCAGGAAATGGTTAGGACCATGCTTTGTAAAAACTACCTTACTAAGCATCTAATGTATGCATGAGTGAACCACATCTAATGTAGCTTAAGTACAAGAAGATGTCCTAAAAGGCCTTTACAACAAAATGAATTACTATCCTAGGAGTTGTATCATCAAAACTTCATAGTTGCAAATGTACTCTATGGAAGAATTTCATCATCATCTACAACCCCACAATAATTCAACCCAAAAAGCACCAAGTTAGCACCATCATGAATTAGTCGTTACTCCATGGAACCAAAAACCTTCTTTACAAAAATTAGTCTCAACCATCAACAACACACATGTGCAAGAACTAATGTTGAACCAATCCCAAAAATCGAACCATGTCGCCACCCATAACTATAATCCACAACTTTTAAGCCAATTTTAAATTGATAATAAAAAATAATCCAATACACCTCTTATTTACCTAATTAGCTTCTGCCACGTCATTTACACAATGCCACATGTTGGTCAACATAACTAGACTTAATAGTCAACATCCTCAATTAGACTGGAGGACCAAAATTGCATATTTTTGAAAATGGAGGGACTAAATGTTTCAATTTTAAAGGACCAAAATTATGAATTTGCAAAAATAGGGAGATTAAAATTACATTTTAGCCGTAATTATTTTCTTAACAATTTCAACAGTTATTTCATATTACTTGACATTGGAACACTTAGGTGGCGTTTACTTGCAATTCTGTTTTCTGTTTTCATTTTTTGTTTTCAGTTTTTTATTACAAAACTGCCACCTTGTTTTCATTTTGTTTTCTGTTTTCTAAGATTTGTACAGGAAACAGAGAAAACAAAAAAAAGTTGTTTTCAGTGTTTCCTATACAAATCTTAGAAAACAGAAAACAAAATGAAAACAAGGTGACAATTTTGTAATTAAAAACTGAAAACAGAAAATGAAAACAGAAAACAGAATCGCAAGTAAACGCCCCCTTAAAGTCTTTATAACTTCTATTTAGAATTTACAAAAAAATTAATTAGTGAGAGGATTGAGCTCGCATACAGGAAATGTGCAAATCCACTAATTTGTTGAGCAGTGATATTTATCAACTCCATTTTGGAGTGAATTGGAGGTGAAAATAAGAGAGATAAGAAAGAAAACAAAGAAAGTACAGAGAAAAAGTGATAAATGTAACATGTGATATGATGTAAAAAATAAAGAGAGAGAGAAAAATAAATGGAATAGAAGTGAGATGGAAGAAAAAATAGATATATATTGAGAATTTTCCTTTTTTGGCAAAGGTTTCTTGTTCATAGAGTTTACTGAATGACTCCACAGTTCTACCTTTACCAGATTTCAGATCATGTGTTTGCACTATTCTGCATGATTAGTCCCTATATGAAATTCTGCAATTGTCTAAGACTTGCGTAAATGGTGTTTGCCTGACACTGAAATCGATGTATACTTTCTGTTCCTCTGTTATTGGATTTTTTTACTGTACTGTATTTGTATATCAAATACTATAATTACATGGTTGCTTCCTTCCTACCACGGCCTACACATTTCTTAATTTCCCTTTTGAATCGTCTAATTTGGTAAATACAAAAGAATAATAATAAGCAAAAGTTGTTTAGATTTCATTTCCTATTATCAAAAGTACTCCTTGTGAAACTCGAAGCGTGTAGTTGTCTTGTGGCTCAGCTCAAGTGATAGCTTCTTTAGCTCCTTCGCCAATACTGGCATCCCACAATAGAACACCCCTGCAAGTTTTATGCATCATTTGCTTGTTAAAATATGCAAATATTGGGAAGTAACAAAAATGGATTGAACTTTATAAGTGTACATTAAAGTACTTGTCTCCCTTCTTGTCCTCCTCTCTACCAAAACTAACTGCTCATTCGTACCTCTGCATGTGCTTTGTATGCAAAGAAGTAGGGTTTGTAATTGACAACCATTTCTGTTTTAAATCTCATTTATTGATACTTATGTTCATTTAGGAATAGTTAACTTAACTATGTAACTGTTTAATCATATTCAAAGAGTGGTTAATTAATACATTATTATTTATTGACTTAATTAACCATTGAATTGTAATAAATTTTCTGCCTACATAAAATGATTGAAGAATTGTTTGACAAGATATTCATTTCTTCATCGCGATCTATTGAACAAATAGATCCACACTTCCTTCTAAGTTAGGTTGTGTTTTTTATCAGCACATACTTTTGTACTTCGGTATCATCCATAGTTTCAACCGGTTACTACCGCTCCTTTGTCTTCATTTTTATCAATATCTTTTATTTTAAGCATATTTATAGTGTTGTGTCGCCAATAAGAGAGGACTTACGGGCTGACCCTCATGTGAAGCATAGCATGGCAAGTTATAATTGTTGATTTGTTGTCCCAATATTGCAGGAAAAAAGAAGGAAAATTCAATATCCTTTTTGAGAATGGTTCAGCACTTTGTAGCAATTTACCTACTGTGGAAAACGGATGTTTAGAGGCAATCTTGGTGAAAACTTCTTTCCAATTAGGCCTAGCAAAATGTGTCCTTACCTGCAATAGTAAAACAATAAAAAAAAAAAATTATCATTATTTAGGTGTGTAATTACTATGGACTTAAACAGTAAAACTTGTTCTTGATGTTCACAACTTCAGGTATTGAAGATCTTACTCGAGTGCCTGATAGAATGTCAACACCATGTTTGGCATGGTTCAGTGCTTGGATCATGGTGATTAAGGTTGATCTCGCATCCCCCTCTTCATAAACACTTGTAAGATAGTTGTGAAGCTCAATTTGACCCTGACTCAGAGTAAAAAAAATAAATAAATAAATAAAACAAAGAACAAGGACAATTAATATATCAGAGAACTATTTATAAGTAGGGTTGAGACTTATTTTGTAAACATCATATATTACTTTGAGGTCCATTTCTGCAACTTCGTCCATTACTCCTTTAAACCATTCAAAAGATCCAGGTTCCCTAGTGACCCAGTAGAAATAAGCATTTGTGGTCCTTCGTGACCTCTTATTTCCTCCTGGAGTTAAACTTGAAGATGTAAAACTGTTGGAGCTCTCATCTGATCTGGTTGTTTGACTTGTTTCTGTGTTTGACTCCTGCACCTGACCTTATGAAAATTGAGAACTTTAGATAAAAGTGCAATCAACTTTCTGAAAAGGGAAGCCATAGTTTGGATAGTACCACTAGTTCATCCATTGCTCTGGAGTTATTGAGAAGATCTCTGAGAATGCTAATGAAAGGAGTTGCTCCAATTCCTAATCCTATGAGGAGGAGTACATCAAAATTCTGGTAGTCTTGTGCTGGAGCTCCATAAGGGCCATCAACAAGCAGTCTCGGCTGTCTGTGAAGCAAAATTCTACTTTGTATTATAATTTACGATATCATAATTTGTATCCAGGGTAAAATATGTTTTAAGTCGTTCAAAATTTCGTCAAAATTGATTTTAGTCTCTGTTTAAAAGTTGAAATGTGGTAGATTTGGTTCTTGGCCTTATACTTCATATTGACTTGACCAGGAATCAAATCAAATTCATCACATTTTTAAAAAAATACAAGATCAAAACTACTAAAATGTAGGAAATGGAACCAATTTTGACCAAAACTTGAGCTACTTAAAGCACATTTTACCCTTGCAATTATGAAAAAAGTATCTGGCCTTTACTTACGCTCTTTGATCCAGTTGCATTAGTTCACCAAACGTTGCATGACCATTAACCGAAGGTAAATTGTCATCTTCTTTAGTGAGAAGATGCTTAAGTTCTTGGGTCCAGTCTCCCACTATGCGAATATGAACACTTAGGTACTCATCTCCTGGGGCTGAGGTAATGGAGAATGGGTGCCTAAAATATATTTCAAGAAGATATATTTAATTTGAATTTGCTCATGTCTATAACTTTGATAATAGACCTGAGAACTAGAATCACACTCACCATTCGAAGGGAGAGATTTTTGGGCATTGTAAAAATATGTATTGTCCACTTTTGTACTTGAATCCATTAGGCTTGGACATGAGTAAGCTGAATACATTTCCTGGTAGCCCCGAAACCTGTTAGATCAAAGTTAAGAAATTTATACGGAAGAATGCCTTTCACATGCTATATCATTATATCATCCTTATGCTAAGTTTTTGAACAAAGGAGAAGGAAGCTAATTGGGAGACTTTCTTTCCATTATTTAGATGTTTAGCCTTTGTCCTCTGTTTGGAAGAGTTGAAAATGGAGAGAGAAAAAAAATGTTTATTTTGTTATCCTTTTGCTAATAAATTATAAATAACAGACATTTTGATCATTGATGCAAAATCAACATAATTCTCTCACTTTTCTGTGCTATAAGCATAGAAATTTTTTCACACGAGGAACCTATTGGTTTCCATCTTTTTTCTACCCTAATTTTCTTCATGCCAAATATAAAAAAGCACATTTTTTTTTCCTTAAAACCTTTCTTTCCAAAATCTTTCTCCATAAATTATTTTAAGCCAGACAAGTGGACTATCTAAATGGGATTCAGGGTAGTCTAAAATTACTCTGTACTCATATGCAGTTTGTTTCCCCTGCTGTATTCATCCACGACTTAAAAGTATAGAATAAAATGCCAACTTGTTTCAGTTACCTTCAGAATTTTTACTGTATAATGTGATGATCTACGAGTGCGTAGAGTACGCTCTGCTATGTACAGCAACAGTGGAACAGAGATATACATCCATGTCTGAAATTAAAAGCAAATAATAAGATTGGTGTATGCACTTTAGACAACATTAAGGAGTTTGAATAAGTTTATCCACGAGTACTTTTAGAATAAGAAAATAAAAAGAAAAAAAATGAAATAAACTTATTTATAAGTTAAAATTAATTTGTGCACGTTAATTTGTAGAAACTCTTACATCTTTTAAAAAAAATTAGAACTTTTACAAATTAATTTATGTATAAGGTAGCTTATGGAGAACTGGAGAAGCTAATTTTTTTTTTTTTCATATTTTCTTCTAAAGTGTTTCTGGATAAACTTACCTAGATAAGACTGACCGACTTACTAATCTCAAGCTTATTGTAGATAGAAGTAGAAATTCTTACCGTTTTCTGGTACCACCGATGGGTTAAATACAAGAACGTTCCATGGATGAGAAGCAGAACATAGACCAGACCAAAGAGGTGGTGAGAGTACCAAAATGCATTGAAGCCTGTCAATCTGTTAAAGGGAGAAGGAAGCCTGACAGCGTTTCTCCGGAAGTGGTGAGTGGCTAAAGTGAAAGAGATAGCCATCAAAATAACCATTGAGATTCCAGTTACGCCTTCAACTCCGGTCAGAAGTGATTTGTATGTGGGTCTTTTGTTATTGAAATCTGAAGCTATAAGTGAAAATTTTTCTGGAGATGAGTTTATGAGAAGGGGGAAATCACATGCCAGATGATTGCCTGCATGAACGGCGATTCCAACAGCTATGGCAAATGCAATCATCTGTAAAAAGGATGGGTGAAATCAAATTAATTGTCAGAATTTATAGCAGCTTGATTTAAATATTTGTCACTTTTGAAGAGCAAGTGAACTAATGTGTTAAGACTAGGAACCTAAGAACAGAGCCTACAGAACTAGCAAAACATGAGTAAACCTAGTATTACCTCCTGTGAATACTTCCTAAAGTAATAAAATTATATAAGAGTGTGTTTTGCAGTTATATTCAACTGAATTTACGTAAACTCAATCCACTACTCACATAGTTTTTTTGTTTATGCATTGGAATGTGCCAAATCTTTATTCAATTCCTTTTAAATGATATTCAAACACACGCTAAGTAATTATTTAAGAATTGATATTTATCAATTTAGTCTTACATTAATATATTTTATTAACATTTAAGAACTAATTTAAACAATTTTATAATACTTAAGAGACAATTTAGTATGACTTTTAATACTTAAAAGATTATTTATATAATTTATATTTTAGGGACTATCTATAAAAGAGAATAATACTTTTAGGGCGAAATTGATAGTTTACTTAGCAAAAAAATTAGTTAGAACGATAATGGGATAATTGTTCCTTTCTTCCTCTATGTTGATCTAGCATTTATGAACCATTTATAACATCATATTCTGTGTATCCCACCTAGGATGTTTTACTTGACACTTAGAGAGACTAAAACAATCTCACACTATTTAGTAATTAAATTTAATCTATTAAGTTATGAAAATTATTTTCAAAATAAGTATTTTAGAAATAAAAAAAACAGAAATAGATGAGAGATATTTTCACCTTTATCAACTTCTCTAACAATTCTACACTGTTCTCTGTATCTTGTATTATCCTTCATTAATTGCCTGAACAACTTTATTTAGTTATTATATTTTAAAACTTACAGTATAAACTATTATTGAAAATAAAAATCAAACACCAGAAAGTTTGCACTTCCTATCAAAGTTTAATCCAGCATTTAGTCAAAAGTCAAGCCTAGTTGTTAAGGGATTTAATTATTTGGCAACTGTAAATGACTTTGTTAGTATTTAAAATATCCTAAAATGACACACACCCCTTACCTTGTGGAAATTAATGTTGTCATCAAAAGGGACAAACTTCCTGGCTCCTGTAGAACGAAGCCATGTCAAAGTGTTTCGACAAACTGGTAAGAGGATGAGAGCCATGTTGAGCTTCAGTGTCTCTGCAGCACCCTTAGCCACTGGTATGCAGTAGCTCATGACTTGGAAAGTTGATCTGTTTCTATACTGGTAAAATTTCCAGCCAAATAGGCAAGCAGTGGTAACCAACCACAACAACAAAATCCATCCCCTTCTCCAATACTCTAATGCAAGACATTGGAGTGTCCTGCAGAATCTTTGTACCTCATTTCTATTCCTCAATTCGGTCATGTTTTGACTCCAGTTTACACTTGCGGTGCTGAGTTGTCTGCTGTAGTTCATGTACCTATCCTTTTCTAGTAACAACATTTCTAGCTGCCACAGCTGAACATAGGACAAAAACACAAGGGATCAAGAAAAAGTAACAAAAATTGTAAACACAATATAATCTCTTAAAATTGGATGATACGAATTATAGTATGTTTCAATTAGTTTCACGGTAAAAAAAAATCAATTAATTTTTCATAATGAAGTTAAACAACAAATAGTTACTTATAATACTTTTTTATCATATTTTTTTGTGGGATAGTAGAATTTTTTTTATCCGTAAAATTCAAATACAGATATTAGGAGTTTACGACAATTCGTACATACTTCTCAACAAACTGAGATAGGCTCCTGGTTGGGGTAGTAGAATTGATTCTTGTAATGTTATCCAAATACACTATCCGATAGATTTTTTTTTTGTTTTATTTTTTTAAAAAAGGTAATTAATAGTTTAAAGTTACAAATTATTCTGGTCGTTCCACTGTTACCTCGATATAACCCAGGTTTTCTGGATCTAATTCTTCCATTATTAACGCGGCGTATCCTTCAGCTTGTTCTTTTAGCTTCGATAGCTTGTTTGCGGAAGCACTGAGCATTATGAGCTGTTGAATAAAATTGAAAACAGAGACCATGATCAGAACATATATTCACGTCGGGAATAAGAAAAGCAATAACATAAATGTGCCCACGGTCTTACTATAAATATATATCTTTCTTTATTTTCTTGATTCATGAATATAATAATGTTTCTAACTTACGATTTTCGTTAAATTAATATTTGTTTGTCCATCCTTCTTACTTTCGTTTACCAATTAAGAAATCATTTTAATATGATAATCACTTGGGTTTGGTTAACACATATGTAGAAAAATTTCTAGATATTGGTCAAGTTTAGCTATACAACGTCACATCAAACTGTGTGTTCAAATCCGCTTGAAGTTTAATCTGTCGTTCCTTAGTTAACATTATTGGTACTGTTTGTTTATCTCTTAAATCTGTTGCTTAAAGCGTATAAAACTTTACCTTCTAATTAAGGTCATAAATATTAGAGGGTTTTTGTTTTAAAGGAAGAATAAAATAATAATAAGCAATTCACACCTAATTAAACTCACCAAAAAAACAAGGTCGCTGACAAAAAAAAAAAACCAAAAAAACCAAAAAAACAAGGTCACACCTAATTAATCAGTTCAAGACAAATTCAGAAATTCTTTTTTTTTTTTTCTATAAGAATTTCAGAAATTCTTATTTTCATGTCTTGTTTCTTTTATGTATTTTTTTTAAATCTCCGGTTCAGTTTCTCAATATCATTTTAAACCTCTCTAGTGTCGTGTAAGCATTTTTTTTTTTATATAAAATATTAAATTTTATTTTTTTCATAAGCGAAATAATTTTATTAAGAAGCGGTGCCAAAGGTTATCAACGATTAAGTGATACAAGAAATTGTTCTAATTTTTTTTTTCATAAATTGATGATGGTGAAACTTCAGTAAATCATAAAGAGTTTGGTGGATATACGCATTTCCTTTTAATATCTTAAATCTTACCTCTTGTACTTCCTCCCTAGTAATTCTTCCGTCTTCATTACTGTCTGCCCTGAAATAAATAGAATTTTTAATTTAACATTTAAAGACCAATGTCAAAACATTTAAATTCATAAAGTTGCTGCCTTCTGTGTGGGAATAAGCAAATACGTAAAATGTTAGAATCACAATTATACAAAATTCTACAAATAGCAAGTATAAATTCTATATACATGATGTTTCAAGATTGAGTGAAATGAGAGATGATAGGTTAATGTAAAGTAGTATATAAAGATAAGATTCCATTTTGTTTGTCTAATTAACGATTGGAGTTGGAGGATGGGGTGGGATTTAAGGATGATAAGAATAAGAATTGAACCCTGCTTTTTCGCAACATATGTCCCTAAACTCTACTATTTGAGCTATCAAATTGTGTTTAAATAAACTTATATAATGGTACTTGATATTACATTAAAATTCATAAACTGATTTACTTGAATTTAAGATTTCTTTATGAATTTGATTATCTCCTTTTACCCAACTATATATAGGATAGGACAATCTTTATCAAGCTAAATGGCTTTCTTAAACTTCACTTTATTAAGTTACATAAAATTCTATGTATATTCGTGTGTTTAAGCAAAATAATCTTAAAAGAAAAACGACAAAACTCATGCGATCACGCTGTTGACTTTTTATTTTTCTCTTTAGTTTTAAATATATATTTAAAGAAAAATAAGGGGAAACAAGTTTTTAAAAAAGTTTAAACAAGTTAAATACGTAAATCTCATTTACAAATTAAATATTGGAGCAAATATCTTAAAGTTTAGACAAAAACCTACATCCAATTTTGTCATGAAAAATTTAGGTTAAGATCTACTTCTGTTCTTATATTCATTTTTAATTTAGTTTCTATATTAAAATTATTTTTATTTAATTTCTTTTTATATATTTTTATATTCACTCCATTCATTTGTGGACGTAATAAATAGGCTTAATTATTAATTTGATCTTTAAGTTATTTAAAATAATTTAATTTGGTTCCTAAATTTCTAAATGCTTCAATTAAGTCTTCTAATTTTTAAAAATACTTCAATCAAGTCATTTATGTCAAATTGATATTGATACCGTTAATAAAAACTGTCACTATTTATAAGTGAAAATCGCTAGAATTTAAAGAAAAATGATCTGGTTGAAACATTTTTAAAAATTAAAATACCTTATTGGAACGTTTGAAAACTTAGGAACCAAATTGAATCATTTTAAATAATTTAGGGATCAAATTAGTAATTAAGTCTAATAAATATTGTAAGGTTGATATAAAATTATTTTGAAATATAAGATTAAACAAAAAAGTAACTCAAAAAATATTATTTTTAATGCTTGTTCATATCATTCAATTCCAGTTGAATCCCTATGTTTTATTATGTTATAACTCTAACAAGTGATTTTATAACACTAACAGAGTATAATAACTAAAATTAAAAACAATCATACATACAGAGCATAAATGAAAACTTTTTTTTCTGTAAGAATAAATGAAAAAATATCATGTATAAAATACATTATCCAAACATTTAATAAGCCATGAATTCTATCGGCGGTGATGGGGAAAAAGACACTGAATCTAAATACATACCGACATAGAAGGTGATGAAATACTTACATGTCAAAGAAAATCTGAAGCCGAGCATCAAAGCTCTGGTCTGAGATTTGCAACCAGAACTCATGCAACTCTTCTCTGTTTATGCTGCTCACTCTCCTTTCCTTCCTTCGACCCAATGCGTCGAGTATACACACTGCAAATTCCTTCGAGTCCTCCATTCCTTAAATCAATCAATTTACCAAATTTGTAATTATTATTTTAGTCAAATTGTATGTATCTCTTAATCTGAACATGCAAGTTAAATTATAAAATCATGCATGTTGCTATTGAACATACTAAATTGAATCTATTTCTTAATTCACCTTAATTTTTTTTTTTTTTTTTTTTAATTTTCTTTTGATTGTGTTTCCTCACCTATGCATTCACCAAAGTCTTCTCGTGCGAGTAAGCCATCCTTGGCCAACAAGTTGAACCTTTCTTCCACCTTCCGCCACAGCTCGTCGGAGGCCTCGCCGGACTTGCTGATGAATCTCAAACCTTTCAAAGCTCTCTGCGCGCTCGACCTCGTCCGCTCAAGCTTCGCTCTCATTTTCCGCGCGTTTCGCGCTGTCACCACCGGATCCTCCACGGCGGTGGCGGCGGCGGCGGCACTCTCCGTCGACTTCGACGACATCGACCGCAGCCATGGAAACTTCCTCCGAATCCTCGACGTAATCGAAAGACTCCGCGCCACGCTGCCGGCGGCGTCGCCGCCGGCAGCGCTCGACGACGGTGAAGCGTTCGGAGCCGAAGACGGCGCCGGTGCCACGTTGCAGAGCACAACGGCGTCGTTTTCGAGCTCCAACGTGATCTCGACAAGCTCCTTGTGGTGGTTGCTGCGAAGGTCGTTGAGGAACACCGGCAACATGGCGCCGTAGGCGTGTCCTCCGGTTACCGGCGAAGAGGTATCAAAATTTTCCGGCAAATCAAACTCGCCGGTGCCGCATCTCCCAAACGACGACGACGTTCTCATTGAAAATTTCAGCAATGCGGTTTCTCTGTTTCTTTTGTTTAATTCTTGTAGTGAAATTCTCTCTCTCTCTCTCTGATTCTAGAGAGAGAGAAAGTAGAAGGTTTGTTTGAGTAGCAAGAGAGAGGGGTTTTTGGTTCACACGTTTGGGCGTGGAGGTTTTTTGTATTAAAAAGAAAGGAAAGGAAAGAAAAAGAAACGCAATGGTTGGAAAACAAGACAAACACCTCTCAACGAATTTGCGCACACGATTTCAACGCCAATGTGGTCTTGCCGCACCTACGAGAGTAGTTGGGAAATGGGATCTTCAATTTTCTGTATTCTTTTTTACTCAAAAAACCAAATAGCAGAGACACCTCAGGCACATTCTTTATATATTGCTTCATCCAGTTGTACTTATACTTCTAATTATTATAAGAGGCGTATCTTTGTGGCTTTTTGTATTGTATTTGTTTACTATATATATATATATATAATCTCAACATATAACCTGGCTTAAAATTTTAATAAGAAATATAGAATGTAGTACGTCTTTGTCAATAGTTTCTTTAAAGTCTTTGGTACAAGCTCCAAACTTTGCTGGTATTTTTCTTCTTTTTTTTTTTCCCTTGATTATTGATAATAAAAAGAGACAAGAAGCACATTCACTTGATTTCTCATTGAGGAAGATATTTGAGTCTCTAAAATGACTATTTTACTTTATAAACAGGTAATAAGAAAATTAAAAGATTTTTTTTGTCATTACATTATAGGTACAAAGTATCTACTAACTTTATCATAGACTCATTTTTATTGAGAATTTGATTGATCACCTTTAATTGTATATAATATATAATATGAGGTGTTAATTAATATTTTTTCATTAATAGTTGAGATTTCATATTTTAATTCTAAAGGGTTCAGTAAGAGTACAGAGACATGCACAGGAAGGAAAGGATTTGCTTGATAAAATTTAGTAAAATGGGGTAGTTAAATTTTGGTTGCCATAGTGGAGGCGAGTTCATGAAAGATGGATAGGGAACAGGTCAAGGTGTAAGGTAGACCTAGAATTGGATTAACCAAAGCCAAATTAACGTAAGCAATGGTCATGGCCAAGGGGATATATGCATGTGTCACATAAATTAAAATATTCCCCTTTTGCAAACAACATTGACACTTTCCAGTGACAGGGGTTGAACTATAAGCTTTTCTTTAAAGTTGTTGAAAAGCTATTACGTTTTAAATTATTTACATGTCTCTATTATTATCACTTGTTAACATAAATCGGTTGTAACATACAAATTCTTCAATTTATAAATGTTTGGATATCTATCAATTTCATGATGCTTCATTTGACTTTTTTTTCCTTTAATATAATTGTTAGACAAATTTTTAAATGAGTGTAAACATGCCATCAACGCTGTGTAGAATATACAATTGTGGTCAATATAAGAAACCTTGTGAATTATTCACTGAATTTACTATTCAAATAATCTAAACTGGTAGAACAAGTTGTAAACATATCTACCAAATAATTATATTCTCAATTAAATTACAATTTAATTTGGAGGTTAAAAAATGATTATATTAAAGAAAGAAAATTTCATATTTAAAATTAAAATATGTGGTATTTCTTATATAGTAACAGGCTGTACATACTTACAATGTTAATGCTGATCGATGATATAATTTGAACCCTCAAGATATAATATTAGAAAAGTGTTTTATTTTTTAACACAAATTTGAGACGACAACAAAAATTTGGCCCTTCGATTCTTAACAAAATTTTTAAAATGTATGTATATAGAAAAGTAAGTGATGGATAAAAATAATTATATACAACATTACATACGGTGTCAATTATTCAAGTAATAAAAAAATCATATGGGTGAAAAGAAACAAGTAACTACCTAGTAAGAGTAGGTTATCATCGTTGATGTTTAATTAATTAGTTAAATAATAAAATCCAATCGTGTTGTGTTGTTCGTGTCTCCCACTTCCCAAATCAATTTTTATCGATTAATTTATGCAGACTGATATCTGTCACACCTCAAGAATTCTTACCCATAGACAGCTTCGTTAACGTGTTTTTATTTTTTTCTTCAATGTCATTATGATTATTGTTGCTTGTGAAATACACAAAATCTTATGTGTTTTTGCTTGCTTTAGTTAATGTGAGACTGTATAACACCAAAGATCGATGGAAATGGATTCAAGGCAGTGCAATAGTACTTTAGCCAAAAAAGAAAGAAAAATAGTACATAAGGAGAGTAGTAGTACAACACTAACATGCAGTGAATTCTAGACCCGTTGGGATATCGTTAGTATGCCTGCTACGGCAACTTTGATATGGCTTTTTATTATCTTACTAGGAGAAAGAGAAGCATTTCATGTTCTTTTATATTTTTTAAAAAAAAAATAAAAGAAAGAGAGAGAGAGAAAGGAAAGAGGATAATCAAATATGAGAGTGAACAATTAACTCTATGGTAGTTGTTACATAGTAAAATTTAAAGATAAAATTACTCAACAAAAATTTGTACACCAAAATGCAATACACCATTATAATAGTTATAAATAATACTTTGATATTAAGGAACGTCTAAAAATATTAGTTAAACTTTTTTAAAATAATTTTTCTTCTTTATATTTTTTTTAACTTATTTTACTAAACTATACAGTAAAATTTATAAACAAGTTCGTTTTTGATAAAATTTTATTAAATAATTGTTTAATTAAAATTTTGTTATTACAAAATAAAACATTTTTTTACATCATTAATTTAGATTAATTCTTAGAAAATCGATAGGCAGTGACTTTTTTAAAATTGAATATACATTTTAAATCGGTTATTAAACAATCAATTCAAAAAATATTTTCTAGACAGATTCTCTAAAAAAGAAGGGTGAATGTTGTAACATGTTGATTCTCATTAATCTCTTATTTACTTGATTGATGATAATTACAAGTGAAAATATAATTTAAATCATACAATTTAATTAAATAATTTTTTTTATGAATTTATGTGTAAGTTTCAACAGTTAATTCAACTGAAACTTAGATTTTGCTGTAAAACAAATAGTATAAGTTTTGACTATTTTTTGTGAGGAAATAGTTAAATATTTCATAGAAATTGATAACATTAGTCATTATTAATCATAATTAAGTTTCTATAAAATTTCAGATTAATTTTGACATTGTTGATTAAAATAGTATTTTATCCAGTATCGAATACATGTTTTATGAGAAACTCTTTTGAAGTAGGAAAAATAACTAGGACCAACTCTCACCCATGTTTAATGACTATTTAGTCGTTCCATATCATTAACATGCTAATTTGACCCATTAGAAGCATTTATCTTTAAAAAATTGGAGTATTGCACTAAAATGGCTAAACCAAGAACTTACACCCTTGGTCAACCCTTTTTCCCTTACTTTAAAGTAGCTAATTTTTAAATAAAGCCCTCTCAGTGGCCCTTGGGGTCTGCCAAATTGCACCACTAAGTTTATGAGGAAAGCTAATTTGAAGTGGATCAAAAGAGTCACTAGAATTGAGTTAAATAGCGACACTTGACAATTAATGCCTATTTCTACACAAATAGGAAGATTTTAATATTTTTTTCCCCTCAAGCTTTTGCTTGGCTATCAAAAGTATGTTAGGAGCAAGAAAACCTTTCTTAAAAATGGATATAAATAATATAATATCTTGCACACCAAGTTAACTATGATAAGTTGATTCTCAAAACTATTTTGTAAATGACACAAATTTTGATGTACTTTAGAATCTAGTTTTCAAGTTCTCCTTCAAACTTATGTTTCTACTTCTGAAGTGTAATACTATTTGAAAAACCTTTTTAAACTTTGTTTTAGTTAAGCATAATAATTTAAAATAAGGATTTTCAACAAATATAAAAACAAATAGGCAACACACAACTATGAGAAGTAAGGAAAGGATACAACACACAGGGAATTTATACTGGTTTAACCACAAACTTGGGCTACATCCAGTCCCTACTACAATAAGATTTCCCACTAAGAAAACACCAACTACAAAGGGTATTCTTGTAGAAGACCACAAGCACATAAAGATGCTTGCTACTTAGCTCTTCAAGAGGAATTGAAGCCTATGCTTGGATTAGCTTAAGTTTTGATGATTCCCCTCTCCCTTGTCCCTTTCTTTATATTGGTTTCTTTGTATTTGTTCCATTTGTAATATTGTTGAACATTGAGAGACCTTGGGTATAGCCTTTAAGGCTAGTCTTTTACTTAGTTTTTTTATATGTTGTATGTGTGAATGCATGAATTCTAAGTAAGTGATGTCCTCTGCCTTTAAAACCTTTTTTTGGAAGCCTAAAATATGATTACTTTCATTTACTGAGGCAAGTATTCAAATACCTCAGGGAAGTATTTAAATACTTAGCCAACAGAGAGCAAATTTTTTTTTTAATCTCTAAGACAAGTATTTGGATACTTGTTGGAGTATTCTAATACTCTAAATGAAAAGTATTTGAATACTTCTCACCCAGAGTCAAATATAATTTGGTTAATTGGCTTCGAAAATGGACATGGAAGTCATTCTATAAGCTTTTGAAAATTGGGAAAATCTCTAACTTAGCAAATTCTCTCTGCTCAATCTATTGTTTTCTTCAAGTTTGTTTGAAGATTGGCACACTATTGTGAGTGGGTTGTTGATCTCGTGAGTGGAGCTTGCAAGATTGAAAGTCTTAAAGTGGATTTCAAGCACTCTTGGGTGAGGTTAACCTTTGAGTTTGGAGATTAGGGTTTTGGGTGAGGAATCCCAATTTGTACAAGTGAGATATCTTGTGTACAAAAGTTGATTAGTGGAATCTCAATCTTAGGATTGAGAAATTGGATGTAGCTCATTGCAAAAAGAGTGAACCAATATAAAAATCCCTTTGTGCACTCCTCTAAACTCTATCTCTTTACTTTTCTTAATTTAATTTTCTTTGTAATTCAACCTTAATAAAGAACGGGTAGTTGAAGTTGAATTTGACCTAATTGTTATCTTAGTTTAATTGTTATATATTGATTTGTGCAATTTTGAATTAGGTTTCATGTAACAACCCATCTTGGTTACAAAGTTACCACACTAAGGCATTTACAAAACTATAATAGTTATATAAAATGACCTAATTTTTTTTTTTCAATTAACATATACGTATATATAATCCACTATATAGTTTACAACATCATAATATAAAGGTGTCTAGCCTTATGGCTTTACAAAAACATAGATGTAAAAGTGCATACAATACCAACATGGTCCTCTTTTAGAGGATAAACATATCAAAACGTAAGTATTTGTAGCTATATCCTAAGCTGGTCCCCATACTATATACATATATATGAGAACAAACCAAAAAGTGGGATCTTATCCCATCTGCAACATCTACATCTGCTTCAATTACGAGTGGCATAAGAACCTGCAACATCACCATTATCTGCTCCCGTGCCAACCACGCAATCATTGCAGTCATACATTACAAACATAATATAATAACAATGTAAATGAAAGATAGATTTAACTTAAAAGAGAATTTGAGTAAATCAACAATCCTATGATAAAACAATCTCAACTCATATTTATATCTCATATGTCATTATATCATGAAATGTTATGCTGACTTGACTCCATGGAGATTTCTACAACTTTTGGGCGGTCCTCATAGGCCCCATCCCCTACCATGGTCCCACTCTCTGACCATTCAGGGAGTCCCTTGAGCTGAACCTGCGGAGAAAGTGTGATTTTATCGAATATAGACAAGTGTGGTTATTGGCTTACCTTTGTAAGGTTTCCAAGACCTTACATCTATAGGGATTGTTCGTCCATTTGTCTATTCTATAAGCCCATTCCTGTTAGCCACCACGAAAACCTCCAGTACTAGGTTGAGAGCCCACCAAGAGCTCTCAACTTATGTGTCTACCCACATGCAAATGTCATATAAGCTTGTACATATTCACATCACTATATTTACGTATAAAAAAAATCATAAGTCTAAGTGACTTATGTGAAGCAAGAGAAAAACATATCATCATCACATCAATAATTCATACTACATTTGTATAAATATTTAAAATCACTTCAATAATCAAAAGGGAAATATTTCAAGAAAATTTTTAAAATAACCAAATTCTAGCCCAGCTAGCCGAAATCGCGGCCCAGCCAGAGCTTCCCTAAAGTTATTTGTTCTATTCTGTCACATTTCTGGCCCAGCTGAAAAAAATTCCCGCTGGGCCGAAACCCTCTTGGAGCTGATTGCTCCATTCTGACATATTCTGGCTCAGCTGAACCAAAATTTCGGCTGGGCCGAAACCCCTGTGGAGCTGAATGCTCCATTCTGACGCCCTCTAGCCCAGCTGAACCAAAATTTCGGCTAGGCCAGAGAAAAAAAGGGGCTGCAAAATTGCAGGCTCCTTGGCCATCAATGATATACCAACTCATCCCAACCTTATGCAATGGCTCATCCAAGCTCATAGACATCAACAAACACCAAATACATCATCAATCCAAGCATAAAACTCAACCAAATCATTCAAACCAATTTAAAGCTTCCCTTACCCAAAACCCTTAAAATTTCTTGAAAGAGAAACTGTAACGACCCATCTTCGTTACAGATTTGTAATACTAAAACATTGTGTTAAATATTATCATATGAAATTACCCAGAAAATTTTTCACATTTATCACACATATATGTATCTACTTTCCTACACATGATGTACATCATCATATCATAAAAGTATTAGGTCTGGCTTTACAAAACTTAAATATATACATGCATACAATACCAAAATAATCCTCTTGTAGAGGACATTTACAACAACCTAAGTATTACACGTATGTCCTAAGCTGGTCCCCATACTATATATATATATATATATATATATATATATATATATATATATATATATATATATGTGAGAACATATCCAAAAAGAGGGATCTCATCCCATCTTCCACATCTACATCCACTTCAGTCACGAGTGGTCTGAGAACCTGCAACATCACCACTACCTGCTCCCGTGCCAACCACACCACATGATCATTGCAGTAATACAACACAAATACAAACACAAAATGCAAGGGTAAGCTTATTTATAAAAAGAATATATATGTGAGAACATATCCAAAAAGAGGGATCTCATCCCATCTTCCACATCTACATCCACTTCAGTCACGAGTGGTCTGAGAACCTGCAACATCACCACTACCTGCTCCCGTGCCAACCACACCACATGATCATTGCAGTAATACAACACAAATACAAACACAAAATGCAAGGGTAACCTTATTTATAAAAAGAATATATATATATATATATATATATATATATATATATATATATATATATATATATAAAGGTATAAAAGAAGGATAGGATTTACTTAAAGGAAAACTAGAATCAATCGGCAATAGTAAATCAGATAACATTATCCAATAACACATACATCAATCTCATATATAATTTCATTATGTAATATCGTGCTGACTCGACTCCATGGAGATTTCTACAACTTTTGGGCGATCCCTCATAGGCCTCATCCCCTACCATGGTCTCACTCTCTGACCATTCAGGGAGTCCCTTGAGCTAACCCTGTGGAGGAAGTGTGGTTTTATCGAATATAGACAAGTGTGGGTATTGGCTTACCTCTGTAAGGTTTGCAAAACCTTACATCTATAGGAATTCGCCCACTTGTCTATTCTATAGGCCCATCTTTAGCCACCACGAAAACCTCCGGCACTAGGTTGAAAGCCTACCTAGCACCCTCAACTTATGTGCCTACCCATATGCAATGTCATGTAACAAGCCAAACAATTTTGATTGCCACAAGTTCCCTTTATGTTATAAATTCACCATTTTTCTCAAATTATGCTTATGAACTTATCCAACAGTTCGATAAGCTCAAGTACGGTATTCTCACACCCTGAATCCTTACTTACAACACAACACTAACTTTAACAAAATGTGAATTTCCTGATATAGTTCTAGAACTTTTGTGGAGATCTCCATCACATCCATACCATAGAAATAATTCAATTTAAAATAAATTTGGAAACCATTTTATAGTGTAGAAAATGAATTCTCGCTTAAGCGCCACTTTACTCTCGCTTAAGTTAGAATTTCAGGAATTAATTGTTCACTTCCAGGGTTCCTCGCTTAAGCTAGGATTTCCCTAGCTTAATTGCGGCCTCGCTTAAGCTAGGATTTTTGGCGCTTAAGCTAGAACAGCTTCTAGACCAAAAAGTTCCCCTGCCCCTTGTCTCGCTTAAGCGAGAACCACTCTTTTCTTAAGCGAAACAGGATTGTAGAACCTCGAAAACATTCTTAAAACTCTTCAATGGCTACCAAATTCATTCCAATTCAAATTTTACACCAATCATAATATATATACATCATTCCACACTAAATAACAACATTCCAAGCATAGAATATACAAATAAAGCATTCAATCATATTAAAACTTCCCTTACCTAAAATTCTTGACTCAAAACCTTGAAGAAGAAGGTAGGGATGAGACTTGATGATTCAAGAATGATCTCTACTCAACTTTTGCTATGAAATCAACTAGAGGAAACCTAAATCAATCCCAAAATGAGCTTCAATCAAAATTTCACCCACCAACCAAGATTCTACATGAAATCCATTTCTCATGTTCTTGGTAGGAGATGAGAAAGACACTAAGAGATCAAGAATAGAGAGGAATTGAACTTACCAACTTGAAATCAACTAAGGAGGCTCTAGAGAATAAGAAATCAAGCTTCAAAATGGTGTAGAAATTCCACCAACTCAAGAGAAAGAGAGACTTAGAGAGGAAGGAAGATAAGAATGAAGGAATTGGAAGAAACATGAAGCTTTGAACGTGCAAAGCTTTGGGAGTATTTGAAATTTTGCTATCAACACCTATGTTTCCTCTAAGAACACCCCCTTCTTTTCTTTTCTTTCCTACAACTCAAGTAACTCACGTAAAAGTTCCAACAACAACCTTACCCTCTAAGCCCAACCATACATGAAAATTATCAACAACACTATAACACATAACAAAACAATCTATTTATTAATTCTTTTATGCATATTATAAATTTAAATTTAATTTCCTCTTGCATTATTAATCAAACACTTAATCATACACTTAGGAAAATCACAACGTTACAATTCTCCCTAACAAGAAAAATTTCGTCCTCGAAAATTCGCTTACCTGGGAAGAGATAAGGATATTGTTCAGGCATTTTATCTTCAAGTTCCCATGTAGCACCACCCGTGGTATCACTCCATATAACTTTTACCAAACTGATTGCTTTGCCCCTAAGCTATTTAGTCCTTTGGTCCTCAATCCTTACTGGATGAGTCTTAAATGTTAAATCTTCTGGCACTTGTATCATATCTGGCTCAATGATATGAGTAGAATCAGGAACATACTTCCTCAATTGAGACACATGAAATACATTGTGCAAGTTGGCTAGAAAAAGGTGGTAAAGCTATTTCATAAGCCACTGAACCTATACATCTGAGGATTTGATAAGGTCCAATGAACTTAGGAGTAAGCTTCTTCGACTTGATTGCCCGTCCTACACCTGTAGTTGGTGTAACCTTCAAAAATACATGATCACCAGCTTCAAACTCAAGCGGTCTCCTACGTTTGTCAAAATAAGATTTCTGTCTACTTTGTGAGGCCTTCATCCTTTCCTAAATCAGTTTGATCTTTTCTGTAGTTTGTTGTAACATCTCTGGTCCTACTACCATATTCACTCCATCTTGGTACCAACAAAGAGGTGTTCTACACCTTCTACCATACAAAGCTTCAAATGGTACCATACCAATACTAGTATGAAAACTATTGTTGTAGGTGAATTCCACCAAAGGCAAAACTTCATCCCAACTTCCAAGATGATCCAAAACACATGCCCACAACAAATCTTCTAATGACTGGATTGTCCTCTTAGATTGTCCATTTGTTTGAGGGTGATAAGCAGAACTAAGTCTCAACTTAGTTCCTAAAGCTTCTTGCAAACTTTGCCAAAACTTTGAAGTAAATCTTGGAACTCTTTCAGAAATGATATTGGAAGGAACTCTATGCAATCTTACTATCTCTTTGATATACAGTTGAGTGAATTTCTCCAAAGAATACTTTATGTTAACAGGTAAGAAATGAGCACACTTTGTTAATCTGTCAACTATCACCCATATGGCATCACAACCTCTAGTGGTCCTAAGCAATCTGGATACAAAATCCATGGTAATACTGTCCCATTTCCATTTTGGAATCTCCATTGCTAGCAACAAACCACCAGGCCTTTGATGTTCTACTTTAGCCTTCTGACAAGTTAAACATGCTGCCACATATTGTACCATATCTCTCTTCATACTAGACCACCAAAAAATCTTCTTTAAATCTTGATACATCTTGGTCATACTGGGATGTAGACTAAGTTTACTTTTATGACCTTCATCTAAAATAAGTCTTTTCAACTCAACATCTTGTGGCACATAAATTCTACCTTTGAATCTCAAAATACCATCATCACCCAATCTGAAGTCTATTGCTTTATCCGTACCTAACAACTCCATTATTCTACACAAGCTAGGATCCGATAATTGTTTCTCCTTAATCATCCCAAGAAAATCATTAGTCACGGTTCACATACCACAACTAATGTGATCATGAGCCACTTCTACATACAAATTCAAATCTCTAAACTTCTCCACCAACTCTAACTCTTTCACCATCAAAGTGGACATCTGAATAGTCTTTCTGCTAAGGGCATCAGCTGCAACATTAGCTTTACCCGGATGGTACATCAATTGAAAATCATAATCCTTCAAAAACTGCATCCATCGCCTTTGTCGCATATTGAGCTCTTTCTGATCAAACAAGTATTTTAAACTCTTGTGATCATTAAAAACATCAAACTTTGCCCCATAAAGATAATGTCTCCATATCTTCAAGGCAAACACCAAAGCTGCTAACTCCAAATCATGAGTAGGATAGTTCCTCTCATGAGTCTTCAACCGTCTTGAGGCATAAGCCACAACTTTCCTTCCTTGCATCAACACACAACCCAATCCTTGATGAGATGATCACAGTAAACTTCAAAAGGTTCATTTGGATCAGGTATCACAAGGATAGGAGAAGGAGTCAACCTTTGCTTCAATTCTAGAAAACTCTGCTCATACTCTTTAGTCCATGCAAATGGTTGGTCCTTGCGAGTGAGTTGAGTCAATGGTGCTACTATCTTAGAGAATCCTTCTATGAATCTCCGATAGTATCCAGCTAATCCAACAAAACTTCTAATCTCTGTGGCCATCTAGGACGTTCCCATTGCAAAACTGCTTCTACTTTAGATGGATCTACCACAATCCCTTTAGTTGAGATCACATGACCCAAAAACTTCACTTCTTCATGCCAAAACTCACACTTAGATAGCCTTGAATACAATTGTTTTTCTCTCAAAATCTTCAACACAACTCTTAAATGTTCTTCATGCTCTTCACGAGTACGAGAATGGATTAGAATGTCGTCAATAAACACAACAACAAACTTATCCAAGAAGGGACGAAAGATCCTATTCATGTAATCCATGAATATAGCAGGAGCATTTGTCACTCCAAAAGGCATGACCACATACTCATAATGTCCATACCGAGTCCGGAAAGCCATCTTCGGTATATCCTCATCTTTCACCCTTATCTGATGATACCCTAACTTCAAATCAATCTTTGAGAAAATTATTGCTCCACGCAACTGATCTATCAAATCATCTATCCTTGGCAAAGGATATTTGTTCTTGATAGTAAGCTTATTCAACTGGCGATAATCAACACATAATCTTGAGCCACCATCTTTCTTCTTAACCAATAACACAGGTGCTCCCCAAGGGAAAACACTAGGTCTAATCATTTCCTTCTCAAGAAAATCTTCAATTTGTTTCTTCAATTCAGCTAATTCAGCTGGTGCCATCCTATAAGGAGTTATTGATATTGGCCCCGCACTTGGAACTAGGCCAATGACAAACTTAACCTCTCTTTGTGGAGGCAAGCCAGGTACTTCTTCAGGAAAGACTTCAGGAAAGTCTCTAACAATGTCTATAGACTTCAAATCTTGACTCCCAAGAAAGAAAGGACCACAAAACATGAGGCTCCTTCCTTCAAAGAAACTTGAGCTTGCTTTGCAGAAATAAAATCAATATCTTCATGATCGGGAAATACAATAGTCTTTTGAGCACAATCTATAAGAATATGATTGGAGGATAACCAATCCATTCCTACGATTATGTCCAAATCAGTCAAAGGAAGACAAATCAGGTTAACCTTGTAATTGCGTCCACTAACCACAATAGGACATCCAACACACACCATGGAAGCTGCCACAGGAGTGGCTGTAGGAGTAGAGACAAGCAAATCAAACAACAAAGGACATGTAGACAACTTCAATCTTTTCACACAATCATGAGATATGAAAGAATGTGTAGCTCCTGAATCAAACAAAATAGATAAAGAGTTACCGAACACCTCACACACACCTTGGACAAGATCATCAGATTTGGAGGCTTCCGCTCCACTCATAGCAAAAACCCTTCCAACTACCTTAGGCTTCTCAACCTTTGGTGCACTTCCTGTGGGTGCAACTCTAACATTAACTTGGCAATCTCTTGCAATATGATCGAGCTTCTAGCATTTAAAACAAACCATCTCCTTATAAGTACAATGGTTGCAGTAATGTGGACCACCACACCTAAAGCATTTGATGCCTTGAGCTCCTGACTGAGCTACAACTGGACTTCCTCGAGGTTTCTGGGGTCTAGAATAAGGTTTCTTCTGAAAACTCCCCTTCCTACTACCAAAGGATCCATCACCATGAGTCTTGATCACTCTACTACCACCCTCCAGACGTTCCATAGTCTTTGCCTTCTCTACCAATGCAGGAAATTCCCTAATAGCCATAGGGATAACCATCCGCTTCACCTCTTGCTTCAAGCCCTCTTCAAATTTCCTACACCTCCAAGCTTCAGTAGTAGCTTGAGAATACAAACGAGCTAAGTGTTCAAACTTAGTCGCATATTCATGGACCGTCATGTTGCCTTGCTCTAACTTCATGAATTCAACTTCTTTTTCATATCTAGCACTATCTGGAAAATATTTTCCCAAAAAATGCTCCCTGAAGTTTCCCTAAGTGAGGAGTTCTCCATGTACTTCCATCATTTGTCGAGTCCCATGCCACCAGAACTCTGCTTCATCAGCTAACATATATGTGGCATAAGTAACCTTCCTATCTTCAGGACATGCCATTGCCCTAAAGATCTTCTCCAATGCTTTAATCCAGTGATCAGCTACATCTGGGTCAGAGTCTCCTTTAAATCGTGGAGGATCATTCTTCCTGAATTCAACTAACCCTTGATATTCAGGTGGAATTGCTGCTTGGACAGCAACTCGAGTGGCCTCAAGCTATGTGAAAGCTGCTTGGTATTGATGAGCCATGGAGGCATTCTGCTGTTGCATTGCAGCTGCCATGACCTCTATATCATGGGCCATTTGGGCCATATCAGATGGAGGAGGAGGAGGAGGTCTAGGTGGTCTCACCATCCTAACATAGGACCAAACCAAGTTAGAGAATAACCTTGGCTAAAGCCTTCTACCCATCATATCAATCACACACGGCAAAAATGTAACAGACCTATCCCCATAGGTTTGTTCAAATGATGCGACCAGCTCTGATACCACTATTGTAACAACCCATCTTCGTTACAGATTTGTTATACTAAAATATTGTGTTAAATATTATCATATGAAATTACCTAGAAATTTTTTCACATTTATCACACATATATGTATCTACTTTCTTAAACATGATGTACATCATCATATCATAAAAGTATTAGGTCTGACTTTACAAAACTTAAATATATACATGCATACAATACCAAAATAATCCTCTTGTTGAGGACATTTACAACAACCTAAGTATTATACATATGTCCTAAGCTGGTCCCCATACTATATATATATATATATATATATATATGAGAACATATCCAAAAGGAGGGATCTCATTCCATCTTCCAATCTACATCCACTTCAATCACGAGCAGTCTGAGAACCTGCAACATCACCACTACCTGCTCCTGTGCCAACCACACCACACGATCATTGCAGTAATACAACACAAATGCAAACACAAAATGCAAGGGTAAGCTTATTTATAAAAAGAATATATATATATATATATATATATATATATATATATATAAAGGTATATATATATATATATATATATATATATATATATATATATATATATATATATATAAAGGTATAAAAGAAGGATAGGATTTACTTAAAGGAAAACTAGAATCAATCGGCAATAGTAAATCAGATAGCATTATCCAATAACACATACATCAATCTCATATACAATTTCATTATGTAATATCATGCTGACTCGACTCCATGGAGATTTCTACAACTTTTGGGCGATCCCTCATAGGCCCCATCCCCTACCATGGTCTCACTCTCTGACCATTCAGGGAGTCCCTTGAGCTAACCCTGTGGAGGAAGTGTGGTTTTATCAAATATAGACAAGTGTGGGTATTGGCTTACCTCTGTAAGGTTTGCAAAACCTTACATCTATAGGAATTCGCCCACTTGTCTATTCTATAGGCTCATCGTTAGTCACCACGAAAACCTCCGGCACTAGGTTGAGAGCCTACTTAGCACCCTCAACTTACGTGCCTACTCATATGCAATGTCATGTAACAAGCCAAACAATTTTGATTGCCACAAGTTCCCTCTATGTTATAAATTCACCATTTTTCTCAAATTATGCTTATGAACCCATCCAGCAGTTCGATAAGCTTAAGTAAGGTATTCTCACACCTTGAATCCTTACTTACAACACAACACCAACTTTAACAAAATGTGAATTTCCTGATATAGTTCTAGAACTTTTGTGGAGATCTCCATCACATCCATACCATAGAAATAATTCAATTTAAAATAAATTTGGAAACCATTTTATAGTGTAGAAAATGAATTCTCGCTTAAGCGTCACTTTACTCTCGCTTAAGCTAGAATTTCAGGAATTAATTGTTCACTTCCAGGGTTCCTCGCTTAAGCTAGGATTTCCCTAGCTTAAGTGCGGCCTCGCTTAAGCTAGGATTTCTGGCGCTTAAGCTAGAACAGCTTCCAGACCAAAAAGTTCCCCTGTCCCCTGTCTCGCTTAAGCGAGAACCACTCTTTTCTTAAGCGAAACAGGGTTGTAGAACCTCGAAAACATTCTTAAAACTCTTCAATGGCTACCAAATTCATTCCAATTCAAATTTTACATCAAACATAATATATATACATCATTCCACACTAAATAACAACATTCCAAGCATAGAATATACAAATAAAGCATTCAATCATATTAAAACTTCCCTTACCTAAAATTCTTGACTCAAAACCTTGAAGAAGAAGGTAGGGATGAGACTTGATGATTCAAGAATGATCTCTACTCAACTTTTGCTATGAAATCAACTAGAGGAAACCTAAATCAATCCCAAAATGAGCTTCAATCAAAATTTCACCCACCAACCAAGATTCTACATGAAACCCATTTCTCATGTTCTTGGTAGGAGATGAGAAAGACACTAAGAGATCAAGAATAGAGAGGAATTGAACTTACCAACTTGAAATCAACTAAGGAGGCTCTAGAGAATAAGAAATCAAGCTTCAAAATGGTGTAGAAATTCCACCAACTCAAGAGAAAGAGAGACTTAGAGAGGAAGGAAGATAAGAATGAAGGAATTGGAAGAAACATGAAGCTTTGAACGTGCAAAGCTTTGGGAGTATTTGAAATTTTGCTATCAACACCTATGTTTCCTCTAAGAATACCCCCTTCTTTTCTTTTCTTTCCTACAACTCAAGTAACTCACGTAAAAGTTCCAACAACAACCTTACCCTCTAAGCCCAACCATACATGAAAATTATCAACAACACTATAGCACATAACAAAATAATCTATTTATTAATTCTTTTATACATATTATAAATTTAAATTTAATTTCCTCTTGCATTATTAATTAAACACTTAATCATACAATTAGAAAAATCACAACAAATGTGATACATATTATAAATTTAAATTTAATTTCCTCTAGCAATAGGCATTGTCAAGACAACAAATGAACATGAGCAACAATCTGATACTACTTCTAATTAGCAACCACAAGTGAGGGTTTGGAAGTTTGTTACATATCACCCTCAAGATCAAATCATAAGATAAAGGACAGAAGGTGCCAAAACCAAATCATCATTCAGAAATAATGCGCCTTATGCTTTCATCTCTAAGATAGAGCCTAAGACGATTGAAGAAGACTTAATAGTCGACAACTGGATAGTGGATATGGAGGAAGAACCCAACCAGTATACCAAAAATGACGTATGGACTCTCGTTCCTAAACCTGATCATAAGATCATCATAGGAGCAAGAAGGGTCATTCAGAACAAGTTAGACGAGAATGGTAAAGTGATAAGAAACAAGGCAAGGCTAATAGCTCAAGGCTATAACTAACAATAAGGTATTGATTTCACAGTTAGTCCTCAGGTATCGTAATTATGCGATTTTAGTCCCTCAAGTTCTAATTATGTTAATTAGGTCTCCCAGGTATCACAAATGTGTTATTTTAGTACCCAAGTTCCAATTGCGTCAATTGGGTCTTTTAGGTATCGTAATTGTGCAATTTTAGTCCGTCCATTAGTCGTGTCATTGGTCAATGCCACATCAACAAATTCTGACTGATTGATGAACTAAAATCGCATAATTGTGATACCTAGGAGATCCAATTGACGCAATTGGAATTTGGAAAACTAAAATCGCACATTTGCAACCTTGGGAATCCAATTGGCACAATTGGAATACGAGAGACTAAAATCATATAATTGCAATACTTAGGAAACTAAAAGTGCAATTAAACCTAAAAATAACCACTAATTAATGACGAAATAAGTGCATAATTGGGTAAATTAGAATTTGATCCATACATTCTTTAAAAAAAAAAAAAAGAACTTGGTCCATACATTTGACTTTATCTTTTGTATTTCATACATTAAAATTTTAAATGTTAGTCTCTAAAAAAGTTTTTAGAAATCAGTAATTGTTATTAATATTTATTAGTAGTTGTCTATATTTTCTTGAAAGTTATGATTATTTATGTTTCATCTTAATACATTAAATCATTTGTAATTTTTGGGTTACAACGTTATACCTATAAATAGGCTATAAATAGACTATTTCGTTTGTGAAAATATTATAAAAAAAAAACTCTTCATTTTTTCCCATTCTCTTGTTCTCTATTTCTAAATTTTTATAGTTTTATGTTGTTTTTTTTAAGCAGGTCTGAAAAAAGTGAGGTGTAGGGATTAAAATGTAAAAGTTTTTCATGTATGAAATAAAATAAAGAGTGAATTTCAGTGTAAGGAGTAAAACAAGAGACGTTGTTAAGTATAATAATTAAATAAACCTAATAGTATATTGTCACCATTAACTAATGACAAAGAATTCATAAACATTTTTTTCGCGTAAAGACAAAAATGCATTTTTTTTTCATGTATGGTCTAAAATTGAAAACTGTGTTAGGTGTAGGGACAAAACTTTTATAATTAACCTAAATAATTTTAAATGAACAGAAACAAATAAAAATTACACGGTTAAACAAATAGAATGCATGTACAAGATAAAAGCAAGTAAGTTGCAGAAAATTAATCAATTATGGTTGAGTTTAGTGAAGAAACTAGTCTTATACAAAGTGACAAATCTCAGTTTAAATTTCTGTTATAGAAGAGATACATATTTAATACTTAAATGACACCTTTAGCAGAATTATCTATTGTGGAGCTGTGGCCAACAACAATGGTTTACAAATCTAACAGGAAAAAAAGAACAAAAAAGGATATTACCACTTTTTAAAGTAGTTGTCTTGCCATATCTCAGTTATGCACTTATGTGTAACTTTAATTTGACATGTGGCTGTATTTTAAACAATATAATTGGCATGTAGTAGATGTCATTTGGCACACTTATAAATTGTATATCATTACACGGTTGGTTCACAAGAGCAGCATCTATCTCCTCAAGAGATATTGTTTGCATGTAACGTTGTTGTGTCTGCTTTAACTCGATCATATGAAGTTTTTTTTTTTTTTTTGATGGTGAGAAGTTAATGAGTGTCTTTGAAATTTAATTTTGTGGAAGTTATGTTCTTCCTTTCTGAAAAAAAAAAAAGACCCACATGGTAAGTTTCCATTGTTTAACGAGTTTTCCTTTCTGAAAATAAAAATCATAATTTTTTATTTAGGCATTCATAGTTATGTATCTGATCCCTTTTCCGCCTACCAACTTGTACCTTATTGCTTCATTAATCATATCACCTCTATCATATGTTTATCTCAATATTTTCAAAATTTGTCCTGTAGTATAAATCCAATATATACGTATATTTACAATAAAATAAAATTATATTGAAATTATAGTTAACTATATGTGTTTTCAGTTTCTTTTAAAAAAAATAAATTATGTTTTATTTTCTTTAAAAAAATTGTCTTATTTTCATTCCTCTAATTTAAAAATACACTACTTTTAATCCTCAAAATAATATTTAATAGCACTCATAATGCACTATCTAAATCACTTTTTAAGGGTGCATAAAATTAGAGGTACCAAAATATTCATGAAGATTTTATGTCTCGAGCCTCAAAGAGTGTACACATTAGCCATTTTTATTTTAAAATATTTTCCAACATTTTGAGGGAAATTTGTTGGGCTAGCCTCCTAGCTTCTCACAAGTCACAACTAATCAAACAATTTAAGTCGACTTTGAATATATAAACCGTTGTTTTCAACTATAGTTTTCAGTAAAGCGTTAACATCATCCACGATTTATTTTCATAGATAGAATTGGTAGCTATTTACTCTAAACAACCCGTTACCATTGAAACAGATATAAGATAATAGTCCAGCTGATTACGTTTCAACCACTATCCCTCTTCATTGTTTTTTTTTTTTTACCTTTTTACCTTTGACAAACCATGTCGGTCAAATATATCATTAAATCTTTACCTCCAGCTTGTGAAAGTAATTAAATTTCTTCTCCAACTTAACTAAGACATAATTAGATCCTTTCTTTCTCTTTTTGAAAGGTCTTCTATCAAAGACAGGCCACGCTAAATTGTTTGAGCTTGATATAGCCAAAACAATCATAATTTATATAATCGTTTTAAAGTTTATGTCTATTGTTCCGGCCGTTGAATCTGTCTTCTTTTTCACTTTGACCATTGATACATTTTTCATGTTACTTAACCAAAGTGACCTATTATCTTCAGATATAGCTTTATCAATTGTCTTGACTTAAATCTTAAACATACTAAAAGTTTGTAACGTTAATTTTCATTCATAATATAATTTCTAGATTTTTCCTTAATTCAAACAGTCAAACAAAAGAAAGCAGTCTCATAAATACAAAGGTATTATTTTAGACCTTTTGAATTACTCTAACTCTAATTTTACTTCAAAGAAATCATATTTCTTATCACTTCGACCAATGTATAAATATACAAACATGATAAATTTTTTCAATTAAAAGCAAGAAAACAAAAAATCGTCAATATTTTTTTTTTATTAATGCCAAGTGTATGTGTATCAATTGATTACGTAAAAAATATTATCTTTTATCAAATTCATTTGTCAAAACTAATTAATGTAACTTATATAAATTTTACTACATGCATAAATTAATTTTAATTCCATTATTTTTATATTAGTTAATACTTTTACTACAATCAATTTTTAAACTCTATCAATATATTATTTTTATATCTAAGTTCATATCTCTTCTACACTAATTAGTAATAAATAAATTATGAGTAAAAAACATTTGTCAATTGCTTATCAAAGTAATAATATCATTAACTTATATAAATAATGTACATCTCTATTCTTGATTGCGAGTCTAAGATGACCTCATTAGTTGGTCATTAAATTTTAAACTTTCAATAATTACTTATAAGGGTATTTTTTTAGGTCACTATGACATTGATGCAGAATATTTACCAGCTTTATTGATGATTAATTTTCGTCAAAAAATCTAGTTAGCTACCTTTAATGGGATTTTCCCTCCCAACTACTTTTTCATTCACAAGGCTTAAACTTAATATTTTACTTAAGAAATTCGAGTTCAATTTCATTTGAATCAACGATATGTTGATAGTTATAAGGGTTTGTGTGTGTAATTATAGGTATATAATTAAAAAAAAATAGAAAAAAAAAGAGTTTGCATGACATGAAAAGTCATTTCTCTAACTACTAATTATTCGATGCGAGTCATTTAAGCAACTTTAATTTTGATAAGATTTCATAAAAATAAAAAATCAATTGTGCAATAATAAACAGAAGAAATTAATTATATTAACATTTTCTTATTTTGAATAATATTTACAATTGATACCAGTTTAGATGTTCAAAATTTAGGTGCATGTCAACATGCTTTGAGAAGTATTAAAATTGCAATAAAAGTGTAATACGTAAGATCAATTATTAATATATCATGAAAACATACTGCGGTAGTGCAATGTTCGATTGGACGCAGCAGACATTTCTTTTTCGGGACGCATATTATATCTGCAGTTAGAAAACTGACTGAATGACGTCCAATAATAATTTCACAATTGCAAATTTTAAATTATATAAATTAATGAGTTTCTTTTTCCTTTTTTTTTTACAACAATTTTTCCCGGTGAAAATCATCTTGTGCTAACTGAAATTGAATCCTTTTGTTGCATTCCTTCATCCAACAATTACTTACCTTCTAATTTATATTTTATAGCGAATAAAACGAAAATATCCAACACTTTAATCAAATTAATAGTAATAAACTTTTAAACGAGAAATTAAACAACCAACATGTCACTGGTACCTTTTTTCTTAATGATATTCTTCTTTGCTGATTGAAAAAAAAAAAAAAAAACCAACATGTCATTGGTAAAAAAAATAAGATGACATCTCATACAATTCTCTCATTTTTTTTTTTTTTTACCTTTATAGCAGGCACCTATGAATATGAATATGATAAAAAAAAAAATATTGATCTTAAATCGATGATCAATTTTGGCAAATAATTTCAAACTTAATTACCTTTTTTCATTGTTATTTACTGCATGAAACATCAGCATAACTTCACAAAAGAGGCTGAACTTTACAAAATAAGCATAGTTGTACTTTCACATGGTACTGAAAATGTACTGAGGCATATAAAAAAAAATGAAGGACGGTTCCTTTCTTGAGGTTCACTTCGGCATTTAGGTGGAACCTACAAATCAGTGGGTAAATGACAAATTGTTGGTTGAAGTGGACAATATATATCTATCTATCTATATATATATATATATATATATATATATATATATATATATATATATATATATATATATATATGTGCGATACTCTTATTGGGTAGAATTGTCATGGGAAACATGATTCTATGTGACAACTACACAAAATCTAACAAAGTATAGAATTCACTCTCGTAAGTCTACGAAGGCTTCACATCAATTTATCTTTAACCTACTAACTTCGTAATCAAGCAAAAATTACATGCCCATGCAAGTGGTTCTCTCTTTATTCATTCACACTATCTACGAATGAAACGAGACTAATTAAGAGAAAAGCCTGAAATCTAAGCCACTTAAATTTGTGGAAAATTTTGGTTCCTTGTGTCATCTCATGAAACAAGAAAATAATTGGTTCTATTTTGTTGCTTTGACATGAATAAATGCTCCCGTTTCATCCATTTTCTTCAACGGTTATGATTAAGAATTTAATCAATAAATAAAAAGTGGCAGATAGGGTTGAGAAATCAATAAATAAGATAATTATTGAAAATTACAACAAAAATATATTTAATGATATTAAATATTACATTTTCAATACTTTTTTATTTATTTATTTCTTATACGTTACCCTTTGTACCCAAAACCATTTTTTTTTTCTTTTCAAATCTCTCTCCAGACGGGGAGCGTATATATATGATTGCTCTATTGGCCATAATAATTGACTGTGTTCTAGAAAAACATCGTTGTCAATTACTGCATGCATAATCAATGATTTTGTTTGGGTGCAGTTCATGTACGAGACTGAAAAAAGATTACGAGTACAAGGTAGGCAGGGTTGAAAGTTGAGATATTACGAGTAAATAAACATTTTCTTTCAAATATTTTTATTGCATGGACGATCTTCTTCTTCTTCTTCTTATTTCATAATTCGTTTTACACATGTTAGGAGTATTGTCAAATTGAAGTGTTCTTACACTTAAAATCATGGAAGTTGTTGAACACCAACCCCGTTCTAGATTAATTTCTAGTAACACAACACATGGCGAACACCAAACTTCCAAACGTAACACAAGCTATCGTAGCTTGCTTGAATTTATTTCTTAGTTGAGTCTTGACTTTAAATGCAGTTTCAACTTAACAAGCATACAGGAGAAGTGTTGATTGTAAGATAATTTATTGCATTATAAGAAATATGCAACACCGAAAACATTTAAAGGATAAATTATTGATTTAAATGAAAAAAATGCAAATATCAAATTCACTATGCTATAAAAGGTCAATGATATTGTGGAAGCGCTTGCCTTTTTTTTTTTTAGTTAAAGTAGTTAAAGTTAATTGATTTTTTAATTCTTTTAAAAAATTTACTACAGCATTAATATTTTTTAATTCTTTTTTTTTTAAAAGTACAGCGCGCATTATAATTTTACCCTCGTTATTTTTTTGGTACAGTTTTTTTTTTTTTTTTAGTACAGACCCTCGTTTAACATCATTGACCTTAAACCCTATCAACATTTTAATTTTGAAAATTTGTTCCTTACTTTGCTCGTTTTAAGGTTAACTAAGTTTTTAGTTCCTAAACTTATTCAAAATTCGGATTTTAGTCCCTAAATTTTAGTTTGACTAGTCAAGGTCCCTAAACTTTTTAAAAATTCGGTTTTTAGTCCTTAAACTTTAGTTTGACCGGTCAAGGTCCCTAAATTTTTAAAAAATTCGATTTTTAGTCCCTAAACTTTTTAAAAAATCGATTTTTAGTTCATGAAATCTCATTAATTCAAGGACTAAAGACTGAACTTTTGAAAAGTATAGGGACTAAAAATCGAATTTTGAAAAAGTTTAAGGACTAAATACTTAACTAACCCCTCGTTTTAATATATGGTTGTATTTACCAACACTTTTTTTCAAAATTGGAATTGAAAAAGAATTTTCAATCAGGAGACTGAAAATTTCAATAAAAAAATTGCTTCCAACCAAATTAAAGTTTTGAAAGAGAAAAAAATTTACAGTATAAACCATTGACATAGATTTAAACATCACTTCTCACCACATTCATATGTGTGTGTGTGAAGCCAATTGACTTGAACAAAGAATCATGGTCGAATGACGTTCAAGCACATGACTTGAACAAAGAATAATAATGGTCGAATGACGTTCAAGCACAGAATCGAGGAAAAGAACGCGAGAGAAATGGATGTCACTTTGTTTACCATTTTTTTTTAAAACAATTTTAATGGTTTCTTTGCATCAATCTTATTATGGTTGACAAGGCATACAAGTGAAGCACCAACTCATGGAAAATGCAGCCAATATTAAGTTCCTCAACAATGAGCAACGCACATCAATATCCCATATTTTGTTGCAGTTCACATGTAATGGAAGACTAAATAAAGTCACAACAAAGAGTTACTTCACTATACTTTGTTTCTAATTGGTAGTTTAATAAATTTGACAACATGGCAAGAAGAAGATGCATCTCATAAAAAGATAAAGAATTGTAGACACAAGAGTTGATTTTTGTAACATCCCACAAAAACTGGATTTAATAATTAATATTAATTTAACGTTTTAATTTTTTATAAGCCAAATGAACTTTATTAAGCACAAACCAACCTTAACACAAGATGTGCCAACATTAGCAAACATGGAGCAAATTACATCTTTCTCTAATTATCACAGCCCCTCCCCAATTACATAAACAAAAGTTCCCAAAAAACCAATACAAAATATTTATGTGAATCACAGAATGACGCATGCCTAACATAGATGAAATCACAAATCAATTTTCTCGTGAAGGCATGAGACCATGTTCTGCATCTCAAAGCGTGAATCACAAATCACAAATCACAAACCAATACAAACCAAAGCGTGAATCAAAATCAGAATTGCCGTCATTAGCAATTATAAAAAGCCTCCCAATTCTGTATCTCATGTTGGTATTAAACCAAAGCTTTTTTCTTCCCTTACTTGCCTCAAACATAAACCACAATTCCCCCACAACCTGTCATTCAAAAAAACACCAACCCCCTACCAGACCCAAAATACAACATATCCTCCCACAAAATTAACGTGTTCTTTTGCACGATTCCTCCTCAAGCCACAAAATATGTATATATTTTGCACGAAGAGGACAAACCTGATCTTTACTACACTGATTTATCTCTCTACCCACCTTATCCACCGGCAACATTCCCCAAACATTACAATCTCGCTCCAATTCCAAACAAAATTATTGCATCCCCAAACATTGCATTGGATTTTGAAATAACACAGTGTTCTGGCCTAGGATTCCTCTTGGGTAAAGGTTAAGGTTGCCAAAGCATAAAGTGTATTCTGCCTATTACGGGTTTTGTCTTCTCTATATATAGGCTTTCAAAGATATCTTATTTCCTTGATCACAGGGATAAGACATGGCATATTATGATCAACATATAATCGAGATATAGCTAAAATATATGGTTAAGATATGATAAATTATTCCAGGATATGATTGAGATATGCAGTTTAAGATATGATCAATGGATATAGGTCGGTTATTTATCAGGTCGGTCGGTCCTGGGAAGATCGGAGGGTACACAGCCCCATAGGCTTGAATGCATAAGCATGAAGAGGCTAAAAGCAAATCAAAGTGGATAAAATAACCGACAACTAGAGGGTACATAACCCCTCAGCCTTGAATGCATGAGCATGAAGCGGCTAAGTAGCATAAGGTTGAAAATCGTTGGACTCGACCCATAAGGTTAAGTGTTTGAATAAAAAAAACTCTTGTTAGCATCTTTATTTTATTACTTCGCTTTGTGTAATTGAATATTTGCTTAAAAATTTCTAAGTTAACATGCAATTGTGCAATTGTCAAGCCGTAGCGTATCGAGTACATTAGAAGTTCCTAAGTTAACATGCAATACTGTCATGTAATGACTAATCGAGTGTGTAATTTAAAATCCATTAGCTCATCGTCGTTCTATTAAGATGTAGATGTATATTTAGATGTCGATGTATATTCGTTTTCGTGTAGATGTCGATGTAGATTCGTTTTCATGTGGATTTAGTGTTAATGCTGATGTTGTCCTCGTCCTCACGCCGATCTTGTTTGCCGTTTTAATGTTGGTGAAGATTGCATTTTTATGCTGGTGAATATTGTATTTTGATGTTGGTAATTTAATGCTGGTGAAGATCGTATTTTGATGTTGGTGAAGATCGCGTTTTAATGTTGGTGAAGATCGTAATTTAATGCTTGTGAAAATCGTATTTTGATGTTAGTGAAGATCGCATTTTAATGTTGGTGAAGATCATAATTTAATGCTGGTGAAGATCGTATTTTGATGTTGATGAAGATCGCATTTTAATGTTGGTGAAGATCGTAATTTAATGCTGGTGAAGATCGTAATTTAATGCCGGTGAAGATCGAATTTTTGTTGTTGGTGAAGATTGCATTTTAATGCTGGTGAAGATCGTGTTTTGACATTGGTAAAGATTGCGTTATAATGCTAGTTTCAGTCGGCAATGTGCCAAGTGATCCAAATGAGTTCAAGACTCTTTACTCCTGCAATGAATATCTAATGCAAATTAGTTTATTCATCATAGTACTACACAAGTCATTTTTGGAGACTAAGAAAGAAAAACTTATAATGTAATAGTTAAGGAATAATGAATTAAAGCATGCTTTGTTTATTTTATTTTATAAGTCAAGTAATGGAGATGCCTCACATAATTAATAATTATAATTAGAAATTTCTTAAAAAGATGAGGAGTTTATCACAATATTATAATCTCTTACCCTTAAATAAAAGTATTTGAAAATTTTCAAGATATTATATTACTCTTTTCATTAAACAAACGTGATAACTTCAAATTCGAAAAAGATGTGATAAATGCTTTTTTGAAAATCTTGTCATTCTAAATTATCTTTTAATTCTAAATTCAAGGTCATATTTAAATATTGGCTAAATTATTCATATTGTCCATTATCTTTATTTTAGGTTGCAATTTGATCATTTGTTTTTTTAAAGTTACAAAATTGTCCCTTATTTTTATTTTAAGTTGTATCTGATGGTGGGTTCACAGGCATTTGTTATTGTATTTGATTGGGTATTTCTTATACCTTTTATTATTATTATATATATATATATATATATATATATATATGAGGAGGGATAAAATTACACTGATGTAACTTGAACAACTTTTACACCATTCAATAACTTGATATAGAATGTGATTTTTATTGATCCAATGGTAGGTTTTAAGAAAACGTTATCCAATTGAAAATTGTTGAATGATGTAATAGTTGATCAAACGTTATCCTCTCTCTCTCTCTATATATATATATATATAGTTTTGCTGATAAAAAAATCTTTATTTTAAGTTGTAATTTGATCCTTTATTTTTTAAAAGTTGCAAAATGGTCCCTTAAGTAATTTTTTCATAGCATGTTTATCCCAAAAAAAATTAAAAAATACATTATTTCAAGATAAACATGCTATAAAAAAATCACTTAAGGGACCACTTTGCAACTTTTAAAAAATAAAGAACCAAATTACAACTTAAAATAAAGATAAGGGACCATTTTGTAACTTTTAAAAAATAAAGGACCAAATTACAACCTAAAATAAAAATAAAGGACCAACAGATAAATTTAACCTTAAATATTCATGTATTTAAATATTATATCTTATCTTTGCTATCTCATCTAAAGCGCTATAGAATTTTTAGAGTAACAATACATTCAAATGAGATTTTAACATGGTAGATATTATGTTTACAAAATTTGAAAAGAAAAAAAAGGAAATTACGAAATTTCATCATATATAGACAACAATTTATATAACCTCAAAATTAAAATTAACGATAAGTATACAGTGATAATGAAAACTATATTCAAATAATTATATTTTAAAAAAACTTTTAATTATTATTATCTTTTTTTTTTTGTTTCAGTTATAGAATTTCGTTTTTATTATGTGTACAAATATTATTTTCTAGCAAAACACAATCGCTCAATAATGATTAACTATTTTACACAATATATATGATGACAAAACTGAATAAGAAGAAACCAAAAAAAGAATATCAGGTTTTTTTTTTTCTAAGAATGAAATAAGAAATATTAGGTTTTTACAAATTTTTATTTAATAAACATAAATCTTATTTCTAGAAAAGAAAAATATGAGGACCTATCATTAAAAAGTTAAAAATTTAATTCTCTAAAATAATTATATGACCTTGATCACATAACATGATACTATAAACCGAAAAAGATATAATAAATAACAAAAGAAAAAAAATCTGTAAGCTGGGAATTCATAACTAAACATAATATTAATTTTATAGCTATGCATATGAATTAACGTTGCTTTGAAAATTGAAAATTTGAAGTTCTGAATATTCTTATAAGTGTTTATATATCTTTGAAAATTTAACAATTCGTTATATTTGAGTAAACAACTTATCTTTTGAAGAAGAGATGCCTCATCTCCTTCGCAGTTGCAACAACCATATTGATCTGCTACCTTTTGCATTTTCTCTCACGTGATCACATCTAGCTTTGTTTTTTCCTAAGCTGCAACCCTTGTATTGGAAGATCAGTTTGTGCGATTTGGGATTAAAGAGATGGAAGACATGAATTTGAGGCTTTTTCGGATCGAGAATGGAGGTCAGAATGGCTAAATCAAACTCAGGAAAGAACAAACTCTCCTATAAGGTCGTAGGTATTATGTGTGGTCGCCGGGAAGAGTTTCACCGGTCCCATGGTGGACGCCAATGTTCTGGGTCTAGGATTCTTCTTGATAAAGGTTACCTACCAGAGCATAAAGTGTATTCTGCCTATTACGGGTTTTCAGTCTTCTCTATATATAGGCTTTCAAAGATATCTTATTTCCTTAATCATAGGAATAAGATATGGCATATTATCAGTGGCGGAGACAAGGAGTGATCCACAGGACGATGGTCACCCCCAAAATTCAAAACCTGTTTATTTTGCTAAGTAAAAAAATTTTTGGGCTCCCCCTCTACGGTAAAAAAAATAATAAAGTAATTTTACTTTTACAGTTTTACCTATCTATTCCTTCTCCAATAAGCTATTACACTCTGTCTCTTCTTCCAATCTTTCACGTCACCTTTCATCTGGGTTTCTTCAATTTTTCTTTCACTTTTCTTCTAGCTCCGGTTCCTTTTCTCTTTGTAATCTGCTGCTCTTATCACATTCAAAATAGAAAAGCTTCTAACTTGTAATAATCTACTTTAAATAAGTCCAATTCCAAGTATCTAACCTAAAAGCTTTTTATTTTTTTATTTTTTTTTATTAAAGTACCGATTTATTGGCTTGTTTCCTATTGATGCAGGGGGAGAAGAGTAGAAGACATGAGATGCGAGAGGAATATTTCTTGCCATCTACTGCTTATATAAGTTGAAAGCTTGAAAAAAATCCTATTAGGTATTTATTTGGTCTGCTTTGATTTTATTATGCCATTATTATAGAATTATGTCACATTGCCACTGGATGCAACCGAATATGGAAAGAGCATTTACTCTTTTTTTTTTTTAGATAAACACGGATGCTGCTTATTGGCATCGTGATTAGATTATTTTTTATTATGACTTTGAGTTAGATTATTGGCACAGTGATTAGATTATTCTAGAATTAGGTATTTAAGGATATTTTTTATTATGACTTTGAGTTAGATTATTGAACGTGATTCTTTTATTAAACTTAGCTTGAAAGTTGAATGATAGTATAATGTAGTTTCAACTTAAGATTGAAAGTTGGATGATACAACAGTTTATTTTTTAGTTTAACTTCTCTACAATGATTTTCAGGTTCTAATTATACACATTTTTTATATATTAAAGATGAATTAATTTTATATAATATTATATTTATATATATGTTTTTAGGTTGAAAGATGCATAAGAAGAAAATAATTCCCTCTTTTTTTATGAGAAAAGAGAGAGATAGTGAATAAACACAAGGTTTGTCTTGTGCACCAACTTCAAATTTAGATACTAATGTTGAAAGTGTTAGTAAAGTTGAACAACCGAAAGTATCAATCATTGAGCAAACTTGTCCAACCACCTCCTTTCAAAGCTTTAAAGATTGGACAAGAAAAAAGCACCATTGATACTTTGATTCGTGATCCCGGTAAATGTCCACAAATATGGAATTATCCTATTAACCAACAAGATGAAATTCGTAGGGCATATATAAAGTTTAGACCATATCAATTTTTAATGAATGTGTATCCACTTTTTGGTCAAGATCGATCACCCTCTTCGATTTCAAGCTCATTGGTTTAAAACTTTTCCTTGGTTAGAGCACTCACCAGAAAAAGATGCTGCTTTTTGCTTTCCATGCTATTTATTCTCTAAAAAATCAAGTCAATTCACTTTAAAAGGATTTAGAAATTGGAGAAAAGTAAATAGTGGAAAAGATTGTGCATTTTTATCTCATGTGGGAAAAAGGTCCTAATTCACCTCATAATGTTTCTCTCAAATGCTATGAAGATTTTAAAAATCAATCTTGTCATATAGAGAAAGTTATGTCTAAGCAAACTTCGCAACAAATTTTGAGTAATCGTTTGCGGCTTAAAACGTTGTGGATGTTGTTAAATGGTTGACATTTCAAGCTTGTGCTTTTAGAGGACATGATGAAAGTTTGGGATCTAGAAATCGGGGTAATTTTCTTGAAATGACAAAGCTTTTAGCTTCTTATAATAAGGAAGTAGATGAAGTTGTTGTAACACCCCGTTACATTAGATACAACCCATACTAATTATTTTAGTTATTTTATGAGGAAATTTTTTTTTCCGCAATTAAATGAAACATTTATCAACCACATTTAGAATACAGAAAATATTATATAAAGATCTATGATCATCTTACAATCAAACACCAGTTCATGATACTAAAATAAATACAGGGAAATTATGTACTAGCTAATCCCAACCCATACATCAAATAACCTAGTCAGAGCAGTACACAATTTCTACCCTAGCCCAAATACAGAAATAAATAAAACTAGTCTTCAAATTCTGTATTATCGCCTCATCATCTGCAACTTCAAATTCAACTTTTTAATTTGTTTAAAATCTGATCCAGAATAACAAGTTTAGATGTTTAATTGATTAACAAAAATATTAAATCATTGTTTCCTATCCCATGACAAACCCGAAGTCATCTAAAAATATTTGAGTTTTATTTTAAATTCTGTTATATTTCAGTAAGAAATTCTTGTTCCAGGGTCCTCTTGTCTTCACCGAAACCATCATCATATATAAAAATAAAAGTTTTTCCTTAATTATATTTAATTAGACTCAGAAAAGAAAGAAAAAGTCTTGGTTCCCCACTTTTAAAACACAACAGTATAAGGTAGGGTCATGGTCTTTATTTATTATTTCCAGTAAATAGTTCTGTCTCAATTTGGAAGAAATTATTAAACACCTTTTTATGTGAGAAAACGAAACTTTGAGAGCAGGGAGAATAATTTACTTCTTGCAGCAAGACTCTTTTTATCATTACCAATTCCATTTTTTTTTTATTAAACATAAGGATGTGCTGTTACTTAAAAACCAAAACTGGTTTTCTCCCTTCTGCCTACCGAACCCGAAACACACATACACATGAGGTTGAAAGTTCCCTTTTTAGTTTGGAGTTTAGTTTTACTTAGTGAGAATAAAATTATTACTGAATCTTTTATTATTCTTGCCCAGTTGACCAAAACTCCTATCCTCAATTATATCTTATTACTTTTCTTGTTAAGAATATGAAATAGATCTTATAGGAAAGTCTATTACTGAAAATAAACAAAAGAAGGGAGATCTCTTTGGTTAACTTTTATCAGTTCAAAAACTAAACAAGAAGAGGAGGTAAGTGTTAGAAAAATAACACTTTTGTATTTAGTCCACCGTGGCTTCCATGGTGCAAAATGTTGGTTTTAATCTATAATGGTCCATGTAATTTTAAAGTGCTGATTTATATAAGAGATATTTAATGTGATGATTGTTAAATATGAAAGGATAATTAAATCAGTGGGGTTAATTTTAGAGTTATTAAAATTATCCTTCTCCTCTCCCTTTGTGAAAGATGGTAATGAGCAGTAATGAGCAGTTAAGGAGTCAGTTTTTATTTTAAAATAAAAACTGATTGTAAAGAAAACAAAAAAGACACTTTTATGTACGTTTTCTTCTTTTACTTTACTGCTCTGAAGGAAAACCATTATTATATATAGAAACTGTATCTTCATCATTAGATATACACTAAGAGGAAGGCAGAGAGGCGAGAAACTTGCTGTAAAGATCAAAGTACTGTTCAAGAACACATGATGGATCCGGGTAAGTTTTCTAAACTTTCTCATATAATATTAACAGAGTACTATAGATGTGAGAAACATGTTATCCAAGATCCTATAGTGTAATTTCTTATTAATTTGAAAATTACGCATGAGAATTAAAATTATGCTTACAGTTGGTATCAGAGCAAGGTTACGGATATCATTTTTCTCCATTAACGTAATTACTCTGTTGTTATTTTCCGTTGCGAAACGTGTGATGTACTGGAATGGATATGCAAATTGATTTCACCAAATGTTTTTTATTGGCCATGTATGATACTCGGTTGCCATGAGATAGAAAGTTATATGGCTTTTTATATATATCAAATAGTAACAGTGGTTGTATTATGATTGGCAAAGAATTGAAATGGCTTTTATAGTATGTATATATGTTATTAGCCTTTGGTTATGGTCTGCACATGATAGTTTATTTGTTTTCGGTGGCTTCGGTTATATATATATATATATATATATATATATATATATATATATATATATATATATTATTTGTGAAATTATTTAATTTTCAGAGAATGGAATTGCAATATTTTCTGAAAATTATTTTACAGAAAGGAATTATTTGGAATTATATATTAAAGAGAGATTTGTTAATCACCAAAGTGGTCCAATCTATAAAGTTTTATAATTCCAAATTATATGGTTGAATGATATAATGATGCTATGAATTTTTTTTATGCTTGGGTTGAATGAAATTGTTAATTATAAGGCATATAAGGATTGCCCAAAGGTGAATCATTGCTTATGATTAATAATATTAAAGATTTGTTTTCATGCTTTTTGAGTGTGTGTATATCCAAAGATATCATGCATGTCAAGAATAGTATGATTTATTGCCCATTAAAGTATGTTTGTTTGGCATCGTTATTGATATGGATATGTGTTTATTTATCACCCAAAGGTGAACTTAGATGCATTGTTAAATTCTATATAGTTTGAATTCATTATATTTACTCAAAGTATTAAAGTGTGAGTTTGTTTGAATGTATGCAGCTATGTCTAACATGTTTGCTTTGGGCAACTTAATGATCAAGTTCAATGGGCTGAACTATACTGATTGGTCTGAAATGATCCAGTTTCAACTGGGTGTAATGGACTTAGACCTGGCATTGTTAATGGATGAAAGCCCTCCAATCATTACAGAGACCAGTACAGATGCTGACAAGTCTCTCTATGAGGCTTGGGAGCGGTCTAACAGATTGTCATTGAAACTGATGAGAATGACTATGGCTGAAAAAGTTAAGCCATCCATGCCCAAAACAGATAATGCAAGGGAGTTCATGAAATTGGTCAAGGATTACTCACAATCTGACATTACTGACAAGTCAATTGTGGGGAACCTATCAAGTGAGCTAACAAACAAGAAGTTTGATTGGTCTCAACCAATTCATGATCATGTGATAGAAATGGCTAATTTGGCAGCAAAGTTGAACTCCATGGGAATGGAAGTGAGTGAGTCCTTTCTAGTACAGTTCATTTTGAATTCTCTTCCTGCTGAATTTGGCCAATTTCAAGTAAACTATAACACTCTTAAGGAAAAATGGAATTTTCAAGAAATTAAGGCCATGTTAATTCAGGAGGAAGGGAGATTAAAGAAAATGAAGGACAACTCAGTTCATCTCATGACTCATGATGGAGCCAGTACCAGTAAGAGCAAACCGGGTAAGAAGGACAAGGGCAATGCCAAATTAAAGGTTAAAGAAGGAGGAGTCCGTAAAGAGAAGAAGTGCTACTTCTGCAAGCAGAGTGGTCACTTCAAAAAGGACTGCCCAAAAAGAAAGAAATGGTTTGAAAAGAAAGGTATATTTTATATATCTGTAAATTTTGAATCAAATCTTGTTGAGGTACCTAATAATACCTGGTGGCTTGATTCTGGAGCAACTACTCATGTGTCACATATTATGCAGGGATTCCTTTCGATCCAAACCATAAGAGGAACTGAAAAGTTTCTCTATATGGGAAACAAAATGAAGGCAAGAATAGAGGGCATTGGGACATACAGATTAATCTTGGACACTGGTTGTCATGTAGATTTGGAAGGATGTCTCTATGTACCTGGATGTGCTAGGAATTTGGTTTCTGTTGCAAAGTTGGATGAATTAGGTTTCAATTTCAAGATTGGAAATAATGTTTTTTCTTTGTTTAAAGACATGTACTGTTATGGATCTGGTACTTTAATAGATGGTTTGTATTGTTTCAATCTTGATATAAAGTTTATGGAATCTTTGTTTAATGTGGAATATGTTGTTGGTAGTAAGCGTAATGTGCATGATGCTAGTTCTGCTTATTTGTGGCATCAAAGATTAGGTCACATATCCAAAGAAAGGATAACGAGGTTAATGAAAAATGAAATTTTGCCTCAATTGGATTTTGGTGATTGGGATATATGTTTGGATTGCATTAAAGGAAAGCAAACCAAACAAATACCAAAGAATTCTGCTACAAGAAGTAATGAACTTCTAGGATTGATACACACTGATATTTGTGGGCCCTTTGATGTTTCATCTTGGGGCGGTGAAAAGTATTTTATCACCTTTATTGATGACTTTTCACGTTATTGTTATTTGTATCTTTTGCATGAAAAATCTCAATCAGTGGATGCCTTAAAGGTGTTCATTGATGAGGTAGAAAGGCAGTTGGATAGAAAAGTGAAAGTTGTAAGGTCTGATAGAGGTGGTGAATTTTATGGAAAATATAATGAGAGTGGACAATGTCCAAGTCCATTTGCAAAGTTCCTTGAAAGTAGAGGCATATGTGCACAATATACTATGCCTGACACACCGCAATAGAATGGTGTGGCTGAAAGGCGGAATCGTACTCTAATGGATATGGTTAGGTCTATGTTGAATTATAGTACCGTACCTTTATCTTTGTGGATGCACACATTAAGGACTGCTGCATATCTGCTTAACAGGGTTCCTAATAATGCAGTTCCTAAGACCCCTTATGAACTGTGGGCGGGAAGGAAACCCAGTTTGAGACATCTCCATGTTTGGGGTTGTCCAGCAGAAATAATGGTGTATAATCCACATGAAAAGACGCTTGATGCAAGAACCATTAGTGGTTTCTTCATTGGGTATCCTGAAAAGTCCAAAGGTTACAGATTCTATTGTCCTAACCATAGTACAAGAATAGTTGAGTCTGGTAATGCTCGATTAATTGAAAATGGTCAATTCAGTGGGAGTGAGAAATCACGAAAGGTGGATATTGTAGAGACTCATGGTGAATCTTCTTCACCTAGAGTCACTCCTCAAGATGTTGTTCCCCTAGTTGTATTACAATCAAACAACAACCGAAGACAACATGATAATATTCAAAACCACAGAATGATGAACTATTAGACAATGTGCAAGTCACAAATGAACAAGTGATAGAAGAGGAGCAAGAAATAACACCAAGAAGGTCTGAAAGGCAAAGAAGACCGGCTATTTCAAGCGACTATGTTGTGTATTCACTTGAACATGAATGTGACTTGAGCATTGATGAAGATCCAGTCTCTTTTAGACAAGCCATAGAAAGTGACAATTATGAAAAGTGGCTCAATGCAATGAAAGAAGAGTTGAAATCAATGGATGACAATAAAGTATGGGATCTAGTTGAGTTGCCTGAGGGTTCAAAACGAGTCGGTTGTAAATGGGTCTTTAAGACTAAACGTGACTCGAAGGGCAATATCGAAAGGTACAAAACTAGACTCGTTGCCAAAGGTTTCACTCAAAAGGATTGCATTGATTACAAAGAGACTTTTTCTCCAGTTTCTAAGAAGGACTCTTTGAGGATTGTGTTGGCTTTGGTGGCTCATTATGATTTAGAGCTTTACCAAATGGATGTAAAGACCGCCTTTCTGAATGGTGACTTAGAGGAAGAAGTTTATATGGACCAACCTGAAGGATTTGTTTCTACAGGAAAGGAAAATATGGTGTGTAAATTAAAGAAGTCAATATATGGACTAAAACAGGCTTCCAGACAATGGTATCTTAAGTTTAATGATACCATCACGTCGTATGGTTTTGTAGAGAACACCGTTGATCGGTGTATCTACATGAAGGTTAGTGGGAGCAGATTTGTAATTTTAGTCTTATATGTTGATGACATTTTGCTTACTGCTAATGATGTTGCTATGTTACTTGATGTAAAGAAGTATCTCTCTGATAACTTTGAAATGAAAGATATGGGTGAGGCATCCTATGTGATAGGAATAGAAATATTTCGTGATAGGTCACAAGGATTGTTGGGATTGTCTCAGAAAGGATATATCAATAAGGTATTAGAGAGATTCAGAATGGAAAAGTGCTCTGCAGGGATTGTTCCAATTCAGAAAGGAGACAAGTTTAGTCAAATGCAATGTCCTAGAAATGATTTGGAACGAAAGGAAATGGAGTCTATCCCCTATGCATCAGTGGTTGGGAGCTTGATGTATGCCCAGACATATACACGGCCGGATATTAGCTTTGTCGTAGGAATGTTGGGCCGATATCAAAGCAATCCTGGAATAGAACACTGGAAAGCTGCAGAGAAAGTTCTTAGGTATTTACAAGGCACCAAGGATTACATGCTCACATATAGGAGGTCAGATCACCTTGAAGTGATTGGCTACTCGGATTCAGACTATTCTGGATGCGTGGACTCAAGGAAGTCTACATTTGGGTACATCTTTCTTTTGGCTGGAGGAGCGGTATCATGGAAAAGTGCAAAACAATTCGTGATTGCCACTTCTACCATGGAGGCTAAGTTTGTGGCATGCTTTGAGGCCACAATTCAAGCATTGTGGTTGCGGAACTTTACTTCAGGGTTTGGTATTGTCGACAGTATAGCCAGACCGCTGAGAATTTATTGTGATAACTCCGCAGCTGTCTTCTTCTCTAAGAATGCCAAATACTCAAAAGGAGCAAAACACATGGATTTGAAGTATTTGTCAGTTAAAGAGGAGGTGCAGAAACATAAAGTGTCAATTGAGCATATTGGTACAAACTTAATGATAGCGGATCCATTGACTAAAGGTTTACCACCCAAGACATTCATTGGCCATGTTGAAAGGATGGGTGTTATGGATAAGTCCTTGTTAACGATATAATGTGACGTATATATATACATTTCAGTTGTAATGCTCGTATTGTATGACACTTGTGAATTCAATTACAGATGTGTTTCTGTTTGTTATGTCATTCACATTATATGGTATACATTATTGTTTTAGTGAGATGACATGATATGTCTTAGAAAGGACATTAAAGACACATATTAAAGTGTTAATTAAAGTATAGTTGAATTGGATGATTTGTGATACATGGAAGGAAACAAGTTGTTTTGGATAACTTGCAACCGCCATGATCCAATCATTTTAATTCAATTAAGGATGGTGATTTTTAATTTCAACGTATGGTGCGCACTTACAGTTTAGTGTTGAATCTTCAAGTCATCACATGGACCAAGTGGGAGATTGTTGGTTTTAATCTATAATGGTCCATGTAATTTTAAAGTGCTGATTTATATAAGAGATATTTAATGTGATGATTGTTAAATATGAAAGGATAATTAAATCAGTGGGGTTAATTTTAGAGTTATTAAAATTATCCTTCTCCTCTCCCTTTGTGAAAGATGGTAATGAGCAGTAATGAGCAGTTAAGGAGTCAGTTTTTATTTTAAAATAAAAACTGATTGTAAAGAAAACAAAAAAGACACTTTTATGTACATTTTCTTCTTTTACTTTACTGCTCTGAAGGAAAACCATTATTATATATAGAAACTGTATCTTCATCATTAGAGATACACTAAGAGGAAGGCAGAGAGGCGAGAAACTTACTGTAAAGATCAAAGTACTGTTCAAGAACACATGATGGATCCGGGTAAGTTTTCTAAACTTTCTCATATAATATTAACAGAGTACTATAGATGTGAGAAACATGTTATCCAAGATCCTATAGTGTAATTTCTTATTAATTTGAAAATTACGCATGAGAATTAAAATTATGCTTACACAAAAAGGACCAGTTTTTATTAACTTTCTTTCTATTTTTAGTTGTCTTAGATCAAGGAAAAGAAAGTTCACAGTAATCACAACTCATGAGTATAAAATAACCAATTAAACAGAGAACCACAAGGTTACTACTGCACATCATCATAAAAAGAAATAAAAATTGAAAGATCAATAGTATTGAACCACCTCACTCCCCCTTACCTTACAGTCACGTGCAATAGGAAATAAGATTAGGAAGGGCTGCATTTTAAGACATTCCGCACTACACTTAGCAACACATATTGGAAACAAAAATCTAGTTACTAGTTCAGGTGCACATTTGATGGCACACTTCGCAGCACATTTGGCTTTCCCGATAAAACTGTTTGGCTCATTTTGCACAATTGGAGGATTGTAATCTGCTTGTGCAAAGCCCAACACAATCATTAGCATAATCACACCACCGGCAATTTTTATCTGATTCTTTGCCATAACTTTTCTCTGAGTATTTGCAATCTAACTCGGAATTTTATATAGATGTTTGATTATGGCTGTGATGTTTGAGGGAAAATAACCATCAATTTATAGGCACAAAAAATGCATGCAAGAAAGCCTAAACTGAATTAGGCATCAAGTTGTTCGAAGATTTCGCGCCACATCAAGTTGACTTTTTTTTTTTTTTTCTTTTAGTAATAAAAAACTATCCATATATTACATTTGTTAAACCAATTAATTGATTGTATGTGTATTGCGAATCATCACATGTTTTAGCATAATAATTTGACTAAAAATTTACAAACAAAGAAAATATATAAAATAATTCTAGGAAAGAAAATAAACCATATAGTCAAATATGTCAAGAAAATAAAATGCCTTAATTGAGCATTTCAATAATGTAGAAAATACCCTTACCAACTAATACAAAAGTCAAAAGTACTTGTAATTAAAGAATTGACCATACCAAAATAAAGTAACCAGATTCTCATTTATTCATCATCGAATAATTTGACAAAAGATGAAAACAAAGAACATGTAGCGTTACGATGATATGCATAAATTATATTTAATCCCACAAAAGTAATGAGCAATGGAATAAATGGATAATCAGATAATTAAAATTGATTAGAACTCTATAGCATATAAATAAAGGTGAATTGACTTTTTACAAACAAATAAAGTTACAACATAAATCGAAGATTTGCATGTCATAATTATTATATAATAAATATCAAGAATTAAATTTAAAAATTTGCAAGTATGGGACTGTACAGAATAATGTTGAAATATGAATATAATATTTTCAATAAAAAATAAAATAAAATAAAAAGTAAAACATCAAATAACAGTTAACATGTTGTCAAATTAAACTGAGTATCAAAGATTAAATTATGGAATTTACAATTTTGGAACGTGCAAAATAAACAACATGTTTATTTAAAAGTGTTAAATTCTACTGGAGACTTAAAGCTGTGCTATTTTTCACAACAAATTTTTTTGTTTATCTATATGCCCTTACAATTGATTTTGACCCCTACTTAAAAATGATTTAAACGTATAATGACTTACACTCATTTTAAAAATGTGAATATTCTCGTAATATATAAATTATATTAAAATTTTCAAATGGTGAATTCCCTTGCACTATCATTCAAATTTAAAAATTTGTCTTTCCCAAATGTTCGTGTTACATTGGAACCTTGAATTTTGTAGTATCTGACCCTTTTATTTCAAAATTTGTTTACTCTTGACGCGCGTATTACTTACTTATTATTTGGATTCCTCCATGAACAAATTATGGTTAATTTTAATTATTAAAGACTAAAATGGTAATATAACCTATTTTAAGCTTTTTTTTTCCACCAGACTTTTAAAATCTTTAGGAATTTATTGAATGATTTTTCATTATTAAAATTAAAATAATAAATTTTTAAATTTTATATGACAAATGAATTAATTTGTATTAAAATATTTCAACATCTAAAATATGCAAAAATAAGATTTATTTTCATCTACCCAAATTTAAAATTTGTCACACAAATTTACAGATAGAAAGATAGGCACACGTGTGCATGAATAAAATTGCGTGGATACAATAGTACCACACTTTTTATGGGGGGACATCATCTAATATTGTTAGAAAACAATTATTCTTCAAACATTGTATTCAAATTTTAAATAAACTCCATCTTTTATCTTATCATTTTAGTTGTGAGTTTGACGTCTTTTTTTTTTTTTTTTTTTTTTTATTGGTAAAGATTGCTAAATTGCAACTACATCTTTTCCTCAATAAAGAAAAGGTAAATTTATAAAGTCACATTTCATCCCTTAGAAGAATCGTTTTTGAACAACGAAGGCAATTATTGTTAAATTACACTACTTTTTTTCTTCTTCTTTTTCTTCTCTAGTTGTGGGACTTTCTGTGGTTTGCATTAGGACTTGGATTCAAACTCGTTGATGTCATTGAACACAAAAAAACAATACTTATTTCTCTATTAGATAGGTAATAAACTCACGAACAACTATATAATTTCTTTTTCTTCTCATTTAGTTTCCCTTTCAAGTCATCAGAAGAACAACCTACACAAATCGATTCACAATTAGACAACTTTTAACCTAACAATATCGGTTAAGAACACAAAGTATATGCACTGTACCACTTGCAAATACGCTCTACCCTCTGAATCTTATACTTGTTTCTTATTACTAACTCAACAGTTTGGCCCACGATAAAAACAGTTTGAAGCATAATTCTTTTTAAGGGTGAGCGTTCTTATTAAGATTATAAAACTGGCCAAGCAAAATAGGTTTTTTTTTTTGTGGAGTGTGTTGCCAACCTCACAAATCTCTCAAGCTATCGGTATGTTGGTCACAAATATTTTTTTCACATACGTTATTCATTTGACTCTAATGACTTATTAGCACCGTCGTTAAATTGATTTGCGAATATATTCACTAACATATGTACGAAACACAAGCAAAATGAAAGGAAATAATTGGACAAAGGATTTTGCAAAATAAAGACTAGAAGTTAATCATTGACTAAGATTTTTCTTTCATTACAATCATGCACGACTATCATTTCTCCTGACAAAGTTTTTCTTATAAAATGTTGTAACAATTTATTGTTTTCTCTGACACTCTTGCAAACAGGAATCAACCACGTAGGCCGCAACACCACGTGCATCTGCAATGTAAAGTCAATTATGAAAAACATAAATAACTCAATAATACATAATAATTATAATCCTTATGAAAAAGAGGCAAACGTTATAAAAGAATGAATACCATAGTCGACATCAATAGACTTGGTGAGGCCACAACCATGAATACAATCGTAGACAACGTCGAATGGCATTTTAAGACATTCCGCACTACACTTAGCAACACATATTGGAAACAAAAATCTAGTTACTAGTTCAGGTGCACATTTGATGGCACACTTCGCAACACATTTGGCTTTCCCGATAAAACTGTTTGGCTCATTTTGCACAATTGGAGGATTGTACTCTGCTTGTGCAAAGCCCAACACAATCATTAGCATAATCACACCACCGGCAATTTTTATCTGATTCTTTGCCATAACTTTTCTCTGAGTATTTGCAATCTAACTCGGAATTTTATATAGATGTTTGATTATGGCTGTGATGTTTGAGGGAAAATAACCATCAATTTATAGGCACAAAAAATGCATGCAAGAAAGCCTAAACTGAATTAGGCATCAAGTTGTTCGAAGATTTCGCACCACATCAAGTTGACTTTTTTTTTTCTTTTAGTAATAAAAAAACTATCCATATATTACATTTGTTAAACCAATTAATTGATTGTATGTGTATTGCGAATCATCACATGTTTTAGCATAATAATTTGACTAAAAATTTACAAACAAAGAAAATATATAAAATAATTCTAGGAAAGAAAATAAACCATATAGTCAAATATGTCAAGAAAATAAAATGCCTTAATTGAGCATTTCAATAATGTAGAAAATACCCTTACCAACTAATACAAAAGTCAAAAGTACTTGTAATTAAAGAATTGACCATACCAAAATAAAGTAACCAGATTCTCATTTATTCATCATCGAATAATTTGACAAAAGATGAAAACAAAGAACATGTAGCGTTACGATGATATGCATAAATTATATTTAATCCCACAAAAGTAATGAGCAATGGAATAAATGGATAATCAGATAATTAAAATTGATTAGAACTCTATAGCATATAAATAAAGGTGAATTGACTTTTTACAAACAAATAAAGTTACAACATAAATCGAAGATTTGCATGTCATAATTATTATATAATAAATATCAAGAATTAAATTTAAAAATTTGCAAGTATGGGACTGTACAGAATAATGTTGAAATATGAATATAATATTTTCAATAAAAAAAAGAAAATAAAAAGTAAAACATCAAATAACAGTTAACATGTTGTCAAATTAAACTGAGTATCAAAGATTAAATTATGGAATTTACAATTTTGGAACGTGCAAAATAAACAACATGTTTATTTAAAAGTGTTAAATTCTACTGGAGACTTAAAGCTGTGCTATTTTTCACAACAAATTTTTTTGTTTATCTATATGCCCTTACCATTGATTTTGACCACTACTTAAAAATGATTTAAACGTATAATGACTTACACTCATTTTAAAAATGTGAATATTCTCGTAATATATAAATTATATTAAAATTTTCAAATGGTGAATTCCCTTGCACTATCATTCAAATTTAAAAATTTGTCTTTCTCAAATGTTCGTGTTACATTGGAACCTTGAATTTTGTAGTATCTGACCCTTTTATTTCAAAATTTGTTTACTCTTGACGCGCGTATTACTTACTTATTATTTGGATTCCTCCATGAACAAATTATGGTTAATTTTATTTATTAAAGACTAAAATGGTAATATAACATATTTTAAGCTTTTTTGTCCCACCAAACTTTTAAAATCTTTAGGAATTTATAATGACTTACACTCATTTTAAAAATGTGAATATTCTCGTAATATATAAATTATATTAAAATTTTCAAATGGTGAATTCCCTTGGCCTATCATTCAAATTTAAAAATTTGTATTTGCCAAATGTTCGTGTTACATTGGAACCTTGAATTTTGTAATATCTAACCCTTTTATTTCAAAATTTGTTTACTCTTGATGCGCGTATTACTTACTTATTATTTAGATTCCTCCATGAACAAATTATGGTTAATTTTATTTATTAAAGACTAAAATGGTAATATAACCTATTTTAAGCTTTTTTTCCCACCAAACTTTTAAAATCTTTAGGAATTTATTGAATGATTTTTCATTATTAAAATTAAAATAATAAATTTTTAAATTTTATATTACAAATGAATAAATTTGTATTAAAATTTTTCAACATCTAAATTATGCAAAAGTAAGGTTTATTTTAATCTACCCAAAATTTAAAATTATCCCATAAATTTACAGATAGAAAGATGAGCACACGTATGCATAAATAAAATTGCGTATATACAATAGTACCACACTTTTTATGGGGGGACATCATCTAATATTGTTAGAAAATAATTATTCTTCAAACATTATATTCAAATTTTAAATAAACTCCATCTTTTGTCTTATCATTTTAGTTATGTGTTTGACATCTCTTTTTTCTATTGGTAAAGATTGCTAAATTGCAACTATATCTATTTCTCAATAAAAAAAAATGTAGATTTATAAAGTCACATTTTATCCTTTAGAAAAATGGTTTTTGTACAAGGAAGGGAATTATTGTTAAATTACACTACTTTTTTTCATTTTCTCACTAGTTGTGGGACTTTGGATAGTTTGCATTAGTTCTTAGATTCAAACTCGTTGATGTCATTGATTATGACTCATACATATTGGCAAATAATCTCTTTTGTAAAGTCTTATAAGGCAAGTGTAAACTTGATAACAATTGGTGAATTACTCTCAAATTTTCATTCGAAGTCTTACATATCATCAATAATAATTCACCTCAACATCAATAGGATAATCTTAATAACACAGTTGTCATTTATAGCATTCACCATTCATATAAGTTCACCTTTTTCATAACCACATCTCAAACAAAGGAGTAATCTTCATAAAACAGTGATAATACTAATTGAAATCCATTTAGAAACCATTTTAATCAAGTTTTTTGCATGAAGTCTCGCTTTATGGCCATCTAATTCTCACTTAAGCGAGAATTTCAGAGACCAAATTCATCTCTTTTTCAGGCATTCTCACTTAAGCTAGGATTTTTCGTTGCTTAAGCTACAATGCATCTAGAGGCAACCCACTCTACCATATCTCGCTTAAGCGAGAAAAACCCCTCGCTTAAGCGAGATAGCTCTGCAAAACTTTGAAACATGTATATTTTTCTCTAATGGCTTCCAAACCAACTGCAATTTGAATCCCACTAAAAAATACATTCTTTATATACCAATTGACACCAAAACAACATCATGGGAGGTTTCAAAAACACACAATCATAAAACAAACATAGAGGCAAGCTTCCCTTACCTACAACATCCTCTAAGCTAGGCTTTTGAAGAAGAGAAAAGAAGAAGAGAATCTTGAGCTCCACCAAGGATTTCCTCCAATCAACAGTACCACCACACCATACCCATGGAACACAAACCAAAACAACACTCAATCAAGGGTTCTAGATCAAAAACCCATCATGGGTTAACCAAAGGAAAGAAAAGAGAGGGGAAGAGAGCTCACCTTCCATGGGAGCTCAACCAAGCTCAAAAGGAGAAAGGAACACAACTGACCATGAAGGGTTCAAACCCTAGCTCCAAAGGATTCCATGGGAGGAGAAAGAAAAGGGAAGGAGGAGAGGAAAAGGAATGAGGCTCAAAGATGAGAGGAGAAGAAAGAGAAAATGAGGAAAAGAATGAAGTTTCCTCTTTATATACACCATTTGTCCACGACCATTCTCGCTTAAGCGCTACCAAATTCTCACTTAAGTGAGGATGACACCAGGGTCCCACCACCTTTTTGTACACTCTCACTTAAGCGGGAACGCATACTCGCTTAAGCGACTAGACCTCCTCGCTCAAGAGAAAATGTTGCAGAAATGGCTCTCTCCCGTGTCACTCTACTCCTATGGGAATTCAACCAAAAGGATATTGAGACAAACCTAAAACTACCTCATACAACACTCACATATTTTATTACTCGAGTTATTTAAAACATATAAAGTTTAAATTTAATTTATCTTGTATTTTATATCAAGCACTTATCATACATTATGAAAATCATATTGTTACATTATCACCCCTTAGACTTTAGCCAAGGTCACGCCCTTCAATCCATATCGTACCAAATCGTGACTTCTCGCACCAAACCACTTATATCTTAGCCTTTCGCCTAACTTGGTCACATCAAGTCGCAAATCTTATACATACTCTTAGAATATCTCCGTAGAGTTTTTTTCATTAACAACGGTTGTTCTCACCCTTATACTATATCTCATATAAGATACATATACAATAATATATAGTTTAAGACATGATATTTTATGAAGTTGTCATGAGAAGATTTAATCAATTATATGATTACGAGATGTCCTTAATCTTGTGATTAAACTTTAGTATTGACATCATTTAATTAAAAGTTTATTTCTGTATTAACATTATTATTACTCTTAATCAATATTATGTATAATAATTTAATTTACTAAGATAATATACTTCAACTAAAATATGATATGTTGGTCTGATATAAAGTATACTTATATACATGATGTATACTTTATTATAATTTAGAAAATATTATAACACTAACTTTAGAAATTAAACTAAGCATGACACCAATATAATTTAGCTAATAAGGAACAAATTTGAATATAACTTGGTATTATTAAAATAAAATCCTGCACTATAAAATATTACTTATAGTCACATATAAAATCATAGTTTTGTTGTACCAAAATATCTTATAAAGATCTTATATTTATACTTTTAATATGATCAGAAACATTTATTTTATTTTAAAATAAATATGAAGCAGTAATTATATAGGAAAAGATGGTTCTAGTTTATAATAATAACAAGAGTAATTATAAACCTTTTAATTTAAAATCTAAAAATTACTGTAAATTAATTTAATAAATCTCACATGTAAATCAACATAAAATATTGTTATTATTATAAAGCAGTCACATGTTTATTAAGTTCAATTAACATCATTGTTTAAGAAAATGAGTGCCACAATATAATTATTAAAGGTATAACTTATAATAACAAATTTATTTAAAACCAGAATTTTTATACAAAGATATTATTATTAATAGAAATCACATTTCTAATTAATAAGGTAGATTAATAAAATAGTTCTTCCTAGTTATTTTAATTTTAAAATAATTAAATCATTAATTTATTCCATATACTTATTATAATAAGAAAATAAATTTATAAACATCTAGACCACATTGGGTTACATTAATTTTGTATAAAAAACATTTCAATTTTTATTTCCATTAGTTCATGAGTGTTCATGATACTAATATTCAAACATTCAAACTATATTCATAACATGTTCATACTAACAACCAAGTTTAATCTAAGTTAAGCGTAATAACAACATAGAAACATGTTTATAATAACTAGGGCAACATATAATAAACAAGATAACACATGAATAATAACAATATCATGAATCAAACAAGAAAATAACAAAGGTGAGACAACTTTGGGGATCAAAGTTCATCTCCCTCCTTTATAGACGCAACATAAACGAAAAATCACACTCCACTCTTTCCCATACCTCACATCCAAAACTAGCAAAGAAGATATTATTGGAATTTTTTTGCTTCTTCCTCCCAAGTTCCTTCCAAGGCTCCTTCTACCCACACTCTAGGATTCTCACAAGGAAAAAGGAAAGAAAGAACTTTGAGATACTTTAAGAAGATGTGAAGAAAAGCTTGGTGAGGGGTGATATTTATAGGAGAAGGGTGGAGTGAAGAGGTGGGCTGAAGTGATTAAAATATTACATAGCCTTAAAAGTTTATCTTTTAGCCTTAGGTACTATGGTAAAATTGGCCCATGGGATTTGTTTCCTTTGTATGCATGCATGTAGCTTGTAGGTAAGGTTTAGAGTGTGTAAGTATCTCAAATTAGGGGTGAGCAAAAATATGCCACCCGACCGCAACCCATGATAACTGTGATAATAAAAAGCTTTTCGAGCGGGTATGAATGGGCTTCGGGTTACAAAAAGTAAAAATTCAGTTTAATATAGATAGTTACGGGTGGGTGGAGGCCGGAAAAAAGTAATCCGTCAAAACCCGTACCCGACCAAATAACATCAAAGAGATTTAAATGGTGTATAATGCATACAGCTGGCATCCACACTTTTGTTTCTTTCGAAAGTTATATTTACAATGCAGGCACAGGCTATTTTGCGAGAGGCGATAAAGTCTCGTAACGTGTGAAACAAATATGTACAGTTGGATTTGTAAATTTTTTGAGATTGATGTGTGACTACTGTACAATCATCCACACTAGATTTTTTTTTTAAAAAGGAATTTTTTTTCTGTTTAAGTTTTTTTTTTTATAAAAAAAATGACCCTTCTTCTCCGTTGTTGCTTATTGATGTGGGACTACCATACAACTGTTTACACTAGATTTTTTTTTTTAAAAAAAAGGGATCATTCTTCTTCTGTTTAAGTTTTTAGTGATTTTTAACTACCGCAAATTTTTTGGCAAACTAAAACTGTCAGAAATGTTAAAAGATAAAATCAAAATTTCGAACACTAGATTTTCTGAAATCACAAAAAATGTTACAAAAATAAACATTTATGACCATAAAAAAATTTGCAGCGGTTAAAAGTCACTGAAACTTAATTAAGAAATTTTCACATACACAGTTTATGTCATCATTTAACAATTGAAATTAATGATAGGGACTAAAAACAGAACAAAACAATTTATGATGGACTAAAAACAGAACAATATAATTTATGAGAGACTAAAAATAATAAAAAAATTTATGAGAGACTAAAAATAAAAATCAAGATAAAATGACGGATAAAAAAATGGAAAGAGAGACAGAAATAAAGCAACAACGGAAAAGAATGATTTTTTTTTTTTAAAAAAAAACTTAAACAGAAAAAAAAAATTCTTTTTAAAAAAAAAAATCTAGTATGAACGGTTATCGTCACTCGCAAAATAGCCTGCGTCTTACAATGCTAATTATTTCAAGTTTCCAGAGCTATCTCATAGATCTCAGAACCTTGGGTACCACGGTCCTTTCTCTCTCCCGAATTGTTTAGTCATTTATCATGCACGGGCTGTAGCTTCACTTCACTTCTTCACATTTCAAATTTCATCATGACAACAAAGTGACTTTTCAGCATTTCTCTCGTAAGCGTAAGAAAGGTGGCAGTGATTTTTTCTTTTTTTGAAAAAATTGTTGAAACTCCATTTATCTCTTGGTCTCTCATTCATCTAAGCTTGAACCACTCTTCGTTTTCACCCTCCCTTTATTGTCGCTCCTCGTCTCTTCATATTTGGCCCCACTGGTGACGGTGACACTGTAGGGTGCGTGCTTCTACCGCTCTGCCACCTCCATAACTACGGGGCACCTGGGACTCGAGTTTCCCCAAGAAGAGTGCTCAGATCTACGAAGGTTTGTGGAATGGAAGACTCGCAGTAATCCATCGGTTTCAACCCAACTCAAAGTAACCCGAATCCGACTCAACCCAAAAGCCAAATGGACGATTGCAGGCCTGATTTTTCAATGTTCAATTTTGAACGGATCAGACCTTTTTGGCCCGAAACCGTCGGCACTGACCGATGCTCACCCCTATCTCAAATCATGGTGCCTATAAGAATGCAAGGTGGATGATCACAAAAGATCTTTCTCTCTCTCCAACTTCTCTCTTTGTGTCTCTTTCTCTCTCTAACACACACGTTGTTTTTCTTTTTCTTTTTCTTTTTTTTTTCTATTTTGGGCTCATAAAAAGGTGTGTAAGGGAGGTGTATCTAGTAACTAAGGCCTAATTAATCTTAAATGATGTTTCTAAGCCCAAATCCAATTTTTACTAAACTCAATTAATTGTGATAGCCCATGTTTTAGGCAATTGCTATGTATACTTCCCAACTTTACTAATGTACCTCCCTTTCATTTTTTTTCTTCAAAAATATCCTTTTTTTTGAAAAGTACTTTTTGAAATATTAAAATTTTAACACATTCTAGAAAATTCTTTCCAGAAGTGTACAAATTTTAACACTCTGAAAATAATTTTTTGAAGTGTTAAAATGTAACATATTCCAGAAAATATTTTCTGGTACTATTAAAATTTTAACATTATAGAAAATACTTTCTAGAATCTTAAAATTTTTATATTTCCACAAAATACTTTCTGGAAGCCAATTTTCAGAAGAAGACAAAAAGAGCACTAATTGCCTTTAAGTTGCTCTGTGTTTGCTATACGCTGATATACTCACTTTCTCAATTTCTTTAAAATAAACCCTAGAAAAAAAATGAAGTTATGAGGTTCTAGAAGAAGCCATAGGAATATGAATCCCATGAATGCATCGACACTCCAATCACAGTGTGTTGACGCCACTATTTTCAATTAATTGTCAAAATTGGTATTTCAAGTAGACCATTTCAATAACTATTTCAATACATTATTTTGACTAAGTGACAAAATATTTTCTATTATCTTCACTTTGGCGAGAATTGATCAAAAAGTGTTCACTCTCGAAATGTTTCGAGTAAACATTTTTGGGGAGCATCGATTGATATCACTTAGAAATTTTTCTAAGTGTTGAAGGTTTAGAATCTTTTTTATTATAATAACGAAGAAAGGACAAGCTTCTTCGAAACAATGGAAAAGAAAATGTTTTTCAAAAACATACAGAAATTAAAAAATGTTTTCGAAAAACTTAAAAAGATTGTCGAAGACGAAGACAAAAGTATTCAGATGTCCAAACATTTCAAATGTGCTCCTTCTTTTAACATATCTCCTTTTTTTAACTATTACTTTTCTAAATCATTTTTTGATAACTCGTCTTATACTTTACTTTCGATAACTCCTTCTAACTATTGCTTTTCTAAATCATTTTTCGAATCTGCTCAATTTAACATATCTTTTTGAAAAATATATATTTTGCATGCAAGTTGTTATTTTTTCCAAAAGATGCAAAATTATAATGTTGTTTTGCATTTGTTACTAAAATATGCATTTCGGTACTTGTCTTTTAATTATGATTGTTACAATATTCGAATAATCATATTTTCTCAAGTTGAAGCACGAAAGTCATTAGTTCGAATAAAAAGAATCCACATCCTTGAGATTGCGATTCTAAGTCCCCACGAATAAAGAAAACTTTATCTATTGGTTAAAATCTTTATGAGAAGTTATCTCGTAAGTTTTCGTATTCATTGAAACTTAATATCAAATTTCCACCACCAACACAATGATGACAAATCTTTCAAATGAAGTAATCACCTAAATTATGTCCCTTTTGCCGATGAAGTCTCTCCTCTAGTTAAGAAGTAAAATTTTCATGACGATGAGCAACACGGCCAAGCACCTAGGTTCTTTGCAACTACGACGTCACTGTCATGTACTATCCCAAACAATGCAAAGGTTGCCCCTTAAAGACAATTTGATATCCCATATTTTTCCTAAAAATTGGCTTCCGGAAAGTACTTTTTAGAATATGTTAAATTTTTAACACTTCTGGAAAGTACTTTCCATAATATTAACATTTTAACACTTTCATAAAGTATTTTTTAGAATATGTTAATTTTTTTTAACTTCTAGAAAGTACTTTTCGAAATGTTAAAATTTTTACACTTTCGAAAAGTGCTTTCCAGAATGTATTAAAATTTCAACATTATGGAAAATACTTTTCGAAAAAAGGATATTTTTGGAACAGTAATATAAAAGGAAGGTATATTAGTAAAGTTGGGAGGTGTAAATAACAATTGCCCATATTTTATTAAGTTTTGAGTCCAAGTTAATAATTCTAGTTATTTTAATTACTAACATAATTTCATAATTAAATTACTAACAAGTTATTTAATTATTTTAGATAATTATTTTATAAACTTTATTTATTTAGTCACATAATCATACACATATATGCAAAATTATAAAATAACATCATATAAAATTAAAAACAATTAAAAGTGTCAAAAAAGAATTAATCGCAAATTCTTGCTATTAATTTTTCTCACACAAAACAATTATTTCTAAAGTTTTCATTATTCTGATTTCATTGACGATGTTGAAATAATTGAATTCCTTAAGAAATTATCCATACCAAAAAGAATTCTTATTAGGCAAAAAATGAGTCGGTACCCCCAAGTTTAATTCCACTAATTAACGACATATTGGTAGAAAAGTAAAGAGAGGAGTGCTAGCAGCGAGACTCTTTTTAACACTATCTTTTAGACACTTTCTTTATGATTGGTTGAAATTAATTGAAAATCATCAACTTTGGTGCATCTCACAGTTAAATCAGGAAAGAGAATCCTTAAATGATATGTGCAACCCACCAAAATTGATAATTTTCAATAAATTTCAAGATGAAGGTAGCTTTTAAAATTTATTGAAGTGAAAAAAAGAAGCATAGTGAAAAAATATAAGATCACGGAATTCAAAATGTGGATGTTTATAAAAACCTTCGCTTAAGTTGTACATGATCTCATCTCATTAGCTTATGTATAAGTTATTTACTTTTTATAATTTATTCTTTAAAAATAAGTAACTATTTTTTTAAGTACTTTTGTATAAAGAATGATTGGCCTTTTAAGAAAAAGTAAAAAAAATGTTAAATCAAACATACTCTAAATATTTAAGTATTTATGGTGTTTTTACACTTTAAGAAACATTTGTATTACAATAAATTTATTATATTTCGTTTAACCTATCATGAAAAAATTTCATACCTGTGTTAAATATAATTATTTTTTACGTTATCTTTAATCTCTATATAATCTTAAAAATTAATCAATAATTTATAGTTTAATTGTAAATATTACCATCCAACTATCATCATTTCACGGATTTTACCACCTAAGTTTTTTTTTGGGAATTTTATCACTCAAATTTTTAATTTCCATGAATTTTATTTATCTACCTTAAAATGAACTTTAAGAACTAAAAATAGTGATTTTAAATTTTGGAGGGATTAAAAATAAAGAAAAATATCTTATAGACACCGAAACGAAAATTCTCTCATTTTATCAGGACTAAAATCAATAATTTTAAATTTTAGAGAGACGAGAAAACAAAAAACAAAATTAAGGACCAAAATCAAAGCATGCTCATCTCATAAGGATTAAAAACATATTTAAGCCTTTATTTATTGTTATAATTTTATAGAAATGCTAGCGACACTCTCTCTAACACTTTTTTGTTGACACTCTATTTGTACTTGTGATTGGTTAAAATTTGTTGGAATTCACTAATTTTAGTGGATCCCGCTCCTAGATTAAGAGAGAATCATTAAATGATAAGTGTGACCCACCAAAATTGTGATTTCCAATAAATTTCAATCAATCATATAGAAAGTGTTAGCAAGGAAGTGTAGAGAGAATGTCGCTAGCATTCCTATGTAATTTTATATTTACAATTTACACGTTTAACTAGTTAGATCGGAGTGCTATGTACAAGTACACACACTAATATATAATAAAATAACACTTTCCTTTTCTTTGTTGTGGACTAAATTACTAATTTGGTTTCTATATTTATTTTTTTTATTTTTCAATTTGGTGTCTCTTTTGATAAAAGTTCCAATTTAATCTTTTATTTTTCAAAAATGTTTCAACGTGTCCCTTTTTGTTTTATTGAAACTGATGCGTTGAAACATTTTTTGAAAAATAAAAGACTAAATTGAGTACGAGAAAAGTTACATGGAAGCATTTTTATAAATAAATGACTAAATTGAATAAAATAAATTAGTAATTTAGCGTAAAATAAAATGAAAATGCTCAAGGACGCAACTTGTATAAAAAAAACCGTTGGCTTCATTCTTAGGTGGAAACAGAAAAATAGAGTCTCCGACAGCGACGCTTCAGCGAGTGACGCGAGAAACATATGTTGTGAAACGAACTAAAACAGCACAACAAGTTTCATTTTTTCGCCGAGAATTCAGCGTATAAAGTTGGAACACCAACGTTGTCATTCGAACATTTCTTCTGATCAATTGTTTGATTCAGACAGAGGCAGAAAGAAAGAAAAATAAAATGAAAACATTATCGTAACTGATCTTAATTATCTCTAGTTTCATTTCCTCTCTCTTTGGAGAGTACGCTACTTCCGCTTCCACTTCCGAAGCTGCATGGCTTTTTCTCATCTCGCTCATAGCTAATGCCCTCTTCTATTATTTCAGGTACCAATCTCAGAATCTCTTCATGCATTTCGTCTTTTAAATCATTCTATGGCTTTTATTTCTTTCTGGGTCATTCATGTTTCATTTTCTTTTCCTTTTGTTATATTATGAATGTGAATATATATATATATATTCAATGGTCATCATTGTCATTGTTAATTGCGGTTATATTTATCATCTTTGGCATATGCTATTCTATGTGAGGACAGATTAGAGGCTGATTCATTGTATGCGCTTTAGATTTTTCTTTGGCTTAAGGATCTGTAGGCTGATTCAAATGTGATTGCATTGCTATTAAAAAATCGTGAATTATGGCTGATGTGGTCGTAATTGCACCGATTCCAGATTCGTGAAATTGATAGGGGCACCAGATCATGAGCTTAATATGCATAACAACATGATTTAAATTTTAAATGAGCTTTGAAGAGATTGAACAAAGTTCCCATATTTTCTCTTGATAAACTAAATAATCGGGGATTGGCAGTTTGGCACATACATAGATTACTGATTCTGTGATTCCCTTTCATTTAGTTGCAGAGATGTGAAAATAGCGGTAATGAATATGTTGTGCACGCCAAAAAGAAGTCATTTCCAATAAGAGAAGGCTTAAGCAGTCATTATTGGATTAATCATGGGTCAAAATTGGATGGCTTGTATAGCATGAGGAAAGCATATAAATTATCAATTATCCATGAATAAGAGAATTTGATTGATCTTCATTATTCAGTTCTGTATTTATTCAATTTTATATTTGACAATTGACACTGTCTCCATTTTGTTTCATACATGCCCACCATGCCTCATGTATATATCTACATGTAGTATAAGAATTGGTGTGACTATTTTTATTTTAGTCATGAATATGATCCACTAAATTTTGACCTTGGATTAACACCTCTGTCTATTGTGATTAAAGTGTAACAATGGATAGCGATGGAGGCTCCAAATTGAGTGGGATTAAGCAGATTGTGAGGCTAAAGGAAATGCTCCAGAAGTGGCAAAGTGTGACGTTAGGCCCAAAAGCTTCCAATTCCATTTCTGATCATGTGACTAATGATAATGATGGGAGCATATCACCATTAATCAACAAAAGGGTAGTGAATGTGATGAATTGCGAATCGGACACCGAGGACGGTTGCCAAAGTCCTGCAGAACCGCTTCCGCCACCTGATGTTCCAGAAGGGTACTTGGCAGTGTATGTTGGACCAGAGCTTAGGAGGTTCATCATTCCCACCAGCTACCTCAGCCACTCTCTCTTCAAAGTTTTGCTGGAAAAGGCTGCAGAGGAATTTGGGTTTGATCAAAGTGGAGGCCTCACCATCCCTTGTGAGACTGAGACCTTCAAGTACCTACTCAAGTGCATGGAGAATGAGCTGAAAGAGCAGCAACTCAGTGACAGCGCCCGTAAGTTATTTGCATTAATGTAAGTTGTTTGTTTGCATTACTTGATGTCATTTTAGATATGAAATTGGAGGAGTGTGCAATATATTAGTTATCGAAGCTTAATTAGGAAATGATGTCTGAGATTTGTTAAATAATGTGTAAGATCTGAACAAAACTTAAGTATTATACCTTAGGACTTTGTTTTTATAAATTTAGAATGGGAAGAAGTGAGAAAGAGAGATGTGAGGAAGAATAGTGAGATTGATTTCATTTGTTTGGGAGAGGAAAGACAAGGAAGAGGTAGGAGAGAATTACTGAGGCGGAACACAGTAAAAAAAAATTCTCCCTACTAGAGGCAAGGAAATGAGAAGAAAGAGGCTCAATTTTTTAATTGTCAAATTTGCATTTCATAAATGCACTTTTCTAAAAATGAATCAAATTATATATTATTTTATATAAGGATAAAAATACATTTATACCAAAATATTTTGTCCTTCTCTTTTTTTATTCAGCCAAACGAGAAAAAAAAATTAAACTACTATTTTTTTGTTATGTTCTTTTCTATTTCTCTTAATTCAAATAATTTAAGGGACATTTGATTTGAGAGGACAACTTCTGTTATTGGTATCATTCACCATTCAAAATTGGAGTTTTACCTATGTAACTAGCGTCAACTTTTAATGTTAATCTTTATTGTACGAGTTATAAAGTAAAATTCTAATTTTGAGTGAAGAACAATACTGAAAGCACATAAGGTATTACACCTGAATTATGTCTAGTGAAACCATGTGATTTTGAGTCAATTTTAACTAATAATAAAAAATATGTACAAAAGAATGTGGTAAATAGTGTGTTATTAACATTTCTCATGTAATTTACGATTGTTTGTTGGTTTAAGTATCAAAAGGCTTAATTTTCTTTATTTAAGGTTTTGAGTTCAAATCCCATGAATGAAAAAATAGATGCTAAGAGAACATAATATCTTTAAATGAGTTCACCTTAATTCAGATTAGTCGAATTCAGATACCAAGGTTCTTGAACAAAAAAATTAACAAAGTCATTGATCCAATATGTCATTAATAATCACAATCTAATATGGTTCTTTATCAAACCATATGTTCATATAATATTCCTTTATTTTCACCCACTAGAAGATTTATCTTGGTTTTCCTCTTTGCCTTATTTCACTAACCTTCAGTCTTATGGTGAAACTGCAGCTGGAAGCTCAGGGACTGTGGAAGAGTAAGTAGTTATGCCCATATTTCTGCACGTCGAAAATCATAGGCTGTCTTAAGGTGCAAAAGTGGATCTCCTTGTTACCATATTTTTGTTCTGAATTCTTATGTATGATAGAATACCCTAGTTAGAAACATTTCAAGTGCCTTGGCAGCAATTTTTGTTAGTGGTTATTAAACCTTCATTTGTTCTCTGTTTCGGTAAAGACCTATGCATCTCATGTTCCACAGAGTCACTTGCTTTTCTAACTAAACTCATTTTGTTTATTCATATGGAACAACTTTGAATATTCTAATGAGAAATTTAGGAATGTGAAAATGAGCATTTTGATGTGTGGGAGTGGTTTAAGCCTATAATTTTCAGATATATGTGGTTCTCAAGCAACATGATTAAAGGGTTCTTTTTCATTGTGAAATGGCGGGTGCTTCAAATTCAGATTTCAGGTCCTTCATTGAACTTTCCCCTGCTTCTTAAATAGAAACCGAAGACTTCCACATGTGCATTTTCATACACAAAAAACAAACTAAATCTAATTATCATGTGCCTTTATATCTTCAATCAAATATTCTTATACAATTACGAGTTGTCTCCATTCTCTTCAGATCATATGCTATCAAATGCTTTCCTTGATTAAAAAAAAAAAATAGTACAGTTCTTGATGTCTTGGAGATTATGCATCTAATTAATTTGAGCACATGATGGAGAATTGATAGCACAAATATGATTCCTAAGAAGATCTCATGTTTATTCCTTTTAGCTTGTATTTTTATTTAATTGATACAATAATAAAGCAACTTGTGGGTCGTTACACCTACTACTAATTTTAGAATAATGGTTGGGATGTAAAATAGAAAAACTAGCTCACCCATTTTCTCAGGAAGACACCATATTTTACACATACAATTAATCATGAATTTGGGTCTAGTTATGGTCAATGTGGCTATTTTTTCACAGTTTATGTTTGGGATGTTTGGAGTTGGTGCCTGATTGTTTTGGCCACATCATGTACTTGTTATTTATTCCATCAATTTCTTATTTTAAAATACTTGATTGATTATATAGTCGCCATTTGGTCCTTTATTCCATCCCTTACACTTTTAGAGAGTTAATTGTATGTTCAACCATTGTTATTTCTTCTCAGGTCGTAATCCCTTCCAATTGTGGGAGGATTTGTTAAGGCCTTGAAGCTAACATTAAATATAAATCAATATGACTCATCGTTGTATATAAGACCAAATAAGCTTTGATGACTAAAGAGTATATAATGTCATCTCCAGAGAAAAGCTATAAATCAATGGTTCATATAAAATACATGAATGATATAGTTTGTAATTGCCTTAAAGAGTGTTCAACAAAAAAAAAAGTATCTTCAATAATTTCACAAGTGAACACTTTAATGATAACAAGACAACAGAGAATTTAATCCAGACTTTGGATTAACTTGGCATAAAAAAAATATTTAAAATAATGCACAATTGCACAATTCACTTTATATGTTAATTAACATGAAACAAATAAAATTATAATCCAAAATTTCTTTAACCAAGGCACATGATTAGAGAAAATATATACTTGGTACATATTTGTCACAAATTAAGAATGATAACTGGGTTTAGATTTGAATAGTGTAGTAGTGAAAAACATAATGTATATTAAAATATTAAATTATACCAATTTTATATTTATTTGATATAGATAAATGACATAAAGTAATATACAATTTATTACGTACGTTTATTTAATTAAAAAAAAAGGTAATCTTCAACCCAAGTAACAACACTGAATAATAAAAAAAAATGTCGCTAAGACTGATCATTATAGAGAGTGCTTGAAAATGTTTTATGCCTCATAATTTGTCCTATTCAAAGTTTTGACATAATTAGGGAGAAAAACTGAACATCACAAAACATTGTGTGATTTGAAAGAAAAGTTCAATCAAAAGAGAGTCCCTAGGCAAAAAATACAACAATACAATGTATTGTAACTTATAGGCTTAATTGCAGATTTTACCACCCAACTTTCATAATTTTGTAAATTTTACCATCCAAGTTTTAATTTTACAAATTTTACCACTCAACTTTCATAATTTTGCGAATTTTACCACCCAAGTTTTAATTTTGCAAATTTTACCACCCAAGTTTTCAATTTTTGCACATTTTACCACCTAAGTTTTCAATTTTTGCGCATTTTACCACCCTGATGTTTGACAAAAATTTTTTTTTTTTGAATTTTTTAACTTTTTTTTGGTAAAATATCAGAGTGGTAAAATGTGCAAAAATTGAAAACTTGGGTGGTAAAATTTACAAAATTAAAACTTGGGTGGTAAAATTCGCAAAATTATGAAAGTTGGGTGGTAAAATTTGCAATTAAGCCTAACTTATATTACCAAGATCCTAATACCGATAGGGTACCAAGAAATTGATTAACATAGGCAAAAAAAAACACATTGTGCAACAACAAATTACACTAACAACAACATACCGATAGGATATAATTATTATTAATGTAATAGAACCAACACAAAATTCACATAAATGTACCCACGATAGGTGAGACTACATTTATGTAAATTAAGAGAAAATTATGCTTATCACAAAGTTGGTAATTTATACCATGCATAATTGTATAAATAACACATAAATTCATCACTATACCCACGATAGGCAAGTTATAGTAATGTAAATTAAGAGAAAAAAAAAATTATGCATATAGTGGGAGAATAATAATTTTATCATGCATAATTATAAAATGACCTCAAATTAATTCCTTAATAGTGACACAATATTAGAGAGAGTACCCCATATTGGAAAATTAATAAAATAGTAGGGAATTGTCACAAAAAAATTGAAGTCCAAAATCCGAGAGTACGATATCTAAAGTACCAAATTAAGTTTCGAATTAATCAAATAAATATATTATGAAGCCCAAAAAATTTTAGAAAAATTACCAATAGTCTCACAATATTAAATAAATAATATCTGGAATAAAATGAAACAAAATTGGGCCTGGGAGGTGGGCCCACGCGCCCCATGCGCTGGGCCCATGAGTGGGGTTCGCGGAATTGCTCATCTTCCTCGCCCAGCAGTCTAAAAATGGGTCATCCTGACCTGCATGGAGACCCGGTTTGTTCCTCTTTTTTTAGCAACGAAATTTGATGAGCAAGGATGCATTTTGTTTGTCTAAAGATGGGGAACAAAACCCCTAAAAAAATTCAAATTTCATTGAAAAACCAAAGAGAAATCACGGAAGAACGCATAGGAGCGACTCGCGTTTGGCAAATAGATTTCATAATCGTGTTTTTGCAAATACTCTCTCGTTTCTGAATGAAAATTTAATTTCTAGCATGGGTTATGCTCGAAATCCTTTGATCTAAAAAAGCCCTCAATCAATTTTGAAAAACGATTATCCAAATGACAGTAATTTGATTCGAAAGTTTTGGGGCTTTGAAGGTTTCGCGAGAAAAATAAAATTCATGAATGAAAACTACTTTCTATAATGGGTTTTGATCGAAATCTCCCTATCTACAAAAGCCCTAATTCAATTTTACAAAAAAACAAGTCAACAGGCGAAATCGAAAAAGCAAAAAGGAAAAACGGGTTGTAACCGTTTTTGCGTTTTAAATCACTAAATTCTCTAAATTTACTCAATGAAAATTTGTGATTCTTGACATGTTTTCATCACAATGTTATGGCAAACAAAAGCCCTCAAACAATTTTAAATTTCATGCATAAAATATACATGTTTTCTTTCAACGAAATTTGAGAAAAGGAAGGGCATTGCGAAATTGCCTTTTATGCATACTAAATTTAAAATAATAGAACCACTAATTTTAATTTCAAGAATAAGAACGAAGAAATTAAAATTATAGGGCTCGCACAATTAACAGCTATAAAATGTATCTAAGTTGGCTCTGATACCAATTGATGAAAAATTATAAAACAACACATATAGATACAAATTATAGCATGTGATTATAGCGATAAAACTTAAGAGGTTATCAAATACTAACCTAAATTCGCATTCATCTCCATGAGAATTGCTTGCCGGAAGGAACCCTTAAAATACTCTTGAGAGGATTTTTGCCCACTTTCTAAGGGATTGTTTAAGAGAATTTGAGTGTTAGAGAGAGTGTAAATTTGCTTAATGGGATAGCAAATTTATAATCCCCTAGCAGTAGGTAGGAACCTCTCAATGAGCTATCTACTAAATGATTAACCTAATCCATCACAGCGTCAATCTTATCATAATCCCATCCAAAATATCCGTAATCTACATATGATAATTATCATATCTTTAATTGTCAATTGATGATACTAAAGATAATATAATAATTATTGATTGATACTAATCCACAACAAACATTTTAACACAGGTCATTATCCAAAATTGGCAGTGGATCACCAGTACTCGCATTTTTGCATACTTGCTATCTTGCTGGTTTGCCTATCCGTGGCAGTGCTTGGAATCCTGTTAAATTCAGTTTGAATAATGTTTTTTTTATGTACGTTGCTGCGGTGGTTATGGAACTATAAGTGCAGTAAAAGTTTGCCTCAAAAAATAAGTGCAGGTAGTAAGGTGCTTGTTCTTATTGAAATTTCCTTTTCGGAGATACCCTTCTGCGATCTTGACAATGTTGACCTCCTTCCTTTGTGTCTGGTCTCCTCCTTAGCATATGGTAGGGGTACCTACAAAGTTAATCCGACACTTAGAGTGAGTGAATATTTAGAGTTAACATATAATTAGAAGATAGCCTTACCTGCATATAACAATTCATAATGATATTTACATTCCTTTAATTTATCTTTTTGTTTCCTTTTTCTTCTTCGTTCCTCTTATAGATTTGAGCTCAAAATCTCAAGGAACACCCCCTTGTTTTTGCCATAAATCCTTCCCTTGTCAAAAAGAACCTAAGGGAACTCTTTAGGGACCAAAGGATGACACTACCCTTTGAGGATTGATGGAGATAGATATCCTTCCCTTGTCAAAGGAGGTGTTACGTCTTAACATTATTCTTTTCCTTTAATATTAAACTTTAGTCATCCTTTGAGGAACAAAAGGGTTATTACCCTTCTCTTGTCAAAGGATACCCCTTAATAGTTATACAAGTCAATCACATTCGAACAATAGACATGTAACAGTTATAGTAATAAGTGCACTTAAATTCATCATTCTCCTCACTTGGACAACGTGGATCAAGCCCATGATTCGTGGTCACGATTGTGATCCATGACAAACTTCATATTTCGAATTGTGGACAACATGGATCGTGCCCGTGATCCGTAGGTCACACTTGTGATCCATGACGGACTTCATATTTTGAATTTTGGATAGCATGGATCATGCTGGTGATCTATAGGTCACATTCATAATCCATGACAGACTTCATATTTCAAATTTCAGACAACATGGATCATGTGATCCATGACATACGTAGAAATTCGAACTTTTTCCATTAATTACGAAAAACAAGTTTTCTCAATCCACCAAAAATTACAAAATTCATACATGAAATGTTTAATAAGATCCATAAGCAACAAAACCCCCACCCATAACTAATCAATTATACAATAATGTAAAAACCCTTATCTAAACCCTTATCTAAACCCTACATGGCATACTCATACAACACATGAAGAAGACGAACCAAAACATATGGAGAAGAAGGGCAAAACATACTAGGGATGAATTCGAAGGAATCATTACAATTATAGGGATGGGGAAGCATGTAAGGTTAACACCTAATAATTTATGTTTAATTAATTGATTTTGTTTAGAAATTTAATTTATTTATAAAATCTAGGGTGATTTTTTTTTTACAAATATATTGCGTAATTAATAAAATAGTTTATGATGTATTATTGAAAAGATAAATTAACACTTAAAACATATATCAATGTTATTAATATGATTACTTTAAATGTTGTCAATGAATAAATATATGACCAAAGAGATAAATAACTATCCTTTCAAAATAACTTAAGGCAGAGCAGTGACTATATTCTCATTTCCATTCTAAAACTAAACATAAAATATTTAGGCTTCAATGCAATTTTAGTTTCCCTATTTTGCATAATCCGTAATTTTGGTCTTCCTGTTTTAAAATTGGGACATTTAATCCCCTATTTTACACAATTCACAATTTTAGTCTCCCAATTTTGTAAAATCCGTAATTTTGATTCTTTTGTCAAATTAGAAGCGTTGATTGTTAAGAGAATAATGTTAATCCAACACCATCACCATAACGGTTGAGATAAAATATCAAAGATTTCAATTATCATGTCCTAAAATATCTCAAATATAATGACTATTATTTAAAATTATCATTATTCAACAACCATCAAATTAAAATTAAAAATAAGAAACGATTGAAATTAAAATATTTTAAAATTCAAATTATAATTTAATATATAATCTAATAAAAATTAAATATACAAGATCTTAATTATCACTTCCTAAAATCAAATCTAATAGAGTCTTGCAGGCACTGATTAAAGAATTAAAAGGAAAAAAAATTATTATGAAAATCATATGAGAGCGTAAACATAACCCATAGCTCACGGGTCATCCTATCTACCCCCATAATGACCCCTTTTTTCTTGGCCCCTTGATAAGGGGGCTTAAAAACAACATAGCCCCCTCAAATAAGGAGTTACTATTCTCACCCCCAAAATTGCTATTCTCACTACCTACGTGGGTGGCATTTTACTAAATTCCAAAAATACCCTTTTCCTCAGAAATATGATTCCGTTGCCCAAATACACAACGGAAACATGATTTCATTGTGTATTTGGGCAACGAAATCGTGTTTTCATTGTGTAATTTTTTTCGCCCCGCTTTTACACAACGGAAACATGATTCCGTTGTGTATTTTTAGACCTCCTTTTACTCAACGGAAATGTGTTTCTATTTTTTTAAATTTTTATGAAAAATAATTGTAATTAATTGTAGATATAAGTTACCTTTTTTATTTAAATTTGCATTAATGATGAAACAATTTATCCCTTTTAATTGTAATCAAAATAATTCTAATACAAATTAGTATCTTAATTAATTAAATTACTATTACTAATAATAAAGGTATTTGGGCAAAAGGAGGTTGAAAAATACACAATGGAAACATGATTCCGTTGTGTATTTGAGCAACGGAATTGTGTTTTCGTGGAAAGGGTATTTTTAGCATGTAGGGATGTGAATAGAAAAAGTGGAGGTGAGAATAACAATACCCCTCAAATAACATGGTTGGGATCAGGGTGAAAAGGGGCCAACCCACTCATTGTGATCGCTGTAGCTGTATGCTCATTTGCATGCATGAATGGGTTTAGGGAGGGAGCTGAGCTGGAGTCTCAATTGCAATTGCAATTGAGAATGTTATTTCTAATTTCTAATTATTATAAATTTGAGAACTATCGAGGAGCTGGACTGAATATGGAGTTTTTATTTCTAATAGTATTATATAAAAATATTTATGATAAGAAATAAATATGAGGTGTTTTGTTTTTTATTTTTAACATTTTATTGTTGAAATAAAATAATGGTTTATAAGTTAGTTACACTATGAGTACGCGTGTGACTACCAACCTGTACACATTTTTAGATTATTTTATTTTATACTTACAATAATTTATAAATAAAACTTTTAAAATAAGGTACTCTTCTTCGAACTTCACTAAACTGGTCTTCGTACTTCACTTCATTTTAGTTTTTTTTAGGCTTAATTATTAAATTGGTCCTTCAAATTATTTAAAATACTTTAGTTTGATTTTCAAATTTTTAAAAATACATCAATTTGATCATTTTCTTCTAATTGGAGTTGGTATCGTTAATAATTTAGGTCCAAATTAACGCTCTTAAAAGCTAAATTATCCCAATAAGTAAAAAGATTAGACAAACCCTACCAATTTAATCCAAAATTATTAACGGCATCAATTTTAATCGCACAAAAATGACTAAAATGATGTATTTTTAAAAATTTGAAAACCAAATTCACATGTTTTAAAATTAGGGACCAAATTGAAATATTTAAAATTATTTAAGTAACAAATTGGTAATTATGCTTTTTTTTTTAACAGCCTTGTACACACTAATTCTACAATATATATACACATACGAGGAAAGCACACACGGCAGGCCATAACCCCTTTTTCTTCAAGCCACTCTCTCCCTCTTCCACTGCCTACTAGATTTAGGGCTAACATCTGCTTCACAGAGACACAACACATCCATGGCATCACAATTACGCCGTGCCTTCGTGGGTTCCCGAATCCTATTCACTCACAAGGAAAACCCTTCCTTCGTCTCTGTCAAGAGGTTTTATAGGGAGAAACCATGTCCCCAAGACTCCAAGCAGGTATAGTTTCTATTTCACTTTCCATTCTTCTTTTCCTTCAAGCCCCCCTCTCTCCCTACCTACGATGTCTTCACAGATACGCGGTGCCTTCATGGGAAACCCTTTCTTCTTCTCCGTCAAGAGGTTTTACGGGGAGAAACCATGTCCCCCAGACTCCATGCAGGTCGCTCCTCAACAAATTTCTCCTAGTTCAATTTTCTTCCTTAAAGTTTTAATTTTTTTTAAATAAATATTTGAAAACAAATTTTTGCGTTACTTGTTGTGTTGCTATGTTATGTCATTGATAGCGATCAGTGTCATAGTGTGTCGTTGGTGATATGTATGTATAGGTGTTGAGGAAGCCGCTGGATGATAAAGCAGCTACTGAGGTTGCTGTTGCTGTGCCTGATTCTCCCACCAAGGATGCTGGTTCAGAGGAGGAACCCACTGCTGCATCCTTGGTCCATGACCTTGAAAACACAGACAGAGACAAAATCGGCGCTACCTTGCTTGTTTTACTTTTAGACCATGCCCTTAGTGTTTCCCTGTTTGCGTTTTTTGATCCTGCTGATGATTATCCTGCAGAGTTGTGTAATCTTGTAGAGCCCTTGGGTGCTGATCTCTTAGTTAAGGTTGCCCTTCTTTCTTATTTTGACTATTGTAATAAATTGGTCTGTGTTGGTACTTCATTGCCTGATTTTGTTAGTTCCTTGATGTGGCACCTATTAATTTGTTGGTTTTATCCATTTCCAGCATGCGAATCAAAATATACATATGACCAGCTGCAAAAATTCCTTTCCATCTGCAGAGTACTTGGATACTTTTATCTTTGAGATTAGATTGACATTGACAACATTAAAATTTTATTGATGTAATGTTTGCTAATTCAATTTTTTAAATTTCCAGTTCACTGATGACTGCATGGTATTGAAACATGGGTAATAATTATAGGTTTAAATATTTTTTTAGTTCTTACAATTTAACCTTTTTTACTTTTCGTCCTTGTAATTTTTTTTTTTGGTTTTAGTCTTTGTAAATTGTATTTATTTTATTTTTTTGTCCTTAAAATGGTTTAGATAGCATTTTTTCATTGTTCAAAACGGTTTTTTCACTTTTCAAAGCACTATCTAAATCGCTTTAAGGACTAAAAATAAAACAAACATAATTTGTAAGGGGTAATACAAAAAAAATTACAAGGATGAAAAGTAAAAAAACACTAAATTAGACTAAAAAGGTAATTAAATCATAATTATACTTCTGCTGGTCTGGACTATGATTCTTTATAATGTAGAATCCATGAAGTGCAAAATGGGTATTCTTTAATTGTAGTGTTTATTTATTATATGAGATGGACTGAGAACAAAATTTGAATGTACGATATTTGACGGAGAATAAAATTTGATGGTAGCCAACTCACTGAAAAACTATATTTTACTAGCAACAATGGTAGCTATAAGGCATGTTTGTTATGGCTGATCTTGGATTTCAAGTGTCAAAAGATTCTTAGTTATTGCTCTGCGTTAATTAAAAAATGTCTATATACAAAGCAATGTTATTATTTGTAGTATATAAAATTTTGAGATAATTTAATTGTCCCAAAAAGGATATTTATAAATTAGTAATTTTTTAGTCATCTAATGAATATGATTGAAATTAATAAATTGATAAATTTGACATATTAGTTACATCGTATTATATTTATTTTTTACAATAATTTATAAAATGATGTAATATGAAACAAAAAATAAATAATTAATACTAAAACTATTATTTTATATACTATTTTATTTTCTATCATTTTAATTTTTCCTATATTTTTAAAATAAAGAAAAACGGGGTGGGATACTATTAGCTTTTACAACCAAGAACAAAAAAATTTACAATGGAGATAACACAAGCTTCCAGCTGAGACATCTTTGGCCTTACAAAATGGAACTCAACCACCTGGCCAAAGTCCAATCCACCCCTACCAGGACAGGAAATTTCACCATCCAAACCATACATTCCATATTTATACAGCCTCAGGGTTTGACCACCAGATATGAAATGCTTTGTTTTCTGATGTGAACTCTTGCAGTAGTTAAGACAAACTGAAGCCCAGTTTGTAGGCCACCAAGGTAATACTCACCCTACTGCTAATGCCGTCTCAAGTCTCAACATTAAACTATTTCCAGGGTACTGTTCTCATCATAACAGACTTCTCTGGACACTGCTACTCACAGAAGTTCAGTCTCATCTTGATCTCCATCTTGCATCTTCAACATCATTGTCTTCATCTTCTTCAGGTGCATCAGGATCCACTCCCTACAAAGGATGCAAAATCACAAATTTTAACTTCACTCAACTTTTCAAGGCTATATCCTCATATTACCCTCATCAAGCAAATTATAACTTTGGACTAGACCATGCATCTATTTCAGATAACATAATCCAGCAGGAATGAAGAGTGAGTAATGTGTGTGATTAGTTGAGACATATATAATCAAGCATATGAATTATATATTAAATAATAAATAAAAAGAGTAAACCTTCATTTGCTTCGCTAATCGCTCTAAACCCTGTTTTGCTGCTTCATTCTGGGGGTTTAACCTGCCATTTATGCAAAATGTTAAGAGGCATAGTAAAATCATGAACACAGGGATGCATCACATGGATATCCTCAACAATAAGGATAGGATATCAACCTTAACGCAGCCTGATAATGTGACAAAGCCTCCTGCAGCATGTTAGTGGCTGCAAAAACTTGTGCAAGTTTTACATGAAGAGAATCATCAGCCCAGTCTTTTAAGATATCGCTCAAGTAGAGACGCAGCATCTCCATTTCGGCCCTCGATAACATGGAGCTCAGCCAAAGCTAGTGCAGCTCCAAGGTAACCAGGTTCCAGTCTTAGTGCAGGCTCGTAGAATTTTTTAGCCTATATGAAGAACGCATTATATTTCACACATAAGAAAACAAGGTAAAAATAGTAGTCTATAGATACTAATTTTAAAAAGCTGACAAGTTACCTTTTCTCTGCCACTAGAATTACTCGCATGCACATCACCTACTAATTTTAAAGCCTTTGCTGACCGAGGCATTGCTTTCATTGCTTCTCTCGAAGCATATAAAGCCTCTTTGATTTTAGAGAGAGCCAAATATATGTATGGACCAAACCTGAAATATTCAGATTCATGTCAAAATCTGTAATTTTTTTTATTTTCTACTATCAGCACTTTGCAGTAGATATTGACTGCAGAATACATGAATGTCATTGCAGGAAAGAGATGCAAGTCATGCAACAATATATTTTTCCAAATATAAAATAAACCTTGATATGACCGAATATCAGGTCTCAATTCTTGAGCTGCTCTGAAGGAAGGCACAGCTGCTTCTGCCCGTTTCATCGTCAATAATAAATTTCCCTGAATAAACTCAACATGTCAGAAAAGGCTTATTTATCATCCTCCACAAACATATATAGAGTAAATAGACCTCCATGTGACATGGGCCATGCCCCATATGATGCAAAACTATACTATCTCTGGTCCTAATTATAAGCAACAAATTGAATTTTCATTTGGTCCTAAATATAAACAACAATCACCTTTTTGTAAAGTTACTCAGGATAAAATTTCTTTTATATCCTTACTTTACTGTTAACTCTATTTTTTATGTATTCACATCAATAAAGCAAAGGGTACTTTTGGAATAAAATTTGAATTCATTGTAGAATTAATTAAAAATAATTATTTTAACTACTTTTCTTGGTCTTGATGATTTGTCCTATGTTGCTTATAATTAAGACCAGGGGTAGTATTATTTACCTTCGTTATATACCCTGGTATGTGCCTCTCATCGATCCGAATACTCTAATTGAAAAATAATCAGACAATTGTAAGCAATTTTATAATAGATAAAGTAATTCAGTCCAATCTGCATCAAATAAAAATACAGACCTGCTCAGCATATTGTAGTGCTTTTTTCTCATCTTTCCTTTCCCATAAAACAGACAAAGCTACAAAAACCTCCGGTCTTGCAGGATCAATATTCAATAAATCGTGCACTAACTTGTTCAGCTATGGATAATCAGACTTTAGCTTTAGAAGCATTGCATACTCATCCATATATGTTATGATGTATGGATCAATTGACCGGGCCTGTGATCACCCAACTATCAATATAATTATAAGCTAAATAAGCACGTGTAAATAAGTAGGTTGGGAAGCAGGGATAAATAATTAAATATATTAACATAATAAGCTATAATTCTGTATTACCTTTTCAAAATTCCTAATGGCCTCTTCATTCTTTCCAATAATAGCTTCAACCTTCATTTAGAATATACATCAGAATTTAGATGTTAAGCAATCAATTCAAGGAAATTTCACGTAGGGAAATGCTGCAATCCTTTAACATGGTAGGGATATGCTGCAATCCTTTAACAGGCTCATAGGAATAGCATTGATTGTCAGACACAAATTTGGCTCATCTAAAGTAAGTTCTCACTTAAAAGGGAAAAAGAAATCTCAATTATTAATTGAAAAAATAATAGTTGATATTACTTAAACATGCATAACAAATCATCATGGAACAGAAAAAAAAAAAAAAAAAAGTGTCCTACAATCAAAAAACAAGTTCACCACTTCAAGCATATCACCGTCTTGTAAAAAAGGTACAATACCATAAACAGGGAACAAAAATTACCCTTCCCAGACCACACAAAGCGTGCGAGACCCTAAGAAAATTGGAGAAGAAGGGCTAAAGATGGAAGACACAATCGTCCAACTACGAAAGATCCCTACAAGCACAATCGTGCACTGTTGAAGCACAATTGGCCTGCTACAACGGCAATCCACTAGACGGGAACAATATTCATCCAACCATGTTAATGAATCAGAACCCTAACTCCAATAGACTTAAACAGGCCCATTTTAGCAAATATATTTTATTTACTTATGTTATGGGGGATCAGTGGTCTTATTTACACATTAACCCCTGGTATTTAATAATACACCCCTGTACACAAGTTTAAGTATTTTTTAATGCACAGTGCCGGTTGCCTAACTAGGGGTGTACACGGGTCGGGTCGGGTTTGGCCAAACCAGATGCCCGACCCGATCAAAATTTTACGGGTTGGGTTGGGTCAGTTTGTGCAATTTTATTGTGAAATCCGATCCGATCCAACCCGTTCAAAAACAGGTTGGGTCGGGTCGGATTGATCAGGTCAGAACATTTAAAAAATATTTTTTATTTTGTAAAAATTAGAATTTTTTAGAACAACAATTTGTTTTTGCCTAGAGCTTTGCAAATATATAATTTCTACATGTCCTCCAAAAAGACCAAATTGTGACAATATTTGATTAATAAAATGAATGGTTTCAATGTTAATACAAATATTTTATTTTAAATAGATAGTAGCATGAGAAAACATAAACAAAATCAAGACAAAAAATAGAAACAATTAAAAAAGAGAAATATAATTCATGTGTGGTTAAAAATTAGCAAAAAAATATAGTGTTTTGTATTTTTTAATTTAATAATATATATAAAAAAATTTAATTTAATGGTACGGGTCGGGTCGGGTCACGAGTTCAAAATGCAAAAAATCCGTTACCTGACCCGTATACTAATGGGTTGGATCGGGTTGTGTTCGGATTTGACCCGAACTCTAAAAAAACCCGATCCGAACTAATCGGGTCTGGTTGGGTTCACGGGTTATCCGATCCGGTGAACACCCCTATGCCTAACTTACTATCATGTCTACAGGTGAGACCCATTTTAGAAACTTCACGCTATACGTGCCTTTCACACTTCACAGAAACTTTCCTTCTTCTCCACGTCTACCTTTCACATCCATGGAGTCACAATTACGTCGTGCCTTCATGGGTTCCCAAACACTATTCACTCACAAGGAAAACCCTTCCTTCTTCTCTGTCAAGAGGTTTTACGGGGAGAAACCATGTCCCCAAGACTCCAAGCAGGTATAGTTTCTATTTCACTTTCCATTCTTCTTTTCCTTCAAGCCCCCCTCTCTCTCTGCCTATGATGTCTTCATCTTACTATTAGGGCTAACATCTCCTTCCATGCTTCACAGATACGCAGGGCCTTCTTGGGAAACCCTTCCTTCTTCTCTGTCAAGAGATTTTACTAGAAGAAACCATGTCCCCTAGACTCCAAGCAGGTATAGTTTCTATTTCACTTTCCATTCTTCTTTTCCTTCAAACGCCCCCCCCCCCCCCCCCCCCCCCCCCCCCCCTACCTACGATGTAATAAAGAAAAACTGACTTTACAAAATAGGTAATAAATGAAATCCTTAAATAGGTAATAAAGAACATAAGCACTATACAAAATTGACTTGATTTTTTTCATTTATTTTTTTTAAAATCCTCTATTTACAATATACTTTATAGAAAAATTAAGATATTATATATAAGATAATATGTTATTTTACCTTAATGTATAACTTTTGAATTAGAATAAAAAAAATGCTTTTATGCAACATTTGAACCAGTGCAATGTGTAGGGGTTTAATGTGTGGAGAATAATGTTTATATTATATTAAAACTAATTTATATTTAAAGTTAAAAATAATTGCATATTAAAAAAGTAAATTATTACTTTCACTATATTTGAAGTATGAAATATGAAAAAAGAAATAAATTCTTTTTGATATATTTAATGATGTCAATATTTTGTTAAATGAATGACCATCTTTTTTTATTAGATATATGTATATATAATAATTGAAAAAGTTGAAACACTTCTCATACGATTTTAGTTTGTTTAAGCAAAAATGACTATAATTTTTTTTTTTCTATCATTGAATATATATGAAAAAATAGTACAAAAATATTTTTACAATAAAATAAATATATATTAGAGTATTTAATAATTATAATATTCTAATATTTTATATATATAACTTAAAAAAATTTCAAAATAATCTAAACTAAAAAATCACGAAGTCTTAAAAAATAAAATAAGACCAACATAAGGCTCATTAGAATACAAATATTTGTATTTCTTATTGTTTTCTCCCTACTAAATTATTTTCAATTCTATCTAATGCCAATTTTCAAAATAATTCTAAACAAATAAATTGTATTCTTAGAAAATTAAATAAGACTCTTTAAAACCCAATTAATTGAATGCCAGTGCCCAAATTCAATCTAGTAGCTACAAAATTCAGTAAATGTTTTAAAAATAATTAAAATCAATTTCATATATTCATGCATTTTCACAAGTAAATAATTTAAAAGGTGAAGAAAAATGTTATTTTTCTAGACAAAAAAAAGAATATCTACTAACAATTGACTAAATACTTTCAATAAGTCTTTCTTTATTATTATGACTTTAAATAAGTCTTTAAATATATCAATGTATTTCATATTTGTATCCTTTATTACTTAAAGGAATATACATTGTCCCTAAAAATTTTCCCCCCAAAAATTTAAGGGATATTTTAGTAATTTTAAGTGCATTAAAATAGTCACATAAAAAACAAAATAAAATTAAAAGAAAAGTAATAAATATATATTAAATGTGCATTCATTCACTGTAAAAGAAATTAAAACAATTACAATTTATAATTTTAAATTCAATCATTCATCATGTTTAGAACAGACACAAAAATTTAAAATGGAATTAAAAAGAAAATAATAAATATATTTTTAATTAATATTTATGTACAATTAATAAATATAATAAAATAATAAATAATTAATTTGAATCAGTAAAAATACTACGGAATATTTTCAATCAGTTAATATAATAATGAATTTTAATATAATTTATTTTAATATAAAATATAAAAGATAACAATTGATTCTAATATATTTTATTTTAATGTAAAATAATGATCACCGTGAATTCTAATCAAATATCTAATAAAAAAAAATAAAAGATAACAATGGATTCTAATTATGAATATACTATTATCTTTTAAAATTATAAAATATTATAATCCATATCGTTATAATATTAGAAGATATTAATCATGCACAATTGTTGAATTCTAATAAGATAATATTATAAAATATATTAGAATCCGTATATTCAAAAATCATTTCAAAGATATTCTAATAATAAAACAACATATAATACAAATATATTCTTAACAATTCTTAAAACCCCTTTCAGATTTACCATTTCAAATTTCAGAGATAACAATTCAAATAATTTAAATTTATCATTTCAGATTTCAAAAGAATTTTACATTTATTATTTACCCTAATCAAAGTATATTTCAAATGTTCTTAACAATTTTAAAGTAATATACACCCATTTTAGAAACTTCACGCTAGACGTGCCTTTCACATTTCACAGAAACTTTTCTTCTTCTCCACGTCTACCTTTCACATCCATGGCGTCACAATTACGTCGTGCCTTCATGGGTTCCCAGACACTATTCACTCACAAGGAAAACCCTGCCTTCTTCTCTGTCAAGAGGTTTTACGGGGAGAAACCATCTGACCCCGATCTTCCCTCCTGTGAGTTTGGCCCCAATCTTCCGGAGTTGGGAACGGTGATCAAGCTTCCAGATTATATACCTAGGGACTGGTACCGGAAAGAGTACCAGAAAGACTGGCAAAGGTTCCCTACTTCTAGGTTAGGAGGAAGTAAAATTTCCACAGTATTAGCATTTTGGGATAAATGCCATGATGGAAAGGGGAACCCTATACCTATGTCTGAACGTCCTAGTTACACTTTTTGGCATGAAGTGGTCTACCACAACATTAAGTCCCCATCATTGAGATTGTTGTGGGGAATTTATAGTGAAGATCAAGCACGATTGGTGTATAAGGAAATGAGAACCACAGAAGAATATTTGAAAAATACTGGCAGAACGGAAGTTCCCGAAGTTTCTTTTACAAATCTATATAACTGGATCGATGTACATAGCGACGGGAATGTTTGGATGACCAATGATGGTGGAAAACGTGGAGTTATATAACTCAAGTGCGTTTGGCATTCGTATGTTCGTCATCCTGACGATCAAAAGCCCCCGTTGGAGGCACTGTGGTTCTATATGCCGCAGGTTCAAGCTGAAATACAAGTTTCAGACTGCCAATTTTGCGAACTAACATGTTGGACAAAGAAAAAAGGGAGTGTGTTGTTCCTAGTTCCAAGAAACGATGATTACTGGGAGAAGGTCCACAAATGCATCCACAAATTCTGGCATCATAGGGTTATGGGAGGCAGGCAGGCCTTGTCTGAAGGAAAACCTTTGGATGATTTTTGTCCAGTTGATGATGAAGAATATACAAAATGCAAGCTTTATATAGAACGAAAAAGCAAACAGATGGCAAAAACTGCAAAGATGATATGCAGCAAATACCCCACAGCAGATGATACGCAATGAGTTATAGCTCATTGTCACGTCTGTTTTTTTTTTTTTTTTTGGGTCTTTGTCATGAATTGTTTCAATTCGGAAACTCTATCACTGTTTAATCAAACATCTTTGTTGATGTGTTTCTTTCTTCATTAATGGTTTTTTTTTTTGCCTATGTTCTTATTCTTATTCTTTTAGACGCTTCTTCTATATTTTCTTTTGAATCATATTTTATTTTATTACTTTATATATTGGTTTTGAAGTTTGCACAGTTTGAGAAGAAACTAAACCAATACATAGCCCTTAAAATCTACCACGTATATTGGAGTAGCCATTTGATGTTTTGGAAAATAATGATCTGATCTATGGTGAAAGTTAAATTGCTTGCTTGCAGATAGAGGTGGTTGATCTCAAATAAGGAGAATGTTACTTGGTTGCTTATCTAACTTATCATGAAAAGGGGAGGGAGGGGAGGATATTTTCATGAACCAAATTTGCCTATATCCTCTTCATGCACCACATTCAGGAATAAGACAGGCAATAAAAATTGTAGTTGTAGCTAATTATTTACTGTTGGGTTTAATTGAGTTTGAGGGTTCTAGGAATTCTTACCCTATATGATATCAAAGCATTTGCTAGGGTTTCTGAATAATCTGTGTCAGACTTTCATTTTCGCCTCTAGCTCTAGCTTCATGGGATGTGCAAGTTTTCATAGGCTGACTGTTAGTATGCCTTCAGAGTTTTTGGGTAAGGCCACAAGGTGACCTGACACCCTTTGGATATGGGAGTGTTTCTCATTGGGGCACAGATAAGCATGCTTGCAGCTAAATACAGAATTTTTGTTTCTGATTAGCAAAAGCTTCAGTTTCTAGATGGTTATTGAAGTAGGAAAACTATTTAGACTCTTTAATACTTTATGGTTTTCTCATTGCCAAGCAAACATCTTTGATGAATGGCTCTCTTCCTAGAACCAGATTGTTGGTGCAGAATCCATATAGTAGTGGTGCTAGTTCTAGTAGTTAGAAGTAGAATCTTAAATTGCAATGTAGAACTGTAGGAGTAATACGGTTTTTAGTTGAATTTGGTTTCAATAATGGTATATAAGTTGTTTTGAGCTTATTTCAATAGGTCTCTAGTATAGCCTATAAAAACAAGCTACAACTTGTATGAAAACAGTTTAACCCTATTTCTTTTTCGATTATAGAAACAACTTATACACAACTTATACGTAAGAGCCCATTTGGAAGAGCTTATTTACAGTTTATTTCTATTAACCATATTTTCTCTTAATATAAAAACAACTTATACATAAGTACTTACAAAATAAGTATGGATTAAATAAGGCCTTAATTAAGTTGGCGCCAACATCTTAGCCAAAGATGGAGGGAGAAGGTCTGGAAAAAGAAGGAGAGAGAAGGTTGTACATTGTTGTTTTGGTGGGAAAAGAGAAAAAATGGGTGCATGTTTGTATTAAAGTTTGCAAACATAAGTTTGAATCAAAAGTATGATGCAAACTTAACTTTGATAAAAATGAGTTTACTATAACATGATTTATGTTTGGGTATTTTTTGTTCAAAAGTATGTTGATAAAATGAAATTTATTTGGATAATATCAATCAAAAGTATTTTTACTTCATGTTTCTATTATAAATATACAAATCAAAAGTACTTTTACTTTAAAAGCATCAAATTTGTTGTTTCTGATCCAAACCCAGATTTAACCCAAACGTAGGTTGCAGAATTACTTTTCAGAACACCCAAACATGCCTTATCTTAAACATTGGGGTTTCAAAGATCCATTTGGTTGAGTTCAAATTGAAAGAGACAACATGATTGGACAATCAAATCTTAAGCTTTCACTGTTTTCAGTAAAGGAGGTATGCTATTTGGATTGCCGTATCTTTCTCTAATTAACATTGTTTAAAATTTATTAATCTATTATTGTTTTGGCGCCTGTCAGTCAGCTTGAGTTCATTACTGAGGATGAGATTGTATCCAATCTCAAAATGGGTCTTCTCAATTTCATTTCTCAATATTGGCACCATGTTTTGTTAAGTCTTCCTTGTGACTCTTTTGATTACGTGTTTAGAGAACTAATAGGCTGTTATTGTGAAGAAATGGGTCTTCTCAATTTCATCTCAAAATGAGTCATACTATTACGCATTATTTTTTTTATTCCATAAATGCATCTTATTTTTTTTTATTATTTTGATATAGTAAGGTTAATTAGCATTTTAAAACAAATAACTTGATTATTTTGTGTGCATAAAAATAACAATTTATTAGTATGTATTACTCATGGACTAAATAAATGAATTTAGTGTATAACATCATTTTAACATATATAAAAGTAATTATATAATATATGTAAATACTAGCACGACCCATGCAAATGCACAGGTATCCAACTCTAATTATACATTAAATTAATAGAACTTTGGTAATGTAATGGCTTTGGCTGTTGGGTACCAGAGTAACAAAATAATAACTCAACTAAAATAAGATATGAGAAAAATAGGAATTGACACACAATATTTTAATGTGAAAAACCCTCAACAGATAAGGGAAAAACCACGGGTAAGACCAGAGAAATATTTTTACTAAGTGGAAGAAAATTACAACATATGGTTTGGGTTGAAGGTTCTAAGTTCTAAGAACCTCTCACTTCATGCTCTTGTTGAAATATCACTTTGACCTTTATATTCCATGTGTTGTTGATGTTTATTTATTTGCATGTTGCTACCATGATTTGTTGCATGAAAGGTGTTACTTTGATCCATGAAATATATGAGATAAGGATATTAAAGTGTTATGTGTTTATTCATGTCAGTGGAAGAGTATTAAATATATTTAAAAAATGTTTTTAATACCAAAGAAAATATGTTAAGTTGATAAAGCATTATGCTTATCTTCCTTAAGAGTGGTCGTTGGAGCATTTAATGCAAGCATTAAATGCTTGTCACCAACTAGTCACTTTAAGCTGATAAAGCATTCTACTTATCTTCCTTAAGAAGCACTCCACATCCTTCTGTTGCAATGGTCACATCGCTTGCTCAGACTGGTACTCGTTGCTAGCAGTAACACGTCTTTTGAGGCGAGGGGAACTTTTGCTTCTTTGACTCTTCTTTCTATTTCCCTTTGTGCACTTCGACAGATCCTAGGAAGGATGTTGAAATGTAGAGATTCACACTAGAATGGGGGGTTGAATAGTGTGATAGTTATATTTTTGAAAACCTTTCGGAAAGATGGAGATAAACTATCTTTAGTTTCACAAGGGACTTGTAAAACAAAAGATAACAGGTATCGTCCAATCGCTAAAATGAGAGTTTTGTGAAACTGCGTTTTCCTGTTAACGTCCAGGCGCAAATAAAGATTTTCCTAAATAAGATATAAAGAAACTTGTGCGCAATATGTGAAGAAATAAGTCAAGAGAATAGCAATTAAGCTTGAAAGTGATAGAGTAAAAACACTTAGTTTATACTGGTTCACTCAACTTGAGCTACGTCCAGTTCTCCTTCAAAAACCTTTGAAAGGTTCCACTAATCAAGTTCTGATTACAAACAAGTATTATATACCCTGCCACTCCTGGCTACAAGTATTCTCTAGGCCACTTCTGGCACACCTTTAATCTCCCCTTAAGATTAAAGAACACCTAAGTATTCTTTGTCACTAAGCCACTCCTGGCTTTCTAAACAGAAACATTGTTTGAATACAAATTTAACAAGTAACTCTCACAGAGAGGATGTTAAAATGAAAGCAAATACACAAAGAACTTAGCAAAGCTAAGGAGATTGCTCTTTTTGCACAAGTGTAGGTCATCCAATTGGTTTGGCAGAGTTACAGCTCTTCGTTGTTGAAATCGTGAGCTTGTTCCTCTATTTATAGGCAGCTTGGTGAAGATATCCGTTGTGGGATAGTCGTTCTCTCACAATCATATGACCGTTGCTACGTGCCAGCTTGGGGTGCAGAGATGGAGGAGACAACAGTACATACAGTGCCTCCATTACTTGTATGATTTTTGCAGAGAGAAGCTTTTCTGCCTCCTATGGTACACTTTTCAAATTTTCAAATGAAATGTCATATTAGAAAAGAGAGGAAATAACAAAACATTTCAGAGAATCATCATCGAAAAGAATAAGTGTACTCCTACTCAATCATGGACGCATTATATAACTATTTGATAGAAAAAGATGATGTAAGTTATATAGGCGCTGGAAACTTCTTCGAATGGACGCAGTGTTTACACATTGGTTTTCACAATGTGTTGGACGCTTGTTTTATAACAGCGTATTGGACACTGGGTTTTAAACTTAGAAAAACACTTTTCCATTTGCTAATTGGACGCACTGTACACATAAAACTATCTTGTTTGAGATTAAGAAATACAATACCATTGAGGCATAGGACAGTGTGGTACCTATAATACTCAAATAAAGATCAGTAGATACTTCAAAATTTATCCTCATTTGTTATCATCAAAACCGAAGTTTGAGGGGTTGGACATCGTCCAAGGTCTTAGATTCTAACAATCTCCCCCTTTTTGATGATGACAAATAATGCTAAATTTTGATGTGAACATAATCATATAACAATAACAGAGTAAATGAATAAATGATTATGTTATGCCAGTGTGTGTCGACAGGGTGAACATTATGAAATGAAGTACTCCCCCTGAGTTCAACATTTCTCATGCATTTTATAAAAATATGTAACAGATAACGCTGCATGATAAGAATGTGTCAGAGACAATAGATATCAGAGTGAAAAGCATATCATAGATCAAAAGCACCTCATATGTATTAAATAAACAACCAAACAGCCAAAAGAGTTGCACAGAGTAATGTAGCTAAAGAAAATACTCTATGACATCAAAATTCCAGTTTCTCTCCCTTTGTCATCAACAAAAAAATGGGTTTGAAAGATGGAAAGATGATTTGACCATCATGGTCACCTAGGGTTGTTGAGGTGGATCTTGTGGTGGTGGTGGTTGCTGTGGTGGTGCGTGAGGAGGTGGGGCAGGGTAGTTAGCTGGTGGTTGCACTGGTTGCGGTGGAGGTACTGGGTGAACAGGATGAACTGAGTGAGTAACAATGCCAATTAGATTAGCAGCTGTGGATTGAATTTGACTCACTAGCATCTGGGAAAGGTTCATGAATTGATCAGCAATAGCATTCTGCATTATTAATCGGTGTTGTACAACTTCTGCTTGTTGCCTTTCCTGGAAAGCTTGAAGAGTAGCTTCGGTGTCCAATTAGTGTTGCCTCAGTGCCTGTTGAACAATCTCTTGGACTCTTTCTTCAGATACTCCTTGAGGTTCAACAAAGCACAAGGGAATAATACCCCTTGGACTTGACGAACCTGCACAAACTACCTGTCTTGTTCTAGAGTGTTCTTCAGTGGATGCATCAATAACTAGTAAGATTGTAGCACCCTTAGGAAGTGGCTTGTCAGCAGTAGATTCCATTGGCTTTGATGCTTCAACCTTAGGCATGTTTGCATCCTTGGATGGTTCAGATTGGACGGTTTGTTCCTCATGGGAGGTGACAAAGTGTTCCACATCCACCTATATCCTAGACTCTAAGTCTAAGTGGATGAACATATTAGTCACCTTTTTAGATACTTCATTCAATTCTGCTTGTGTAATTGTTGGTTTGGCAACTTGCTTAGTGTGTTCTTTAGCAGCAATCTCAGCTTTATTATCTGCGATTTGCACCATGCGAGGTTGCTCAGCTTGTTCCATTCGTTCTTGTTCCAAGCGAGCTTATTCTGCCCTTTCTCTTTCGGCTTGCTCTTGCTATGCTCTTTGTTCTTCAGCCTTTTGTAGTTCATGAAGCATTTGAATTTCTTGTGCAAAGTTAGCACAGTCAAGACTTCTAATGTCATGTACCTTGGTGCTTCTGATGATTGGTAGTTTCTTCAATAGATCAATATAATCATCATTATCCTTCAGAAAGCAAGCGAAGGTGTCAGAGAAGTGATGTGTCTTGACTGGACGCAGGACTTCAAGATCTTCTGGAGGATGAATGAAATCTTCTTTGGAGCATCCAGACGTTGAAGCTTGCTACATATCTTTCCACACTATTTGACGCCAGAAAGTCATGGAGTCAAAAGTGCCTAGGGACCTTGTTAGATTTCCAGTTTTATCAAAGAGATGATTCCAACTATGTGAGGAAGTCAAGAGCTAAACCTTTTCATCTCTACTAGGCATCTTAGCGCCATAGTATTTGAACCCTTTCTTCCTTCCAGCATCATATATAGGTAGTCTAGGACATACCTTATCAAGTACAAACTTGGGTGGATAGGCAACAGGTTGGTCTTGAATGTACATCTATTGGAGCAGTTTGCCAAGATCATCATAATCATTAGGCTAAAAGTTAAGCACTGGAGTTCCAAGTGGTAGAGGCAGAAATTTTGTTATGGGAGTCCAAATGTGAACATCTTTGACCCATTGCACTTCTGGGCGCTACTTTGACTTGGATGGGTCCTGGCTTTCTTTGATGGCTAATTTCAGTTCAGCAGCCAATTCATCAAGATTGCTAGGATGGGGCTTCTTTGTTGCTGGTTTCCTCTTTCTTTGATTCTTGCCCTTTTTTTCAGCCACAGTTTTGGCAAAATTTGATGCAATTTCAACTTTTGGCTCAGGAAGTTCATCTTCAGCTGGACGCACCCTTTGTTGTGTACCAGTTGGACATAAATAGAGGCGTTCCATTCTAACCAAGTTTGGATAGAATTCTCTCATCCAAGTTGGTGGAGGATTGCTGATAATGGTTCCTTCTGGTAAAGAAGCAAATTCAGCATATGGAAGATGAACATAGTCATACCTTGTCCATGCAGGTATAGATACTTGAGTCAGACTCCTCTCCAGTGGTTCCTGTCGAGGTCTCCAAATAATATCACTTTTCTTACAGTAGTTATGTTCAATCCTTGTAAGAAATGCAACATGGAACCTTATCTTGTCTTCTTCTTCTTTCGTCTTCCCTTTTGATGGAATCGTCCATTGAGGCCATGCATCTCTCCAAGCATCCCTTGGACGCACAAATTTTGATAAGTCTAACTGGAGAGTTGGACGCTGTGCTGGTGTGACTGTTGAAGCAACTATTGGAGCAGGTGGTGGAGCATCTTTTGATTCGTTCTCGGTGTCTTGAGAGGTAGGGAGTTGAATTGGAACTTTCCTTGGCCTTGCTGCCTGAGTTTTTACTCTTCTAGGTACTCTAGTAGGAAAAACTGTAGCACCAGGTTGGGATGCAGCAGATACCTTCTGTTTCTTCTGCTGTGCAGACTCCATTTCTTTAGCTTTTCTTTTAATTTGGCCAATGGGCATTTGATCCTCATCATCAGAGTTATCTAGCATTTTCAGCTTGCGAACTCTAGGTTTTTCAGGTGCAAGCTTCACTGAAGCAGTCTTTGGACGCTGCTCATCCTGTGTAGGTTTGGACGGAGCAGTCCTTGGACGCTTCTTAGAAGGTGGACTGGACGATGCAAGATCAGCATGCCTTTTCTTGGTTCTTCTTTCTTTTTCTGCATCTTCTTCATGCTGTTACGACATGTGTCTTATTATTGTCCTGCTTTCTTAGTCCTTCATCAATCGTTTGATCTTCTTGCCTAGCCCAAGAAGATCAATTTCTTCTTCATCATCATTTGAAATGAGTTTGTTTTGCTCATGACATTTTTTATTTATGCTTTCCTCGTCCAAGTCCCTTAGGACCTTTGCTATAAGCTTTATCTTCATTGGCTTTATGTTTAATTCACCAAATATCTATTGTGTGGCAACCATTCCTCCTTTCTTCACAATTTGTTCGTGATCAGCTTCGTCCAACACATTAAAGAAATATTGGTATACTTTCTGATCCCAGAGGATCTTATTTAGCAGAGTAGCATAGAATATGTCATCGTTTCCACCAATAGTTTTCATCATTCGCAAAATATTGATGTAAATGGTGTGAGGTAGGTTGAATGGGATACCTTCCATTAGATGAAATATCATGAACTTGTGTAAGTCCATCACTAAGTCCTTTGACCCAGCTTTGTGTAGAATGCTCTTGTTGCACACTTGCTACCATATCTTTGCTTCTTCACATAGGTTCTTGTACTCAATCTTGGGTGAGTCTGTAGACTTGTTCTTGCAGAGTACCTTCCCAACGTAGTTTCCATATGGCTTGGCCCACTCTGACCTGTACTAGTTTTGTTCCCTGATATAGCCAGTGACCTTGGCTATAGATTCAGTGGACAAAGTTACTTCTCGTCCAAACATAGTGGCCACAAGTTCCCTTAAGTTCTGGAATCTTGCATTCCTCTAGAACATCCTGATCAGTTCTGGGAATATCATCTGGTTTTCGTTGAAGTAGCCTCTAATTCCGCATTTTAGAAGACTTTCATCAAGGTTCAGACCTAGCTTTTCCAGTCGTTCTATGTCGAAGAAGTGCTCGACGTGGATAGTTGCAGTACCTTGAGACACAATGGTGGTTTCAAGGTAGGTACGAATATCAAGTTCGGAGTTGCTTGAGTTAGCAGAGTCTGTCATGATGATAAAGATTGGATTTTTAGGTTTTGCGGAGAGTGTTTCTGGTTTTCTAAGGAAGAGAAAGAGAGAATGCTTAGGGTAGAAGATAATCTGAGAGTAGGGAAATTGGTAAAGTAATTTTTCAGAGTGGATTTGATAGTTTAAGTATGGGCTTTATTTGGAGAATACGAAATGGTTTTGGGCCTTTTGAAATTGAGGTTATGCCATAGACCCGCCATGATGAGGCGTGCTGAGAATATGGGTAACTGTGTAGGGTTACCAATGGCTATGTGACTCAGCATACAACATTTATTCACACTTACTCAAAACGAAACTGTTTTGGCCATAAGAAAAATGTTAAATAAAACATAAAAATATCGTCTAGTCATTCGACTTAAGTGTATCATATGCAGTGCACATGTATGACTAAGTGACCTTTGGACGACATGTCCATTGGACGCCATAGTCACATTGGACACTACATATAGATTTTAATTATTCTTTTACAAGATCCATGCCAAGTCTATTCCTCAAAAGGACTAGCTTGTCTTCAGTAAGGGGTTTTGTAAATATATCAGCTAGCTGATTATCTGTGGTTACAAAGTGTAATTCCACAGTACCCTTTTGAACATGATCTCTTATAAAGTGATGTTTAATTCTATATGAATGCAATATAGAATTTTTAGAAAGATCAATTGCAACTTTGATATCACAGAAGATAGGAATGTTACTCTCATATATGTTGTAGTCCTCAAGTTGATGCTTGATCCATAAAATTTGAGAACAGCACTTTACAGCTGAAATATACTCTGCTTCAGCAGTGGATAGTGCAATGGTTCCTTGCTTTTTGCATATCCAGGAGACTAAGTTTCCACCAATGAAGTGACATCCTCCATTACTACTTTTTCTTTCAATTCTGTCTCCAGCATAGTTAGCATCACAGTACAAAACTAATATGAAATCTTTCTGCCTTTTGAAATATAGACCAAGATTAGTTGTTCCAATAAGATATCGAAAGATTATTTTAACAGCAGCTAAGTGAACTTCCCTTGGATTAGATTGGAATCTGCCACATAAGCATACACTGAATATGATGTCAGGTCTGGACGCTGTGAGGTATAGGAGTGATCCTATCATTCCTCTGTATAGGGTGTTATCCACCTTCTTTGAACCATCATCCAGTCCAAGTACTGTAGTTGGATGCATAGGAGTTTTCATTGGCTTTGCATTGTCCATTTTGAACTTTTTAAGAAGCTCCTTAACATACTTGGTTTGATGTATGTATATGCCTTTATCAGTTTGCTTGATTTGCAGTCCAAGGAAAAATTTTAGTTCTCCCATCATGCTCATCTCAAATTTTGTCTGCATTAGCTTAGCAAACTCCTCACAAAGAGATTCATTAGTAGCACCAAATATGATATCATCAACATATATTTGAGCAATAATAAAACTAGAAGAATAATCTTTGCGAAATAATGTAGTGTCTACTTTTCCTCTTGAAAAACCATTTTCTAAAAGAAATGAGCTAAGTTTTTCATACCAAGCTTTCGATGGCTTGTTTTAGTCCATATAATGATTTGTTAAGTTTGAATACGTGATTAGGAAAAGCATCACTCTCAAACCCTGGGGGTTGTTCCACATAGACTTCTTCTTTTATTAATCCATTGAGAAATGCACTTTTTACATCCATTTGGTATAGCTTCATATTGCTATGCGCTGCAAATGATAGTAAAATACGAATTGCCTCTAGACATGCAACATGTGCATAAGTTTCAGTAAAATCTATACCTTCCTGTTGTGAGTAACCTTTGGCTACCAGTCTGGCTTTGTTTCTCACAACATTAGATGTTTCGTCCAACTTGTTTCTGAACACCCACTTAGCTCCTATAGCTTCTTTGTTTTCAACGAGTTCTATGAGTTTCTAGATATCGTTCTTTTGAAACTGGTCAAGTTCTTCTTGCATTGCTTTGACCCAGCTTTCATCTTCCACAGTCTTAGGTTCTATCTGTCATATGAGTGCTGTGTGACCTTGTTGTTGAAGTAAAGATCTGGTTCTGACTCTATCCTTTGGATCACCAATGATTTGATCTTCTGGATAATGCTTTTTCATTTGCCAGTTGCATTTAGTTGGTTCCCTTTGTTCTTCTATTGGACCATCCAGGGGACCATTGGACTCTTCAACTGTGATATCACCGTTGGACGTGTCTGATGATTTCTTTGCATCGTCCAGCCTGAGTTCTGCAAATGATTCATCTAGCTCTAATAATTTCTTATCAGACTTAGTGTCATTGAACTTCACATGGATAGCTTCTTCAACAACTAAGGTTCTAGAATTATAAACTCTATATGCCTTTGAAGTTTCAGAATATCCAAGCAATATTCCTTCATCACACTTAGAATCAAATTTTCCCAAGTTGTCCTTAGTGTTCAGAATGAAACATTCACATCCAAATGGATGGAAGTAGGATATGTTGGGTCTTCTCCCTTTCCACAATTCATACGGAGTCTTTTTTATGATAGGCCTAATATAGATTTTGTTCTATAAATAACTGGCAGTATTCACTGCTTCAGCCCAAAAGTGTTTAGGGGTTGAATTATCATTCAACATGGTTCTGGCCATCTCTTGGAGTGACCTGTTCTTCCTCTCAACAACACCATTATGTTATGGTGTTCTGGGTGTTGAGAAGTTGTGAAGGATACCATTATCCTCACAGAACCTTTGAAAACTTTCGTTTTCCAATTCTCCCCCATGATCACTTTGGATCGAAGTAATGCATACTCCTTTTTCATTTAGAATTCTTTTCCAGAAGTTATAGAAGACTGAAGACCTTAAAAGACTAATCTTTGTGAGATAGGAACATGACCTATGTCCATCTAGTATAGTCGTCCACTACAACTAATCCGTATCTCTTACCACTTACTGAGGTTGTTCTTGTGGGTCCAAACAGGTCAATATGTAACAACTCAAGAGGTCTAGAAGTGAAAACAATGTTTTTACTTTGAAAAGAGATTTTCACTTGTTTCCTTTTCTGACAGGCTTCACAAAGAAGATCATGTTTGTATGACATGCTATGTAATCCTCTCATGAGGTTGTGCCTATTAAACTTTGAGATTAATCTCAAGTTGGCATGCCCAAGTCTTTTATGCCATGGCCAATGATTTTCTTTAACTGAAATTAAGCATGATACATTTTGACTCGATAGTTCCCCAAGTTTAATCTTGTACAGATTACCTTGCCTCTTTGCAGTAAAGAGAAGGGATCCATCAGAGTTCTTAACTATATATTCACCTTTGTTAAAGGCAACATCATATCCACTATCACATAATTGACTTATGCTAAGTAGATTGTGCTTGAGGCCTTTAACATAAAGAACATTATCAATACAGGAATAGGGTGGTATACCAATCTTACCCACGCCAGCTATCATCCCTTTCTGATTCCCTCCGAAAGTGACTGTCCCACCAGTCTTGGGTTGGAGGCTTTGGAACACACACCTTTCTCCTGTCATGTGCATGAGCACCCACTGTCCAGGTACCATGACTGGAGTTTCTTTCCTGCTCTTAAGCATGTCTACAATAGGAACAATTTTTTCTTTAGGTACCCAAATTGACTTGGGTCCTTTCTTGTTAGTTTGAAAGGCAATGGACGCTCCCCTCTTAGGCAGGTGTCTCCTTTTGGACGTTATATGTCCAGATTTTCCCACAGAAGTAACACACATCTACATCTTCATCATGAATATATCTCTTTCCCTTATATCCATGTCCTGACCTGTCATTTGGTCTCTTACAACCCTCATATTTTAAAAGCATTTTAAGGTAGTTAGATCCCTCGACAAAGTTGGACAAATCCTTCTTTAGGCTAACAATCTCTTCATGAAGTTTTACAACATCATATGGTTGACCTCTTAAGGAAGTATCTACATCAACTTTCAGAAACTTCTCAACTAGCCTTTTGTTTTCTGCTTTTAGAGTTTGAATCTCTATGGAAAGCATCATCTCTTTAGTCCTTGATTCCTCATAGGACTTATGAGTATGACTGCAATCATTCCATAGGGTTCGTCTATCCACATTTAAGGCTTCATGTTCTTTTGAGAGTTCTGCAAACTTTTTCTGCAAGTCTTCCTTTTCACTTTCAAGTTGTTTGAAACTGTTTTCTAAAACTTCTTTTTCGTTTGAAAGTGATTTGGATGATTTCTTCAAAGTTTTGTAGGCTTTTGACAGAATAGAAGAGTTCGAAAGTAATTCATGATAAGCCTATTGAAGTGAATTTAAATCGTTAAAATCTACCTCATCTTCCTCTTCTAGTTCTGAAGAATCTGATGTAGTGTCTGCCATCAAACATATGTTTTCTTCTTCCTCTTCTTCATCGTCCGATGATGAGTCATCGTCCAGGTTCTCCCATGTGGACATCAGAACCTTCTTGCCCTTCCTTTTGTTGAAGAATTTCTTTTTCTTTTCCTTGCTCTTCTCAAGGTCTGGGCATTTTGATTTGAAATGTCCAGGCTTCTTGCATTCGTAGCACACGATTGGACTCTTCTCCTTCTTCTCCTTGAGTTCTTTCTTATTCAAGTTTCTCCATCTGGATCCACCTTTCTTCTTCCACATGGAATGGATTTTCTTGGATATGAAGGATAGCTCATCACCCTCATCTGAGTCATCATCTTCGGTGCTTATCAGATTATAACTCAAATTTTGTTTCATGGTGGTGATGAAATCTCTAGCTATGATTTAGTTTTTGTATTTTTTTAATGAGATTTTTGGTCAACCTATAAGTTGTAAATTGTATCAATTCATTTACCATGGATCTTATGTTAGATGAGAATTTAGAACAAACTAGAACAACAAATATAGCAGTGGTATTTTATATAGAATCAAGATAGACAACAATTCTTACAACAATTAATTAATACAAAAATACATATAACAAACGAGAAGTTTAAAAAAAAGCCTGGGTTGAAGCTCACTATGCACTATCCTTAGAGAGAAAACGCCCCCACTGCATTGGTACTTGAATTTGATGTGCTCCTCTCCCAAGATACGACAACCCAATAGATCAATCTAGTGCAGAGAAAGATCCCTGAGCCAAAGAACACCGCTCCAAAAAGAAATTTAATAGTAGTAGAGTTTGAAGGAAAAGATAAGAGCTTTTTTCTTTTAAGGTAGGAAATCTGGGCACATAATTTTACTGCTATGTTGTGTTACATGTATCAGTGAGTCAGTTTCTCAATAGGTAGCAACAGTATATATAGGAAAAGCCATGAGTGCTGCCCACAAAAAACAACCTAATGTACAGCAACTAATTCATTGAGCTGCATCGTTACAAAAGCAACAAACTAAATCTGAACCACTTCAACGTGCAATTAAAATAGGTTCTGTAATGTTAAGAAAAAACATTGACCAAGTAAACAAAAGAATTCTTAAATAATAGGAATAAAAAAGATAATGGGCTGTAATTAGTTTCACGGAGAAAAACTAATTCTCTGAAAAACATATTTTATTATTTATTTATTTAAGAAAACAAAACTAATTAAAAATAATAATATAACTTTAAATTTTAAATTATGAGGAAAAGACTAAAAATTTATTTATTTTCCAACAATCCCCCGCTAATTTAAAATTTAAAGAAATAAAACAATATAATAATATAATAATGTAAAATACTGAAAAACTATTTTTAATAGAGCATATGATATTATATTTTCAATATAAGGAACCTTCCGCGTTTGAGCCTTACACCTAGTGCATGAACTTCCACCTGAGGAAAATGTAATGACTAGATTGTCTTGAACTACATCCCCTTTAATCAAGCTTTAGAACACAACACAATATAATATAGGTGTTCATTTGAGTTCTAATCAGTGGGTGTGTGCTACGGCCTTGCACATGTATCTTGTTTCATGAGTGTCACTTAGAGATTAGCCTATATCTCACAGCGGCGGCCCCACCACCACACTCACTAGGTAAACCCTCAAAGAGTGATCTATGACTACCACTCCAACAATTAATTGTCATTGGGTTCATTAAGAGGTGTTTAAATTTGATCTTTTCATAAAAATATGTATACCTCAACCTTATAATCGCCACAGTTTATAGTACACCTCGCCATAGGAATAGGAATCAGAACAGCTCCACAAAAATAATAATTTTGGTGTACTTTAGTCAACAAAACAACTTTTTTGTTACCCGTTGAAATCCATTCATGGGATCGCCAATCACACGGAGACGGGTGTCCGTTGTTGTGACTAATTGATGGGCTTTAGTCCCATTCCCCTCGACGACTTAAGTATATGCTAACATGTCAGTCTTTGTTTTAAAAGCGAATTTGCAAGATTTCTTTCATACCTGCCAAAATCAAGCAAAATAACACCATGAGATATCAAATCTCTAATAGACCATTGTCATACTCTGAGGTGTCTTCTGTTCTCATTAAAATGTTGCTCGCAATAACAACTTGGCTATCACAATGCATAAAGATAGGATGTATAAGTTTATTCAATGTGTTAGAAACACAAGCAAGATACAAGCTTGTTGCATTGTCTGAAACACATATAAGTACTGCTTAACCAACTTTTATCATTAGATCATGCAATTGCTTTTGGGTATAATGACATATATTGTATTATGCTTCCAATTCGTGGATCCTACAACACATACTTCAAATAATATTATCTCTTGCAATTAGTCTGATAGGTACTTGGATAGGCTTGGGATGTATGCTAAGCTTGCTAGCCTTGTCACCGTCACCTAAATCCACTACAAATGTTAGCTATAAGATAAAATCTTATATTGCAACTGGATAACCCATGTAAGGATATATAGAACACATTCATACATATTCAAATAGAGAAATTTACTCTTCAGCGAAAAGGAAAAAGAGTATTTAAAAAAGGAGAGACCATATTCTTCTAACCAAATCCATAAATCAACATCTGACAACATGAAATTATCAGAGGTTATGTTCACATAATCTACAAACCATGGAAAAAAAATCCACTGGTATATGCCCGGATACTTTGAACAATATGAATATTTCCTTCTAAGGCAAGATTTCAGCCTTTGCATGAATCATAATCAAACTGCACTGTTTAGCAACACATCAGAGTTTGAGTACCACAAACTTATCCATATTCTGCCAGATAATGAACTCAGATAAATATGTAAAAGAAAATATTTACAAGTTTGAGTCGTATAAAACATTAAAGCATATATACTTTGTTAGTTAAAGCCCCTTAAAGATTTTACATCTATAAACCCCAAGCACCGTATGAGATTTAAAACATGTATGATGCATAGACACACTTACCTTATTACTAAATACAACTTACAAAGAACAGAGGAATAATGGATAGAAATCTTGACTACTTGATAATAATAGATACTTTATTATGTCAAGGACTAGCTTGCCTCGAAGCTCCCAGTATAATATAGAATCAAGATAGACAACTAGTGCTAAAGATGCGTGGAGTACACTGCAGGAGGAATTTCAAGGCAGCGTCAAGGTACGTGCCATTAAACTTCAAAGTTTAAGACGTGACTTTGAGTTAATAAAAATGAAGGAGTCTGAGACCATAAAAGACTACTATTCTAGGATAAAAGAAATAGTTAGTCAAATGAGAGCATGCGGGGAAAATATTCTTGACAAGAAAATTATTGAGAAAATTCTAATTTCTATTCCCCATAGATATGATGCAATTGTGACTGCAATAGAGCAAACCAAAGATCTGTCTACTTTATCAGTGACAGAGCTTATGGGCTCTCTTGAAGCATATGAGCAAAGATTGAAAAGGCATGATGAAGACTCTGTCGAAAATGCCTTTCAATCAAAGCTCAAATTACGGTCTCAGAATAAAGAAAATGGTGGAAAGAAAAATGTAGAAGTTTCTAGAAACAAAGAGAATTCTAGAAATTTCTCTAAGACCAATGAAGACAAATATCCTCCATGTGGCGTATGCAAAAAGACAAGTCACTTGCAAAAGGATTGTTGGCATCGTGGAAAGCCCCAATGTCACTATTGTAAGAAATTTGGACATGTGGAGAAGAACTGCCGCAACAAAAACAAGCATCAAGGAAATTTCGTTGAAGAGCATGATAATGACCAGCATCTTTTCTATGCTACTCGAGATTCCAGTGATGAAACAAGTGGAAACTGGTACTTGGATAGCAGTTGTAGCAATCACATGGCTAATGATAGGAGCATCTTCAAAGAAATTGATGACACTGTCAAAGTGAAAGTTCGATTGGGAAATGGCACCATGGTGGAGTCAAAAGGAAAAGGCACTGTCATGGTGGAGACAAAGAAAGGTACGAGACTTATCAAAGATGTCTTACTAGTTCCTAATCTTAAAGAAAATCTCTTGAGCATTGGCCAAATGATGGAGAAAGGCTATGCTCTACACTTTGAAGGAGATACATGCATAATTTATGATAACCATAACAAAAGGCAAGAGATTGCCACAGTTAGAATGGACAAAGGTAATAGAAGTTTCCCGATAAGCTTCAAGTATACTACTACTAACATTGCCATGAGAGCAGAAGTTGATGATTCATGGCTATGGCATCGAAGATTTGGTCACTTCAACACTAAAGCCTTGAAGCTACTATATCAGAAGAATATGATGAAAGATCTCCCATGTCTAGATGAAAATAATGAAGCTTGTGAAGGATGTCTTCTCGGGAAGCAACACAGGTTACCATTTTCAACTGATAAAGCACGGAGAGCTAAAGATATGTTGGAGTTGATCCACATTAACATCTATGGACCGATGAAGACACCATCGCTAAACAATAACAGGTACTTTATCATGTTTATAGATGACTTTTCTAGAATGACTTGGGTCTACTTCTTCAAAGAAAAATCAGAAGTCTCTGGAATATTCAAGAAGTTCAAAGACTTTGTTGGGAAACAAAGCGGAAAACATATTAAAGTAATAAAAAGTGATCGAGGCAAAGAGTACAACTCACACGAGTTTGATAAGTTCTGTGAAGATGAAGGCATTGAGCGACAACTTACAGTCGCATATTCTTCGCAACAAAATGGCGTGTCTAAGAGAAAGAATCAGACAGTCATGGAGATGGCTAGATCGATGCTAAAGGAAAAAGGCTTGCCTAATACTTTTTGGGCAGAAGCAGTTTATACTGCAGTCTACATACTCAACAGATGTCCAACTAAGGCAGTCCAAGACAAGACTCCTATTGAAGCATGGAGTGGACGAAAACCATCCGCTAAGCACCAAAGAGTATTTGGCTCTATATGCTACATACATGTTCCAGATCAGAAGAGACATAAGTTAGAAGACAAGACTATACGAGGAATCTTCTTGGGGTATAATACACAATCAAAAGGCTACAGAGTCTACAACTTGCAAACGAAAAAACTCACCATCAGTCGAGATGTCGAGATTGATGAAAATGCTGCTTGGAATTGGGAAGCTGAAAAATTTGCAAGAAGCAACATTCTCGTTCCAGTGCAACATTCTCAAGAAGAAGTTCAAGAAGTGACAGAAGAAGCAGGTATGCTTTCGTCACCTCCACAACAAGATTTTTCACCAGAAACTACTCCAAGACGAGTAAGATCTTTGGTGGATATATATGAAACTTGCAACACAGCTATACTGGAACCTAAATGCAATGAAGATTCATCAAAGAAGCAAAGGCAACTAAGGAAAAATCCAAGGCGAGCACTAAAAGATAAAAGACCAAGAAAAGACCAAGTTGTGGACGTTTCTACGAAGCCACTACAAGTTCGAGCTATGTATGGAGTTTCAGAATTTTGCATCAAGGAGGAGTGTCGGAATGTGCTACAAAATTCTAGAAACATAGCTATAGGAAAAATCTAGAAAGATTGAGACATAACTAGATGTTAGAATTCTAGAACTTTCTATAAAGTTGTGAAGTCACAGTCATGTAATAGAAATGTCATGATAGTTCTTAAGTAAAGAAAATTCTAGAATAATGTAACTCTAGAAACCAATTATCTTGTAAGATCTAGAATGTACTAAAATATATTTAATAGTCCACCAACACATGTAGTAGGTGGTGGAGTGATGCCTATAAATAGGCATGGCAACACATATTGTAATGTGAGTTTGAGTTTGAGAAATCAACGCAACTCCTTTCTATTGTATAAGAGCTACACGGCCACTATACTATTTTCCTTCAAAAAGCTAACTTACTAATCTCTCCTAAGCTCTAAGTTCTAAGCCAATCAACCTACAAACAACTAACCCACCTTTCTATTCCCTTAAAATACTAACAGTGGTATCAGAGCTACGTTCGGTCATCTACTGGGCGTACATATATTACCCAACTATTTCCAAAAAATAATCCTACTATATTCTACATCACTTCTACATTTTCCTTAAACCATGGCCAATACTTCCCAAGCTTTATCTATTCCTGTACCTATTTTCACAGGAGAAAATTATGATTATTGGAGAATTAAAATGAAGACATTTTTTTGCTCTCAAGATTTATAGGACATTGTAGAAGAAGGATTCATCATTCCTACAGACATTTCTACTCTAACTGCAGCTCAGAAGAAGGAGTTGAAGGAAAATAAGCAAAAAGATTCAAGAGCGTTATTTTTTCTACAACTAGCAGTGGGAGACACAATTTTTCCAAGAATAGTGGATGCAACTAGAGCTAAAGATGCGTGGAGTACACTGCAGGAGGAGTTTCAAGGCAGCGTCAAGGTACGTGCCATTAAACTTCAAAGTTTAAGACGTGACTTTGAGTTTATAAAAATGAAGGCGTCTGAGACCATAAAAGACTACTATTCTAGGATAAAAGAAATAGATAGTCAAATGAGAGCATGCGGGGAAAATATTCTTGACAAGAAAATTGTTGAGAAAATTCTAATTTCTATTCCCCATAGATATGATGCAATTGTGACTGCAATAGAGCAAACCAAATATCTGTCTACTTTATCAGTGACAGAGCTTATGGGCTCTCTTGAAGCATATGAGCAAAGATTGAAAAGGCATGATGAAGACTCTGTCGAAAATGCCTTTCAATCAAAGCTCAAATTACGGTCTCAGAATAAAGAAAATGGTGGAAAGAAAAATGTAGAAGTTTCTAGAAACAAAGAGAATTCTAGAAATTTCTCTATGACCAATGAAGAGAAATATCCTCCATGTGGCGTATGCAAAAAGACAAGTCACTTGCAAAAGGATTGTTGGCATCGTGGAAAGCCCAATGTCACTATTGTAAGAAATTTGGACATGTGGAGAAGAACTGCCGCAACAAAAACAAGCATCAAGGAAATTTCATTGAAGAGCATGATAATGACCAGCATCTTTTCTATGCTACTCGAGATTCCAGTGATGAAACAAGTGGAAACTGGTACTTGGATAGCAGTTGTAGCAATCACATGGCTAATGATAGGATCATCTTCAAAGAAATTGATGACACTGTCAAAGTGAAAGTTCGATTGGGAAATGGCACCATGGTGGAGTCAAAAGGAAAAGGCACTGTCATGGTGGAGACAAAGAAAGGTACGAGACTTATCAAAGATGTCTTACTAGTTCCTAATCTTAAAGAAAATCTCTTGAGCATTGGCCAAATGATGGAGAAAGGCTATGCTCTACACTTTGAAGGAGATACATGCATAATTTATGATAACCATAACAAAAGGCAAGAGATTGCCACAGTTAGAATGGACAAAGGTAATAGAAGTTTCCCGATAAGCTTCAAGTATACTACTACTAACATTGCCATGAGAGCAGAAGTTGATGATTCATGGCTATGGCATCGAAGATTTGGTCACTTCAACACTAAAGCCTTGAAGCTACTATATCAGAAGAATATGATGAAAGATCTCCCATGTCTAGATGAAAATAATGAAGCTTGTGAAGGATGTCTTCTCGGGAAGCAACACAGGTTACCATTTTCAACTGATAAAGCACGGAGAGCTAAAGATATGTTGGAGTTGATCCACATTAACATCTATGGACCGATGAAGACACCATCGCTAAACAATAACAGGTACTTTATCATGTTTATAGATGACTTTTCTAGAATGACTTGGGTCTACTTCTTCAAAGAAAAATCAGAAGTCTCTGGAATATTCAAGAAGTTCAAAGACTTTGTTGGGAAACAAAGCGGAAAACATATTAAAGTAATAAAAAGTGATCGAGGCAAAGAGTACAACTCACACGAGTTTGATAAGTTCTGTGAAGATGAAGGCATTGAGCGACAACTTACAGTCGCATATTCTTCGCAACAAAATGGCGTGTCTAAGAGAAAGAATCAGACAGTCATGGAGATGGCTAGATCGATGCTAAAGGAAAAAGGCTTGCCTAATACTTTTTGGGCAGAAGCAGTTTATACTGCAGTCTACATACTCAACAGATGTCCAACTAAGGCAGTCCAAGACAAGACTCCTATTGAAGCATGGAGTGGACGAAAACCATCCGCTAAGCACCTAAGAGTATTTGGCTCTATATGCTACATACATGTTCCAGATCAGAAGAGACATAAGTTAGAAGACAAGATTATACGAGGAATCTTCTTGGGGTATAATACACAATCAAAAGGCTACAGAGTCTACAACTTGCAAACGAAAAAACTCACCATCAGTCGAGATGTCGAGATTGATGAAAATGCTGCTTGGAATTGGGAAGCTGAAAAATTTGCAAGAAGCAACATTCTCGTTCCAGTGCAACATTCTCAAGAAGAAGTTCAAGAAGTGACAGAAGAAGCAGGTATGCTTTCGTCACCTCCACAACAAGATTTTTCACCAGAAACTACTCCAAGACGAGTAAGATCTTTGGTGGATATATATGAAACTTGCAACACAGCTATACTGGAACCTAAATGCAATGAAGATTCATCAAAGAAGCAAAGGCAACTAAGGAAAAATCCAAGGCGAGCACTAAAAGATAAAAGACCAAGAAAAGACCAAGTTGTGGACGTTTCTACGAAGCCACTACAAGTTCGAGCTATGTATGGAGTTTCAGAATTTTGCATCAAGGAGGAGTGTCGGAATGTGCTACAAAATTCTAGAAACATAGCTATAGGAAAAATCTCAAAAGATTGAGACATAACTAGATGTTAGAATTCTAGAACTTTCTATAAAGTTGTGAAGTCACAGTCATGAAATAGAAATGTCATGATAGTTCTTAAGTAAAGAAAATTCTAGAATAATGTAACTCTAGAAACCAATTATCTTGTAAGATCTAGAATGTACTAAAATATATTTAATAGTCTACCAACACATGTAGTAGGTGGTGGAGTGATGCCTATAAATAGGCATGGCAACACATATTGTAATGTGAGTTTGAGTTTGAGAAATCAACACAACTCCTTTCTATTGTATAAGAGCTACACGACCACTATACTATTTTCCTTCAAAAAGCTAACTTACTAATCTCTCCTAAGTTCTAAGTTCTAAGCCAATCAACCTACAAACAACTAACCCACCTTTCTATTCCCTTAAAATACTAACAAGAATACAATGCAGATGTTAGGATTGACAAGCATTTAGAAGATGAAAGTTCATTTCCTCAGGTAAAACACAAATTCCCATTAATCAAAACTGTATGCTTTAATAAAAACAGTTCTAGTGTTGTTTTAACACATTATAGTTAATACTTAATACATATCCTAGAGTTCCCTACCCACTCTGATATAATAGTGAATTCTCTGAATTCGAGGTCAGAGAAGCCTCCAGAAATTAAAGTAAGAAAAGAGGAATTTGACTAATTTTCTGCATATCCATACCACCTTCCCTTACAAGGCTAAATAGCACTCACAATACATCATGTGCCCAATACCCTTCTACAGACACGTAGCCTCAAAATTCTAACAGAATCACATGACAAACTAACAACCAGCTTCTAGAATCCGTTAACTATTTATGCAAAGCTTTATTTGTAATAAACAAAATCAAACCTCCTATTAAGCTTAATATTAGTTCTCTTGGGCCTACTGATGCAGGCCACATCCTCTTGGGCTATCTCCTCTTGGTTCATAACAATATCCCCCCCATCAGAATTAACCTTGTCCTCAAGGTTATAAGTGGCCTGAAGATCGTCCCACTTCTCCCAGGAAGTATCATCCGGGGAAAGTCCATGCCATTGAACCAAGGCCAATTTGGTAGGCACACCATTAATGGAAACACTCTTGAATCCCAGAATTGCCAGTGGTGAAATTAAGGGATGGTTGTCCAAAGAAAGAGGAGGGAGGTGATCAATATGAGTCGGTGGAGGACCCTCATGTGCCTTCAGAAGGGAGCAGTGGAAAACATTATGGATTTTGGAGGATGAAGGTAAATCCAGCTTATAAGCTACTGGTCCGATCCGCTCAAGCACTCGAAATGGACCATAAAACCTTTTAGAAAGCTTGTGATGTTTTTCCCCTGAAAGAGAAGTTTGGCGGTAAGGCTGAAGCTTAACATAGACCCAGGAATCAACCTCAAAAGTGAGATCACTGCGGTGTCTGTCTGCAGAATTCTTCATAGTTATCTGTGCCTTAGTAAGATTTCGCTGAAGCAAAGAAAAAACTTCATCCCTGCTAGTCAAGAGTGAATCACAAGCTAACACCGAAGAGGAGCCTGCCAAATAATTGGGAATGGATGGAGGAGGCTTGCCAAACATAACCTCATAAGGAGAAAAACCAGAAGTGGAATGGACTGAAGTGTTATAATGGAATTCAGCCCAGGCTAAGTAACGAAACCAATGAGTTGGTTTGTTGTGAGCAAAAGCACGTAAGTACTGCTCAATAGTCCGATTCATAACCTCTGTCTGCCCGTCAGTTTGTGGGTGGTATGAAGAACTCATACGGAGGATGGTGCCACTGAGCTTAAAAAGGTCAGACCAAAAACGACTGATAAAGACAGGATCATGATCTGAAATGATACTTTTAGGAAAACCATGGTGCTTGCAGACTATAGAAACAAACAAATCTGCTACCTTAAAAGCAGTGAAATTTGTTGGCAATGCGCCCAAATGAATCCCTTTTGAAAATTTGTCTACTACAACAAGGATGACAGTATAACCATGAGATTGAGGCAAACCGGTTATGAAGTCAAGAGAGATGTCTTCCCACACATGATTAGGGACAGGTAACGGCTGTAAAAGGCCACCCGACTTCAAGGTTGAGTACTTGGTTTGTTGGCAAACCGTACAGCGTGCAACAAAAGTCTTCACATCATGTCGCATATTAGGCCAATAAAAATTCTCAGTCAAGCGCTTCAGGGTCTTAGCAATGCCAGCATGCCCGCCAATAGGTGATTCATGAAATTCTCTGAGAAGGAGATCCTTGAATCTGGAAAAAGGACTCACCCAAATTTTGCCCTGTCGCAACAAAAGACCATTATGAAATTTGAACTCCGGAACTAACTCAGGAGTGGACAAACATTTGTCATGCAATTCTTGAAACAGAGGGTCTGATTATATGTCCTGTTTAAATTCATCCAAAAAGAGAAATTGAGGGACTGATAAAAATTGATAGGCTTCAGCCACAAAGTCAGGAGACCTAAACAATGCATCTGCCACAATGTTTGCCTTGCCGGGTTTATCCTGTCTTTATCAGTCGTTTTTGGTCTGACCTTTTTAAGCTCAGTGGCACCATCCTCCGTATGAGTTCTTCATACCACCCACAAACTAACGGGCAGACAGAGGTTATGAATCGGACTATTGAGCAGTACTTACGTGCTTTTGCTCACAACAAACCAACTCATTGGTTTCGTTACTTAGCCTGGGCTGAATTCCATTATAACACTTCAGTCCATTCCACTTCTGGTTTTTCTCCTTATGAGGTTATGTTTGGCAAGCCTCCTCCGTCCATATCATAATTGTATCCTAACAGCTTGGACAAGTAATGTTGTTGCTCCGGGGTTTGGATAACTTGAGTCAACAGCTCCTTCAAACTACCATGATCAGTTTGAATAATAAAGAAATAACCCAATAAGTACTGTCGCCAGCGTTTAACAGCACTGGTAATGGCATGGAGTTCCCGCAAATATGTTGAAGCATGCGCCATGCGGGGGCAAAAAAGTTTGCTAAAGTACGCAATGGGATGACCAGATTGTAGGAGGACCACACCCATAGCAAACCCAGAGGCATCTGTCTGCAACACAAAAGGGATCGAAAAGTCAGGTAATGCCAATACTGGGGCAGTAATCATGGCCTGTTTAAGAGCTTCAAAAGCCTGTTGTGCCTCTAAACTCCATTTGAATTGGTCCTTCTTGAGGAGGGATGTCAAAGGTTGAGCTATTGTAGCATAATTTCGAATGAACTTGCGATAAAAATCGGACAACCCGAGGAATCCACGCAAGGCCCTGAGCGACACAGGAAGGGACCAGTCCATGATGGCTTGTACCTTCTCTGGATCAGGGGCAACTGTCCCCATAGACACCACATGCCCCAAATACGCTATTTGGTTTTGACCAAAAGAACACTTTTGTGAATTAAGAAAGAACTGATGTTAGGCCAAAATATCAAAAACTTCCTCAAGATGTTGCCAGTGCAATTCAGTAGATGCGCTATAGACTAAAATATCATCAAAAAAGACAATGACACTCCGACGAAGCAACGGCCGAAAAATGTCATTCATGGTGGATTGGAACGTGACAGGAGCGTTACACAAACCAAATGGCATGACACGGTATTCATAATGGCCGTCATGGGTCCTGAAAGTTGTTTTGTGAGTATCTAAGGCCTGCAAGCGGATTTAATGGAAGCCTGAAGTAAGATCAAGCTTAGAGAAAATCTGGGCACTGCCCAATTCATCAAGCAACTCATCGACGATGGGAAGCGGAAATCGGTCCTTTATTGTCAATGCATTCAACGCCCTGTAATCAACGCACATGCGCCAAGAACCATCTTTTTTCTTCAAAAGCAACATTGGGGATGAAAAAGGGCTTGTGCTGGGCTGAATCCAGCCATTGGCCAACAATTTTGCAACTTGAGCTTTAATTTCTAACTTTTGAGCATGGGGGTAGCGGTACATCCTAACATTGACAGGAGAAGAATTAGGAAGTAAGGGAATGGCGTGGTCAGAAAAATGCACTGGTGGTAATTGTGTGGGCTCCTCGAAGAGGGATCCGTACTGCTGAAGGAGATGATGGAGATGAGGATTAGTCGTTGTGGCAGAGGGAAAAGGATCAAGGGTATCCTTGGTTGGACCAAAAACCCTCAAAAAGAAAAATTGGGCCGCATGATCCCCTTGGGCAATTTTGCATAATTGATTGTAACTAAGTTGAAATGGGTCAGGAGCAGTGTCTCCTTGCAAAACCACATACCCAGAGCCGTGAGCAAATTTCATGGTAAGTGCTTGATAGTCCATCAAAATCGGTCCAAGTTGCTTGAGCCATTGGGCCCCCAGAACGGTATCTGAACCGCTCAAGTCCAAAACATATAAATCCACCACAAATATATGACCCTGAATTTCTAACTGAACCCCCTTGCAAACTTGACTACAAGTCAACTGTTCACCACTGCCCACCATAACCTTCAACAGATGGGTTGGGCTCTGCTTGAGGCCCAATGAACTCGCCACCTCCAGCTGAACAAAATTGTGGGTACTCCCACTATCTACCAAAATATGGATGGGGCGCTGGTCAATCTGGCCCATGACCCGAAGTGTTTCAGAAGCCCGTGCACCCGACAATGCATTGAGGCTCAATTGTGCCGGTTGGGCATCCAGCAGAAGGTGTGGGTCCATACTCCGTTGGGTCACCAGGTCAAGTGGGTCACCAGAATCCCCATGGAAGGGGTCATCATCTTCCTCAGCAATCATCAAGAAAAAACGGGCACGACAGCGATGGTTATGCGAATATTTCTTATCACAGTTAAAACACAGTCCCTTGTCTCGGCGCTCCACGATTTCCGCATCGGAGAGATGCCTGTATCGAGCTCTGGGAGGAGGCGTCGGAAGTAATGGCGGCAATTGACGCTATGTTGGTGAATCAGAAGAAGCTTGGTGGGATGAAATCGTAAGGGTCCGCGATATTGGTTGAGCCACAGGAGTGTACAGTGGTCGCACATGAGCCAGGCGGAGTAGATCGTAAAGCTTCTCCTCATTCAACCGAGCAAGGCCTGCCGCTTGGGATAGTGTCGCTGGTTGTTGGGCGAGAACCTCGCGTTTGATCTCCGGCTTCAGTCCCGAAATGAAGCAGCTCAACAGAAAAGGGGGAGTTAACCCCACAATGCGATTAGCCAAAGCCTCAAACTGACTCAAATAATCGGCAACCGTAGTGGTTTGAGTGAGTTTGAAAAGCTTACCTCTGGGATCATCGTACGTCGTAGGCGCAAATCTCGTTTCTAAAGCTTGAAGAAATTGTGGCCATGAATGAATTTGGCTGTTCCGGTACATCCATTGGTACCAAGATAGAGCAGCGCCGTCCAAGTAAAATGAAGCAACAGTAATGCGCTCTTCCTCCGGTGTGTCATGGTATTCAAAAAATTGAGAGATTTTGAAGATCCAGCCATGGGGGTCTTGGCCATCGAAACGAGGAACATCTAGCTTCAAGAAGTGTTTCTTCGTGAAATTGGGAGTGTGCGTAGAAAAGTGTGAGTCGTGGGAAACAGAGGGAGATCGACCTTCCAAAGCAGCAACCCGATTGGCGACTTCATCCATGCGGTCGGTGAAAGAAGATTGCAAGCGACCCAAGCGTTGTACTATCTCCTCCATTTTGTCAGCATGAGAGGTAGAATTTTTGGAACGCGTGCCATCAGCCATGGTGTCAGTGGAAGGGTGTCTCTCAATGAAAGTACCAATATATAATAGTGAATTCTCTGAATTCGAGGTCAGAGAAGCCTCCAGAAATTAAAGTAAGAAAAGAGAAATTTGACTAATTTTCTGCATATCCATACCACCTTCCCTTACAAGGCTAAATAGCACTCACAATACATCATGTGCCCTATACCCTTCTACAGACACGTAGCCTCAAAATTCTAACAGAATCACATGACAAACTAACAACCAGCTTCTAGAATCCGTTAACTATTTCCGCAAAGCTTTATTTGTAATAAACAAAATCAGACCTCCTATTAAGCTTAATATTAGTTCTCTTGGGCCTACTGATGCAGGCCACATCCTCTTGGGCTATCTCCTCTTGGTTCATAACACACTCTATAAATATCTTACACTGGTTTCACTTAATGGCATCTATGAGTCTATAACCTAATACTATAATTTACAATACACTTCAGGCAGCTGATCACAGAACAACTCAAAAATGACCCTGGAAATCAGATGAGCACAAGTGGTGTCAAGACCAACTTGGAGGAGCAGGTGTCGATATCAGGAAGTTTAAATCAACAAAACCTCAGTTTTGGAAACCCCGCGCTAGATAGTGATGATGTGTCAAACATCCATCGTTATTATGAAACTAAAGTGGCTTCCCTTATGAGAAAATTTGGCACTCTGGAGGGACAATTGGCAGCTGCATTAGTAAGCAGAGAAGCTGCTGAGAAAAGCTTAGCATCTGCTTTTAAAAGTAGGCAGGAGATGGAGAGAAAATTGGCTTACACACTGAAGGAGATGGAACTAATGAGAGAGAAGCTGGTCAGTGCAGAGTTAGCTCAAGAAGAAGCTAGCAACCTATCCAACATGGTCCATGCTGACAATGTAAGGCTTGAGAATGATGTGGCTTTCCTCAAAGCTGTTTTAGATGATACTCAAAAGGTATATAAACCTTTCATTTGATGGAAGTACTTGCATACCTTTATAAAAGCTGCATTGACTTAGTAAAAACTTTTAGTAGCAATTGCACTCAATCAGAGGGGGTTCTTGCAGCAGAAAGAATCAAGACATTCCAATTACAGGTATATCCTAGGATTGATTACAAATCTTAACTCTAGTTTCATTTGTTGTTTTATTTTTTGGCATTCCAATTATAGGTATAATTTTATGTTTTGCATGTCCAATTATTTTGTTCAAATTGAGGTGTTGTTTGTGTTGGAGTTTCAGTTCCATAAACCATTCAATTCAATTCTTAAATATGTTTCCACTTGTTGTGTGTCTCGTTCATTATGCGATAAACTGATATAATGGTTTTAATGTTCTTACTCTTAAGTCTTAACATGTTGCCATGTTTTTTGGATGCATAGGTTGAAGTTTTCCATCTCAAACAGAGACTTCAATCAATGGAAAATCGAGCCCCTACTCCCCAGGAAGCCTTTTCACGTGTAGTGTTTTGAAAGGTCAGTGATGACATGCCTTGAATTTCAGCATAAATGATGAAACAATGCTCCTATATTATGGTTTAGGGTTTAGGGTTTAGGCCTATATACCCATACCCGCACTCATTACCCGCACTTTAATTATGTATGAAGTTAATAAATCAATAAAAAATAGGCTTAAATGTAATTTTGGTCCCCTTATTTTACACAATCCGCAATTTTAGTCATCCTATTTTAAAATAGAGACGTTAGTCCTCCTATTTTGCAAAATCAGTAATCTTGGTCCTTCTATAGAGACATTTAGTCCCCTAATTTTTTAAAATCCGTAATTTTGGTCCTTTCATCAAATTGAAAGAATTAACAGTTAAGATATTAACGTTGACCTTGATGTGGCCTAAATATAGTGATGTGACACGAGATTATTTAATTATTTTTTAATTATTTTATATACTCAGTAATAATTATTTGTTTATCTACGTCACTAAAGCACATGTCACATCGATTTTAATGGTTAGGGTAGTCGTGAGTCCTAAAATAGAAATCACAAGTCTTAATCATTTATTTTAAACTAGTTCTACATTGTTGAAGTACATGGCACGTCGTAGTCAAATAAATGATATTACCTTTTTTTAAAATATATTTTTCATTAATTATTCTACTCGGTTTTTAAAGTAATTAAAAACTAAATAAATAATCTCGTGTTATGTCACTATATTTGGACCACGTTAAGGCTAACGTTAATCTCTTAATAGTCAATGCTTTCAATTTGATGGAAGGACCAAAATTACATATTTTACAAAATTGGGAGACTAAACGTCTCTATTTTAAAATAGAGGGACCAAAATTGCGAATTGTGAATAATAGATGAACCAAAATTGCATTTAAGCTATAAAAATATTAATTAAAAAATTATTACAAATAAATTGAAAATTCACGCTTAAATAATTCGAACTTAACATTAAAAGCATCCACACATAATATTAAAAATATAAAATATAAAATTATTATATGTTATAATATAAATCTTTTACTATTAATGTTAGATTATGAAAAATATAAAATTATTTTTTTATAGAAAAGTATATATATAACATAATTATTTATTTAAGTTATTTTAATTATATATATGGTAAGTGCGGGGCGGGGCGGGGCGGGGCTGGTACTATAGTACCCGTACCCGTACCCGCACTCGCAAAAAATTGCGGGTACATGCCCGGCCCCGGCCCCAATAAGTGAGTATTTACCCGACCCGCTTGCGGATATTTTTGCGGGTACCCATAAGGTGCGGGTACACTTTGTCATCCCTAGCCCGCTCATAACCTGTTACAGAAAAGTAGTAAAAGATAAAAAATAAAAATAAAATTGTTTATAACCGTAAGGTGTGAGGGAGAATATTGTGGAATCAGGAATTGCGGAACAAAATTTCATTTTTCAGAATTTATTACCATTGTGCCTAAAATATTTTCATGTGATAAAATAAGTTTTCAAAACATAGAAATATAAATAGTGTACAAATTTTAAAATGATTGATACAGATAAAAATTTTCAAAAATAATGAAAATATTAAATTATAAACACATTGTAAGAAAAGAGAATTGTATAACTAAAAATTATAAAAATGTTTAAAATTTTAAAAATGTAAAATTCATTATTAAAATAATAACAAAAAAATTAAAGTAATAGTGTTTAAATATAAAAAATTAAAAATATAAATATATTTTTCTTTTTTCTAAAAAGACAAAAAAAAATTAATCATTCAATGACATGAATATCGTGACAATGCCGGATTGGAATACTAGTATATATATATATACACACATACGAGGAAAGCACACACGGCAGGCCATAACCCCTTTTTCTTCAAGCCACTCTCTCCCTCTTCCACTGCCTACTAGATTTAGGGCTAACATCTGCTTCACAGAGACACGACACATCCATGGCATCACAATTACGCCGTGCCTTCGTGGGTTCCCGAATCCAATTCACTCACAAGGAAAACCCTTCCTTCGTCTCTGTCAAGAGGTTTTATAGGGAGAAACCATGTCCCCAAGACTCCAAGCAGGTATAGTTTCTATTTCACTTTCCATTCTTCTTTTCCTTCAAGCCCCCCTCTCTCCCTACCTACGATGTCTTCACAGATACGCGGTGCCTTCATGGGAAACCCTTTCTTCTTCTCCGTCAAGAGGTTTTACGGGGAGAAACCATGTCCCCAAGACTCCATGCAGGTCGCTCCTCAACAAATTTCTCCCAGTTCAATTTTCTTCCTTAAAGTTTTAATTTTTTTTAAATAAATATTTGAAAACAAATTTTTGCGTTACTTGTTGTGTTGCTATGTTATGTCATTGATAGCGATCAGTGTCATAGTGTGTCATTGGTGATATGTATGTATAGGTGTTGAGGAAGCCGCTGGATGATAAAGCAGCTACTGAGGTTGCTGTTGCTGTGCCTGATTCTCCCACCAAGGATGCTGGTTCAGAGGAGGAACCCACTGCTGCATCCTTGGTCCATGACCTTGAAAACACAGACAGAGACAAAAAATCCGCTACCTTGCGTGTTAAACTTGGACACCATGGCCTTAGTGTCAGTGTGCTTGTGTTTCATCCTGTTGCAGAGGAGCCTGAATTGTTGACTTATAATACTGATGCACACTTGGTTGTTGATGACTTTGTTAAGGTTGCCCTTCTTTCTTATTTTGACTAATGTAATAAATTGTGCTGTGTTGTGAATTGTGAGTTGTGATTAACTTGCTGACTGTTTCCTATTTTCATACATTGGCTGTAGAGAATTGTTCATTGGCTGGCTTCAAGGTTGGAGAGAGCTGAAGCCATGGCCCTTTTGGAAGATAAAAAAGCTCTTATGCTCATCACTAAGGAAGTCCAGAATGCATTGAGGAACCTCTCAATCTTTTATTTTACAGAGTATTTACTTTTTGTCCTTTCTCAATGCACTAATTTTTTCCGTGTGTTTTTTTTACCATTTGTGCAAAGCAAGCTACTTAATGCCTATGTTTTCAGTGTGTCATTCAAAACAACAGGTCGTCCCAAGCTGCATATTGATGAATCCCTCTCATGGACTATATTTGAGCGATTATGTTCAGATCTTCTTGAAAGGTAACTGATAAATTTGAATTGCGCCGAGTTTGTGCTGAACAAACTACTCAGGTATAGTAATTGTGTTTCAGGGTCCAGATACAAGTTGAGCGATCATTGAGGACTGCAGAAGAATCATCGGCCCTTATTGATAGTGTGCTCCTTGAGATCGAATCAATAACATGTATCCCAGTTTTTCACAAGCTTATAAAGAAGTTGACTGGCATGTACCCATACAAGACCATCACTTCAGATGGAGTGCTCACCTTAGATGGAGATGATGTGGGTGGATCGAAGAATTGCTGATTAATTACCCATACAATTGCTGGCTGTCATGTCTTTGTCATTGTATTTATGTTATTTTTCTATTTGCTTATATTTCTCAAATTTCTCTTATCTTTGTAGTATATTTTACTTATTTGTGTGTTGTTTAGAACATCCTGCAGCTTCTTATCTGAAGGTCAATTGCTGGCTCTCATGTCTTTGTTGCTTATATTTCTAGTTGCTTATATTTCTCAAATTTCTCAAATTGCTGGCCAATTGCAGCTTTTTACATATTTATGTTATGTTATTCTCATGAATATTTCTAGTTGCTTATATTTCTCAAATTTCTCTTCTTTGTAGTATCTTTTACTTATTTGTGTGTTGTTTAGAATATCCTGCAGCTTCTTTCTGAATCAAGGTGTTCCTGTCATAATTTTTTGTTGTTTCTTTATTTAGTTTTGAATGCAATAGACTACTCATGTGATCTATCTCCAATTTTAACCAGTAGATTAAACATTGATGATTAATCTACAATATATCAATTTGAAACTCCCACTTGTCTAGAGGGCGTTCGACTTGAAGACGGCTTTTCCCATGAAGCATGTTTTGTTTGATTTGTGCTTTGTTATATATTATTTAGTCAAAATATATATACTTGTTATAAGTGTCTTGTTATAATTAAATAAAATAATATATATTTTTATGAATTAAAAAAGAAAAAATGATAAAATTTCAACGGAAAAAGAATAAATATGATAATGATATGTGACATTTGCTTATGTGGCAATTTTTTTTTAATATATAATTGATTGATTGATTACCATGAGAAAATACAGGGAGTATATGTTTCACGGATTATTTTTTTAATTTTAAGGATATTTTTTCTTGAAAATGTAACAAGAGAATATGATATATCTGACGATAATTATTTTATTATCTTGTAACGAATAAATTTTTTCAATATCATTTTTTTAAAATAAATAAATAATTTGTGAAACAAATGATTTCTCTTGGGAATGTAATAAACTACCTTTACATTGAATAAGTCATTCAGATTAACATCAATCTCATCAAAGTAATCTCTGAAGTTTCAAGATTAACATCCAATAAAAGTATCTAAAAGACCCCAAAGAAAGTCGAGAAAACATAGCACACCAACGTGCCTATACCTCTGGTACCATGGGTTTGCAAGGATCAAACATAAAAATAAAGTATTTGTTCCCAAAGTGAAAAAATGGGATCCAAAACGTGCTTGAACTGCTTTCCAAAGTCTGATACAATTTGACACCCAAAGCAAAATGAAGGTGCCTTTCATGATGCAATTGATAAGAAAACATTCGTCTAACATGTCCGTGAGCAGCAAAATGGTGATTTATACAACCCAAGCATAATTTGATTTACTCCAGACCTACACATTAACACCTGTGAATACCCAATTTCGTCCGGGCAAACACAAAATAATGAGAAAATTAAAAAGAAAATAGAAAACAAAAATCACAAAAAAAAAAAAAAATAAAGAAAAAAAAAAGCATCATTTAATTTTGCTTTATCCCAATGAAATTCAAAATCTATTCTTGTTTCCTTTTCATGCCCAATTTACAAATTAATTAGTTTTTTTTAAAATATATATATATATATATATATATATATATAAAGTAAAAAATTAAAAATAAAAATTGAGTAAAAAAAAATCAACAAAAAAAAAATCAAAAACAAAAGCTGAGTACATGCTATTTTTGAGTTGGAGCCATATGCACTTTTACATTGTTCCTTGTGTTCTCCAATTTAATTTGGTCCAAGCACATCTGCTGCCAGAGCAAGACACCTTACATACTGCTCTCCCTCCCAAGCCAATGTCCTAGCCTCCATCTCTATTCTCCACACACAGACAAAACTGCACAGCAGCAACAACAACCACTGCACACATTACCACCTTTTTTTCTCTCACTCACGTTCATATTGTTCTCACCAAAAATTATGCTTTTGGCAGCCTTTCTTTACAGAGAACAATTCACAAAACAACACCATCCCTCCTCTATAAAAATCCACGGTCATACATTCAGGAGGAGGACTCTCACATCTTCTCTACCCTCTCACAATCCAAACTCTCCCTTCACCTTCTCATCCTCCATTCTTCAACTTCTTTTTATTCAACACATTCACACTCACAACAGAACACACCAGCTCTTTGTCTTTCACTCACTCTCTTTCTTTCTACACACACAACACAGAACCAAAAACAGGGACAATACACACAAAGCCTTTGCACTCTCATTTCCAACCGGTCACATTCTACCCACATTCTCTCAACATTCTCATAAACACATCCCCTAACCACAAACAGATCACTCTCTAGCTTTCTCTCATTATGTTCCCCTTCGAGCCTCCATAGCAGACCAGCTACAAACCATCTCTCAACATCTATAACCCACAAACACTGCACACATATAATTACTCACCACTCACTTGCTATTTTGGCTCTCACTCACTCATTCACTCATATTTTCTCTCACGCATAGTCCTTAACTGTCCCGTTTCCCTCTTACACTCATATCAGCATACCTTCATCCTCACATATAGACAGACTTTTGTTTTCATTGTCACTCACAAACACACACAACTCTCACCAGCAAGCCAACCCAAAACACCACTGTCCTCGTATGCACCGAAGCGAAAGCCAGCTGCTGCAGCAAAGTAAAGTTCCCTCCTTCTCAATATTTGCTGTATCACAACTTTCTTGAGTTAGAAGTCCTCATTTCCCTTTTTAAGACATTATATTTGTTACCATAATATTTGGACTTGTGCGTATCTTTTCTGTTTGCATTTGACAGTGTCTTGGTCTCATATTGATGGACCTTTTTGTTTTTTTATTTGAATCTCTTTTATCATGTGAATAATGGTTTTTCAAGTTTCAATGTTTGTCAAATGTTTCCTCTGCACGTAACCCTTTTTTTTTTTTTTTCATGAAACGAAGTCTATTATTTATGTACTTGTTTTATAGCTATTAGTTACGTTTAAATGACGTAGTTAAAGTTCTTTTCTTTACAAAATTTGTACTTGAATATTTTTTTTTATGTGGGCAAAATTTGTTAGATTAGGTGAATAACAAAAATAAAATCTTGAAATATCATAAAAAAAAAATGCTTTATCACGGCATTCAGATTTTGATTATAAGTAATTATAATTTGACAAGGAAAAATAACAAAGTAAATAAAATTGTTAAGGTGAAAATGGAGGTTGATTGGATGTACATCTTTTGACCTTTCAAAATTTTGAGGATGCAAGTTGTGACAATTTGGTGTACTCAAATTTCTCTCTTGATTAATTCTATTTTATAATGATAACAAAAATGATTTTTAGAGAAAGGGTGAATTGGATGTGACATCTTCTTAATCCTGAGGTTTTGAGACACAAGACGTGACGACTTGATGTTTTAAAACTTCTCTCTAAATTGACACTATAAAATCAAATTAATTTGCTACAAAAATAAAAAGTTTCAGAAATAAAAAAAAAACAACATAAAAATTAATAACAAAATTAAAAAAAATAACAACACACAAATATTTTTCTACAAAAGAACTATGTCACTCTGAATTCTCCATTGCACCTGGATATACGTAGGAGCAGGGGACCATTCCTGTCGAGCTAAAAAATATAAAAAATATATATATATATATATATATTAACTCTTCTTTTTTTTATAATAATAATAATAAAATTAATCTTCATGAAAAATAAATAAAATAAACCTTTGTCATAGTTTTTCTTTTTTAATTAGTTTTGGGTTCGATAAATATTTTAAAAAAGTTATAAATAATTTGCTTAATTAATTAGAGGTAAACCGTCTTAGGATGGACGTTGTAGAGTGCTAACACCTTCCCTACGCGTAATTGACTCCCGAACCCAAAATCTGGTTTCGAGACCATTTCCTTTTAAGGTTTTTCCGTATTTTTCCTTAATAAACTATGGTGGCAACTCCTCTGATTTTAACACATTTTCGCCGTCCCGCCGCAACCCCGGTTGCGACAACACCCATACACCAGAAATTTTTTTTAGGCTTAGTTACTAATTTTGTTCCTATATTATTTAAAATGTCTCAATTTGGTTCCTAAATTTCCAAACGTTTAAATCAAGACCTCTTATTTTTAAAAATGTTTCAATGAGATCCTTTCCGTCAAATTGAAACGTTTGAAAATTTAGGGACCAAATTGGGTCATTTGAAATAATTTAAGGACCAAATTAGTAATTAAGCCTTGCAATATTTTTAGGATCATGGCTGCACACAACCAGTAAAATGTTTATACAGTTTTTAATGAAAAGAAAAGGAATTATGTATGAAGGGAGAAAAAAAAACCGTTTGACAACCGATAGAAAAAGAAAGTAAGTCTGAACAAAGTCTCAAGAGTTTGGGTGAGATTGTTTGATAGATGTGGTGTTTATATTTTCTACTAAAAAAATCACATGAAATCCATCCTAAAAAATAATCCATCGAAATTTGTATACTTTTGAATGGCATATGACTTTTTATAAGTGGTAAAAAAATCTTAATTGAATACCAATAAATTTCATTGTACTCCCTAAAAAATCCTGATAGTCTTTATTGAATATCATAAGACTTTTTTAAGAAAAAAAAAAAAAGTCTTTTAAAATTCTAATTGAATATACTTCCTTAAATTTAAAACTAACATCCTTTCAAATATTAATAATCCATTATGCATTCTTTACGTGATTGTGATGCTGTTAAGGAGCTCTGGAATGCTTATGTTCCCTCTGAAATCTGGGCCAAAATTTTCAGTGTTGGCCTACATTAATGGCTTTCTTAACATAGCAGCTTTGGACATGAATTCAGCAGTTGGAAATTGAACGAGTTTCTTTGGTTCTTTGATTTATTAGTGCATGTTCTCGTGCGATGCACTGAACAAGTTATATATGTCTATTCTGTGTGAGGAATAATATTTTTTATTATTTTAAAATATAAAATTAAAAGTTCAGAAGAATAATAAAAAATAAATATATTTTTGTAAAAATTAATATGATATTACAACATAACAAATTAATCTTTAGTGGAGCTAGGAAATACAACGAATGAGGACCAATATCATTATTATCAAATTGAGAAAGGAACATCTATGATAGTGTGGTTCATGAGTTGATGCATAGAGCCTCATACAATCTACTGGATTGGTACTTCATTGCCAGATTTTGTCAGTTCCTTGACGTGGCACCTATTAATTTGTTGGTTTTATCCATTTCCAGCATGCGAATCACAATATACATATGACCAGCTGCAAAAATTCCTTTCCATCTGCAGAGTACTTGGATACTTTTATCTTTGAGATTAGATTGACATTGACAACATTAAAATTTTATTGATGTAATGTTTGCTAATTCAATTTTATAAATTTCCAGTTCACTAATGACTGCATGGTATTGAAACATGGGTAATAATTATAGGCTTAAATATTTTTTTAGTCCTGACAATTTAACGTTTTTTTGTTTTTCGTCCTTGCAATTTTTTTTTGTTTTAGTCTTTGCAAATTGTATTCATTTTGTTTTTTGTCCTTAAAACGGTTTAGATAGCCTTTTTTTAACTGTTCAAAACATTTTTTTTCACTTTTCAAAGCGCTATTTAAAGCGCTTTAAGGACTACAAGCAAAACAAACATAATTTGCAAGGACTAAAAAAAAATTACAAGGATGAAAAATAAAAAAACACTAAATTGCAATTACTAAAAAGGTAATTAAATCATAATTATACTTCTGCTGGTCTGGACTATGATTCATTACAATGTAGAATCCATGAAGTGCAAAATGGGTATCCTTTATTTGTAGTGTTTATTTATTATATGAGATGAACTGAGAACAAAATTTGAATGTATGATATTTGACAGAGAATAAAATTTGATGGTAGCCAACTCATTGAAAACTATATTTTACTAGCAACAATGGCAGCTATAAGGCATGTTTGTTATGGCTGATCTTGGATTTCAAGTGTCAAAAGATTCTTAGTTATTGCTCTGCGGTAATTAAAAAATGTCTAATATACAAGGCAATGCTATTAGTTGTAGTATATAAAATTTTGAGATAATTTAATTGTCCCAAAAAGGATATTTATAAATTAGTAATTTTTTAGTCTTCTAATGAATATGATCGAAATTAATAAATTGATAAATTTGACATATTAGTTACACTGTATTATATTTATTTTTTACAACAATTTATAAAATGATGTAATATGAAACAAAAAATAAATAATTAATACTAAAACTATTATTTTATATACTTTTTTATTTTCTATAATTTTAATTTTTCCTATATTTTTAAAATAAAGAAAAAACCCTGGGATACTAGTAGCTTTTACAACCAAGAAAAAAAAAAATTACAATGGAGATAACACAAGCTTCCAGCTGAGACATCTTTGGCCTTACAAAATGGAACTCAACCACCTGGCCAAAGTCCAATCCACCCCTACCAGGACAGGAAATTTCACCATCCAATCCATACATTCCATATTTATACAGCCTCAGGGTTTGACCACCAGATATGAAATGCTTTGTTTTCTGATGTGAACTCTTGCAGTAGTTAAGACAAACTGAAGCCCAGTTTGTAGGCCACCAAGGTAATACTCACCCTACTGCTAATGCCGTCTCAAGTCTCAACATTAAACTATTTCCAAGGTACTGTTCTCATCATAACAGACTTCTCTGGACACTGCTACTCACAGAAGTTCAGTCTCGTCTTGATCTCCATCTTGCATCTTCAACATCATTGTCTTCATCTTCTTCAGGTGCATCAGGATCCACTCCCTACAAAGGATGCAAAATCACAAATTTTAACTTCACTCAACTTTTCAAGGCTATATCCTCATATTACCCTCATCAAGCAAATTATAACTTTGGACTAGACCATGCATCTATTTCAGATAACATAATCCAGCAGGAATGAAGAGTGAGTAATGTGTGTGATTAGTTGAGACATATATAATCAAGCATATGAATTATATATTAAATAATAAATAAAAAGAGTAAACCTTCGTTTGCTTCGCTAATCTCTCTAAACCCTGTTTTGCTGCTTCATTCTGGGGGTTTAACCTGCCATTTATGCAAAATGTTAAGAGGCATAGTAAAATCATGAACACAGGCATGCATCACATGGATATCCTCAACAATAAGGATAGGATATTAACCTTAACGCAGCCTGATAATGTGACAAAGCCTCCTGCAGCATGTTAGTGGCTGCAAAAACTTGTGCAAGTTTTACATGAAGAGAATCATCAGCCCAGTCTTTTAAGATATCGCTCAAGTAGAGACGCAGCATCTCCATTTCGGCCCTCGATAACATGGAGCTCAGCCAAAGCTAGTGCAGCTCCAAGGTAACCAGGTTCCAGTCTTAGTGCAGGCTCGTAGAATTTTTTAGCCTATATGAAGAACGCATTATATTTCACACATAAGAAAACAAGGTAAAAATAGTAGTCTATAGATACTAATTTTAAAAAGCTGACAAGTTACCTTTTCTCTGCCACTAGAATTACTCGCATGCACATCACCTACTAATTTTAAAGCCTTTGCTGACTGAGGCATTGCTTTCATTGCTTCTCTCGAAGCATATAAAGCCTCTTTGATTTTAGAGAGAGCCAAATATATGTATGGACCAAACCTGAAATATTCAGATTCATGTCAAAATCTGTAATTTTTTTATTTTCTACTATCAGCACTTTGCAGTAGATATTGACTGCAGAATACATGAATGTCATTGCAGGAAAGAGATGCAAGTCATGCAACAATATATTTTTCCAAATATAAAATAAACCTTGATATGACCGAATATCAGGTCTCAATTCTTGAGCTGCTCTGAAGGAAGGCACAGCTGCTTCTGCCCGTTTCATCGTCAATAATAAATTTCCCTGAATAAACTCAACATGTCAGAAAAGGCTTATTTATCATCCTCCACAAACATATATAGAGTAAATAGACCTCCATGTGACATGGGTCATGCCCCATATGATGCAAAACTATACTATCTCTGGTCCTGATTATAAACAACAAATTGAATTTTTATTTGGTCCTAAATATAAGCAACAATCACCTTTTTGTAAAGTTACTCAGGGTAAAATTTCTTTTATATCCTTACTTTACTGTTAACTCTATTTTTTATGCATTCACATCAATAAAACAAAGGGTACTTTTGGAATAAAATTTGAATTCATTGTACAATTAATTAAAAATAATTATTTTAACTACTTTTCTTGGTCTTGATGATTTGTCCTATGTTGCTTATAATTAGGACCAGAGGTAGTATTATTTACCTTCATTATATACCCTGGTATGTGCCTCTCATCGATCCGAATACTCTAATTGAAAAATGATCAGACAATTGTAAGCAATTTTATAATAGATAAAGTAATTCAGTCCAATCTGCATCAAATAAAAATACAGACCTGCTCAGCATATTGTAGTGCTTTTTCCTCATCTTTCCTTTCCCATAAAACAGACAAAGCTACAAAAACCTCCGGTCTTGCAGGATCAATATTCAATAAATCGTTCACTAACTTGTTCAGCTATGGATAATCAGACTTTAGCTTTAGAAGCATTGCATACTCATCCATATATGTTATGATGTATGGATCAATTGACCGGGCCTGTGATCACCCAATTATCAATATAATTATAAGCTAAATAAGCACGTGTAAATAAGTAGGTTGGGAAGCAGGGATAAATAATTAAATATATTAACATAATAAGCTATAATTCTGTATTACCTTTTCAAAATTCATAATGGCCTCTTCATTCTTTCCAATAATAGCTTCAACCTTCATTTAGAATATACATCAGAATTTAGATGTTAAGCAATCAATTCAAGGAAATTTCACGTAAAGTAGGGAAATGCTGCAATCCTTTAACATGGTAGGGATATGCTGCAATCCTTTAACAGACTCATAGGAATAGCATTGATTGTCAGACACAAATTTGGCTCATCTAAAGTAAGTTCTCACTTAAAAGGGAAAAAGAAATCTCAATCATTAATTGAAAAAATAATAGTTGATATTACTTAAACATGCATAACAAATCATGGAACAGAAAAAAAAAAAAAGTGTCCTACAATCAAAAAACAAGTTCACCACTTCAAGCATATCACCGTCTTGTAAAAAAGGTACAATACCATAAACAGGGAACAAAAATTACCCTTCCCAGACCACACAAAGCGTGCGAGACCCTAAGAAAATTGGAGAAGAAGGGCTAAAGATGGAAGACACAATCGTCCAACTACGAAAGACCCCTACAAGCACAATCGTCCACTGTTGAAGCACAATTGGCCTGCTACAACGGCAATCCACTAGACGGGAACAATATTCATCCAACCATGTTAATGAATCAGAACCCTAACTCCAATAGACTTAAACAGGCCCATTTTAGCAAATATATTTTATTTACTTATGTTATGGGGGATCAGTGGTCTTATTTACACATTAACCCCTGGTATTTAATAATACACCCCTGTACACAAGTTTAAGTATTTTTTAATGCACAGTGCCGGTTGCCTAACTAGGGGTGTACACGGGTCGGGTTGGGCCAGGTTTGGCCAAACCTGATACCCGACCAGATCAAAATTTTACGGGTTGGGTTGGGTCGGTTTGTGCAATTTTATTGTGAAATCCGATCCGATCCAACCATTTCAAAAACAGGTTGGGTCGGGTAGGGTTGATTGGGTCAGAACATTTAAAAAATATTTTTATTTTGTAAAAATTAGAATTTTTTAGAACAACAATTTGTTTTTGCCTAGAGCTTTGCAAATATATAATTTCTACATGTCCTCCAAAAAGACCAAATTGTGACAATATTTGATTAATAAAATGAATGGTTTCAATGCTAATACAAATATTTTATTTTAAATAGATATTAGCATGAGAAAACATAAACAAAATCAAGACAAAAAATAGAAACAATTAAAAAAGAGAAATATAATTCATGTGTGGTTAAAAATTAGCAAAAAAATATAGTGTTTTGTATTTTTTAATTTAATAATATATATATAAAAAATTAATTTTATGATACGGGTCGGGTCGGGTCACGGGTTCAAAATGCAAAAAATCCGTTACCCGACCCGTATACTAACGGGTTGGATCAGGTTGTATTCGGGTTTGATCCGAACTCTAAAAAAACCCGATCCGAACTAATCGGGTCAGGTTGGGTTCATGGATTACCCGATCCGGTGAACACCCTATGCCTAACTTTACTATCATGTCTACAGGTGAGACGCATTTTAGAAACTTCACGCTATACGTGCCTTTCACACTTCACAAAAACTTTTCTTCTTCTTCCACGTCTACCTTTCACATCCATGGCATCACAATTACGTCGTGCCTTCATGGGTTCGCAAACACTATTCACTCACAAGGAAAACCCTTCCTTCTTCTCTGTCAAGAGGTTTTACGGGGAGAAACTGTGTCCCCAAGACTCCAAGCAGGTATAGTTTCTATTTCACTTTCCATTCTTCTTTTCCTTCAAGCCCCCCTCTCTCTGCCTATGATGTCTTCATCTTACTATTAGGGCTAACATCTCCTTCCATGCTTCACAGATACGCGGGGCCTTCTTTGGGAAACCCTTCCTTCTTCTCTGTCAAGAGATTTTACTGGACGAAACCATGTCCCCAAGACTCTAAGCAGGCATAGTTTCTATTTCACTTTCCACCCCCCCCCCCCCCCCCCCCCCCCCCCCTCTTCTACCTACGATGTAATAAAGAAAATTTGACTTTACAAAATAGGTAATAAATGAAATCCTTAAATAGGCAATAAAGAACACAAGCACTATACTTTACAAAATTGACTTGATTTTTTTCATTTTTTTTAAATCCTCTATTTACAATATACTTTATAGAAAAATTAAGATATTGTATATAAGATAATATGTTATTTTACCTTAATGTATAACTTTTGAATTAGAATAAAAAAAATGCTTTTATGCAACATTTGAACCAGTGCAATGTGTAGGGGTTTAATTTGTGGAGAATAATGTTTATATTATATTAAAACTAATTTATATTTAAAGTTAAAAATAATTGCAGTATTAAAAAAGTAAATTATTACTTTCACTATATTTGAAGCATGAAATATGAAAAAAGAAATAAATTCTTTTTGATATATTTAATGATGTCAATATTTTGTTAAATGAATGACCATCTTTTTTTATTAGATATATGTATATATAATAATTGAAAAAGTTGAAACACTTCTCATACGATTTTAGTTTGTTTAAGCAAAAATGACTATAAATTTTTTTTTTTCTATCATTGAGTATATATGAAAAAATAGTACAAAAATATTTTTACAATAAAATAATATATATATTAGAGTATTTAATAATTATAATATTCTAATATTTTATATATATAACTTAAAAAAATTTCAAAATAATCTAAACTAAAAAATCACGAAGTCTTAAAAAATAAAATAAGACCAACATAAGGCTCATTAGAATACAAATATTTGTATTTCTTATTGTTTTCTCCCTACTAAATTATTTTCAATTCTATCTAATGCCAATTTTCAAAATAATTCTAAACAAATAAATTGTATTCTTAGAAAATTAAATAAGACTCTTTAAAACCCAATTAATTGAATGCCAGTGCCCAAATTCAATCTAGTAGCTACAAAATTCAGTAAATGTTTTAAAAATAATTAAAATCAATTTCATATATTCATGCATTTTCACAAGTAAATAATTTAAAAGGTGAAGAAAAATGTTATTTTTCTAGACAAAAAAAGAATATCTACTAACAATTGACTAAATACTTTCAATAAGTCTTTCTTTATTATTATGACTTTAAATAAGTCTTTAAATATATCAATGTATTTCATATTTGTATCCTTTATTACTTAAAGGAATATATATTGTCCCTAAAAATTTTCCCCCCAAATTTAAGGGATATTTTAGTAATTTTAAGTGCATTAAAATAGTCACATAAAAAACAAAATAAAATTAAAAGAAAAGTAATAAATATATATTAAATGTGCATTCATTCACTATAAAAGAAACTAAAACAATTACAATTTATAATTTTAAATTCAATCATCCATCATGTTTAGAACAGACACAAAAATTTAAAATGGAATTAAAAAGAAAATAATAAATATATTTTTAATTATTATTTATGTACAATTAATAAATATAATAAAATAATAAATAATTAATTTGAATCAGTAAAAATATTACGGAATATTTTCAATCAGTTAATATAATATTGAATTTTAATAAAATTTATTTTAATATAAAATATAAAAGATAACAATTGATTCTAATATATTTTATTTTAATGTAAAATAATGATCACCGTGAATTCTAATCAAACATCTAATAAAAAAAAATAAAAGATAACAATGGATTCTAATTATGAATATACGTATTATCTTTTATAATTATAAAATATTATAATCCATCGTTATAATATTAGAAGATATTAATCATGCACAATTGTTGAATTCTAATAAGATAATATTATAAAATATATTATATATTCAAAAATCATTTCAAATATATTCTAATAATAAAACAACATATAATAAAAATATATTCTTAACAATTCTTAAAACCCCTTTCAGATTTACCATTTCAAATTGCAGATATAACAATTCAAATAATTTAAATTTATCATTTCAGATTTCAAAAGAATTTCACATTTATTATTTACCCTAATCAAAGTATATTTCAAATGTTCTTACCAATTTTAAAGTAATATACACCCATTTTAGAAACTTCACGCTAGACGTGCCTTTCACACTTCACAGAAACTTTTCTTCTTCTCCACGTCTACCTTTCACATCCATGGCGTCACAATTACGTCGTGCCTTCATGGGTTCCCAGACACTATTCACTCACAAGGAAAACCTTGCCTTCTTCTCTGTCAAGAGGTTTTACGGGGAGAAACCATCTGACCCCGATCTTCCCTCCTGTGAGTTTGGCCCCAATCTTCCGGAGTTGGGAACGGTGATCAAGCTTCCAGATTATATACCTAGGGACTGACTGGTACCGGAAAGAGTACCAGAAAGACTGGCAAAGGTTCCCTACTTCTAGGTTAGGAGGAAGTAAAATTTCCACAGTATTAGCATTTTGGGATAAATGCCATGATGGAAAGGGGAACCCTATACCTATGTCTGAACGTCCTAGTTACACTTTTTGGCATGAAGTGGTCTACCACAACATTAAATCCCCATCATTGAGATTGTTGTGGGGAATTTATACTGATGATCAAGCACGATTGGTGTATAAGGAAATGAGAACCACAGAAGAATATTTGAAAAATACTGGCAGAACGGAAGTTCCCGAAGTTTCTTTTACAAATCTATATAACTGGATCGATGTACATAGCGACGGGAATGTTTGGATGACCAATGATGGTGGAAAATGTGGAGTTATAGAACTCAAGTGCGTTTGGCATTCGTATGTTCGTCATCCTGACGATCAAAAGCCCCCGTTGGAGGCACTGTTGTTCTATATGCCGCAGGTTCACGCTGAAATACAAGTTTCAGACTGCCAATTTTGCGAACTAACATGTTGGACAAAGAAAAAAGGGAGTGTGTTGTTCCTAGTTCCAAGAAACGATGATTACTGGGAGAAGGTCCACAAATGCATCCACAAATTCTGGCATCATAGGGTTATGGGAGGCAGGCAGGCCTTGTCTGAAGGAAAACCTTTGGATGATTTTTGTCCAGTTGATGATGAAGAATATACAAAATGCAAGCTTTATATAGAACGAAAAAGCAAACAGATGGCAAAAACTGCAAAGATGATATGCAGCAAATACCCCACAGCAGATGATACGCAATGAGTTATAGCTCATTGTCACGTCTTTTTTTTTTTTTTTTTTGGGTCTTTGTCATGAATTGTTTCAATTCGGAAACTCTATCACTGTTTAATCAAACATCTTTGTTGATGTGTTTCTTTCTTCATTAATGGTTTTTTTTTTTTTGCCTATGTTCTTATTCTTATTCTTTTAGACGCTTCTTCTATATTTTCTTTTGAATCATATTTTATTTTATTAGTTTATATATTGGTTTTGAAGTTTGCACAGTTTGAGAAGAAACTAAACCAATACATAGCCCTTAAAATCTACCACGTATATTGGAGTAGCCATTTGATGTTTTGGAAAATAATGATCTGATCTATGGTGAAAGTTAAATTGCTTGCTTGCAGATAGAGGTGGTTGATCTCAAATAAGGAGAATGTTACTTGGTTGCTTATCTAACTTATCATGAAAAGGGGAGGGAGGGGAGGATATTTTCATGAACCAAATTTGCCTATATCCTCTTCATGCACCACATTCAGGAATAAGACAGGCAATAAAAATTGTAGTGGTAGCTAATTATTTACTGTTGGGTTTAATTGAGTTTGAGGGTTCTAGGAATTCTTACCCTATATGATATCAAAGCATTTGCTAGGGTTTCTGAATAATCTGTGTCAGACTTCCATTTTCGCCTCTAGCTTTCTAGCTTCATGGGATGTGCAAGTTTGCATAGGCTGACTGTTAGTATGCCTTCAGAGTTTTTGGGTAAGGCCACAAGGTGTCGTGACACCCTTTGGATATGGGAGTGTTTCTCATTGGGGCATAGATAAGCATGCTTGCAGCTAAATACAGATTTTTTGTTTCTGATTAGCAAAAGCTTCAGTTTCTAGATGGTTATTGAAGTAGGAAAACTATTTAGACTCTTTAATACTTTATGGTTTTCTCATTGCCAAGCAAACATCTTTGATGAATGGCTCTCTTCCTAGAACCAGATTGTTGGTGCAGAATCCATACAGTAGTGGTGCTAGTTCTAGTAGTTAGAAGTAGAATCTTAAATTGCAATGTAGAACTGTAGGAGTAATAAGGTTTTTAGTTGAATTTGGTTTCAATAATGGTAGCAATGAACTTGTTTGATTGAACTTACTTCTGCTGGCGGCCTGGGCTGGCAACATTAGATGATTTAGGATGGTATTTATATTCTGCACTGTCAATTTTATTAACATTCATTCAATCAATCTTCTTTGTAGCAATTAGATTAGATAAGCCATAAATGTTGTACAGTACGTTTTTTTGGCTTGAATAAGTTCCCAACTGGTTAAGGAGAAAGCTAAAATGATGATTTGGATGTTACAATTCTGGTAAATTAGGGTGCATTTTGAAGAGCTTATTTACAGTTTATTTTGACTTATCTCAAGGCATAAGAACTTGTGCAAGTGTTTGTCAGATCTTATAAGAATAGTTTATCACATGTATATATTGTTTTGAGCTTATTTCAATAGGTCTCTAGTATAGCCTATAAAAACAAGCTACAACTTGTATGAAAACAGTTTAACCCTATTTCTTCTTCGATTATAGAAACAAACTATACACAACTTATGCGTAAGAGCCCATTTGGAAGAGCTTATTTACAGTTTATTTCTATTAACCATATTTTCTCTTAATATAAAAACAACTTATACATAAGTACTTACAAAATAAGTATTGATTAAATAAGGCCTTAATTAAGTTGTTTACCCAAATGGACCCATGTTTATATGATAAACACTTGTTCAATAAGTGTTTAATTATACTCTTTGCTTGTATACGCAGTTTCCTGCATTAAAGGATATGATTTTATGTTTGTCTCCCTTGCCCAAAAGAATCACAAGATTCATTTACCCTGGCAAGTTCTGTGGTTTCTGGCAAGGTTTATTCTTCTCTCTTTTCCTTAGTTTAAGCAATAGAAGGTTGACTTGAGGTATTTTAATGTTGAAAAAAATAGTGATCTAGAAACATTTAATAAAAAAAAATTCTTTTATCACAAGCAAATGACATTTGCCTGAAATTGTGCATTGCCAATGTGGCCTTCCATGGTAGTATCCAAAACTTGTAAGCAGATGTCAAGTGGACAATATTTGAATCTGAGTATTTCTAAAAAGTATTACCCGTTTCCCATATCTGGAAGATACCTTAACAAGAGATTATTAGAAGCAGCTGTGTCTCCCATTCCTCTATTAAAAAGCACATTGGAAGTTTATTCTCTGAGCTATCTAGAGTGTTGCTTGGAATCTCATCCATTAGGTGATTACATGGATCACTCCATGTAAATATTTACTGCTTAAAGCTGATGAACTTGATTTCAAGGCGGTCCACCTAAATATATTCCCATATGAATCTTAACTTCTCTTGTACTTCTACAACTGGATAAGCATTTTTGGTAGCCAAGGAAAGGTCCACCAAATGTAGATGTATACTCCATAAAAGATTAGAATTAGATCATGAGTAAACTGTTACTGCGGGGTACCACATGCAAAGTTCTGCAGCTTTATCAGAACCTGCTATGCTTTATGATACTAAATTAAGTACTGTGTAACAAACTGCCATTGGGTGGTAGCTGAATCTAAGGAATGCTAGGAAAAGGATTCAATTTAAAACTCATTGTGTGAAAAGTTTAGATTTGGCATTAATGGATTGGGATCAATGCCAGTAATGTAAAACTTAATATATCAAATAACTTTCTAAAGGATGTTTCTCATTGACCTAACTGATGAGTCATGAGATGTAATTATGCATTTCAAATTTCAGGTAAATTCAAAGGTACTCAAGTAAATACATGATAACTTTCTACAGTATTCGAAGTGTATAGTATGCCAAAGTTTTTTTATAACACTTTGGAATAAATAATTTGATTTTTTATCAGCATAATCTACATAGTGGGAACTCTATCCGTGAAAAATTGACTTGAAGTAACACTCGCATTGAGCGATGCCAACTTTATGGGTTTCTGTGTGTGACTTGAAGTAACACTCGCATTGAGCGATGCCAACTTTATGGGTTTCTGTGTGTGTTGGGGGGGGGGAGCTCACGAAATAATCTCTGCCAAAATGTTCAATACTCATGTTGGTGGCACCCAGGGACGGAGCCAGCATTCAATGCTAGGGGGGGCCGACTATGTAAACAAAAAATGTCCAAAAAATATATACACATAAATTTTTATATAAAATCTTGATAATATAATGTTTCAAAACGCATAAATATATACATTTTTTCCTTTTATTGAATAATCAATAAATTGAATGAAATAATTATACATACTTTTGTTGCTTTGCCTAATCATGCGTGATTCAGTGATTGATTTCTTGAACTGCGATGTGCGTTTCCACTTCCAGAGTTGCTAATACGTGATGTAATGAGTGATGACAAAAAGTGGAGTGGGAGGTTTGAAAGCAAATTAAGTATATTTTGATACAATTAACTCAGAAAAAAGAGAGCCACAACAAAGGTCTAATGCCCACATCCAGTATTTAAAGTATAAAAAAAGATCAAATTTTATATTTTTTTAATATAGGATAAAATCTTATCTATTAGGTTAAATTTGATAAAAATACATATACGGTATTTAAAATATAATAGATAAAATCTTTTTTTAATAAGATAAAAATTATTATTAATATATATCAAGAAGCGCATAGGATTGTCCTGTTGCTTACTGCGTAATTCCCGTATTTAAAACTTTCCATATTTAAAGTGGATAAAATTGATCTTAATATTTTTTTTTTATACAAAATTGATCTTAACCTTCTTCTTCTTTAAATGAAGATAATTGTTTTACCACTTCTAATTTGATAATTGTTTTACTCCATCCGTTAAATAAAATTTGATAATTGGTTGAAGGAAAGGGAACCAGAAAAAAAAAATCAGAACCTCGTCCTTTGAGAAATTTCTGCACGGGGTGAATGAATAAATAAAATTTTATTTAATAACTAAAAGATTTTATATTAATTAATATAATATAATTATATAAGTTATAAAAATTTGAAAAAAAAATCAGGGGGGGCCAAGGCCCCCACCCTATAACACGGCTCCGTCCCTGGTGGCACCTACTACCTAGGGATCAGCTAGCAAAGCTAGTAACTGATGATTTAAGATAAGGCATGCTACAAATCTATTTGTCTTCAATGACTTTGTAGATATGAGTTGTCTTCTAGTAAAATTTGATTCCAGATCTTAAATTTTGATGTCACTTATGAGGCTTTGTATTTCATCTATTTAGTTACAGTCTAACAAGTAACAACTGAGCTTTGTTTTCGCAATTAAAATAAAATAATCTCTTCCTCCTGTATTCCTGTTTAGATGTTGTTACTTGCTAGCCATAATGCTTATTGGTTATGTTGCAACTCAAAGATGACCTTTGAAACCCAAATGTTTCACCATCGATTTGAGCTTCAAGAATGAAGTTTCACCACACCTCTACCTATGCAACCCAAACTTGCAACAAAAAAATCCAAGTAACCAACACAAACCTATGAAAAAAGAAGAGAACACAAAACAAAGAGAACAAAGAAATCAACGTCGCCAAGAGCCGCCGTGTGTTCCCCCTTTCTCTTTGCTGCCAACATCTCATCTCTGTTGCAAGCCATTATCGTTGGCGCCAACATCTTAGCCAAAGATGGAGGGAGAAGGTCTGGAAAAAGAAGGAGAGAGAAGGTTGTACATTGTTGTTTCGGTGGGAAAAGAGAAATAGTGGGTGCATGTTTATATTAAAGTTTTAAAACATAAGTTTGAATCAAAAGTATGATGCAAACTTAACTTTGATAAAAATGAGTTTACTATAACATGATTTATGTTTGGGTATTTTTTGTTCAAAAGTATGTTGATAAAATGAAATTTATTTGGATAATATCAATTAAAAGTATTTTTACTTCATGTTTCTATTATAAATATACAAATCAAAAGTACTTTTACTTTAAAAGCATCAAATTTGTTGTTTCTGATCCAAACCTAAATTTAACCCAAACGTAGGTTGCAGAATTACTTTTCGGAACACCCAAACATGCCTTATCTTAAACATTGGGGTTTCAAAGATCCATTTGGTTGAGTTCAAATTGAAAGAGACAACATGATTGGACAATCAAATCTTAAGCTTTCACAGTTTTCAGTAAAGGAGGTATGCTATTTGGATTGCCATATCTTTCTCTAATTAACATTGTTTAAAATTTATTAATCTATTATTGTTTTGGCGCCTGTCAGTCAGCTTGAGTTCATTACTGAGGATGAGATTGTATCCAATCTCAAAATGGGTCTTCTCAATTTCATTTCTCAATATTGGCACCATGTTTTGTTAAGTCTTCCTTGTGACTCTTTTGATTACGTGTTTAGAGAACTAATAGGCTGTTATTGTGAAGAAATGGGTCTTCTCAATTTCATCTCAAAATGAGTCATACTATTACGCATTATTTTTTTATTCCATAAATGCATCTTATTTTTTTATTATTTTGATATAGTAAGGTTAATTATCATTTTAAAACAAATAACTTGATTATTTTGTGTGCATAAAAATAACAATTTATTAGTATGTATTACTCATGGACTAAATAAATGAATTTAGTGTATAACATCATTTTAACATATCTTACAAAAAAAATCATTTTAACATATATAAAAGTAATTATATAACATATGTAAATACTAGCACAACCCATGCAAATGCACAGGTATCCAACTCTAATTATACATTAAATTAATAGAACTTTGGTAATGTAATGGCTTTGGCTGTTGGGTACTAGAGTAACAAAATAATAACTCACAACTAAAATAAGAGATGAGAAAAATAGGAATTGACACACAATATTTTAACGTGAAAAACCCTCAACGGATAAGGGAAAAACCACGGGTAAGACCAGAGAAATATTTTTACTAAGTGGAAGAAAATTACAACCTATGGTTTGGGTTGAAGGTTCTAAGTTCTAAGAATCTCTCACTTCATGCTCTTGTTGAAATATCACTTTGACCTTTATATTTCATGTGTTGTTGATGTTTATTTATTTGCATGTTGCTACCATGATTTGTTGCATGAAAGGTGTTACTTTGATCCATGAAATATATGAGATGAGGATATTAAAGTGTTATGTGTTTATTCATGTTAGTGGAAGAGTATTAAATATATTTAAAAAATGTTTTTAATACCAAAGAAAATATGTTAAGTTAATAAAGCATTATGCTTATCTTCCTTAAGAGTGGTCGTTGGAGCATTTAATGCAAGCATTAAATGCTTGTCATCAACTAGTCACTTTAAGCTGATAAAGCATTCTACTTATCTTCCTCAAGAGGCACTCCACATCCTTCTGTTGCAATGGTCACATCGCTTGCTCATACAGGTACTCGTTGCTAGCTGTAGCACGTCTTTTGAGGCGAGGGGAACTTTTGCTTCTTTGACTCTTCTTTCTGTTTCCCTTTATGCACTTCCATAGATCCTAGGAAGGATGTTGAAATGTAGAGATTCACACTAGAATGAGGGGTTGAATAGTGTGATAGTTATATTTTTGAAAACCTTTCGGAAAGATGGAGATAAACTATCTTTAGTTTCACAAGGGACTTGTAAAACAAAAGATAACAGGTATCGTCCAATCGCTAAAATGACAGTTTTGTGAAACTGCGTTTTCTTGTTAACGTCCAGGCGCAAATAAAGATTTTCGTAAATAAGATATAAAGAAACTTGTGCGCAATATGTGAAGAAATAAGTCAAGATAATAGCAATTAAGCTTGAAAGTGATAGAGTAAAAACACTTAATTTATACTTGTTCACTCAACTTGAGCTACGTCCAGTTCTCCTTCAAAAACCTTTGAAGGGTTCCACTAATCAAGTTCTGATTACAAACCAGTATTATATACCCTGCCACTCCTGACTACAAGTATTCTCTAGGCCACTTCTGGCACACCTTTAATCTCCCCCTGAGGTTAAAGAACACCCAAGTATTCTTTGTCATTAAGCCACTCCTGGCTTTCTAAACAAAAACACTGTTTGAATACAAATTTAACAAGTAACTCTCACAGAGAGGATGTTACAATGAAAGCAAATACACAAAGAACTTAGCAAAGCTAAGGAGATTGCTCTTTTTGCACAAGTGTAGGTCATCCAATTGATTTGGCTGAGTTATAGCTCTTTGAAAAACTTGAATGCTTCGTTGTTTAAATCGTGAGCTTGTTCCTCTATTTATAGGCAGCTTGGTGAAGATATCCGTTGTTTGATTTGTGCCTTTGCCAATAGTCATTCTCTCACAATCATATGACTGTTGCTACGTGTTAGCTTGGGGTGGAGAGATGGTGGAGACAACAGTACATACAGCACCTCCACTAGTTGTACGGTTTCTGCAGAGAGAAGCTTTTCTGTCCCCTATGGTACACTTTTCGAATTTTCAAATGAAATGTCACATTAGAAAAGAGAGGGAATAACAGAACATTTCAGAAAATCATCATCGAAAAGAATAAGTGTACTTCTACTCAATCATGGACGCATTATATAACTGTTTGATAAAAAAAGATGATGTAAGTTATATAAGCGCTAGACCCTTATTCGAATGGACGCAGTGTTTACACATTGATTTTCACAATGTATTGGACGCTTGTTTTATAATAGCGTATTGGACACTAGGTTTTATACTTAGAAAAACACTTTTCCATTTGCTCATTGGACGCACTGTACACATAGAACTATCTTGTTTGAGATTAAGAAATACAATACCATTGAGGCATAGGACAATGTGGTACCTATAATACTCAAACAAAGATCATTAGATACTTCAAAATTTATCCTCATTTGTTATCATCAAAACCGAAGTTTGAGGGGTTGGACATCGTCCAAGGTCTTAGATTCTAACAATCTCCCCCTTTTTGATGATGACAAATAATGCTAAATTTTGATGCGAACATAATCATATAACAATATCAGAGTAAATGAATAAATGATTATGTTATGCTAGTGTGTGTCGACAGGGTGAACATTATGAAATGAAGTACTCCCCCTGAGTTCAACATTTCTCAGGCATTTTATAAAAATATGTAACAGATAACGCTGCATGATAAGCATGTGTCAGAGACAATAGATATCAGAGTGAGAAGCATATCATAGATCAAAAGCACCACATATGTATTAAATAAACAATCAAATAGCCAAAAGAGTTGCACAGAGTAGTGTAGCTAAAGAAAATACTCTATGACATCAAAATTCCAGTTTCTCTCCCTTTGTCATCAACAAAAACTAGGTTTGAAAGATGGAAAGATGATTTGACCATCATGGTCACCTAGGGCTGTTGAGGTGGATCTTGTGGTGGTGGTGGTTGTTGTGGTGGTGCATGAGGAGGTGGGGTAGGGTGGTCAGCTGGTGGTTGCACTGGTTGCAGCGGAGGTACCGGGTGAACAGGATGAACTGAGTGAGCAACAGTGCCAATTAGATTAGCAGCTGTGGATTAAATTTGACTCACTAGAATCTGGGAAAGGTTCATACATTGATCAGTAATAGCATTCTGCATCATTAATAGGTGTTGTGCAGCTTCTGCTTGTTGCCTTTCCTGGAAAGCCTGAAGAGTAGCTTCGGTGTCCAATTGGTGTTGCCTCAGTGCCTGTTGAACAATCTCTTGGACTCTTTCTTCAGATACTCCTTGAGGTTCAACAAAGTGCAAGGGAACAATACCCCTTGGACTTGTCGAACCTGCAGGAACTACGTGTCTTGTTCTAGAGTGTGCTTCGGTGGACGCATCAACAATTGGTAAGATTGTAGCACCCTCAGGAAGTGGCTTGTCAACAGTAGATTCCATTGGCTTTGGTGCTTCAACCTCAGGCATGTTTGCATCCTTGGATGGTTCAGATTGGACGGTTTGTTCCTCATGGGAGGTGACAAAGTGTTCCACGTCCACCTGTACCTCAGACTCTATGTCTAAGTGGATGAGCATATTAATCACCTTTTCAGATACTTCATTCAATTCTGCTTGTGTAATTGCTAGTTTGGCAACCTGCTCAGTGTGTTCTTTAGCAGTAATCTCAGCTTTCTCATCTGCGATTTGCACCATGCGAGCTTGCTCAGCTTGTTTCGCTCGTTCTTGTTCCAAGCGAGCTTGTTCTGCCCTTTCTCTTTTGGCTTGCTCTTGCAATGCTCTTTGTTCTTCAGCCTTTTGGAGTTCATGAAGCATTTGAATTTCTTGTGCAAAGTCAGCATGGTTAAGACTTCTAATGTCATATACCTTGGTAATTCTGATGATTGGTAGTTTCTTCAACAAATCAATATAATCATCATTATCCTTCAGAAAGCAGGCGAAGGTGTCAAAGAAGTGATGTGTCTTGACTGGGCGCAGGACTTCAAGACCTTCTAGAGGATGAATGAAATCTGCTTTGGAGCATCCAGACATTGAAGCTTGTTGCGTATCTTTCCACACTATTTGAGGCCAGGAAGTCATGGAGTCAAAAGTGCCTAGGGACCTTGTTAGATTTCCAGTTTTATCAAAGAGATGATTCCAGCTATGTGAGGAAGTCAAGAGCTGAACCTTTTCATCTCTACTAGGCATCTCAGCGCCATAGTATTTGAACCCTTTCTTCCTTCCAGCATCATATATAGGTAGTCTATGACATACCTTATCCAGTACAAACTTGATATCAGTATAGCGTCTGATGTGGAGGTTGGGTGGATAGGCAACAACTTGGTCTTGAATGCACATCTGTTGGAGCAGTTTGCCAAGATCATCATAATCATTGGGCTGAAAGTTAAGCACTAGAGTTCCAAGTGGTAGAGGCAAAAATTTTGTCATAGGAGTCCAGATGTGAACATCTTTGACCCATTGCACTTCTGGGCGCTGCTTTGACTTGGATGGGTCCAGACTTTCTTTAATGGCGAATTTCAGTTCAGCAGCCAATTCATCACTGGTTTCCTCTTTCTTTGATTCTTGCCCTTTTGTTCAGCCACAGTTTTGGCAAAATTTGATGCAATTTAAACTTCTGGCTCAGGAAGTTCATCTTCAACTGGATGCACCCTTTGTTGTGTACCAGATGGACATAAATAGAGGCATTCCTTTCTAACCAAGTTTGGATAGAATTCTCTCATCCAAGTTGGTGGAGGATTGCTGATAATGGTTCCTTCTGGTAAAGAAGCAAATTCAGCATATGGAAGATGAACATAGTCATACCTTGTCCATACAGGTACAGATACTTGAGTCAGACTCCTCTCCAGTGGTTCCTGTCGAGGTCTCCAAATAATATCACTTTTCTTACAGTAGTTCTGTTCATTCATTGTAAGAAATACAATAGGGAACCTTGTCTTGTCTTCTTCTTCTTTCATCTTTCCTTTTGATGGAATCGTCCATTGAGGCCATGCATCTCGCCAAGCATCCCTTGGACTCACAAATTTTGATAAGTCTAACTAAAGAGTTGGATGCTGTGTTGGTGTGACTGTTGAAGCAACTATTGGAGCAGGTGGTGGAGCATTTGTTGATTCACTCTCAGTGTCTTGAGAGGTAGGGAGTTGAATTGGAACTTTCCTCGGCCTTGTTGCCTGAGTTTTTACTCTTCTAGGTACTCTAGTAGGAAAAACTGTAGCACCAGGTTGGGATGTAGTAGATACCTTCTATTTCTTCTACTGTGCAGACTCCATTTCTTCAGCTTTTCTTTTAATTTGGCCAATGGGCATTTGATCTTCATCATCAGAGTTATCTAGCATTTTCAGCTTGTGAACTCTGGGTTTTTCATATGCAAGCTTCACTGAAGCAGTCTTTGGACGCTGCTCATCCTGTGTAGGTTTGGACGGAGCAGTCCTTGGATGCTTCTCAGCAGGTGGACTGGATGGTGCAGGATCAGCATGCCTTTTCTTGGTTCTTCTTTCTTTTTCTGCATCTTCTTTATGTTGTTGCGACCTGTGTCTTGTTATTTTCCTGCTTTCTTGGTCCTTCATCAATCATTTGATCTTCTTGCCTAGCCCAAGAAGATCAATTCCTTCTTCATCATCATTTGAAATGAGTTTGCTTTGCTCATGACATTTTTTATTTATGCTTTCCTCCTCCAAGTCCCTTAGGACTTTGCTATAAGCTCTATCTTCATTGGCCTTATGTTTGATTCACCAAATATCTATTGTGTGGCAACCATTCCTCCTTTCTTCTCAATTTGTTCGTGATCAGCTTCGTCCAACTCATCAAAGAAATATTGGTATACTTTCTAATCCCAGAGGATCTTATTTAGCAGAGCAGCATAGAATATGTCATCGTTTCCACCAATAGTTTTCATCATTCGCAAAATATTGATGTAAACGGTGTGAGGTAGGTTGAATGGGATACCTTCCATTGGATGAAATATCACGAACTTGTGTAAGTCCGTGACTGAGTCCTTTAACCCAGCTTTGTACATAATGCTCTTATTGCACACTGCTGCCATATCTTTGCTTCTTCACATAGGTTCTTGTACTCAATCTTGGGTGAGTCTATAGACTTGTTCTTGCAGAGTACCTTCCCAACGTAGTTTCCATATGGCTTGGCCCACTCTGACCTGTACTGGTTATGTTCCCTGATACAGCCAGTGACCTTGGCTATAGATTTAGTGGACAAAGTTACTTCTCGTCCAAACATAGTGGCCACAAGTTCCCTTGAGTTCTAGAATCTTGCATTCCTCCAGAACATCCTGACCAGTTCTGGGAATATCTTCTGGTTTTCGTTGAAGTAGCCTCTAATTCCGCATTTTAGAAGACTTTCATCAAGGTTCAGACCTAGCTTTTCCAGCCGTTCTATGTCGAAGAAGTGCTCGACGTGGATAGTTGCAGTACCTTGAGACACAATGGTGGTTTCAGGGTAGGTATGAATATCATTTTCGGAGTTGCTTGAGTTAGCAGAGTCCATCATGATGATAAAGATTGGATTTTTAGGTTTTGCGGAGAGTGTTTCTGGTTTTCTAAGGAAGAGAAAGAGAGAATGCTTAAGGTAGAAGATAATCTGAGAGTAGGGAAATTGGTAAAGTAATTTTTCAGAGTGGATTTGATAGTTTAAGTATGGGCTTTGTTTGGAGAATACGAAACGGTTTTGGGCCTTTTGAAATTGAGGTTATGCCATAAGACTCGTCATGATGAGGCATGCTGAGAATATGGGTAACTGTGTACGGTTACCAACGGCTATGTGACTCAGCATATAGAGCATTTATTCACACTTACTCAAAACAAAACCGTTTTGGCCATAAGAAAAACGTTAAATAAAACATAAAAATATCATCCAGTCATTCGACTTAAGTGTATCATATGCAGTGCACATATATGACTAAGTGACCTTTGGACAACATGTCCATTAGACGCCGTAGTCACATTGGACACTACATATAGATTTCAATTATTCTTTTACAACATCCATGCCAAGTCTATTCCTTAGAAGGACTAGCTTGTCTTCAGTAAGGGGTTTTGTAAATATATCAGCTAGCTGATTATCTATGGTTACAAAGTGTAATTCCACAGTACTCTTTTGAACATGATCTCTTATAAAGTGATGTTTAATTTCTATATGTTTTTCCCTTGAATGCAATATAGGATTTTTAGAAAGATCAATTGCAGCTTTGATATCACAGAAGATAGGAATGTTACTCTCATATATGTTGTAGTCCCCAAGTTGATGCTTGATCCACAAAATTTGATAGCAACACTTTGCAGCTGAAATATACTCTGCTTCAGCAGTGGATAGTGCAATGGTTCCTTGCTTTTTGCATATCCAGGAGACTAAGTTTCCACCAATGAAGTGACATCCTCCACTAGTGCTTTTTCTTTCAATTCTGTCTCCAGCATAGTCAGCATCACAGTACAAAACTAATATGAAATCTTTCTGCCTTTGAAATATAGACCAAGATTAGTTGTTCCAATAAGATATCGAAAGATTCTTTTAACAGTAGTTAAGTGAATTTCCCTTGGATCAGATTGGAATCTGCCACATAAGCATACACTGAACATGATGTCAGGTCTGGACGCTGTAAGGTATAGGAGTGATCCTATCATTCCTCTGTATAGGGTGTTGTCTACCTTCTTTGAACCATCGTCCAGTCCAAGTACTGTAGTTGGATGCTTAGGAGTTTTCATTGGCTTTGCATCGTCCATTTTGAACTTTTTAAGAAGCTCCTTAACATACTTGGTTTGATGTATGTATATGCCTTTATCAGTTTGCTTGATTTGCAGTCCAAGGAAAAATTTAGTTCTCCCATCATGCTCATCTCAAATTCTGTCTGCATTAGCTTAGCAAACTCCTCACAAAGAGATTCATTAGTAGCATCAAATATGATATCATCAACATATATTTAAGCAATAATAAAATTAGAAGAATAATCTTTGCGAAATAATGTAGTGTCTACTTTTCCTCTTGAAAAACCATTTTCTAAAAGAAATGAGCTGAGTTTTTCATACCAAGCTCTCGGTGGCTTATTTTAGTCCATATAATGATTTGTTAAGTTTGAAAACGTGATTAGGAAAAACATCACTCTCAAACCCTGGGGGTTATTCTACATAGACTTCTTCTTTATTAATCCATTGAGAAATGTACTTTTTACGTCCATTTGGTATAGCTTCATATTGCTATGCGCTGCAAATGATAGTAAAATGCGAATTGCCTCTAGACGTGCAACAGGTGCATAAGTTTCAGTATAATCTATACCTTCTTGTTGTGAGTAACCTTTGGCTACCAGTCTGGCTTTGTTTCTCACAACATTACATGTTTCATCCAACTTGTTTCTGAACACCCACTTAGCTCTTACAGCTTCTTTGTTTTCAGGGAGTTCTACGAGTTTCCAGACATCGTTCTTTTGAAACTGGTCAAGGTCTTCTTGCATTGCTTTGACCCAGCTTTCATCTTCCACAGTCTTAGGTTCTATCTGTCATATGAGTGTTGTGTGACCTTGTTGTTGAAGTGAAGATCTGGTTCTGACTCTATCCTTTGGATCACCAATGATTTGATCTTCTGGATGATGCTTCTTCATTTTCCAGTTACGCTCAGTTGGTTCCCTTTGTTCTTCTATTGGACCGTCCAGGGGACCATTAGACTCTTCAATTGTGATATCACTGTTGGACATGTCAGATGATTTCTTTGCATCGTCCAGCCTGAGTTCTGCAAATGATTCATCTAGCTCTAATAATTTCTTATCAGGCATAGTGTCATTGAACTTCACATGGATAGCTTCTTCAACAACTAAGGTTCTAGAATTATAAACTCTATATGCCTTTGAAGTTTCAGAATATCCAAGCAATATTCCTTCATCACACTTAGAATCAAATTTTCCCAAGTTGTCCTTAGTGTTCAAAATGAAACATTCACATCCAAATGGATGGAAGTAGGATATGTTGGGTCTTCTCCCTTTCCACAATTCATATGGAGTCTTTTTTATGATAGGCCTAATATAGATTCTGTTTTATAAATAACAGGCAATATTCACTGCTTCAGCCCAAAAGTGTTTAGGGGTTGAATTATCATTCAACATGGTTCTGGCCATCTCTTGGAGTGACATGTTCTTCCTCTCAACAACACCATTCTGTTGTGGTGTTCTGGGTGTTGAGAAGTTGTGAAGGATACCATTATCCTCACAGAACCTTTGAAAACTTTTGTTTTCCAATTCTCCCCCATGATCACTTCAGGTCGAAGTAATGCATACTCCTTTTTCATTTTGAATTCTTTTGCAGATGTTATAGAAGACTGAAGACCTTAAAAGACTCATCTTTGTGAGATAGGAACATGACCCATGTTCGTCTAGTATAGTCGTCCACTACAACTAATCCGTATCTCTTACCACTTACTGAGGTTGTTCTTGTGGGTCCAAACAAGTCAATATGTAATAGCTCAAGAGGTCTAGAAGTGGAACCAATGTTTTTACTTTGAAATGAGCTTTTCACTTGTTTCCCTTTCTGACAGGCTTCACAAAGAAGATCATCTTTATATGACATGCTAGGTAATCCTCTCACGAGGTTATGCCTATTAAGCTTTGAGATTAATCTCAAGCTGGCATGCCCAAGTCTTTTATGCCATAGCCAATGATTTTCTTTAACTGAAATTAAGCATGATACATTTTGACTCGATAGTTCCCCAAGTTTAATCTTGTATAGATTACCTTGCCTCTTTGCAGTAAAGAGAAGGGATCCATCAGAGTTTTTGACTATACATTCACCTTTGTTAAAGGCAACATCATATCCACTATCACATAATTGACTTATGCTAAGTAGATTGTGCTTGAGGCCTTTAACATAAAGAACATTATCAATACAGGGATAGGGTGATATACCAATCTTACCCACGCCAGCTATCATCCCTTTCTGATTCCCTCCAAAAGTGACTGTCCCACCAGTCTTGGGTTGGAGGCTTTGGAACATACACCTTTCTCCTGTCATGTGACGCGAGCACCCATTGTCCAGGTACCATGACTGGAGTTTCTTTCCTGCTGTTAAGCATGTATGCAACAGGAACAATTTTTTCTTTAGGTACCCAGATTGACTTGGGTCCTTTCTTGTTAGTTTGAAGGGCAATGGACGCTCCCCTCTTAGGCAGGTGTCTGCATTTAGACGTTATATGTCCAGATTTTCCCACAGAAGTAACACACATCTACATCTTCATCATGAATATATTTCGTTCCCTTATATCCATGTCCTGACCTGTCATTTGGTCTCTTACAACCCTCATATTTTAAAAGCATCTTAAGGTTGTTAGATACCTCGACAAAGTTGGACAAATCCTTCTTTAGGCTGACAATCTCTTCATGAAGTTTTACAACATCATGTGGTTGACCTCTTAAGGAAGTATCTACATCAACTTTCAGAAGCTTCTCAACTAGCCTTTTGTTTTCTGCTTTTAGAGTTTGAATCTCTATGGAAAGCTTCATCTCTTTAGTCCTTGATTCCTCATAGGACTTATGAGTATGACTGCAATCATTCCATAGGGTTCGTCTATCCACATTTAAGGCTTCATGTTCTTTTGAGAGTTCTGTAAACTTTTTCTGCAAATCTTCCTTTTCACTTTCAAGTTGTTTGAAACTGTTTTCTAAAACTTCTTTTCCTTTGAAAGTGATTTGGATTATTTCTTCAAAGTTTTGTAGGCTTTAGACATAATAAAAGAGTTCGAAAGTAATTCATGATAAGCTTCTTGAAGTAAATTTAAATCGTTAAAATCTACCTCATCTTCCTCTTCTGGTTCTGAAGAATCTGATGTAGTGTCTGTCATCAAACATATGTTTGCTTCTTCCTCTTTTTCATCGTCCGATGATGAGTCATCGTCCAAGTCCTCCCATGTGGACATCAGAACCTTCTTGCCCTTCCTTTTGTTGAAGAATTTCTTTTTCTTTTCCTTGCTCTTCTCAAGGTCTGGGCATTCTGATTTGAAATGTCCAGGCTTCTTGCATTTATAGCACACGATTGGACTCTTCTCCTTCTTCTCCTTGAGTCCTTTCTTGTTCAGGTTTCTCCATCTGGATCCACCTTTCTTCTTCCACATGGAATGGATTTTCTTGGATATGAAGGATAGCTCATCACCCTCGTCTGAGTCATCATCTTTGGATTGCTCGTTTGATGATACATTAGCTTGCATGGCTCTAGACGATGATGCTTTCTTTGGCTTCTAGACGCTGAGTGCTAGAGACTTGCTTTTCTTCGCATCACCATCTTGCTACAGTTCCAGCTCATGCACTTTAAGGATTCCTACAAGTTCTTCTAAGGACATATCATCCAATCCTTTGGTTGTTATCAAAGCTGTAACCTGTGGTCTCCATTGCCTAGGCAAACTCCTCAGAATTTTGTCAATATGTTCATAGTTATTGCAATCTTTACCATGTGCTCTAAGTTCATTTAGTATGGTTTGAAACCGTCCAAACATACTTTGTATGTCCTTGTTTCCTTCCATACTAAACAATTCATATTGACGAGTAAAAAGACTGAGTTTGTTACGTTTTACCCTAGACCTTGAATGTGCTGAAAGAATTGCACACAAAGAATATAGGAAGTAGGAAAAAATTCTGTAATGAGAATATGACACATTACCTTAACTAATGTATCATAAATTAGTTTCTTCTATTGGAATCTCTCTAGGTAGTACTGACCAAATATTTTGTTCTTGGCAGGTTGCTCGCAGTGGTCACACTGTTGTTATGGCTAACTCTGTTTTAATATTGTTTGCAGGAGAAGATGTGAAAAGGAGGAACCTGAATGATTTACATATGTTTGATCTCAAGTCCTTGACATGGCTTCCACTTCACTACACATAATTGTGTTTATGCTTTATTATGATTGATTTTTTTTTTTTTTTTGAAGTTCAAAACAAAAGTTATGACTTACATGTAACTATCTGCTAATAAGGACCTGATTTAAATGTTTCCTTGCTTTTGAAATGTAATGTTGTGTTCTTTTTTTTTTACCCCCATACTACCTCCTAAAATATTATATCACTTACAGGGGAGCAGCACGTTGTCCAAGATTCAACCATGTGGCAGCTCTTTATGATGGTAAAATTCTATTTATATTTGGAGGAGCATCAAAATCCAGGACCTTGAATAACTTGTATTCACTTGACTTGGAGACAGTGAGCTCTCTATATCAATGAAACTTTTTTATTTCTCCAAGATGAAGATTAAATGCTCATTCATTGTGTAATTTAATGAAAGTATATGTTCTTTCAGATGGCATGGTCAAGAATAAAAATACATGGTTTCCATCCATCACCAAGAGCTGGTTGTTGTGGTGTTTTATGTGGCACTAAATGGTATATTACAGGGGGTGGAAGCAAGAAAAAACGTATGCTTTTTAATGGAGGAAACATTTATTCGTAATATTAGACCATGTTATTTATTTCTATCTTTTGAACTTAACATTTTACACTTCAGCTTCAAGAAAAAGTAATTTATGCATGAATTTTACTGATTTAGTTCTTGGCTACTATATTGCATTTGAGTTATTCCTCATAACTTCCTTTCCAATCATCATTGCGTCTGTTAACCACTACAACAGTGCTTTTGATTGTATAGCATTTGTGAGCTCTCCTTGTATTTTTTGTGTTTCGAACTTTCATTTAATCAATGTTCCTTGGTAACTTGAGACCAATACTCACATAGTAAGAAGATTAGATTACTGAAAGGGAGGTTAATTCAAACTCTAAAGAAAAGAAAAAAATTGTATATTGTAATAAGAACAGAAGTATTCGAGATTTGGTCTCTGCAATTTAGTTTTGTTGCTTGTATCACTTCCTGTTTCACATACAACTTGTCTCTTATTCTATTTCTTTTTAAATTTCTAATTTTGCCTTGTATTTTCCAGGACATGAGGAGACTTTGGTATATGATGTTGTAAAAAGTGAATGGTCTGTGGCAATTATGTCACCTCCATCTTTTATTACTGCCAACAAGGTGAGCTTTTTATTTTTCGTGGCATGTTTACTTGTCATTTATCTGTTGCTACCTCATACTGCTAGTTCACTACGTTTATTGACATTAATGTATTCCATTTAGCCTTTTATGCTTATGATAGGGACTTGGGTATAATGGGGTGCCTAAGTTCCGCATCGAATAATATGGGATTCTCGGTGGAGTACTTAAAGGCTTGGTTCTCCCTCTTGACAGCTAGCTTTTAGTGGAGAGTTTTCCAAGTGCTTAGGTGCTTATCAGCTTATAACTCAAATTTTGTTTCATGGTGGTGATGAAATCTCTATCTATGATTTAGTTTTTGTATTTTTTTAATGAGATTTTTGGTCAACCTATAAGTTGTAAATTGTATCAATTCATTTACCATGGATCTTATGTTAGATAAGAATTTAGAACAAACTAGAACAACAAATATAGCAGTGGTATTTTATATAGAATCAAGATAGACAACAATTCTTATAGCAATTAATTAATAAAAAAATAAATATAACAAATGAGAAGTTTAGAATAAAGCCTGGGTTGAAGCTCGCTATGCGCTATCCTTAGAGAGAAAACGCCCCCACTACACTGGTACTTGAATTTGATGTGCTCCTCTTCCAAGATACGACAACCCAATAGATCAATCTAGTGCAGAGAAAGATCCCTGAACCAAAGAACACCGCTCCAAAGGTAGGAAAAGAGAAGAGCTTTTTTTCTTTGAAGGTAGGAAATATGGGCACATAATTTTACTGCTATGTTGTGTTACATGTATCAGTGAGTCAGTTTCTCAATAGGTAGCAACAATATATATAGGAAAAGCCATGAGTGCTCACTACAAAAAAACATGGATTTAACGGGGAAAATTTAACTACGGTTATAGAAAACGTAGGGAAGTTGTAACATTAAAGGAGGTTTCTCTAGCTGTAGTTAAGTACCAACGGTTTTTGTTATAGCCGCAGGTACTTACCCATGTTTTTGTTTAAACCATGGTTAATTTTTTTAATCTCTGTGCGTGTTTCAATTTCCCATTCCCGCATTCACTAATTGACGAAATTTTAGAATTGCCTTTACCTCTCTCTTCCTTTACCCTGTTTTCACCTTTTGCCTTTACCCCTTTAGCTTTCACTTTTTCCTGTTCCCTTTCTGTAGTAAGAGACTTGATTCAGTGAAAGTCTTCTCTGGTAAAATTGTTTTTTTCACTTGCTCTATTTCACTTTCATTGTTATGCTTTCACTTCATCTATAACTGTTCATACATGTCTTTACAAAGAAAAACCCTAACAACCTTGCTTGCTTCCGATTCCATTCAATTCAATGGCTTTTGTGCTTCAAAAACTGTTGAGAAAATCCCCATTCACGAGAATCATCACTGCCTTCCATGCGTCGCAAGGGGAACTCCTTTCACGTCGTCGTTTCCCTTTCGCCGTGAGGTTCCATAACAGGGCATTTGAGCTCTACCTGTTGCGATGTTATTATTCCCAGCTTCCTATTGGGGTTTTCCCCAAACCCCGTTTCGGAAGGGGATAAGTCGACGGCGTAGTTGGGGGTCTTCACACCATGCGATGTCTCCTTTAATTTTTGATTCCTGCCAATTGCTCTTCATCTCATTGCACCATTCTCTTCTCAAGTCTTTTTCAGTCGCACTTTCTCCACCTTCGTGTGACGTCTTCATCTTCTCGAGCCCCTCACACCATGCGAGTGTTTCGTTCCCTCTTTGGTCTACTACAACTGTTCAATGGATTAGTTTGGCAATATTCATGGTCCCCACTATATGCACAATAGATGTGCACAAGGTGTTTGATTAAATGCTTAAGAGTGTTATGGTTTCTAATTTGGTGAATTATAGTGTTTTAATCTGCAGGCTTCTTTGGGAGAGGGATGTGGAAGGTGGGAGGGAATTAATGTGCAAGTTGTAGCAGAGGATAAGTGCGAAAGTGGAAGCTACTGTGAAAACTATGACTTTTTGCAAATTTATTTGATTGTTTGTGTAGGGAAGGAATTTTAGTAAAGTATTTAGAATTGCAGGATGTTAAGGATTATGTGTTCTAACTAGTTTGTTAATGTTTGCTTTTGTATCACTATTTTTCAGGATCAAGTGATAAAATAGGACAAGAGATACTTGAGTCTGTTGCTGGTTTTGGTGAACTTGCGGGTCCTCCAACTCATCCTACTAGGTAAGAGTTGAAGATTGCTATGTTGCTTTCACCATTTCAATCATTTTTTAAACTTTTGTGTACAAGACAAGGCATATGGTTTTTATTCTATGAAGTTTTTTCGCAATTGTCAATTATGCCTCTATTATTCTTCTAGTTTATAAGCATGGTGTTTTTATAATTTATAACCTTGTAAGACTAAACTAACTAGTGGCAACTACTTTAACAGACCTTTGTAGAGCAAGTCATCATCTTGCTTTAGTCTTTGCACATTGTGATAGTACTCCCTCCTTTGGTGAGTTCCGTTATCCCTTTCCCTGCTTTGTCTAAAAGCTTCTTGTTCTGATATTCTCTCTTGTGAAACGATTTAAGAGAAATTAATTAGGTTAATGGTTCTCTATGACATAATTGTTCAATTTCTAATTTAATTTTTGTTTTTTTATCTTTTCTATCCATGCTGTTCTATTGTATTATTTTACTTTTGGCCTGAAAACTGAATCAATTTGTTATATTTTTGTATGGGGGCGATTTTGGTTCTGTTATTATGGTGGTTTTTTTTTATTATCCTCAAATTGAATGTTGAGAATAGTATTTTGAAATCGTTTCAAAATTGATAATTCACTTCTTGGGTACTAAGTGGCCAAGTATATATCATGTCAAAATACACTATTAAGTTTTAAATTGTTTACTGTCCAGCTCCTGTTATCCACGTGTGTTATATTCAGCTCAAGACTAGCTTTGCAGAATTATGAAATTTGTACCATAACTAGACTGTGTAAGCCTGTTATATTATAGTCACAGAGCAAAAACAACTATGAATTCTTAATGGTGAATGGAGCCTTAAGCATGCCCCTCTTTAAAGTTTGTTATTTTATATTTTTTTCAATAACATATTATTTGATAGTTACTATTTCTGATCATGATATTATTATTATCTAAGTGATCACTTTCCTATCTAGAAGAATTTGTCTCTATCTCCTCAAATTTGAGCAATCAACTTATGTGATGGGTCATGGGTTATTATTACTACTGTCATTGTCAAGTACTTGTTTATAAAAAATTGGAACATGAATGCTCTTGTTTTTTCTCTTATATAATATACTAGCCTATGTAAAGCCTTTTAAATCAAGCCTAGTGGGCTCTGTAAAGAAAATGCAGTTGCACATGTCAATTCTGATCCTTTTCAGGATTTATTCAGTCTTGACCCAACCCTGGTTAAGGTCTCATAGAAGTTTAATTTTCTAATTTATTTCACACTGTATGTGCTTGTGCACTCTTCTGCAACATAGGAGCAAGGGTTTCATATCATCTAATTAATTAATTTGCCTACTTTTTTATTTTTATTTATCTATCTCCTACATACAGATTTAGTTCATGGTTTAGATATGATATATTTTTTAAATTAATTCCAACATTATAAAAGGTTTAAAAGTGCCAATAAGTAATGGAAGAGTGAGATCAATATGCTTGTACTATAATAGAGCTTTCATTTGGCATTTGCACTGTCAACTGAATGGTGCTAAGTGATAACACTTTGTTTCGGTGCGGAAATTAAAGAATGTAAGATACAAGTAAGATAAATTGAAATAAGAAAGAAAAGAAAATAAACAATAAATAAATGACAATGAATTAATTTAATTTAATTTTAAATTAATGAATATTACAATAATCTTAACGTTTATTTTATCCAAATATCTTAAATTTAATTTAGTATATATCATGATTTAAAAGTTAAATTTTAAATTAAATTGAAATTAAAAATAATGTTTAAAAAGAATAAAAATATTATAACTAAAAAACTGAATTAATATAAAATATAATAAGAATCATGTGACTTAATAAAACAAATAAATCAATTCTTAAAAATATTATTTGAAAATTAGGACTTAAACTTATGAGTTTAATGGTTATATATTGTTAGTGTAAAATTTTACACTATTAGCCTATTAAAAATCATAAGTGATATGATTTTTAGATAATTAATATTAAAATTAACAAACTTAGTATATGTATTATAGTATCACAGTACAAAATGTTAGTGTGGGTTAACCGTTCGAGTTATTGGAATGGACGACTGATGTGAGTATTGATTTGCATCTTATATCTCTGTTTCTTACTCGAGTCTTGAGATATTTAGTCTTCATTATAAGTATTATTATTGTTACAATTATATGCACATTTACATGTTATCCTCATCACCATTGAATTTTCTCTTTGTCTTCTTTGTTTTTTTTTTTCAATTGACAAGACATTCCATTAAAATAACTGGTTCAATCCTCTTGACCTGAACAGACATTGTCTTCAATGGACAAGTCTTGGATTGACATGCCTAGAAATACTCCTCAATATATAGAAGGACTGAATCAATTCTTGGACTTTGCATTTTGTAATCGAAGTGTTGATGGTAAGATAAGATGCCCATGTCCTAAATGCAAGTTCAACAAATGGCAAACTCGGGAAGCAGCGTACGACCACTTGATTCTTAAACCTTTTCCGAAAGGGTATGAAGTTTGGCTTAGACATGGGGAGACAAGTACTGCACATACTACAGTTGAAACACCTCCAATGCCACAATGGAATGAAGATAGAATTCTTATTAATGATCCCATATGTGACATTGTTAATGATGCATTTGGGCATCATCCTTATAACGACAATATGGAAGAGGAGGAAGACGAAGAAATGTGTCCAACAGCAAGCCAAACAGGGCCAGGTGATATTGTAGAGCTTTTGGAGTTAATGAGTGATGGACAACAAAGTTTGTATGAAGGATGTGATAAATATTCGAAACTTTCCTTCTTGATCAAGTTGTATCACATCAAATGTCTATGCGGAAAGAGTGACAAAACAATGTCAATGATACTGGAGTTGTTAGTAGATGCCTTTGAACATGCTAAAATTCCACGTTCATTCTATGAAGCCAAGAAAATCATTACCAAGCTTGGCCTTCATTACACCAAAATTGATGCTTGCCGAAATGATTGCATGTTATACTTTGGGGAAGACAAAGATGGAGATATTTGCAAGAAATGTAATACATCTATATGGAAACCAGAAAGTAAGCGAACAATTGGTGGTACTATTGGTAATAAACGAAAAAAGGTGCCTGCAAAAGTTTTAAGGTATTTTCCTCTGAAGCCACGTTTACAAAGGATGTTTATGTCTTCTAAAATAGCTGAGCATATGCGATGGCATGCGTCAGATAGTATAGATGAAGGCATGTTAAGACATCCAAGAGATTCTGAAGCATGGAAGAGATTTGACTTAATGCATCCTCAATTTGCTTCAGACACTCGGAATGTAAGGCTTGGTTTGGCTACTAATGGGTTCAATCCATTTGGCAACTTGGGCACTAGTCATAGTATTTGGCCAATTGTACTCATACCTTGCAACCTTCCTCCTTGGATGTGTATGAAACAGAGTTCATTCATTCTTTACATGATCATTCCTGGTAAGAAAGCACCAGGAAATGATATTGATGTATATTTGCAGCCATTAATAGAAGAGTTGAAAGAGTTATGGAATATTGGCATTAGAACTTTTGATTCATATAGCAGTGACATGTTTAACTTGCATGCAGCTATATTATGGACTATTAGTGATTTTCCAGGTCTTAGAACCTTATCTGGATGAACATATACACTGGGTTGGCTTGTCCTAGATGCAATTTTGATGCAACTCCCAATCGTCTTCATAATGGCCTAAAATGGTGTTTCATGAGTCATCGTCGATTTTTGAATCCAAGGCATAAATTTAGATTAGTTCGAAAATGATTTGATGGAAATGTGGAAAAAAGAAATCCACCTTTGCGAGTAACAGGTGCAGCTGTCTTACAACAAGTTCAAAATTTGAATGTTGTATTTGGGAAAGAACCAGAAGTTGAAGTGCGAACAAGAAAAAAACGGGGTGCTGGTCATACTAAGGTAGACCCTTTGCAATGGCGAAAAAAAAGTATATTTTTTGAACTTCCTTATGGGGTTGACAATTTATTGCACCATAATCTTGATGTCATGCACATTGAAAAAAATGTATGTGATAATGTGATATACACATTACTGAATGACACTGGAAAAACAAAAGATGATTTAAGTGCACGAAAAGACTTACAAGAATGGGGTATTAGACCTGATCTTTGGCCTAATGGAAACAATAAATATCTTCCAGCTATATATACATTGACAAATGAGAATAAGGATATTTTTCTTAGAACTTTGAAGAACATTACTGTTCCAGATGGCTACTCAAGTAACATTAGTAGATGCATTGATGTCAAACAGCGTAAGCTTGGAGGATTGAAAAGTCATGACTAACATGTCTTAATGGAGCAACTTCTACCTTTAGCAATGAGAAAGACACTCCCAAAGCAAGTATGTGGTGTTCTGATTGACTTGTGCTTGTTTTTTAGACAACTATGTAGTAAAGTACTAAAAATTGATGAACTTGACCAACTACAAAGTAGAGTTGTCCTCACATTATGTCATATGGAAATGTTATTTCCACCTTCATTTTTTACAATCATGGTTCATTTGGTGGTGCACTTAGTTGAAGATGCCAAGCTTGGAGGACCTGTCCAATATCGGTGGATGTATCCTATTGAGAGGTACCTAGGAAAATTAAAGTCTTATGTGCGTAATAAGGCTCAACCAGAAGGTTCAATAGCTGAAGGCTACATAGCCCAAGAGGTTTTAACTTTTTGCTCTAGATATTTAGATGGAATTGAGACTGAATTCAACCGATTGGGTCGTGTTGATGATGAACCTGACATTGTGCCATTTAGTATATGCACTTTGTTTCCACCGGTTGGAAAACCAGTTGGAGGTTTTACTTACTTCACTTTATCTACAAGGGAAAAGTTACAAGCACAACGTCATGTATTGACTAATTGCACACAAGTTGACCCATTTCTTCGGTAAGTACTCCAACTTTATAATTTATTATAATTGGTCTTCACTTGAACAATTCATAAATATACTTTATATATTTCACGTAGGGAATTTAGAGACATTCTACGGAGACAATTGAGAAGAAACACGCGGTCATCCTCTGAGATAGACAAGAGGGTTCATAGGGAATTTGTTGAATGGTTTTCACGTCGTGTATGTATACTTATACCTTTTAACTTTGAACCCTTTGTATTTTACAACTTTATGACTGTTTATTTTGTTTTTCTTTTAGATAAGAAATGACTCAACTGGATCCTATTCAGATGATTTAAAGTTTTTAGCTATGGGTCCAATTAATTGTGCAAAGCGCTATACTGCATACAATATTAATGGACTCAAGTTTCGTACGTTGGAGCGAGACCAAGGGCTTAAAACACAAAATAGTGGAATATTTGGTACATTTGGGACAAGGAGTTATGCAAGTAGTAGTGACAATCAAATGCGGTTTGGTGTGCCTTATTATGGGAAATTGGTAGACATAATTGAGTTAAACTACCATGGTCGATTCTCAGTTACTTTGTTCAAATGTATGTGGGCCAATACAACTACTCGTAGAGGAATTGTGACCGATGATCTAGGATTTACATCAGTAAGTTTTGCACACTTGATACACACTGGTGATAATGACAATGATGAGCCATACATCCAAGCTTCGGAAGCTCAAATGGTTTATTATGTAGAAGACGAGTTAGATAAAAATTGGAGCATACCCATACATCTAAAGCCACAAGACTTACACAACATGGGTGAAGATGATGGTGTCATTTTCCATGAATGTGAGCCATTTGAACATCAAAATTTGGAAATATTATTTCCACATGGGGAAGATAATATACATTTAGCAAGGTTTTGTTTTTAATTGTCATTTTCTTTACTAATTGTCATTTTATTTAACAATTGTCATTTATCATCGTTATTAATTCTGTGTGTATTTTGTTATTTATTAAATTAGTGTTTAACGTGTACTAATGTTATTGTTTCTTAGGATCTTTGAAGATGAAGAAGCTTTCCACCAAGAAGACTAGTGCAGCACCACATAGGACCAAGAGTGGCTCTTTTAGCCAAGTTTCAGCCACTCCTAATAGTAGTAGTTCTCAACCTTCATTTGCACATGCAGCTCATCATAGTACGATGCGTCCACCTTTACCTAATCCACCTCATCCTAGTAGGTCTCCTTACTAATTATTAATATTTAAAATTACATTTAAATACAACACCTCAGTAATCGGTTTACTATATTTATTGGTTGTTAGGAACCTTGAAGAAGGCTGCAACCATGAAGAAGAAAAACTCAACACCTCTGGTGCATGCTCATCATCCACAGCCAAGTACTGAACCTCCACCCCCACCTGCACATCAGTCTAGTACATTACTTTCACATGCACCTCAACCTAGTAAGATATCTCAAGTCACACTTTAATTTGGTACTCAACATTCAATTGCATTAATTGCATGGAATATATTTATTAACTTATATTGTTCTTATTGCTTTCTAGAAACCTTAAAGATGATTTTTCTTTAAAGGTAGGAAATCTGGACACATAATTTTACTGCTATGTTGTGTTACATGTATCAGTGAGTCAGTTTCTCAATAGGTAGCAACAGTATATATAGGAAAAGCCATGAGTGCTGCCCACGAAAAACAACCCAATGTACAGCAACTAATTCATTGAGCTAAAACATTACAAAAGTAACAAACTAAATCTGAACCACTTCAACGTTCAATTAAAATAGGTTATGTAACGTTAAGAAAAAACATTGACCAAGTAAACAAAAGAATTCCTAAATAATAGGAATAAAAAAGATAGTGGGCTGCAGTTAGTTTTACGGAGAAAAACTAATTCTGAAAAATATATTTTATTATTTATTTATTTAAGAAAACAAAACTAATTAAAAATAATAATATAACTTTAAATTTTAAATTATGAGGAAAATATTTTCCAACATCTTATTGACAATTAGCGAAATTATTATTAGGAGTACAACTTATCCACTTCCTTACCTAATTCTTAAATCTCGTGCAGTGGCAGATTTTGTTTGTATGCTTAACCATCCTTTTCTATAGTGTTTAAAAAGCATGTTTATAATATCTGTTATGTTAGCAGGGTTTTAGCCTAGAACTCGTGCAACACAAGGATAAAGACTTCCTTGTTGCATTTGGGGATCCAAAAAAGAGCCATCAAATCAGGTTTGACATAAATGCATAAAGTTAGTGTATGAGTTAATTTTATGGAACTTTTAACCTTTTTCTTCTTGACTGTATTAGGTGGAAGTGTTGATAACAAAAAAAAAATGAATCAGTCCTGGGAAGACAACCAACTTCTACCAGAGGTCCAAGATCTATACTAGAAAAACATACATTATCTGCTGGATTGGCTTCTCAACTTAAAAATGATTCTTCCCGATAAAATCTTGTGTTTGCAATCGAACATCGTTCTGAAAGGAAATCTCTGTCAAAATCCCTGCTTGTACAAGATTCCGATTTTCTCCCTACAAATACCTCCCTTCGCAAGCAATTTGATCATGATGAAGAATACAATGCAGATGTTAGGATTGACAAGCATTCAGAAGATGAAAGTTCATTCCCTCGGGTAAAACACAAATTCCCATTAATCAAAACTGTATGCTTTAATAAAAACACTTCTAGTGTGGTTTTAACACATGATGGTTAATACTTAATACATATCCTAGAGTTCCCTACCCATTCTCTAAATATCTTACACTGGTTTCACTTGATGGCATCTATGAGTCTATGACCTAATACTATAATTTACAATACACTTCAGGCAACTGATCACAGAACAACTCAAAAATGACCCTGGAAATCAGATGAGCACAAGTGGAGCCAAGACCAACTTGGAGGAACAAGTGTCGATATCAGGAAGTTTAAATCAACAAAACCTCAGTTTTGGAAACCCCGCGCTAGATAGTGATGATGTGTCAAACATCCATCGTTATTATGAAACTAAAGTGGCTTCCCTTATGAGAAAATTTGGCACTCTGGAGGGACAATTGGTAGCTGCATTAGCAAGCAGAGAAGCTGCTGAGAAAAGCTTAGCATCTGCTTTTAAAAGCAGGCAGGAGATGGAGAGAAAATTGGCTTACACACTGAAGGAGATGGAATTAATGAGAGAGAAGCTGGTCAGTGCAGAGTTAGCTCAAGAAGAAGCTAGCAACCTATCCAACATGGTCCATGCTGACAATGTAAGGCTTGAGAATGATGTGGCTCTCCTCAAAGTTGTTTTAGATGATACTCAAAAGGTATATAAACCTTTCATTTGATGGAAGTACTTGTATACCTTTATAAAAGCTGCATTGACTTAGTAAAAACTTTTAGTAGGAATTGCACTCAATCAGAGGGGGTTCTTGCAGCAGAAAGAACCAGGGCATTCCAATTACAGGTATATCCTAGGATTGATTACAAATCTTAACTCTAGTTTCATTTGTTGTTTTATTTTTTGGCATTCCAATTATAGGTATAATTTTATGTTTTGCATGTCCAATTATTTTGTTCAAATTAAGGTGTTGTTTGTGTTGGAGTTTCAGTTCCATATACCATTCAATTCAATTGTTAAATATGTTTCCACTCGTTGTGTGTCCCGTTCATTATCCGATAAACTGATATAATGGTTTTAATGTTCTTACTCTTAAGTCTTAACATGTTGCCATGTTTTTTGGGTGCATAGGTTGAAGTTTTCCATCTCAAACAGAGACTTCAATCAATGGAAAATCAAGCCCCTACTCCCAGGAAGCCTTTTCACGTGTAGTGTTTTGAAAGGTCAATGATGACATGCCTTGAATTTCAGCATAAATGATGAAACAATGCTCCTATATTATGGTATAGGGTTTAGGATTTAAGCCTATATACCCATACCCGCACTAGCTACCTGCACTTTACTTATGTATGAAGTTAATAAATCAATAAAAAAAATAGGCTTAAATGTAATTTTGGTCCCCTATTTTACACAATCCGTAATTTTAGTCATCCTATTTTAAAATAGAGACATTTAGTCCCCTAATTTTGTAAAATCCGTAATTTTGGTCCTTTCATCAAATTGAAAGAATTGACAGTTAAGAGATTAATGTTGACCTTGACATGGCCCAAATATAGTTATGTGACACGAGATTATTTAATTATTTTTTAATTATTTTATATACTTAGTAATAATTATTTGTTTATCTACGTCACTAAAGCACATGTCACATCGATTTTAATGGTTGGGGTAGTCGTGAGTCCTAAAATAGAAATCACAAGTCTTAATCATTTATTTTAAACTAGTTCTACATTGTTGAAGTACATGGCACGTCGTAGTCAAATAAATGATATTACATTTTTTTAAAATATATTTTTCATTAATTATTCTACTCAGTATTTAAAGTAATTAAAAACTAAATAAATAATCTCGTGTTATGTTACTATATTTGGACCACGTTAAGGTTAACGTTAATCTCTCAACAGTCAACGCTTTCAATTTGATGGAAGAACCAAAATTACATATTTTACAAAATTGGGAGACTAAACGTCTCTATTTTAAAATAGAGGGACCAAAATTGCGGATTGTGAATAATAGATGAACCAAAATTGCATTTAAGCTATAAAAATATTAATTAAAAAAATTATTATAAATAAATTGAAAATTTACGCTTAAATAATTCAAACTTAACATTAAAAGCATCTACACATAATATTAAAAATATAAAATTATTGTAAGTTATAATATAAATCTTTTACTATTAATGTTAGTTTATGGAAAATATAAAATTATTTTTTTTATAGAAAAGTATATATATAACATAATTATTTATTTAAGTTATTTTAATTATATATATATGGTAGGTGCAGGGCGGGGCGGGACGGGTACTATAGTACCCGTGCCCGTACCTGCACTCGCAAAAAATTGCGGGTAAATACCCGGCCCCAATAAGCGAGTATTTATCCGACCCGCTTGCGGATATTTTTGTGGGTATCCATAGGGTCCGAGTACACTTTGTCATCCCTAGCCCGCCCATAACCTTGTTACAGAAAAGTAGTAAAAGATAAAAAAATAAAAATAAAATTGTTTATAACCGTGAGGTGTGAGGGAGAAGATTGTGGAATCAGGAATTGCGGAACAAAATTTCAATTTTAGAATTTATTACCATTGTGCCTAAAATATTTTCATGTGATAAAATAAGTTTTCAAAACATAGAAATATAAATAGTGTACAAATTTTAAAATGATTGATACAGATAAAAATTTTCAAAAATAATGAAAATATTAAATTATAAACACATTGTAAGAAAAGAGAATTGTATAACTAAAAATTTTAAAAATGTAAAATTCATTATTAAAATAATAACAAAAAAATTAAAATAATAGTGTTTAAATATAAATATATTTTTCTTTTTTCTAAAAAGACAAAAAAAAAAATTAATAATTCAATGACATGAATAACCTGACAATGCCGAATTGAAATACTAGTATATATATATATATATATATATATATATACGTGGAAAGCACACACGGCAGGCCATAACCCCTTTTTCTTCAAGCCGCTCTCTCCCTCTTCCACTGCCTACTAGATTTAGGGCTAACATCTGCTTCACAGAGACACAACACATCTATGGCATCACAATTACGCCGTGCCTTCGTGGGTTCCCGAATCCTATTCACTCACAAGGAAAACCCTTCCTTCTTCTCTGTCAAGAGGTTTTATAGGGAGAAACCACGTCCCCAAGACTCCAAGCAGGTATAGTTTCTATTTCACTTTCCATTCTTCTTTTCCTTCAAGCCCCCCTCTCTCCCTACCTACGATCTCTTCACAGATACGCGGCGCCTTCATGGGAAACCCTTTCTTCTTCTCCGTCAAGAGGTTTTACGGGGAGAAACCATGTCCCCAAGACTCCATGCAGGTCGCTCCTCAACAAATTTCTCCTAGTTCAATTTTCTTCCTTAAAGATTTAATTTTTTTTAAATAAATATTTGAAAACAAATTTTTGCGTTAATTGTTGTGTTGCTATGTTATGTCATTGATAGCGATCAGTGTCATAGTGTGTCATTGGTGATATGTATGTATAGGTGTTGAGGAAGCCGCTGGATGATAAAGCAGCTACTGAGGTTGCTACCAAGGATGCTGGTTCAGAGGAGGAACCCACTGCTGCATCCTTGGTCCATGACCTTGAAAACACAGACAGAGACAAAATCGGTGCTACCTTGCGTGTTTTACTTTTAGACCATGCCCTTAGTGTTTCCCTGCTTGCATTTTTTGATCCTGCTGATGATTATCCTTCAGAGTTGTGTAATCTTGTAGAGCCCTTGGGTGCTGATCTCTTAATTAAGGTTGCCCTTCTTTCTTATTTTGACTATTGTAATAAATTGGTCTGTGTTGTGTTCTGTTTCATTGCATTCAGTGTTGTTAAATGGTGGCGGAATGGCGTGGTGGTTTTTTTGCCAACAGCCATGGGCAATTTGTGAAGGGAAGCCCGCTATGGTGGCACCATAGACCACAATGATAACACTGATAAAATTGTGTTGTGTTGTATTGTGAATTGTGATACTGTTTCCTATTATCTTACATTGGCTGTAGAGAATTGTTGATTGGCTGGTTTCAAACTTCAAGAGAGACAAAGGCATAGACCTTTTGAAAGAGAAACATGCTCTTGTGCACATCACTAAGGCAGCCCAGAATGCAATCAGGAACCTCTCATTCTTGACTTCTGCTAACATCAGGTATTTACTTTTTGTCCTTTGGCCAATCTACACTCATGCACTAATTTTTTCATTTGTGTAAATCAAGCTACTTAATGCCTATGTTTTCAGTTTGTCATTCAAAACAGCAGATGGTCGCAAGCACCGTATTTGTACATCCCTCTCAAGGACTGAATTTGAGAATTTATGTTCAGATCTTCTTGACAGGTAATGATTGATTACTGGTAAAATTTGAATTGTGCTGAGTTTGAATGGATGACACATACTTGTTTGACCTGTGTTTCAGTGTCAAGATACAAGTTGATAAATCAATTAGGATTGCGGAAGAATCATCGGTCGTTATTGACGCCGTGCTCTTTGAGCCTGAGTCAACATGTATCCCAGTTTTTTGTGAGCTTCTGAAGAAGTTGACTGGCATGTACCCATACACGATACTCTCTTCCGATGGAGCGAACGCTTACCACCCTTTTGCCAATAAATTACAATGTATATTTTAGCAGAATTGAGTACATTATATCTTGCTACTTTTCTACTAATCTGTTCTACACTAATACAGTTTTAAGGAGGTGAAACCATCAATTAAATTACTTTGCTGGCTGTGACGTCTTTATTTATGTTATGTTATTCTCAATGAATATTTCTAGATGCTTATATTTCTGAAATTTCCCTCATCTTTGTAGTATCTTTTAATTATTGTGTGTTTAGAATATCCAGCTGCATCTTATCTTAAGGCCAATTGCTGGCTCTCAGGTCTTTGTTATTGTATTTATGTTATTCTCAATGAATCTTTCTAGTTGTTTATGTTTCTCAAATTTGTCCGTGTGTTGTTTAGAATATCCTGCAGCTTCTTTCTGAATCAAAGTGTTCCTATCATAATTTTTGTTTCTTTATTTAGTTTTGAATGCAATAGACTACTCATGTGATCCATCTCCAATTTTAACCAGTAGATTAAACATCGATGATTAATCTAACAATATATCAATTTGAAACTCCCACTTGTCTAGAGGGCGTTCGACTTGAAGACGGCGTTTCCCATGAAGCATGTTTTGTTTTATTTGTGCTTTGTGATATATTATTTAATCAAAATATATATACTTGTTATAAGTGTCTTGTTATAATTAAATAAAATAATATATATTTTCAATGAGGTATATGCTTTGTCATTTAGAATAGTGGAGTGGTGGTAGCAGTAGTAGTAACCATGATGATGGCAGGAATGATAATAGGTGAATCTTTTCAAAGAAATGAAGTGGATACTTTGTTTTTATAATTAAAATAAAAGAAGAAAATTTCTTTTCTTTTAGGTTTAAAATTAAAAGAATGAAAGTACTATGCAAAATATTTTCAAATCTGAGTAATGTTTATGACATTTTCAGACTACTAAATTAATGTTAATTATTGTTGCTTCCAATTGAGTAACAGTGGGTTAGGTAAATGGTTGCAACATGTTCAGGGGTGGGTAGCATTACTTCTATAAAATAAATTGTTTCCAATTTTTTCATGGCTCAGTAACACAATGTTGCATATTGATGAAATTTGAGACTGATCCTCTTAGTAATGCACTTTTACAAGCTTCTTGATGTTGCAGATAATCTTCAGTCCTTATCTCAAATTTGCTCAACACTTTGTACCCAAAAAAAAATGCTTTAACCCTTGAACCATAACATGTTTTACTCAAATTTGCTTTAAGCGTGGCCCAACGTGTTTAGAGTTATTTTACTCTTCAGATTTCTGCTTAAGAGTTATATGCTAACGTTATAATATAAAGGAAAACTAAATTAATCCAAATTCATTAGCTAAAGCTACAACTAAATTTGACTGTAAAATAAAATAAATTTGCATTTAGTTACTTATATTTATATAATATACAATGAAAGATATTTTCAAGAAAATAAATGTATCAATAATATATTAGAAGTATTAAACTAAAATTTCATTCACTTAAAATTTACTAACTAAAATATTAAAATTTATAAAACCACTAGGCATGTGAATCAACCGACACGAGATTGTTCTAGTTTAATCAAGGTCTCAAGTTGAGTCTCGGGTTCTACTTGGGAAGGAGAGCTTTGTCATCGATAGTAATCCTATCCTACTCGAACAAACTTGCTTATAACAAATGATACCTATGGTCTATAAAAAAAATTATAAAAACAAATCATTTCAGATTTTCCTCATCTCTAAACCATAATTTCATATCTTGTTAAACCTTTTAGTTTTATCAAAAAAAATTTGTAAATTTCTCATTTTTAAACTTTAAATTTATTCTATACCTCAAATTCATCATAAATTCCAAACTATTTAAATAAAAGATAAAGTTTTCAGGATTGACGACAAAACATATAGTTAAATATTGATGATTGACAAAACACTTGTTTAAGTATGATGTTTAAGGAGACCAAGTCTTTAAAGAAACCAAGTCCGGTACCACAAGAATCTCTGAAATATGATGTTTAAATATGTGGCAACCTTTGATTTATAGCATGGACAACAGACGGTAGAACGTGTGCTTAGAGTTTTGTTTTTTTTTTGTTACACTTTATCTTTGATCAACTGCCATAACAATTTTAATATAATCTAGAACATTATAATATGAGAAAATATTATACATGTATTAAAAATTCTAATATTACTAAAATAATATATATATTATATAATATAATAATATAATATATTACATTTTATATTACTAAATTATTTTTATGTTATGTAGATATGAAAAAAAATATTACATTAGTATAGTAAGAATTTCTAACATTATTAATATGATTGAAAAATAGAAATATAATAATTTTTTCATATATACTATCTTTTTCTTTTATTTTCTCTCAATTCTCTCTTTCCTAAACCTTGAGATTGGAAAATAAGCTTTTAGAGTTTTATATTCCAAAGCAAGTAAAATTCCCCAACACAAAATTAAATATATTCTATATCTTCTACTTATATATATTTTATCTTAAAAAAAAACATATATATTTTATTATTAAAAGGATTCCCTCGTGTTTACAATCATTTTATAATTGTTTGGTTGGAAAACTTAGCAATATAATGAAGTCTTCTTATTTTGTACCTTTAATAGTAACTAAAAAAACAAAAAACAAAAAAGTAAGGTGCATGACAAGTTGACAACGCTAATTAATCATATGTTCCCTTTCTGTCTTGACTCAAATTTTAAATATTTTAATTTCAGTTAACTATATACTTAATCTTACAATATAAATTCGAAAATGACATAAAACGAACACACACACACAAAATGTATATTTTGATGAGAATACTTGATAGTATATATATGTGTACAAATAAATAAATAAATAGAATGTATACTTTCCATCCATTTTTTTTTCTCTTGTCTGCCAACTCTTTGTTTTCCTTTTATTTTTATGCTCATCTCCCATTCTATTCTTTATTGTTTTTTTCTTTCCTTTTAGTATTCTAATAGTGGATGGTGGGAGTGCTTTCCTCTAATTAAGTTTTGAAGATAATATTTAGCTGGCATTGACAGGCTGCTAAACTCTTTTATGCTCAAATTTCAAACCCACACGTTTAAGAGAGAGAGAAAAATCATATTTTTAGGTACAAGATAATAGTGACAATGGAATTTATACTAATTAGAACTAATATAAATAACTTATGACCTTCCTTACACTAGCCAAATCCTGATGGCTTAAAAACTGTGTTGTGTGGGAGAGTAATAGAGCACCGTCATAATATGGTTGCAAACTTGGATACAGCTTACACGTTCTACCGTACAAATTTCGTGCCATCTACTTAATTCCCAAAATCTAAAGTCCTCAATCAGTTGAACAAAAAGCTCACTACCAAAAGCTTTGTTCTTTCCCACACACTTACCAACAAAGACTGTTGAGACCGTGTGTGCCCGAGAAAATAAACAAAGGCATCTCTAACTAACCAATCATTAGTGTTAATTAAAAATAAATATGCCTTTCTCTGGCAGATAGTCTATATCTCTAACTTTATAGAGGTTTAATTAACAATATGTTATAAAAATAATCTCAACAACTTTTTAGATGAAGAAGCATTGCTTTTGGTACCTGCCTTGCCTCCTTAAAGCTGTTGACTTCACTGCTGTCTACGAATACGGAACCTTTTTTTTTTTTTTTTTTGTAGCTACCTAAGCCTACAGATTTCCTAGCTTTAAGGTTTTTTCTCAATAGTGTAGTACATTTCTCAGTTCTATACGTGGCTAAATTAGATGAATCAGAATGTTCCTTGGGCAAATTTGGTTCGGTGGAGTAGCTAGTAGTTAGTGCTACGTACTCTTTCAGAATATAATAATGTTGACCCAGAGAGGACATTGAATTTCTTGATTTATTGATATAAGATGATCAGGCCCCTTTTGATTTAAGTGTAAATTTTTAGTGACTCATGAGAATCAGTGAGGGGAGCGGATCGAGCGATATTCGCCTATATTAATGGTGTGATTAGATAAAATTTTCTTTAAAATGGGAATTCTAAGATTTGAAACATTTGCATCATAGATAAAGTTGATCAATTTCAAAGTCTACTCTCCCACTGTGATGGGTTGAAAGTGACTATTTGAATGTTGGTTGTTATAAAAATGGCTTTTTTTAGGGGGCGGGGGGGAGGACATTTATGATCAATTGTTTATCTTTTTGTTTTGGCACTTTTTTTTTTTGTCTGTAGATTCATAATACATGTTATGTTACAAGAGAGAGAGAAAAGGGAATAAGAAAAAAAAATAGAGTTCATTGTAATGAATTAAACTCAGAGTCATTATTTATATATTCTATCTTAACTAACTGTGTTGATACAAGAAAATTGGTATAATAAATATAACTTGATTGATTAGCTTGCGGTATAAAGAATGGGAATGTTTTGTGAACACAAAAGTTACACAAAAATGATTCATGAACACCGCTAAGTTAGTTGACACTTACACTATGCTTGGAAGAAGTGAAAAAAAGATGAAAAATATGTTTCTTTCCTTGTTTGGTTTCTTAATAAAATGGGAGAAAAAAATTATATACATGATAGGTGATATAATTTTATAATAAAAAATAAAAAATAAAGATAAATGATGAGTGCTGTGCTAAAGTGGAAAGGCATCAACAAATCATTAGTCATGTGTATGCGACAAATAAAAAAAATAATTATTATGTACTGTCAATTTTTTTTTACTGTAACTGTACGAGGAATCTTGTGATAGTTGTACTATTGGTTTTTATAGTGGGACTGAGAGAGTAAACTACGCATCTCAGTACAAGATCTGTGTTGGCTTTATTTGTACTTTGTACAGGGCGCACGTTATCTTATCTCTAATAACTGTGGGTGATGTAACTAGTAAATATGCTGAGGCAACGTATTGTGTCTTGAAACTAACCCCCATTCCCTGCTGATCCAACCAAATTCTAAACACTCACGACATCTAGTTTGTTCATCCCAGGAAGAGTGGCCTGTTGCAACCATTGTCAACTTCCATATTATGGATAAAATTATGTTAGTATTTCTTGAACAAAAATTTAGATTGCACACAGTATCTCTCATTTTTTTTATTCTTACAAGGAGGATATAAATGTTAAAAAACAGAATAATTAATTACTATGTGTAATCTAAAAAAAAAATTAAGAAGTATCAGTGTAATTTATTCTTTTATTTAGTTAATAGTAAAATGAACTAGAGCAGCTACATAGAATTTTGCAATTTCCCACTCATTTACTCCAATGATCAAACATAACAACTGTGCGATCAACTTCCCTCCTTTCAGTATAAACTCTAAACCAATATGTCACTGAAAATTCTCAAGAGAAAATTGGGGACAAAAAAGGGAAGAAAAAAAGGAAAAGGAAGAGAGGAAGAAGAATGCACAGCATTGAAATCAAAACTTACATTTATAAATCCAGTAATTAACTTGGCATATTTAGCTTATAAAATTACAACCATATATATAAACAAGATAGTTATTCATGCACAGGGTCATATATAGGGTTTGGTAATGTGATCTCAACATATCAGCAGTCATCACAATTGCTCTAACATCTCTAAGCTAGTTTTGGGATTTATTTCATATATAAAGAAAGAAAATAAAATTATGTCCGTTAAAGAGTCTAGACACACTAAAAAATGAAAGAGAAAGAGAGAAAGAGAATGAGAAAGTTTCTAAATAAAATACCAAACCTCATTCGCATATTTTGTGGAGGATGAATTTCTCATATCTATTATTATTATTTAAAATAAAACATTTTGTCGTGGTTGAGGATCACGTACACGAGCACAATTACAATGGCGATGATTAATTTAAAAACACTTTTCACTCGTACTGTTGTTCACGAGAGAGGAATAATAATTAGCAGGCGTAAAAATCGGCGAGTTCGTTGAGCGACTCGGGTTGGGGATCGGCATTGTGGAGCATCCAGAGCAAGTGTTCGAAGAGGACAACCTCGCACGCCACGTTGATGGTGTCCTCGTCCTCCGCCTCGGAACCGTCGCGGGACCGGTCCACCAGCTCCCGGAAGAGCGGGTGCCCGACAACATCGGCACTCACGAGGTAGCGCCGCCGCGTCTTCCCGACATACACCGGGCACAGCGACGAGGTGTCACCTCCGTCGTCGTTGTCAACGACGACAGAGGTGACACTGACTTGGCTATGTTTGTTGCTAAATGAGTTCCATTTCTTCAGCACTGACTTGAGTGACTTGAGCTTCGTTAGTTTTCCTCCTTTGGACATGTTGGATGGCTTGAGAATTTGATGAAGCAAAGTTGTTGTTGTAGTTGTTATGTTAATGACTTGTGAGAATGAATAGGTTTGTGAGAACGTGAAGGGGTGTTCTGTTGGTTGGTATTAAAAGGGAGAGGGAAGGGTGAAATGGTCAAAACGCATGTAATTAACAATTGAGAAAGTGGCCAACATGAAAGCTGGGTTTTTCTGGCGTTTGGACTTTGGACTGTGGTTGGTGCGAATTATGAAACCGTTGTTTGCACAAGTCTTCTCTCTACTTATCTATTCCTTTTCTCTTTTAGGTGTCTTTAGGGCTGTTTAGAAGTTTCTTTTCTTTAATACTACATTGAATGATAGTGGTATTATTTTAAATATTGTTGCAGTTAGTCTCAATCTCCTTTTTAATTTGTGTGTTATTTTTTCTCCGATGATGTCAAGCGTATGGCAATTTGAAGGTGAAACAGGGTTTTTGCAAGCTAAGTGACCTTTGAAGATATGGGTTCAAGCTAAAAAAAATTACATTATCAGAATATTCTAATTAAAATTCAAAATTAATAACCATTGTTCTTAAATCTAATTAATTTCCTTTTAAGATTTTACATATAAGAAATTTACACCGTTACAAAATATCTTTTGTTACCTTAGAAAATACCTTACTTCCTTACCACCTTTAAATTTACCTTCCATATTGAACAAATGAAAGTATCATTACTCAATATGGTGAATACTTTCGAAAATATCTTGGAGATGTAGTTCCATCTCAATCTTTTCGTGGAATTTGTATGAAATTAGAAATGATCATATTGATTTACAATGAAATGAAATTCATGAGAAGTTTTCTTTTAACAAAATTATTGAATCCTAAGCCTTCTTTTTTAATTAAAAGTTTTCCACATAAATTTCCCCAACATGTTTTGACTCTAATGTCTTACTAGATATTGTGAAGCCTGGTTCACCCTTTTTTGGTATTGAAATGCCTAGGTTACTCCTTCTAGATATTAATTAAGAAACCTAATTTTCTACTTTTCCTAGGTATTACGACACCTAAATTTTCTTTTGAGGTAGAGAAGCCCACGAAATTTTAGGTATTCTGATGCCTTGTGAAGTCTAAAAAGGTTTTTTTTTTTTCTTCTAAATATTGAGATGCCTAGTTTTACTTTCGGTTATTCTGAAGTCCAAGCCTTTTCTGAGTATTAGGATGCCCAGTATTATGAAATCCACGTTCTTCTAGGTATTGTGACACCTAATTTTTTATTGTTTGGCAATAGGGATGGCAAAACGGGCCGCCCCGCCGTTGACCCGCCGAAAACGGGTTGGTCCGCCCCGCCCTGCATAAGAAAGTCCAAACCCGCCCCGTTTTACTCGGGTTGGCGGGTTGGCCCGCCAACCCGCTAAAAATCAAAAAATTAAAATTATATATATATATATATATATATATATATATATATATATATATATATATTAATTGATTTTAATTATTTTTATCTTTTAAAAATACTAAATAATAAATATTTATTAAAAAATTAAATATATTACCTTAAATTTGGAATAATAATTTATTTAGACAAAAATAAATTAAATAAATATTAATAATATATTTATAAAATATTAAAAATATATATCTTAATAAAAAAATATATAATTATTAATTAAAAATATATAATTATTAATTAAAACGGGTTGGCGGGCCAACCCGTCACGACCCGCCATCAACCCATTTTTTGGCGGGTCACGTCGGGGCGGGTCACAGCGGGTTGGCGGGTTATAAACCTTGACCCGTCCCGCCAAAAAAAATGGGTCAAACGGGCCAGCCTGTCGGATTTAGCCCGTTTTGCCACCCCTATTTGGCAATCAGTTCATAGTTTTTTTTTTTCCATTATTTTGCCTCGAGTTGCCTACCTTTTTCACTAGACCTTGAGTTGTTGATTTTTTCATGACAATTTTGTGTCTAAACTTTGAGTTCCCTAAATAACATGCTTGGTTTGCTCATAAGTTGTCAATTTTCTTTTGGCTAAAATATGTTTTTCATCCTCACAAAATTTGAAATGTACACTTTTCGTCCCTGCAAAATTTTTAGTACGTTTTTCGTCCCTGCAAAATTGAAATGTGTCAAATTTTGGCCCGGTGCTAGATTTGGACCTACATGAGGATTTTTTGCGGTTAAAAACCACCACAAATTGCATAAAAATCCGTCACAAATTGCAGAAAAAAATAAATAAATAATCCAATTTGTGGCGGTTTTTTATGCAATTTGTAACGATTTTTTCAATTTGTGACGGCTTTTTTTGCAATTTGTGACGGTTTTTAACCCCCAAAAAATCCAACCGCCACAAAATTCAAAAAAACCGCCACAAAATGCATAATGTAGGTTCGGATATATCTGAACCTAACTCTAAACCAAATTTTGACACATTTCAATTTTGTAGGGACGAAAAACGTACTAAAAATTTTATAGGGACGAAAAACATACATTTCCAATTTCGTGAGGATGAAAAACATATTTTAGCCTTTTCTTTTTTATGACTTGAGTTGACAAGTGTGCTTGTGATGGGTTCCTAAGTAAAGCTAATGTTGGCTCCAAGGTTGTCCAATTTTTGGTTCACGATGAAAGATGTTGAATACTTTTGTAGATTTTTTGCCCTTTTACTTGTCTTTACTGATCGAAAAGTAAGTCAAGTAAAGAGATGCTATTGCGAATGTTCAATTTTGTCTAAATAAAAATAAATAAATGAATGAAAAGCATTACTCCCTCCATTCCAATTTACATGACATTTAAGATTTTAACACATGTATTAAAGAATACAATTAATTCGTTGAATTTCTTAAAAAATATTAGGTAACTTTCTAATATACCCTTTATCTCTCTAATTAATTACTCATACTACACTACTCCCACTAAGTATTAATTAAGGGTAATCTTGGAAAAAAATATTTAATGCAGCATTGGTTTTGTAAAACATCATCTATTTTAGAACAAATTTTTTTCTCTAAAACGTCATATAATATCTGGAATGGAGGGAGTAATATTTTAAGTTTATGCAGTTAAAAGATTTTCTTGTTTTCATTTATAACTCAAGTAATTATAGTTAGAGAAAAAGAGCTATGCACTGACAGTGAAAAATTATTTTACACTGTCATCCAATCACAAACTATCATTTATGATAAGTTTGTTGACTTTTTAAAAACTACCTTGAAAGTCATGTAAACGGTAATTTGTTATTGGATGACAGTGTATCACCATCAAACTCTAGTTAACCTTTCAAATATTTATTAAATTATTTTGGATATAAAAATAATAAAAAATAATTTAAAAAAACAAAGGTTGTGTATGTTTTACAGTATCACAAATTATTATTATTTTTTTGAAAGGGTATCACAAATTAATTATTCGCATTGAATATAGAAATATCACATACCTATGTTTCGTACAAATTTAAAAAAAAAATTCATGTATTATTGTTGATTTTTAGGAATATAAAACATCTACATTTGCTTTACTTTTTATTTCCATAGTGAAATGTAATATGTGATATACATTACATTCTTGGGAGAATGAAAGTTACTTCCTATTATAATCACTTATCCCTACTTCATTCTTTCCCATTTTTCTAAATTTTTAATTAATATTTTTTTTTCTGCAATTACTAAATATAAACCATTGATATTGAGTGCGTGAATCAATTGATGTGAGTTGTTTTAAATTAACCAAAAGTCTCAAGTTCGAGTCCAAATATGTAGCTGCGTTACTCAGAGGAAAAATTTTACCGCCTATAATAATCATACCCTATCGAGTATAATTGCCTTTAATGATAATACATATGTCTATACCAAAAAAATATCAACCAAACATATTCATGATAAAAATATTTCGTTAGCTAGGCATAGAAATATGATTACTAGAAATGCAATGTTATACTTTGAAACAAACTCTCAAGAAAATAAAAAAAAAAAGTTTTGTCATTTTCTTTCTTTGAAATTTTGTCCACTGTCTCCTGCGTAGGGGCCGCTGCTGCTGTTCCATCAATACACATAGTGCATGGATCCAACTTACAATTCCACTAACAGGGAGCAGCATAGACAGCTAGCTTCTTCTCCCCCAACTAACTTCACGTGCAGCAAAATTCAACACCTTTTGACTGCTTTTCTTGCATTATCACTCGCAGCAACCAACATGGTATATTATGGTTAATAGATAATTATGTTCCTCAAAATTAAGGGTATGATTTTTAAATTTGTATGTATGAAAAAAAATCTGACTCTTAGTTAGAGAATACTTGAGTTCAACCCAAAATCACTCACGGCATAAAAGCACCATAGAAAAAGGGAAAAGTGCGCTGATCTTTTGGAAGAAAAAGAAAAACTTGTGTTCGTGGCCTGAGACGTTCCCAAATCTTGTCCCTACCATCACTTCGTCTCAATGCTTCCCTTACAACCTGGTCTGGGCCAACACGTCGGCCATATAAGGGCCCGATATATTTCATAATTCGATCCAAAAGAAAAGCCAATAGCTTACAAACAAAACAACTAAATAATGATTCAACGGTCATACGATTACAAATGATAACGATTTATCTTAATAGCAGACTAAAATTGTAACGCTTTTTAGAGTCGACATCTTGATGACTTACACTTTATGACACTTCATTCGATGACATTTAATCCCACAAATCAACATAAGATTTTTCAACATGTTTTGTCTTCACTTACACGCTTCTAGAGAAATTTTCCAGGAGATTACTAAGTCAAGCATGCTTAAGTGGAGAGTTCTTTAAGTGAGATAGTACTAATTAATTTCTTTAAGTCATCATCAACTGTACAACCTCATCGCTGCACAACCTAGATCTCTTTCATTTGGCTACGTATTCAACTCATTCATGTATCCCTCTCGCTAGAAGTCTGTCGGGCAGGACCGGCCTAAGTGTGAGTGAGACTTAAAGCAAATTTTAAAAGAAACTTTTTACTCTAAATGAATGAATTATATGTTAGGCTCTTTTACCAACATATGTGACTTTTTTGTCAATATATGTGACCTTTTTTGCTTTATAAAACTAATAGAAAATAATATTTTGTTGGTGGGCCTAAAATTTGAGCTTTAGTTGTTTTACCCTTGAGCCAACTTGTTGTCAGGAGCTGCTCCTTGTTCATACATCATCTCTTTTGCATTGACAATCACTCTCCGCCCTTGTCAGCATCCAGGATGTCACAAAAACAACAAGAAATGTTTTAAAAAAAAAATCAAAATCTCGAACACCAAATTTTTTAAAATCATCAGAAATGTTACAAAAATAAACATTCTTAGACTGCCAGAAAAATTTGTAGCATTTAAAAGCCGCTAGAAACTTAAATGAAAAATTTTCACACACAGTTTATGCTCACCACATCATCACTTAACAGTTGAAATTAAAGTCAGAGACTAAAAACAAAACGGAAAAATTTATGAAGGACTAAAAATAGTAAAAAAAAAGTTTATGAGGGACTAAAAACAAAAATCAAGATAAAACGAGAGGATAAAAACATATTTTACTCTTAGTTTTAAAATTTCAATGGGGGCATTTGTTTCAAGAATAAATTTTTTATTCTCAGGAATATGGAATTGGAAAATTTATTCTCACGTTTGTAAGGAGGTAGTACAATAATTATTGTCGGGTATATTTTATTTTTGAAAAAGTCATATTCTCATGTTCACCCATTATTTATCCCTGGAAGGGGGGGTTGGAAAAGTTTATTCCCATGTGACAAGAAGCCATTTTGTAAGTAAAAGTTTAATCCCAGACATTTTTAATAGTTAATCAAACACATTTTTTTAAAATACCCTAGAATAATATTCTCATATTATATTCCTAGGAATAATATTTATGAGAATAAACAAATAATTCGTGAATGTATTTTTAATCATACCTGATTAAAGCACTATAGTTGCATATGTATGAAAACTTATATATATTGAACTATGTGATTTGTGCGCTAAAATTTTTGCCCCAACTTGTGTTCAAGGAATAATTTATATCTACCTTAATAAACATAAGAATTAACAATTTTTTTAATTTTAAGAATCGGAATGGCAAAAAAATTTAAGAATTAATTTTAATACTGAACCAAACATAATCAAATTTGGTTTTTCAAAGTTTGTTGCAAAATCAATTTAGGGAAAAAAAATTTCTTGAATCTTTAATAGTTCAGTTCGGTTCGAACTTGTAGAATGTGGTTCACTGAACTAAAAAACAATTTGGTTCAGTTCGCACCAACCGTATTTTAGTTCAGTTTAATTCACCCAAATCATTTTTCTAGTTTAGTTTAATTCTTAAACAATTCAATTTAGTTCAACATTTTTGAACACCCCTAACCATCATGTCATTGGTACGAATGGAACTAAACTCGAATTCCTTAAACAAAGTCTTAGGTCTAAATCTTGTAGATAGAAAATACGTGGTTGGGATAAGAGATCCCACCAGAAATAGCCAGTCAGGTTCCCCAACGAAGATTAGTCATCGACAAAGTTGATAAATATTTTGAACCAATGTCATGGTGAACAAAAAAAATACAAATACTTGTGCACAACCTTTGATATGGTTTACAATCAAATACTATAAGTATTCAAATGATTTGCACAAACCATTATAAATCTTACAATACATAACATTTGATAAATAATCTTGCGAAATTTAGAAGACAAAATGTATTAAATAAACTTGAATACAGAAAGAATAACCAACACATTTGATACATTCACAGCAATATATTACTTAATTCTCAAATTAAATTATCAAAATGATATCATTCACTTTAGGTAATTCAATCAACAACATCTTTCAACTTATCAACACCTTATAGGATACACATCCATCCATAAGGGTCAACATTTAAACATCTTATAGGATACACATCCACCTATAAGAACCAACATTTAAATATCTCATCAAGAATATAACTATCTCAACAGTAAAACTATATATCGTAATTATGCACCATTACATAACAAGGCATTTAAACAAGGCTCAATGTATCAACATGACAACACGTTCATATGATTCAAGCAATAATAATCACATAAGGAATGAGCATAAAAAGCAATGACATAACATGTTTAACCTCTAATTGGGCTAGAAAGTACTTGTTGTCCAAGGGGTCGGGCTTAACATGAGTACTGCATGCTTAGCCCATTCTTGCTGTCTAGAGGGTCAGGCTTATAGCTCATGCTTAGTGTGCTAGATAAAAGACTCTAAACTTGCTCTCTGGATGGCCCCACACTTCGCACGCCCATCGCGTGCTTAGCGCACTAGTCTAGAGGCCCTACACTTGCTCTCTGGGGTCCTTGTGCTTAGCTCACCCATTGCATGTTTAGCACAGGTAACCCTCATGCTCAGCACACTCGACGCATGCTTAGCGTGAATGATTAGACCTAAACCCAAAATCCATGTGCATTAAGCATGCATTCATCATGCTTAATGTAGGTCCTTAAACATGAACTATAAACCATGCGCACTGAGCACACAAATGTGTGCTTAGTGTGGGTCTACAATCTACAACTTGCGGATATCACAAATCCAAACTTCTAATGGCTACCCATGGCCTCCAAACAGTCTCAAAGCATGCCAATCAATTAGTCATCACTTCTATTTCATTTCTAACCAATTAAACTACCCAATAAACTCCTCAATCATACATTCTCAATAAAAATCCAAACCTTCTAAAGCTCAAAAACTTAAACTAGCCAAGAGTACATTTTTATATCTATCCATCATTCACAAACATCTAAAATCAACTTAATGTCACAAAAACAATAGAATATATTGTAGAGCTTCCCTTACCTTAGGTGGTTTCAAGTTTGAGTTGAGGATGAGAAAAGAGAAAGCTTCAGGTCCAAGGGGGCAACTCCCCCCCCCCCCCCCCCCCCCCCCCCCCCCCCAAACTACACTACCACATAATAAAACCCAAAGAAAAACATAAATCAAAGACAACACCGTTGAAACTTTAATGGAACTCCGTCATAGTTCAACTCAAGAGTAAAGGAGAAGGAGAATGTAGGAAGGAGAGGGAATAAAGAAAGTACATAAACTTACCAATGCAATGGATTCCCTCCAAGTTCTAGTATGTAAGAAAGTATGTAATAGAGTGTGGGGTTCTACTTCTCTACCTTAAGAAAGTTTTGAGGAAGAAGAAATGAAAGAGGGTGGCTATCGAAGGTTCAATTTTCTGAATAGATAGACTTAGGGAAGGGAGGGTTTTAGGGGTTTTAGACCTTTCCTCTCACTAAGGCCCAATCTAGACATATACACACACACCCATTCTCCTCCTTAAGGCCCATCTATGAAACCTAACTACAACAACTCATAAACACATGATTAATTTATTACATTTTACCAAATCAATCATCCAAGCATACATTAAAGGTTTAAATACATTTTTAGTCCTTGCAATTTAGCACTTTTTTGCTTTTCATCCTTGCAAAATTATTTTTTTGGTTTTAGTCCTTACAAATTATGTTTGTTTTGTTTTTCGTCCTTATAGTGGTTTAGATAGCGTTTTTTTCACTATTCAAAGCACTATCTAAATCACTTTAAGGACGAAAAACAAAACAAACATAATTTGCAAAGACTAAAACAAAAAAAAATAATTTTACAAAGACGAAAAGCAAAAAAGTACTAAATTGTAAGGACTAAAAAAATATTTAAACCTACATTAAACTTAGTTTTTCTTGTAATTTTAATTAAAACACTTAATTACATCATTAGCAAAAACCACGGTGTTACAAGCGACAATTTCATATTTAAGCCTAAATATATTTGTTTTTTATTCAATACTATTTTTGTAAAGTAATACAAAGATTGGTAAGAACAAATATCATTACTCATAGTTTTTTTTTTCTTGGGCATGAGTGACGGGCCTCTATATGTTCATAGGTTTCGTTACTGGCTCTTTTTTATTGCCTTTGGATCCTCTGTAGCGGTTTGGATCCTCTGCAGCGGTGCTGCCTCTGCAGCGGTGCTGCCTCTGCAGCGGTGATCTTGACCATTGGAATTACATCTGATGGTTGTGTTAAAGATAAGAATATTTTTATAGTTAATTATAAAGGGCTGAGATATTCCTGCAGGGGCTGTAGGGCAGCAGAGAATCCAAATTCCTTTTTATTCAACCTCAACAATAGGCTGCCCAAAAGAGCTACCAAAACCAAATTGGATGTTGTTTGGACCTTTTTTGTTTTTGTTATCATTACTCATGAGACTGCATATAAGTACACTGTACACCCCCACACACAAGCAATTGATTGGTACATACTTGGCTTCACAAGCACTACAAAGAATTCAATGGTTTTGCCTTTCACATCCTTTCAAAATGGATGGCAAAAAAGGGTAAGGAACTAATGCTCACACGGGCCCACTGCTATTCTGCTCATAGTTGGACATCACAGTTAAGGGCCTCAAATAAGCCAAGTATTAGAACTTAGAAGGCTAGCTGAAGCACCATGAGTTATTTTCACTTATTATTCACTAGAATCACCACCCTCAAGAAGTGCCAGCTTTGTTTTTTGTTTTTCTTTATCTGTTTCATAAACTATTTTTGTTAATAAAAATTATTCCTTTGGCTTTTCCTTTAGATAGACGACCCAATTTGCTAAAACAAAACCAAATAGGTCTCGAGAAGATGCTTCTCCCACTGTACGTGTTTTGATAAGAATGAAGCTAGCAAAAAGGAGAAGCAGCAATTTATAGCAGCATTCTTTGACCCAAGTGAGAAGTACCAAGAATAGTTAGCTAGCTGGCATTGTTTCCATCAGAATAAGGTTGTACCAGGCACCTTAAAAAGGTGCATACCCTTAGAACCAATAGTGTAAAGTCTCGTTTCAATCTCTCATAATCACAAGACGTGTAACTTACATGGCCCAACACATAAAATCTAGCTGAAAAGGACTTCTTTTTCAATTGCCACTAGAGAATTTTACTAATCCAAGCCCATGTTATATAGCATTGCTCGAATAGATAAAGATCTAAAAGGATCTATAAATGATAAAGTTGGAGGGAAGATGTAGACCAATAAACACCGAAATAATTGAAGGAGGCACATCTTTAAATTGAATTGATGGGGTTGAACACCCGAATTTAAAGATTTCCAATCATATTCAATATTGCAACAAAAAAGAATAAAAAAAGAGACTATTTTTTTTGTTTTTGTTTTACTTTTTTTTGACCCAAAACCTAAGCAAAATATCAAATCAAACGATACATTTTTTTAGACTCCTTAAATTCAAATGCTGATCACAATCAAAATCAATGGCGTTATTTATGAAAAGCTCCATAGGAGGACTCCAAACGACCAAAAGCCGGTTTCTCCATCGATGTTCTCTTCAAACATGATTTTACTCTTCAATAGCAAGGGGCACAGACTCAGCCTGAGGTCACAAGAACAAGAATGACATAATACATTAGTAAGTTGACATGTAAAGGAAAGAGAGAGGGGTAAGAAAATTGGGAAAAAGTTGCAGTAATAATATTTTTGGTATTATTCTCTGATTAAAATTACAATTTTATCTCTATAATCGGTGCCAATCTTAACTATATGTTTGATAGAGAGAGAAAACAAATTCGAAGAAAAAAAATTGGCGGAATAGAAACTAAAGAGAAAATTTGATTTCAAAAAGTTAATTTTTTCCTATTCAAGTTTCAATTTTTCTCCTTCCTAATTTTCTTTCCATTCATCCAAATAAAAAATCTAAATGTCAATCCTTATTGCATCATATATAAAGAAGAGTTCAATTTCAACTAAAGGATAATACTAAAACACCTATTGTTCTATAGCCCGTTTGACTCTGCTAAACTGAATTTAACAACAAAAATTTTGATAACAAAGACCATGCATTTCTTTGAGGAAAAAGAGTGCACTGCATCCTATTTAAGCAGCTCAAAACGTCAAATTTAGTTCATAAAGGAAACCATTGAATTAAAAGTGTAATGAGAGAAGAAATATACCAATTTGCGGTACTTGAGGGCATAGAACATCTCGAGGTAACGTTTGCTCTCACGGCGTTCAAGGTTGGTCACATGCTTCCAGAATCCATAGACACCAGTGAGTGTCAAGAGCCTGTCAGAGTAAATTTGCCATGTGTACCTGTGGAACAAAATGAGAAAGCTCAATGTTTGTTATGATGGTATAGTGGAAATTTTGGTGGTGACAGAATGTGACTATTGCTTAATTTACACAACCAAAACTCTCTTGTAAACTAAGATATATTTTATGCAACAAAGTGTGATGATGGTTTAGTGAAAATTTTGGTGACAGAATTGTGAGTAGTATTGTTTAGAGCAATGTGCATACTTCTCATGAATACGCTTGAGTCCTCCCTGGGAGATTTTGTCCCAGTGAGATGGGTCTGCCTTGCTCTTCTCAAAGAACTCAACAAGGAGTTCAGCAGCCTGGTCACCATGGTAGGGGTCAATGTGGTAACCAGAATTTCCATGCACAATGATCTCAGCAGGACCACCATTGCATGTGGCAAATGTTGGCAACCCACAAGTCATGGCCTCAACCACAGTCAACCCAAAAGCTTCATATACTGCCGGCTGCACAAAGGCACCCCTTGTGTCGCAAATGACACGGTAGAGCTCTCCATTCCTCACTCTGTTCATCTGAGAGGAGATCCATCTGAATTGGCCATTCAACTTGTAGGTCTCAATGAGGCCATACATCTTCTTCATCTCAGCCTTCTCTTCCAAGTCCTTGGACTCCTTCCTCCTGTCTCCGGCAACCACGACAAGGTTTACCAACTCGCGGAGGCGGGCGTTCTTGCCGTACCACTCAACAAGCCCAGTGATGTTCTTCACACGGTCAAGTCTTGCCATGGTGAAGATGATTGGCTTGTTGCGGTCCTTCAATACACATCTGTTACAATGGCATTTACATTAAACAACTGCACTTTCAATCCAATCAAGAGATGGTAAAGAGAAAGAGTTTAATTTCTATGCACTATCAGTATAAAAAGATTTTACACTATCAATCAATCAGAATTCATGGTAAATATGATCTTTAAAGTAGTTATTGTAAACAAATGACAGTGTAAAAACCTTTTACTGACTGTGCATACACTATTTACTCAACTTGTTTTAAGAGAAAATTTTCATTTTCCTAACTAGAGTTTTTGTATTAAACAACATTTTCCTTGAACAAATGTTCTATATGACAACATTGTGAGAGGTTGAAGAAAGGGAGAGAAACTAACATGTGCTCCTCATTCTCCACTGAGCTGTAAAGAAGCTCTTCAATGTCAGGGTGGAATTCTGTTAACCTACGCTCAGTTTCAGTGTATGGGAAGTATATGCTCATGTCGGCACCGGGAGAGACAATGTTGAACTTTGGATCAAAGGGATCAATACCGTGAACAACACGGTAAAGTCCTGGAAGGGTGAAGGCAGTGTGACTCTCATACTGTCCAACAGTATCCTTGCTGTAGAAGAAATAACACAGATGCAAGAATTAGTTTCAGTAAGCATATCAATAAATAGAATAGTGCATTTAAAACACAGTGAATAAAGGGAAAAGATAGCTCACCTTCCAGCAATCTCTTGGAAGGTGCTAGTGATGATAAAGTCTGTGTGGTTCATTGCAAAAAGATCAGCAGTAAATTGGCATGAGAAGTGATATTTCTCTTCAAATTTTTTCCAGTAAATGTCAGACTCAGGGTACTTGGTCTTTTCTAGAGCATGAGCAATGGTACACTGCATTTTTGTCATTAAATTAAGGGAATAAGCTTAATCAGGTTCCAGAGTATAGTGTAAAAACAAAGGTTGTGACAACATTAACTAGAAAGTAGGTGTCCATATAGACAAACCTGAGTTACTCCTAATTTGTGTGCTAACAAAGAGGCAACAATGTTTCCATCACTGTAGTTTCCAACAATCAGATCTGGCTTGGCTTGCAACTCCTTGGCAAGTTCAACGGCAACATCCTAATATTGACAACAAATATAGTTGGATTGGAAGTTAACTCAGTGAAAACATCAAAATGCTTGAACCATGTCACAGTTTTGAGTAAAAGTTAAAATTCACCTCAGTGTAGGTCTCTAGGTATGGCCAGACTTCGAATCTGGAGATCCATTTGCGAACAATTCCCTTCTCTGTTCTAAAAGGAACTCGGAGAATGTCACAATATTCAGTATCATATACCCTCTCTAGACGTTGGCCACAGGTAGTTCCTACTGCATCAGGGAGAAGACAAGTGATCTGTATATAACAGAAATCACATGCTCAAGTTAGTGAAATATCCATAAGTTATAGTACATAAATAAGCTATGTCTTAAGAACTACACTAGAACATACAATGAGAATACGAGGGGTTATATCCAAGCCTTGTTTCTTGATGCGGTTGAGCATCTCATTCTCCAAGGCACGAACTTGATCCAAGATGTAAACAACCTGGATTATAGAATCAACAATTTTAACCATGTCACTCAACCTTGATAGGTACCAAAATAGTGTGAAAGTTAGTAGAAATGTTATCTTAACGCAACTAACCTGTCCACCAGTGTCAGGGTATCCCAAGACATTATCTTGGGCAAAGTAACCATGGGGAGAAAGGATAACAACATTGAAGACCATAGGGATTCTTCCAAGGAATGTCTCAAGGGTGAAAGGGTCGGGTGCCTCGAGAAGGTCCAGGAGAAGCTGGATCATCTCGAGGACACGCTCGGCGGTGTCACCCCACCCCCTCTCCAGACCAATCTCCAGGAATCTGTTTTCGAATTCTGAGTAGGGTGTTTCGGGAGCAACTGAAGTCAGATACTCTTCTGCTTTTCTCAAAACATGTTGGAGAGAATTCAAGTTTTGAACTTTGTCATTCAACATCATAGTCTGCAACAGACAAACCATTATTCATTACAATCAAAGCAAACTCGTCAAAACAAAATTGTAAAGCAATGACCAATGCATATCATCTTTTATATAGAAACATTTACAGATTTATTAGATTTGCACATGGTCCAAGTCATTCAACAATGAACAATGTGCCTTTTAAAGCAATTACTGTTAATTTTCAAAAAATATAGATAGGTAGTAGTACTAGTACCATGTGGATTAAATTCAGGTAGTACACAATGTTTATAGATACTAATTTGGACAATTGATAACTCACAAGCATACACTTCAAAAAAGAAAAAGAAAAAGTATACCTTTCCCTTGTAACTGTGAAGCCTGAGGAATTCAAGCAGTGGCTGCATGCTCTCCTTGCCATGGAAGAGCTTGGCTGAAAGGTGGCGGTTGAGGTACTCAACACCATTTCCAATGGACTTGTTCAGAGTTGGGCGAGGGAAGGATGCATTAAACGGTTCAAAGTCCAACTCAAGCACAAAGTTGCCGTTAGAACTGCACCAAGAGAGAAAGAGAAGCGTGTTAAATTGTCTTGACATGCATAAGAAAGTGAAGATAAAAAACTCTGAGGTGGAAACTCTGAAGAACCTTATTACCTTCCCTCAACAAGCTCCTCCTTGAAACGCAGATACTCAGCAGGACGCAGCTCATCAACAACAAGCATGTGCACATTCACTCGCAGATACTCCCATACACCAGGCCTTGGTCTAACAGCCAGAGCTACAAATGGTGGCAGCACTATGGCTTCCTACAAGAACAAAAAAAAAAACACTAAAAGTCTAAAACTTGTAACAAAAACACACAAAACACATCTTGAATATAACACCCCACATAAAGAAGAAACAAAAGAAAAGAAAAAAGAAAGAAAGTTACCTGTGTAGATCTCAAAACTTCTCCAAAGGCCCCATCTTGAAGTTTCTTCCTGTTCTCCTCAGGGATTTCTTCAAACTCTGCAATCACCTGGTGGTGTTGCAGGATTCCCTTGCCCTTGGCTTCAAGCCTTTTGTTACAATGAGAGATTGTTAGTGTCATTTTAAATCCTTGCAACAGAGTTAATTATTAATAGAGGAGGAAAAACTTTTTTTTTCTTTTTTTTTTTTTACCTTGACAGAAGGGCCAGAATTTCATTCCTGTGACCAGAGAGAGTTTCATCAAACCTTTCGCGGAAAGAGTGAGAGTGGGTCAAAGGGTGATTTGCCATTTCCTCAGGGGAAAAACTTCACTGCAACAAAAAAAAAAAGAAGCAACAGAAACTATTTAGAATTGTATGCAACAAGTCACCATAAAAAGGATAAGGATAGTCACCAAAAGTCAAAAATCAAAACCAAAACAATGTGGAATTTTTTTCTTTTCTTTCTAGAAGACTGTATTGGATTTCAAGACCTACCAATACCCTCACCAACCACCGGTCCAAGAAAAAATATTAATTACAGATCCTGTACCTTATTTAAACCAAGATCTCTAAGTTTCTGAACTTTAATTAAAATTTTGATATTGCAGTCTCAAAAACCTCTTAAACCTCAGTAACAGCATGCATCCAAGACATAACCATAACAATGAGAAACCAACAAAGAAGATCTTAGTTCAAGGCCAGTCCGCAGACAAAAAATAATTTTTTTTATTTTTAATTTTATTTTATTTTCATTTGTTTATAATTTAATTCAATTTAATTAAAAGGGGCAATCCGACAAAACTTCAGAGCCGTCTTCCCAGAAACTCAACACAGACAGCACCTCAAAACAGAACCAGAATTCTCCACTAGAAACCCAGGATCATGTCTCAGACACTGATCCAATGGTTGCAACACAAATGACAGTGCTAAATCTTAGTGTTACAGAGCAAAAAGCTGACGTGGCAATATTGAACACCCAAACAGGGGAAAGTAATGAGGGAACGAGAACTGAACAGAATGATAAAAACAAAGAAAGAGAGAAAAACAGAACAGAAAACAGAGGAAAGAGCAGAGTAATAAAATAAAAGAATACCTATGAAAACAGAATGAACGCAAAAAATGAAAGGGTGAAGGGAAAGACGAAATGAATGAATGAAAAATGAAGTGGAGGAGTCTTAATTTATAGGCGAACAAGAGAAGACGTAAGAAAGAAAGAGAGAAAACAATTTTCAACGAAGTCCAAAAACTTTCCTTTCTCTCTTCTCTCTCTACCAAGGACGAATATGTAAATGTGTAATGTTTAAATGCAACACGTACGTAGAGCGTGTTTGTATAAACGGTCAAGTAAACTTAACTCATGTTTCCACGAAAATTTAAATATACTTGCTTTATTTTTTTATTTTAAAAAGTATGATTTTCAAGTTGAACAAAAATACAACGCATAAACAAACAGGTACGTAGAAATTATACTCTACACATAGCTGGTAGCTTCCATATTTTGACGTTAAATTAGTCCTATCTGTTTAGCTACTACGGTTTTTATCAGGTAAAATTTGACTCGGATAGAAATAAAATATAATAAGAATAAAATATGTTTTTATCCGTTTTTCATCTTTTTTAAAAAAAAATTAGCTATTTTTTTATTTTTCTGATTTTAAGAAATTAAAATACATTACTTTTGGTCTTTAAATTATTAGAACTAAAACTGAATTTTTAAATTTTAAAAGAATTAAAAACATATTTCACACCTAATAAAGTCAGTAGGAGTTATTTTATCTATTAAATAAATACCTTCAATGTAGATAATATGAATTATCAATTTAAAATGTGATTAATTAAAGAAAATGTTATTAGAATGGTAAATTGGTCTTTCGTGTTGATATATTAGTTAATTTCACAGTAAATATAGTTTTTTTATTTGCCTGATCAATTATTGGAAGAAATTATCTTTCAAATAGAATAACTTAACACAAATTTAGTTATATAATTACTTAAAATTTACTATCTATACAAACGTAAAATATAAGCAACAATCATTTTAGCACATGTCAACATGCCAACATGCTATAGCAACGTTCTATCCTACATTCTATTGATTGCGGATAAAACAAAAATATTTTCTTTTTGGCACCTAGATTTAAGTATTCAATTTTCATCATAAACTCGGACATATATTTAATAAATGACAATATATATCCTTTAAAAAAAATGACAATATATACATATATAGCTTTGCTAGAAATATTTCGTGTATAACTACACATAAATGTAATAATCAATGCAACGTCAAAAATAAAATCAATGCAAAATTGCATAACTGAGAAAATCATGATGTCTACTGTCGATGCTTGACATATTTATATATTCTCATTCAAATATTATACTATTCAAATGTTTTTTTTTTTTTACTGAAATACTATTCAAATGTTTAAAAACTTGCCCAATAGACTTTTGTATTGATGGTGAAGAAATTCATTTATAATTAGTTTGGTTATATATTCCCATAATCCCATGTAAGCAAAAGTCTTGCTTCTTCTTGTACCAGAAAATTCTAGATTAGATATATAAGTAATAACGAAGTAAGATATTGCATAACCGACAAATTCAAGATATTAATTAATTTATCCAATAAAACGAAAATATAGTACTACTATTACACAAACCAAAATTTGTAAACTCCAATGAAAAGATTTATGTGTCGACTATCGAGTATCTCTATATACCAATTTTGCATAAAATGTTTTTGCAATATAGTAATACTAACTATCATAACTGATCAAAAGAATACTAACTATCATAAAAATAAAAATAAAACTATCATAAAACACATCTAATATCAATTTAAAAATTAAATAAATATATGCATTGGTTATAATACTAAGTTAATTTCAGAAATCAACATTACTGATTCAAGGCTATATACAATGTACATTTGACATTCAATTACTGAAAGTAAAAAAAAGATTATTCCACTTCAAATATTACTGATTCAAGCTTATCTACATAATGTACGTATGTTCAGCTTTTTTCTGGGTTAAAATTTGAATTGTCCTCTTTATTTTCTCGTTTTTTCCCCTTTGATTTTGTCTGTGGTGACCGTAGCAGTGGCCGCATTTTGTGTTGATATATAGCTAGCAATAACATTTTGTCGTTATACACTATTACTAACTAGACCCCATGGTTAGTTTTGTTATAGTATTAGTTAATAGAGATCTGGTCCAGCCCAATTTTTTGTTTGATTTACATTTATGCAGTGTATAGCATTACCACTATATGTGATCAGATCATGTAGAAAGAAATAACACTCAGAAACAAAGAGTAATGGATAATTGGATATTGTGGGGGTAACCTAGCTAGAGATATTTTCCCATGTAAAGATATTTGTGGGGATGAGGTAGATATTTTGCCATGTAAATAATAATAAAAATGAAAAATAATCTTAAGATTTGACATTGTAATTTACAAATGGAGTTGTACTTGTATGTAGATAGCAATTACTTACCTTGAATGTGAAATGCCAACACCCGGAGGATGGAACAATGCAAATGCAAATGCAAATCGAATGAGACAGAGTGGAGGCAAATAAAGAAAACGCGAAATGAATAAAAATATCTCAAGCAAATGAAATGGGGGAATTGAATGGTGAAGAGTGATGGGTTGGGAAGCCCCTTTTATAGTGAAAAAAATGAGGAAGAGTTAGATAGTCATAAATATAAGAAAAGGATAATGTTACCAAAAGAAAAAAAAAATAAGAAAAGGGTTCGAATTTGACATTGAAGGTAAAATTATTTGCCTTTGTATTCGTGAAAGAACCGTCCATTATTAGTTTTTTTTTTTTTTTTTTTTTTGACAGAATCCATTATTAGTTATTACAGCTAACCTTGCGGTGGTTTTGTTGTTGTTTTCACAAACCACTCTTCACTGTTGCGGCTCTCTACCATCTTTCTCTCTCTTCACTTATTTTTATTTTTTTAATTTCATTTATCCGGTTTTTATTTAAGTTCAGCCGTTGGTTTTTATTATTTGATATTTGATTTGATTTGATTTGATAATAATATTAATTAATAAGTTCTCTTTTTGGTTGATAAGTAATTATTACGGTACTGTATTGTATTGTACATTGCATTTGTCGTCAGCCAATTGTTTTTTATGCGGTGCCTGTAGTATCTGACTTAATGCCGTGTTTTGAACCTTTTTGCATGCACTTTTTTTTTTTTAAAAAAAGTTTAATAAATAGTGTCGTCCACTTCAACCAAAAAAAGTTGTTATTATATTTTTTTTTTTTTTGAATAAAAAAAGTTGTTATTATATTAAGCAATACAACATGCGAGGAATTTCTACATATCGTTTCAAAGGTTTTATATATATGGAGAGAGATGTGTAAATGTGTGTGTGATGGATCCAGATCCTTTACAGATTCAAAGGAAACTACATCGTGTCCAGTTGCAGATCTGACCATTGAAGTTAATAAAATTTAATTTTAAATATTAATTTATTATGTGATAAGATAAAATGATTTCTATTTCTATAACAACTTAAAAAAATTATACTTTAGCAAATCATTTAGGTATATTTATTAATGTACATTTACTTTTAGCAAGTTATAATTAAATGTATTTTTAAAAAGTTGAAATTATAATTAACTTGTTAAAATATTTTTCTTATAAATAAGTGAGTTTATTTAGTAAATTCAATAAATAAATATTATATGAATAGTTAAAATTAAAAAAATATATACATATTTTTTTTAAATGATCTTTTTTTTTTGTTACGAAATGATCATGTGGTTATTAAATAAATTTTAATTTTGTTTCATTAGTGTATAATTGTGTGTTCTAAATTTAAAATTTTCACATCTTAAAATAAAAATCAGTATATTATTTTATATAAAATTTAATAATAATACATTAACAATGTAAAATAATTTCATATATGAATTAATTGGTGAAGATATTAGCAGAAAGTCAGAGATCCAACCGGTAGGAATACGATGGTACTGGATTGGTGGGTATAGAGACGAATTCATTATGTTTGTCGGGACTCGGGAATGGACATTGTTACAATCAAATTATAAGATCCTCTTACTTTCATATGCATAAAAAAAAAAAAAGTTTAAATATTTTTTTTCTTGTAATTTAGTATTTTTTTATTTTTTATTTTTATAAAAAAAAAAATTAATTTCAGTCTTTGTAAATTATGTTTATTTTATTTTTTGTCCTTATAGTAATTTAGATAGTATTTTTTTTTACTGTTCAAAGGATTATTTAAACTACTATAAAGACGAAAAATAAAACAAACATAATTTTTAATGACTGAAATCAAGAAAAAATTGCAAGAATAAAAAACAAAAAAATATTAAATTACAAGGAAAAAAATATTTAAACAAAAAAAAATATAAGATCCTCCACTCCAATTAATGACATGTCATTCTTCCGAGGATAAAACAAACTTTGACGTGGCAAACATAAATAAATATATTCGAGTATGACAGTAGGATAATGTTTGGTGAACATTTAAATATTAAAAATAATTTATTTTAATTATATTATATTATTTTATTACTAACTGGTATAATTTTATTCGTACACTCTCAGGTAATTTATTTTTTTGTTATGTTCATATCTAAATTATTTTAGTTTAACAAACATATGTTAATTTGGGAAATTTTCAGACTTTTCTTCCATTCTCATATATTTGTAGAATTTCATTTAAATTGTTTTACTAAAAGCAATACTCATTAGTGCACCTATTTTTGCTCACATTTATTTACCTCCTTGCATGAGTAATAAATTTAAATGTAAATGCACGAAAGTTCAGATGAAAGGAAGTATAATTACAATTATTGTAAAAATGGTGCAGAGTCGCAAACAAGATCCATTTGTTTGGGACCAAACCGTACATTTTTGTGGGCCCTAGCCTTTGACATGTCACAGATGGGTCCCACACACCGATAAACCCATTTTCTCTCGTACCACTACACAGCCAAGGTGGCCGAGGCGTCGGTGTTTGTCTGACGTGGATAACTTACCGACACGATATTGATTTCTAATCACGTTATTTTGGGAAGGTGCACGGTGGGAAGATAATTTTGAGTCGTTTGGATGGGTGAAGGTGCACCAGATGAAGAAAGTATCATAAAATTCACTTCACCTCACCACTCAAAATCCTGATTCTTTCTTCCAAGTTTCAACGCCTCTCTTTTTCTAACCATTCAATTTCTCCCAACCATCTACATTATAGAGAAAAATAACCTTATTTTTTGGGGGTTTGGATTCAAAACTCTTGACTTTGAAGCGGTTTCACGATGGGGTTCGTGGCGGTGTAGGTTTCACGATGGGTTTCGCTTCACGGTGATGTTTGCGGTTCGCACCGAGGTTTGCAGTGGAGTTCACAATGTGTTTCGCGGTGTGGTTCACGCCAATGTTCGTAATGTTTTTTCACAATGGGATTCAGTGGTAGCAGTGGGTTTCACGGTGGAATTTGAACATTGCACAACCTCAGTTCCGATGGAAGAATTTGAAGCTTCTTTCACTCTATGTTTTGGGTTTTGATTCAGATCTGTGTCTTCAAGACTTGTTTTGTGTTTTTTCATTTTTTATTTTTGTATCAGTTTCTCATATATAAGGAAATTTTTGTATAAATTTTTTATTCGATGATGTTTTCGATTGATGGTGGCTGTATTTTTTTTTTTATCAATGGGAAAAGAAAACAAAGGAAACTAATGTCTTAAATTACAAAATGCCCATGGCATCCGAAAACAGCAACAGAGTCTATATCTGCAAGATGATCTGCACAGCTGGTGGTGGCTGTATTTTGAAGCATATAATTGTAATTTTATTTAAAACAAAATTATATGCTATTTTTTTCCTTTGGTGCACCCTCACCTATTTAGCCCTTCATTTTGATCACACGGCTGAAAAACATCTTCCCACCTTGCAAGACCTATGAAGGCATGGTAAAAGCCGTCTTTTATTATTACCTCCATCCTATATACTAGACCCCTCGAGTGTGTGTGTGTGTATATATATATATATATATATATATATATATATATATATATATAGAGAGAGAGAGAGAGAGAGAGAGAGAGAGAGAGAGAGAGAGAGAGAGAGAGGAGAGGGTTTTATATACAGGGATGAAGATAATATTAAAGTGATTGATTTCATTTTTAGGAGATTACTTTATATTGTACTTGTTAAAAAAATTAAGAAATTATTTTTGAAATATGTGTATTTAGAAAAGGATCATAATAAACCTACACTCTAAAATGAGGTGTTCTAGGATAGAAAGTAAAGGAGATATGAAAAAAAAATTGAGAGAGTGAATGACATATGTAATAAATGAAATAATGTGAAAAGTAAAGAATGATAAGAAGGAAATAAAATAAAAAAAATCGGAAGAAAAAATTGAGTATGTAAATATAATTATTGTACAAAAAATACGTGAGAGACACAAATAATTATGTTTCATTTAATATGGTGTCAATTATTTCATATTTTAACAATGTAAATGTACTTTTATGACATTTGCTTTTTTTTTATAATATTAGGTAGAAGTTTACCTTACAGATACAGACATGACAAATTATTATTAAAGTAATTTGATTTTTTTAATCAATTAAGTATAATTAATCATGTTTTGAAATCACAATGACTATTAATTTTTTACTTTTATTCAAAATAATTACTTTTATTTATTAGTTATAACTTACATGATATTAATTAAATATTAAATATATTTGATAAATATTTAATGAATTTCCCATATCTCTCACTAAAAAACCTACTCCTATCACTTCAATAACGATCAATTGTGATAGAATATTGATTTAAATCAATATAATAATAAATACATCAATGAAATTTCTAAGAAAAAGAAAATATCTCTATAATTAACATTACTCACGAGAGAAAGAAAGGTGTTGATCGCATCAAAAGTTCAATTTCTAAAAAGTATTTATTTTTAAGTTAGGTAATCGCTCATACATCTTAAGTAACGTATAAAAACGAAAAACATTATTTTTAATTATTAGTTAGACATTTATCAATTATTACATAAATGAAAGAATAATTTGTTTTTGGTACAAATGAATCTCATGTTTTATATTACTAGTGGAGTTATAGAATTTAATTTTTGAAGTATTGGCATTTAATTATTAAATATTTAAGTTCTGTAAAATATAGTCGATAAATGATACTAGCTATCTCCATTTCTTTTATTTTTTTGTAAAAAGATTGGAAAATACAATTAATGTGTAAGAATTTTTTTTAAAAATTTTATAGTACGTCCTTAATTTATTTTATTTATTCTCCTCATAATTATCTCTTTTCTTAATTAAATAATAATAATTAATCTTATCTTATCTCTTTCTAAAATAAGGGTTTAACTAAAAAATAATAATTAATTTTATTTTAAACTTTTAAAATAACATATAAATAAAATAAAAACTTATTCAAGAGTGACAATTAAAAAGAAACAATACAATATCGATTAATAAATTCATCAAAACACGTAAATTGAAAAAGAATCATTGAAAAAGTAAATTGAGTTTTCCCTATAGAAACTTCTTTTTTAGTCTATTCTATATTCTCCCTCTAGAAGTTTTTATACCTTTCTTTTATAACAACAATATATGTAACAATAAATCATGGTCAAAGTCTCATTTGTTCTACGAGGGTTCCGTAATTTTTGTAAGCCAGAACAGGGGGTTGGTATATGGGGAAAATGGAATATTATGACAATAAAGTGAAGGGGAACGTGGTATTCGATCTGAATTTCCAGTTAATCACGTTAGCACACAAGGTCACAAAGCTGTGGTAAGGGTTGGAACTCATTAGTGACGCATTAATTACTTGGAAAAAAAAAAAGGGCAAAATGGCTTTAACGTACGTACGTTTTTCAAGCAACAAGTGAATGAACTGATAATTTAATTTGGGTTAGGTTAAATAAAGAAAAAGTACTAATTAGGAGTTAGGACAATTTTGCTTGACCAAGAAGGGTGAGGACATGTGCAACAAGAAAAACGTGTACGAGATGCGACAGTGAGTGGTTTTTTGGATAAGGAGTTGAAGTCCCTAGTTTACGACATTGAAATTTACGATCAGGGTCCAGTCCAACCTGTCTCCCAACGCACAATTGTGTCTGTTAGCCTCTGCCACGGTTTTAGATTTCTCACTCCCACGTGTTCTTTGGGGCAGTTTGGCCACCTTGTGTTTCTGCCTGGTCCCCCTTGACACCAAAAATAGAGTCAGCTTACATAACTTGAAGTTCGGTTAGATATTGTTTAGATTTGAACGTCGTAGATCTTGATCTTGATTTATCCATACCACTTTTTTTTTTCTACATTTTTTTTTATTCTTTTCCTTTTCTTTTTTGATAAAAAGGAGTAAATAAATTGTGTTGTAGAAGCTCACTAATGTCCCTTCAAGGAATGGCCGATTGGTAATAGAGAATTAGAGATATTCATAAATCGCCCAATCCATTACAGTAAAGAGTTAATGAGTCAAGAAATTGAAGAGCTTCAATTAAGTTAAATAACATGATCGTTAATGAAGATAAGGTATTTGAGTTAAGTCCCGATGGAAAGTTGTGGCCACTCAAATTATGCTGCAAATGATGTTGAGGATTTAGTAGAATTTGGTGTTGGCTAATTTTAGTGTTAACTGAATGAGGATAAGGTCGGTCTGATTGAATGTGTACATAACTATTTTTCAATATTAGCCAAACAAGAAGATTAAGTGAATGTGGGTAAGATCAATTCAACTACCTACAATATTAGATGGATGAATGGCATAATTCGGCTAATTGGCAACATAAAAAAATTAGCTAAATTAAGTCAGATTTAATTTAATAAAGATAAAAAAATATTTTCCACGATTTTTCAATATTCAAATGGCTTGTAGTAGTTAAAACTGATCAATGATATTGGTCCCTTAAAAATAGGAAGCGATTGTCAGTTTCTTCAAAATTTGAAATACAGATCAGTTAGCTTGCAGGAAGAGAAGAACATGCCTAGATTTTAGGAGCAGATACCAGAAGGTGAATTGGTCTTAATTAGTAGAACTCACACTAGTCAGCCGAATTTTAGCTGTTACCAGCCGAATTCAACTACCAAAATTAGCTAAATCAGTGTAAAATTAGTTGAATAACTCCCAAACCACGTTTTAGGAAGTTGTCAAGTAGAAAAACATGGTTCGATAAAGGATATGAGTTTCCAGTCTATAAATAGGCCTTGTACTTAATTTCAGAACACACAATTGATCCAAAAATCAAGCCTATTTTACTACTTTCCTTTACAAGTTTTCCTTTACAGCTTTTAACCTTTATTTTCACGCAACTATTCCTCTTCTTTCTTCTTCTTTATTCACCTACACTAAGCGTTTTCTGGAGTAGCTTAGGAACCTATAGTCGAGAAGCAGATTCCCCTTCTTGGCACCAATCGTCTGATTTAATTTTTGGTTCGTGTTGAACAAGGCTAGTCAAAACGATTTCGGCTAACTTTAAATTTTCACATGATAATAAAAGTAAAGAAGGAAGAATGGAGTAAAATCAACCCTTAACCAAATTTTACATGATTAAATCCTTTTTCTTTGTATTAGTTTTTTTGTCTTCATTATTTTTTTTTTTAAAATAACATAAAATTATCTTAGTTCTTTTATTACATTGTATTTACATTTAGAACTCCATCTCAAAGATTTAGTCCAACTAATTACAATAGTGTGAAGTAGTACTTGAAAGCATAGTAGTCAATAACACATTATAGTACTGCTATCACGTCGATGCGGAGCAGAGCAGACACCCTTCGCACCAAAACGTTGCGTCACAGGTTGGAGTAGTGGTTGTTGCACCGCCTTTCATGGCCAAAAATGTGTGAAATCGCGTTATTTTTCAAGTATTGTAGTCGCGATCTACGTTTTAGGGTTGGGGGGAAAGAAATGACCCAAACGTTGTCATTTTTGGCTTTTAGAGGTTTTCTTAATGAAGGGTAAAATCGTAAAAATAGGTTTTACCCTTTTAACCGACATTTTCACCCTTCCATTTCATTTGTTTTGATCCTGCGCTTGAGTGCCTCTAACCCAAAACCAATTCGTGCCAACCCCAACCTCAATGAACTCTAATCGTGCTTGTTCCTTTCGACGACACTTCCGACGACGCATCCGGTGACATGTCCGACGACCCCCGCACCCTTTGTTTCTTCTTTTCAGCTTTGTTTCTTTTCCTTACAAACCTCACATACAATGGCTTCATCTGGCCAACAACCTTTTGCCACTTAACCTGGCCAACCATCCTCTGCCTCTCAACCTGTTCAGCCACCACCAATCTCTTATTCTAGATTGGTGAGCCTATTGGTCCTAACTTATACATGGCATGGCAGTGGAATAGCCTCCGAGATATCAACAATAAAAGGGTGTAACTTGCTATTTTTGTTTGAAAACCACTACTGGTGGTATTACCCAAGCAATGAGACACCAAATAGGATTAAGGGGAGATGTTAACAGTTGTACCAAAATTACCCTTGATGTGAAAGCATCCCTCAAGGAAACATTTTTTAAGAAAAGGCTAAGAAGGATGCATATGGAACTGACACTAAGGAGAAAGATGAGGAGGAAGAGGTAGAAGAAATCCACAATATTGTAACTGGAAAAATGGCCTACAACAACAACAAATGCAGCCTTAACTACTGCCAAGAAAAGGGAAAATGTAAAAGGTCCCATGGGAACCAACATTGGTTGGTACAAGTGATAACAACTTGTGTCCCTTAACCAAGTGGTCCAGGGTTCGAATCCTGGTGATGCCACTTTGGGTATGGAATAAACTATGTTGGGAGGGGAATACCCACCTTAGTGTACGCTCACGGTCCCCGACAGAGTTTAGTCATTGCTTCCGGCGATGAATAATCCGTACCAATACCTTGGTCAGTAATCCCATGGATTTATTGTTTTTCAAGAAGCTAGAGGAAGCTATTAAATTAGGCAAGGACAAGAGGCAATCAAACATTATTGATGTTGTTGATAAAGAAGCAAGAGTAAGGACCATACAGTACATAGAGCATTTTATTGTTAGAAACAACATTCCTTTTAATGTTGTTTGTTCAAAAAGCTTCAAGTTAATAATGGAAGCAATTGGAAATTATGGCAAGCATCTAAAGATCCCCTCTTACCATGAATGTAGAGTTCCTCTCTCAAGAAAGATCTGGAGTACACAAAGAATTTAATGAAAGATCATATGGATGAAAGAGAAAATTTTGGTTCAACTTCAAGTGTTGTTTCTTCATCAAACTGATCAAAGAAATCAGAAGCTTCACCAATGTTACTTTCATTTAGATTCACATTCTCCATAGCGTTGTCTTGTGCATCATCATCATCCTCATCCTCATCCAAATTCAATTGATCTAAGCTTATGTGTAGCTGTGACGAGATTGAAAACAAAAGTTACAAAGTACTAAGTAGTGAAGCAAGAAGAACCTGAAGATGATGGCAACGCAAGTATGCAGGTAAAGGCTGGAACTAGATTAAATAGTGTTGAGGCCAAAGTAGGAAAGTTGTAAGTTATGCCAAAGAACTTAAGCATCTAATTACTGCAACTGCAAGAAGCAAGACACAAGAAGATATTAAAAACCCAATCCACTAAGGATTGAAACAAGAACTAGCATAAACTCCTTCATCAACATAAACGGTTAAATAAAACTAAAATTGTAATTGTAGGTGAAGTAAATAAGTACTTAAGCAAGCCAATAACGAATAACAGCCCAAGAATGTTATAGGAGATGAGAGTGGAGAATCACGGAAGTGTTGTTTTCCTACATAAGCAAAATTAGAAAGAAAAAAAAAGGCAACGCATAAGTCTCTCTACAAGCAGAACAACGTGCTTTGATTGTGATTTTTATTGTGCCATAAAAAAGGCAAAAAGCATAACAACATTCACAAGTTAGTCCCAAACGTGACAGGAATCACGAAAATGCACCAGAATAGAGGTTTGAACTCTGAACTCTGAAGTAGCAATTAGCTACGGTGATGGAAGACACAACACCAATGTGGCGATGAAGGAAGATGAAGAGTCGAGAGCATTTCAGCCTTTTAGTTTTAGGGTTTTCTTTTGTTGGTAAAGCAGAGATGCACACGCACAGGAAGATGAAGAGCGTTTCATTTTTTTGTTCTCATTAAAACTGAAACCACGTCATTTCAGGCTTTCAGCGTTTTTCTTTTCTTTTCTTTTCTTGTTTTTAAATTCCACCACCATCCGATTCAACCAAAGATCTGTCGAGTTACCAGTTTTCTCAAAAATAGCTGGTCCAACCTAGGTCGTACCAGGTCCAATGCATTTCCAATCCTTTCATCAAATCAAATCGGTTAAGCCATTGAGTTTCGGTCGGACTGATTAATCCGATCCAATTCTTAAAACATTGTGACGGGCTATTAGGGGTACGAGGTGGGTTGGCTTGTCAGACCAATGTTATTATTATTTAAAAAAAAAAAAAAAACATGTTATTGCTTTTACTACTTATGGCCACCTGTTGAGGAGGAGGATGTTTAATACTAAGAAAAACAATATAGACAATATGATCACCATCAATTTATTTATTTAAGTTTTTAGTATTTTTGAAAGTACATATTTATTATTATTAGTTTATTTTATAAAATCAATTCCTCTAATAAAAAAGTTATATTCAAATTTATGTTAAGTTATTAATATATTTTAGATTCTTTAATTAAATTTGTCAATTTAAGTTAGTGTTGTGAATTAAAAAGCTTGAACTTTCTCTTTTTTTTTTTTTTTTTTTTTCTTTCTTTTTATTGGCAGGGCAGCTTGTCCTTGCCCGTTTTAGATCAGTGGTAGGACAGGCCAAAACTGGATGCCACTTTGCCACCTCTTCTTACACCAAGGGACAACTAAAAATTAAGATATTTCGTAGCTGAAGTACTATTTTTTTTTTTCATTATTTTGTTTATTAAGTGTCATATTCGATATATATTATCTAAATTAACATATTACCTAGACTAAATAGGTGATTAACGAACAACGAACCCAGTATTCTAGAAGCAAAAGAACAATACGAAAACAATGTTCGACGAAGACACAAAAAAAAATGAAGAACAGAATATATAGTCGCATCCAAGATATCCCAGTCCAAGATTTTGAACGTTTTGAAGAAAAGTCCAAAGAAAAGTCCAATACTTCAATCACAATTCTAAATTCTAATTTCTGGATTGACTACAATTCATGTGATATAATAATATAATTTATAAAATAATAGTTTCAATTCCTTTTCACGAGAGCCAGATTATTCGGCGGCGGGTTTTACAGGCCAGACCATATATAGAAAAAGGAAATTGTGCTCATGAAAGTAGGCACTAGTTCAATTTCATTTTTACATTAAACATGCGGAAGTTTATGTTAGTTGCAGTGATTATAATCACTAACTACTTAATTAATGTAAAAAAAATCAGTTCATTTTCTTTTTCTACATGAAGTTTAATGAACCCATAATTTGATTAAATTATATGTACGACAAAGATCAGTACCAATAAATTATTGAAAAATATGTCTTTTAAGTTTCAACATTGGTTGGTTCCCTTTTTTTAATGGATAAGGAGAGGGACGAAAAAATCCTCTGCATTAGTAGAGAAGCATTTAATTTCCGGTTGAAGCATGAAGAGGAAGTCTTTTTCTTGTTCTTTTTCTTCCTTTTCTTTCATAAATATTTTTTGCTTCCAAAATTTTAAGAACTAATATTCAATAAGGCTTAAATATATTTTAAATCTCTTAAATTTGGAAATAAGTTTGTTTTTGTCCTCCAAATTTAAAATTAATATTTTTAGTATCTATAATTTGAAAAAAAAAAAGTTTGTTTTAGTCTTATCTAAACATTGTTAGAGATTTCATTTACTTAACTAACAAACTATAAGTCATTTATATGGTAATACACTTTAATTATGTATTCTTATTGTTAAACATCCTACCACATGTGTATTTTTCTTTCAAAGTATTCATTCTAACAACTTTTGGATAGAGGGCTTTTGGGTAGAGAGACTAAAACAAACTTTTTTCAAATTTGAATTATGAAGTGTCATGATCTAACATTCATCTTCTTTCCAAATTAAAATATTTAATTTTAAAATTAAATATATTTTTAGTACATGAAAATATTATGAGTTTAGGGTTTTATAATCCTTATAAAAAATTTATTCATTTTCAGTCCTTATATATTAACAAAAACACATGTTTTTATTTCCTAGTGAGGCTAACATCACATACAAAAATTTGTGATATTTTTTAAAATTAAAAACATTTTTAACCCTTAATTATGTGCTTCATTAATTCAGGAGATTTTTATTTTGCAACAAGAGTATATAAATGTTCACACTTATGTAGTATATTATATATTCTTTGGAAAACAAGCCAACTACGTTTCTAGACTTGGATTAGCCAATGGCCAAGGCAACCAACTGAACTTCGAAACCTTTAATAATAACATGAAAAATGTTGCGAAGTGAAATATAAAAATGATTCATCATGCGAATTATGATTATTAGATTCGTGTGCGATTGAAAGTTTAAAATAAATAAGTATAAGACAGCGTGGTGCAGGCAACAATGGGTGCAAGCAAGGTGAGAAGTGCCACAAACGTAGTAGGAAGAAAAAATACGAAGAAGAGATGCACGGTTTGAACAATTCATTGACAATTAGGATAAGGACAGAATAATAATTTAATAAATCTATAATTTTGTTATTCTATCATTCCTCTTCAATTGAGTAAAGTAAAGAAAAATAAAGATAAACAATGGTATAGGTTGAAGAAAAAAAAAAATATTATTTTCATTTCTATTGTATTTCTCATTTTATATATCAATTCAACAGATTATGAAGTGAAATAATGCATTTTTTTTTTCAATTTTCTTCATGATATCTTTTCCTACTAATCTAACACTATTAGAATATTACTAATTCAATACTGATATAGTGACTTGAGATATTCTGTCATTATATTGATTTAGAGACCGAAATAATTGGTCTCTAAATAAGTCTCTAATAACCCTTCAATTTTTTATTTTTTATTTTTTATTTTTAAGTTAGAATTTGATTTGAATGTGTACTACTCGGACTCGGTCCAGTACCGAGTCAAGGGACCCGCTGAGAAAACGAAGATAGACTCATACCAAAGCAATTATAACGGAAAGTATATCTTACTAAAAGATAAGATACACAAAGATTAAGATAAAAGATAATGATAGAAGATAAACCTATCTCTATCACAATTAAGGAGATTGGATAAGATTTGATAGGAAAATAACCCTATCAAATCTATCTATTTACCTTCTATAAATACAAAACAATTCACTCCTATCAAGGTACGAAATTCTAATCCCAATTGTGATACCTGTCTCTTACCTCTGCGCCTCTAACTTGAGCGTCGGAGTGTCTTTGCAGGTACACCCCCACCAGTCATGGAGGAGATCCCGGCAGAGCCACCGCACCGGAAGACTTACCAAAATTTGGTAAGAACATTTGGCGCCCACCGTGGGGCCCGGTAAAACTTTTCCTGGCCACACAAATCAAGAGTCTACGCTCTCGGAATCATCCTATAAATTATTTGCTCGCATGTTCGTGTCCAAAAGAGGCTCATTTAGGCTACTCGCCTTCATCACGGTTCTATCTCTCCTACTTCCATTAATATATTGGTTAATTCACCTTTACTGCATATTAAACTGAAATCAGTTATAATATATTCTTATATATTCTTATCACGAAGGAAATTTGAGAAAGAAATAGTGTATAATTCTTATCTCCCACATACAGTGTTATAATAATCTTAGCATTGGATTATATACACTCATCAATTTCCTCATGAATCATCTTAGCATTTTTACAAATATTATGAATTATGCCCATCAATATTTGATCCCAAGTATAGGATTGGAAAATATTATCCCATAACAAGATCAATTACACGGTAATTGAATCTGACTTTTCAAATAGTATTGTCATGGTATAGCAGATATGTAACATGAATTGGGGAGACGTGGCATGGCATTAGCCATTAAGTTAATTTCCGGATAGGGCATGGCATACCATTTTAATTGAATTGTCCAATTTCCATATTCTTTCATGGATTATTCTCAGGACTAAAGTTATTTACGTGACATTGAGATTACCAAAATCCAATTGTTGTTATTATACTATATATATAATATGTTAGATATGCAACGTGAATGTGCTGTCTACAATATGATATTAGGCTAATAATGTCTTGAATCATGATCGCAAAGTAGAAGGGCACCATGATTATTATCAATTCACAGACATAATAAAGTTGTGGAAGGAGCGGAGGTAAAGATCGAGGAGACAACATCAGGTGCCACGATTCTTGCGACAATCACTAAAGCAGTAAAAAATGGATTTATTTGAAAGCTTCAAGAGCCTAAACCATTGATGAGGTATGGATACTCTCTAATTGTTGTCAAAGCAATTATTTCTGATCGAATATTGTGAGTATCTTTTCATGGATAAATGATGGAAGGAGATAATATTTGGTGCCATAATTTTCGGTGAGTCCAAATCAAATTTTAAACAGTTAACTGATCTTATGTTATCTTACCATTGATGAGATATGTTCAACAATTTTTTAATTCCTATATAACAACTTTCGGGAATAGATGGCCTTACCAATATCCTTTTTAAAATATCTAACAGATATTTTGCAGCTATAATAGTACATTAACCGAGTAGACCCGCACGGGATACAAAAAACGAATTAAGTATATTAACCGAGTTGACCTGCACGGGATACAAAAAACGAGTTAAGTATATTAACCGAGTAGACCCTCACGGGATACAAAAAATGAGTTAAGTACATTAACTGAGTAGATCCTCATGGGATACAAAAATGAGTTAAGTACATTAACCGAGTAGACCCGCACGGGATACAAAAAATGAGTTAAGTACATTAACTGAGTAGACCCTCATAGGATACAAAAATGAGTTAAGTACATTAACCGAGTAGACCCTCACGGGATACAAAAATAAGTTAATTATATTAACCAAGTACACCCTTACGGGATACAAAAGACCAGTATGACCTCTGGGCATTCCAGTCTGACCACTCGGCATTCTGGTCTGACCTCTCGGCATTCCAGTCTGACCTCTAGGCATTCTGGTCTGACCTCTCGGCATTCCAGACTGACCACTCGGCATTCTGGTCTGACCTCTCGGCATTCCAGTCTGACCACTTGGCATTCTGGTCTGACCTCTCAGCATTCCAGTCTAACCTCTCGGCATTCCAGATTGACCACTCGGCATTCTGGTCTGACCTCTCGGCATTCCAGTCTGACCACTTGGCATTCTGGTCTGACCTCTCAGCATTCCAGTCTAACCTCTTGGCATTCTGGTCTGACGTCTCGGCATTCCAGAGTGACTCTCGGCATTATGGTTTGACCTCTTGGCATTTCGGTTTGACCTCTCGGCATTCCGAATTGACCTCTCGACATTCCAAATTGACTCTCGGCATTCTGGTTTGACCTCTTGGCATTTCGGTTTGACCTCTCGGCATTCCATATTGACCCTCGGTATTCTGGTTTGACCTCTTGGCATTTCGGTTTGACCTCTCGGCATTCCGAATTGATCCCTCGGCATTCTGGTTTGACCCCTCGGCATTCCAGATTGACCCTCGGCATTTCGATTTGACCTCTCGGCATTCCAGATTGACTCTCGACATTCTAGTTTGACCCCTTGGCATTTCGGTTTGACCTCTCGGCATTCCGAATTGACCTCTCGGCATTCTAGTTTGACCACTTGGCATTTCGGTTTGACCTCTCAGCATTCCATATTGACTCTCGGCATTCTGGTTTGACTTCTTGGCATTTCGGTTTGACCTCTCGGCATTCCGAATTGACCCCTCAACATTTCGGTTTGACCTCTCGGCATTCCAGATTGACCCTCGGCATTTCGATTTGACCTGTCGGCATTCCAGATTGACTCTCGGCATTCTGGTTTGACCCCTCGACATTTCTGTTTGACCTCTCGGCATTCTGAATTGACCTCTCGGCATTTCAGATTGACTCTCGGCATTATGGTTTGACCTCTTGGCATTTCGGTTTGACCTCTCGGCATTCTGAATTGACCCCTCGGCATTTCGATTTGACCTCTCGGCATTCCGAATTGACCCATTGACATTCCGATTTGACCTCTCAGCATTCTGGTCTGACCTCTCGGCATTCCAGACTAACCTTTTGGCATTTCGGTTTGACCTTTCGGCATTCCGAATTGACCCCTCGGCGTTTCAGTTTGACCGCTTTAGCGTTCCAACTTGATCCAAAGGCAAGTTGACAATCGCATAACATTCTGATTCAACCCTTTAGCATTTTGATTTGACCTCTCGACATTTCGGTTTGGTCACTTAGGCGTTCCAGCTTGATCCAATGACAGGCTGAGAGACAACCAATCTCAACATTTTGGTTTAACCTTTCAGTATTCCGACTAGACCTACTCGTCTTTCGATTTGACTATTCATCCAACTTGATCTAAAAATGACAAAGTTGACGATTTGGCATTCCACCTAGACCTACCCGGCTTTCGGTTTGACCATTCATCGAACCTGATCTAAAATAACTAAGATGACGACTAGGCATTCCAACTTGATTTAACGGCAAGCCGAGTCCGACCTTCACTCGACATCCTGGATTGACCCTAAGGGCATTCCGGTTGACCGTTAAACATCCCAGCACGAATTAAATTATCAACACTCGGTTCAAGGAACCCAGGGCAGGGTACTTCTACTTGTATCAGCTTTCTTACCATGACTCGAAGCTTTGGGGGCATGAGCACTACTTAGTCTTGGCAAGGCCCTTTAAGAAGGTACTTGACCGATTAATGATTGGGACCTACCGAATGACACACAATTCAAGGGACCCAGAGTCGAATACCACCCAACCTTACAATACGCAAAAGAGGGAAGTGGGACACAGACATTTGAATTATCAAATCCAAACATGGACAAAATCACCTCTAATGGTCAACAACGAAAATACACTATGACTAGTTGGAAATCATTCAAAAAGCCTCGAGTGTCTTAAATTGCCTTGAGCATTTCCAATGCCATTGTCCAATTCTTCCTCGAGTGACTTCAACTCGGCCTTGAGTACCTTACACTCGGCCAGTTCCACTTAGAGTATCTTCAACTCAATGAACTTAGCCTCAATTATCTAATACTCAACTCGCCTCACACTTTATGAGTCTTCATCTGCATCTCGAGACTTGAGCATGTTCAGCTCGGCCATGCCATCTTGGATATCATTAGCTCAACCTTAGGTCATAAGCCTAGAGTATCTTCAGCTAGACCTCGTGCCTAGAGCATCCTCATCTTGATCACTCGCCTTGAGCATCTTCGACTCGATTTTGTGCTTTGAGCATCTTCAGCTCGGCCTCGCCACCTGAGATTCTTTAGCTTAGCTTTACGCCTTGAGCCTATAGAGCATTTTCAACTCGGCCTCACGCTTAGATCATCTTGAGTTCGGCTAGACACCTTAAGCATCCTCAGATCAACCACGAGCTCAAAGCACATGCAACTCGACTAGTATGATCAGTTGTCAGGGCATAATGAAGCTCGGCTATGTAAAAACATCTTATAAGCTCTTACAGTCTACTTCAGAGCTTGGGGGGCATATGTACTACTCGGACTCGGTCCAGTACCGAGTCAAGGGACCCGCTGAGAAAACGAAGATAGACTCATACCAAAGCAATTATAACGGAAAGTATATCTTACTAAAAGATAAGATACACAAAGATTAAGATAAAAGATAATGATAGAAGATAAACTTATCTCTATCACAATTAAGGAGATTGGATAAGATTTGATAGGAAAATAACCCTATCAAATCTATCTATTTACCTTCTATAAATACAAAACAATTCACTCCTATCAAGGTACGAAATTCTAATCCCAATTGTGATACCTGTCTCCTACCTCTGCGCCTTTAACTTGAGCGTCAGAGTGTCTTTCCAGGTACACCCCCACCAGTCATGGAGGAGATCCCGGCGGAGCCACCGCACCGGAAGACTTACCAAAATTTGGTAAGAACAAAATGTAATTTGTGTAGTTGTCAATTAGGCTATGTAATCCCTCAAGAAGCTCATGCTAATGTAATATATGAGTAATGAATTACTACCTCTGTTCCCAAATATAAGACTATTTTCTAAAAAAATTTGTCCATTTTTATAAGACTCTTTTCAATTTGTCTCACATTAATTATTTTTTTTACTAAAATACCCTTAATCACTTTACAATGAATGCTATAAATCAGGCTTAAATAAGTTTTTAGTACCTGTAAAATAGGCGATTTTGATTTTACTACCTAAATTACCATTTTTTCGATTTTAGTACCCCACATATTTTTATGTTTGATTTAACTACCTGCCGTTAGTGAAATTCCGTTAATTGCTGACGTGGCTAACAAAGCGCCACGTAAGCAAGTCCAGATCATTTAAAAACTGCTGACTCAACGCCATGTCATTTTTACGATAGATACCTTTTTCAAAATAATTTTTTTTCAGATATCAAAATCAAACAAAAATAAATGTTAGGTACCAAAATCAAACAAAAATAACCTTTTTCAAAAATAAAAATTTGTCAGGTATCAAAATCAAACAAAAATAGAGGTTAGGTACCAAAACCAAAACACCCCTATTTTATAAGTATCAAAAAGTTATTTAGGGTTAAAATAAAAAAAAAACTTAATTGTCATCGTCATTGCACAACATGAATTCTTCGCTACCTTTTTCTTCTTACTCTTCCTCGACGTGATACTCCTTGAACCCCAAGGCTTTTTAGGTGGCACTTGAAAGATTTTGGTGGTGGCCTCAGCGGTAAGGAATCTCATGCTTATGTTGTTAGTAGTAAAAGTAAGAGGAGGCAAAAATTTGTATGAATTAATTGGAACGAACGAATACAACATAGGAGAGACATTAAGTGGGGTGAGTTGAGGTGCATATCATGTGGCAATGATAATGATAATTATTTTTTTTTTGAGTTGAGGAGTATCATGCTAGAAAAGAGGGAAAAAAAAGAGAGCAGAGAATTCGTGTGATGCAATGACAACGATAATTAACTATTTTTGTTTTTGTTTTAGGCTTATATAACTTTTTGGTACTTATAAAATATGAATGTTTTGATTTTGGTACCTAACAAATTTTTTTTTGAAAAAGGTTATTATTGTTTGATTATGGTACCTAACATTATTTTTGTTTGATTTTGGTACATAAAATTTTTTTATTTTTGAAAAAAGGTACCTATCGTAAAAATGACATGGCACTGAGTCAGCAAATTTTAAATGACCTGGACTTGCTGACATGGTGCTCCGTTAGCCACGTCAGTAGTTAACGAAATCTCTTTAACGACAGGTAGTTAAATCAAACATAAAAATATGTGGGGTACTAAAATCGGAAAAATGGTAATTTAGGTAGCAAAATCAAAATCGCCTATTTACAGGTACTAAAAAGTTATTTAAGCCTATAAATTAATAAGATAAGTACATTTTCTCTCTCATGAGGATTGGAGAAGATGAGTAGTACTTATTAATTAATTAGGTACAAATAATTAAGTGGAAAGAGAGAGATAATGAGTCCCAATAATTCTAAGGGTAATTTTGGAAAAATAATATAAGTTGTTAACAAATTTAATGCTATTAACTAAATTAACCAATTTTCTTAAAGGGTGTAAATTAGTTAAGGGTCTTGCTAATCAGTGCCCTAAGGGCACTGGTTAAGGAATTAAAATGAGAAAATATTTATTGTGGAATTCATAGGAAAGCGCAAAAAAAATCATGGACAGCGCAATTTTTCGTCTCCCAATAAAAACCTTTCTCTACTGGTTAGCATTTGTCATTAGTTAAAAGAATATTATATTTAGGAACAGAGGTAGTACTTATTAGTTACTGACAGGTAACTTAAGTAATTGATTACGTGTGATTAATAATAGAGAGTAATTTGTTAAGAGTAATTGATTATTTGAAGCTTGCCAATTTGAAAGCAATTGATTACTGTGTGGATCTTTATAACTTCGAAACCCATTTGATTTTCTATATAAAGGGACTCACTCCCTCTTTGTTAAGCGAAAAATGGTAGTAGTTTACAGTGTTCTTACTCTATCAAAATTTCTATGTAAAAGTTCTCATGGATTTTGTGAAGATTATTGGAAATTTTATTGATCATGAAGCACTTAGGATTGTTCTATTGCATTTTTTGTGCAATTTTTCTTTTCTAGTTTTAAAGAAGACAAAGGTGAGTGAGACATCCTTTTAAAGGTTTAGGATTTGAGTAAGGGATTTCAAAATCCGTTAAGTGAGATATCTTGCTTGTATAAAATGATTTGTTAGAGAAAATTTCAATTCTTGATTGGATACTAGATGTATCTCTTAGTGATAAAGAGAGAACTAATATAAAATCCCTTATACAATCTTTCCAAACCCCAGTTCATTCAATTCCTACAATTAATTGTGTTAATTCCTTGAATAATTGATTATCTTGATATCAATTGATTGAATATGAATATTAATTCTTGATATTGATATTGTGAAATTGATTCAATTGTGGTCATATGTTTTGGTTCATATCATTAATTGCATTCATACAAATTGAGGATCATTATATAGAATTGATCACAATTACATTAGAAACTTACATTTGGATTAGAATTTGAGGTTCATTGTATTTGGATATATCATATGCTACCCAACATTAAAAAATGGAGAGAGTAGTTTTTAAAAGAATTTTTCAAAAGGATTTCAAAAATCGATTTGGTTAATTCATCCCCTCTTAATCACATATATTATCCATTTTCAACTTACACTCTTGTCTCTTGTATCCCTATCTCACTCTTCAACTTCTTTATCTTTCTTAATTTCTATTTTTTATTGCTAATTTGTTATCATCCTCCTTCATTTCATTTAATTTAATTTCATGTCATTAATTTGTTTTATTTTCCTTTTTTTTAAATATTGAAGTGAACATTTGAATTAGTCAACTAGGTCATAAAGGTTTGATGTCTTGAAAAGTTAGAACAAGTTACTTCATCGAAAATGGATATTTTTTTATTTACTTTTAGATTTTTTTTGTTACCATGTTATATGTATAAATATCCACCGACTTTATCAATAATACATATTCATCCAAGAACCTGGCTGACCACCAAGGGTGAAAATAGGCTAAGCCAGACTAGACTTTGCTAGGCCTAAATCTGACCTTAGTTAAAAATGCATGACCTGATTTTGATCTGTTTACTTGTCAAAAGCTTTTTTTTAAAGGTCAAGCCTATTTAAGAGTATTCTTTGTAATAATTTAACACTAAGATAGAGGTGAAAATATGTATGTTAGGTTTTAGAAGAATCGAGTCTAACTTGTTTATATAATATAAGCATATTTTTATAGTAAAATATGACTTTCATAATAACTAATTAACATATTTATAATAAAGCCTCTATATATGACATAAATTTATCTTTCAATAAATGTGTAAGCTTAAGCTTGACTCTTTATGTAGGTCAAAATACTTAACATTTAAAAAGATAAATAATTCTAAGATTTTAATACATTATAACAAATTTAATATAACAACAACAACAAATATTTATTTATGTTTATTTAATTAAATATTTGAATGGCCTAGAGCCTAACCTTTTTAGCTAAATAAGCTTTAATAAAAACTTAGTCTGGTTTATTTTCTAAAAAAGCTTGGCCTGACTTGGGCTAGATGTAGGTTAGGTCATAGCCTCTTGTCGAGCAGTCTGACCTATTTCTACCCTTACTGATCACCCTAGTGGGATTTCTCCTCCCAACTATGTTTTTTTTCCCTACAAGACTTGAATTTGAGACCTTCCTTAAAGAATATGAACCTTTCACTTAAACCAACATAATATTAGTATTTACTTTTAGAATTGAAGATATTGAAACAACAAATGCTAACAAAAGAAAATAATACCTTATTAGTGGTATTAAATTATATTATAAGAATTTTTTTTTCTAAACATATAATTAATCTAGAATAATATTCACAATATTGTAGTTATTATTACTGTCAATAATACTTTTTTAAATTAAAATTTCATAGATTTCATTTCAGATACATTATGTATTAAAATGCATTAAATGAATAAATCATTTTACAACTCAAAATTATAAGAATAAAATAAAGTGATAATATATATATATATATATATATATATATATATATATATATATATATATATATATATATATATATAGTGAGATGACTTATCTTATATGAGTGTGAGAGGAATAAATATTAATCACTAGATCTTATTTGAATGGTCAAGATTAAAACACGCTAAGTCATGTAAGTTATTTAAAAGTCACATGATTTTTTTAAGTAATCACATAACATTAAATCTTGACTCTCCATGTATGATTATATGGTCCAGATTTAACCCTCCCACTCTCATATAAGATGCCTTCATCTCATAAGATATGTTTTCTCTCTCTCTCTCTCTCTCTCTCTCTCTCTCTCTCTCTCTCTCTCTCTATATATATATATATATATATATATATATATATATATATATATATATATATCAGGAGTCAAATATAAATTTAGCTTAAAGCTTCAAGATAACTAGACCCGACCTGTCTGCCTTTGTGATGCATGTATTGGACCTCTAAAAAAAGTTGGTTTTTACATTTATTAATAACATTCTAAAAAGGTCTCAATATTAACAGCTTTTTAATGAAACTTGCACCTTCAAAGAATAAATAAAGTACGTGATTGCAAAACAAAATGAGATCGTGAAAAAAGTAGGGAGAAGTAATTGAAAGAAGCACGTCTCTGCGTGCATTTTAAGCAAGAGGGATTGGGAAATATTATGTTAAAAACACTCTGAACTTAATTTCTCAAGAAAATTCTGTGATAAATGTATTATAGATAGAACACGTGGGGTCATTGATCACCAAGTATATGATAATTTTCATAAAGAAAATCAGTGAGTTATGAAGATGATTTTGTGGGGACAGAGATCTCGAATAATGGCTCCGATTGCTAGTTGTGCAAAATGACTTTTCTTACATTCAAAGCGTCTTCTAAATTATTGATTGGCATGAAAATATTATAGTTTCCTTCGTACTAAGAAGAACAATTTTGCAGTAAAAAAAAAAGAAGAACAATTTTTTGAATACTCCATAATTTTAATCATTCCATTAATATCTTTCAATTTTTTTTAATTCTCTCTTCCTATCATATTATATCACTTATCATACTTATATTTTTCTCTCTTTTATCTTTCTTTTACTAAGCGTTGAATAACATTTAAGTTATCCAAATATATTTTTCTTACTAATTAAGAATTGGACTCAACCTGTTCCTAATTTACGAATTTTTAGCATAAGTGGGGTTGTAAGGTGCAGTGATTGTTTCCAACCAATAGCTGCTTTTTCTTCCCTTTATTTTTGGTAAGGAAAGATCAAGCGTAGAATCTAATTCCCCAAATCAATCGGATTGCGTTTAAGAGAAGTTCTGTTCATAATGATAGCTGTTTCTTCTTTTTAGTTGGTTAGTAATGAATTCATACATAACGAGATCCAAACTGTTCTTCATTTCAGCTTTCGATCTAGATGTTTTGTAGCTCGTCAGAATTCTAGATTTCTTTGGTATTTAGTTTTATAAAAACGGGTTGAATGGAGAATCTGTGATTTTTTTATTATTTAAAAATTCTATTATTATATTAGAGGAATGTATTGGATTAAGATTGTAAAAGATTATTTTGACATAAAATGTTACGTGGATTTTAAAAGACTACATGAGAATGTAATAATTTATAAGATTTTTTAAAAAAAATTATAATTAAGATTTTATATAATTTGGATTTTAATAGATTTATATCGTAAGAATTTATAAGATTTAAAAAGATTCTATAGATTTATAAGATTTAAAAGGACACAATGACCTTATAGATTCTTAACAAATATTCAAAGTTGCAAGAGTCAATGAAAAATATAACAATAAAGGATAAGATTTGAATAAAGAAAAGTAAAATCAATACAATTTTTTTCATTTTTTTAATAACTAATTCTATTGGATAACAAAAAAGGCATGAAAAGTGGTGATACACATTAATGTAATTGCATTAAAAAAGACACAATAAGACAAATGTTTCTATAATAGAATCCATTCACAATAATCGAGGCGGTCTAGCTTAGTTGGTTAAGCAGGGTGTGTGAGTTGTTGTAAACCTTCGGTACCTATTTTCGATTCTTACGGATATAAAAAAAAAAGAATCCATTCACAATAGACCCCTATAATGTATGAGATTGTCTTTATGTGCTTGATCGAGCATAGGAAAAGGCCAAGTATCCAAAAGTTTTTATGCATTTTTGACATTGTCTTTTTGGTGACAAACAAAATGAATTCATCCAAACAAGTTGATTAACGGAAAAAAAAAAAGTAGAAATGTCTTTTACCTTGTTGGAGAAAAAGCGTGTAGGATAAGAAGAAAAAAAAATGATCAAGTATTGAACCAATGTTTGTATCACCTTTAGTGACAAGAGGAGGAATTATGTGTGATGAAAGAAAGAAAAGTCTAACAAAGTCTCTAGCGATTGGGTGAGATTTTTGGATGGGTGTGATATTTATACATCGTACTGAAAAGTCACCCAGAATCGATCAATATCTATTCTACAAAATAATCCATTGAAGTTTATATGTTTTTGAATACCAAACGACTTTTTGTAAGTTGCAAAAGTCTTAATTGAATACCACTAGATTTTGACCCCATCTTTAAAAATCCTGATAGTCTTGATTGAATAACACAAGATTTATTTATATTAGGTTTTAATATGTTTTTGGTCCTTAAACTTTTTTTGAATTTCACTTTTAATCCCTAAACAAAATTTTGACTGGTCTTAATTCCTATACTTTTTTTTCCGTTAACGTTTTTGGTCCTTGTTGTCAAATATTACCATTAAGTGATGATGTGACAATCATGTTAGCATCCACGTGAGTTACTACGTCATCAACTAGTCAAACGTGACATCAATGTATATTTTTTTTTATAAATTATGTTTTTAGTCCCTCATCTTTTCATGAAATTCTCTTTTAGCCTTTCAACATTTTATGATCAATCTTAATTCCTTATCTTTTTCATAAAATTCACTTTTATTTCCTCAACAATTTTTTGTTCAATCTTAGTCTTTCAACTATGTTTGACATTGTGGTAGCCACATGGCTTCCCATGTGAGCTACTAGTTTGACGTAACAATCAAGTGGTAACATGTTGTCAGTTTAAGACATTTTCTAGTGATTTTAAGGCGCTACGAATTTTCTAGCGATGTAAAACCACTAGAAAAAGGTTTGAAATTCAGAAAAAAAAAAATAGAAAAAAGAGATGCAATAAGCAAAATCAACCCTTAATACAAAAATTAGCAACCCACTGAACCATGATCCAAAACACAAAATCAACAACACACGGTAAGCAAAATTAGTAAAAACATGCAAAATCACAAAACACTGAATCCATGAATCAAAACCTTAAGCACCAAAACTAGAGAAACATCAATCTTTGAACCCTTCCAAACTCTAATCCCCTATCCCACTTTTCAAACAAACGTTAAACTCTTCCATTTTAATCTTGTTTCCATGAACCTTTTTGCCTTACAAGTAACACTACATACAGGACAAACACGAGGTGTAGAAGATGGCAAGAGAGTGAGGTGACAACAATAGGTTCCAATGACGTGAAAATTTTCAAATCCTTTTGGGCAATTTTACACTATAAAAAAATTTGTAGTGCCTTAGATCCGCTAGAAAATATCTTGAATCAACAACATTTTACCACATGACTGTTACGTCAAACTAGTAGCACATATGGAAAGTCATATGACTGCCACATTATCGCTTAACAATGATATTTGATAGGAGGGGCTAAAGAAAAAGACAAACATAGTTGAAGGACAGAGAGTGGTCAAAAAATTGTTGAGAGATTAAAAATGAATTTTGTAAAAAGGTGAAGGACTAAGAGAGTTAAAAAAATGTTAAGAGACTAAAAGTGAATTTCATAAAAAGATAAGAGACTAAAAATATGTTTACTAAAAAATTACACATGGATGTCACGTCGAACTAATTGATGATATGACAAACCACGTGATTGTCACGTCATCATTTAACAATGATACTTGATGGTCAAATAATTGTTATCATTTATTATGAATATGTTATAATTGTGTATCATTTGTCCTTAATTTTCCATCAATAGCAATATATACATACAAACAATTATAAGGGTAATTAGCTTCTCATGCCTCGGATGCTTAGGATGAATATTGCTCTCCAATTCTGACCACGATTAGTAGTTGTCAAGGTAATTGAGTAAGTTATAGACAGTTATAAGCTTCTCTAGTTATAAGAGTGTTTTTGTCATATTTTTTCCTGTGCACGAAAAACTAATGAGATGGTTTATGCCTCTTTTTCTTCAAGTGCAATTTGTTCATTGTACAACTTCTCTGTTTTTTTTCTTTCATTTGGTGCTTGTGCATGAATTTAGCTTGTACAAAAAAATGATAATTTTAAAATTAGGGAGCATGAACAAGCGGGAACAGAGAAACCTGACCCCAACAAGGACGGGGATGGGTATAAAATTTCATCCCCATCGAGTATCAGGGATGAATGTATGTTGGGGAGTTGAGGACGGGAACAAGTAAGGAAAAACCTGCACCTGCCCCGTTATCATGTCTACCCCATTTTGTAGGAACATAATGGATAAAATTGTATAACATATTATACATATCTTATCTATTTTGATAAGTTGTTATCTTAGATAAACTAATTATCTTGCACTATGTATATGACTCTCTCCTACTTCTTAAGAATAAGTTTTTTTGTTTTTGTTTTTTTTTTTCCCATCTTAAGCTCTCCCTGCATCTATTTAAATGGATATATGCTACTGCAAAATCAATACAATACACATCTGTACATCACATCACTCAACTCTAGAACACTTGATTAGATTCTAATTCTCTTAATTTTGTGAAAACATGAACTTAATAATATTTTTAATTTTTTAAAAAAAAAATCCTTATAAAGATTCATAAATTATTTTATATTCACCTATTGGGAACATGAAGTGGCAACGATCGAAAGGTCTAACTCAATTGGTTGAGCAAGGTGCGTGAGTTATTATAAATTTTGGTACCTGTATTCGATTTGGATAAAAAAAAATGAAGTGGCAACGACCACATTTTTAAGGAGCCTATACTTGCAAGGAAACCTAACTGAGAAGTGCTGGAATAAGATGGTTGGTTGAGTCAGCTTAGCCTTGGCCCACCACAGCATCAAATTCTGGAGATGCACTAAAATGGAAGAATTTATGACCATGATGGGTACGTAGCATTTTAAGAGGTTGTCATTCAAGTAATTCCCAATCAGGATTCCAATTTCGATAAGTTCCACGTTGTTGTTGGACTTTGAATTAAAGCTACCCCTAAACCTTTCCTTTTATTGTTCGGATAAATCTTAATGACACATTGGCTCAGAAAGTGTATTGTTTTGTATGTTACAATATCTGTGCAAGAAAATAAAGATTCGAGAGGAGGGGCCATTATTTCTTTAGAGATTTTGACCATTCGGTATCGTCTAATCTGTTCCATCAATATCTGTGGCCTCCACAAGCCAATAAATGTTATTATAAGAAATTGAAAAAATGAGTCCAAGCAAATTGGTTGGGCTAACTTGCCTAAGAACGACGTAGTTTGATAAGACGTGAATCGTTGGCAATTGTCGATAAGGAATATTTATTTGACTTTGGTAAATTTTGTTTCCTTTCGCTATGCTAAAATCATTTTGCAATTTGAAAAGTGAAAAGGAAAACAGAGAAAGTTGAATGCGTTAGCCGAATCATATTGGGGCAATGATGGGCTCTCATACGTTTTGGGACTCAGAGATTCCCTCCAAAAAGAGCATTGGGAACAGTGATGGCAGTTATCTATTAACATATCACTTAATTTCCATCTTCTTTTTTTTCTTTCTTTTCGAATAGAATTCATATATCAAAGAATTAATATCATTTTAAATTTATAATTTCTATATATTCTAGTTTTATTCGATTCAATCATCAGATTATTATATCATCTGATGATTGAATATTTTAAATATGAAATGCCGAAACATATTAATAATAACTAGAAAGAGAGACTCAAACAAAATAATATAAATAATGTTTTTAATAAAAAATATATACTAAAAGATTATTTTATATTAAGCATAAAAATATTTTAGTATATAATAATATACACAATTGTATAAAGGAAATTCTTCATTTTATTCTTCATTTTTGTTTAGAAAAGATATTATTATTAATTACTAATTTAAGGATTAAATATAAAAAATAATTTCTTCATATTATCCAATAACAACTATTTTTAGCATATCAACTTCTCATTGTATAATTATCATTTATTTCACACACTTTTATTGTTATTTTTTCATATTAACAGTAAAAAAGTAATGAAGCTAAATTAAAAAAAGAGTTTAACGGTGACGGTGTAAAACTATTTTACACGGTCATCCAATCATAAATCACCGTTGATATTAATCACCGTTGATATTACTTTTAAGGTAATTTTGTAAAAGTCAACAAACTTACCATACATGGTGGATTGTGATTGAATGACAGTGTATAGCCCTTTTTTTCTTAAAAAAATTAGTTCTTATACTTGATTTTTTTTTCTTCTAGTTCTTACATAAAAAAATTCTTACATTTTGGTTTCTATAAAAATGTGTTACAAATCGAATTTTGTCATATGTGAGGTTATGATAGGTTGAGTTTTTTCATATAGGGACAAAAGAAGAATGTGTTGGATGTGAAGACCAAAATGTAGTTTTTTTTTTAATTATTTTATAAAAATCAAAATGAAATATAATACTTTTTCATGTATGAACTAAAACGAAAAATATTATTGAATATAAAAATAAAATCTAACACGGTCATAATATCTACAATTCCATTTTAAATATTTTTAAAGTATGTCTTACTATTTGCTTTTAACGCCTTTAAATCCGAGTTTTGTGAACAAAAAATTATTAGGTAGTCTTGGACCACCACGTGTCTATGATCCCGATCAATCTCTATGTGATAGGCATTCAAGTTTTTTAACTTACAAGAAATAATTAATAACATTCAATTATGTGTCATATGGAGATTAGTTGGGACCATAGTGGTTCCAGACCACCTAATAATCTCTCTGAAGAAATCTTAGGAACACACTCTTTGACATATTCTATTGAGCACACTTCCCACTTTCTCCTATTGGTTGAAATTTACTAAAATCACAATTTTGTGAGTCTCACATATATTTAATAATTCTCTCTCTCTCTCTCTCTCGTGATTTTATAGTTTTAACCAATAGAAGAGTGTATTGCCAACACTCCTCTAATCTCTCCCAAAAAAAGCTATTTATATTTCTTGGTAATTACTCTAAATACAAGTGAAATAAAGTTTGCTTCACTCTAACTGCTGACATTATCAGTTACATCTAAAATGTGATTGTTGTCTTGATCTATAGGTTGAAAGATTAGCTGATAAACCGATAAGAAAAATTTGCATGATATACTTGTCCATTTAATGAATGAACTAACTGTTCATTTTCTCAGGTTCTGAAGTTCAATCTCACCGAATCTGGAGGTTGTTTTTGCCATATAGTTAACTGCCTAATGTGGAAGCTAATCTTGAATAATAAAATAAAATTGCCCTTGTTGAATTTTTTAAAATCAAATAATAGTACAGGGGCATTCATTTCAGTGATCAAATTTTGTTTTGTATTTTTTTAAGTTCTTGTCCTGATAATAAATAATATTCTGATTAAATCAGTAAGCAAAGGCGCAATTGAGACCTGGACTGATTCATTTGACTTTTGTACCCTTTAAAATTATTTTGCTTTACATATTTCCTATTTTGACAGATTATGCAATCAACCAGGTTTCTGGGTCTTGTTTTCTTACACCACTAAGCCATGTGAGAACACCTGCCAAGGCAATACTGTGCATGGCTTGCAGTCAGGTTTGAGCAAGATTGATACATATCTTCAGGAATTTTAGGTTCTTCCGTTTTGGAATTATATTTCATATGCTCTGTTTAAGTTTCATACTGATTATAATGCATAGATGCCTGTAACACATGTTTGTGTAAGTTTTAAATGCATTCTGAGTTACCTAATATAAACCATAACATGTTATTTCTTTTACAGAGATATGATGTCTCATGCATTTCTCACATTCTGGTCTATATTCCAATCACCAACACGTAGTGCTGTGAGTTACTTCTATTTTAATTTTCACGTACCATGATCAATAAACTGTCAAATATAGCTTAAGAGTGTTTCATATATTTTCTTTCTAATGAAAAAGAGATCAACAAACTGGTTGATCATGGAAAAGACAAAAGGACTGTTAACAGTCTTTGCTTCAGTTGTATTTGGTGACATGACACATATTGCTAGCTGAACACATCAGAATATTTTGGATTCTAATAGCTGATGCTAAAAAGGTGCCATGTTAAATTTGCCAGGAAAAAATGTCATTGAATCAATCACTTCAAAAATCTATTGCACCTATAATTTGAATGAATTTATTTATTCATTCAAGATATCTCTGAAAGCATGAAATCCTGAGACAAATGTTTTTCATTATACAAGTTGCTTCCAATTCTGTATTTTTATTTAATATATCTCTATATAAGAATGTGAACTATTTTAAAATTCAGAGACTGTTGCTGAGACTACAAATACTGCAGGAGTGCTTGCTGGTGTCTTTGGTACAGCTGCAACTGGGTACATACTCCAACGAGGTAAGAATGATCCACTTGCATTCTTAAGTCCAAGCCTTTTTTTTAATGGTTATTTACTTATAAGCGACATGCTGAATGTTGTGCAGGTTCTTGGAATGATGTATTTAAGGTTACTGTTGCATTACATAGTAGGCGCATTGGTCTGGAATTAACTTTTCAACTGGAGAGAGTTTTTGGTGGATTACTTATTAAAAAGATTTTTCAAACTTGAACTTAAAATAACTTGTAAGTTAGAAACATATATTCTAAATGCAAGTATAAGGCAAAACCAAAACAAGGGCTGTCAAGAAAGGGAAGAGCCACCAAATCTAAGAATTTTATGACAGTTATTTTTTGGACTAATAATTGAATAAATTTAGGCACAATAAGAGAAAGAAGAGAGAGAGAGAGAGTTTCATTAAATTGAAACTCATTCAACTATTGGTAAGATTTCTCTTAAATTTCTACTATTGAAACTCATCAAAACTCTTAAATTTCTATTATGAACACTTTAAAATTTTCTCTATTCTATTCTATATAGGATAAACTAACGTGTGCCAGTGTCATGTAGACGGCATGCAAAAACAGTACACGGTTCTCCCCTTTGAGGTGAAAGGGGATGCAAAATTCATTTTAAATTTAAACTTTTTTTTTCCAACAAATCTGTAATTTTCTTATAAGATAAATGGATTCTCAAAAAGGAAGAAATGTCTCGTTAGAAACAGTATATTATATTAGTTTATGGACAACAAATACTGCAAATTCATTAACATTGTTAACAGAAATTTCCCTCAATTGAAGAAACTGTGTTCACCAACACTTCCCTCCCCTAATACGAAACGTAATTAATCCATTGACATAGAAAGTCTCAAGAGTCATCTTCTAAACCTAAATCCTATGAAATACAGCAACAAATTGCAGAGAATATCGGTGCTAAACCCTAAAACACATGCAGTAACCATCGTTAATTTCCACGAAAACACGAGAGGGCGCTTCAGCTTCAATTAACACAATCACAACGAGAGGAACGAAATAGATACATACAGTACTGTTGCATCGCATCATCGATCAGTGGCAGCGAGGTCGACAGTGTTTAGCGAGGGGCAGGGCCTTGCAGTGTTCAACGGCGTTGACCAGCTCATGGTCCCTGAACCCAATAAGAAACTGGGCCAGCCCTTCAAGAAACAGCGCGGCCTGGTACACAGTGGTGGCGCTGATGATATCCACAAGAACGCTCCTCCTGAGGCGGTTCGCGTAGAGGAACACGCTCACCAGCTCCTCCATGTGGGCCTTCACGTCGGCGCCCACGGCCACCTTGGACGCGCCGCCCTTGCGGTGGTCGCGGCACCGGAACCAGTCCCCCACGATGCGGTCCACGAAGGCGTCCTCCGCGCGCTTCAGGCGGTCCGAGAGCGTCGGGACGATCACGCGGAGGCCGCACTCGATCTGGTCCATCCGGGACGTGAGGGCGTCCGAGGGGTTGCGCCACGCCAAAGCCACCTGTGTGTGCGCGAGTTTTTGTAAACCTTTTATATACTGAGTTCGATTCATACATATAGATAAAAGAAAAAAAAGAGAAAACAAAGTAACAAAGTTAAAAGCGTGTAACCTGCCAGGGGCGGTGGGAGGAGGGGAGGGGGAGGAGGCCGCGGTGGCGGTTATTGATGTTATAGGAGGAATTGGAATCTTCTTCGGTGTCGGTGTCGGTGTCGTCAGGGGAGTCTTCGTGGAGGAAGGAGCGGGCGAGGTTGGTGAAGAGGAAGGGGTGGAGGTCGCCGAGCCAGAGGAGGGGTTTTTCGAGGGAGTTGCGCCAGTCCTGGGAGAGGAGTTGGGAGGGGTCGGAGGTGGCGGCGGCGTCCAGGGCGTGGTAGTAGGACTGGAAGTGCTGGTGGAGCATTTCGACGTGGGTGGAGAGGATCGTCGGGGACTCGCCGGGGATGGAGCCGCGGAGGAGGGGGAGGAGGTTGTTCTTGAGGGTGCTGAACCACTCCGCGTAGTACTCCTTGAACGGACGAGACTGCTTCTGGTTCTGCCGGCTGAACACCGCTTTCAGCATCTTTCTTTCTTCTTGGATGGCGGAGTCTTGTTTTGCTGACTCAGAAGCGGGGTTCAACTTCAACGGTTATGGTTTTTGGCGCGAGACTGGGACTGACGACGTATGGGTTTGTTTTTTTATTTATACCCCTCTGCAGCTTCCGTAAAAGGCATAGATCTTTGAATTTTCACTGCGTTTTTCCCGTACACAACCACACTTGACATTGAAATTCTTAAAACGAAAATTGTAAAACATTGATATATAAACACTCCAGTATTACAAATACATATTTAACATTTTAACTCTATTTTTATATCAAAAACTATTCGGACACTCACATGCTAGTCTAAATATAATAGAAAAAATGAATATCAATAAGTTGTTTGTATGAATATGATAAATAATGACAAAGCAAACACAGAAATAGAAAGAAAAATGAATATCAATAAAATGTTTACAATGTCCATGTATAAACTACACTTTTCTATCACTGTTCATATCACTTACTAGTTATTACATCTATTACTTCTCTCCTATTTTTTTCTCTCTAGATATAACATAAGACATTATTCAAAATCCGTTTTATTTGATTAAACTGAAAGGTTTAATATAAAATTTTAAATACAAACACGAAATTGGTGTGAAAACCGGTTCAGAATTTTTATTTTATTTTTATTGCATAACGACAACAATGAAAATTGAGTGTAAGTTATCCAACCGCCCTTTCCCCACTAGACTGACTTTAATTAATGGGTTAAAATTAAAAACCACTTGTTCAGATTGATTGGTGAAAACAGAAAACTCCCCCAAAAATTCAGTAATTAACAAATTTTACATGATAACAGGGTTCCAAGAATGCTCTCGTAAAAAAAAAATGAAATATATATAAAAATGGAAAAAGGAAAATGTGAAGCTCCAGGGATTCAGGGAATACACTGCACAGGATCTTCAGTGCCCCATAACATGAAAACATAAATCACCGCTAGTATGATAGCGTGAGAGAATTACACATATTACAAGAAGCAAAATTATTTAAAAGAATTAATTATTTTTAACTCTAGAAGTGGAGCTCAGACAAACAGGGTAACAATATTTACAAATGCACCTAATATGGTCATGAACTGATGAAAGAAAAAGTAAGACAATGAGTTCCAAAGGTGGGTGGGAAAAAAAAAAGAACAAGAAAAAACAATTTTACAACAGTTTGCTATTTACTCTGTCCTATTATACCTCAAGATTTGATTGAGATTTTCACGACAGAATTAATGCTGCAAGTCAATACCAAGAAATTTCTTCTGCGATCAGCACCTTATAGAGAAGCCTACTTGAATTGAAAGCCTGTTTATTTCTTTTTCCTGCCGCTTCTGTATCATATGCTTAGCTCACTCTAATCCCTTCTTCTACTCACCTTTTGGGCAAGCCAAGTCAATTAAATAAATTTACATATTATATATAAATGCAAAGGATCATTATGTGAAAATTCAATTGCAAAGTGTCTGTCCATTAGTCACCCAGTTTACAAAAGTATCAGGAAATTCCTCTAGAACTTTGGACTGGGCATCACGGTAGGATAACTCTGACCCAGTTCGCTCTCTTCCCTGAGAAAATATTACATGGAATTAGCATCTGATATCTAAAATAAAGACCAAGGCATTTAGATATCAAAAATACTTTCAACTATTGCAGGACTAATTAGGGAAATGGAACTAGTACTCATCCTAGATCAGTAATATTATTTATGCACCAAATACATTTTCTGCTATCAACATCACAGCATGTACAACACCACTTGCAATCCAATAACAGCCTAACCTTGACTGTTTCACTTTTTATTTCCAATTGAAACAAAGAATTTCAAACTAAAACTACAAACTCTAGACAAAGCATTAAGGGAATGTAGACCAGTTTTGATAATTGTAGGATGCAAGCTATTACATCAAAGGTCCGATAAATCTATGGGTAAAGTAAGTTGTGAATGTGATATTTAGTTGTGCTAAGAAGCACAAACCCTGACATGAGCATGCACACGGACAAAGACCAGCAGACACAGCCAAATTAAAAAAACAAAAAGAACTCAGACACGGCACACACATGTATATCTTGAAATATGTCGTGTTCTTGACTTGTCATTTAGCAAGTCCATCCCAAAAAACATGAAACCACATTTTTATTGACAATTCTTTAAAAACTGAAATAAAAATCCTAAACTTGTCATAATAAAACTAAACATGTACAAGTACAACAAAAATAATTTAATTTACTTCAAATTTTAAATGGCTGTGTCCGAGTCATATCCTAACTGGAAAAAAAAAAGGAGACATGTCATCAATGCATCATATAAGTGTCTGTAAGACACACAAACACAGCACCAAAGTTCTTTATAAATACCATCTCATAAGGGCTGGTACCTTAGTGCTCGAGTCCAAATCACTAGTGGAGGGAGTATCTCCTCCCATAATAACTCCATTGATAACATTTTCTGAAGAAAGCCCAGCAATTGAAGAGTTGGTAATTGATAACCTGCATTCAGTACAAAGAGGCCTTACAAAAATTGTTTTATTTAGATATTCTACAATGTATAACCATGATGATGGAACTGAAGTAAAGCCACTTTGGAGACAGCAAGAGATGTGTTGTGTACATCATAGGCCCCAGACACTGACATTCACAACCCAAATTTGTAATTCTTAAATATATTCCTCATTTACTCTTCCCTACCCTGTCTTGTTGCTTCCATAACTCTCCCTATAAAAATATTCACTGGAATGCAATGCAGCATTACCTCTCAAATGGATCTTCTTCGCATGAATTTCCTGAAGAAGACAGCCAATCCAGGTCAACAAAGTTGGAACAGCTGAATGAATCCCCATGTCCAGAATAGGAAATATGGTCACTATGAAAGAAGCGCTCTCTTTGTATGTCTCCAAAAACCTGTCTATGAGGCATTGAGGGAGTGTACCTATACAAACAAAAAGAATTGCAAACCATTCATCATATGTATGATGACTAGATAGACATAATGAAGCAGAAAATAACTGAATATGTCATCATGCAAGCAAGAATCATAAGGTAAAGGTTTATTTTCTAACTTCATTTTCAGTTCATATGTTTTCATTATAATTACAAGTGTCACCTTTTTATTCTATATCATGTTATCAAAGCTTTGTAAAGGAAATGCTAAAAACACCATATCGTTTACACCATTTCCTTCACAAATTTTGAAATCACAATAACAAAAACAAGTAGGAATGCTTGTGATTATTGATGACAATAAAAACAGAAACCAAAATCGCCCCAAGTTGGCAACTTGTACCAGTATAGTATGAGGTTATTGACAAAATTTAACTTACATTATGCACTGTAATTTGGTTCTTTCAACATGAACACAGAAGAGGAAGAAAAAGGAAAAGCGGAGACTGTCTCAAATAGAAGAAGTGAAGAACAAATCTAACATATAACAGAAAATATAAGTTGATAATATTTATTATTTTAGTTACTTTACTTCAGTTCTCATGCAAAAAGGCCTGCTATGAGAAGACAAAAAAAAAAAAAATAGTCAAGAATATTTATATGTTAGCTAATAACTGCTAACAAGCCAAATTATTAACCAACTATCAAGACTATCTCTTCTCAGTAAAATGGATTAGTAAAGCAAATCTATATTTTTTAAGCATACATAATCAAAGCTAGACTATCCAGTTGGGTAAACAGTGAGTTGATATTCGAATCTGGGACTTCACCTTATGGGAGCACCATTTGGTGTATTTATACTGTGTGTAGACGTTGTCTCTTCCTACATACCATAACTAGATTACATATTTACATTCACATTAATTAATACAGATACAAACCTTGAAAATGACATGTCACTCTCAGAAGAAGTTGATATTTCAGGCGATGACTCACAAAAAGCCTTGCTTCCATCTTCTGATTGGTCCAGCAAACCTAGCTTTGAGAATTTTGCAAGCTTTGGATTTGGGGTTGACATAGGTGTAGGATTGCCATGAATGATGCTTCCATCTGAGAAACACCTTTTGACAAATGACCTAAAAAACCATAATTCAGAGTTACCACATAAGCTGCATCAACAGGAACATCCCAAGTATATTATAATGATGTTCACAGAAGCCCATAGTGATTTTGTAGTATTAATAATTATAAATTGTATGCTATTCTCTCATTTAACAGAAAATAGAAGACCATGTCACACTGCTAATACTCAGCAACATTCCATCCAAGTTTTGAACACTTAAACTCTTCAAATCAAAACGATTCAGCAACCCTCCATCCAAGACACAAATGGATTTAAAAGCTACTCCCAAAAATCACCACAGCTACGTTTTGAATCCTCATAATAAATTCTAGCAGCTCCTTGTTAAAAAGTATCAGACTTCATTAGCATACAGGTTTGCACACGTGAAAATGCATAATAAGTCATCATTTACAGTAAATCTTCAAAATTCACACTTATTGCTTCATTCAACTTTAACAGTGAAGAGGCTTCTTTACAAAGGATTCACAAATCTCATGCCCAATCTCTTTAATATGCAATGCCATGGAAACTCACATTTAGTAATCCCAGGTCTTCAATCAAGGACCAATTTACACAGGAATAAAAGAAAAGGTGTTTCATTCCCAATAAATTAAATTCAAATACCTTGCATCATCATCCCCGTGTCTCCCTATATCATAATGTGGATCTGAGCCCAAATCCCAGAGAGCAGGCTTACCCAGCTGTGGCTGAAAATGCCCCAGGAATCTGTGCCAAGAAAATAGGAAGACTAGTTTAGGATTAGAAGAGAATAATTAGTTAATAACACCAAAGTGACAACCTTTGCAAACAGGAAATATATAATAATAGTACAATATTAAAATTTTAACTAGTATAGATAATTTAAATTGGAAATAGGATAAGGTCATAATCAAGTGAAAAATAGGGAGACTTCGGCAGATTCAAAAACAAGTTAAGATTTGTATAATATAAAATAAATTTAGTAAAGTTATATACTACCTCCGGTCCTATATATAAGAAACAAATACCTAATTTATTAAAACCAATAAAAGTGGTTAGATTAGTTAATTTGTCATCAATTTTAATTTTATTCCAAGACTACCCATGAATTAAATGATTTAAAAGGTGGTTATTTTTCAAAAGATAGTTTTTTCAACCAATGAATGTATCTTGTTTTGTTGATAGATCAATAAATGCACCCACTTTTATGGGAAAATGAATCTATATCATTATTAGACCTCAATTAATTAGGAGTAAAAAGGAAATTTAGCAATAAATACACTTAAAAGTAGTCTTATGTTTCTTATAATTAAGATAAAGAAAATGTTGTTTTTTGTTTCTTATATATAGTACCGGAGGTAGTATTAGATAAAACTCAATTTCCTTAAAATTTGGTTGAGTAGTTTAACATCTAATGTGAATTACTATTTGATGATTAATTATACAAATTTAAGACCACAGAATGCTCACATATTTTAGGCTGTTTCTCTCTCTACCTGCAAACAGCAAACCTGCTACGAAATAGGATTATGGGGTGTTCAAATAATGACTGCTTCAAGGGAGACCTAATTTTAATTTTCCAAAGATAATGGGCAGCATTGTTGCATTTTTTTTTCCCTCTTTTTTTTTGTTGTTGTGCTAATGTCATTTGCTTTATCTGTTTGGAGGATGCCTTCCTTATAGATGTTCTTCCCCCTTGCCCCTTTCTTTTCTAATGAATTTTCTTTAGAAATCAATATTAAAACTAACGCTACTACGCCTAATCATAATCCTAAAAACATTTCCCAATGTAGAGTTCATATGGCAACAGATCATAAAAAGTAGAATAAATGCGATGCCAGTGCAACTACCTTCGCAACTCACTTCAGTCAAAGGAAATTCATTCATTAGGGATACATTAATGTACAACCCATACAGAGACTTTTCCTCAAGGACCTCGACTCTGTCATTTTTATTCTCTACATTTCCCAATTATGAGATTTTAAAGTTATCAAGGTTCAACATATCTTTGATTTAGAGGTTTTGGTAGGGGCAAAAACAGGGAAGTTACATGGAAGTACACAAGTTATGCTGCCCTATGCTGTCTTTGGAGTTTGGATGAAGTGTTTTGAGACTGTTTTCATGTCATGGTTTCACTTTGGAGTTCAGCACACAGCTTTTACAGAGTTAAACAGAGAGATTAGAAAGTTTTCTGTATTAAAGTTGCTGTTTGTTTATTATTATTATTTGCAGTGTCAATCAGAGGAGGATTTCTTCTCCTACAGTACAATCCATGTTTTCCTCAAATAAAATCTCTTCCAATGTCTCAATAAAAGGCCCTTTAAAGAGACAGACATGCTATAAATCCAATCACGGGAAATAATATTACTTGGAGGAAATACACAATTAAGAAATATATGACTGTGGCACATACATGTTAATTGCATTTTGCTTCTCAGCATCCATGTAAGCATTGCTGTAATAGCGTTGAAGAGTCCTAAAAAACTCCTGGGATTGTGTTGCAGCTTTCCATTGTCCCCTCCTCTCAGAGAATATCTACATGGCAAGTAGCAACAGAAGTTAAAGAAAAAGACCACATGTTATTATACCAATGTACAAATCAATTAACATTTTTCATCATCAAAACCTCGTGACCACAGCTACTTTACCCATTTAACAATGAAGAAAAATATAGCATCCAAGAAAGATAGAAAATTGTGATTAGGCTCCTTTGAAATGCAGGGTACACTTTAGAGAGTTGGTGGAGAGTAATAGTTGTTGAAAAATCAATAATCAAGGTTGTTATAAAATACATGTGCAGAAAATTTAATTTCATGAGAAGTATTGGGTTGAAGAAGTTCCCTATCAAGTGGAACCTCTCCTTATTGCTGATTTAAATGTTACTGATTCTTCTCTGGAATAAATTTCAGTTTTCCCCTCTCAAAATTATAACTGCTAACTGAAGCAATTGCAAAACATCAAAACTAATCACCTTGTTGTGTGCAGAAGAACCACCATACTGGTGTGCAAGTGTGTCACCCATCCGCTCATAAAATCCCATCAAATCATCACCTAGAGGATCATCAAGGTCAATTTTCGGGTGGTCAATAATTCCCAGAGCATGAAGCTGGTGGCCAAGAGCAGCCAACCCATATGCATATTGTGCAACATTTGTGCGATCTAAGCAGTCTATACAATTGGTTCTGAGAACCCCCCTCTGGAACATGGGTGGCTTGACAAAATGGTTTCCATTAGCAAGGTTGTTTTCTCCACTAGGTTTCCTCTCTAAAGTATTACCATCTTCATTGTCGACATCAGCTTGTCTTGTGGGTTGAAAGCTTCCCTTATCAATATTGCCGTATGCAAAACTTAACATCAATATAAACAAGAGACATCAGTGGATCTTATGTATTCCACCTTTCCATCAAGCATTAATGCCTTTTTTGTGGCACATGCATTAACATCTTATTAACATTTGTTCATGCTATTCATAGAAAATTTTATATCATTGTACATTGTCTTGATACTTTTCTCAAGACATCACAATTCAAAAGTATACAGTGTATAAAAAAAATGGTGAAAGGCATCGGAGGAAAATGAAAAACTTACCTAATAGATGGACATTTTATACAGTCTTCAGGTCTAGGAGTTGGTGGCACTTGACAATATAAAAAACCTGTTAATGTCAAAGCATATGCAGCCACTTTTCCCAAAAGTAGCAGAACATTTGTACCTTTGCTGGAAGTAGAAAAGGTAAAAAGAACATAAATTTAAGTGAGCTTATTCAGAACACAATTATAATTTGAATTATTAAGAAAGACAATATTATATAATTATATAATAAAAGACACTAACCTCTGAAAATGTTTTAGATCCCAATGAAGAAACCTCAACCTGTTCTCCAGTGATAAATCTTTGTTAATTAAATCAATAGCCTTACCAAACTCGGAACGAAGTATGGACTCTCGAGGTTTCCTCTCGTGTGACTGTTGGTTAAAAAGTACTAATATCAATCACTTAAGAATCTTACCAAAATAAAAAAGGCAGAAACAAATCATTTCCTTCTGTAATATGTTGACAAAAATAAAATCATTTCCTTCAAAAGATGAAAAATAGAAACTACCTTAATCAAATTCAAAATTATTACAGGATTGCCGTATCTTTTGACAAGATTTTCAAAGTGAAGTCTAGTGGCTTGATAACTCTGATCTTTCTTTGACACTGGGGAAGAACAAGTGATTACATAAGCAAACATATAGTGGCTCATGCATTAAGTGGAGAAGATAAGAGAAACATAACTCAGCCAGTGTTACAGTATTCAGGAAATGGGAAGACATACATATAATATCCGGCTTAAGATTTAGACGTGAAGTTTCCTGTGACCAGAAGAGAGGGATTGAACCCCGATTCTGGACAATGGAGCATATTTGAACTGGAAGACCTTCAGGAACATCCTCAAATACAATTTGTTCTGTCTCCACGTCATTAGCTACTCTACCCTTATCATTTACACCTCGTCTCAAATACCTACATAACAATAGCCATGAAGTTGTGAATTGCACGCATCATTTCAGTAAATATATAATATTATAATCCTGAGTAGTGTTTGGTGAAATGAAAAACTCAACATTAAAGTAAAGCTGGTATATTTGGTAAAATAGATAAACTTAGTGATAGCACTGAATTTTTAGTAAGGAGTCTGATGAAAAATTCAGCACTCAACTTTTCTGTTTGAAGAGATTCTAATTTTTTGTGTATTAATGGAAAATAATCACATTTCATATAATAAAGGCTACAATAAAGGAAATTAGTATCATTTAATGATTAACAATATAACATTAAGGGAAAGGTTGCTACTGAATACATTAACTATCACGTGTTGAATATATGCAACATTTTTGCACTTAAATTTATTATCAGAATATCAGTGCAGTACCTTTTCAGTTCAGCACTGAAGTTGTGTTATTAAACAGGCCCTAAGTATTTCAGGCACTGAATCTGATAATGTGTTCAAAACCTTGAAGACTCTTGTTATTTTTTTAATTTTTCTTAAAACAAAATCATCCATTAATGAATAACCACAATATAATTTTTTAAAAAAGGGAAAGTGGGTATTTAAGGCTTTCTTATGAGCATTTGAAAGGAACAAACATGATTGGCAAATCATGAGTCCTTCGATCTCAAGCCAATACAACATTGATAGGGCAACAAGGGGAAAAAACCATGAAGCAATCAACCCCCATCATGGTGTTACTTCATCAGTTCCTATATTTGACAGTTGGTAACAATGGATCATGGATGAATCCCATTGCTATTCATCATTCTTGTTTTATATAAAACCCCAATTCAAGAGCTTAGAATATTCGAGTGAGCATCACATGACAATATCATGCCAAAGAAAATCTGATCCTTTACTTCATTGGAGCACAGCAACAACAACAAGCACATCAGGCAATTGAACAAAAATTGGGTCTTTAACTCCAGAGCTAGTTAAATAGCCAGTTACCCAGCACCAAACTTCAATCTTACCTTGTTTGCCTTTGGCCATCTTTAATTTTATTTTCTCTTTTACCGTTTTGTTGGAAATAGGAGCATTTAATGATTTTTACTTTTCCATGTAGCTTAGTTATTGTGTTTAGCTAAGTTCAATGTATCTTAGGAAATAGTTCTCTTGAAAATAAGCTTAGGTATTTATTATCTTCTTAAATAGATTACTCTGCTGAGTGGAAAACTCACTCAAGCAAATTCAGAAAATAAAATCTCTCTCTTCTCACATGGTATCAGAGCTCCCAGTCTAAGGGAGCTATGCTTCTGCAACAAAAACACTCTGAAGAAGGTCTGATTGGGCTCTTAAGCTGTCAGAATCCTGTAAACTTGACTGCGCATTGAGTGCTGTCAAGTTTTACTGTAACTTCATTTTTGGAGACTGTTAAGAGTTTCCAGTGACTTTTTTTTGTGACTGCCAAAAATCCGGTAATTTTTTTGGCAACTGTTAGAACTTCAGGCGACTTTTCCAAGCATTCTGACTTCTCTCCCCAGTACTGTTAGAACTTTTTCCAGCAACATTTGGACCTACTTTAGGGCTCAGGTTCCCTACATTTGCTTGCTTTTTCGGCTGGGCTCAATCTTTTCCCTTGTGGTTTTTACTGTCCTGTAAGGTAATCCTCACCTACAAGCCGGTTTTGTAAGGTTGCGTTAGGCTTAACCCAAATTCTAAGATGGTATCAGAGCCTATTCTAACAATTGTTGTTGGGCCTATTGGGCCATTATCGACCACCTGCAGATGTCCAATCCTGCAAACTTCACGTTTGAGATGTCAAGTTCTCGGCGTGAGATGAGTGTGTTGGAGATCTCACATCGATTAGTGATATGGCTAAAATAGAGTATATAAGTGGGGGACAATCCTCACCTTACAAGCCGATTTTGTAAGGTTGAGTCAGGCTTAACCCAAATTCTAAGAAAGATTAAATGGGATGGACCTACGAAGCTCTATTGTGATAATAAGTCAGCAATTAGTATAGCTCATATTTTTAGTTTATATACTAAAACTCTGGGTTTACCAATCTCAATTCTTTCCCATCAACAAACCCAAATGGAGAATAAAGATGAGATCTATCCATCCATCAGGAAACAAAACTGCTTGTAAAAAATTAATCAGGTAAATTTCTCTTCAAATAGAAATACCACAAAATTCAAGCCAAGGATTCCATGGATCATTTCTATACAATTATATATTATTATACTAAAACATCAGAGGCATAGCAACAAGTCTAAACAACTAGAAAATACAAAAAATGACCAGAGCATAAGGAACACAAATGCAATACAAAGTAGATACAATCATCACCAAAGCTATTTAATAGACTTTCAAGTTTGTAGAGAGACAAAGTCAAATTATATATTCAGACAGATATATGTGTATAATATAACCAACCAAAGCTTATGCACCACATAATCACATTCGCAAAGGACATGCATCATAATGCCTAAAAAAATGCATTTGATGTGTTTGGGAACAAAATTCAACAAATTTACATACCTAGTGCCAGCATAATGGCGAGACCGTCTTGCAATGAGTGTAAGTATGAACTCCCGCCCAGATATTGTAAGTGCTTCCTAATGAAGCCGTGATAGACATTAGAAATTCCATCATGAGATGACTAAAAAAAACTACTTGAGCTGAACACAAAATATTAGTACATAAGCCAGATTCTTATTAAGATTCCCCAATCAATGTACACAGTATCTAGTCCAGAAATGAATATGACAGAAGCAATGTCATCCATCTAGTTGTGTTGTACACTTGTACTGATAACGAACAAATAAAGCATATTTTAATTGACACTTGAATAAGTTATATCAGCATACCATTCACTTCATAATGAAAAAAAGAGTCCAATATCTCTCTAAATGTTTATTTGTGTGCATGCAAGGAATCTTACAAAAATTGCACAGGTGAAGGGGAAGGTAAACAGAAAGTGTGAAATTTAATGAGAAAAGTTTATCAGATATTCTTGCAATGGCATTAAGAGCCATTTATAATCACCTGTTTAAAAAACCCGTACACTAGTGCAACTGTCCAAATAGTATTCTGAAGGTGATTCCTAATTCCTCGAGTCAAAAACTCATTCCAGACAAACATGGTCTCATAAAGAACATGGCCTGTCTCACTATCACACAAATTCCTTTGAAGACTACGCATAATATGGTATGAGTAGCTAAAAAAGAAATCCTTTGTAAGGTCGACCATGCATAGGAGCTTCTTGTATCTAAAAAGTGAATGAGAAAAAAAAAATTAATACAAAACCTGAAAACATTAACAATAAGATTTGATATTAGACCACAATATTGTGTTTAAATCAACAGATGTTAGCAAGTAGCAAACATTAAGAATAATCACCTAGCAACTCAACTTTATGCCACATTTCTATCAGGAGCAAAATCTAATGAAAATTGAGTTGTAAACAATCTGCAGATGTTCTTTTTAACTAATAAAAAAAACCTGCTTACTTTTTGATGTTTTTTTAAGTTTAAGTTTAAGCCAAAGAGAAGGAATGCAATTTTAACCCTGAGATTTTCACAAACTTTCACAATAAGATTTGATATTAGACCACAATATTGTGTTTAAATCAAAAGATGTTAGCAAGTAGCAAACATTAAGAATAATCACCTAGCAACTCAACTTTAAACCACATTTCTATCAGGAGCAAAATCTAATGAAAATTGAGTTCTAAACAATCTGCAGATGTTCTTTTTAACTAATAAAAAAAACCTGCTTACTTTTTGATGTTTTTTTAAGTTTAAGTTTAAGCCAAAGAGAAGGAATGCAATTTTAACCCCGAGATTTTCACAAACTTTCATATTAACTTTAAAGATCTTATGAATAGGCAGTTAAAATAATTTAAACATTGGATGGATAGAGACAGAGCAACTGAAAGATGATGCAAATAAAAATAAATCTGAAGCAACATTTTGTTTCAAATTATTAAAGGAAACAGCAGACAGATGTCAGCATTCAGAAATAGTAAATATAAATGCAAATATATGATGAGCATCCCTTGGACTAACATTCAGTTTTTCTTTTTAAGTACAAAAGTAAAATCAATATAACATCCAAGATTGTAAAGACCTGTTTTCATTTATAGAATTGGTGATGCTAGAATCAACAGAAGAATTTTGCAGTGGAATCATCTCACTCTTTGAGACAGCATATACTGTATTACCACAGATTGCACCAATTTGCCTTCTTTTTGTGATAAGCAGCATGTAGTAAGGGCCCAAAAATTTTATGAACCCTGAATGCAGAATAACATATCAAGATATAAACTGATAATTTGTCAAGAGTCAACTGAAAAATACACATTGGATCTACACACCAACAATTCCATAACAAGTTGTAACAAATTTCAGTCCACCTGTGGACCTGTTCCCCTCATGTATACGCCTCAACAGGTCAGAACATTCACTTTCTGTATATGTGGTGGAATCTTCAAGCACATTCAGCTCGGAGGGATCTAGACGGTCAATCTTTAACACTCTCCAATAAGTCCTGCTCTTGTCCCTTCCTATCATGTAAAAGTTCTGTGGCATAAACATAAAAGCAAACGCACAAGGTTAAAAACTTTTAAATAAAGAAACATATGATAAACACAGCAACTTCAACAGTGTCCAATCATGTAACTCAATATTTCTCAAATGGGATATCAAAAGTTGAATATACACACACATTACAATTCAACAGCCCAGTTGTCAAATCCATCATCTAAAGCATAAAAAGATGCCAGAGGAGACCCACTTTCAAAGTGAAGGCAAATCCTACTCTAAGGTAAAATGAAATAGGAAACATCTGCAAAGATGCTCACATTCTAAACCATAAAAATTAGAGTCAGATTCATTTTGGAAATGTAATAGGCCATAATAATAAAGTAAGAAAAGAATTAAAGCATAATCAATCCATGTAATGAGTTTATGAAGTTAACTACTTCTGTCTAGTGTCAACTTTGCCAAATTAATTCTCATACTGTAAAACAGCAAACCTAGAAAAGTTTTACACATATAATGCTGTGAATGTAGTACAAGAAATCCAATGCATTGGATTATTAGTTAGTTCTGTTTCTTCCACAAACTTTTAACATTACTATTTCAGAACAAAGAAGAGCCACCACTGAGATGATGAGTGAGACAAAACTAGGATAACAAATTCACTAGAATGCTTAAGATGATAAGATCCCTCGAACATGCATTTCATCTCTGTATACGAAGATGAACAAGAAAGAAGTGCATTGACCTCACTTTTAAGCTGCAGTTGAGATGACCATAGCCCCTCATCTCAATTAGATGCATGATGAAAAATAAAACCACTCACTTAGAGTATGTTTGATTTCTATTTTCAAAAACTCTTTTTATTTTTCAAAAAAAAAAAAAAACAAAGAATACAAACATTCACACCAAGCTCATGCCTCACCATATGCAGCATTACTCTAAATGACCCACACTGTTGAGCTAGGACCACAAAACAGAAGAAGAAAATAAGACAACACCTAGCTGTCTCTGTTTTTTAGTTTTTAAAACACTTGTTTTGAAAACAATTTTCAAAACTTCATAGATTTTGAACGAGAAATTGATCGCTTAGTAACATGGAGTTATTTTAGAAAGCAGATTTTAAAATCAAAAAGCAGTTTCTAATAGTTTTTCTTCCACAATACAGAACGAGCTAGCCGGAAAGCGGATTTTAAAATAAAAAAGCAGTTTCTAATAGTTTTTCTTCTACAATAGAGAACGAGCTAGCCAATACGAAACCAAGAAAGAAACACGTTGTAATAGAACTAGCACTTTCCGCAGGAAGCGATCAATAGCGACAAAAAATCAAAGAGATCTCAGCAGAATCAGAGTACAGAGCTTACTACAACGAAAATTGGAAAGAAGAATGAAAGTGCATAAGCATAATAGCATAGAAATACGCACCGAAAGAGTCTCATAGAGCCTGAACTTATGCAAACACGGATGTGCAGGAGGAGGAGGAAGAGGAGAGTGAGAAGAAGGTTCATTCTCCGACGACGCCATGGCTTCTCCTTCGCCGAATTATTCAGATCCCCCGAGCCTCAGGCTCAGAGGGAAACCATCAAAATCGCATGCAAAGAGCAGCCACTGAAATCACCCAACGTTCACGCACACCACGATCACCGCCACCTAACACGACGACGACGAGGAGCCACAACAACACCTCCACCAATGCACCAAAACGCACAACAACAACTCCATGCTCTCAAAAACCCTAGGTTGCTTCAAATACAGCATTCTCCTCCCTCCAAATTCATCGACCTTCCCTCCTCATTCCACCTCCGCTTCCACCTCCTCCGCCACCGCCTCCGCCATCCCCGCCGCCGCCGCACCTGCTCCCCCTCCGATCACGACTCAACCTAACCGCGAACGCTCGCCACCACCTCACAGATCGAAAACCCGCAAATTACGAAATTGCGTGTTTTTATAACAGAACTCGCAGAGAAAGAAAAACAGCACGTGCTTCTTTTAAAAACGGAAACTCTAAACGCAGCGTTTTGAGATTCGAGTTCGAGATCGAAGAAGAAGATGAAGAAGAAAATGAAGAAGAAGAGATTTGGGAGGTCCGAGAAGGAAAAGTTTGCAAAGCACGGGACCGAACGGGAAGAAGAACGACCAACAGCTAATAATTGATTCAATTTTTGTTTATTTTATAATATATATATATATATATATTTATATTTATATTTATATTTAATTTTATTTTTTTTTCGTGAAATTGTGATTTATTGACAGCTCAGTGCTCGCAGATCCAAAGGAGAAAGAACAACCAAAGCCACAACTTCGGTGACAGCTCCGTCCACACATTAAAATGTCAACAAAACAATTAAAAATCCGAAATAAATTACTATGTGAAGTTATTTTCATTTTATTATAATAATATTGCACTGGATTAGATCGCAGAGATTGTTTTGCAATTATTGTAACTATTATATGCGATTTCTCTATAGTCTGAAATCTGAGTTGTTGTTCGCTTCAACGACCGCGAAGTAAATGTGATTGTGAACTAACGTGTCATTTAAACGTTCTTGCCCACTCAAAAGGAAGATACTTAACTCGCGTGAATGAATCTTGTGCATTACATGAATAACGTGAAGTGAAAAATATAAATTCAAAAAATAAAATAAAACTACTACTATTATATTAATAAAAAAATATAAAGGTATTTGAAATTTTTAAAAAATAGTGTAATTAATATCAATGTTCTTTGGATTGAAAGAGTGCTTAAGTGAATTCACCAGAGACTGATTTGGATTAATCAACTCGATATGACTTTCAAATATAAGAATCTAAGTTTTAAACTAAAAATGTGTAATTAATGAAAGATTATTTGATGATAATTTACAAACATCTAATTATAATTAATATAGATTGAAAACTTTACGTACTAATATAATAATATTAAAAATTACAATCAAGTGTATGAATTAATTGGCGTAAGATTGTTCCAATAAGTAAAAATTTATTATGAAACTTTGTTAGATATTAGGACAAAGAGTTTTGTCGTACTAAATATAAAAGTTATTTAATTTTTTTAGAAAGGATATTTAAATTTAAAATATAAAAATAATTTGTTTTTGAATCATGTAATATATATTGTATTATTTAAAATTTAAATACATTCCAAGAATTATTAGTTGATCACACTTTTTGTTTTAAAGAATATGTACCTGCAATTGTGCGTTCTATAGCTTTAATTAGCTAATTTTAAAGACTTGTCCTTTTTTTCCTAAGAAAAAAAGAGTTGTCTTTTTTCTAAATAAGATATTAAATTTAATTTGAAGCTCTAACTGCTTTCCCTTTTCTGATAATTTGAGGTTTTAAACGAGATTTATCAACATCGGTGATGAAATATTTCTTGGTGTTTTTTTATCAAATAAGTCTTTTATTTCATTTTTAAAAGATCAAGGTGTTATTATATTGTTCTCTAAAAAACTTTATGTTTAAAGTAGCTCGTTAAAAATATTTTATCGCTAAATTAATGTATTAAGCATATATGAAACATTATTAAGTTTTTCTTTTGTGTGATTAATTTAATTCTAATACGAATAACAAATAAAATGGCATTTTAAATATTTGAGTAATTAATTCAATAATAAAATTTTGAAAATTTAATATAATAGTGCGTTATTTTTTAAGAATTTTTTTTAAAAAACTATTATAATTTTATTAGATAACTCAATAAAAAAAAAACTTATTTTTAAGCTGGAGCATTATTGATTATTATTCACCGAAACAAGGACCTCATTATTTTTTGGCATGTCATGTTAACTTATTATTATTTGATGTAAGCTATATTGAAATTCTTTTATTATATTGAATTGACATATTAACTTCTCTAGTTAACTTCTCTAGAAACTAAAATAATTCTCACGTCACCTTCTTTTTTAAAATTTTAGGATTTTACCTAATAGACATAACAATTTATTAGGAGAAAAAAACTAATAAATTTATTTGATTACTCATCAATTTTTTTATTAAATTTAAAGAGTTGTTAAGAAATTAATAAAGCCATCCAAAATTATTTTTTTTGACTGAATATTTTATTGATGTGTTTTCGAGCTTAATACTTCATAGCAATATCATCCAAGTTAAATCAAAAGAATACCTGGCTAGTGATGCAAAATGTATTTAGGAATAGCATCGCTATAATTTGGACTTGCTGCATGTAGTTTTAAGATCGTGTAATTTTGATTTCTCAAAATATTTTATTGCATATTTGATTCTCATGTTTTAAAATTTATTAATTTTGCTTCACCGTGTAGTCAATTTTTTAATAGAAATTATTGATGTGACATAATAATAACGTGAAACTGACATGTTGATATAAAAGATGATGTGACAATCCAACATATGTTGATGTGATACTAGAGACCAAAATTAGCATATGTGTTAGACTATCATGTCATCTTTTATGTCAGTGTAAGACGATTGACGTCATCACTAATATGTCACATCAACAATTTTTGCTAAAAAATTTGACAACACACTAATGATATATCAAAATTGCTAAATTTTGAAAACATGGAGGGACCAAAATATTGATCAAATGTGCAATACAATTTTTGAGGGACCAAAATTGCACAATCATAACACTACAGGAACTAAAAGTGAATTTAAGCCAAGAAACATTTATCTTAAATAAACTCATATTTATTTGTTATCTCGTATCTGATGTGTTATGTGTTATCGTTATTTTCCAATGAATAAAAAAACTCATTACTCACACATTTATTAAAAAGTTATATGCTTTTTATTCTTTAATATATTATGAAATACTGGTTTTAGTCCCAATAAAAATTTAATGAATTATTAGTTTTTACATTTACTAAAGTGATATAGTTTTAATATTTGAATTCACCAAAAACAAGTTTTAATATTTAACGAGGGAATGAAATTATATCACTTTTAACTCATTAGGGTCAACCTAGTGGTGGACGGTTTGGATAGTATATATGAGATCATACATTCTAATTTTGGTGTGACCATTATACACACACACAAAAAATTACATCACTTTTGATAAATGTAGAAACTAAAAACATTATTTTTTTAGTAGTAACTAAAACAAAATTTCAAATATTTTGAGGAACTAAAAACTGATTTTAGCTTTTATTAAATAAAAAATTATTTTCCCTAAAAAAAATTGTTTAGCAGGTGCAACAAGGTCTAGTTTTGGAGCAATAAGAGTGAACACAACTCTGTGCATGTCCAGCAGGGTGTAGAGAAGCTCTTGCCATCGATAAAAATTTTGTTGCGCAAACACTTCAATCTTAGAGACGTTTGAGAGTGATTTTGCGAAGGTGGTTGGCACGGGAGGAACAACATCAATGTTTATGTCATCAACCATCTAAGTCCTTTAGATTGTAGTCTTCGAAGCTGAGAACATGAATAGAATCACTTCCTAAGGCGTGTTTGATTACGTAAGTCCCTCAGGATATAACAGAAACCTCCTAGACAAATTGAGGTAATAGAATTGGCAAGATAAAAAAAAACAATTTGAACCCATGAATAGAGAGGAATTGAGAGAAAGAGAAGTGAGAAATAGACTTGAGTGTGTCTGTATCAATCCGATAGCCATGTATATATAGAGCTTCTCATCAGAACGTTTAAAGAGTAAAACGGTAAAATATTAATGAGTAAAACATTAATAATTAAACTTTAATTAAAATGTGTTAATTAAATAAAAAAGGTCAGATAAAAATGAAAATAAAACATTAAAATATTTGAATGCTGGAAACAGAAAGCTTATAATTTTTGAAACCGTTGAAGCTTAAAAACGAACACATTAAAATCAAGGTTTCTTAAATTAAAATGAATTTCCCACCAAGGTTTTTCATCCAACAATGGGAAAACTGCCAGGTGTTGGGAGGTTTTAAAAGACATTTATGGACATAAGAAACAGGGGGACGTGGTCTTAAAACATGTCTTTCCAATCACAAAGATCACTACCTTAAGGTACATGCCCCTAAGTGGCAGTAAAAAAAGACAACATATGTTTTAGAAGAGAAGTTGACGATGTTAGCGTGCACAAGTGATTGGACTTTAGCACGGTGCACAAGTGACTATAGGCCCGTTAGATATAGGGCTTTAAAATGAACGGCTGTTATTTTTCTGAATAATATGATTTTTTTATATTAGTGTTTTGTTTTTGTAATAATACACGTGGAAAAGTAAAGTAATAGTTTGACCATATTGTTATGCACGTGGTCCACTGAATGGTTCTTGTGACCATATTCATCTTCGTTCGTGCACACCATGTCGGTAATGAGTGGAGGTCGGTGGTTATTTTGGCTTGGTCACTGACTTCGTTCGTGTTTTCCTCTCTGAAATCGCTTCCCATTGTTTGCGATTTGGCTTCTGGTGCGTCCTGCTCACCTTCCTTTGGTCTAAGATTGGTTGTGTTCCAACCACTGTAAACATCTACTTTTCTGTTGGCCATGTTGTTCGTGGGAGACAAAAGGGTTGGGAACAGTCTCAATTTGGTGCATGAGCTTAAGGTCCACGAAGTTGTAGACAGATTTTCTGTTTGACGACGACTATGATTCGGTTGCGACGGAGGCAAACGTCGTGGATGATGGCGCTTCGACGAACCTCGTGTTTAACGACATATCGGCAAGTGGTAACCATGCATCACTGTTGAACCACCTTCTAAACACTTCGAAGATAGGACCAGATGTGTACAGAGGTTGGAGGACAAGCAATCTTCGACCACACGAAGCCAATGAGGAACACATCGAAAATGGAATCGAAAAGTATGGAAGGAAATCTGAAAAGACAATCGACGCATCCATGAATTTGGTCAAACTATTATTTTTTTTCCAGGTGTATAATTTTTAAAAAATCAAACCTTTAATATCAAAAACACATTGCTTAAAAAAATATTAGCCATTGATCTTAAAAGTCCAATATCTAACGTCCCACATAACTTGTGCACAGCGCCAAAGTTCAATCACTTGTGCACGCTAGACATCGTCAGAGAAGTTATTCCTTGGCAGCAGGGACGGAACCAGGAAAAATAGATAGGGGGCAAAAATTTGCCATGTTAATAAGCAAATCAATAACAATTAATTTCTACTATTAATAAGTGTTAAAATTTAGTCCAATGAAAAATAAAATATCATATGTTCTACAAAAGCAATTATAACTACTCTTGATGCAAAAAAGAAAAGTGTGCATATAACAAAACATTTATTTTCAACCATGAAGATCATGATATTCTTCTATTCTTCATTTGATAAAACTCTTCCATAATTTCTTCCGTAGTGAAAGTATTTGCAATATCCTTTTCAATGTAAATAGCCAAAGTATCTGCAAGAAAACCATCTTCCATTTTATTGCGAAGCCTTGTTTTCACAAGCTTCATGGCTGAAAAAGCACGTTCTGTAGAAGCAGTTGAAATTGGGAGAGTTAACACAAGACGAATTACTCTATCAACTAAATGATAAATTGTTGATTTTCCTGAAATTGACAATAGTCTGCATAACTCAAAAAGTGTTGAAATATCTTGAAATTCAGAATGCTTTAAAACATCAAGCTCATAATGTTGCAATTGAATCTTCAAGTGAACCTTCTCTTGATCAGTGAAATCCTCTGGATAATATTTTGCAACTAAATTACATATGTCATCAACTTTGAAGGATTTAAAACCATCCTTAGGACTTAAAGCTGAGCTAAGAAGGAGTAATTCCACAATTTGGTCACAAAATCTGTTATTCAACTCTTGTAATTGAAAGTCTATGGCAGTTGTAAATATGTCATATCTAAAATGATGCTCCACAGTTACAAAAGTGTCATCCTTTTTATGACGGGGCTTACCTCGAGCTCTTAAATATTGACTATTCCAATCAGGAATATCAATATCATTGCTAGCACAAAAAGTTATGACATTTTCAAGCAGTGGCTCCCACCCATCATCTCTTAACTTTTGAAGTAATGATTTTGTTGTTGAAACAAGATGAATAGCATTTACAATATCTTGAGATTGTTGCTGCAAAGCTCTACATAAAAGATTTGTTATTTCCATAATTTGTTTCATCAAGTGCAATATGAAAACAAATTCAAATAAAGTTAATGCTAAGTATGCTGCTTCTGCATCACCCCTTTGAGAGTAATTTGCCCCTCCTTCAGAAATACTATTGAGAACAATGCATGTTGCTGAATACATTCTTAACAAACTACATATTGAGTGAAAATGAGAACCCCATCGAGTATCTCCAACTCTTTGCAAGGTATCAATTTGATTTCCTCCTTTTTTTGTCTCAATTTCCTTATTGGAAATCATATTTTGAATTTTCATAGCTTGGGCATCTTGAAGCTCATCATGTCTCTTAGAAGAACTAACAACTATATTTATAATAAATGTCAAATTTGTAAAGAATTGATGAACATGCTTAACTTCTCTAGATGATGTAACCAAAGCTAGTTGCAATCTATGAGCCATGCAATGAACATAGTAAGCATAAGGACATTCTTTGAGAAATAAAGATTGCAACCCATTCCATTCACCACGCATATTACTAGCACCATCATAACCTTGCCCCCAAATATTTTCAACATGGAGATCATAACGGGAAAGGATTGAACATACCTCTTTTTTAAGAGTTGATGCCATGGTATCTTTGACATGTACAATATAGAAAAAAAGCTCTCGAATGAAACCATCTTCATCAACAAATATCAAAATAATCGCCATTTGCTCTCTTTTTGACTCATCTCGAGCTTCATCAACAAGTATGCAAAATTTGGCATTTCCAATCTCTTTGCTAATAACATTTCGTACTTTGCTAGCAATGATTTGCAAAATCTCCTTTTGAATTTTAGGAGATGTGTATATGGCATTTTGTGGAGCATTTTCTAACACAGCATTAGCAACGTTGTCATTATAAGTAGCCAAAAGCTTCAAAAGCTCAATAAAATTGCCCCTATTTTTTGAGTCCAAGCTTTCGTCATTTCCTCTAAAAGCACATGCTTGGAAAGTTAGCCAAAGAATGCTATCAATTGTAGCCTTAAGCCGCAATCGGGCATTTTCCACTTCTTTTGATGTTTGTCTTCCAAATAACCTTTGAATATGTTGAGGTTGATTCATGAGATTTTCACAAGATTTTACCGCCATCCTATGTGATGAATTAGGATTTTTCCCCACATGTCCTAGTAAAGGACAATTTGCACCATCATTGACTTTCTTCCAATTGTTAAATCCATCTACTATAAATGCATTTGCACGTCCTGCTTCATTCTTTGCAAAAAGATAGCATGGTAAACAATAGATAGCATCATTCTTAGGTGAGTACTCCAACCAATATGAATGTGCATCAAACCAAGAAGCTTGAAATCGTCGACGAGTCTTCCCTTCTCTTGAAAAAGGATATTCTATGTTCCTTGGTTGATATGGACCAACCTTGAGGTAAGCATGTCGTATTTCATCTCTTTGATTAAAAGGAAACTCCCATATCATTGGACGCATTCCAGGATCCCGCTCTATATTAATAGCATCCATTTCTTCTACTTGAATTCTTCTACATTTCAAAGGCCGTTCATCAAGTTTAGATCCTTGAGGTGAAACATTTGAAGCTTGAGGCATAGGAGCGGGTTGAGATGCATCAATATTGTTGTCTTCTTTCTTAAAGAATGAAGAAAGTTTTCTTTGAGTTGCCATATTCAATAATACAACTGTACATTTTTTTACAAATAAATAAACATAAAAAATAACATTAAAAAATAATATAATATGTTCAAATGAAACATTATTGAAAGTAATTAAAATACTAAAGCAAGGGAATTTTAATCTTCAGTCATTTGGAACAAACAATTGAAACAAACACATTATTCTCAAAGCAATGGAATTTTAATCTCAGTCATTTGGAACACCGATTAATTGGGAATTGAGTTATATACTAGCTGGTGAATGTATGAGAACAAGTCTCAATTCCTTATAAACAATTGCTGAATAAAACATGGGAGATTTATTTATTATTGTGGGGACTACTATTAGCACACGGCCACGCCACATCTACTTTCTTCATGTAGACAGTTATTTTATTTGCTTATGGCTAATTGCCTAATTCAACCATTCAAGCATTCCTTATTCAACATTAACTTTTTTAATATTTGAATTTTTGCTTTTAAAAAAGCAAGTCACGGCAACGGCAAGCAAGAAGTTTTAATCTATCTTCAATGGGTTTTGAATCCTAATGCCATTTTAAATTTCTCAATCTTATTTAAACATAAATATAAAGCAATAAATAATTAAATATGGTTGTGTTGGTGGCTATCTTTCCACTGATTCACCAAATAAACATGGACGGTAATGGTTGTGGCCTCCTAGGTATAGATATTCACATGATAAATTCCAAAAGAGGCAATAAATTAAATCAAGGTTTTTGAGATTACCTTGTTAAAGATTGAAACTTGGCAATGACTTGCTGTGATCGAGTTTGCTGGACAAGAAGAAAATTGGAGAATCAAGGTCCAAAGATGAAAGATTGAAGCCGTGAGTGACGTGAGGATTAAGGGCCCGAGGCGCAAAGAGCAAGGTGAGGTGAGTGAGGAGTGAGGACTAACGTGCAGAAGGGTAGGCTAAAAGTTTAAAAAATGAATTTTTTATTTCTAATCTGTAAAATCAGGGACCCACAATAAAAAGTAGAAATTTGTTTGTTATTAAAAATTTTAAAAACTAAATAGATGTAACAATGGGTAATCTGTCTTATTGGGCCACAAATATACGGTACATGCCTTGTCTCTTACAGTAAAGGCCCAATATAAGTTGGGGGGACAAAATTTATTTTTCAACGTAGATATAAAGTAGCTTAGTTATTTCAGGGGGGGCGACTACCCCTGTGCTCTCATAAGTAGTTCCGTCCCTGCTTGGCAGTCAAGCAAGTTTAAAAGCTCGGTTCAAGGTAACAAAAAAGTCCTTAACCACAACCATGCATAAAGGCTCTTCCATCTTAAAGGATTCCGAGCTTGGGGGGCTTATGTGCTAAGCTAATGGGCCACATGGTTGCTTGTTGCTCACCTATGAAGCGACAAGTGTAACATCCTCATTTTTACTATTTGTATGCATTTATATATGTACATTATGAACACTTATGCAATGTATTTCATAGAACCTTATGAACATATTTTCTTAATGAAATTAATACAGTTCTACTCAGAAGAATTTTCTGAATTTGCAAATGCCTTTGTTTTTGCTAAAAATTGATAGTTGACTGGACTGCTATGTCAGACAGCTGTCCAAGATAAATTTTCAAGTATAGAATTTTGAACTCATTTATAACTTAAAAGAAAGGTAATAGAATATAGATTAAAAATATATACAGATAAAGAATTAAAATGCTTATTCAGAATTGTTAGGATTTTCTGAAAGTTAGAACTTTGAGAAATTATTACGGTAAAATTTTAAGACAGAAAATTTAGAGAAAATTCATAGGATATCTATAGAATTATCTAATAATTTTAATATACTTAGAATAATTATTAAAAATGTTTAACCAAGAAAAATTTAAATTAGAACCTTAACCAATCAAAAAGTGACAACTTAGGCTTTTCTAATGTCACTAAATTAAGCTAATTAGGCTTGGATTAAGAGATAAGTAAGACACTACCCCAAGGTTTTTGATAGTGAGGAATCCAATGGTGATGTTATTTTCTTCAAATTCTAATCACATTGTAAAATAATCAGCAGCCCTAATTACCTTCTAGAATTTTCTACAAACTTCTTGAAACTTTGACTTTTGGGGTAGGCAAGTGGCAAGTCACCAAGGCAAGCCTCCTTGGCTGTCCAAGTGGCTTGGTGACTGATTTCCCTTGGTCAATAAGGGTGGCTGGACGTGCAGGGGCTGCTGGAACTGAAGGGAGAATTCAATTTAATTAATTACTTGATTTTAGAAGCATTTAACTTAAGTAAAAGGCAAAAAGTCACAAAAGAGAAAAACTTGGCAAAACAGAACCGTGAGTTCTCAAACCAGCAGCTGCAGTTCTTCATTTCAATTTCTTCTTAACATCATCATTTCAACTCAAATTAAGAAACCAAACCATCCAAACTTCACCCTACCTCACATAATTCGACTAGTAGAGAAAGAAATTGGAGAAAATCTCAAAAATTCCTACAAGACCAAGGAGTGAGGGAGAAAGGAATTCAAAGCTTTTTCTTCAATTAAAGAGTCTAAGGTAAGGATCTAGGCATTTAATTTCAATTAGAACCCTTGGAATTAGAAGAAAACATGTTGTAGGGTTAGATTAAAATTTTGGCCTAGAATCATGAAAACTTGAAATTGATTTAGGGGTTTTGTGTTTTTGATGCTTGTGATTGAAATTCATGGATTGGAATGATGTTTGATTGAATTTTTAAGGTGTTGTAATGGTTGAAATTTGATTTGTTGAATTTTGATTGAAATTGTGATTTGATTGAATTTTGGTTGGAATTGGAGTTTGTAGCTTTGGAAGAATTGTTGAGAATGGCTTGTAGACCATTCGGCCAGCCCTAAATGCAAGGGATATTATGTGGAATTTTTTTTAAAACCAAGGGCAAAATGGTCATTTTACATGTAGGGACACATTGGGTATTTTGGAAAAAGATTGAGGGCATTTTCGGAAATTATTAAAAATACTAATGTTATAATTTAAATTGCTTAAATTTTTGTATCCTTGTATGTGAATGTGTACAAATTATTTATTTGATTGTGATCATGAAAAAAATTCATTAGCATGAGTCTTTTTGGGGGATTTATAAAAGTATCAAATGAGAAAGAATTATGTTGACTAACCGGGACTGCGGTAGTCATGTGAAATGAGATTGATTGAGAAATGAATTGTTGACTAACCGAGATTACGGTAGTCATGTGAAATGAGAATGATTGAGAAAGGATTTTGGGTTGAGTAGAATTTGTTAGACAGGACCGTATAATCTGTGATTATATAGTCTGTGGGGTGAAGGATATTGGCAATTCCACATGTGGCTGGAAACTGGACTGAGTTGCGGTCGTGGTAGCCTTCCGGGTATCCTGATCTCCTAATTCTGTTTAGCTTATTCGCGTTTAGTAGGGGCTGATAGCTGAATTGCAGTACGTAATGGTAGGCCAGTTACTTACTAAACACTCAAAGGGGAAGTCTCCATGGAGCAGGGTCAAAATGAATTTGAGTCAAAAACTGCATTGCATAAATCATACTGCATTTAATTATGCGTGTAACTAATTAATTTGTTATGATATGTAATTGTTTGAAATTGTTTTAATTCTATGAGAAATTAAATGCCTGATCCGGTAATGCTGTCCCCAGATTCTAGGGGAGTGTGATTGCAGGTATTTGGAAGATTAATTAGAAGTCACAGATGCAGACATACTCCAGAGCTATAGGAATAGGGGTTTTTGGTTTTAGATACTTTTGTATTAATTAGAAATAATTTTGTAATAGTATTTTCTGTAAACTTTAATAATGTAAATTATAAAGACAAACTTTAAACTTAATGGAATGTATTTATTTTAATTGTAAATTTTCGTGTTTATGAATTTTATATAGAAATTAAGTAATTAAAAAGGGGGGTTACATAAGTGGTATCAGAGCTCTGGTTATGCATCTCTAGGATTTGTGAGTAATTGGTCTGTTATGTATTTTGCTGTGTTACTTTGATTGAAACTGGTTGTTTATGTGAATTGTTTGTTTTGATTGAAATTGGTTGTTTTCTATGAATTGGTTGCTTAATTGTTTGTTAGGAATGTTATAGGAACAAGGGTAGTAACTGGATCAAAGACTCTTTTTCTTTTAGACAGGTAGAGATGTCAGGAAGAGGAAGAGGAAGAGGAAGGCCAGCTGCAAATTCCACAGTTGGAAATGATAATATAGCTGAGATGGCCAGAGCCATGAGGGATATGGCTAATGCAGTAACTCAGCAGACTGAGATGTTGGCTAATCAGACACTAGCTCAGCATCCACCTCCACTTGTTGATAGGACCACTTTAACAGATTTTAAGAGGCATGATCCACCTTACTTTAAGGGAGAGTATGATCCAGAGAAAGCTGAAGAGTGGATTCAGAATCTGGAGGATATTTTTGTGGCTATGGAATGTCCTGATGAGAGAAGGGTGACACATGCAGCCTTTCAGTTACTGAGTGATGCTAAGTTGTGGTGGAAAGCTACTCAGAGGATGTGGGAGAACAGGGGAGAAGTGATCACCTGGGATATCTTCAAGACCTTGTTCCTTGAGAAATATTTTCCAGAGACTGTGAGACAAGCCAAAGAGGAAGAGTTTATCAGTTTGACTCAGGGAAGTATGAATATTCTTGAATATACTTCTAAATTTGAATCTTTGGCCAAATATTCTAAATACTTGCAGATCACTGGAAATGAAGAATGGAAGTGCAGGAGGTATGAAAAAGGCTTGAGATATGAGATTAAGGAAGCCATAGTTCCATTGAGGATTGCTGAGTTCCCTGAATTAATGGATCAGTGCAAAGTAATTGAAGATATGAAAAGGGAGCAAAGATCCAAAATGGCGGGATATGCAAGTAGGAGTAGTTTTGGAAGAGGAGGTCCTATGATGAAAGGGAAAAATATTCAGCCTCAGAGACCATACAGTAGACCACCACCAGGGCGCTTTGGAGGAGGAGTAGGTACAGGTGGTTTTAGACCAATGGGAGGAGTAGGTGGGGCTGGAAATTTTCAAGGATCTCATTTGGTAGTTAAATGCTGGAAGTGTGGAAAGGGACATATGGCAAAGGATTGTCCTATAACTGGTCCTGTTTGCTTCAACTGTGGAAAACCAGGTCATGTATCTAGGGATTGTTATGCACCTAGAAGGGATCAAGCTGGTAGAACTTTACAGACCCAGAAACCTACAGCTAGTGGAAGAGTATTTACCTTGAGTGGTACTGAGGCTTCACGGTCTGCAGATCTTATTCAGGACAAGGGTCAAATGAAAGGTAAGTCCTTGACTGTGTTATTTGATTCAGGTGCTACCCATTCATTTATATCTGATGACTGTGTTGAGAATCTGAGCTTAGTTGTGTCACCATTACCCTATACTTTGCTTGTTTCTGTGCCTACATCTAAACCAATCCTAACCTCTCAAATATGTTTGAATTGTATGATAACCATCAGAGATAGACCATTTGTTGTGAATTTGATTTGTTTGCCTTTGACTAGCCTTGATGTGATATTAGGAATGGATTGGTTAGCAGCCAACCATATTCTAATAGACTGTGCCTCTAAATCTGTGATTTTCCCTGAACTTGATGTTTCTAGACTTAAACCTGTCCAACCCAAAGAAATATCATTTAAAAGTGAAATTCAAAAATACATGTTATCATCTCTTAGAACTAAAGAAGATAAAATTGAAATTGACTCTGTGCTAGTTGTAAATGAGTATCCTGAAGTTTTTCCTGATGATGTTCCTGGTTTACCTCCTGAGAGAGAGATAGAATTTAGCATTGACTTGATGCCTGGTACTAGACCAATCTCTATGCAACCCTATAGAATGGCACCATTGGAATTAACTGAATTAAAGAAACAATTGGAAGAGTTGCTAGAAAAACAATTTATAAGACCTAGTGTGTCACCATGGGGAGCCCCAGTGTTATTAGTTAAAAAGAAAGATGGGGGATCTAGGTTATGTATAGATTATAGACAATTAAATAAAGTAACTATAAAGAATAAATATCCTTTACCTAGAATAGATGATTTAATGGATCAACTTAAGGGAGCAACAATTTTTTCTAAAATAGATTTAAGGTCTGGGTACCATCAAATTAGAGTTAAAAAGGAAGACATACCCAAGACTGCTTTTAGGACTAGATATGGACATTATGAATATCAAGTGATGCCATTTGGAGTAACTAATGCACCAGCCGTGTTTATGGATTATATGAATAGGGTGTTTAGACAATATTTAGATAATTTTGTAGTAGTATTTATAGATGACATATTAATATATTCTAAAAATAAAGAAGAACATGAAAATCATCTCAGAATAATATTAGAAACTTTAAAAGATAGAAAATTATTTGCAAAGATGTCTAAATGTGAATTTTGGTTAGAGGAAGTGAAATTTTTGGGGCATGTAATTTCTAAAGAGGGAATAAGTGTAGATCCTTCTAAGGTAGAAGCGGTTTTGGAATGGGAGAGACCTAAAACAGTAACTGAGATTAGGAGTTTCTTAGGATTAGCTGGGTATTATAGAAGATTTATTGAAGGGTTTTCTAAGATAGCTGGACCATTAACTGAATTAACTAGGAAAAACCAACCTTTTGTGTGGAGTGAAAGTTGTGAGAAAAGTTTTCAAGAGTTGAAAGATAAATTGACTACCTCACCAGTTTTAATTTTACCTGACCCAAATGAACCCTATGATGTATATTGTGATGCTTCTTATCAAGGGTTAGGATGTGTGTTAATGCAGAATAGGAAAGTTGTAGCATATGTGTCTAGGCAGTTGAGACCACATGAGAGAAATTATCCTACACATGATTTAGAATTAGCTGCCATAGTTTTTGCTTTGAAAATTTGGAGACATTATTTGTATGGGTCTAAATTTAATGTGTATAGTGACCATAAGAGTTTAAAATATTTGTTTGATCAAAAGGAACTTAACATGAGACAAAGAAGATGGATGGAGTTTATTAAAGACTATGAATTTCAATTAATGTATCATCCAGGAAAAGCTAATGTAGTAGCAGATGCCTTAAGTAGGAAAATTGTACATGTGTCAACTATGATGATTAAAGAATTAGAATTAATAGAACAATTTAGAGATTTGAACTTGTGTACAGTTAGAGAAAAAGATAAAATTCAATTAGGAAGGATTACTATTGCTAATGATTTTTTGGAAGATATTAGGAAGAAACAAGATGTAGATACATTCATTCAAGAAAAGAAAGCATTAATAGGAACAGATAAAGTAAAAGAATTTAATTTGGGAATAGATGGAATTATTAGATTTAAAAATAGAATTTGTGTACCTAATAACCAAGAATTAAAAGAATTAATTTTAGAAGAAGGACATAAAAGTAAATTAAGTATTCACCCTGGAACTACAAAAATGTACAAAGATTTAAAAGAGATGTTTTGGTGGCCTAGGATGAAGAAAGATGTGGCAGAATATGTAGCTAGGTGCTTAACTTGTCAAAAAGCAAAGATTGAACATCAGAAACCCTCTGGCATGTTACAACCTTTAGAGATACCTGTGTGGAAGTGGGATAGTATATCAATGGATTTTGTAGTAGGATTACCAAGAACTAATAAAAATTGTGATTCTATTTGGGTAATTGTAGATAGATTAACTAAATCAGCACATTTTCTTCCAATAAATATTAGGTATTCTTTAGAAAGATTGGCTCAATTGTATATAAAAGAAATAGTTAAATTACATGGGGTACCTACTAGTATAGTATCAGATAGAGATCCTAGATTTGTTTCTAAATTTTGGAGAGAATTTCAGAAAGCCTTAGGAAGTAGACTACATCTTAGTTCAGCATACCACCCTCAGACAGATGGCCAAACAGAAAGAACCATTCAATCATTAGAAGATCTTTTGAGAGCTTGTACATTAGAAGAGAAAGGGAATTGGGAAGATATATTACCTTTAGTAGAATTTACATATAATAATAGTTATCATTCTAGTATAGGTATGGCTCCCTATGAAGCATTGTATGGTAGGAAATGTAGGACACCTTTGGTATGGTATCAGGATGGTGAGAATCTTTTGATAGGTCCAGACATTATTCAGCAAACCACTGAGAAAGTAAAATTTATTCAGGAGAAAATGAAAACTGCACAGAGTAGACAGAAAAATTATGCAGATAAAAGAAGAAAACCTTTGGAATTTCAAGAAAGTGAACATGTCTTTTTGAAAGTCACACCAACAACTGGGGTTGGCAGAGCAATAAAGTCTAAGAAACTAACTCCTAAATTTATTGGACCTTACCAAATTCTCAGAAAAATTGGACCTATGGCCTATCAAATAGCCTTACCACCCTTTTTGTCAAACCTCCATGATGTGTTCCATGTGTCACAACTAAGACAATACATCTCAGATCCTTCACATGTCATTGAACCTGATCAAATACAGGTAAAGGAAAACCTAACATTTGAAACAAAGCCTGTTAAGATTGAGGACAGAAGGATTAAGTACCTGAGAGGTAAAGAAATTTCTCTGGTTAAGGTTATTTGGGATGATATCAGAGGTGATGCTACATGGGAGTTAGAGGAGAAAATGCGAGAAGCATATCCTCATTTGTTTGTATAGTTATTTAGTTGTATAATTGTATTAGAAATTTCGAGGACGAAATTTTTATTAGTAGGGGAGAATTGTAACATCCTCATTTTTACTATTTGTATGCATTTATATATGTACATTATGAACACTTATGCAATGTATTTCATAGAACCTTATGAACATATTTTCTTAATGAAATTAATACAGTTCTACTCAGAAGAATTTTCTGAATTTGCAAATGCCTTTGTTTTTGCTAAAAATTGATAGTTGACTGGACTGCTATGTCAGACAGCTGTCCAAGATAAATTTTCAAGTATAGAATTTTGAACTCATTTATAACTTAAAAGAAAGGTAATAGAATATAGATTAAAAATATATACAGATAAAGAATTAAAATGCTTATTCAGAATTGTTAGGATTTTCTGAAAGTTAGAACTTTGAGAAATTATTACGGTAAAATTTTAAGACAGAAAATTTAGAGAAAATTCATAGGATATCTATAGAATTATCTAATAATTTTAATATACTTAGAATAATTATTAAAAATGTTTAACCAAGAAAAATTTAAATTAGAACCTTAACCAATCAAAAAGTGACAACTTAGGCTTTTCTAATGTCACTAAATTAAGCTAATTAGGCTTGGATTAAGAGATAAGTAAGACACTACCCCAAGGTTTTTGATAGTGAGGAATCCAATGGTGATGTTATTTTCTTCAAATTCTAATCACATTGTAAAATAATCAGCAGCCCTAATTACCTTCTAGAATTTTCTACAAACTTCTTGAAACTTTGACTTTTGGGGTAGGCAAGTGGCAAGTCACCAAGGCAAGCCTCCTTGGCTGTCCAAGTGGCTTGGTGACTGATTTCCCTTGGTCAATAAGGGTGGCTGGACGTGCAGGGGCTGCTGGAACTGAAGGGAGAATTCAATTTAATTAATTACTTGATTTTAGAAGCATTTAACTTAAGTAAAAGGCAAAAAGTCACAAAAGAGAAAAACTTGGCAAAACAGAACCGTGAGTTCTCAAACCAGCAGCTGCAGTTCTTCATTTCAATTTCTTCTTAACATCATCATTTCAACTCAAATTAAGAAACCAAACCATCCAAACTTCACCCTACCTCACATAATTCGACTAGTAGAGAAAGAAATTGGAGAAAATCTCAAAAATTCCTACAAGACCAAGGAGTGAGGGAGAAAGGAATTCAAAGCTTTTTCTTCAATTAAAGAGTCTAAGGTAAGGATCTAGGCATTTAATTTCAATTAGAACCCTTGGAATTAGAAGAAAACATGTTGTAGGGTTAGATTAAAATTTTGGCCTAGAATCATGAAAACTTGAAATTGATTTAGGGGTTTTGTGTTTTTGATGCTTGTGATTGAAATTCATGGATTGGAATGATGTTTGATTGAATTTTTAAGGTGTTGTAATGGTTGAAATTTGATTTGTTGAATTTTGATTGAAATTGTGATTTGATTGAATTTTGGTTGGAATTGGAGTTTGTAGCTTTGGAAGAATTGTTGAGAATGGCTTGTAGACCATTCGGCCAGCCCTAAATGCAAGGGATATTATGTGGAATTTTTTTTAAAACCAAGGGCAAAATGGTCATTTTACATGTAGGGACACATTGGGTATTTTGGAAAAAGATTGAGGGCATTTTCGGAAATTATTAAAAATACTAATGTTATAATTTAAATTGCTTAAATTTTTGTATCCTTGTATGTGAATGTGTACAAATTATTTATTTGATTGTGATCATGAAAAAAATTCATTAGCATGAGTCTTTTTGGGGGATTTATAAAAGTATCAAATGAGAAAGAATTATGTTGACTAACCGGGACTGCGGTAGTCATGTGAAATGAGATTGATTGAGAAATGAATTGTTGACTAACCGAGATTACGGTAGTCATGTGAAATGAGAATGATTGAGAAAGGATTTTGGGTTGAGTAGAATTTGTTAGACAGGACCGTATAATCTGTGATTATATAGTCTGTGGGGTGAAGGATATTGGCAATTCCACATGTGGCTGGAAACTGGACTGAGTTGCGGTCGTGGTAGCCTTCCGGGTATCCTGATCTCCTAATTCTGTTTAGCTTATTCGCGTTTAGTAGGGGCTGATAGCTGAATTGCAGTACGTAATGGTAGGCCAGTTACTTACTAAACACTCAAAGGGGAAGTCTCCATGGAGCAGGGTCAAAATGAATTTGAGTCAAAAACTGCATTGCATAAATCATACTGCATTTAATTATGCGTGTAACTAATTAATTTGTTATGATATGTAATTGTTTGAAATTGTTTTAATTCTATGAGAAATTAAATGCCTGATCCGGTAATGCTGTCCCCAGATTCTAGGGGAGTGTGATTGCAGGTATTTGGAAGATTAATTAGAAGTCACAGATGCAGACATACTCCAGAGCTATAGGAATAGGGGTTTTTGGTTTTAGATACTTTTGTATTAATTAGAAATAATTTTGTAATAGTATTTTCTGTAAACTTTAATAATGTAAATTATAAAGACAAACTTTAAACTTAATGGAATGTATTTATTTTAATTGTAAATTTTCGTGTTTATGAATTTTATATAGAAATTAAGTAATTAAAAAGGGGGGTTACAACAAGAAGGTCCTTAGCCACAACCATGCATAAAAGCTCTTGCATCCTAAAGGATTTCGAGCTTGGGAGGCTTATATGCTAGGCAAATGAGCCACATGGTCACTCGTTACTCATTCTAACCATGTGAATTGGACATAAAAATGGGCCAAGTCAAGCAAGTGTAATCTAGGCCAAGTTAACCTCGTTCTGTTGATTAGGTTTGGTGGTTCCAACTCGATTAATTTTGAAACACCCAACATAACGCCTAGAAGAAGATCTCACAGTAAGAGAATAAGATAATGAAAGCGTAGAAACCTCCGAGAGGACCGAGAATGACGCACCCGACACTTTATAAGTGGAAGATATCAAAGGATCAAGGTATATGTACATTGTCACTAGAGAAAATCCTAAACATTCTTTTCCTGACTTAGGTATTGGAATGTGTTTTGCTGGCCCCCAATATTCGTGACCTACATCAGCTTCCAAGGAAGGAAGGAAACTCGATTATCCTGTCACAACTTCTGTGATCGATAACCCCAATTTTAAGTAGGTACAAAAGGCATATGCCAAAGATAAAGCATCCAACTATGTAATTATTATTTAGTCATTATATTAATTGGATGTAGGAGACTATAGTATTAAGGGCTGATGCAGTGATAAATAATGATACTTCTGGAAAAAATATCAAAATTTAAGTTTTAAAAGTATAAATTGACTGAAGAGTTTCTTAATTAAACCAGTCTCTGAAAGGTAATAAAAAAATAGTGTTCGAACCGGGCTCCACTCCACATGCAAGTGTGCATCTATAGCCTAACCATGTCACAGACTTTACTACTCAATTCGAATTTGCATATACCATACGAATATTCAAAATGTTGTCTTAATTTTTATTGTTTTTGTAAATAAATTCTGTAATGAAATTGTCCTTGCTGAGTTTCTGGGGCATCAACTACGTCAGCAATAGTGAGTTTGATCATCTTGTTGTTGAAGAAGTCTTTTAAACTGTACGGCCCTACCGGGGAAGGTGGTCCATTCCATAACACCTTAGAGAATTGCTCATTGATCTTCTCTGTTCCGTGGATAGAATCCCACCATACATAATCGCCAACATTGCCACATAAGCTGTACTCTTTAACTTTCTTTGTGCCCCCACAAGTGAAGATGCCTCCATAAGGTCCACTTCCACAGCAAGCATTAACTCCATCCTTAAAACCTTCCATAAAATTCCAAATTCGATTGGTTAGGAATTGTGATTGATAATTAATATTAGTGACAGTTAGGGAAAAATAATTAATGGGTTGCAAATTGCAATACATACCACAATTTGTGGGGCTATCTATTCTATCTTGAAGCCAATCATAGAAATTAGAGTTAGAGTAAATCAATCCTTCAAGGACATGCTTGAGGCTTGTGAGAACATTACTCCAAGCATTATTATGTGCTAGAGCAAGAGCAGAAGCTGCTTCAAAACAACCACTTTTGTTGGCTTTCAGGTTTAGAGCTCTAAGAGCTGGCAAGCAACCCAAAGGACACAAACCTAAGAACTCAAACTTTCAAGCCCCTTTCTCATGTAGAGTCTGTACACACAGAATGAGAATATACTTGTTAGTAGAATATTCTTGATTATTAAGAAAGCTAACTTGGGCTTTATTTTGTTGAGTTAATTTTGCAGCTAATTAGGCTTACTTGGATTGACTCTGTCAAGTTTCCAATGACCAACCCAACAAATTGTTCAGGACTGTAGCTTTCTTGCATTTTTGGGTTAAAGAGATAACCACCCATGTAATCGTTGCTTCCTATGCTAATGAAATAATTTGCTTCTGAGATCAATTCCTTTGCCTTCTTCTCTCCAAGCTTTTCTGCTAGTGATTTTCTCACTTCCTCAAAGTGCCTTAATTGAGTTGGAAGATCAATCACCTGTACAAATATTATAGAGTTCTAGATAAATCTTGCTCACAAGTGACAAGTCATACAGATATACAGGGTGGAAAAAAAAAACCATGTTATAACAAATAATGTTAACATCTTAGATAGCAATCGTGTCAAATATCACATGCTTATTCAATACATTTAGTAATTTACCAGTCCCTGATTGGTTTCAGCAAGAACACCGGCCCCACCAGAAGCAAAGTTGACACCGTTACTATAATCAGCATTTGGTTGTAAAAACGGAGGAATTAGTGGCAGCATAGCATACTCAGCTGTATCAGAATGTAAAAGAAGTTTAGCACGCACCAAGGGCAAAGTATAATATTGGCTTTATAAAACAAAAAAAGTTTAACAGGAACATAAAACTTTTGAATTAACCAATATCATAGTAAATTGTGAACGTTAAAAACGTGTCTCGTGATCTCTATTTGAATCAAAGATCATTGAACTATCAGTGAAAATAATAGAGTTCTTCAATTGAACTTTAACATTGAAAAAAAAAAAAAGAATGTTAATGCATACCTATAAAATCTACCGTGACACGGCCATTTGAGAATCGTCCCGTGAGTTCTTCAAAAACACCATTTTGTCCATATGGTTTGCAATCTGCTTTGTTCTCAGGAATGGTATCTATGTAGTTGTTGTTGCCAGTTGCCACAGTCTACAGTAGAGTCGCCAAAGATGAAAAATGCCTTAGTGGCGGTACTTGTACTGATACTAGCCTCGTTTATGAGGCTCTGGGATGTGCTGAAACTCATTCAAGCAATGAACTGAATTAAGGTTATGCACACAACGGAGCAACCCAATGGAAAATTTTGCTTTGCCATCTTGAAGATTTTTCAATTAATCCACCTTTTCAGTTTCATGTTTGTTCTACTGTTATATAGCATATTATGCTTTCAATGGCAATGCAAATGGATGCAGTGGTTCAGTTTATGTAGTTCAAATTATGCACGTTCATCACATGATTTGTCAGTACCTTAGCAAGGAGACAATGCAATTTGCGTTGAATGCGACAATTCTTCAGTAATTTCTTATTTATCCTTAACATACATCAAAATGTTAATATGGACAGATGATTGTAATTTTTTAGTCCTGGGTTAGAGATTATTGGTGTCTCCTAATCTACTGGGTCATAGACTAATCCTGCTCACGATACGTGGCTATCACGGGTCCAAGAAAACTTTACACATGAAGGAATCAAACACATTTCTCCTGCTAAATAAATCGTAACAGGACCTTACATTAATGCACCAAACCTATGTGTTACATATGATTGTAATTGACAAACCAAAGGAATGCGTGGTAAATATTACAATGGAAATATATGTTGATCAGTATTATTATTGATGCAGTACGGGATAAAGTGAATGAATTACACGTGATCAAAGGCTTTTTTACATTTTTTGCATGTTTTCTTCTCATCTGTGTATCATTTTCACTTTCACCTTCTGAGGGAGACATATACGAAGATTTTTCCATTTCTTTTTCTAAGACGCTGCTATCTAAATATCTCATCGGACATCCAACTATTTCAAATTCTTCTAGATAAGATAATTATAGGGTTAACTAACTTTTTATTCCTTAAACTTGTTTCAAAATTCAGTTTTTAGTTCCTAAACTTTAGTTTGACTGGTCAAGGTCCCTAAACTTTTTAAAAATTTGATTTTTAGTCTCTGAACAAAATTTTGACAGATCAAAGTTCCTAAATTTTTTAAAAATTTGATTTTTAGTCCCTAAACTTTTTAAAAATTTAGCTTTTAGCCCCTGAATTAATGAGATTTCAGGGACTAAAAATTAAATTTTTAAAAAATTTAGGGACTAAAAATCAAATTTTTAAAAAATTTAGGGACCTTGACTGGTCAAACTAAAGTTTAGGGACTAAAAATCAAATTTTTTAAAAATTTAGGGATCTTGACCAATCAAACTAAAGTTTAGGGACTAAAAATCGAATTTTGAAAAAGTTTAGGGACTAAAAACTTAATTAACCCATAATTATATGATCTACAAAGCTATGTCTATATATTACATTGAACATTCAACTATTTCAAATCTTGCTAGCTAGATAAGATAATTATGGTCCACAAAGCTTTTTCTCCTAAATTTTAATGTAGTTACATTTTTAAGAGACTCAAACTTGAAGTCTTTACATTAGCTAGAATAGAACCATTTTTGTTGGCTGATTTACGAACTACGTTCTCGAGGTAAATTATTATTGATAAAGTTTACTTTTGTTATTATACTTGTAAGTAAGAGATACTTAAATTATATACTTTTTTATTTTAAAATACCTTTCTTCTAAGAGTTAAATATAAATTATACTTTAGATCTATTTAAATGAGCTTCTCTAAAAGAGCTTATAGAAGAAGAGCTTATCTAAAAGCTTTATTGTGAAAAGCTCTTTTTAGATAAGCTAATTTAGTGTTTGGATGATACATATTTAAGTGCTTATTTAGAAGAGCTTATAAGAGAAGTGGTGTTTAGATAAAATTACAAAATTACTTTTATATGATTAAAATTATTAAAAAGTCATAAAAATTAAATGATTTAAATGCTTAAATTAAATACAATTAAAAATAATAAAAATATTTTTTTCTCTTTTATTAATGAAATTATTTTTATTTTAACTTTTTATTTAAAATTATTTTCTTTATATATTTTCTTTAAATTTTTGGTAAAAATATATTTCTACATTATTTTTAGTGGTTTAACGTCATTAAACTATTTCTCCCATCCCCTTAACTTCTTTTTTATTTTCTACTCCCTGTAACAATATGTGTACATCTTCCCAAGTCAGCAAACTATTTCCTAAATCCATTTCGAAGGGAAAGTGGGTTAAGGTCAGTGAAATCTCATTAGTACCAAAAACATGCATAAGAAAGGTTGAAGAAAGATTTAGGAATCATAAATATTGATTCCTTTCTCCATTGGTGAAAAATAAAAAGTGAGTTACTAGTTAGTACATAATTGGTTGGTCAACCCATAAAATGAGATAGGCCAACTTTTTAATTGCAAAATATTTTACTTAAAAAAATCAAGTCTTAAGAGTTGACCTTAGCTTATAGGACTTTGTAGGCTTTATGGTCCTATGGGCTTTTTTGGCCCATTGCCATCTAAGTTAAGCTAAGGATGAGGGGGTGGGTGGAACCAAAATGACAATTCTATATCTAATTGAATTGACTTCTATTTTTGTAGTAGTCATGTTCAATTAGATTATTTTTTTTTTTTCTAATTCAATTCTCCTCAAAGGGATTAAATATACTTTTGTGATATAAAACTCCTGGTTCCTTTCCTATAGGTTTGATGTATAAGTATACCTTTTTGTCCTTCTCTAAACACCTTAGATTAGGAAAACAAGTTATCAATCACTTCACATAATTAATCATAATAGAAAAGGAATAAAAAAGAAGAACTCAATCATACACTAAAAGGTAAGTCAAGGCATCCATTAAAACAATCAAAGACCAAGCCCAATCCTAAAACAATAGAACTACTTACACATAGACATGAATAAAACTCAAGTCAGAAAACATCTAAACCAATTTCAGTCTCTCTCCAAATTGGAACCCTAACCAATTTGCTGAGTTTTGGGGAAATCAACTACATCAGCAATGGTGTTTTGATCATCTCGTTGTTGGAGAAGAAGTCTTCTAAAGTGTTGGGTCGTATCGAGCAAGGTGATCCATTCCATATTTCCTTAGCGAATTGCTCATGGATCTTCTCTGTTGGGTGGAAAGAATCCCACCACACATAATCGCCAACATTGTCACATAAGCTGAACTCTTTAATTTTTTTTGTACCACCACAAGTGAAGATGCCTCCATATGGTCCACTTCCACAGCAAGCATTAACTCCATCCTTAAAACCTTCCATAAAAAACAAAATTTGATTTGTTACGAATTGTGATTGATATTAGTGGAAGTTAGGAAAATTAATTAAAGGGTTGCAATATACATACCATATTTTGTGGGGTTATCTATTCTATTACGAAGCCAATTATAGAAATTAGAGTTAGAGTACAAGAATCCTTCAAGGTAAGGCTGGAGGTTTTCGAGAACAAGCTTCAAAGCACTATTATGTGCTAGTGCAAGGGCAGAAGCTGCTTCAAAACAACCACCTTTGTTGGCTTCTTGGTTTAGATCTCTAAGAGCTGGCAAGCAACCCAAAGGAGACAAATTTAAGAACCCAAACTTTCTAGCCCCTTTCTCATGTAGAGTCTGTACATACAAAACGAGAACAATTTATCAGGTTCTTGATTATTCAGAAACCTAACTTGGGTTTTATTTAGTTGAGTTTGATACATTTTGGATAAATTTCTCAATAAACACTAATGAGAGAAGGAAAAAAAGGTAAAATGAATTAAACTTATTTCATAAGTTAAAATTAACTTATACATGAGTTATAATCATCTTTTGGACAAGTTAAATGAGATAATTTCTATAAACTGCTTATGTATAAGTTAATTTTAATTTATAAAAGAAGTTTAATTCATTTTATTTTCTTATTTGATTAAAATATAATTTTGGTATAATAAGTTTATAAAAATGTTACTTTAGTCTCTTATAGTGTCTTTGTTAGACCAAAATAATTTTTTCATAATTTTTTACACTAACGGTATTAATTTTGGTTGACATAACAAATGTCTGTTTGACGTGTTTCTCTCACAGTTTGTCATGTATCACCAAATTAGTCAAATTAATCTAGTAAACTATGAAAGGACCATAATAGTATAATAGAGACACTTTAAGGATTAAAAGCGAAAGTTTTTAAACTTAAATGACTAAACTGAAACAAAAAATTTAAATGAGGGATCAAAACTTTATTTTAAGCTTTTTTTTCTCTTCTCCTATATCAGTGCTTACCGAGAAGTTAATCTAAACATGACTTTGATTTTGCATTAGGCTTACTTGGATTGCCCGTGTCAAGTTTCCAATGACCATCCAAACATATTGTTCAGTACTGTAGCTTTCTTGCAAATTTGGGTTACCCAAATAACCAAAGTAATCGTTACTTCCTATGCTAATGAAATAAATTGCTTCTGAGATCAATTCCTTTGTCTTCTTCTCTCCAAGATTTTCTGCTAGTGATTTTCTCACTTCCTCAAAGTGGCTTAATTGTGTTTGAAGATCAATCACCTATACAATAGCAACTTATTATAGAGTTATAGATAAGTCTGGCTCATAAGTTACAAGTCACACAGATATACAGGTGGAAAAAGTTTATGTATTAATGAATGATGTTAACTTCTAAGATAGCAAATCGTTTCAACTTTCAAATATCACATGTTTATTCAATGTATTTACTACTTTACCAGTCCCTGATTGGTTTCAGCAAGAACACCGGCCCCACCAGAAGCAAAGTTGACACCGTTACTATAATCAGCGTTTGGTTGTAAAAACGGAGGAATTAATGGCAGCTTAGCATATTCAGCTGTATCAAACATGTAACAAAAGTTAATTTAGCACACACCAACGACAAAAGTATAATATTGGCTTCAAAACCAAGAAAAATTCAATGAAGGAACCAAAACCGTGTCTCATGATCTCTATTTGAATTATTATCATTGAAAATAATAGAGTTCTGCATTTGAAGATAATTAAATTTAAGTATTTAACATTTGAAAATAAGAAAATAGGATATATTAATTAATTAAGGCATACCTATAAAATCTACAATGACACGGCCATCTGAGAATCTTCCTGTGGGTTCTTGAAAAAAACCATTTTGTCCATATGGTTTGTAATCTGCCTTGTTCTCAGGAATAGTATCTATGTAGTTGTTGTTTCCAGAATCTACAGTAGAGTCGCCAAATATGAAAAAGGCCTTAGTGGTGGTACTTGTTGTACTGGTACTAGTTTCGTTTATGAGACTCTGGGATGTGCTGAAACTCATTGAAGCAATGAACTGGATTATGGTTATGCTTATGCAAACAACAGAGCAACCCAAAGGAAAATTTTGCTTTGCCATCTTGAAAACTTTTCAATTAATCTACTCATGTTTCTTCTAGTGTTACAAACTATGCTTTCACCGGCGATGCAACCGATGCAGCGGTCCGGCAAAAACGTGATTAATATTAATTCAGCTTATTATGACGATACACGTTTAATTTTAGGCTAAAATATATTTGTGTCCCTCGTATATTTTTTAAGTTTAGTCTGGTTTTTTTAAGTTTATGTGATTAGGTAACTCTGGCAATGGTTTCATAATCAGTCTCATGCCCGAATAAGGTAGGAGGGTTATGTTAGGCCTTCGGCAACCAATATAAAATTCGCGGATATTACACATGGATCACTTATGATGGTTTTCTGCTAGAACTAAGTCAATACTTAGAAGTAACTCGCTATATCGCTCGAGTACAGTGTTAAATTACTCTATAATAGTGAATGTTGGATTTTAATGTGTGGGTATACAAGAAAAGACAAGATACGAAATTATTGTATACAAAGAATGATGGTGTAGCATTGATCGATAGAGGAAAAGATGACAAAAAGTAGATTAAGATGGTTTGAACATGTACAAAGAAGACAAAGTGAGGCACAAGTGAGAAGAGTAGGCTATATGATTTTTAGCCGGGTGAAGAAGAGGAGAGGCAGGCCAAGAAGGACATTGAAGGAATTGGTCAAGATGAATCTCGCCGTAGATAATATTTAGTTTTTGACCAAGCAGAATGGCGTCGGGTGATCCATATAGTCAACCTTACCTAGTGAGATAAGAATTTTGTTGTTGTTGTTGTTGTAATAACATGTGCATGGTTAGGTACAAGAGATGTCATATTAAATGAACATTTGTCACGTTAGCCAAAATTAATTAATACCATTGATACAAAAAAAAATGGCAAATGACTAATTTAATTTGACATAAACACTTTAAAGGATCAATATAAAACTTTTTAAACTTCAAATACCAAATATTTAAAAAAAAAAAAAAAAAGATGAGAGACTAAAAATAGTGTATTTGGTAGGAAGGAAAGAAATTGATACATGAGAAATAGAGTGAATGAAAATGGAGACGAGAGAAATAGAGTGAATAAAAATAAGTGAGAAAGAGAGTGAAAATATGAGTGTTTGGTTTAAGAGAAATAAGAAAGAAATAAAAAAAGTTTAAAATCTACATGAAACCTAATAATAGATTGAGACTTTGATAATCAATTGTTTAGGAGGCATGAGTACGGTCGACCCTAGACCTTTGTCCATAAGTGTGACCGGCCTAGGGCCCAAAATTATAAGGGACCCTAAAAATTAAAAAAAAAAAATTCTATATATAGTTGTGTATTAATTTTTTTATATTATTTTATGTTATTTTTATAAATAATTTGAAATTATTGTCTCATTTCATGTCTCCCTTTTTATCCAAATTAAAATGTGACACGTGATTAAAAAATATAAGTTTGTTCATTGTTAGTTTTCTTATGTATTTTTGGTAAACATTCATATATAAGTTTTCTTATGTATTACATTCATATATCTATGTTGAATAATTTTTAGTTCATTATGACATATCAATATGTAATGGATTTATGATGATAGACTTAAAGTGTTTACTTTTTAACGAAATATGAAACACAAACCAAAACTCAAGTTATAAAGGAAATAATATTAAAGTTAGTATAATAATAAACAAAATATATGTAATCTTTGATATGAAATGATGATGTTTTGTTGATTATAGATGATAGTGCCAGATCTGAAGCATTTTATTTGAGGGCCAAATATAAAATTAAATTAAATTATAATTTTAAAATCAATATATTAAATTTAACCAATAACTAAAAATTCATAATAATTAATCACATATCACGAAAACTAAAATTATATAAATTAAACAAAATATACAAGTTTATAATGTTGTAGCGGGAGAAAAAAAAATTTAGTTTTTAAAATTCATTGTTGTAATTCTAATGATAGAAAATCTTTATTATAATTAGATATCTAATTATAGAAATTCATTGTAGCGGGAGAAAATAAATATCATGTTTGAAGTTTTAAAAACTTAATTGACCCACAAATTTTGTTAAAGAAAAAATTAATTTTTAACCTAATAATAATAAAAATAATATATTCTCCTCTTTAAACAATGAAATAATATTTTTTAAATTTCATTTTTATTAAGAAATATTTAGGAAAAAATAGAGACCATAGGAGTAAATTGATTAAAAAAGGTGATATATCTTTTTAAAATTTGTTAAAATTTTCAGTTAATATATAAAATGTATCATTCGTAATGAAATTACGTGCTTATTTTTTATGTAATATATATTTATATTTTTCATAATTAAATATAAGAGGATTATATCTACTGCTTTGTCTCGGACCATAGATAAAAATTAGGTACGAGAAGAACAATTACATCGAATTTTCATGAAAATTTGCAAAAAAAAAAAAAAAAAAAATGAAACTCACGTCTTTTTATTTCTTCTTCCTACCATTTTCCCTCTACCAAACATGCTATTTTTTATTTCTCAGTTATTCTTCTCCCTCTCTTCTACCATTTCTATTATATTAAACCAACTCCAAATTTTATATACTCAGGCACTCATCATATTCTCCTATACAAGTTATTAGAAACACTCGTGTCTCGCTTTTAACTTTTCTAAGTAGTACAAATTATCCACGTACTTCATATAATTAAGTATATATCTTTACCTTTAGGTGGACACAATGCAATTTGCCTTCAATAATTTCTTATTTAAGCGTACATCAGACACGTACGTTAGTATTGACAGATCATTGTAATTGCCAACCAAAGGAATCCGGGGTGATTATTACAATGCAAATGCAAATGCCTATTGCTTAATGAACTACCTGTGAAAGGCATATTCTTTTGCTTTTTTCCTTCGACTGAGACAGTTTCTTTAATACATCAAATAAAGGAAGACTTTTTTTTTTTTTTTTGTAAGATTTAATGTCTCATGTATGTGACTTATTAAGGACTAATAAATAAATAAATAATGATTACGGACAAAATTGTAAACGGGCCATGGGCTTAAGTAGAGCAGTTTCTAAAAGATAACAGCTATTTGATGGGAGTAGTGGTTTTAAAAGGGGATAATACCCACTAACGTGAAACAAGGTCCTCTTCCTGACATTAGAGTATTCTCTCAACCCTAGCCATCACGAAAGAGAGAGAATAGAAAGAAGAGTCAAAGGAAGCGAAATCTTGTTTTCTTCCTCTTCCAAGGAAATCAACGCACACCGAAAATTCCGTAGAAGTCTCACCATGGAGAAAGGTACGCATTGTCTCTCTATGGATTGTTTGTGAGAATCATTAATTTCAAGATCCTATTTGGTTTTCTGTTATTGAGATCTTTAGAAAACTAGAAACTTACATGTGGTATCAGAGCATGTGTTGTGAAATTATATGATTCTCCATTAATGATGTATTTCCCCAAATTGCATGAACCCTAATTTTAAAATTAGGAATTATTGATTGTATGTGCTTTCCGCTGCATGTACTGCATTTTTTTTTTTATATGTTTCGATGGCATGCTTTCGCTGTTGATTATGTTTTTCCGCTGCAAGTATGAACTGCGTTCGTCGAAATATTTATGATTGTTGAAATTGTTTTTTCCCGCATCAATTCTCGCACCGCATGAAGAAAGAAAGAATTACAAAGTTTGGTCATGAATATTATTATAATAATAATAAAAGTAATGTTTTCGCTTTTGTGATCGGATCCTGTACATGATTAAGGATTCCAAATCCTAAAGCTTTTAAGCCAAACTTTTTCTTCTAATTCTTGGAAACAAATATCCAGTACATGAATTATATGAGAATTCTAAAAGCTTTATTATTATTGTTTTATTTCAAATAACTATGAATTCTTATGTGTGAACGAAATTGAAAAGTTTTATGAAGGCTTAATTGATTCTTATTTTAATTCTTATTGCTTGAACGTGAACGAATGCATGAAGCAAATAATGTGAATTGTTTATGGCCTGGAATGAATTAACGAGAATGCTACGAATGTTGGTAGCAGTAAGTATGTGCAGGCCGTGTATTATTTGGAATTAAATGTATGATAGATTTATTAGTTACCAAAGTAGCCAAATCTTTAAGTTTATTTAATTTCAAATTTATGATATTTTATTCAATTACCCATAAAATAATGGATGCTGAAATAAAGAATTATTGGTTTATGGGTACATTGAAATTCATTATTGTAAGGCATTTATGGATCGCCCAAAGGTTGATTAGTTGTCCTTATAATTAATGAATATAATTGTAGGCGATTTGTGTGTATCATTTGTTTTATTTATATACCCAAAGGAAGTAGGTAATTCTAATTGGTGCATATTTAATTGCCAATAATGTTATAATTTATCAGCATCATTATGTTGTATGTTGTGTGTTGGTGTATCACCCAAAGGAGAGCATCAATATGCATTGATTGTTGTTTGAATATATTATATGTGTAGCATGTGCTTTATGTCTCAAAACATTATATGAAATTTTACGGTTCCCAATTCACTGAATTCTCATGTATCGTCTGTGCCAATTTTTAATGGGTTTAACTTCTCTGACTGGAATGAGCTTGTCCAATTTCATGAAGGTGTTTTGAATATTGATCTTGCTATATTGGAAGAGAAACCTGCTGCTATTACTGATTCTAGTAGCAATGAAGAGAAATCCCATTATAAAGCTTGGGAAAGATCTAACAGACTCAGCCTAATGTTCATGAGAATGACTGTCGCGGACAGCATTAAGACAACTCTCCCCAAGACTGAAAGTGCTAAAGAATTTAAGGAGTTAGTGGAAGAGCGCTCCCAAACGGTTGATAAGTCTCTTGCTGGGACATTAATGAGTACGCTGACCACCATGAAGTTTGATGGTTCACGTACTATGCATGAGCACGTCATTGAGATGACAAACATTGCAGCAAGGCTTAAGACCTTGGGAATGGCTGTGAATGAGAACTTCCTTGTACAGTTTATTCTTAACTCATTACCGACTGAGTATGGCCCGTTTCAAATTAGCTATAATACCATGAAAGACAAATGAAATGTGCATGAGTTGCATAGTATATTGGTTCAAGAGGAAACGAGGCTTAAGAATCAAGGAAGTCACTCAGTCCATTATGTAAGCCACCAAGGGAATCAAGGAGCTGAAAAGAAATTTATGAAGAAACATGGTAAGGGCAAAGGGCCATTAAATATCAATGAGGCATCTGTGCAAATCCAGAAGAAAGCATCAAACAACAATAGTTTCCATTTCTGTGGGAAATCTGGACATTTCCAAAAGGATTGCCCAAAACGTAAGGCTTGGTTCGAAAAGAAAGGTAAGTTTAATGCTTATGTATGTTTTGAATCAAATTTAACTGAAGTTCCCCATAATACATGGTGGATTGATTCTGGATGTACGACTCATGTTTCTAATACGATGTGGGGATTTCTTACAATCCAAACCATAAGCCCAAATGAGAAGTTTGTCTTCACGGGGAATAGAGTGAAAGCTCCAGTGGAAGCAGTCGGGACTTATCGTTTAATCCTTGACATTGGACATCATTTAGATTTATTGGAAACTCTTTATGTACCTAGTTTATCTAGGAATTTAGTTTCATTATCTAAACTTGATGTTACTGGATACTCTTTTAATTTTGGTAATGGATGTTTCAATTTATTTAAGCATAATCATCTCATTGGTATTGGTATTCTTTGTGATGGTTTATATAAATTGAATTTGGATGGTTTGTATGCTGAAACGCTTTTGACTCTGCATCATAATGTTGGCACTAAATGCAATTTAGTGAATGCATAGTCTGCTTTCTTGTGGCATAAACGTTTGGGTCACATTTTTAGAGAAAGGATGGAAAGAATAATAAAGAATGAAATCCTTCCAGATCTAGATTTTACTGATCTAAATATTTGTGTGGTTTGCATTAAAGGAAAACAAACAAAACACACAAAGAAATGGGCTACAAGAAGCACTCAGCTTCTTGAGATTGTGCACACTGACATTTGTGGGCCTTTTGATGTTAATTCTTTCGGAAAGGAAAGATACTTTATCACCTTCATTGATGACTATTCACGTTATGGTTATGTCTACTTACTGCATGAGAAATCTCAAGCAATGGATGCCTTGGAAATTTATTTGAATGAAGTAGAAAGGCAATTAGACAGAAAGGTGAAAGTTGTCAGGTCTGATAGAGGTGGTGAGTATTACGGAAGGTATGATGAAACTGGGCAACACCCAGGTCCATTTATTTGCTAAACTCCTTCAGAAACGTGGTATTTGTGCGCAATACACAATGCCAGGTACACCGCAACAAAATGGTGTATCAGAAAGGCGTAACAGAACGTTAATGGATATGGTTAGGAGTATGATGAGTAACTCTAATTTACCCGTATCTTTGTGGATGTATGCATTGAAAACTGCCATGTATTTGTTGAATAGGGTTCCTAGTAAGGCAGTTCCGAAGACACCTTTTGAACTATGGACTAATAGGACACCTAGTATAAGGCACTTGCATGTTTGGGGTTGCCAGGCAGAAATAAGGATTTATAATCCACAAGAAAAGAAACTGGATGCAAGAACAATCAGTGGATATTTCATTGGTTATCCAGAAAAATCAAAGGGGTATATGTTTTACTGTCCTAATCATAGTATGAGAATTGTTGAAACTGGAAATGCAAGGTTCATTGAAAATGGTGAAATCAGTGGGAGTACAGTTTCACGGAATGTGGAAATTAAAGAAGTTAGAGTGCAAGTCCCTTTGACTTGTGCCTCTAGCAGTAAATGAGTGTTCCTCTAGATGTTGTTCCAGACAACAATGAAGAAGAGCAACACAATAATGAGCCCATGATTCAAAATGAACCTATTGTAGAAGAACCACAAGAAGTAGCATTAAGAAGGTCTCAAAGAGAAACAAAGGCCAACTATTTCGAATGACTATGTGGTATATCTACATGAGTTAGAAGCTGACTTAAGCTTTAATAATGATGATCCAATTTCGTTTTGACAAGCCATAAGTAGTGATAATTTTGAGAAGTGGTTAGATGCCATGAAAGAAGAGTTGAAATCCATGGAACAAAATGGTGTTTGGGACCTTGTAGAATTGCCATAAGGTTGCAAGAGAGTTGGTTGTAAGTGGGTCTTTAAGACTGAACGTGACTCTCATGGAAACCTTGAACGTTACAAGGCCAGACTTGTTGCTAAGGGTTTTACTCAAAAAGATGGTGTTGATTATAAAGAGACATTTTCACCAGTCTCACGAAAGGACTCCTTCAGGATTATCATGGCACTAGTAGCCCATTATGACTTGGAGCTACATCAAATGGATGTGAAAACCACTTTTCTTAATGGAGATTTAGAAGAGAATGTTTACATGGACCAACCAATGGGGTTCTCAGTTGAAGGAAAGGAACACATGGTGTGCAAATTAAAGAAATCAATATATGGACTTAAGCAAGCTTCCCGCCAATGGTATTTGAAGTTTAATGATACCATTGTTTCCTTTGGATTTAAGGAAAATATTGTTGATCGATGTATATCTGAAGGTCAGTGGGAGTAAGGTTATATTTATGATTCTGTATGTTAATGATATCTTGCTTGCAACTAATGATCTTGGTCTTCTTCATGAGACTAAGAAGTTTCTCTCTAGTAACCTTGAAATGAAGGATATGGGTGAGGCAAGCTATGTGATAGGAATAGAAATGTTCCGAAACAGATCACAGGGACTATTAGGCTTGTCTCAGAAATCAATAAAGTACTAGAGAGGTTCAGGATGGAAAAGTGCTCAGCATCTCCTGTTCCAATTCAGAAAGGAGACAAGTTTAGTCTCGCACAATGTCCTAAGAATGATTTGGAACAGAAACAAATGGAAGCAATTCCGTATGCATCTATTGTTGGGAGTATTATGTATGCTCAGATCTGTACTCGACCAGACATAAGCTTTGCAGCTGGAATGTTAGGAAGATATCAAAGTAACCCGGGAATGAAACATTAGAAAGCTGCAAAGAAAGTTCTGAGATACTTACGGGGAACAAAAGATCACATGCTTACATATAGAACTTTTGACCATTATGGAAGTTGAATTTGTAGCATGTTTTGAGGCTACAATTTAGGCTAATTGGCTGTGGAACTTTATTTCAGGGCTTGGAATTGTCGACAATATTGCCAGGCCACTGAAAATGTATTGTGATAACTCTACAGCAATATTTTTACTAAAAACGACAAGTACTCTAAAGGTGCTAAGCATGTGGAATTAAAGTACCTTGTCGTGAAAGAAAAGGTTCAGAAACAAAGAGTGTCAATAGAACATATTAGCACAAATCTCATGATAGTTGACCCTTTGACAAAGGGATTACCGCCCAAGACATTTATTGGCATGTTGAAAGTATGGGCATTATTGTTAATAAGGATTGTTTTGTTCTGGATTATTGACTCTTTGAGCTCATTTATGATATGTTTCTGATTACCTGTTCTCTACATTTGCATGCATATTGTATTAGAGTAATGTATACAGGTATTGTCTTAAATAAAGACATTATGTTGGACTATTATGTGCTCCTAATTATGTTCATATTAAGGAGAAGTCTAATTTGTGGTACATGGAAGGGACTATGTCGATTAAGTGATGTACAACCGCCATGACTCGGATTAGTTCCTATTCTTAATTATGAAATTATGATGTGCCCAATGTATGAAACGATTTAGTCATTTCAATGCGCATTATGTTAGTTTAATTTATTTATTTATTTATTCATCCATGATGTTAGGTAATGTCACATGAGCCAAGTGGGAGAATGTAAGATTTAATGTCTCATGTGAGAGGCATGTGACTTATTAAGGACTAATAAATAAATAAATAATGATTACGGACTAAATTGTAAATGGGCCATGGGCTTAAGTGGAGCAGTTTCTAAAGATAACTGCTATTTGATGGGAGTAGTGGTTTTAAAAGGGGATAATACCCACTAACGTGAAACAAGGTCCCCTTCCTGACATTAGAGTATTCTTTCAACCCTAACCATCACGAAAGAGAGAGAATAGAAAGAAGAGTCAAAGGAAGCGAAATCTTGTTTCCTTCCTCTTCCAAGGAAATCAACGCACACCGGAAATTCCGTAAAAGTCTCACCATGGAGAAAGGTACGCATTGTCTCTCTATGGATTGTTTGTGAGAATCATTAATTTCAAGATCCTGTTTGGTTTTCTGTTATTGAGATCTTTAGAAAACTAAAAACTTACATTTTTCATATATTTTTTCTTGGCCTGTGTCTGAACATCACACTTTGGCAGCCAAGTATTTCGAGTCAAGCTAGATACGACAAACACGAATAGCATAGTTTTTCCTCGTAGTTTTAATTTTTTTTTTCCTAGGCCAGAGATCACGGGTGTCCCCCAACTCACTGGGTCAGAGACTAATCTCGCTCACGGTGCATGACTGCCGCTGGTTTAAGAGAATTTTACACAGGGAATCGACTCCTAGTTTAATTTATTGTTGCTGCATTCTCAAGAGATTCAAACTTGAAATCTCTAATTTAATTAGTTAGAGCAATTTTTATTGGCGGATTTACGTGCTCATGTAGAAAGAGCTTTTCATCTGTTATATAATAAATATATAAATTGCTATTGATCATGTTTACTTTTGTACGTACAAATAAATATGGTAAATTCTAATGTGGCGTCCTTAGTTGATGGGTTTTGTATACCTTTATAGATAAACGAATAATATACTGCCATGTGTATTAATATTTTTAATTTTTATTTTAATACTTCATTCAAAATCAACTTCAGAAATGTTTTGGGACTCAAAAGGAAGAGGCCATATGCACCAAAACCAGATAAATTAAAATGGTTACAGGAACATTGTTCAGATACCCAAACCAGAAATACCCCAGTACAACCCCACAATAACCATTTCTTATTCCCCCATTAACAAAGCAAAGATAAACTTCGGGGAATCCGCACTACATTCTGCTGTATAGCTTATGTACTCCCTAACAATGTGTATGCAGAACAATGCATCTCAACCCTTTTGATAATTCATTTCCTTTATTATTGTATGTAGTTTTCTTCAAGGCCTGAGCTTCGAGATATTCCTTTTAGCAACTCTCCAACCACTTCCCTGTTCTTTGTGATGTATTCATCCACAGTTTCGCTGCAAACATTGAACGAGAAAAACAATCAATAAGCAAAAAAAAACCTATTCTTTTCTACTGGTTTGGAACTGGTTTTCATGTATTGTAAAACTGTGGCAGACAAATCGTATTCCTGTTCTCACGTTCTCAGTTCAAATTTTTGCAGTAGAAAAGATAAGGCAGTTACACGTTTTGGGGGAGAAGTTTCATCATTTTTTTTTTTCAGATATAGGTTTATTATTTTTAATTTTTAAAATATTTAAAAAATATATAACTGCACCGAAACCCATCAAGTTACAACAGCACCAAAGCAAGCACCTTAAAATATAGGCTTAATTACCAATTTGGTCATCAAATTTATTTATTAACGTCAATTTGGTCTCCATATTTTTAAAAACGTCAATTTGGTCCCTCAAGTTTTTAAAAATGTGTCAATTTGGTCTCCACCGTCAGATTCCGTTAATTTGACTGACGGAGGTATGTGACGTGGCACTGATGTGACTTTATTTAATGATGACTAAATTGACACACTTTTTAAAACTTGGGGACCAAATTGACACATTTTTAAAAACTTGAAGACCAAATTGATGTTTTTAAAAATATGAGGACCAAATTGACGTTAATAAATAAATTTGAGGACCAACTTGGTAATTAAGCCTAAAATATATATGCTTCTCTTTTTTAATTTTTTCTTTTTTCAATATAAACCAACCTCTGGACAATGGCAAATAATTATGAATATACCTCCCAGTATACCTCTGGACAGTGGCAAATATTTTGTATCATCGACGACTAATTATGAATATCTTATTTTTTGTTTTAATATTATTTATGTGGAAAAATAATGTTTTAAATAGCGTTATTATCAGTTTTGAAATATTTTTTTTGTTACCCAAAACTTGATGTGGGCTTGGGACCCAAATCATAGCGATCTTACTTTAGACATCGAATTTGATGGAAATATACCAACAAAAATACTCCAATACTGAAGTCAATAAAATGAATTATAAGTGTGAATAAGACCAAAAGGTTAGAATGAGATTATCCATCATAGCTAAAATTGATTTCTCAATTGTAGTAACTGAAATAAGAAAAGTTAATATTAAACGAATCAATCCACCAATAAATGAAAAAGTCAAATGTTTTCTTTTTTTGAAAGAAGTCAAATGTTTTCTTATTTTCACTGGTCGTCCTTGACATATTTCAAAAACTTGTTGATAAATTTCACAATTTATAACGACAAGGAACATCAAGCTCATAATATTAGGCTTGTGTTATAATATGCAACTTTTATTGTTCAATAAAATCGTCATTGCCAATTTACAAATTTTCTCTACATTGAGGTGGAGAGAATTGTAAAGATTTAAGATCTAAAGCTAAAATCAAAGTAAGCAATTCTAGCATATTATCATAGAATCTTCTATTGAGCTTTTGTAACTAATTATTAAGGGTAACTAATAAATTCAAATTTCATATAAATAGGGAATTGAATAAAATTGCCACTTAGATGAATAGATAATGAAAAGATTAGCAATAAAACGGTAGAAAATTCATTGAGTCTAAGATCCATTTGAAAATCCTCATTTTTATCTTAGTTTTTTCTCATTTTATACAAGGGAAGCAAAGCACCTGAAGTTCAAAGATTGGGTGCTTAAAGCCCCACTAAGCACTAGAACAATTGAAGGTGATTCGCGGGTGCAGATCTCAGTGCTAAGCACTGAAAAGTGTTGATTGACATAGAACACTATGTCACATTTGCTCATATTTTGAATTTGTATATATCATACAAATATTCCAAATTTCAAATGTTATTTTTATTTTTATTGTTTTTTTTTCTTTTGTAAATAAACTCAGTAGTGAAATTGTCCATTCTGAATTTCTGGGGCATCTACTACATCAGCAATAGTGAGCTTGATCTCATTGTTGAATAAATTTTCTAAATTGTATGGCCCAACCGAGGAAGGTGGTTCATTCCATAACGCCTTAGCGAATTGCTCATGGATCTTCTCTGTCGGGTGAAAAGAATCCCACCATACAAAATCGCCAGCATTGTCACATAAGCTGAACTCTTTAACTTTCTTTGTACCACCACAAGTGAAGGCACCTCCATAAGGTCCACTTCCACAGCAAGCATTAACTCCATCCTTAAAACCTTCCATAAAAAACAAAATTTGGTTTGTTACGAATTATGATTGGTAGAGAAATGCTAGCGACCCTCTCTCTGTGATTGATTGAAATTTATTAGAAATAATTAATTTTGGTCGATTCTACAGCTAAGTCAGGAGAAAGAATCATTAAATGATATGTGAAACCCACAAAAATTGGTAATTTCTAATAAATTTCAACCAATCATATAGAGAGTATTAAAAAGAAAGCATCATATAAAATGTCGCTAGCATTTCTCGTTATTGGTATCAGTGACAATTAGGATAATTAATTAATGGGTTGCAAACTGCAATACATACCATAATTTGTGGGGCCATCTATTCTATCTCGAAGCCAATAATAGAAATTAGAGTTAGAGTACATGAATCCTTCCAGGACATGCTCTAGGCTTGTGAGAACATTACTCAAAGCATTATTATGTGCTAGAGCAATAGCAGAAGCTGCTTCAAAACAACCACCTTTGTTGGCTTCCGGGTTTAGAGCTCTAAGAGCTGGCAAGCAACCCAAAGGAGCCAAACTTAAGAACCCAAATCTTCTAGCCCCTTTCTCATATAGGCTCTGTACACAAAGAATGAGATCAATTTGATATATTTTTTATTAGGTTTAATTATTCATTTAGTCTTTATAATTGCACAAACTTTACCTTTTAGTCATTACGCTTAAAAGTCGTCTATTTTAGTCCCTTACATATATCATTTTTATTCTCTTTTAGTCCCTATCTTTTAAACTCATAGGGACTAAAATGATTAAAAATAGTATGTATAAAGACTAAATGATGAATTTTAAGTACATGGACTAAAAGGTAAAGTTTTTACAACTATAAGGACCAAATGAGTAATTATACATTTTTATTATTAAGAAAGCTAATTTGGGCTTTATTTAGTTTATTTAATTTTGCAGCTAATTAGGCTTACTTGGATTCCCTGTGTCAGGTTTCCAATGACCATTCCAATATATTGTTCAGGATTGTAGCTTTCTTGCATTTTTGGGTTACCCAGATAACCACCCATGTAATCGTTGCTTCCCATGCTAATGAAATAAATTGCTTCTGAGATCAATTCCTTTGCCTTCTTCTCTCCAAGCTTTTCTGATAATAATATTCTCACTTCTTCAAAGTGACTTAATTGTGTTTGAAGATCAATCACCTATATATAAATAGCAACTTATTTTAGAGTTCTAGTTAAGTCTGGCTCATAAGTTACAAGTCACATAGATATACACACAGGTTGCAAAAGTCTGTGTAATAATGAATGATGTTAACTTCTAAGATAGCAATGGTTTCAAATATGACATGCTTATTCAATGTATTTAGTAATTTACCAGTCCCTGATTGGTTTCAGCAAGAACACCGGCCCCACCAGAAGCAAAGTTGACACCATTACTATAATCGGCATTTGGTTGTAAAAACGGAGGAATTAGTGGCAGCTTAGCATATTCAGCTGTATCAAGAAAAAGAAGAAAATACACAAAAATATTCAGCTGTATCAGCATGTAATAAAAGTTAATTTAGCACACACCAAGGACAGTATAATATTGGCTTCAAAAACAAGAAAAATTCAATGAAGTAACCAAAACGTGTCTCGTGATCTCTTTTTATGGTCATTGAATTAAAACATTGAAAATAATAGATTTCTGCATTTGAAAATAAGAAAATAGGACATATTAACGCGTACCTATGAAATCTACAATGACACGGCCATCTGAGAATCTTCCTGTGGGTTCTTGAAAAAAACCATTTTGTCCATATGGTTTGTAATCTGCTTTGTTCTCAGGAATAGTATCTATGTAGTTGTTGTTGCCAGAATCTACAGTAGAGTCACCAAATATGAAAAAGGCCTTAGTGGTGGTACTTGTTGTACTGGTACTAGTTTCGTTTATGAGACTCTGGGATGTGCTGAGACTCATTGAAGCAATGAACTGGATTATGGTTATGCTTATGCAAACAACAGAGCAACCCAAAGGAAAATTTTGCTTTGCCATCTTGAAAACTTTTCAATTAATCTACTCATGTTTCTTCTAGTGTTATTTAAATAGCAAACTTTGCTTTCACCGGCGATACAATCGATGCAATGGTCCAGCAAAACAAGTGACTAGCAATCTTTCAAATATTCAACTTCTAACAAGATACTTTTTTGTCAGTTTCCCATATAAGTTTGATAACAAAATATTCATATAATTTATGCCAGTATCTTTCCTTTTAGCGTGGAGACAATTCAATTTGCCTTGAATACGGCATTTCTTATTTAAGCCAAACATACATGAGACATGTTAATTTGGACAGATCATTGTAATAATTGCCAGATGCCCACCAAAGAAATTCGGGGTGATTATTACAATGCAAATGTTGGTTAGTGTTATTGATGCAGTACGGGATAAAATGAACTACCTAATTGGCATGTTCTTTTGCATTTTTCCTTCTCATCGCCGTATCCCTTTCACTTTCACTCTCTGACGGAGAAAGTTTTAATACATAAAATATAGGAAGAATATTTTTTTTTTCTTAGGACGCCAGTATCTAACTATCATACATTGGCATCAAGCCATCAACTATTTCAAGTGAAGGTAGATAGGACAATTATGAATAACGACAAAGTTTTTTTTTTTTTAAATTGTAATAATGGTGTGGAGTATTTATTTAAAGACTAATATATGTTGGAAAACTTGATTAGCCACTTTTAGTGGAATCTCCCCTCCCAACAATTTTTTTTCATTCACAAAATTTGAACTTAAGACTTTGTTTAATGAGATCAATTCCAATTTCACTCAAACCAAGGATATGTTGGTTCTTTTTTCTTCTGGTTTTAATTTATTGTTGTTGCATTCTCACTCAAGCTTAGAAATCTATTTAGTTAGAGCATTTTTTGATGGTGGATCTACGTGCTCATGGTAGAAAGTTTTTCATTTGTTATTCTAAATAAATTATTATTTATAATTTTTAAAACCAGCTCTAATAGAGAGAGAATGAAGAATTACCGAAAATTGAAATTTGCAAATGACTCTTCCTGTTTATTGAATAGATACTAATAATCAATGTTTTTAAAATCGGACCGGTCATTGAACCAGTGAAGGTACTGGTTCAAGGTTTAATGGTCTAACCGTGGTTGAACCGGTAATGATTAAATAATATATTTTTTATTTTTAAGTATAATATATAAAAATAATATTAAATAAAAATAATATAATATTCATAATTTCATTATATTAAAAGCTAAACTTCACTTAAAAATATCGTAACTAAATTATTTTGAGTTATTTTTGTTTGCCATGACTTTTCTCATTTGTTTAATAGTGTGCAGTAAACTAAATAATGTTACTCTAACTATTATATATTTATATTTATATCTAATATTTGTCAAAGATTAAAAAATATTCACTTTATCTCTCGTATTTGTAGAGTTTGCATAGTCGCATGCCAATTGAGACATAAAAATTGCCAATAATTTTTAATAAAAAAAGAAAAAATTGATGTTTTGTTGAACGGTTCAACTAGTTGAACCACCAGTTTTTTTCGATTTTACCAGTTCTTTGGCACACCGGTTCTGAGGGTCATCTGAACCGGATGACAGACCGATTCCTAGTTCAACTGGTTGAACCAACCGGTCCGGTCCGGTTCTTAAAACCATGCTAATAATGGAATTTATGGCCATCAAAGTCGACCTTGAGAAGGCCTACGAGAGCATAAAATGGAGTTTTGTCATAGATACTTTCTGGGACTTGGGCTTCAATGAGTCTTTTATTGACCTCATATCCTTGTAAATGGAGACAAAACTCAATGTTTTAATCCTCAAAGAGGCTTGCGGCAGGGGGATCCGATATCCCCATATATATTTGTGTTGGGCATTGAAAGGCTCTCACACCTCATTCAAAGTAGAGTTGATGATGGCTCATGGAAAGCTCTAAGACTAGGTCGCAAGAGTCTCTGTATTTCTTATCTTTTCTTCACCGACGACCTACTACTTTTTGGGGAGGCAATAGTTCAACAGATGGGAACTATTTTACACTGTTTGGATTTGTTTAGCAAAGCAATGGGCATTACAGTTAGCAACACCAAGACCAGGGTGTTTTTCTCTAAAGGGGTCAATCACCGTATTAGCTCTCAAATAGTTGCTTTGGGGGGTTTTGAGATTACTTCTCTAACCTTGGCAAATACCTTGGTATTCCTTTGCTTCATGCTAGGAAAACCAAGGCCAAGTATCATCATATCATACAGAGGGCAGAGCAACGACTTTCATCATGGAAGATGAACTATTTGTCTTTTGCAGGAAGGGTAATCTTAGCTCAAACTGTTATTCAGGCTTTACCTTCATATACTATGCAGTCCACAATCATACCGATGGGAATTTGTGACATATTAGAAAGTCTCCAAAGAAGGTTTATTTGGAACAATACCAACACTGACAGAGGGTGGCACACCATAACCTGGGAAACTATGTGTAAGCCCAGAATATATGGTGGCCTTGGTTTCAAGAGCTTACATCTATACAACAAAGCTTTTCTCATGAAGATGGCGTGGGAGCTTATCTCAAATCCAACAGCAACATGGGTCCGAGTGCTAAGAGATAAATACAAATGTGGCAATGAATTTATTCCTTATATTCATTGCAGGAGCTATGACTCTTCCACCTGGAAAAGAATAGCTTCGATTTGGGAGCAAGTCTTAAAAGGATTTTGCTAGATTTTGGGTAATGGGGAAGCGGTTCGATTCTGGAAGGATGCATGGCTTCCCTCAGGAACCATATTGGCTGCTGTCACAGTAGCAGACCCCCTATGAACATTCTTTTTTCAATTGTGATACAGTTTGTTGACCAACAAGGCCACTGGGACTTGGAGGGTATTTGGCCTTTTTTACCTAACTGGACTTTAGAAGAAATTCGTGCATACCCTGTTCCTAAGCAGCAGTATGGAGATGACAAACATATTTGGGCTACAACTTTAGATGGATGTTTCACTGTTAAGTCAACATATGCCATGTTGACACACAATCTCCACCATTCGTCAATGTCAAATTGGAAGTATATTTGGAGCTAGAAAGGACCCCATAGAGTTAAGGCCTTTTTGTGGATTGTTGTACAAAATGGCCTCAAAACTAATTCTAAAAGGCAGGAATGTCAACTTACTTATGATAATCTTTGTCCTCTCTGTGGGGGAGAATCGGAAACAACTACGCATATACTCAGAGACTATCAAATGGTGTGTCCTGTATGGTATGAACTATGTAATGCCTTCTTTACAAACAGCTCGGGTTTTTTTAACTTTGAACTGTAACTCTTGGATCATGTTCAATATTCGAAAGGGAACACAAAGCTAGAATACTATTTTTGGAATTGTTTTGTGGGTTATTTGGAATACACGGAACCAGATTATTTTCTCCAATAAGGGTTGGAACTGCATGGAGGTTATAAATAGAGCTAAATTTGTAAGCATGGAAGTGAGCCAAGGTCTGAGTCTAGATGAGCACCGCTTAAGACATGTGGAAGAAAGGCATGTCCGTTAGCTGTCATTTTGGCCCTAGGCCTTAGGGCCAGCCCCACTTGGCCCATCATAATGGCCTTAGGGGCTTTTGGCCCTTCTAATGAGGGCCCTAAAAGGCCCTAACCCACAAAGCCCCACTTAATATGGGGCCAGGGCCAGGGCTTAAGGGGTTAGCCCCACAAGTCATGCTATTCGTTCGCTCTCGAGCAGAGCATTTTTTGTAGACCTCGACCGAGGCTATTTTTGACCGACTTTAGTAAAGACATTTTCGGTTAACTTCGGTCAGAGTTGTTTTCAATGACCTCGGCTAGGGTTATTTTAGGCTGATTTCAGCCGGGGCAATTTTTAACCAACCTCAATCGTGATTGTTTTTGGCCGACCTTGGTTATCGTTGTTTTTTGTGACCTCGACTGGGGTTATTTTTAGCTGATTTCGGCCAGGGCAATTTTTGAGCAATCTTGACCGGGGCTGTTTTCGACCAACCTTTATCATTGTTGTTTTTTGGTGACCTTGACTAGGGTAATTTTAGGTCGACCTCGACCCGGGCTGTTTTCGGCCGACATCGGCTAGGGTTATTTTTGGCCTACCTCGGCTAGGGTTATTTGCGACCGACATCGGCTAAAGTTATTTTCAGCCGATGTTGGACGGAGCATTTTTCAGTCTACTCGACCGGGGTTGTTTTCGGCCGAACTTGGCTAGGGTTATTTTCGGTCGACCTTGGTCGGGGAAGTTTTTGGGCGACCTTGGTAGGGACGATTTTCGGCTGGCCACGAGCTGAACTATTTTTGGCTGACCTCGACCAGGATTGTTTTCGAACAACCTCGACTAGGGTTAATTTTAGCCGACCTCAACTAGGGTTATTTTCGGCGACCTCGGCATTTTCAATCAACAATTAGTCGTGACAATTTTCGGCCGACTTCGGCAAGGGAAATTTTTGGCCGACTTCGGCTGAAATTGTTTTCATCCTACCTCGGCCAAGGCTGTTTTAAGTTGACCTCGCCCTGGAATATTTCAGGCAACCTCGGCTAGGATTTATTTTGGTCGACCTCGGCTAGGGTTATTTTCGGTCTATCTCAACCAAGACATTTTCTGTTAACCTTTGCTGGGACAGTTTTCAACTAACCTCTGTCGGGACAGTTTTCGGCCGACTCTACCAAAACTGTTTTCGGCCAACCTCTGTCGAGGCTGTTTTCGGCCGACCTCAATTAGGGTTGTTTTCGGCTGACCTTGACTTGAGTATTAAAAAAGTATGTCATAGTATTGAAACTTAAGGCCCATGGGCTAGCCCTAACCCACAGGGCTTTGTGGGCTTTTTGGCACTGCGGGCTTTTTTAGCCATGACCCACGCAGGCCAAGGTCAGGCCGACCCATTTTGACGGCTCTAAAACTTCTTACCCCTCTAATTTTTGCTTCCTGCACCCCATTACATTCCGGATAGCCCAATCTGAAATGTAATGGGGTGCAGGAAGCAAGAATTGGAGGTGCAGGAAGCAACAATCCTCTAGTTGTGGCTCCACCTAAGACCAACCGCAAAGCTATCAAAGAATTAGTTTCACATTCCACTCTTGTGAACCCCGAGTTCCATGCAAGAGAGAGCCCATGATATATTGCATGTAACTCTACATTAAGGCTAGTAGCAAACCCGCAAGATCCTGAAAAACTTGAAAGCCATTGACCCAAGGTGTCTCGAATGAATCATACATAGTGTCTTTCCACCACCTATATCTCCCATTCCACAACACAACCAACAAGTTATAATATCCCCACTTATGTTCCCCCACATGGATAACTAATTCTATAAACAACATGGATCTTGCAATTAGTAAATACCCCCACACATTCAATATTGCATAGCAAGTCACAAACATATAAAATGTATTTTACATGAGAAAATATTTCACGCAAATATCCTTGCAATCACTGAGACCATTTTTTTTTCTCGAATTTTCTATAAAAACCTCTAGCCCTTCCTCTCACCGCATAACTCAAGCCAATTAATTGTGCTCCTACAAATTCCTTTTCCTTGAGCCTATCAATATAGTATACATGCTTGCCATTATATCCATTTTGCCTTTTTACCACACTCCATTTTCCCCATTACATTATTCTCACACATGTTTTTAAGTTTAATATTCTGCATGAGAACGAATACTCCAAACCACCTCTAATTGAATTATCTAATGTACTCCTTAACATATCCTGTAATATTAGTTAATCATAAAAATATGAGTAAATTACACGGATCCCCCTTGAGTTTTACATATATTACACCGACACCCCCTGCTTTTTTGAACCATACAAAAAATCCTCTATTTGTTGGTTCTAAATTACACGGATCCCCCTGAATTTTATTTATATTACACGGACCCCCCTAAGTTTTACTTATATTACACCGACACTCCTGCTTTTTTGAACTACAGGAGGTCAAAAGTAATGTTTAAAAAGATAGGGGGTGTCGGTGTAATATATGTAAAACTCAGGTGGGGTCTGTGTAATTTACTCTAAAAATATATATATTAGTTGTAATAAATACTTAAAAAGGTAATATTTTCGTACATATATTTCAATTAATTTTTCATTAAGAATTTCTAATGGTATTATTTGACATTATATGGCCTAGGTATATTAAAACTAACATAATATAAAATAAAATATTTAAAATAAAATTAAATATTTTAATGAAAACAATAATATAATATGTGTAATTGTAGTGATACAAACAATTATTAATCATATTTTTAATTTATTAAAAATTATATAAAATAAATATTTTATTTTATTTCTATTATGAAAAATATTACATATTTTGAATTAGATAGTGAAAATTATTATACACCCGAGTTTTATATTAATTGTGTATGATATAAATATTCATATAATTTAAAATAACTTTTCAATATTTATAAATATTAAAACATGTAGTATACATCATTATTAATATATTTAATAACAAAAAATGACTTTATATATTTAATGAGAAATTATTTAAATTAATTATAAAATATTTACATGTGACATATTAACTCTATAACATAATGATGAATATAGAACTTTTTTCATAAAATTTAAATATTAAGTATAACAAAACTGTAATTTTAAATATTATTAATAATATAAATTTTAAATGACTTTCCCATTTGTATTAGATGTTAAAATGATTAAATATAGTATATTGAATATGATATTACACCTAAATTTAAATGTTATTATAATTATGGTATATGAATTGATAAAATAATTAAATTATTCTACAATGATATTCTAAACAAAAATAAATTATTATTTTCTAATACTTTAACATTTAAGAATTAAACACCTTGAGATTTGACTATATAAATAATATTTTGAATAGTTTAAAATATAAAAATTAATTAAATTAGATACAAATTATTGAAATCAAGTATGACTTTAAATAAATTATTATTTTAATTTCTAATAGACAATTTATAATTTTTTTTAGCACTTTTGTGAGATGAGTTGTTACATGTGTTTAATATTATCTTAAACTTGAGATAATAAAATGTATTAACTATTTTTCTAATGTAGTTGTTTTTTTTCTCCTTAACATAATAATGCAATATTAGTCATCATAAAAAGGTATATTAGTAGTAATAAATACTTAAAAAATAAGTCATATTTTAGAAAAAATATATGTATCACTTAAAAAGAGTGATAAATACTTAATGATATTAGTTGATATTATATGCCGTAAGTATATTAAAATTAACATAATATAAAATAAAATAAAATGTAAAAATAAAATTTTTAATTTATAGTAAAATTATATATTTTAAAGAAAAATAATTTAATATAATATGCATAATTGTAGTGGTACACGAGCTTAATGATATTATTTGCATTGTTAAAAAAATTATATAAAATAAATAGTTTCATTTATTTCAATTATTAAAAATATTTTATATTTTGTATTATGTAGTGAAAATTATTATACATCTCAGTTTTATATTAATTGTGTATGATCTAAATATTCATGAAATTTTAAATTAGTATAACATTTTAATGTCATGTAAAAATTAAAACAAGATAGTATATATCATTGTTAATATGTTTAATAACAAAAATAACTTTATATTCGATAAAAAATTATTTAAATTAATTATAAAATATTTACGTGTGTGTTACTACTGTGAGTAAAAATTCCTAAGTATCCAAAAGAGTATTATTTTTTATATATTTAATTTCGAGGAAAATTAATAGACTGTGATCGAAAATTAGAGAGGGTCATGAAATTTGTGTTAGATTTGATGAATGTTGGTTTGATGAAGTAAAATCTTATCGAAAAGAAGGAACTTAAAAAATTTTCTAAGTATTATTGCAGGAAATCTTATCGAATGTTGGTTATACGCGTGAATTCGAATGCTGCAGATAAAGATGTTTATTCTTGATGTGAAACAAGACAAATGGTGACGTTCTTTGAAATAGGATGCTTATAAGAATATATGAGAATATTCAAATCAGAGTGAATGTGAGGAGAGTGAAGAGAATATATAAATAATAAGAGACTCAATAGTCATTTTTCGTTGGATTGAATTATTATCACTCAAATCCTGTAAATACCATTCACGCCGCACACACTTAGAAAACAGAAAATAAAATAAAAATAAGGTGGTAATTTTGTAATTAAAAAGTAAAAACAGAAAATAAAAACAGAAAACAAAATTGTAAGTAAATATCCCCTTAATCTCCTTCCAATCTCATTTTTCTCTTAACTTTATCTTTTCCAATCACCATGTCCTATCTAAATAATAATTACTATTTATTGATATTTAAAGAATTCTCTCAAGTTGAAAACTTATAATTGCTTGTTTGATTAAAAAAAAATTCAATCGAATTAATGGATTCTAAGAGGCCGTTTGGTTTGAGAAAAGGTGGCGTTTACTTGTAATTTTATTTTCTGTTTTCATTTTCTGTTTTCAGTTTTTAATTACAAAACTGCCACTTGTTTTTATTTTGTTTTCTGTTTTCTAAGATTTGTACAGGAAACAGAGAAAACAAAAAAAAGTTGTTTTCAGTGTTTCCTGTACAAATCTTAGAAAACAGAAAATAAAATGAAAATAAGGTGGTAGTTTTGTAATTAAAAACTGAAAACAGACAATGAAAACAGAAAATAGAATCGCAAGTAAACGCCCCCTATTTTTGTTTTGTGTTTTCATTTCCTAAAAATGATTTTCATTTTCATGTTTTCAACTTTAGAAAATATGTTTGATTGTACTTCTTATTTTCTGTTTTCAGAAAATGAAAATACTAAAAATTTGTTTAGTTAATAATTTTCTATAGAATTTTATGAAATATTTTCTATATTAAATTTACAAACATATTTTAAATAATAAATTCTCACAAACCATTGCATAAGTAAAATGGATGAGAAAGAATTCTTGATATTGGAACAATACTGATGATTGAAACATACATAATATTAAAATATATATTTTATTTAACTTTATATCCTATTTTATTTACTGCAACTGTTTGGATCACTAGTGGTCCACAAGCCAGTACCCTTCACGCACCAGGCTAAGCACAATTTTTCACCCACACAAAACCAGACCAGAGATGCTAATCATGGTCACACCACAACGACCCACTGCCCAACAATCCGCAGCAAGTAACCACGTAGCAACGTCAACCGACACCATCATCCAAATAACAATAAAAAACGATGGCCAACCATCACTGCCGTTTGTGATCAGTGGCATCAAGGGAGATGAAGTTGTGACGATGAGATCGTAGGACAACGACGACCAGTCCTTCCATAAAACGTAAATCTTGATTAAAAAGAAAAAAGAAAAAAGAAAAAGGATGTAGTTATAATTAGGGTGAACTGTCACTTTGGTCCCCGAAAGTGTAATCCACTGTCACTTAAGTCTTTGAAAATATGAAACTGTCACTTTAGTCCCTGAATGTGTAATTTACCTGTCACTTTAGTCATTTTGATAAATTTTTTTTTTTAAAATTAACGTAGACATAAACGTTAATTTTAAAGAATTTTTTTTATCAAAAAGACTAAAATGATAGACAAATTACACTTTTAAGAACTAAAGTGACAATTTCATACTTTCAGGACTTAAACGACAGTGGATTACACTTTCACGTACTAAAAAGGTAGTTTACCTTATAATTACCACACATGCCACCGCGTTTTCACTTTTGCTGAAAAGTGAAAACGTTGAAAACGATTTTTTTTTATTTTTTTTTTATTTTCTGTTTTCAGCTCCTTTTAGAAAATGTTCCCTTTGAAAATGTTTTCAAAAATTAAAACAAAACGTATTTTCTACAGCATTTTCAGTTTTCATAATATAAAACTGTATTTGTTGATATAGTCTTGTGTGAAAAGTGTATTTATATGGATAAGATTTGTTCGAAAATAGTTTCATAATTTTCACGATTAACAGTGACACATTCACTTCATAACATAATGATGAATATAAATTTTTTTCATATAATTAATTTGAACAATAACTATAACAAAACTATATATTTTTATATTATAAAATAATATATAATTTTAAATGACTTTCTTCTTACTATTAAATGTAAAAATGATTAAATATATTACATTAAATTTAATATTATACTTAAATTTATTTTTTTATTGTAATTTTAAAATATGAATTAATAAAATAATTCAATTATTTTACAATGATATTCTAAATAAAAATAAATTATTATTTTCCTTAGACAATGAAACAATTGTCCGAACTTGAATTATTCTAAACAAATTATTCATTGTCCAAACTTGCTATTAAATGGTTCTTGAATTTATATATTATAAATAGATTATAGATTTTACTATTATTTTTCATATAAATTTTACAATAAAAATAAAGTTTAAATGATGTAATTTTTTTGTATTTGAATTTTTTTAAAAATAAAAACAGAAAAAATGTTTTGTTTGGATTATAACTGAAATATATAGAAAAAATAAAGAATATTAAAATGAAAGAGAAATAAAGTAGAAAATATTTTATTTAGACCAGTGTATTTCTCTTTATTTTATTTAGACCAATGAAATAGAGAGAAATATAAATAAATATCGAAAATATTCTTCTACTAATTAAAAAATTAAATTTAATCTAAAAATAATATTTTACTCCATTTTTATATCATAAAATTATTTATTAATTTTTAAAAATATATTTAATTTTTAAGAAACAAAATAAAAGATAACAAAAATGTCTTCATTTTCTCTTATTTTATGCCAATTTAAGGAAGAATTTTTTTTTTCCAACGAGTTTCATAAAAAACCTCTTTCTTTGTATTTTCCTCTCAAATAAATAATATAATAATTAATAATAAAGAGTATATTATAGAGTGTATTGTTAATACTTCTCCTTTCTTAAATATAGTTTTATTTCAAGTTTGAACTTTCATTGCACCATTAATTAAGTATATACTTATTTTTATTTTGAGAAAATAATTATTTATTTTTATCACTTTTTTAATAATTTAATAAATGAGTAATTATTTCTAAATTTTTATTATAGAGGAGGGATCAAATTACTCAAAGAGTCTAACGAATCCAAAAAAAAAAGTTACTCCAAAAGTAATTTTAAAAAAGTTATTTTTCATCCTCATCCTTCATTTTCTTTTAATATGCCAAATATATTATAAATTTTTGTTTCAATTAATTATAAAAGTATAAAATAAACAAATATGGAATAAAATAACCACGAGTGGACGAAACACTTGGAGATAGATTATCGCATTGTGAGGAAAAAGAGTATGTCTGGATTGTTGCGGACTTCCAATTACCTCTCAAGATCAAAATGCTAATGTCTTTGACTTTAATTACCAAGGGACTTCGTCCTTGTCATTCTTAGAAGTTCATCTCCAAGCTAAGAATGTTACATTTACCATCCTTAGCTTGGGGGTCTTATAGATTATTAATGTGATTAGTTAAATGCTGAGTTGACATAGTTGGGTATGTCTGTTACCTTTTTGTTATTATCAGTAATACATTTAGACTTGTACCTATAAATATTTATTGGTATCTATTTTTTTTATGTCAAATGATGTGTCAATTACACAAAAAAGGTTCGGGGAGCTTTTCAGGCCCCAACCCCACACTATCCCCACAAATGAAGGACTGGGCTAGGGCCGAAGGTGGGTTAGCCCCCTTGACAGTAGTCACAACATGGGAAATTGCTTTATGCACCCAATTTTTTGCTTGGTGCACCTCCAACACTTTTAATATTCCCCTCTTACCCTTCTCCCATCTCCCCTAGCTCACCCTCTTCTTCTCTCCATCTTCCTCTTCACGGCATCGCACTGGGAGCTTGGCAGAAGTCCAGCAAGCCACGACAAGAGAAAAGGCAGGGAAAGGGAGATGCATGACAGTGAAGGAGTCAAGGAGCGTTAAATGAAAGCAAAGATCGAATTCGGGAATCATAATTACGGACTTTTCAATCCGTAATACAAATGTATTACGGATTTATCAATTCGTAACACATTTGTATGTATTACGGATTGAGCAATCTGTAATACATACAAATATATAATGGATTGAGTAATCCGTAATACAAATGTATTACAGATTGAGCAATCTGTAATTATGAAACTGTAACTTTATATCTCTAATTTGAAGGGTGAGGAGGCTGTGCCGGCAACGCAAACGCACGAGGGAAAGGATTAGTGGTGGTGGCGGCGAGAAGGTATGATGCAGTGAAGAGGAAGATGGAGAGAAGAAGAAAATGAATGAGGAAAGAAGGGTAAGATGGGAACTTTATAAGTTTTGGGGGTGCACCAAGCAAAAATTGGGGTGCATAAAGAAATTGCCCACAACATGCCAATATACTTTCGCAAGTCTGGCTGCATTTTGCGAATTCACGCTCGCTAGTTTGTGGACATTTGCTTTCAAAAACTATCAGGGAGCTGAATTGCTGAACTGCATATGGAGATTTACTTGATAGTAATATAATAATATAAAACATTTATGATAAGAAATAAATAGAAGGTTTTTTGTTATCGATAAAAATAGTAAATTGTTTTTATTTTTTTACGTTTAATTGTTGAAATAAAATAATGATTTACAAGTTAGTTATAGTATGAGCACGTGCATGACTACCAACATGTGCATGTTTTTAAATTATTTTATTTTATACTTGAAATAATTTATAAATAAAACTTTTAAAATACGGTACTCTTTTTCAGATTTGTTTATAATAATTTTGTGTATAATAGAATAATGTATTTGTTAGTTTACTTAGACAACATCATTCGCATATAATGTCCAAAAAACAAAGAAAATAACAACTAACAAACAGATGGTTTATCTTCAAATTTTAAAATAAACTAATTTATATTTTTAATTATATATTTTTTTTTTCTGTTGCACTAACTAATCATCCAAATTTTATATAATAAAACCATAAGAAAATCACATATTTACTTTTAATAATTTTAAAGAATTTTAAATAAAAGCTAACTTATTTAATATTTATCAAAACAAATACACATGTAAAACTTCAACGTGATTATCATCTTAAAATTTTATCCAAGCTCATTCAATCTCGAAAATTAAATAATAATTTTTTTTTCTATTACCTATGTTCTATCATAATAATAATAATAACGATATACATAGTAACTATTTGATATAAGACAAAGTTTATTCTAGATTTTTGAAAATTAATTCTTATCAAGTTGGCTTAAATATAATTTTGGTCCCCTTATTTTGCTTAATCCACAATTTTGGTCTCTCTATTTTAAAATTGAGACATTTGGTCCCCTATTTTAGAAATATGCAATTTTGGTCCAATTTTTAATTTTCTTTGCATTTTATTTCTTTTATTTTTGTTCAATTGAACTCTAGACCTCAGTGTTGTAAAAATCGGACCGGTCATCGACCCGGTCGAGGCATTGGATTGATGGGTCAATTGTCGAACCAGTGGGTCACTAATTGACCCAGTTTGACCCGATATATATTAAAATATATATATAATATAACTAACAAAATGTGATCAATCCATAATTCATACTCTAAAATTAAAATCAATCATGATCAAACTATAAATATTACATAATCATTTATTATTATAAATTATTTTGTTGGGTATTATCATTAAATTACTAAAGAAACTCTTGTTATTTTTCACGGCTAAGTATAAAAGTTGTCGGAGGGTCATGAGCAAGTATGGTGAAGATGTATAAAACACATAAATATTAAATCATATTAAGATCAAGTTAATAATAATTAGCTATTATATATTATTGTCAACATCAAAATAATATTATAGGAACATATTATTATATACTATTCAACAATTAGCTATTAACAATTTAATTAAAATGTTATAGGAGCATATTATTATATTATATTATACTATTTAGCAATTAACTTTTTCCAAGGATTTCAAATGGTACTATGGAAAGAATTCTAAATGACTACATTGTGTTACAAGAATTGTAAAAAAAAAAAAAAACTTTGCAGAACCGGGTCAACCGGGTCTGGATCACCGATTTTTTTTACCAAACCTGGTTAGGTCAAACCGGGCTGATTCGGGTCAAACCGGGTCGATTACATATCCGATCCAATAGTCGAACCGGACCTGTCAGGCCACCGGTTCCCAGTCGAATCGGTCCAATTTTTACAACTATGCTAGACCTAACCTATTCATTTAAAGTACCATCAAGAAATGATTTGATTAATTAATATGTAAGAAATAAAAGAAATAAATGTAATTTGTTTTTAATAGCAATTTGTTTTGATTCTTTAAAAAAAAACAATTGGCCCATGGGCTGGCCTTGGCCCACGGGCTTTTGGGACTTTTTGGCTTTGTGAGCTTTTCTTTATGTGAGCTTTTTATTTTTTGTTTGCATGGTTTTCCTCAAAATCTTAGTGATAATCCTTTGTCTTTTGTTTGCAATTTTTGCCTTGTACCTTTTTGTTGGCAGTTGATAAAGAAATTATTTACTTTTGTTATTGTCAATTCAAGTTATTATCTTTAAATTATTTTACTTATTCATGATATGATTTTGCATCTTTTTTAGATTGATTTTTTTTTATCAAGTTCTTGATTTTTTTTGTTAATTTATATTGTTTAATTGTTGATCAAAATAATGAGTTAGGTAATTCATAGAGTGGGCTAAAAAGCTCCTATAGTGAGTTGACTTACCCTGTGGACCAAGCTAATTAATTAAAAAAAAGGCCATATTGTTAAAATTTAAGGCCCACAGGCTGGCCTTAACTCACAAGATCCTACGGACTTTTTGGTTCTGTAGGCTTTTTAATGTGGGCCTTTTGGCCCTACGAGCTTTTTTTTTGCCTGGCCAGCGCAGGCCAGGGCTAAGCCAGGTTGGACGGGGCCATTTTGACGGTTCTAGCCACAAGGCATCATCCTTATGCCCCTATCATCAACTACATTTGTGCCTTCGAGCAGAAACCTTGGCAACTTTCGTTTCATCATGTATACAGGAAAGCTAATTAGTGTGCAGATCAGCTTTCTAAGCAAGGCTCTTCATTGAAGGATCCTTTGGTCACCTAAACCACTTGCCTTGTTCCTTTGAGACAGATGTTGTTAGCTTAGTTGATGCTGTCAGGATTTCATCCTTGAGATAATAGTTTCTACTTCCCCACTGATAAAAAAAAAAAAGGTCTATTTGTATGAGGAAATATAGTGCCTAATTAAGTATGACGGTTGTGAAAAGGGCCTGATCACTCTGTGCATAAGAATGGCAGTGTTGAAGGGAATGCACATAATACTATTTCTTTGATTATTAAAAAAAAAACATTAGATAACTTACTAGTTAGTCAGTTTTTCTTCTCAGATGTAGAATATAATTTTAAACCCCTATAACAACTCAACTTATAGAGATGCCGATGAAATATAAATTATTCATTAGAGTTTAAAATAATAATTTATTTTAAATAATATTTGATTTTAATATTTTACATCTAATTTAATTAATTTCTATATTTTAATTATTTAAAATATTATCATCAACTTTAAATATTACAAATTAATAAAATTTATTTTTATTTACAATATAATTATACAATCATTGAATAATTTTGTCATTTCATATTTTAAAATTATAAAATCATTTAAATTTAACATAATTTAAATCTTTTTAATTTTTTAAACATAAATTTCTCATAGAATTTTATAAATAATTTAAATAAAATAAAAATATTTGTAATTTTATAATCAAACATATGTCCCGTGTCAAACGCTAGTATTTTCAAAACAAAAAATAAAAAAATAAAAACATTTTCTTCAACTAAACTAACCAGTGCTTGATTTCCTTGTCAAGTTGGGGATAGGACATTACTCATTTAGTTTTCCCCTGTTCCTAATCGTTCCCCTGAAAAACCCTAACAAGAAAAGGCTCCTAATTGAAAATCCCATAACGTTCCTCGATAGCGCATTCTAAACTTCACGAGCAATAGCTTCGATTGCTTTGCCACCATGACCGCGTCCAACAACAAGAGAAACTACAAAGAGAAACCAATTCGCCGCAAGTAAGTCCCATCCAATTTCATCTCTTTTCGCAACCTCATTTTATTTTTTTTATTTAAATATAGATATAGATATAGTTTGGGGTGTAATAATGTCGTAATTGCATGCTTCTGATAGCGGTTGTTATGCAGGGAAGAGAAACCGGAAGAACCGGAAGTGCCGAAATACAGAGATCGAGCTAAAGAGCGTAGAGAGGATCAGAATCCTGACTATGAGCAAACTGAGCTTGGATTTCATGCAGTTGCTCCACCTGGTACTGTGGATCCTCGGTAAGGTTTCGTTTCACCTTTTCCCAATTAAAGCGCACTCAAAAGGAAGATAAACAAAGTGTTTTTTTTTTTTTTTTTAACTTTGTTGTGATGTTTTGTAGGTCATCTGATGCGCACAAATTATCTATTGAGAAGAGCAAGTACCTTGGAGGTTTGTATTGTACTGTTATTTGTTTTACGTTTGGCAATTGCCGTCGTGATTTGCGAAAGCAAATAATCTTAAATTTGTTTTCTTCCTCACTTTGGGGAACTATTAAGGTTTGAGGTCTCTTTTATTTTTGCATGTGAGTAAAGAATGTTAATTGCTGTAGTAGATTTATTTCTGGGAGGGGTTTGGTGTTGGGGATTGTGTTTTGAGTACATTGAAACCTAAGCATAAGATGTATTGAAATTCAAGATTCGGTATGTTTCGATTGTCGCCTTCATCCTGGACATAGGTGAAGGTGATCTTAAATTTCTGTGTATCTTAGAGTTTGATATCTTGCGAATAGGTTTACTAGGTGCTTGGAATTTAGAATTTCCTGTGCCATGTGCCTCCATAATCTTTTCCTTTTCTGATATGTTATTTTATTCTCCTTGTTGTTATGACTTGCTTGCATTATAAAGGAGTATTTGTCACTATTATTGCATCCCTGATTGGGAAGTCATTATATTTGTGAATGATCTTTGCTTTAGCTAAAAAATCAAGCTTAAATTGAAATGTTTATGCTAATAACTTCGCTTGTTGGATTTGTTGATATTGGTCAGGTGATGTGGAACATACACATTTGGTCAAAGGTTTGGATTATGCATTGCTGAACAAAGTAAGAAGTGAGATAGATAAGAAGCCAGAGGCTGGGGATGATGGTGAGGGGAAATCCAGGTAACTTTGAAACAGAATTTTCAGTAATGGTCATTATGGGTTTGTGGAGATCTCAGATCGACTATAAATATGGTCAAAGTAGAGCATATAAATGCTTGGGCAATCCTCACCTCATGAGCTAACTTTTGAGCTTGAGTTAGGCTCAGTCCAAATTTACGAGGATTATTGTACTGCTATGGATTAAAGCATTTTATGATTTCTTAAATTTGTCTTTAATGAATCATATTTTTAATATGTGCTAATGTTTTTCTGACAGGTCTGCTAAGGAAGACCAACAAGTGTCAATTCGCACAGCAACTGCAAAGGTTCTTTTGCAGATTTGTATAGAATAGGAACTGGAAAATATTTTTTTTAGCTATTTAAGTTTTGATATTCTAGCTGCTAATTTAGGAATTATTGTAGCCTATTGGTGTTGATACCTTTAATGTTTGTTTCAGTCAGTTTATCAGTGGATCGTCAAGCCTCAGACCATTAGTAAGACAAATGAGATGTTCCTCCCTGGTCGAATGACATTTATTTATAACATGGTGAGAATTTCCATTTTGTTAACAAGGTTCTGGTGTTGTACAGGAGTCTCATGGACATGTCTCAATTTCAATCATTCTTCTTAGCAGTTAGCATGTTTTGAAAACTCATTTTATTTGTGCTATTACTTGTTTATACTCTTATATTATCATAGAATTGGTGTGTCTAATAGCATGCAAGTATTTTTAGTTGTGTCCCAAAAAATGAACATTAGGCAGTTCACTAATCTATAGATGTCCTCAAATGCTTTTTCCCCCCCTCAGTATGTGTGTGTGTATAGCTTATAGGTTATGTGAGAATGAGAGAAGTGAATCTTGAGTGTTAGATTTTATGCACAGTCAAGACTTGAGATTAAACCATCAAATCATGTGATTTTATTCAAATTAATCATGTCGTGGTCATATGACTTGATGTTTAATTTTTATCATTCTTACAAATTTAAGTCAGGTGCCCATGCTTTGCCAGTAATGTAGGTTAGTCAATGCAGAATCATAATGATCATAACTTCATAAGTCATGCAATATTGACCTGTGGCTAGTTCTACATGTTGCATCTGTCTTTATTTTGATTTGGATATGCATAAAGAATCTGATACCTGAATATGATAATGCTTGTAGTAATGACTAATGAATGGAACTGAGAGTTCTTCAGTCCACCTTATAGATTAGCTATACTAAGAATAGGGTGATTTTTTTGCAAGTTCTGGGTTAAAACTCACGTCTATGTACTGGTTGATCCAATCCTTTTGTAAGTTATTTTTTTTAATTCTCTGAAAGAGATTTTCCGACAAATTCTCATTTTTAATCTGGTAGGAGGGTGGATACCATCATGATATTCCAACAACCTTGCAACGTAGTAAAGCTGACTGTCCAGTGCCAGAGGTTTATGATCTTGCTGATTTTGTTTTGACATTTGCTCTTTTACATCGGACAGCTAGTCTATATATACATTGGCCTGTTTAACTTTGCTTTTATGTTGCACAGGAAATGGTTACAGTTAATGTTGATGGATCTGTTCTAGATCGAATTGCTAAAATAATGTCATATCTTCGTCTTGGTTCTTCTGGGAAGATCTTAAAGAAGAAAAAGAAGGAAAAGGATGCAAAAGGTAATACTGCACTGAGCAGATCATTTGGGAGTCTTGGTTATTATCTTCTAGATGCAAGTTTATATAAGTTTGTTCAATTTTCTTGAAAACAATGCTCCTCTAAGTTAGGGCGCATTTCTACATTTTAGTTATTTTATGTAATATATTATGATGGTTTTCTTCACAACCATTGTCTGGGTTGAAGTTATTTTATGTAAAATTTTAGTTATTTATATATGTGTATATATATTATCTGGGTTGAAGTTAAACTGTAAATGAATTTTTAATGAGTCTGAGTAGGCATAGGTCAGTGGTGACTGTGGGGCATTCCTCCCTTGTTTGTTCTCAATGCTAAAAAAACTAGGCACAAAACCTGTGCTTTGCATGGAGAAATCAACAACTAATTCAAAATGCCCATCAACTGCATAGGAATAATGAAAATGCCACTGAGAGGGAAAAGAATAAACAGCAGAACACCCAAAATTGCCCTGACAGATTTCATATGATATAGATGACATGGGAGATGATGAATGACAACATTTTCTTGCATGATTTTTAAAAAATGAGAATTAATAGGTTCCTGACACTTTCCTTTTTATATGCAGGAAAGATTTTGGCTGTTGGTAATGGATATGATAAAGAGGATAAGCCATCAAAGGTTGAAGGTGGGGCAAAAATTCAAACTGAAAAAGAAGTCATCCCACCTCCTCCACCTCCCATAAAGAAAAATCCTCTTCATTCAAGAGAGAAACAAGGCCCAGCTGTTGCTAGAGCAGAAGATGATGAAATTTTTGTAGGTGAAGGTGTTGACTATGATGTACCTGGTAAAGACTTGAGCCAAAGTCCTCTCTCTGAGGACATGGAAGAGTCTCCTAGGAACAAAGAAAAACCTTCATATTTCACAGAACCTACTTATGGTCCTGTCCCACCTTCAATGCTTCCTCAAGGGTGGCAAGAAACAGTAAGTTGGTGCTGTGTATAATTAGTTTTGAATTGTGGGTTTGCTAGGTGAATATGATTGGAAAAAAATTCCTTACTCATGTTTCATCTTTAGTTAAAATTTATAGACTTGAGAACTAGTCAAACTAATTATTATACTATTGGTGATTCATCATTTAGTTTTGTTCTGCTTGAACTATGTTTGATGGTGTATTGAGTTTCTATCTTTGATTTCACTGTTTGGTCACAGAATGGATATGATGTAATGCAAACACAAGCCTTGGCTGGTGGCTACCAAGGAGAATGGCAGGAATACCAGTATGCTGAACAAATGGCTTACCCGGATCAATATCTTCAGCCAAATATGCAGACTTATGATGTGCAAGCAGGTTTAAATCTTCCTCAAGATCCACGCTTTATGACTCAAGAAGAAAAGGATCGGGGTTTAGGATCAGTGTTTAAGCGAGATGACCAGAGACTTCAACAGCTGAGGGAGAAAGATGCTCGTGAAAAAGATCCCAACTTCATCTCAGAGAGTTACTCTGAATGCTACCCAGGGTATCAAGAATATAACCGTGAGATAGTGGACAGTGACGATGAAGACGACTTGTCCAAAATGGATATGGGTGGAAGGGTAAGTAACAACCGGTTCACTTGTGATGAAATTGACTGCATTTCTTTTTATTTAGTTTCAAGTGGTGTACAACATGTCATAACTTTTGTCTCAAAAATAACTAGTTGGGAATAATAATATTGATAAACCTGCTTGTCTTGGTTGAGTCATATTGTTGTCCACTTAGAAAACATGAGTAATGTGGTGAAAAGTTGCAATATTGAAATGTGCACTCTCAACAGGCAAAGGGTCGTCTTCATAGATGGGACTTTGAAACTGAAGAGGAATGGGCAACTTACAATGAGCAGAAGGAAGCAATGCCAAAAGCTGCATTCCAGTTCGGTGTGAAGATGCAAGATGGCCGGAAGACCCGAAAGCAAAACAAGGACCAGAAGCTCAATAATGATTTGCACAAGATCAATAAGATACTTGCCAGAAAGAAGATGGAAAAGGACACGAATGGTGAGGGGGGCCACCATTATGATGATGAACCAACACCTGGAAAGAAGCTTCGAATATGAGTTATAGTCACCACATTGTAATGTTTATAGAATGAGATGAGAATTCCATTTATATCTGAAGATGATGTATTAGTATGATCTATTTTTTTTCCTAAACTTTATTCATGTTTTTTATGAAAATAAATAACATTAAGATTAACCCTGTGTGTTAAATGATATTAAATCTAACATAGACAAGTGTTTATGGAAAGAGAACCTAAAATTCTATTTCGGGCAATTTTTTAAAAAAATTATTGAAATTCAATTTAGAAAGATAAAAGAAGATAAATTGTAAGGTAAAAGTAATTAAGATTAAATAGTATGTGAAATATACCTTGAAAGCAAAAAAAAAAAAAAGTTATCTATATTTTTCCTCCTCTCTCCTTTACCAGCTACAACAAAAGTAATATTTTCCATTTTTCCTCACTTCTTCCTCAAACCCCCACCCACCCACCCACCTAGCAGGGTGTTCATAAATTGATCTAGTCCAATGATAATCGAAAAAATTGATCCAAAAAACTAAAAATCGAGTAAATAAAAAATCAAACAAATAAAAAATTTGAAAAATCGAATTTTTTATTGAATTAGATTGAATTTTGTGTTTGATTTTCAAAACTAATTCAATCCAAATTGAACTTGTACATATGTGTGTGTATATATATTTATTATAAATTGATAATTGATAATATCACTCATGTTTATATTTTTATTTTTTATATATTAGTAAAATTATCACATAACTTATACCTATTTTTAAAAAATATATTTAACTAAAGATAATCTTTTACTAATTGAGTTAAGATGCATAAATATACTTATCAAGTTGTGTAAATTTATTTTTGATATAATATATATTTAAAAAATTATACTATTATTAGTTATATAATGACATATAAATGAAACATTTGATATTTTAAATTATTTGCTATTATATTTATTATATATCTCATCATTTATTTAATATTTTCTAAAAAAAATAAGAGTGTGATTAAAATTGAAAACTAATCAAATTCAAATTGTTTTAAATTGGATCAGATTAAAATTTTGAACCAAATTGATTGAATGATGAATTAAGAAAATTGAAGTGATTGAATTAGATAGTATTTTTCCTTCAAAATTCATCCAATCAAATCCGCGAACACTCCTGTACCTACATAATTAAATAAGGGTCTTACTAGCAAGTAGTCTAAGAACATTGATTAAAGAATCAATAAATAAAAAACTTTTATTGAAGGATTGCATTAAAAATCATGAAAAAGTGTACTATTACACTTCTTAATAATAATAATAATAATAATAATAATAATAAGGCTTAAATGTAATTCTGTTCCTCCTGTTTTGCTCAATTCGCAATTTTGGTTCCTTTATTTTGAAATAGAAATATTTGGTCATCCTATTTTTTAAAATAAGCAATTTTGGTCCCTTTGTTTCAAAATAGAAACATTTGGTTTTCCTATTTTAGAAAATCCTCAATTTTGCCTAAATTTTATTTCTTTTATTTCTTACATTGTAATTAATTAAATCATTTTTTTGATGGTACCTTAAAATGTAGGCAAAATTGAGGATTGTACCAAAATTGCGAATTTTTTAAAATAGGAGTACAAAATGTCTATTTTGAAATAGGAGGACTAAAATTGTGAAAATTTTAAAATAGAGAACCAAATGTCTCTATTTTAAAATGAAGGGACCAAAATTATGGATTGAAGAAAATAGGAGGACTAAAATTGCATTTAAGCTTAATAAAAATAACTTTCTCCTAGTATTTATATACTATCTTAATATGAGGAAACAAATCCCTAAATAATATCTTTATATCTAAATAACATCCTAGAAATAAGATAATATCCTTTTTAAATCTAAACAATATTATTGAGATTTCAAATTAGAAATTTGAGTAGTTTACTGTTCAATTATAATTTAAATTTAAATTTTTTAAGTTGTTTTCATTGAATTTGTTGCCTATTTCTATTTTGAAGTTTGTAACGTGGAGATTTCAATTGCAGTTTCAGATTGCACATGCAATCTGATGTGGATAAAATGACAACCTCTGATGATAGTGTTGCATACTCTTCCCTTTCAAAGATAGAAAAGAAGAACAATGATGGTAATCATAATCATAATCACAGCTACAGTGAGCCTGCATGGGTTGAGGATAATAAGCCTTCAAGGCTAAAAAAAGAGTCCCTATATCAGTTCTCATTTGGTGCTGAAAACTTGTTTGATGGAAGTTGTGAATTAACTGATGATTCTAGTAGTATGGTACCTTCCTTAACCAACATGCCTCCAGAGATGAACTTAAAGAATGTGCTTTCTGGGGCATTTGCCATTTTGACTGGACGGAACAAACCCCCAAGAATCACTGATACTCAGCAGTGTCCTAGTTCTGATGTGTGGTTTCTGAGTTCTGGAAAGAATGGAGAAACTGTCATTGATTCTTCGGTGTACATGCCGAGTGCCCCGCCAATTTTTTATCTGAATTGGGGTGATTCTAGTGCCTACAAAGAGGTGCTGGAGGCAGAACCCCCTGAGTGGCTCCCAGATAGCTCCACCATATTTTGTATGCAGTGTAGTGCCCCCTTTGTGGTGCTCACACGCGGCAGACATCATTGCCGGTTCTGTGGAGGGGTTTTCTGCTGCTCGTGTACGAAGGGGCGGTGTTTGTTGCCTGTTAGGTTCAGGGAAAGGAGTCCTCAGAGGGTGTGTGATGCCTGCTATGATAGGCTTGATCCTTTGCAGGGTGTTCTGATCAACACCATAAGCAATGCTGTGCAGGTAGCAAAGCATGATGTGATGGACTGGACTTGTGGTAGAGGGTGGCTTAATCTTCCAATTGGCTTGTCTATGGAGCATGAGATTTATAAATCTTCTAATACTTTGAGAAGCTACTGCCAGGTTTGTTTTTATCATGTTCTGGTGATATGATAACATAGCTTGTTGCTTGTATGATGTTTGTTTGAATGGGTGGTTGCTAATGCTATTAGGTATGATGTGTAAAGAAGTAATTGCTTTGTGATATATCTGAATGATAGTGGATTAGATGTTAGTATCTGTGCTGTTGTTATCTATGATGACTAAGGCCGCGTTTGGTTTTCAGTTGGGAGGCTCCCAACGTATGTTTAAAAGGTAAAACTGAAAAGAGTTGTGTTATTTATACAACAACTCATGCAACTACACTACTTTTTTCTCTCTTTCTTTCTATCACAACATAATTACATCTCATATTTCTCTCTCTTTCTCTTTCTTGTACAAATAACTTTTTTCAATTGAAAAAGCTTCTTATTTGATTTTCAGTCGAGTCCAATTATAAATCGAGTTTTGTCTCAATTTTTTCTTCTTCTTGAAACTCAGTTTAAAATGGAAGTAAAGGGAGAGTTGCTTTTGCAAACTCAGTTTGCAAAATGAAGTTCGTTCAAACTTAAGTATGCAAACTTTAATTAAAACGTGCAATGATTACATTTTAAATGGACAGGTGGCCAGATCAAATCCCGAGAGGTCCATCCCTTTGGCCCTTCTTAGTGGAGCCAAAGGCCTAGCAATTTTAACCGTTGCCAAAGCTGGTGCACTGCTCTCTTACAAACTGGGTACTGGTTTGGTTGTTGCTCAAAGATCAGATGGGTCATGGTCAGCACCTTCAGCCATATTCTCCCTGGGTTTAGGATGGGGTGCTCAGGTAAGGAGATTATACGTTTGTTTCTATGGGTGTGTAGAAATATATCACTAAGGTTGTGCTTATGATTTTGGTTTTGAAAATGAAGAAGAAAGAGTAGCATTGGCCTAGAATTTCTTTTCTTGAATCTTCATTGAGGAAACATTTTTCTACAACCTTACTGATAGAAGTCATAGAACATTATAGCGCCGTTTGGTCTATGTAAGTGTAACCAATCCACTCGCTAACAAAAACTAACATATTAACAATTAACATTTGGCCGATCAAAAAAAAGTGTAACCAATCCCATCTAGTGGGAACAGGCTTGGTCACTGTTGTTGTTGTTATTTGTATGCTAATCTTTGGTAGCCTTTGTACGCATAACCATCATAATAGCAAGTAGAGAATATTAAACTCAAATCTAAGGCATGACATGGTTATGATTTCTTTTGTGACTGATGAGTTCATGCTTATTTTTATATTCCCAGATTGGTGGCGAACTTATGGATTGTATAATTGTGCTTCATGATATGAAAGCTGTGAAGACGTTTTGCAGTCGCATGCATTTTTCTCTTGGTGCTGGTTGTAGTGCTGCAGCAGGACCTCTTGGAAGAGTGCTCGAGGCAGATATTCGTGCTGCTGACAGAGGTTCTGGCAAGTGTTATACTTACAGTTGCAGTAAAGGTAGTTTTCACTGAAACCTTTTGCATATCTCTGAATAATCTTTTGAATGAAATGTCAAAGAACATCTGTGGTGCAACATTAAATTGTCTGTGGTATATTCTGAATTATAACCACTTCCCATATACTTGGTTGTATCCACTTTGTATTTTTTTTTCTTAAATAATCTTGGTCTTCTATAAAATATGTTCTATTATTTTAGTATTTTAAAGAATTTTTTTTCTTTTATTACCTGTAAAATTTATAATTTTTATTTTATTCTTTGTTGTTGGAAGTCCACTAACTTGTCACGCCATCCAGGAGTTTGACAGGATAGTCAAGTGAATTTTTTGCAGTCACGTGAATTTTTTTTATAAACTATGTTTTTAAATCCCTAACTAGTCTAACGTTATCAACTGTTTTAAATAGATGAGGGTTTAAAAACACATATTATCAACAAAATTATACGTGACTACCTTATCATACTCCTTGATAATATGACAAGTCAATGGGATGCCAATGTTGCTATTACGTTATTTACTTAATAACAGATACTAAAACAAAAAAAAGAAAAACAAAATTCACAGAGATTAAAATTAACATAAATCTTTAAAGGACTAAAAAAAACCACATTTTATAGGGATCAAAACGTTAATTAAGTTTTTTTTAATAATATATTATAGACGGAGAGTGTGCATTATGATTAGGACAAAACTTACATACAGTTCCATAGATACAGTATGTGCTATTGACCAATTATAATTGGAGTTTTACATTGGTACTATACATAATCTTTTAATGCAAATCTTAATTTATGTATTATCGATGTAAAACTCCAATTTTAATTGGAGAACAGTACATACAACACCTATGGAATTGTATGTAAGTTTTTTCCTTATAATTACCCCACTTAGATAATCTTTCCTTATTTTGTTCCCATGATTGATGTTTGAAAGAATGTGTAACACTGAATGTTCCCAAACTATAGGTGCATTTCTGGGAGTGTCATTGGAAGGAAATATAGTTGCAACTAGGAGGGATGCCAATTTGAGCTTTTATGGTGATCCTTATCTCAGCACATCTGACATTCTATTAGGGATGGTTGACAGACCCAAGGCTGCTGAGCCATTGTATGCTGCACTTCAAGGCTTATATTCCACTTTACGCTATTAGCCACCATTCCAGTTGCAAATTGCACCAGCTGCCATTCTATCACCCGCATGTGGAGCATCCAATACTGCATGTATACAATTCTGGCACATGCAATTGTCATGCATGTGAATATTTTATTGGACTCAATTTTACATAGACAATGGATCAAATAGGTTATTATTTTATGTACAAAAAAAATAAAAGGTTATTATTTTCGCTTCTTGAATTCTTTTATCCATGTTTAGAACAACTTTTTTATTTTAACGTTGAGATGAATATATCCTCATAAGAATTGAAAGATTGGTAATTGGTAGCTTAACAACATAACCTTCAGAATAGACAACGAAATGAGCTAGCACTAGCAGAGAATGATCTCATACTTTTACAAGATTGGAGTTAGCCGCCATGGCCTCGTGCTCATGTCACGTGTTAATATTCATTCATTTTCTTCCAATTTTTTTTCTACTTTATCATTTTTTTTTACAATTAATAAATTTTAAATAATATGCAAGTCAATTCATAGATTATATACCGCGATTTAATTTGCTCATCAATTGACTCAAAATATTATTTTAGATACTTTTAAACAGTTTAATTTAATTTATAGGCTTAAATAACATTTAGGTCCCTGATAAATTTACAAATTTTACTGAGTCCTTGATAAATTCTTTCGTTATTTTTAGTCCCTGATATATCAAAACTTTTGTTTTGAGTTCCTACCGTCAGTTAAATAATGACATGACACCATCCGAACAGATCTTTCGTTGAGATGACTGACGACAGAGAGCCAAAACAAAATCTATATTATATACATTTGAAAGTCATTGTTGGAGAAACTTTTTCCACATGGCAAGCTCTAATTTATTCCCTCCAAAACCTCATTTTCAAATTCATACCACTTTTAATCATTCATTGGAATATGTGTAGTTTTATATTATTTTTTGAAAACTCTACAATTACATATTTTCCTTTCAATAAATACTTACGTTTTTAATTAAACAAATTCGTAAATTTCTCAAAGAAAATGTTTAAATATTTACAAACACCATAATGACAATTCATTGTTTGCTAGAAAATGTTTTTTTTTTGTTTAAATTAATTATCTCTATATTAGCTAAATTAAAAATACCATACTGACTTAATCTGTGTAGTTTTATATTATTTTTTAAAAACTCTACAATTACCTATTTTCCTTTCAATAAGTACTTACATTTTTAATTAAACAAATTCGTAAATTTCTCAAAAAAAAAAGTTTAAATATTTACAAACACCATGATGACAATTCATTGTTTGCTAGAAAATGTTTTTTTTTGTTTAAATTAATTATCTCTATATTAACTAAATTAAAAATACCATAGTGACTTAATTTGTGTAGTTTTATATTATTTTTTAAAAACTCTACAATTACCTATTTTCCTTTCAATAAATACTTACGTTTTTAATTAAACAAATTCGTAAATTTCTCCAAAAAAATGTTTAAATATTTACAAACACAAAAATGACAATTCATTGTTTGCTATAAAATGTTTTTTTTGTTTAAATTAATTATCTCTATATTGACTAAATTAAAAATACTATACTGACTTAATCTATGTAGTTTTATATTATTTTTTAAAAACTCTACAATTACCTATTTTCCTTTCAATAAATATTTACGTTTTTAATTAAAAAAATTACAAACACCATATTGACAATTCATTGTTTGCTAGAAAATATTTTTTATTTAAATTAATTATGTCTATATTAGCTAAATTTAAAAAAAACCATAATGACATAATGTGTGTAGTTTTATATTATTTTTTGAAAACTCTACAATTAGCTATTTTCCTTTCAATAAATATTTACGTTTTTAATTAAAAAAAATTACACACACCATAATGACAATTCATTGTTTGCTAGAAAATGTTTTTTTGGTTTAAATTAATTATCTCTATATTAGTTACATTTAAAAAAACCATAATGACTTAATGTGTGTAGTTTTATATTATTTTTTGAAAACTCTACAATTACCTATTTTCTTATTTAGATTAGTTAAATTTCCTATTTCAAACCACTAAATTTGTAACTATTATTGACTTTTATTTTTTTAAAATTTCCATTAATATAGATTACATCATTCTAAATTATCTATACATTATTTGTTAAATTTAATTTGTGGATAATATTACAAATTTGTCTAGAAAACACAATTTTAGACATTTGACAAGTAGTCCTTTTATTAAATGCTGGAAATTCGATTTATTTAATTATCTTTAGGTTAGTTAAATTTCTTATTTCAAACCACTTAATTTATAACTATTATTGACTTTTATTTTTTTTAAATTTCCATTAATATATATTACATCATTCTAAATTATCTATACATTATTTGTTAAATTTAATTTGTGGATAATATTACAAATTTGTCTAGAAAACACAATTTTAGACATTTGACAAGTAGTCCTTTTATTAAATACTGGAAAATTTGATTTATTTAATTATCTTTAGATTAGTTAAATTTCTCATTTCAAACCACTTAATTTGTAACTACTATTGACTTTCATTTTTTTTAAAATTTCCATTAATATTGATTACTTTATTCTAAATTATCTATACGTTATTTGTTAAATTTAATTTGTGGATAATATTAAAAATTTGGCTACAAAACACAATTTTAGGCATTTGGCAGGTAGTCCTTTATTATTGACTAGAAAATTTGATTTATTTATTTATCTTTAGATTAGTTAAATTTCTTATTTCAAACCATCTAATTTGTAACTATTATTGACTTTAATTTTATTAAAATTTCCATTAATATAGTTTACTTCATTCTAAATTATCTATACATTATTTGTTAAATTTAATTTGTGGATAATATTACAAATTTGGCTAGAAAACACAATTTTAGACATTTGACAAGTAGTCCTTTTATTATTGACTAGAAAATTTGATTTATTTAAATTATCTTTAGATTAGTTATATTTCTTATTTCAAACCACTTAATTTGTCACTAATATTGAATTTTATTTTTTTAAAATTTCCATTAATATAGATTACTTCATTCTAAATTATCTATACATTATTTGTTAAATTTAATTTGTGGATAATGTTACAAATTTGGCTAGAAAACACAACTTTATACAGTTGACAAGTAGTCCTTTTATTGAATTAGTTAAATTAATTATCTTTGTATTAGCTAAATTTTAAAATACCATAATGACATTTAATATGTTGACTAGAAATTTCGTTTTATTTAATTGTGTTTAGATTAGTTAAATTTCTTAATTAGTAACTATTATTGACTTTTGGTTTTTTAAAATTTCCATCAATATAAATTATCTATACATTATCGTTTCCTCTGGATTTATGTTTTCTAGATTTGTTAAATAGAGCTTTCCTTTGGATTTGTTTTCTTGAGAGAGAAAAAAACTCTAATTTAGCTAAATTTTTTTTATTTTGTTAATTTTAATTTGTATCTATTAATGACTATCTATTTTATATACAAAACCAGGTCACACAAATGGCAGCAAACTTAACAAACCATTTTCATCACTTCTTAAAACTTAACTTAATAAAGCAAAAAAAGCTGAAAAAATAATTTTAAATTGGCCAAAAGAGACACCTGTCAAACTCTCAGGCTTTGGCTTATTTTAAGGACTACTTAAATATAAGCTTTAACACATAAGCACTGTTAACGATAGTATAATTAATAATTATAATTTAATTATATACATGACAGATTGCTTTATTTGTTAAAAGTATCCTAAAACATGTATATAGGCCAGTACCTAACCAGGCTACACATTGTAGAAATGGCCCAAATCACACAAAAAGGACAAATCTCTTTTTACTATGAATTGTACTGTGGCACAACTATTGAATAAAACAACCAATGCAAACTTACGCAAAATAGGTGCCATTGAAAAACCCCAAGCACACTAATCCTTTGCGACAAACCATGATGTTGTGCATGGTCACAAAGGAATGCTCGAAGTGGAAAGATGCATAGCAAGAGATATACTCCTTGGCTAATATAGAACACGAAAATGTGAAAAAGGCTAGGTCAGACAGCTATCCCTGTAAACGGTGTTGCTTAAGGTGAGATTTTTTATGGTCAATGGATTTGAATCTGAATATGAATTTTGATTTCAATTTGAATTTCAAATTGAATACCGTTGTGTTTCTCTGCTGTCTATTTATAAATTTGTAGATTTGTAGATTGGTTTACAGTTGAGACCTTAAACTAGAGGAAGGGGTGTTTATACCAGGCAGTGTTTATGTGCATTTGAAATTCGAAAATGGCCTGAAAGAAGCTCCATCCTGCTCATTTTTATTATTTATCATCTCTTCTACTTTTCATTTTTATTTCCTCTTTTTCTCTCCTCTCTCATATGCATTTTTCTCTTTGTTAAATTGATGTGCAAGATGGTGGAACTCCGACAAGCTATGGACGGGAAAAATCAAATCTGAAGACGAACGGGCTGAATGCATATTTCAAATGATGGCAAAATGAGAAGTGCAATACATATTTTTTGGGGGAGATTATTACGAAATGTTGCTATGCTAAGTATTTCTAGGTTTTTCTTGACCAAATTATATGTTAACCACTTTGACTTCTTTTATATATTCTTTTTCTTTCATCGATGTAGATTAATTCTAGTGGAGAGGGTTGCAAAGATGGTTAGTACGGGCAATGAGATAAATGGAGTGGAAGCTTTCATATAAAGTGGCACATCATAAAAGATGAACCAATAACTAATAGCAGAGTCACACACACACACCAAAGGTATATACATTGTTTCATTTCAAAATTCCTTTAATAACTTAAGAAATTGCAAGTTTTACCATTTTTCTTCCTATATACAATCTTCATTTTTTATGTATGTGTCCCTTCTTATTTTCTATTGATTTTGTGAAATTTTTACTATCATCAAGATGAAGAAGAGAGGTTGTAGCAAGAAACTGAAAAAAAAAAAAAAAAAAGGCAATTGGGCATATCTATTGTAATAACTAGAGGCTTTTCCTTTTTTGCTACTCATGTCATAGGTTTCTTTTTATGCTACTAAGGGAAATTATATACTAAAGCTCACAGCTTTTATTCATTGACAAGTCTTTTCATTTTTTTATTTTGTGGGTTAAGTGTTTTTTTTTTTGAGTTCCAATCATCTTGAAATTTTGATCTTTAAATGATTTTTATTTATATCATCAAAACTTTTCGTTGATTCAAAGTTTATTTGATCGAGTTCACTTGATTACTATGCAATTTCTTTAGCAAGAATAATACTTTAAGTTTATGCTGATATTTACATTAGCCTCTTAACTTGCAATAAGTTTTGTATATGATCCACAAAGGGAATGATGAATATAAAGTTCGTTTGTTTGAGTGCTTTACTATTTTTAATCTAGGATTGCTTAGTGAGTAGTAAAGTTTTATCAAGTCCTCTTTTTTAGGTCCTTATAAATCTTTGATTGTTTGATATTTGCCCCTATTGTTTGACACTATCAAAAGAAACTTTAATGTAGGCTTGAACTATTTTGGTATTCAAATTAGTGTAGGCTTGAACTATTTTGGTATTCAAACTACTTTAATGTAGGCTTGAACTAAAATGAAGACTTTCATAATCTAAAGAGAAATTATTCATAATGATACTTGGTTGCTAAGATCTGGTGTTGTTTTAGGAGTATAGCCTGACTGTAGGTTTGGATGAAAATAATAGGAATTTGCAGTGAAGACAAAAAAAGAAGTAAGAAAAAACCTATCTGCATGGTTCTAACTTCTATGTTAACTCTTTTGATTGTTTTGTCTGCAGAGTTTTGTAAAGGAATGTGAGTCATCGGTGACCTGACCCAGTTGTTTGACAACAACCTCAACCTATTGACTCCAAGTTTAAAATACTATTATACACCTTACCAAGGCACCTCAGTCAAATTTGTCCTTTGTCATATTTAAATGAAGTTGCAAAACTTTGCTTGCATATTGCTTCACAGCCTATAGAGAGAGCATCAGCTGCACTACAAATGATAAAAAAAAAAACTGCACTACACAGTTTAGGCCTTTTTGCACCGTCCACAATTTTACCTTACTCATTAAGTATAGCTTTTTAATAATATTTTATTATGTGCAATTTGCCTATAAAGGGCTTGGGGTTGTACGTTGATAATGGATGAATTAGTGTATCAATTTAAGTTGAATGAATTTTGAGTGAATCAAAATTGTCTTACAGAGTGAGTTTTTATTTTTGTCTCAATGTTTCATCCTTCAATCCATCTGTTGCTTCTCTCAATTGTTGGAATGAGAATGTCTATAGATTGATATATGTAGTCTTTGGCTTTGGTGGTGTTGATGTGTATGTGATAACCCACAAACAAGGTTAATAACCAGAAGGACTGAATTGAGATACCAGAAGGATTTCAGTTAATTCTTGATTTTTTTATCAGCCAGTTAATTATTGAATTGAGATAGTTAATAACCAGAAGGATTGGTCTAGAAGAGAGAAGTCCCCCAATTCGGTAAAAAAAAATGTGCACTCATATCGTGTTTTGCAATTTGTGCGTGCCCTTTCAACACAACAACAACAGGTTATAAAGGCTACGATTATAGGTTTAATTTGTGTGTGACTTTTCCATGGGACAATCAGAAGTGTCCTATTTTATAACTCTGCATATTAGCATTCCATTCAATAAAAGTCATTTTAAAAATGAAACTCAATGATTAGAAATCCTTTTCTGCTGATATATGAAGTAAAGTAGATTCGTTTTAGTGTTTTAATTGGAATCTTCCATACTTTATCTATACAATGTTGTGGTATAGCCACCCGATAGTATGCTCAAATTGAATTATGTTGTCTTATTTTTTTTTAAATGATTGAATTCACAATATGGCATGATCTAAGAAGTCAATTGCATTATACTCTTTCTGACATACCATCTATCTATTAACAGCCAATAGTAATAGACTTGAACCTTCAAGCTATCTAACTATAGTAGTGCTTAGATGATAATAAGTTGTGCTAAAATTATTATTCAAATAAGATGCATTTTTTTTTTGGTAAACTATTATTTTTTTCTTATTTATTGTCTTATCATTTACAATAATTATTCAAGAGGATAAATTTTAATTTATAGGGGACAAACATTTATTTTATAAAAGCAAATAAAAAATTTACACTTAAATCATGGGGATGAAATTTTTTTTACTAAAATATGTTGTCCAATCAAAGTGACTAAAATTAATTTTAGTCAAATAATTATTTATTTCTTATTTATTATCTTCTAACTTAAATAAGTTATTCAAGATTTTCTTTTAACTATACAAATTTTAATTTTCTTTTATATATTGATATGTAGATGTCAATTTATTAAAATAAAAATTATATATAATATAACACATAGAGATAAACATATTTTTATAAAAGCAAGTAGAAAATTTATACTTGTTTTATGGGGATGAATAGTTTACCTGAAATCATATTAACATCTAAATTATTATGGTGAAATTATACTTTTATTATAATAATTTTAATTTAAATGCTTTTTTATTTCTCTTTCCTTACTTAAATAATTTATTGAATGTTTTATTTTATTTAACATAGAAAGTATAAAAAATATAACAAATGGAATTGATTAATTTTATTAAAGTACGAAGAGAAATTTAGATTTAATGTATAGGAAAAATATACAAATATAACACATGGGGTGAACAATTTTTTTATGAAAATAAATAGGAAAATTTATACTTAATTCACGGGATGAAAATTTTGACTAAAATTTTTTGTTCAATCAAAATTAAATTTTCTTTTACCTAATTGAAATATTTAATTACATAACAAAAATCAAGTTTAATCGATGTAATTATTATTATTTTCTCCATGTAAAATTAGTGTCTAAAATTAATTTTATGAAATAATTATTTATTTCTTATTTATCATATTCCCACTTAAATAAATTATTCAAGATTTTTTTTACCTAGACAAAATTTAATTTTCTTTTATATGTTCATTTATTAAAATAGAAAAATATATAAAATATAACACATAGAGAGATGAATATTTTTTTTTATAAAAGCAAGTAGCAAAACTTTCACTTAATTTCTGGGGATGAATAATTTAATTGAAATCATTAACATCTAAATTATTATGGTGAAATTATACTTTTTAGTTATAATAATTTTAACATAAATATTTTTTTATTGTTTTCTCAGTCCTGACTTAAATAATTTATTAAATATTTTATTTTATTTAACATAGAAAGTATAAAAATATAATCAATGGAGATGAATAGTTTTATGAAAGTATGAAGAGAAATTTAAACTTAAATTATAAGATAAAATATATAAATATGACACATGGGGATGCACAATTTTTTATAAAAACAAGTAGGAAAATTTATACTTAATTCATGGGGATTAACTTTTTTATAAAAGATTTTTTCTATCAAAATTAAAATTTCTTTTATCTAATTAATATATATTTAATTATATAAAAAACAATTTAAATCAATGTAATTATTATTATTACCTTCTCCATGAAAAATTAGTGTCAAAAATTAATTTTAGAAAAATAATTATTCATTTCTTATTTATTATTTTCTCACTTAAATAAATTATTTAAGATTTTTTTTACTGGACAAATTTTAATTTTTTTAATACATTGCTATATATATATATGTCAATTTATTAAAATAAAAATTATATACAATATATAACACATGATGATGATTTTTTTTATAAAAGCAAGTATGAAAATTTTTACTTAATTTATGGGAATGAATAATTTACCTAAAATTACGTTAATATCTAAATTATTATTATAAAATTATACTTTTTTGTTATAATAATTTTAATTTAAAATTATAATTTTATTGTTTTCTTTTTCTCTTTCAATTTATTCTCTTTTTAATATTAACCATGATGTATCATTAATACTATCTATAATACTCATTAGTAAATTCTTTATATTCCTATGTGTTGCCCCGTGCACGGGTACTAACACTAGTTTTTAATATATCGGGACTCAAAACAACGAAAAAATTGATCAGGGACCTAAAAGTTATTTAAGTCCAATTTATATGTTATGTAAAGAATGTCTTAAATAGCAAGTCTCATCATCATCATCATCATCATCATCATCATCATCATCATCATTATTATCATCATTATTATTATTCAGGAACGAAGTGTCTATTTTTACACTAATAACTATAATATAACTAAAAAAAACTCTCTTGGTCTTATTTTTTTATTAGACTATTTTATCCTTTCTTTACCTTTAATTACTTTTAAATTACCACCCTACTTTACCTTTAACTACTCTCTAAACTTTCTTTTTTTTTTTTTTTTTTTTGAAGAAACTACTCTCTAGACATATTATTCTTTTTTAATCTCTCATTATATCAAATTATTAAAATATAAAAATTGTTAAAAGAATCAAATTTAACATTTTAAAAAAATAAAAAAGAAAATGTGGACAGAAAGCAATACGTGCCTGTCTTTACACTAGCTATTAATGCATAGTAAACAAAAAAATGAACATTATTTTACTTGTATACAATGAAACCAATACAATACATTTTCTGAAACTAATTATGTAATATTTGTGATTAGTTATAACACCTCACCTCTTGAATATGACACTTTCAACCCACTTATTCTCCCCTCCAAAAGCTACGTACGGTTTGTTTGATTTGATTCTCCTTCCCTCTTTATTACCGGCACCATTCTCTCCCAATGCAGAGTGACACCTAAGTGAGAACAAGTTTTGAGCACAACTCACCACCCTTATGGTAAAAAATGGGCAACCACCTTTGTGTCATTGTGAAGACTAAAAGAAAAGCCACCACCACAAAGCCCACTCCACCATCATCCACTTTGAACCTAGAAACCATCTTGGAAAACTACGTTCCCCCACATAACATAAACCTTGCCCCACTTTACACCTGCGAATTTTGCTGCGAATCAAGGCCAATATATGACTCCTTCAGCCCCGAAGGTTGTTGCCACTTCTACTGCACCAAATGCACCCTCAAATACATAGTTTCAAAGCTCCAAAACAACGTGTTGAACCTTAATTGCCCCGAGTCGGGGTGCAATGGAGAGTTGAGTCCTCATTTCTGCAAACAGATTCTACCAAACTTTGTGTTCATGTGGTGGGAGAGGGCGCTGTGCGAGTCCGTGATTCCTGAGAAGGACAAGTTTTATTGTCCCTTCCATGATTGCTCGGCGCTGTTGTTGTGCTGTGAGCCACCACGCAAGAAGGGTGCGGTCGTTAGAGCCTCGAACTGCCCTCATTGCAAGAGGAACCTTTGCGTTCAGTGTAGGGCGCCTTGGCACGCCGAGATTAGTTGCGAGAAGTTTCAGAAGTTGAAGAACAAGAACGACGATCTGATGATGGATCTTGCCAAGAGAAAAAAGTGGAGACGGTGCCCTAACTGCAAGCATTATGTTGAGAAGAAGCAAGGCTGCGATGACATGACATGCAGGTTAGTTGCTTCTTTAGAAGTTATGTTTAACATGATTTCTAATTATTTGACAGTATAAAAGTTTTTACAATACATAGTAATTAACTCATTTTTTTGTCTCAATGCTGATGTGCGTGTTTTGTTGTTAATCCAAAAATGTTTTCTTAAATAACCGACCGGACACTTGTGGGGGTAAAAAATTATTTCTTGGATATTGTTAGAAAATGGATTTTAGCCTAACTCAACTCTACAAAATCGGCTTATAAGGTAAGGATTACTTCTCACTTATATACATACTTTATCTCGACACTATCTATGCCCCCACAACTAAGGTTGGCTAGGAGTGATTACAATTAAGGTAGCTTTCCAACATATATGTCTATGTAAATCTCCTTTGTTGTTTATTAAAAAGAAGAGTTTCTCTTTTACAATTATTAGTTTTATATAGGTGATGATTGGCATTAGAAATGTTAAGATTTTTGGATCAATTAGGCAAGAATAAAAATTGTGTAGCTTCAATCTAGCGTTCCAAGTTACCCACCGAGTTTGTAGCCTTCCCAACATAGCTAACAGTTTCACCTGTAAGGGAATGCATACCAAACACCAAATATTAATTTCAATGTCACGGTTAGGGAAGTTCACTCCAAAACTGATTTGTGCATTTCATGTTTAAGGATGTTTAGAAAATAAGTGTCAGTTTTTCATTGCATGGCTACAAAAAGGTAGCACCGCAGTATCCAACAACTTCTAGCTGGTAAGGACATCATCTGATACTCTCCAAGTGAATTCATTATGAAAAAAAAAAAAAAAATTGGATGCAGTTGCTTAATTAGGAGTTTTTAGCCTTGTTTTTCAGTTAGGATTAAAATTTTACTTCGAAAATTTGCATTAAAGATAAGTATAACTAGGTTATTAAAGTGAAATTCTAATTCTAATTAGAGAAAAACAATAAATACAAAGTATGTCAAACTTCTGGCACCATGTTGGAGTGGATATTTTTATAAATTGACACAGTATGACAATTTGTTATGCCACTTGGACAGAAAATGCCTCGGCCATCATTAAAACAACATGGTGTGTGTCGTTACTAAAATTATATGCATTTTTAAAATTCGCTCCACATATATATCATTTGGGGGCTAATTAATTTGATTTTCAGTATCTTTCACATTTCCAATCCATTATATTCTCAGCTACAAGAAAACATACTCTTTTCTCTTTACTGGTTGATTATTAATTGGATTCTTTATTACATTCTTATTCTTAAATTGCAGGTGTTTTCATAGATTTTGTTACAACTGTGGAGCTAGCATATACAATGGTGTTGGCCATGATTGTTTTGAACTTGATGATTAAATGCAAGCATGGATATTTTCTGTCTGAAGAATAAACAAGCATCGATATCTCGTTGAAAATTAGTGATATCAAAGAGAAAACGTAGAGAAATATTTCGCTGTCATAAGATGAGGCAGAAGAAAAATAAAGTTTATTCTCAGCTTAATTTTTAAACATAATTTTTTATTGGTTAAGTTTTATTGATTTAGAAGCAGACCCTTTTTTTTGGTTTAATAGTTTTGTTTTGCAATGACTTTTAAGTTATTTATTTTACTTTGTGTGTTTTTAATATACAAGTTTAATTTCTATATATTGTCAGTGTAAATTTTACACTGTCAATTAATTAGAAATTAACATTTGCATGATTTTTAAGATAGTAATTTAAAATAGTAGTTAACTAACTTCCCATATATTGTTGTTTGTGATTAGATAACTATATATAAGATCTAGTAGTATTGAATAGTAGCATTTAAGATTTAGTTAAAGCCATAATTTGTCCTCAAATTATACACCAGATTTGCAATGCCATATCTCGGAGGAGCGGTAAGGTACTCATACCTACAACCAGCAAGTCTAGTGATGAGGATACTGAAGTCCCTGAAATTAAAGAAAAAGAAGAAAAAATAGTGAGAAAAACCAAAATCCAACTGTTGAAAAAGGGCAACAAAAAACAGGTGATTTCATCCTATTTTAAGCTCTCATGTCAGATTGCAATATCCCCCAAAGAGGAAGAAAGAGAGGAAAAAGAAAGAAGATGAGCAGTTTTCTCCCCTTCTTGGAAGTGTTTAAGAAGATAATGTTAACATCCCTTTTATAGAAGTTCTTGAGCATATGCCCTCATATGTTAGATTTAAGGAGTTTCTCATGATCACCAAGAAAAGGAGGCAATGGGATAATGAGATACATAGTTGCACTTATTAAGGAGTGCAATACTATACTACAAAAGCAAGGCTTTAAAAAACAGTCTTCCAACATGATTTCAACCGCAATATCAAGGTTTTTTAGGTGTTAGCGACTACAATTGTGGTCACATTTGTCTGCAATTTCTTGTAATATTAAGGAATGTGATGTAATTATGACCACAATGGTGACTTCAATTTTAACCTTGCTACAGAAGCATCCTCCAAAGCTATAAAGAATCCTAAGAGATTCACACTTGCTTGCACTATATAGGGAACGTGGAGAATTAGAGAAGGCTTTGTGCGATTTGGAAGTGAGTGTTAAATTTTTGTCTCTACATACTTACAGAGGGAGCTTAGTGGAAATGAAGTCAAGCTCACTAAAATAACTTTCTAGTTGGTTGAATAATCCACCAAGCTAGTATCCCTATGGCATCATAGAGGATGTCGTGGTAAAGTTAGAAAATATGATTTTCCTTTCTGACTTTATTTTGTCAATAATATGCACGATGACTATAATTAAGGTATTGCTGATCATTGGAAGATAATTCATATTAGATGTGCAACATGGAAAAATGAGTGTTTTATGGTCGAAGAGCTGGATGGGAACGAAGTTTGATGATTCCTCAAAGTCAAAGGTCAAGCACTCTTAGTTATGTGAAACCACTAGCTATAGATAGGTCAGTGGAGATACCGGAAAAGCTTACTTCTGCATAGAGTTAGACATCTGAAGGCTTTAGACTAAATTTATATTTAAAGTTTAATTTAATATAATTTATAAGTTCCCATTTTATATTTTTTATTGGTTACAAAATTATTGATCAAAGTTATATAATTGAGTATTTTTAATATTTTCCTAACAATCTATAAAATGGAAAATTCATTGCATATATCTTTTAACACAATTAATATTAAATGAGATTTGAGTATTTTTAATTTTAAAAACTACTTTCAACAATAATAAATATTTACAAGTATTGTCAACAAAACTTTATAAACAATTAACCATGTATTTGAAAAATAATATAATCTTTTGATATAATTTAATATTTTTAGTAAAATATGAATTTCTTTTATTTGCACTTCTTGCATAGTCAATTAATAAAAATGATAACAAATAATATATTATAATAAAATTTATTACCTAATAAAAAATAAAACATTAAATAAATGGGGGCCTAAGGCAACCGCCTAATTTGCCTTGTGGTTGCCACACAACCCTGGTGTGCATTATGATTTAAGACTTATAATTTGTGTTGTGTGTATAGATGTGTGAATTATGATTCAAACCATATAATTTGTGTGTTTGGTGTGTGTTGTGTGTGTGAATTGTGATTTAATGCTCATAAATTGTGTGTAAGTCATTTAATCATACCCCAAATAAGCACACAAATTGTGACAGTGATTAAATCAAATGATAAAATGTTAACATGTAGTTAATTCAAATGGTAAAGGTTTATATATATATATATATATATATATATATATATATATATATATATATATATATATATATATATATATATATATATGAGAGATCAAATTACAGTGTAACTCTAAAAGAGTTACACAATTTTAATAACTTGATATAAAATGAAATTTTTATCGATTCAATCGCTGAATTATATCTACATATTAGGTACCACTAATTCCCAATAGCACTCAAAATGTCTCCCTTAGCTAAATTTTGGTCCCAACAGAATAGGTACCACTAATTCCCAATAGCACTCAAAATGGCTTTCCTCTTCAACAATTCCCATTGATGAACATCATCATTCTCAGAACTATAACAAAGCAAAATGGAAAATAGAAAATAAAATAAAAAATAGAGTAGCAATAAAATCACAACAAAATCAAAATTAAAAGCAAAACAAAATGAGTCAAAAAATTAATATAACAACCATGAGTATAAAAGGTACCATAACATAAATTCGAAGAGAATCAAAATAAGTCCTTATTAGCAAATTAGACACATAAGAGTCAAAAGCATATAACTTCGAATTTTTCAAAGAAATGGTAAAAATAAGTCAATCAAGCATATAAAATAAATTATCATTAATAATATTTTTTTTTTCATAAGAGTTAAAAAAAATACCTTTTTGCTTAATCAACCATGGACCGAGTTACTCACAAAATACTTTCCACCCTTCTACAAAAAATCATCCAAAAGCAAAATCAAAAGCAAAACAAAATAAGGAACATATACAAAGCATTTTTTTTTAAAGAACTACAAAAAAAAAAAAAAAAAAAACATCCCTCTTTTGGTGAATCAAGTGCAAACTACCATTTTTTTTTATACAACGTATCAAAAATGAAAATAACTTTGTATTACTAAATAAGAAAAAAATAAGGAAAACCAAAATTTCAAGTAACATTAACATAAAAGGTATCAAAACAGAAATAAAAAAAATGAAAACAATATCATATCAGAAGTAGGAAAAAAAGAAGTATAAGCAATGTCCAGAATGCATTAAAAAGATGAACATATACTATAGAAAAAAATTTCATGTGGAAGATTATAGTGCGGTCAATAATATAAGTAGCAAATTTTCCAGATAATTTATTTTTCCACAGAAGTATAAAAAAGATAGGATGAACTCAATCAATTGCTGCCAATTTTTGCAAAGAAAATTTTTTTATCAAAGAAAAATATAAACAAAACTAAAACTGAAAATCGATCCAATCCAAAGCGATTTAAATTGGATCGAATTTAAATTTTTTATCAAACAGATTGAATGATTTATTAAGAAAATCGAAGTGATTGGATTGGATGATTTTTCTCTTAAAAACCAATCCAATCCAATCCACGAACACCCCTAGTCAGAATAATCATTTGAAGAATATCCCAAATCCTTTACCTATTAGAAAAAAAATGAAATTGCTCGTACCTAAATTCTAAAAATGGGATGTGAATGATATTTTTAATGACAAATTATATGAAATTTGAATTTAATTAGATAATTAATTTGAATTTAATTAGATAATTATGCTTGTATGAGAGAGAAACGGAAGATGAACAATCAACCGAAATTGGGCATCTATTTTTATTTTAAACTGAAAGTAGTTAATGCAAAATGAAAATTGAAAAGTTGAAATATGATACATGTAGCTGATTGTTAGCTTTAACTATTAATTTAAAATTGGTTTATTTCATAGTTGAATTGTATCTTTTATTATATTAATTGTATTTAAAATTTAAAATTTTTGTTACCCATTTTAATGCAATTGAAATTACTTGATTGTCCTTGAAACTTTGGGAGGGAAAATTTTTGTGAAAGTGTATATTCCTTTAAGTAATAAAGGATATATTGACGCACAGTACACATACTCAGTGTTATCAGACTCGGATCGGTCATCGACTCGGTCGGGGTACTGAGTCACTGAGTCACGGGTCGACCCGGTGAGTCACCAATTAACCCGCATGACTCGGTCTATATTTAAAAAATTCTAAATAATTTCACAACTTGAAAACTTGTACACTTATTTTTTGTGCAGAAAAGATAGCTTGTAAACTTATACACTAAAAGATTTAAAGTTTAATAAAATTCAACATATTTAGAAGCATAGTTATGAACTTATTTAAAAAAATTGAGCATTTTTTCAGAATTCAATATACACAACCTTAAGTTATAATTTAAAATATATTATTATTATTATTATTATCTATTTATCAAAACTATCATTGTTATACACTGACAGACATAATATAATATAAAATCTAATATGTATATATATATAAACCTATTTTATTTAGACAGTACAATTTTTCCATTCATCCCATTATTGCTCTGATAAAGAATAATCATTTTTCAAACCAGTAAGTATATTTGATGAAATAAGATAAATATAAGTTTTACTCGTAAATAACAATATAAGCCAAGGAGAAAAAGCTAAATTGGAAGTGACAATAGCTTTATCATCTCAAATCCTAACATGCGGTTATGCTTGGTAAAAAAAAGTAAGCAAATCTATAAATAACATATGTGTAAGATATAAATTGAATTTTCTTATATGAGTGTTATTGTTCTCCTGTAAAAAAAAAAAACAAAACTTCATGACCCGCCGAGTCAACCGAGTCGCCGAGTCACCGATTCAACCTCCAACCCGGCCGAGTCAAACCGGATCGATTGCATAACCGATCCGATTTGTGACTCGAACCGGTTAGGTGACCGGTTCCCGGGTCAATGGGTCGACTCGACCGGTCCGAGCCGGGTCTGATAACTATGACATACTAGTATAATATATTTTACCGTGAAAATTCATGAATAGGAAAAGAAAACTTTTTCCCTACCTTCAAATTGAGATGAAGAGATATTTTTTTAATGAGTTTAATGGTCTGACAGTGTAAAGTAGTTTTACATTGTTATCCAATCATAAATCATCTTTGGTATGACTTTTAAAGTAATTATCATAAAAGTCAACAAACTTATCATATATGGTGAATTGTGATTGGATGACAGTGTAAAACTGTTTTACATTGTTAGTGGATAATCTATTTTTCTCTTTTTTAATTAGCCAATATCTTTTTAGTTTATCTTTCTTTACCCAGTTGTTTTTTCCCTTTATTACTTGAGTTTATGATTCGTGTCTCCAATTTATTATATAAGTATTTTTTTACTTTATGCAAAATTTAAAAATAAAAAATATATATAAAGAGAAAAATATTAACATTTTTTTGTCACCATAACATTTACACAAAATATCCGTTGACTTTGTCCATAAGTAGGAACTGATGCACGTTTAAGTTTAGGAGGCTTGGCCCCCCTGTTTTTTTTTTTTTTAATTATTAAAGTGTTATTTATATTTTTTATAAAATGATCAATTATTATTTCTTATAGTCCCATTGCAAAGATAATGCCATCAGTTTTTTAGACAAATATTCTATGTCATTATTGTTGAGATATTTTTTTTCTCTTTTTAAACAAAATATTTAAATATCATTTATTTCTTTTTTAATTAAAGTTTTTTTTTTATAATTCATTATTACTATTTAAAAGATGTCTTGGAGACGGAAAATTTTCAGTGCTTTTGCACCTTCTCTTTGATTTCTAAGACTGTCACGGTAACCCACTTCCATGCGGAAAAAATTCCCATATGGGTACACACTATTTTAAAAAGATATAAACTATTGAATTTGTAACTAGTGCGTAGACTCGCGCGATGCACGGATAATTTTTTAAGAGGTGGAGTAATTTTTTAATTTATATGAATCATGTTTTAAAAATTATTCAATAATAATAAGTATTTATAATTACTAATTTAACACTAACTATTCTAAGTTTTAAAAAAAATCATAATATTTTTAAAAGTTTAAATATTTTGAAATAATTAAAATTAGTAAATATAATATTAATTAAAATTATTAAATATTTCAAAAATTTTGTTGTAACTATTTAAAATAATTAAAATTAGTAAATATGATTTTAATTATTTAATTCCAACTATTATAAGTTTTAAAAAAAACATTTATAACATTTTTATAATTTAAAAATGAAAGACGACCTAATAAGATCTCATTGACATAGACACCTAATAAGGATTATGAAGAATGAAAGAATGAGAAGAAAGAAGTTTTTCTAAAAAAATGAATATCCTTTTGCAACCATCTCTGTAAAAAGGATTCGATTTGAAAAGATATTTATCATATGTAAATTTTTATATAATTCAGAAATTACTTTTTATTTCATTCAATTAAAAATAATATATTATTAAAACATATTCAAATCGATTTACAATATTAACTCATGGATGCATGTTACATTCCACACACACACACACACACACACACACACACACACACATATATATATATATATATATATGAGGAGGGATCCACTTACATTCGATATTAATCTGCCAATTTATTCTTTCTGAATTTGATATTAATATCAATATTAATATTTTTTTCATAATCAATACGTTGAATTACCTTATATTCCACCAATAACTATATGATTGATGGTGTAATTAGACAAATTGTAATAACATTTTATTCTTTTAAATTTGATTTTTAATATATTATTTATTTTTATGTATTCTGCTTGATTATACTAAAAATATTGACGTTGGTAAAGTAATTCTTAATTTTAATTAATTTTACAAATTTCTTGCTATTAATATGTTGGATTAAATTATCATCAAATCAAATTTTAATTAATTAATCGAATTTTTTGCAATCAATTAGAGTTTATGATCGAATTTTTAGGAATTTAATTCAATTATGGATTTTAGGTGCCAATGCAAATGTTTGCAATTTAATTTAATATTTATTAATTTTAGACATTCAGGATATTATTACCAAATACAGGCTACAAATATCCTAAATTTGGCACTATTTGGTGGAAAATGCATTTAAAATACTACATTGAAAACGATTATCATTATTTATAAAATATATAAGAATTAATTGTTATGTTAATTGATTGAAAACGTCATGTTATCAATTATTATTTTTTTACATTTATTATTTGTACATAAATGATAATTAAAATTACATTTACTTTTCATTTAAATTTATTTTAAATTTTTGTGACTGTTTTAATGGACATTAAATTACCAAGATATCCTTAAAACTTTTGGGGAAAAATTTTTAGGAGCAGCGTATATTCCTTTAAATAATAAAAGATTAAATAACATTATTTTTTTAGCAAATAATTAAATAACATTATTAATATCCTATTTATATTGATTTGATTATATGATTATAATTTATCTGAGACTTAAAGGCAAATTATATGCCAATGAGTCGAGTTTATAAACATTATCTAAAAGATTAACAACTTAATCTTTTAATACACAAACTCTTCTTTTCATTATTTTTTGTATTTTGTTTTTCTTATCTCATCTTTATTTTTGTTGTCATTGTAAAGTTCCAATATATTTCTAATACACAATCTAAGGACGGATCCAGACTTAAATGTTAGGGGCCAATTATAAATTAAACATATTTAAAAAAAAAAAAAAAACAAGATCACAAATATCAATCATTAGTTTTATACCTAATTAAACAAAAAATAAAAACCATTAGTTTTATATGCGAAAAAAGACAAAGGCTAGGGTGGACCACCCTGATAGGTGATCTACCATGGATCATTATTTCTAGCCGTTATATTAATCTAATTAGTATATGATTAGTATATGATTATATACCGTGGACCATTACTGGCAAAAATAAAAATAATCGGTGGATTGGATCATATTGTACATCTATTATTCTATTCTTTTTGATAGAAATCAACAATAGTCTTTGGATGAATTTTGAGTGAACAGAAGATATGCTCCAAAATTCCTCTTTAATTTTTCTTTTTAGATCTATGTTGATTTTGGAGACAAGTGATGGTGGAGTTTTTCGTGTGGTTGTATAATGGCTCATTGGAATTTTTTCTGTGAAGTAACAAGGAAAGAAGAAAAAAATAAAGTAGAGGGGTTGTCAACTGTGAAGAATGAGACAGCGTTTTAAAAAATGGGCATAAATGTTTTCAGTCCCATTTTCTATTTTTATTGAAAATAAAAACACAAAACAAGAAAAATAGACGTCACATAAGATTTCAAAACTTTCAGTTAAAAATTCAAAAAATAATCCTCAAATTTCATAAAATAATAGCTCACATGATCAATTCGTGAAGCATTGAGAAGTATTATATGTGTGTGTCTCTTCCTAATCATTTTTTTTCATCTGTAGAGATCGAACTCGAAACCTTGTTTAAGTAATCTTAACTCAATTCTACTTAGACCAATGACGTGTTAGTAAATAATAACATTTTAAAATAACAATAACGCCACATGCCTTAAAAAAACAAAATAAATATTTTAATTAATAATTTCATTTTATTAATTAAAATATTTAATAGATATAAAAACAAATTATATAAATTAATAAAATGTAATCTACCAAAGTTTAAATTTTGAATTTAAATAAGCTAAAGTTAAGCCATAATTTTCATAAATCAAACTAAATCCATATATACCCCATATTATTCTGTAAATTTTCAAATTGGGAGTAAAATATAGTTCCCAAAAGGAAACGAGAAATATTGGGAATCTAATCAGATTAAGGCATTCAGAGAGACCTACGTCGTAGGCAAGCCAAGTGAAAAAAATATGAGTGGAGTGGAAGTTCCCCTGCAATCAACTTTGGAATCCGAATTTGAAACCAAACAAGCTTGAAAGCATCCCTTGAAGGCAAGACTGTGTATTACATCCTTTGCTTTAAGGTTATTCCATGTGAGTGTTGTTGTAAGGTGATTCCAACCTTGGTTTGTTGCATACTTGGCTGAGTTGAAGATCCTCCTCGATGAGAATTGTGGTTGTGGATGTAACGACCAAATTTTTTCATTTAGGAATTTAAATTATTTGATATATTTTAAGGAATTTAATTATTACTTAAAATATAATTCGTTGATTTAAAAGAATTTAACGTGCAGTAAATTGTAGTTAATTCCTTAAGTAAATTTGTATTAGGGTTTTAATAATTCTTTCGTCATGAGAAATATTTCTTGATGCGTGATTGAGTATTTCAAGCCTTGGTTAGATTTTTGTTTGAGTAATTAGTTGGTGATTTTTGTAGTGTTATGTTTGAAATTGATTAAATTAGCATATGTTGATGTGAATGTGATGACGCTATGAATTTAATTATTTGATTTAGTATATTAATTAAATAGATATGTTTGGTATATATAATTATGGTCCTAGAAAAAAAATAACATAAGAAATTGGACCTAAGATTTAGAAAACAAAAATCTGCCAAGAGGGGAGGGTGCAGTTAGCGAAATGGAGGTGCAGCTAGTAAAATTGGCCTGATGCAAGTCTGGGCTAAAGGGCAAATTTTAAGGTGCAAAAAGTGAAAGTTTAGGTTGTTACCTATTTTGAGCCCAGAACACTTAAAACATAAAGTAAATTGGGCCTTTTTGTTTCTACAACGCCTAAACCCACCCAAAATGCAAATAAATTAGGGGAAAAAAAAAGAATATGAGAGAGGGAGAGAGAGAGAGAGAGAAGTTGACATGGGGAGAGAGAGAGGAAGAGATTTCTGAAATCAAAATCACTATTCACTCATGCATAAGTCACTTCAACCTTCTCCAACACTCCAAATCTTCATAATTTGGTTAAGCCTTATTTTGCTCCAAGAAAAGCCATCCATTGATCACCATTGCCACCCTCCCTTGACCACCATTCTGTCCAAGATTTCTAGACTGTTCTCCCTCAACTATAAATAGACCCCAAAGTGAGTTCATTTCCACACCAAAGCCACAAAGCATCCTAGTGCAAAGTGGAGCAGAATTTGAGTGACTTTGTGAGGTTCTAGTGAGGTTTTGAGTGTAGGAGAAAAGCTTGGGAGCTAGCTTCTATCTCTAGGAAGTTTCAGCCAAGCATAGGAGGAGGAGAGGAGGAGAAAAATATTCAACCACCTTGCTCCCTAGGCTACACGAAATTAATTAAGGTATGGGGGGAGTGGGGTTGTTTCTTTCATTTGTGATATTTTTCCATGATTTGGGTTGTGATGGTTCTTGATGAACCTCCCACTTCATGTTCTTGTTAAAATGCTATTTTGAATCCACAACATGCTTGTGTTCTTGATGTTTTGATGCTGTGTAGTGGCTACCATGTGTTTTATTACATGCATTATGTTGGTTTGGGGCACAAAATGCATAAAATGATGAAATTATAATGTTGTGCTGCTATCCAAATTTTTAGAACGTGAAAAGATGATGAGTTGGTGTTATGAGATGTATGTTGAAAATGGGCCTTAGTGTGACCATGAGTGAAATAGATGAAGAAAAAAAATGGACTAAGGGGGTGTGTGTGTGACGTAAGTGTATGTGAGGGGAGGGGGTGTGTTAGCAAATTTTATATTTTAGTTTGTGTGTGTGACGTGAGCATATGTGAGGGAAAGGGGTGTGTTAGCAAATTTTATATTTTAATTGTGTGTGTGTATGACGTGAGTGTATGTGAGGGAAGGGGAGTGTGTTAGCAAAATTTACTTTAAGCGGTTAAATAAGTATTAAGTGATAAAATAATTGTTTCTAATTATAATTATATTATGCTATTGTTTTAGAATTAAATAAATGGTTTTAATTAAAATTATTGGGAAACTAAGATTTTGATTATAAATGAAAATCTAATTTTTGGATCCTATTAGTCTCTAGCTCATGTTTTGTATAAATAGGATCTCAATTGATTTTGAAACAATATTTTACTTTGTTAAATAACAAATATCTCCTAAAAAGTTATTATTTCATGTGAAGGAAATAATAATATGTGTGAAGAAGCTATTATTTTATGTGGAGTAATATAATAAACTTTTGAAGAAATTTTTATGAGAATAGATTTACTTAAAGTCAGATAATGAGTACTATTTCATGAGACATAGATAAAAAGTAAATAAATTATTATGAATAATATTTTATGTGAAAGATATATCATCTTATGTGAAAAAGCTATGTGAGTTATTATAATGAGTTTTTATTAATGAAATTAAATAGTGAAGTATTGTTTCATGTGAATAAAATCTTATGCAAAAGAATAATTATGGATAATATTCTATGAAGTAAAAGTTATCATTTTATGAGAAAATGATTATTATCTTATGTATGGATTTTTTTAAGGAATATTTCGTGAGGAAAAGTTGTTATTTTATTTGGAAGTATTTATTTTCCTATGGATAGTCTTATTTGAAGAAATAATAAGAAAAGAAATTTAATTATGATGACATTGTCACTTTTATAAAGAACACGTATTGTGTTTGCCTTATGGGAATTTATATTTCAAATGTTAAATATATTCTTTAATATGGTGGTATAAGGCTTAAATAAATATTTGATGATAAGGTTATGATATATTTTATGCTTGACTAAGAATTAAGTTAAGTAGTGGATAATTAAATTGGAAGGTGTATCACTAAGCGCGTATGATTGCTTCTTGCACTATATATGTTCTTGTGATTGACATATACAATTGAATTATAAATCATTATCATGTAAAGGGTGAGAACGACCCTTGTGAATGTTTATTGATATGTATGATTGAGATATAATGATAATGATGTGAAGGGTGAGAACGACCCTTGTGATGAATAGACCTCTTAGAGTTATTCCAAGGATAAGTACCTTAAAGCCTTGAGGGCTTGGATTAGCCAAGCTAGACGGAAGGTACGCTTGGGCGTGGTGCGGGAAGCTACAACGTGGTACACTGTAGATGGCTTAGGGCGTGCCCTTTTGTGGGTCTAAGGGGTGAATGGCGCGAGTGCGTGGAATCCTAGGGGTGGGCTTGCAACCCACGAGCCGGGATGAGCGATTGCCAGCTTGCACACCTTGATAAATGTCGGGCTATCTGTGATGGAGCAGAGGGTATATCTCTTGCGGGGTTTTGCTCGGAAGATTATGCGTAACAAGATAAATATGGATATTGATAATTGACGTGTCGGGATAGGTGTCAGTGTACCAAGGATTGAGGATCAGAGATATACTTACTCCCCATCGCTTCTCGAAGGTTGAATTGTGATTTGATGGTTGATCAACCGAGAGTATGGATCTATACGACGACGATGATGATGATGACGATGTTAGTAATGAGGATTAGATATAACTTAGCAGTATATGATAGGTCCCCCATAAAATATGTGTGCTTGATTGATTGTGTGTTGGAGTGAGAAAACGTCTCAACTTTTTCTATGGAAACGACATCGAAAGAATACAACCTCACTCCATACTTTTTCTGTTTCTTTGTATGTTCCGTTCTGCGAAGATGGACCCAGTAGCACGGAACTTGGAAGTGACATTTGGACCGATAGGGCAGTGGCTTTTCTACGAGGACGAGTGCAGTGGAGGCCTTATCATTCATAACCTACCATCGTTAGGTGAACCGATGGTGTCAGCTGAGCTCGCTTTTCCTACAGGATTATTCTTTGCACTTGACTAGGAGCAGTCTACTATCAACCCTGGGATAGATGACGAGTATATATGTCCGCCTCCGTCACTTCTCATACCTGGAGGCGATGAACGACATCCTATCGAACTCGACAACGAGGGAAAGGACTAATGTGTCGTTATTGCTCTATTAGGGGTTTTGAGTCGGGGTATGATGGCGTCTTTCTTATGATGTATTTCCTTTTTTGACGTATTTCCATTTCAGTTTAATCATTTGATGTACTAAAACCTTATGGTAATTATGATTAATGTTATGTTCTTGTTACTGATGTTTAAATTAATCCCACCTTTTATTATCGATGTTTATTGCGCGAAAAATTTACACAGTTTTTCATAAGTAACTAATTTTATTAAAATTAATACAAGCTTTCAAATAGGATTGTTAATTAAATGAATATAAGGGGTGTTACAGTGGATGAAAAAGCTTCATTGCAAGAAGGTTTGATGTATTTCATTTCCTCGTGGGGAAAGCAAAAAACACCTCCGGAGAAGTGAAGTAGATATCATAGTGGTTGGTGGAACTAAGGTTGCAATCATGCCTACCTGTGTTGGAGGCTTAATTGCTTACATGGCTTTGTCTTAGAGGAATGAAGACCCCAAGAAGGATATGATGGTTTTATAATGGGTGAAGGTTCTAGTGGCTTTGTTTTAACTGATTGTTGTTTACCTAACAATTTTAAAGCAATATGAACGATAAGAATGTTCATGCCATGCTAACACTAGGTGACTTGGCTGAGGTTCATACAATAATAAGGTTAAGGACACATCATAGTTGAGATTATTGTAATGTGAGAAAATAGAACTCTTTGATTTTATTATTGGTGAAATGAGAGTATTTATACAAAACAGTAACAACCGCTAGTAATTGATATAACAAAATTTCTAACTAACTAAATAGAAATTAACAAACTACATTAACACTAATAGAAATTGAATGCAACTAAGGTTATATTTTAAAGATTACATAATCTTAAAAGCAACATTTTGTTAACCTTGTTGCTTACAATTATATTTTCTTCATTGTTTTAGGGTTTCATGGTTTTGGGGTTGGCGGAGGTTTGAAATAACAACTATCAAAGCAAAACAAAATGTGATTTTTAGAGACAAAAAAAAAAAAAAAGATGGGGAAGGAAAAAATTATAAGATGAACATTTTAGGTCCTTTGCCATAAGTATGTATTCTAAACATATAGCCTGTCAATAGATATATATATATATATATATATATATATATATATATAGAGAGAGAGAGAGAGAGAGAGAGAGAGAGAGAGAGAGAGAGAGAGAGAGAGAGAGAGAGAGAGAGAGAGAGAGAAAATATATCTAGTAAGAGGACTTATCTTATATGAGAGTGAGAGGAATAAATCTGGACCATTAGATATATCTTGAATGGTCAAGATTAAAACAAACTAAGTCATGTGAATTTTTTAAAAAGTCACATGACTTTTTAAGTAGTCACTTGACATTAAATCTTGACCATCCATGTATGGTTATATGGTCCAAATTTAATCATCTCACTCTCATATAAGATACCTTCCTCTCATAAGATATGTCCTAGATTTCAAGAAAATGAATGGTGAAGATGAAGAGTAACTTTAAAAGAGTTACTCTTAAAGTAACTTGATCCCTCCTCTATATATATATATAGAGAGAGAGAGAGGGGGGGAGGGGATCCACTTACTCCAAGAGTAAGTATAAGAGTTACTCTTCATCTTCACCATTCATTTTTTTTAAAACCTAATGGTTGTAATGAGTAACTAGTCTTAACCATTAGATTTCAAGAAAATGAATGGTAAGGATGAAGAGTAAGTCTTTTCTACTTACTCTTGGAGTAAGCGCACACACACACACAAAGTTCACATATGTGGACAAAGAGAATTTAAAGATTGAGATTAAGAAGTACTTAAAATGCTTGCCGCAGATGAAGTTGAAGAAATTAGGATCATAAGGAAAGGAACTTTAAATGTTAAGAGGGTGAACTATCATGAATTTCAAAAAATTGTGGTAAGAAGAAAGTTCAATGCCTTTTAACATATCTTTCAACACCATTATGTTTTGCACATTGGATGGGGAGCTATGAGATGAGTACTAATACCAATGAATCAGCTGTGAACCTAATGAGGAAGATGTAGGAAGTGGAGGATCTTTATTTGACAAACATAAAAGTGCTTCCTACAAGGTAGGGTGTAAATCATATCACTATTCTAGCTATGACTTATTGTACATCATAATACATTGAAGTTCTTAAAAAAATTCCACACGAGCTCATTCATGATTCAATTTTGTTGAAAGTCATCATGGTCAATTTTTATTACTATGAAGTCCAAATGAGTTTGGATTGCTTGGAATCAATAAAATTGGACATAACTTAAAAAAATGTCGGATGTAAAGGGGATATGGAACTTGTGGAGGATTTTTTTTGTCTCTTTATCCATTCATTGCACCTCTTGTGTTGTTTTGGATGGTTATTATTAATTATAAATTTCTCAGCTTATAAAAAAAACTTTAAAAAAACGTCATCAACTTTATGCAATTGATTGGGAGTATAGTCATGTACAAGCCAATTTTCAATTTGTTGTAAACATTTTTCTTTACATAAATAGCACACAGCAAAAAGTTATATAAATAAAACACAGAATAACAAGAACATGATGTCAATATAATTAATGCACTAAAAAATTGAAGAAAAAAAATTATGTGAACATTGGCAATCAATTTGACACAATTGATATCTTATGGCTTATGAACAATGTTAAAGATATGAAGGAGAAGATATGCTAAAGTAACCTATATTATAATTTTAAGAGTATTAGAATATAATATTATTATCTTTACATAAGTAGCCAGAACTTGCAACCCATAAATCCTAGAAGCAATGTGTGTGTGTGCATTATGATTTAAGACTTATATTATTGTGTTGTGTGTATAGGTGTGTGAATTATGATTCAAGCCACATAATTTGTATGTTTGGTGTGTGTTTAAATTGTGATTTAATACTCATACATTTTGTATGAGTCATTTGATCATACCCAAATAAAAGCACAAACTGTGATGGTGGTTAAATCAAATGATAAAATGTTGACTAGTAGTTAATTCAAATGATAAAGATTAATTATTAGTTTAAATGATAACCAATTGTTTTATGCCATATAAATGTAAATGTAAATTTAAATTTGCTTATGTCAATAATAACTATGTTTTAGGTGTTTATTCCTTGCATGATATCAAAGAACCTTGAATATGTATGGATATCCACCCAAACACATACATACACACTTATCTCTTTTAAACTCAAACTTGTCTTGCCTTTACAGGGATGAAGATGGAAAGAGCCAAACTCATCTCCAATCCACCCCATTTCCATGCCTACCTTGTATCATTATTTGTTGTTATAACTCTAATGTTATTTCAGTAAAAAAAAAAAAAAAAACTCTAATGTTATAAAGTTTTATAGCATAAAATATTTCAAGTTACAACATTTTTACATTGTAGCCTATCATTGTTTTACATGTAGAAATGTTAATAAAAAATATTTGTTACGTTGTTCTTAATTTTTACACGGTTTTTTTTTTACAAATCTTTACACAGGTACACACAATAGTATAATATATTTCACAATGAAAATTTATTAATAAGAAAGGAAAACTTTTTCCCTACCTTCAAATTGAGAGGACGAGAAAATTTTTAATTAGCTAAATAGCTAATAGCTTTTCACTTTTAAGTTTATCTTTCTATACCCACTTGTTTTTTTCCCTTTACTTGAGTTTATGGTTCGTGCCTCGTCAAGTTCCTCCACATTAAAATTTTAGATAGCAACCCGAACCTAACCTTTGTTGTCGGGCCTTTGGAAAGTAAACCAAAAGTTGCCCCCTTTTTTTTTTTTCAAGTCTTTTCATTCATAAGTTATGCAACAATAAATTTATATTATTTTATTATAATTATTTTCATCTAAAAGCATAATAAACATTTTAAAATGTTCATTTTTTAAAACTTATGCTGTAAATCTAGGGTGTATATAAGCAAAATTTTCATGTTAATATACAAGTATTTGTTAATTTATGCAAAAAAAACTAAAAATATATATATAAAAAAGACAAATACTAACATTTTAAAATAACAAGAAAGTCACATACCTTAAAGAAAAAAACATAATATATATTTTTAATTAAGTCTAAATGTTACTTTTGGTCATTTATGTTTTAGTGTTTTTTCGCTTTGGTACATAATATTTTAAAAGTTTCATTCTGATCCTTTATGTTTTCAAATATATCATTTTGGTCCTTTATTCAATTTTTTGTTTAAAATGTTAATGTTCCAATAATATTTTAATTTTGAAATAATTAATTTAACATAGTGGTGGCTAAAAACTGTCACTATCTTTATTATATTTTAAAAATTACAAACACTAAAGTAGCACCTCTGTTCTCTCGACCTAGCTTTGCCTCTCTTCTCTCTGGCGACCTCTTCCTTTCTCTTCTCAGTCATGGCAACGTCCTCGCAACAGGAAGGGTCCTACTTTGGTTTGTCGGTGGGTTTTGGGTCATCGGTGGCGCATGGTGGTCGTGGTGCATAGCGGCAGATCTGGGTCCTGTGCTGTCGACGGTGGTCGTGGCGCGGCGCGACGCGATGGATCTGGGTTCATGGAGAGGTTTTGGGGGTGGCTGAGGTCGTGCGGATTTGGGTCTCATGGTGTCGAGGGTGGGTGTGGCGTGGTGCGGCGCTATAGATATGGGTTCGTGGAGAGGTTTTGGGGTGGTGAGGGTGCGCGGATCTAGGTCCGTGGTGTCGATGGTGGTCGTGGCACGGCGGATTTGGGTTCGTGGGGTGGTTTTTGGGTGGTGGAGGTCGTGGAGATGAAGGCTCCTAGGAGATGTGTTGGTTCGGAGGAGATGAAGTGTCCTGGAGGCATGTTGGTTGGGATCACGGTGAAATTTCCTAATTTTTTTAATAAAATAAAGATAGTGACGATTTTTAGCTGTCACTATGTTAAATTAATTATTTTCAATTTTAAAAGTTAACGGAAGCCTACATTTTTAACAGAAAATTGAATAAATGACCAAAATGATCCATTTCAAAAATATAAATGATCAAAATGAAACTTTTAAAACATTATGTACCAAACCGAAAAAATATTAAAACATAAAGGATCAAAAGTAACATTTAACATTTAATTAATAATAACAAAAATTTTGTTTTATTAAATAAAAAATTTAATAGATAAAACTTTTAAAATTGGTGAATAAATTATGAAAATCAAATCAAATCAAATCATATAAAATACTAGTAATTAAATGTAATGTATAAAAGTTTAAAATTGAAATTCAAATAACCTAAATTCAAGCCCATGTTTATCTTAAATCAAACCAAACTCATATCTACTCCATATTGTTATTCTGTTTAAAAATTAATAAAAAAATCAAATTAAGAGTAAGAAATATTTCCCAAAATAAGAGTTGTTGGGAATCTAATCAGGGCATGGAATTCAGAGAGAGACGTACTTCGTAAGCAAAAGCGAAGTGGGGGAGTGGGGAGTTTGAGTGTTGTTGTGTTACCCTGCAAACCTAGTCAGTCAATCATCATCACTGAAGTATCAACCTCGGAAACCGAAACGGTTCCAAATGTTGAATCCTGAACCGCCGCCGCCGCCGCCGATGATGGTTCCGCCGGCGACACCGCTGAACCGCGAAACGACGTCGCTCAGGAAGAACCGCAGAACGAGAACTCCCGCTCCCGTTCCGCCTTTCGCGGAAGTGGTTGACGTGGACTCCTCTTTCTTCACGCCGATCTCCTTCAGAGGCGCGACCAAGTCAAACGCGATCGCCGTGGAGCAATACGACGGTGTTTCGAGTTCCAACACCGTCCACGTCATCAACCTCTCCGACACGGAGGATGACGACGACGTTCGCATCCTCAAGTTCTCTCCCGCTAACACTTCCTTCGGAAAACGCAAAAAGGCGAAGGGAGAGTGCTCTTATACCGCCCCGTTCGTCTGCGAAATCTGCACCGAAACCAAAACCGCGAGGGACTCCTTCTCCATCAGCGGATGCTGCCACGTGTACTGCAACGACTGCGTTTCGCAGTACGTCGAGTCAAAGCTCGACGAGAACGTGGTCAACATCGGGTGCCCTGTGCCGGGATGCAGGGGATTACTGGAGGCCGAAGATTGCCGTGAAATTCTCGCGCCTCAAATTTTCGATCGGTGGGGAAAAGCTTTATGCGAGGCTGTGATTTCTGCTGAAGAAAAGTTCTATTGTCCCTTCGCGGATTGCTCTGCGATGCTGATTCGAGGGACTGAAGATAATATTAGGGAATGTGAGTGTCCGAATTGTAGGAGGCTGTTCTGTGCGCTGTGTAGCGTGCCCTGGCACGAGAACATACCGTGCGAGGAGTTTCAGAAACTGAACGCGGACGAGAGGGAGAGGGAAGATATCATGCTGATGAACCTCGCGAAGCAAATGAAGTGGAGGAGGTGCCCCAAGTGTAGGTTTTACGTCGCCAAATCTGATGGCTGCATGTACATGAGATGCAGGTCACTTTTTTCTGCTCTCCTCTTGTTCTAGCTTCATGATTGCATTGATTACTAGCTATGTTTATATATATTTTATTTGTCATTCTTTGAAATATTAAAGTCAACCCTACATTTAAATAAATTGTTGTTTCGTCATGAACCTTGACATTGCAGAAAATTGCAGGCATCTCAATCACAATTGCGGTCCCAATGCGGTTAGAGTGAGTCAACAAACCTTGTCAAAATCGCAGTTGGGACCGTGTTTTAAGACCTTGGGTTACACTTCTTTCCCCGCTGCATCTATCTTCTTTGAAATCAGTTTGTGTTTCTTATTTTGTTGAGGGTAATTGTGTAAATTACAGAGAGCACCAGCAATTATATATGGCTTAGCATGAACACGACTCTGTTTTCTCTGGTTTTTTTTTTTTAGTGGATCAATTTTGAGCAACTCATAGAAAAGGACAAAACTTGGCATTGTTTATGCATAGTGTTGTTTGTAACTGAGGGCATCTTCAAAACAGTTTGTAATACATAATTTAAGATTTTCAAAAATTTTCTTTCAACTTTTGACCCTGCTCTGTTTAGGTGTCAGTGTCACTTTTTCAGCTTTGTTTCCATGTGGTTGATATTAAGAACCATGGCTATTGATGAGTTTTATTTCCTCCACTTAATTATTGCTTTCGGTAATTCAAGGTGATAATATCTGTTCTTTTTGTTTTTCGTTTTCTTTTACTACTTTTTATGCCTTTTGGATTGGCGCTCTTTTCTCGGCACTTATTAGCTTGTAAAGGGTTCATAGTCATCATCCACATTATCTTTCAAAGCATGAGGTTCATACAAAGGTTTAGTCACGATCCTTAACATTAAGGGTCCGTTTGATTTGTTAAAAAGTAAGTAATAGGATAGGACAAAACTATTTATTTCTTGTTTGATTTTAAAAATGAACGTGGGATAGAACAAAAGGGTTAAGGGACACCAAACAATAGACTAGATAAAAAATTTATCCTGTATCTTATATATTTGTTTTGTATTGTTCTGAAACATACATATGATTTGAGTGTAATTATTTCATCTGGTTGCTATAGGAGAGGTGGGAAATTTGTGGATTCATGTTTATGTTTCAGTTACCTACATATGTTTCAGAATACATACATGAATTTCCTTCTATTTTTGTATTTCAGGTGTGGAAACGCCTTCTGTTACAACTGTGGATCTCCCAACGTAAATGCCTCCCATTATTGCAACTACTGCAGACGCTAGCTAACGGCACTTGGATACGTTATGTTCCACCAAACGGTGTTAGTATAATGGCAGCAAAGAGGTTTAATTGAACATATCACCTAATGCAAACTATCTAGACTTGCATTATTCTGTAAAGGTTATAACTTATAACTTTTTAGCTTTTTCAAATTTGAACACAATTTCCATATCTGTTTTTAGCATGAGATTATGAATCCATAATGCCAATATATCTTTGGCAGCAACAAGGTTGGTTTCCTTTTATGTATTTATTTTTACCTGAGTTCGAATAGGGGAGAGCTTGTTTGACTAGGTCCATGCACAAAGCATGGACCTAACAGGATTGTTAGCGACTGAAATCAAGTTTATGCGTTTGACCAATGTAATTGGATATCATATGACTGACGGATTTTTTCAAAGTTGAATGTGTTCAAATTAATTTTAATTGCAGATTTTGTGTGGAAACGTGCATGGTGAAAGGAATTAATTTTGAAGTTAGAACAAACAGATCTAAATCAATCCTCTTTAGTCTCCATTAATTTTTTTAACCCGTAAGCTGCATTGCAATACAATCTAGTGAATAACATTGCGTCCAAGGGGTATTCATAGTTGAATTTGAATCAATTTTTCACAAATATCATTTGGTTTGATTATAAGATTTAACTATGAAATAGTTTGAATCAATTTGAATATCATTAAAGTTGTAACAAGGTCTTTATATCGGAATTGAACTCACGTCTTGTGAAATATGAGCTTATTTTTCACCAACTGAACCAACTTTTGGTGGTAGTAGGATTGAGTTTTTTTTTTTTTTTTGGTGAAATACAGAAAAGACGACAATTAGCCTCTAGGAAACAAAATATGAGTTGAATCAGCTCTCAAAGCATTACAAATATAGTCCGGAGCAGAATCAAAAACTTGATACTCAGAATTGAGCATAGTTATCAGACCCGGCTCGGACCGGCCGAGTCGACCCATTTACCCGGGAACCGGTCACCCAACCGGTCCAAGCCACCAATCGAATCGGTTATGCAATCGACCCGGTGTGACTCGGGTTGACTCGGCCGGTTTGGAGGTTGACCCGGTGACTCGGTTGACTCGGTGGGTCATGAATTTTGGTTTTTTTTTTTTTTTTTTTTTACAGGAGAACAATAACACTCATATAAGAAAATTTAATTTATATCTTACACTTATGTTATTTATAGATTTGATTACTTTTTTTTACAAAGCATAACCGCATGTTAGGATTTGAGATGATAAAGCTATTATCACTTCCAATTTGGCCTTTTCTCCTTGGCTTATATTGTTATCTACGAGTAAAACTTGTATTTATCTTATCTCATTAAATATACTTACTGGTTTGAAAAATGATTATCTTTTATCAGAGCAATAATGCGATGAATGAAAAAATTGTATTATCTAAATAAAATAAGTTTATATATATATATATATATATATATATATATATATATATTAGGTTATGTCTGCCGGTGTACAACAATGATAGTTTTAACTTTTAATAAATAGATGATAATGATATATTTTAAATTATAACTTAAGGTTGTGTATGTTGAATTTTAGAGAAAAAAAAATATGCTGCTCAAGATTCTTAACAAGTTCATAACTATGCTTCTAAATGTGTTGAATTTTGTTAAACTTTAAATATTTAAGGGTATAAGTTTATAAGCTATCTTTTCTGCACACAAAAAAAAGTGTACAAGTTTACAGGTTATGAAATTATTAAAAAAAATTATTAAAAAGTTTACAGGTTATGAATTTTTTATTATTTTTTAATACAGGCCGAGTCATGCGGGTCAACTATTGAATCACCGAGTTGACCCCTGACCCAGTGATCCAGTACCCCAGCCGAGTCGATGACCGGGCCGGGTCTGGTAACACTGGAATTGAGAGTCAAAGCTTGTTTAGCCATACCATCTGTAATTTGATTAGCTTCTCTAGAGACATGGTTCCAGGAAACATTACCAGAATTCCCATGCATTGCATGAATATCTTGTACCAGCTTATAACAAGGATGAGACCTACTACAACTTCCTTCCAAGATCTTAACAGCATTGATTGAATCAGATTCCACTCGAATAAAATGATATCCTTTTGACCAAGCAAGTTTTATTGCAAGCATAATTGCAGTCAATTCTGCATGAAGAACCGAAGCTTCACCAATACTAGCCTAGAATCCACATAGAAACATTCCAGTATGGTCATGAAGAACCCCGCCATAGCTAGCTAGCCGACCAAATTGAGTAACTGCTGCATCATAGTTTAAAGCAACCTGTCCAACATGAGGCGCCTTCCACCTAATACCTTCTTGATTGGAACTCGTTGTACAATCTTGAGAGAAAGACTTAAACATCTTACTACTATCCTTATAGGACTGAGCATGGTTGCAAGCTTTTTGGATAACATCCATAGGAGACCAAATTTCATGACAAAAAATGGCCCTATTTCGTCTCCACAATATGAAATTTAAGAGCATTCCAAATAAGGCATTCCAGCAGATCCCATGCACCAAGTGATTAGCAGGTAAATTCTCCTCCAACCATATTTTCCAATCACAACAAATATAGAAATCTCCACCTTGTTCAGTTCTTATAAAGAATTGCCACACCAACTTAATATCCTGACAGTCCCGAAATAGATGGAAAAGGTTCTCCACACCCTGGTGACACAATTGGCAAGCATCAGTTCCACTTAAACCCAACCTCATTCTCCTAACATTTGTCAGAACACTCTCATGTCCAAGTTTCCATAGAAAACTACAAATCCTTTCAGGACCACTCCATCTATGCACCAACTTAAATAATTTAACGTCAGGAACATATTGTAATCTACATATCACTTCATACGCTGACTTCAAAGAAAAGGATCCATCAGATGTACCTTTCCAGACAATTATACCTGGATCATCATATAAGCTTGGAGGAGTCATTTGAGTGATCAATTGAATAGAATTTTCAGGTAAAAATTCTTTAAAATGATCAAACAACCAACCTCTTCCAGGATCAACATACTGCACCACAAGAGTATCTAAGAAAGTCTCTGGAATTTCCACTAATGAATGATTCACCAAAGGATCTTGATTCTGGACCCATGGATCACACCAAAATCTAATAGAGGATCTTCAAGTCAATTTATATAGATATGGGTTTGTTATTCTTGAGGAGACATTCTAGGAGGGCAATTGCTTTATGCATCCCATTTTTTGCTTGGGGTTCCCCTAAGACTTGTAAAGTTCCCGTCTTACCCTTCTCCTCACGCTCACTCTCTTCTTCTCTCCATTTTCCTTTTCACCGCATCGCATCGGAGCTTGGTGGAAGTCCAACAGGCAACGACGGGAGAGAAGCAATGAAAGGGAGACGCACGATAGTGAAGGAGTTGAAGAGCATAGCAGTGGTGAAATGAAAGCAGAGATCGAATTCGAGAATCATTATTACAGATTGAACAATCCGTAACACATTTGTATTATGGATTGCTCAATCCGTAATACATTTGTGCACGAGCCCATTTCCAGTTCGCAAAGGTAGAATTTTGTTTTTTGGTTGATGTGTTGTTTTTCAGATTATCGAATCTGGAAAGTATCACTTACAGATTGAGAAATTCGTATGTCTATGTGTTTCTCTGTAAATTTCGGATCCAATGATTCATAATGGCACTGGGTATTTTCCAGAATAGGTGATTCGAAAGAAATGCATAAATTAATTTGGAACGTCTATTTCGGATTGACCTTTTTGGAAAATTGTTTATAAGTTCCAGGTTATGTAATGCGGAATATAAAAGTTTCATTCTGGATCAATTGTTCCGTAATGAAATTTTTATGTTGTTGTTGTTTTTGTTGTTGGGTTAATTGTTTGGTTTACTTTTTGAGGGGCTAAATGATTGTTTTAGAAAGTTTGTGGGGGTGAGATAAGGTTCACGGAAGGAGAGAGGGACGGAAGCACAGCAAAGGTTAAGAAGGAGGGTTCGGAGTTTGGGAATAAATGCAGGAGGGCAATTCGGAAGTTTTGAAAATTATAAAATTAAAGGGAGTGCGGGGTGAAATTTGTAGGGTGCATAAAGTAACAGCCTTCCAAGCGGTACTATCTAGAGTGAAAGGCCCCAAAGCCCAAGGTCCAGTTTTAATTATTTAAGCGGAAGAAGGCCCGAATGGAGTCGGGGACATTTTATAGAATGAAACTTTTATATTCCGGAGTGTTGTCTGTTGCGGGTGTTTTTTTTTTTTTTTTTTTTTTTTTTACAGAGTCTGTTGCGGGTGTTATCTCACTAGGAACAGGATATGATGCGGTGCAATTTGGAGGATTCAATTCTGAACCTCAGGTCCAAAATTTTCCTTGTGATTGCTGAGTGTTGGATTATTTCAGGCGATTGATCCTGATTTGTGAATGTTGAGTTGTGACAGGAAATTCAAGCACCTAAGCTCATACAAGTTCCCACTTTATTAGATGTATTGCTATTAATTTTTTTTTTTATCTTAATTATTATTGTTTGGAGGAAATATTGTAACAGACTTTCATGTTTGCCTTTAGCACACCTTAGCTAAAACTCACTTTATTTCATAATGAAATTCTATTTGACTATATATATATATATATATATATAAACTTATATTTTGTTTATTTTATTACTACCTATTATTGCATTCATTAATAGTTGTAAAGTTTCCTATTTTATCCTTTTTCATTTTTACTCCACAATAAATGTTTAAATTACTCCATTCCATTTTATGTGACGTTTAAGATTTTGACAAATATTAAGAAATATAATTAATATTTTAAATTTCATAAAATATACTATATAACTTCATAATATACCCTTTATCTTTCTAAATAATTAATTTTTTTCTCATTTACTACAAAGTAACAGCTACTCCCACTAGGATCAATTTGTATAATGATAACTAATTTGGAACAATTTTCTTCTTATTAATAAAACATCATATATAAAACTGAACAAAGGAGTAATTAAAGATTAGGTGAAAAGAGAGAGTATAACTGACAAAAGAGTAATTAATGTTATCTTTAAAAATGATAAATAAATAAAAATAATTTTTTTTCAAAAATCCAACAATTAAAAATTAATGAAAGGAGTGAATCATATTCTTTAGTATAAAACATAAAAGTTAGTTAACAAATAACGAGATAAAAGAATATAAAATTTCAAACTTAATAAATTTATAAACGTGATAGAATAATAAGATGTAATTTAAATGATACGACTATAAAAATAAATTGATATAATAATTAGGTTGAATCTTTTGCGATTTTAATTGGGTTGAATCGATTTAGTTATGATTTTTTAAAAAAATAACAGAGCATTAGAAAACACGTGGCTTTTAGTGAATATGTGTTTTCACTTACCATTCCAAGTCCAATACAAGGAGAAGCAAAACACAAAAACGAAGCGACACCATAACAGAAGACATTTTTAAGTCATACTCAAGAAGCGTGCAACTTTTTTAAAAATAATAATAATAATAATTGCAATGAATACCTAAGTGTACCCAAGGTGTATGACGACACCCATTTTGTACTAGGTATGGGTACCTTTGACAAAATAAAACACGCATGCTTCAGATGTGAGGTGACCATAGCATGTCAAAACTCTACATTTTTAACGTAGGTGAAAACAATTACAGTCCTTAGAACCTACCCTTTTGAGAGACACGAGTCCAAGCACAACTGATGTGTAAGTAAATCTATTCTAAAACTTGCCATGTACATTTTTCTCTGGGAAAGAGATAGAATCATTTGATATGTTAATAACCATTTGCAGTTTTCTGGGATTTTTTACTGAATTTTAACGCGCTGCAGCGAGGACACACGTACTCGAGCCCATCGGTTTTAGCATAGTCCTGCCATAATGATAAAAATAATGATCAAGTTTGCATCTCACATTTCATTTCTCAGATGTATTATTCTTTACTTGAGAAATGCTAGCAACACACTCTTTCTGACATACTCTATTATTGACTGAAATTTATTGAGAATCAAGACTCGTTAAATAGGTGATGGGATTCTCAGTGAATTTCAACCAATAATTGTGTTATAGAATGTGTTACTAGCACTTCTCTTAGTTTCATCTGAAAGAAACAAAGACAGTAGCTGATATTAATGCATCAAACATAAAGACACAAGCAAGATTCAAACTGCAACCATTTGACCTGGTATGTTCATGGGAGAATCCAACCAAAAATTGTTAAGAAAGCGTTGCCTTAGCAGTCAAAACTTACTAGCTACATGCTTTAAAAAAAACAACCTGCTCCCTTGCAATTTAATAACCCACCCAAAGGAACAATAAAAACAATCACATCATAGAAAAGACTAACCTACATCAAAATGCATGTTTTAAATTGCAAAAGGTCCAAAAAATTAAAAGAAAATTTTCTCTCTTTGAAGGGCTTTTTTTTACTAATCATGCAATTCTTTAATCTTTACCCTACAACCAAGCATTCAGTTGAGTCAAAATTTAGTAATACCTTGAATGCTCCAAGTCCCTGCCGCCTATCACAGCCGAAATGAGCCCATTCACCACATACACCGCAGTTCACCCAGTCGCCTGCTGCGCTACTGTTGCCCCAACATGAAAGGTAAACAATAGTCAATCAGACAGAACTTGGCGACCTCCGCATTATAGATATAAATAGAGACCAGAGACAGAGACAGAGACCTGTGACACATCAAGCAGCACTCTCCATCTACGTCATCGTGAGCTAATTCGTATTCTAAGAGATACGTTTCGTAATGTCTTTTGAGTGTATTGCCAACACCCTGATCACAAAAAGAAATTATCAATGTCTCCAAGAATGCATAGTCAAATATTATTCTGAAGTTCCAATGCTGAGAAAGTAGTACGTGCACAAAGCAAGTATTTGCAAAACACAACTAAAAGGGAAATGTTTATTCATAAAGCTCTATAAATTTAATATAAAATTGTCCACAAGGTAATTTCCTTATTTTCTTTTTTACTGTGTCAAACTGAAACATAATACTGTTTTGGCTTAATTGCCCTACCAAAGCTAACAATGGATCATACAACTTGCATTGTAAGTGATTATAGCACAATGAGTATTTGGTTCCTTAGATACACAAAATCTAAGTCGGCATCGGCAAAGAGAGCTCAATACTCATAATGGCACTCACTAGTGCATTACTATAACAATTCATTTCACTTTTCAGGGATCACTGGATTCTCAAAGATAAAATACAGTCATGAGATCAACTTTTGTCATCTTGCCAACGGAAAAAAAGATTAGTAAAATTGACACAACAGAAAAAATAAAGCAGCTCCCAGCATGGAAAAATTACAGAGATCCCCACAAGTAATGGGAGAACATAAATGCAAAAGGCAGAATGGGAGAAGGAAATGTGAGAATATGAACACAAAATCCTAATACTTGAGAAATCAAGTGAAAAAGCGGCGCATACCATACAGTAGTTGCCAAAATATTTAAGAAATGTAGTGTATACCACAGTTGTTAACTAAGATAAACAACTGAATGAATGAATGCTTCATATGAGCAAAATATACTATATTAGGAACATTCATCTCAACAAAAAGTGCAAGATGCCTGATAAGGAAAGGATTACTATTCATTCCTACAGAATTCAAAACATATGAACACCTAGCAAGAGGGGAATGATCTGTACTTTAGTAAAATTGTAGGCCAATTTTATGAAAATGATCTCAGCCTATACATATGCATATAATGCAAGGAAATGTCATGTTAAAGGAAAGACAGAAATAAGATCAGGATCCATACTGTCATTCTATTTGTCATAGTGTGATTGCGCATCTTTGAGAAAACTTGACCTTTCCAATTGATACCATTTCCAACATGAAAGCCTCCTCTTGAAACCACCTGAAAATTGAAATGCTCAAGTGTCTTAGTTACAGATTTTACTTTTTACACTACTATGCAGTATGCAGTATACAATTTAGCTTTATGTATACAAATCTCCTACCTCCCTATACAAGTTGAACAGGTCAAGGCGTTTCGCATTCAAAATGGCATCGGGGAACTCAGCAAGTCCACCAGGCGGAATTAGACGATTATGCCCCCGAAGTATCAAAAACTGCATTACATCCCTCAGGAATTCCTCCTGCAAGAAAAGGTATTAGAGAGAAACAAAAAGAGAAACTTAGATTTAGATTTGACATAAAATGCATTGATAATTTGATAATATAATATTTGACACTGGGTTAGGGTCAAACAGGGCATGAAATCAAAGGAAGTAACAAGAGAAAATGTGCAAATCACCTCTGAGCAAACTCGTACTGGAGCTCTGTCACAACCATGCTTTTTCATAGGTAGTGGATTCAAAGAAATAATCTGGTGAGCTTGAAATGAGTTCGACACAGATTTCCTATTTGTAACTGAAGTAGGGCCTGAAACATTATGCTTAATAGGAGCAAGTGGTAGATTTGATTTTCCATGGTCTCCAGCATATCTTGCACCCTCAGACAATCCAGAAAAGGGGAGAATCTTGTGTCTCTGAGAGTGAGGGATTGGCCTCGTAGCAGCAAGATTAAATTTCTGTCTATGACTGCCAATAGATTCAATTCCTCGGCCACTAGCATTAATAGACTTTGAACTAGAGGATGGTTCAGATCTTTTTCGACTGGGTGGTGGAGGCTTCAACCAACTTGGAATCCCAGATAAAACAGGATCGTTAGGACACTTTTCTTTCTCCTGCCTAGTACAAAAGAAAAGAAGGCGTTCGGCATCATCTTTATTAAAAGATGCAACTGGCAATCCCTGAATACTAGCAATTCCCAACATAACAAAGCTGCGGTATGACAAATTGGGTGCAAGCTGTCTCAGAACCTGTGCACAAATATCAAAAACCATTAATCAAAAGATAAGGTTTTATTATTCAAAAAGAAAAAAGGAACTAACAAGGCTCATGTCATTACAGCTTGAAATTGCTAAAAGATCAAGCCAATACAATGTGCAGGCTATTTTCATATGTTCCACGAAAAACAGAACAGTCGGAAAAATAACAAACTACTGTTATAGGCCTAACAACTGGACTAAAATACATAAATCAGTCAACTAGAAAATATAATAGCAAGCAGAAGTCACAAATATCTTTAGCTTCCCAAAAGCAGTCCCAATTACACTCTTTAAAGTCCAAATGAGTCAAGTCAGTGACTAGACTGAGTCACAATTACACTCCTTAAAGTCCAAATGTTTCCAAGTAACTAAGTCATCATCTAAACAAACTGAAGCAAAAGCCTCCATCTAAACCCCTCGATTGATTAAAAATAATTTTTAAGATCCATCAAATTATAGTTTAGAAAGCTATAACTGACAGAAGAAACCTGAGAAACAACACTTAACCTGTGAAGCCCATGCAGGAACTCGCATACAAACTTCAAACACACTAGATCCACAGGCTACTGAGGCTGATCTTCGAGGCTCGGAGGAAGGTGCTTTACTTTGTTCATGATTAGGAAGTGCCTGGACAAGTTGACTCTTCTCAATGAGCTCTTTTTTAATATGATTCTCCAAAAGCTGAGGATATACCCAAAAATAGGAGGAGGAAAAAAGTGATAGGTAAGTTAAAAAGTTTAAAAGATCAAATATGTAAAAAGTCAAACACTGGCAGCAAATTAACCCATGCCTGATCATTAAAACAAGTGTCTGCACTACCAGATACCAAAAGTGATATATGAGCAGAACTACATGTGGATATATCGCAACGCATAGTCACTACACCACGTGAGAATGTTCCTGCCTGGAGAGGTGGTGGTGGAGCACTATAAAATATACAACAGGAAAAGAAATTAATAAACAGAATAAGATGCTAATAAAAGGCAAAATAAATAAAATAAAATAAACCCCATAATAGTTCCAAACTAAACGATCAATACTCCTAAACATAATTATATGTGTGGATGTATTTGACAGTCAATAATAAAACCTGGTCAACCAAAAATCATATTTTCCACTGAATGCTAAAAGATAACAGGAAAACACATGTACCAACTCTCGGAAGTCAGAACCATCAACATACCTTGTCCTGTTGTGAAGTTTGCATCCACGTATCTGCAAAAAAAATCAAGAATGGAAAAAGAGAAATATACATGAGTAATCAAAATCAATCTATGAAACACTTACAGTCACTAAATTGTAGAAAACCCCCCATTCTAGTCCCTGAGATTGTAAATGTCTATCATTTTAGTCCTTGACTTCACATATCCTCATTTTATTTCCTAACTTCGTAAAAATTCATTCATTTTAGTCTTTTTCCACTGTCATTTGCACCAAAAAGGAATGATGCTCTGCAAGCTAAGGGATAAAGTAATGAGTTTAGGAAATACCATTGCATCTTTTGGCACTTAGACTTGGTAATCTTGGTTTTGGATGAGGGTTACTTTGGGTTTGTTAATGGTGAAACCTGACCCCGTGTAAGAACAATAATGGTGGTTGATGTGTTGTGAACTGATCTATGAACATGCCTTAAGTATTATATCGATTACATTGTCTAAACAAGGTGAAAAAATGTCATTTGACTTAACTATTTTCTTCAATATGACAGTATCACTTTACATGTCAGATAAAACTATATTCAATACAACACTTCTGAAGGGAAAGCCTGCAGAATTTCATCACAACTTAGCCTATAGTAATTACTATAAATTGTTTGAAGGGCCACATATTGCAATTTTGTACGGAAAAAATAAAAAGGAATGATCTAGCACCCAGAAGGCAATAGCAGATAAACCAAGAAATCAAAGTAAACACATGCAACAAACTTACTTCTGTAAATAGAAGAGCATTGAGTCCATCCTCTAATGACCCCAACAAACAAGCATCCTTTTGGAGAAGAGAGAGTAAAAGAAATGGAATCAGTTTATAACAGGTAGGTCACATGGGAAGAACTATTAGCAATAACAAACTTCATGAAAATGAAGTAACTAAGCTATCCAGGCCTACCAATGTGCAGGGAACTCCACAAACAAGAAATCTAATGTTCACATCACCATCATATATCTTTACAGCAGAAATAGTCTCAGGTGAACTTTCCTCTTCCTTCATGTCTTCTACACATGGACTGACATCAATGTTGGGAGGAACCCCAAGAATTTGTGGCCCAAGCTTTCCAACACCCTTATGGCTGTTAGAAGGTAAGACATTGTTTTGTATACAGTATAGTCTAAAAGATGCCAGAGCAAGCTGAAAAGCATCCCATGTATGGCTGGATGTACTACAAATGCATAATATCAACCATCAGAAACATAATATTATAAGATACAGGCATGTTATTATAGTGATTACACAAGTAAGTTCTAACCAATACCTAAGTAAATAATAATAAATAAATAAATAATTAAAAATAAGAAACTGTGTCCAATTGTTGGAACTTGCCACATTGCAATTACATAGACCAAAATACTGAAATTCCAAAACATTTTCTTGTCACTGTGCCCCATTGCTTCATTGGCAGAAGCCAAAGTTAGTCAGTGAGAAGTGTGGTGACTGTCATTTATTGCTATCATTGAAAAAACAGAAGCACAACCAGGAATTGTTGATATATATAAAGCATGACAGCCAAGGTGATAGACGACTATACCTCTGTGCCACAGAGAAAAAAGAATGTCGAAAATGTGAAGCTGCAAACTTTGAAAATTCATTTTTCCAATAGATAGTGTATGGAACTCCCTGCCAAACAAAAAATGTTAATTTAATTATTTTTCATGAGTAAAGGAACTTAAAAACCAATATATTGGAGTGTCGCATCTTTAATGTTCTCATTATGCCAGCTAGTTTAACCCATATTACCAGGTTTGCAATACTCTCTGGTTCGCGGTACGTGACCTTACAGAGTATTGGTACATGGGGTATACATAGTTGGTATGCTGTTTAAGTTCGCAGTATATTCTAATATGTGAATATGTGAATTGATACATTAACAATAAAAGAATTTCACTTAATTAAAAATTACATAATCCATAAGCGAATTTGAGAGTACCAGTACCACGAATTGGTATGCAATTACCAATTCGCAGTTCTTAGGGATAACTAGTGAATTATGTAACTATGGTTTAACCACCACTTTATTAATTACTTTAAACCAGCACAACTTAGTTTCCATTTGTAATCTAATTTAAAATCAAAATTATAGATTGCCTGCTATCTTGACCTTATTACGGAGTGCCTCTGCCAATTTTTCTCCCTTAGGAGTTTCCAAATAAACCTGCAACAATACCATGAAATAGGTTGAACATTCAAACATTACACTATCTGCATCAAACAATCACATAACAGTATCATCCGCACAACACTCACAGTATTAGGTAATTTGGAAGAAAACAATCCACACAAGGCTTCTGGGACAGACAGGTCAAAATCTTCCCATACAAGAGGCCCAATTTCTCCCCTATCTTCTAGCCGCTGGCCTTGCAGGTAAACAAAATCCGGCTGCAGTTGTTCAAGGGCTCGACCGAGTTCATCGGCTGTAGGTTTGATCAATACCTTGACCTGAATTCACACACAAGGTTAAAATTCCACTTCAGATAAAAAATTTCTAGTAAACAGAAAAACTAAACAAGACAAAAAATTACACCAATGGAAACTCTGGTCACCTCAAGACGGCCAGAGGAAGAAAGCTCTGGAAAGGGGTAAAGAGGTTGTTGATCCTCAGAAGCAGCACCCTGCTTCTGCTTTTGCTTATTGTCACGTGATTTACCACTCAGGACAGCAAGGAGACTACAATGTCTTGACACACCCTGAGAATGGAACATCATGTATAACCAAACTCCTCCAAATACATATATATAAAAAAGACACCACCACCACTTGTCACAACTAACAGCACACTACTACAATAGCTTCTACTCTCCCCACCCCAATGCCTCTAACGACTCTCCAAGATGACAAATCAAACACAGAAAAGAAGATAGGAATGAAAGTTTTAGCCTTTGTCCCTCAAGAATTGGGAACAACAACACAACTCTGAGATTGAAGAAAAGAGAACGACCCAGATCAAAGTGAGGCGAGAATCAGCGACCCAATTGGTCAAATCCCGAACTTGGCGAAGAATTCAGAAGGAAAATCCACGCCCCCAAATCGAATCAATGTTCACAAAGTCAAGAAAGAAAGTAAATTGGGAACCCTATCGTGTGACCAACATTAGAACAAACAAAAACCTCTATCATCCACCAAACCAAAAGCCCATTTATAAATTGAAATAATAATAATAAAAGTATTTAATTGGAGAGAAAAAAAATTTAAATCAAAATCAAAGACCTTTTTTGTGTCTCAGCACAGTCCCAAACTCTCCACACCACAACACCGATTGGGTCAGTCAAAGTAAACCAATAACTGAACAAATACAATAATATTACAAATTACAATTACAATAACAATACAAACATTAAATTGGCCCCCTTTTATGTACGATCCTGATTAGATTAACCTTTTGATACAATAAATCCAAGGGAAATAGAATAAGGGGGAGGAAAATGATAAAGTTTATTGTTGTCATTATAAAATAAAAGGAACAGGAAATGTCTTTCACACATGATTCGATAACTTTTGAAAACGTAGGACGATAGGGATGACGATGCCAACGGCATCATAGGGATATTATAATTACTCAAACCAACAGGATTTGCAACTTGGTTTCTCTTTTCTTTTATGCTTTGGTTCAAAGAACTGAATTATGTTAAGTTTCACACACACACACACGTACACGCTCTTCAAAACAACAACAACATCAACATCGGGTGCCTTTCTTAATTATTTTTCTGTTTCTCTCGGTGCTTCTTTCTCCCTCTCTCTCTCTCTCTTATGATTCTTTCTTTCTCAGCTTAATCTTTATTCTCGTACTGTTGGTTGGTACTTAGATGCGGACACGACAAACCATAAAGTACAAGGAAATAAACTTTGGGAACAAAATTGACGATAAAGAAATGTGGTTGAGTAGTTGATAGAGAAGCATAACTAATCTAAAAGGGTTATTACTGAATAGAAATTAGAAATGGTTGAACAATTTGCAGTTAAAATAGTTGGTTGAACGAACTTGTACTGGGTACTGCCGTACTTGTACAATTCTTTTCTTCAATTATTTAATGTTTTTAAACAGTTTAAAAAAATAAGAGAAAAAAATTTATATAAATATAAAATAGTTTTACATTATCATTCAATCACAAGCTACTGTGTATAATAAGTTTATTAATTTTTACAATAATAATTACCTTAAAAATTATATCAACATATCAATAATGATTTATGATTGGTTTAAGTATAAAATTGTTTGTTGCATAGCCATTCAACTCAAAAAATAATTACTTTTGTAAAAGTTTAAAAATTGTTAAACTAAATTTTCTTTGAATAAGCTAAATCTAATATGTATTTTTAATATAAAAAAATGGCTAAAATATACAAATGGTCTCTTAACTTATATTTTGGTTCCAAATTAGTACCCTAATTTTTAAAAGTTCTAAATTGGTCTCCTTACTTATTTAATTCGTGACAAGTTAGTCATGTTAAAAAATTTATCGTTTTTTTTCATTTTCGAATACAATTTTGAACATTTTTTTTATTGATTCAAGACGTGAAATTTATCCTATTAGATTCATCTACATGAAAACTATGAAACCAACTAATGTTCAAACCAAAAAGGAACATAAACAAGGTGAAAAGTGCATGAAAAATGAGTTCCATGAGCAACTGAAAAATTAAAAAATCTAGGATAAATGTTACTTTTGGTCCTTTATGTTTTAGTATTTTTTTCGTTTTGGTACATAATGTTTTAAAAGTTTCGTTTTGGTCTTTTATGTTTTCGAAAGGTATCTGTACTACTCGGACTTCACCGAGTAGCCAATCTGGCCGAATAGATACCTCTTACTCGGACCAGGGAAGAAATAACGGAAAGCACATCTTACAATAAGATAAAGAAATATCAAGTTATAAGATAATGATAGAAGATAGAACAATCTCTATCATAAATCACTAGATTTGAGGAGATTTGATAGGAAAATAGCCTTATCTAATCTCCCTTTTACCTCCTATAAATACAGCAACAATCCAACCCACCAAGGTACGAAATTCTAATCTCATTGTGATACCTGTCTCTTATCTCTGCGCCTCTAACTTGAGCGTCAGAGTGTCCTTGCAGGTACACCCCCTATACTACTCGGACTCGGACTTCACCAAGTAGTCAATCTGGCCGAATAGATATCTCTTACTCGGACCAGGGAAGTAATAACGGAAAACATATCTTACAATAAGATATGATAAAGAAAGATCAAGTTATAAGATAATGATATAAGATAGAACAATCTCTATCATAAATCACGAGATTTGAGGAGATTTGATAGGAAAATAGCCTTATCTAATCTCCCTTTCACCTCCTATAAATACAACAACAATCCAACCCACCAAGGTACGAAATTCTAATCCTATTGTGATACCTATCTCTTACCTCTATGCCTCTAACTTAAGCGTCGGAGTGTCCTTGCAGGTACATCCCCTGTACTACTCGGACTCGGACTTCACCGAGTAGCCAATCTGGCTAAATAGATACCTCTTACTCGGACCAGGGAAGTAATAACAGAAAACATATCTTACAATAAGATATGATAAAGAAAGATCAAGTTATAAGATAATGATAGAAGATAGAACAATCTCTATCATAAATCACGAGATTTGAGGAGATTTGATAGGAAAATAGCCTTATCTAATCTCCCTTTCACCTCCTATAAATACAACAACAATCAAACCCACCAAGGTACGAAATTCTAATTCCATTGTGATACCTATCTCTTACCTCTGCGCCTCTAACTTAAGCGTCGGAGTGTCCTTGCAGGTACACCCCCTGTACTACTCGGACTCAGACTTCACCGAGTAGCCAATCTGGTCGAATAGATACCTCTTACTCGGACCAGGAAAGTAATAACGGAAAGCATATCTTACAATAAGATAAGATAAAGAAAGATCAAGTTATAATAGAAGATAGAACAATCTCTATCATAAATAACGAGATTTGAGGAGATTTGATAAGAAAACAGCCTTATCTAATATCCCTTTCACCTCCTATAAATACAACAACAATCCAACCCACCAAGGTACAAAATTCTAATCCCATTGTGATACCTGTCTCTTACCTCTGCGCCTCTAACTTGAGCGTCGGAGTGTTCTTGCAGGTACACCCCTCATCAGTCCCGGAGGAGATCCCAGCTGAACCACCGCACCAGAGAGCTTACCAAAACTCGGTAAGAACATTTGGCGCCCACCATGGGGCTCGATGAAACTATTCCCAGCCACACCGATCAATACGACGCAATCGCAATGGCAACAACCCAGGGCAAAACAGTGAATCACGAAAAGCGACCACAGGGGGCAGACACCCAAACCCAGGGCACACTGCCTCCAAGGGATACCCAGGGAGGTAACCTCAATAACGTGGTGCCCTTCCCGCGTCAGGCGCTTGAGAATCACCTGCTGATCCAAGCCCTGCAAAGGGAAGTCAACACGCTGAAGCAGAACTACGCAAAAGAGATAGGGGATCTCCGCAAGGAGAACGCCACACTCCGAGAGCAATACCAGAAACTGCAAGAGGATCGGAATGAGCACTCGGCGACCCACGCAATCGCCAACAGAGTCTCGACTGCCCACGCAACCGCCAACGGAAGTCCTGACCAAATAGAGCAGGACGACACTACCTGGAGCGAGGTAGACCGAACAACGACTCACCTGGAGTCCAGACCTGCCTCTCTTTCGTGCGCAGCTCCGAGGCGAAACGCAAAGCCCAAAACCACGAGAAGACACCCATTCATAGATGGTATTATGGAAACTCCACTACCAGCCGGGTGGAAGCCCCTGTCCATGGACTGTTATGACGGCCTGACCGACCCGGACGAACACATCGACGCATCCGTCACACAAGTGAACTTGTACACAAACGATGACGCCATCATGTGCCACGTCTTCCCAACAACTCTGAAGGGAGCATCGTTAAACTGAAACACGCGCCTTTCCCCTCACTCGATTGACTCCTTCGCCACATTGGTCACCCGTTTCGGAGCTCAATATGCTACGAGTCGACCCCACCACTTGACAGCAGTGGCGTTAGCCAACATTCGACAGGAGGACAACAACTCCCTCAGGGACTTCATGGAGAGATTCGCCGAAGTCTCCGTCCAGATCCGAGACCTGAATCCTCAAGTAGCCCTAACCGCCATGCTGATGGTACTAAAATCCGAACCCTTCTCGGATAGTCTCTACAAGAAGCCACCCCATGACATGGACGAGCTTAGAGTAATAGCAGCAAGATACATTCAAATGGAAGAAATGACTAAATTCAGAGAACGAGTCAGAGGTGAATCCCTTAAGAGGCATGAGGAACGCGAGAAATCGGGAACAAGCCAAGAGCGGAGTAGCAGATCTAGAGCCGACAGACCGCCTCGCGCAAGGTTTACCCATTACACCCCTCTAACAGAAAGCAGAGCATGGGTTCTAGAAAAAGCCTGCAGTGCCGAGCTGATAAGCCTGCCTACTCGGAACCGCTCCCTAGAAAAAGCAGACAGGTTCAAGTTTTGCAGGTACCATCGAGTGCACGGACACGCCACTAAAGATTGCACCACCCTAAAGGATAAGATTGAAAAACTTATCCAACACGGCAAACTACGACATTTCGTCCGAGATGACAACCGAAAGTCTAAGCGAGAATGAACCCGGGACCGGGAAGAGGATCACGACAGAAAATCCAGACGAACGGAGGAACCCCGCCAGGAGCAACCAAATAAATCTCCTGAGACTCGACTCCGAGGCGTCATCAACACAATAGCAGGAGGATTCGCCGAAGGGGGAAGCTTAGCTCGGCAAGGAAAGGCACCTACGCAACCTTCGGTCGATCAACTCGGCTTCAATAAGCCCCAGAATACAGAGAAATATGCCGCCTATAACTTTCACTTATACAGATTTTGAGAGCGTAGAACCCAACCATGACGACCCAGTAGTGATCAAGATTGAGGTCGCAAATTGGTTAGTATGTAAGGTCCTAGTCGACCAAGGCAGCTCAGTGGACATCCTGTATTGGTCCACCTTCTAACAGCTAGACATCCCAGATAGCAAGATACAGCCACACACCGAACAACTAGTCGATTTTGTAGGCGAAAAAGTCGATACCAGAGGCTACATTGACCTCCTGACTACCTTTGGAGATGAGGAGAAGGGGTCCAAGACTATCACAGTCAAGTACCTCTTAGTCAACTCCCTTACTTCATACAACTTCCTTAAAGGCAGGTCATCACTCAATGAACTAGGGGCAGTAATCTCAACCCCGCACTTGGCGATGAAATTCCCTGATTCGGAAGGGAAAATAGTGATTGTAAAAGCTGATCAGGAAACAGACCGCAGATGTTACTTAGAAAGTCTAAGGATAACTAGCGGCAAAAAGGTCCCAGAACCAAGAGTAAAGCACGTAGCATCCATCTCGCTCGCGACACAACCAATAGAGGAAACCGATCTCGACCCCAAGGAGGCTGAGCCGAGAGCAGAGCCTACAGAGGAGGTAAAATCCTTCCAAATAGGAAAAGAAGCAAGGCAATGCACAAAACTTGGGACTCAGCTAGCAAGCGAAACCAAGAACGCAATTGCTAGAGTCCTGTTAGACAACGCCGACCTGTTCGCATGGTCAGCCGCCGACATGCTCGGAATCGATTCGAGCTTCCACTATCACAAGCTTGCCATCTGTCCAGAGGCCAAGCCAATCTCCCAAAAGAAAAGAAAGCTCAGAGCCGAAAGAGGAAAAGCGATCAAAGAAGAAACTGAAAAACTACTCAGCGCCGACTTCATAAGAGAAGTGCAATACACCACATGGCTTGCAAATGTCGTGATGGTAAAGAAAGCAAACGGCAAATGGAGGATGTGTACTGACTACACAGACCTTAACAAAGCGTGTCCAAAAGACTCATACCAGTTGCCGAGTATCAACAAGTCGGTAGACGGAGCAGCGACTATCCGATCCTAAGCTTTTTGGACGTATACTCCGGGTACAACCAGATACCCATGTTCCCACCAGATGAAGAAAAAAATGGCGTTTATAACCGACACGACTAACTACTATTACACAATAATGCCATTCAGATTAAAAAATGCGGGAGCAACATACCAGTGTCTGATAGACAAGATTTTTGCAGACCAACTCGGACGGAATCTAGAAGTCTACGTCGACGATATGGTGGTCAAAAGCCGAGACCCGAATTCACATTCGGGAGACTTAGCCGAAATTTTTGGCAAGATTAGAAAACATAACATGAGGCTAAACCCTAAGAAATGTGTGTTCAGGGTACACGACGAAAAATTCTTAGGCTTCATGCTCACACACAGAGGCATATAAGCCAATCCGGAGAAATGTGCAGCTATCATAAACATGAGAAGCCCGAGTAACATGAAAGAAGTACAAATGTTAACTGGAAGGCTGGCATCCCTGTCCTGTTTCTTATCGAAAGCGGCAGAGGTAGCCAGACCCTTTTTCCAACTCCTCAAGAAGCAACAAATGTTTGAATGGAATGAAGAGTGTGAAGCAAACTTTCTAAAGTTGAAAACGCTACTTTCATCACCACCAATCCTAACGCGACCTGAATCCGGCAAGGACTTAGTGTTGTATTTAGCAGTCTCGGGGGACGCGATCAGCTCGGTCATTATTCAAGAGGAAAATCAGAAGCAAAAACCAGTCTACTACATAAGCCAAGTGCTAAAAGATGCCGAAATTAGATACCAGATGATAGAAAAGCTAGCACTAGTCCTGGTCACTTCAGCATGACGGTTATAACCATACTTTCAGAGCAATCAAGTGGTGGTGCAAACAGACCACCCAATACGACAAGTACTGAGGAAGCTAGAATTAGCCAGAAGAATGATAACATGTTCAGTTGAGTTATCCGAGTTTGACATCAAGTATGAACCGAGAGGACCTATCAAAACACAATGTCTAGCCGACTTCATCGCAGAGCTAGCACCAGTAGAAGAGGCACCTTCCCCATGGTGGACCCTCTATGTGGACGGTTCCTTGAACATTAAAGGTAGCGGAGCAGGAGTCATAATCGAAAGTCCTGAAAGGATTATCTTGGAATAATCACTCAGATTCGACTTCGATGCATCCAGCAACCAAGCCGAGTAGGAAGCCCTACTAGCAGGATTGAAACTCGCTAAAGAAGTAGGGGCAAAGCACCTTAGATGCTGGAGCGACTCAAACTTAGTCACAAGGCAAATGAATGGATCCTATCAAACAAAGGATCCCCAAATAACAAGGTACTACCACCTGGCCTCCCAGTTGAAGGACGAGTTCATAGAGTTCGAACTCAACCACATTCTAAGATAGCAGAACGAAAGAGCCTACCTGCTATCAAAATTGGCAAGCACAAAGAAGAAAGGTCAACACTGAACTGTCATACAAGAGACAGTATCTGCTCCAAGTATTGACAGAGTCATCTCTAGTATCAACCCGGCAGACCGAGAGTGGATGACCGAGGTATGAAACTTTCTGAGAGAAGGCACCCTCCCAGAAAACCAAGAGGAAGCCAGAAAAGTCAGAAGAAGGGCTAGTTACTACATCATAGAAGGAGAAGATCTTTATAGGAGAGGCTTCACTGCACCACTACTGAAGTGCGTTACGAAGATACAAGCTGAATACGTGATAAATGAGATGCATAAATGAATATGTGGAATGCATTCATGAGGAAAGGCCATGGCAGCCCGAAGCCCGAATCTTACGAGCGGAAACTACTGGCCGACAATGCGCCGCGATTGTGCCGAATACGTGAAAAAGTGTGAAGAATGTCAGAAATACGACAACATATCTCACCTACCAGCAGAAGAATTACATAACGTCACGACACCATTGCCCTTCGCCATGTGGGGAGTGGACATTTTAGGCTCATTCCCACTTGCTAAAGGACAAGTCAAATTCCTCCTGGTTGGAATCGACTACTTCATAAAGTGGATCGAAGTCGAACCCTTGGCTATCATCACCGCCAACAATATGCAAAAGTTCATATGGAAGAATATAATATGCCGATTCGGAATCCCCCACTCTGTAATATCCGACAACGGCAAATTATTCACCGAAAAGAACCTTGAAGAGTTCTTCAAAAATCTCGGGATTCGGCACCGAGTGACTTTAGTAGAACACCCACAGACCAATGGGCAAACTGAAAACAAGGTGATACTAGGAGAACTAAATAAGCGAGTAGGCAACGCCAAAGGAAGTTGGGTCGAAGAGCTTCCCGCAATCCTTTGGGCATATCGTTGCAGACCGCAGTCCACAACCGGGGAAACACCTTTTAGACTTTCATATGGATCAGACGCCATGATACCAGTAGAAGTCGGAGAACCCTACTTGCGAAGAGCAAATTTCATCCAAGAGAACAACGATCAATCGTTAAGGCATGCACTAGACATGGCTGAAGAGACCCTTAACGAGGTCTGTAACCCCCTTCTTATAAAACTTAATTTAACTATTTAATTTATTTTATACATAATTGTTTTAATACATTCTATTAAAATCCAAAATATATTCAATTTTACATCACTAAAATTTTCCCTTTTTTTTTAACTATTACAAAATGTTTCTTCTAGAAGTACTCATTTCCCAAAATATACCCATTCTATAGCTCTGGTCATATCTGCATCTTTTTCTTCTAACTATTCTTCTTTCACCTGCAATTAAACTTTCCTAGAGGCTAGGGACAAAATTTACCGGATCAAGCATTTAATTTCTCATACAATTAAAATAATTTCAATCAGGTGCATTTCATATAATAATTAATCAATCACATAAATGCAGTATGATTTATGCAAATGCAGTTTTGACTCAAAATCATTTTGACCATGCTCCATGGAGACTTCTGAAATACAGAGAAACACACTAGAAGGGGGTTGAATAGAGTGTTTATATTTTCTTCCAGTATCCTTTAAAAAATATGAAGAAAGTATATCTTAAGTTTTACAGGAACTTAGTGAAACAAAAGATTGTGCTATCGTCCAGTGGTTCAAAAGCAACAGTTCAATGAAACTGCTTTTTCTCGTTTTTCGTCAGAACACACGTAAAGAATTTTCATAGATAAAATGTGTAAAGAAACACTTTCATGGTTTGTTGAAGAGATAACTTAAGAGATATGCAAGTAAGCTAGAAAGCAAGAGAATATAACACTTAGTTTTATACTGGTTCACTCAACCTGAGCTACGTCCAGTTCTCCTTCAAAAACTTTTGAAGGGTTCTACTAATCAGAATCTGATTACTAACAAGTATTCTAACCTTGCTACTTCTGGCTACAAGTATTCTCTAGGCCACTCCTGGAACACCTTTAATCTCCCCCTGAGATTAAAACAAACCCAAGTATTCTTTAACACTAAGCCACTCCTGGCTTTCCAAACAGAAGTTGTTTGAGAATAGAAAGAAAGAGTAACTCTCATAGAGAGGATATTACAATAAACACAAATACACAGAATTGCTTAGCAAAGCTAAGTAGAAAGCTTTTTTTGCTTAAGTGTTGATCGTCCAGTCGTTTTGACAGAGTTTTGGCTCTTTATCAATGTTTTCGTCACTTTTGATGCATGAGCTGGTTCCTCTATTTATAGGCAACTTGGAGTAAAGTATCCGTTGTGGGATCTGTTCCTTTTCCAAAAGCGGTTGCGGTTCTCTCCAAAACATGTGACCGTTGTCACGTTTTGACTTGGGTGGAGAGATAGAGGAGACAGCCGTACATGTAGCGCCTCCGCTACTTGTACTTTTTCTGCAAAGAGAAGTTTCTCTTTTCCTGTTCAATACTTTTCGAAAATTCAAATAGAATGACATGTTAGAATGAGAGAGAATAATCATTTCATTCCAGAGAATCATCATCTAAAACGCATTGTCACATTATGTCAGTTTTAAGATACAAAACAGAGTGTAGATTATATAGTCATTGGACGCTGCTTTGCATAAACATTGGACGCTGACTGTTGTTCTTTTCAAAACATATTTGGACACCTTTATTATTGAAACACAAAGTCTAAGTTTGAGAGATACAATACCATTGCGGCATTTGACGACGTAAACCCTGTAATACTCAAACAAGACCATTAGATACTTCCAAAATTTATCCTTTAATTGTTATCATCAAAACTGAAATTTGAGGGGTTGGACATCGTCCAAAGTCTTAGAACTTAACAATCTTCCCCTTTTTTATGATGACAAATTATGTTAAATTTTGATGTTAACAAGCACATAATCATATATGAATACAATAAATCATGTCAGAGATGATTATGTTATGCCAGTGTATGTTGACATTGTTAATAAATGTGAAATGAAGTACTCCCCTTGAGTTCAACATTTCTTATGCACCTAATAACAGTGTATAATAAATAGCAAGAATATATCAGATATAATAGATACCAGAGTGTAAAAACATATGAAGGATATGGATGCGGAATTTATGAAATAAACACCTCATGTATTAAAGATGTTTTGATAAAATAGCCAATATATTCACAGAGTGTTAGCTATATACTTCTATGACATCAAAATTCCAATTTCTCCCCCTTTGTCATTAACAAAAATGGGTTTGAAAGATGGAAAAATGACTTGACCATCTTGGTCACCTATGGCTGTGGAGGTGGTTCTTGTGGTGGCGGTGGTGGTTGTTCTGGTGGTGCTTGGGTAGGTGGTGCTGGTTGATGAGGTTGTGGTTGGACGGGTGGTGCTGCTTGTTGGATTTGTTGTGGTTGGACGGGTGGAACGGCGTGAGCAACTTGTCCAAGCAGGGTGGCTGCTGTATTTTGAATTTGGTTCACAAGCGTCTGGGAGAGGCTCATGAACTGTTCAGTGATAGCATTCTGCAGCATCAGACGATGTTGAGCAGCCTCAGCCTGTTGCCTTTACTGAAATGCTTGAAGAGCTGCTTCGGTTTCCAGCTGTTGTTGCCTCAGAGCCTGTTGCACTATCTCATGAACACGATCTTCTGAGACCCCTTGAGGTTCAGCAAATCGCAAGGGATGGATGCCCCTTGGACTTGAAGATCCTGTGGGAACCAGTTGACGTGTACCCGAGTGAGCTTCAATAGATGCATCAACAATGGGGAAGCTAGTTATATCTTCAGCAGGAGGCTTTTCTACAGTTGATTCCATGGGCTTGGATGCTTCAACAATAGGCTCTTCCTCATCCTTGGACTTTCCATATTGGACGGTAGGTTCTTCATGTGAAGTGACAAAGTGTTCTACGTCTACTGGTTCGGATGGGTCCAAGTCAAGATGGGCTAACACCTTTGTTACCTTGGCAGATGCTTCATCCAACTCTGCTTGTGTAGCTTTCGACTTGGCAACCTGATCTTCCTTGTCAGTGGTTGCAGCCTCAGCTTGCTCAAGAGCCAGCTGCTCTAGACGAGCTTGTTCTGCAGCTCTGGCCTCTTCTGCCTTGTACTCCTCATGCAAAGTTTAGATCCACAAACTCTGTGCGATCCAGTGACCAAAGATCAAACACTTTGTTGCTTCTGATGATAGGCAATGTCTTCATTAAGTCCAGGTAGTCATCTGAATCTTTCAGAAAGCAAGCAAAAGTGTCTGTGAAGTGATGAGTCTTCACTGGACGCAGCACCTCAAGACCATGAGGGGGGTGAACAAAATCATCCTTGGAGCTGCCAGAGGAGGAGGCCTTCTGGGAGTCGTTCCATAAGATCTGGCGCCAAAAGGTCATGGAATCAAAAGTTCCAAGTGAACGTGTAAGCTTACCAGTCTTGTCAAACAGATGACCCCAGGTATGAGAGGATTGTTGCAGGGCTTCAACTTTTTCTTCTCTGTTTGGCATCTCAATGCCATAAAACTTGTAGCCTTTCTTTCGACCAGCATCATATATGGGTAGTCTAGGACACACCCTGTCTGGTACAAACTTTATTTTTGTGGTGCGGTTGATGTGAAGGTTTGGTGGGTAGGCAATGGCTTGGTTTGGTATATACATCTGTTGAAGAAGTTTGCCAAGATCATCATAGTCGCTTGGCTGGAAATTAAGCACTGGAGTTCCAGCAGGTAGAGGCTGGAACTTTGTAATGGGAGTCCAGATGCGAATATCCTTGACCCATTGTACGTCTGGACGCTGCTTCGACTTGGAAGGGTCCAGGCTTTCTTTAATGGCCAACTTCAATTCTTCGGCCAGTTTAATATCCCTGCTAACAGGGGGCTTCTTAGACGATGCCTTCTTCTTTCTTGGAGCCTTCCCTTTTTGCTCCACAACCGTCTTTATGAATTTCGAAGCAACCTCCACCTCTGGTTCAGGCAGATCTTCTGCTGCTGGACGCACCCTTTGTTGGGTTCCAGTTGGACAAGAGTAAGGTTGAGTCATTCGGATCAAGTGTGGATACACTTCTCTCGTCCAAGTGGGCAAGGGGTTGCTGATTATTGCTCCTTCTGGCATTGCAGCATAGTCAGCTGAAGGATCATGAGCGTAATCATACCTCGTCCACTCTGGTGCTGAGGCAGTAGACAGATGCGTCTCCAAAGGTTCTTGTAGAGGCCTCCGTATCACATTGCGCCTCTTACAGTAATTTTGTTCATTCCGTTTAAGGAATGCAATAGGGAAGCGTTCCCTGTCTTCTTCTTCTTTGGTTTTCTGCTTGGGGGTATAGTCCATGGGGACCAGGTATCCCTCCATGCATCCCTTGGACGCACAAACTTGGACAGGTCCAAGTGAAGATGTGGATGCTGGGTTGTTAATGTGGATGGAGCACTGGATGGTGCTGGTGTAGGGTGCTGGTGGATATGCTGTCAGTGTCTTGAGAGGAAGGTGGTTGAACTGCAATTCTCCTTGGCCTTGCTGCCTGAGTCTTGACTCGTCGCGGCATGTTAGAAGGAAAGGAAATTGGTTTAGCAGGTTGTACCTTTTGCTTCTTTTGTCGAGGGGCCTCCGTCTCCTCTGCTTCATGATTTGACCAATTGGGATCTGGTCATCATCATCAGAGTCGTCCAGTAGTTGAAGCTTTCGAACCTTTGGCTTTTCTAGAGCAGACTTTACTGGAGCTGCCTTTGGACGCTGCTCAGCTTGAGCAGGTCTGGACGCATCAGTCCTTGGATGCTTCTCTGCAAGGGACTGAGCAGTGGAGGTATCAGTATGTCTTTTCTTGGTTCTTCTCTCCTTTTCAGCATCTTCCTCATGCTTCTGAGACATTTGACGTGTTATCTTTCTGCTCCCCTGTTCCTCCATCAATCTTTTGATCTTTTTGCCAATACCAAGAAGATCAATCTCCTCCTCATCATCATTGGAGATAATCTTGCTTTGTTCATGTCGTTGCTTGTTGATGGTATCTTCGTCCAGGTCCCTTAAGACCTTGGCTGTCAGCTTGATCTTCATAGGCTTTATGTTGGACTCACCAAATGATTGTTGTGTTGCTACCATTTGCCCTTTCTTCACAATAGCTTCGTGAACATTTTCTTCCAGTTCATCAAAGAAGCATTGATAGACCTTCTGGTCCCAGAAGATCTTGTTCAGCAGAGCAGCGTAGAAAATGTCATCATTGCCACCAACAGACTTCATCATTCTCACGATATTGACGTAAATGGTGTGAGGGAGGTTGAAGGGAATACCTTCCATAATATGGAATATCACGAACTTGTATAAGTCCATGACTGAGTCCTTAGACCCAGCTTTGTGCAGGATACTCTTGTTGCACACCTGCTGCCAGATTTTTGCTTCCTCACACAAGTTCTTATACTCAATCTTTATTAAGGCGGTGGATTTGGTCTTGCAAAGCATGTTTGCAACGTGATTGCCGTACTGCTTGGCCCAGTCTGTTCTGTACTGGTTCTGCTCCCTAATGCAACCAGTTACCTTTGCAATGGATTCGGTGGACAGTGTCACCTCTCATCCAAGAACAATGGCCACGAGTTCTCTTGTGCTCTGGAATTTGGCATTTCTCTAGAACATCCTGATCAACTCAGGAAATATCTTCTAGTTTTCGTTGAAGTAGCCTCTGATTCCACGCTTCAAAAGGCTTTCGTTCAGGCTCAGGCCCAGCTCCTCCAGTTTTTCAATGTCGAAGAAGTGTTCAATGTGCACTGTAGCAGCACCTTGACACACCACCGTGGTCTCAGGGTAGGTGTGGACGTCGAGTTTAGAGTTGCTTGAGCTTGCAGAGTTCGACATGGTAGAAAAGTTTGGATTTTTAGGTTTTCTGAGAGGGTTTTGAGTTTTTGAGAAAGAGAGAGTGTGTGCTTAAGGGTGACGATAATCTCAGAGAAGATGGGTACAATGGTGATTTTCTGTGACGATTTGATAGTTGTATATTTGGGCTTTGTTCGGAGAATGTGAAACGGTTTTGGGCTTTTTGAATATTTTGAAATGGTGATGACGCCATAAAACCTGCCATGATGAGGCGTGCGAAGATTGTGGGTAACTGTGTACGGTTACTAACATTTTGGTGACTCAGCATAGAGTATTAACTCATACTTACTCTGAAACAAACCGTTTTGGCCATTTGAACAAAAAAAAATGCTAAGATAAAACATCGTCCAGATATTGGACTTAAGTGTAACATATGAAATCCACGTGCAGGGCTTAGTGATCTTTGGACGATATCTCCATTGGACGCTAAGGTTTTATTGGACGCACCATGTAGATGTTAATCATTCCTTTACAGAGTCCATACCAAGTTTATTCCTTAGAAGGATTAACTTGTCTTCAGTAAGGGGTTTAGTGAATATATCAGCAAGCTGATTATCTGTGGTTACAAAGTGTAGTTCCACAGTATCCTTCTGAACATGGTCTCTTATAAAGTGATGTTTGATCTCTATATGTTTAGCCCTTGAATGCAATATGGGATTTTTAGAGAGATCTATGGCAGCTTTACTATCACAGAAAATAGGAATGTTACTCTCATATATGCTATAGTCCTCAAGTTGATGTTTGATCCACAAGATTTGAGAACAACATTTTGCAGCTGAAATATACTCTGCTTCAGCAGTGGACAAAGCAATGGTTCCTTACTTCTTGCATGTCCAGGAGACTAGATTACCACTGATGAAGTGACACCCTCCACTGGTACTTTTTCTTTCAATTCTATCTCCAGCATAATCAGCATCACAGTTTCCAATTAGCCTGAAATCTTTCTGCCTTTTGAAATATAAACCAAGATTAGTGGTTCCAGCAAGATATCGAAAGATTCTTCTTTTAACAGCAGTTAAATGAACTTCCCTTGGGTCAGATTGAAATCTGCCACATAAGCATACATTGAACATGGTGTCAGGTCTGGACGCTGTGAGGTATAGGAGTGATCCTATCATTCCTCTGTATATAGTGTTATCTACTTTCTTTGAGTTGTCGTCCAGTCCAAGTACTGTTGTTGGATGCATAGGAGTTTTCATTGGTTTTGCATCGTCCAACTTGTACTTCTTTAGCAGCTCTTTGACATACTTAGTTTGATGTATGTATATGCCATTTTCAGTTTGTTTGATTTGAAGTCCAAGGAAGAATTTCAGCTCACCCATCATGCTCATTTCAAACTCTGTTTGCATTAATTTGGCAAATTCTTAACAGAGAGACTCATTAGTTGCACCAAATATGATATCATCAACATATATTTGTGCAATAATAAAATCAGAAGAGTAGTCTTTGCGAAATAATGTAGTGTCTACTTTTCCTCTTGAAAAACCATTTTCTGACAGAAATGAGCTGAGTTTTTCATACCAAGCTCTAGGGGCTTGTTTCAACCCATATAAAGCTTTGTTAAGTTTGAAAACATGATTTGGAAAAGCATCACTTTCAAATCCTGGGGGTTGTTCCACATAGACTTCTTCCTTTATGAGTCCATTTAGGAATGCACTTTTTACGTCCATTTGATATAGCTTCATATGGCTATGAGCTGCAAATGATAGTAAAATGCGAATTGTCTCTAGACGTGCAACAGGAGCATAAGTTTCAGTATAATGTATACCTTCCTGTTGTGAGTAACCTTTTGCTACCAACCTCGCTTTGTTTCTCACAACATTACCTGCTTCGTCCTGCTTGTTTCTGAACACCCACTTTGCTCCTACAACTTCTTTGTCGTTGGGAGGTTCTACTAGCTTTCAGACATTGTTCTTTTGAAATTGGTCAAGTTCTTCCTGCATTGCTTTGACCCAGCTCTCATCTTCTAAGGCATCATCCACAGTCTTAGGTTCTATTTGAGATATGAGTGCTGCGTGACCTTCTTGTCGTTGAAGTGAAGATCTGGTTTTGACTCTATCTTTTGGATCTCCGATGATTTGCTCCTCTAGATGATGTTTCTTCATTTGCCAGTTGCGTCCAGTTGGTTCTCTTTGTTCTACTACTGGACCATCCAGTGGTGCATTGGACTTTTCAACTGAGACATCATTGTTGGACGAATCTGATGACTTACTTGCATCGTCCAATCTGAGATCTGCAAATGATTTATCCAGCTCTGATAATTCCTTATCAGGCTTGTTGTCATTAAACTTCACATGAATAGCTTCTTCAACAACTAAGGTTCTAGAGTTATGAACTCTGTATGCCATTGAAGTTTCAGAATATCCAAGCAATATTCCCTCATCACACTTAGAATCAAATTTTCCCAAGTTATCCTTAGTGTTCAGAATGAAACATTGACATCCAAATGGATGGAAGTAGGATATGTTGGGTCTTCTTCCTTTCCACAATTCATATGGAGTTTTTTTCAATATCGGCCTTATATAGATCCTGTTTTGTAAATAACAGGCAGTATTCACTGCTTCAGCCCATAAGTGTTTAGGGGTTGAATTATCATTCAACATGGTTCTGGCCATCTCCTGGAGTGACCTATTTTTCCTCTCAACTACACCATTCTGTTGTGGTGTTCTGGGTGTTGAGAAGTTGTGAAGGATGCCATTATCCTCACAGAACCTTGGAAAACTTTCGTTTTCGAATTCTCCCCCATGATCACTTCGGACAGAAGTAATGCATACTCCTTTTTCATTTTGAACTCTTTTGCAGAGGTTATAAAAAGCCTTGAAGGACTCATCTTTGTGGGATAGGAATATAACCCATGTCCATCTAGTATAGTCGTCCACTATAACCAATTCGTATCTTTTACCACTTACTGAGGCTGTTCTTGTGGGTCCAAACAGATCAATATGTAACAACTCAAGAGGTCTATAAGTGGAAATAATGTTTTTACTTTGAAAAGAACTTTTCACTTGTTTCCCTTTCTGACAAGCTTCACAAAGAAGATCATCTTTATATGACATACTTGGTAGTCCTCTTACGAGGTTGTGCCTATTCAGCTTTGAGATTAACCTCAAGCTCGCATGACCAAGTCTTTTATGCCATAACCAATGATTTTCTTGTACTGAAACTAGGCATGATACATTTTGACTTGATAGTTCCCCAAGTTTAATCTTATACAGATTACCTTGCCTCTTTGCAGTAAAGAGAAGGGATCCATCAGAGTTTTTGACTGTACATTCTCCTTTGTTAAAGGTAACATCATACCCACTGTCACACAATTGGCTTATGCTAAGTAGATTGTGTTTAAGACCTTTAACATAAAGAACTCTATCAATACAAGGATAGGGTGGTATACCAATCTTACCTACGCCAACTATCATCTCTTTCTGATTCCCTCCAAAAGTGACTGTCCCACCAGTTTTGGGTAGGAGGCTTTGGAATATACACCTTTCTCCTGTCATGTGATGTGAGCACCCACTGTCCAGGTACCATGATTGGAGTTTCTTTCCTGCTGTTAAGCATGTCTGCAACAGGAACAATTTTATCCTTAGGTACCCAGATTGACTTGGGTCCTTTTTTGTTAGCTTGAAGGGCATTGGACGCTCCCTTCTTAGGCAGGTGTCGGCATTTGGACGCTATATGTCCAAGTTTCCCACAGAAGTAGCAAACATCTGTTTCCTCGTCATGAATATATTTCTTTCCCTTATATCCATGTCCTGACCTGTCATTTGGTCTCTTACAACCTTCATATTTTAATAGCTTTTTAAGGTTGTCAGAGCCCTTAACAAAGTTTGACAGATCCTTCTTTAGACTGTCAATTTCTTCATGAAGTTTTACAACATCATGTGGTTGACCTCTTAAGGAAGTATCTGCTTCAATTTTCAGAAGCTTCTCAACTAGCCTTTTGTTTTCTGCGTTGAGATTTCGAATTTCTATGGATATATTCCTTTCTCTAGTCCTTAAATCCTCACAGGATTTATGGGCTCGAGCAGCATCATTCCAGAGAGTTTGCCTCTCCGCATTTGTAATTTCATTTTGCTCTGAGAGCTCTGTAAACTTTTTTTGTAAATCCTCCTTTTCACTTTCAACTTGTTTGACTCTTTTCTCTAAAACTTCTTTTTCTTTTGAAAGTGATTTGGACAATTTCTTTAAAGTTTTGTAGGCTTTTGACAGAATAGAAGAGTTTGAAAGTAGTTCCTGATAAGCTTCTTGAAGTTAATCTATGTCATTAAAGTCTACCTCATCTTCTTCTTCTGGTTCAGAAGAATCTGTTGAAGTGTCTGCCATAAGACATATATGTGTTTCCTCTTCTTCTTCATCGTCCGATGATGAGTCATCGTCCAGGTCTTCCCATGTGAACATCAGAACTTTCTTGTCCTTCCCTTTGCTGAAGAATTTCTTCTTCTTGTCCTTGCTCTTGTCGAGATCTGGGCATTCTGATTTGAAGTGTCCTGGCTTTTTGCATTCGTAGCATTCTGGATCCACCTTTCTTCTTCCACATAGCATGTATCCTTTTGGATATGAAGGATAATTCATCATTCTCGTCTGAGTCATTATCTTCATATTGTTCGTCTGATGATGTTTCAGCTTGCATGACTTTGGACGATGGTACTTTCCTTGGCTTCTGGACGCTAAGCGCCAGAGACTTGTTTTTCTTACCATCACCATCTTGATGCAGTTCTAGTTCATGCACTTTGAGAATTACCACAAGTTCTTCTAGGGACATATCATCCAGTTCTTTTGCTACTCTCAAGGCTGTAACCTGTGGTCTCCATTGCCTAGGAAAACTTCTTAGAATTTTGTCAATATGTTCATAGTTATTATAATCTTTACCATGTGCTCTGAGTTCATTTAGTATAGTTTGAAACCATCCAAACATACCTTGTATGTCCTCATTTTCTTCCATACCAAACAATTCATATTGACGAGTAAGGAGACTGAGTTTGTTACGTTTTACCTGGGTGGAACCCTCATACGTTAACGCAAGAGTGTCCCACATTTGTTTTGCGCTTTTGAGACTCTGCACCTTGTTGTATTCTTGTTCGCTTAGTGCACACATGATGATGTTTCTAGCTCTGGAGTTGAGATGAAATCTTTGTTTCTGCTCCTCCGTCCATCTAGTCTTTGGGATTTAGATGAGGTTCGCATCAAGTGGAATGTAGTCGCTCATGTCTACAACGTCCCACATGTCAATATGGCTAGATTCAAAGAATGCTATCATTCTTTGTTTCTAGTAATCATATTTGACACCCTTGAAGAGTGGTGGTCTGTTCACAGTTTGTCCCTCGTTTTCCATCTTTCTTAGGATCTTTCCTCTGTACTGCTAAGTACTCAACCCAAGAGGCCGAGCTCTGATGCCAACTAAAATACAGATAAACACACTAGAAGGGGGGTTGAATAGAGTGTTTATATTTTCTTCCAGTATCCTTTAAAAAATATGAAGAAAGTATATCTTAAGTTTTACAGGAACTTAGTGAAACAAAAGATTATGCTATCGTCCAGTGGTTCAAAAGCAACAGTTCAATGAAACTGCTTTTTCTCGTTTTTCGTCAGAACACACGTAAAGAATTTTCATAGATAAAATGTGTAAAGAAACACTTTCGTGGTTTTTTGAAGAGATAACTTAAGAGATATGCAAGTAAGCTAGAAAGCAAGAGAATATAACACTTAGTTTTATACTGGTTCACTCAACCTGAGCTACGTCCAGTTCTCCTTCAAAAACTTTTGAAGGGTTCTACTAATCAGAATCTGATTACTAACAAGTATTCTAACCTTGCTACTTCTGGCTACAAGTATTCTCTAGGCCACTCCTGGCACACCTTTAATCTCCCCCTGAGATTAAAACAAACCCAAGTATTCTTTAACACTAAGCCACTCCTGGCTTTCCAAACAGCAATTGTTTGAGAATAGAAAGAAAGAGTAACTCTCACAGAGAGGATATTACAATAAACACAAATACACAGAATTGCTTAGCAAAGCTAAGTAGAAAGCTTTTTTTGCTTAAGTGTTGATCGTCCAGTCGTTTTGACAGAGTTTCGGCTCTTTATCAATGTTTTCGTCACTTTTGATGCATGAGCTGGTTCCTCTATTTATAGGCAACTTGGAGTAAAGTATCCGTTGTGGGATCTGTTCCTTTTCCAAAAGTGGTTCTCTCCAAAACATGTGACCATTGTCACATTTCGACTTGGGGTGGAGAGATAGAGGAGACAACCGTACATGTAGCGCCTCCGCTACTTGTACTTTTTCTGCAGAGAGAAGCTTCTCTTTTCCTGTTCAATACTTTTCGAAAATTCAAATAGAATGACATGTTAGAATGAGAGAGAATAATCGTTTCATTCCAGAGAATCATCATCTAAAACGCATTGTCACATTATGTCAATTTTAAGATACAAAATAGAGTGTAGGTTATATAGTCATTGGACGCTGCTTTGCATAAACATTGGACGCTGACTGTTGTTCTTTTCAAAACATATTTGGACGCCTTTCTTATTGAAACACAAAGTCTAAGTTTGAGAGATACAATACCATTGCGGCATTTGACGACGTAAACCCTGTAATACTTAAACAAGACCATTAGATACTTCCAAAATTTATCCTTTAATTGTTATCATCAAAACCGAAATTTGAGGGGTTGGACATCGTCCAAAGTCTTAAAACTTAACAACTTCCCCTTTGAGTGTTTAGTAAGTAACTGGCCTACCATTACGCACTGCAATTCAGCTATCAGCCCCTACTAAACGCGAATAAACTGGACAGAATTAGGAGATCAGGATACCCAGGAAGGCCACCACAGCAGCATCTCTGTCCAGATTACAGCCACATGTGGAATTGCCAATATCCTTCACCCCACAGACTACATGATCACAGACCATACAGTCCTGTCTAACTTACTCTGCTCACCCCAAAGATTCAATTCTCATGACTACCGCATTCCCGGTTAATCAACATTTATTCTTTCTTTTCTTTTCTTTTCATGGCTGCCGCAGTCTCGGTTAGCCAACATCAATATTTTTTTTTTCACTTGAATCTTTGTAAAACCCCAAAAAAGACTCATGCATGCTTATGCCATGTGATAATGATCATAAGTAATTTTAAACAAGCATATAAAGAAACATAAGCATTCAACAATTAGCATTATAACATTAATATTTTACTAAATATCAATTTGGTCATTATTATAAAAATTTACTAAATTACCCTTGCTCTTTTTCTAAAATTCCAATTTTGTCCTTTAAATATGAAATTACCAAATTACCCTTACTCTTTTCTATTATTTCCGATTTTGCCCTTGATCTTTTCATAAAATTCCTAAATTATCCTTAAACTTTCTAGAATATGTGAAATTACCATTTTACCCTTATACTTTTTATAAAATTCCTAATGTGTCCCTACATGTGAAATGACTATTTTTCCCTTGATCTTTTAAAAATTTTCACATAGTATCCCTTACTCATTCACCATGGCCGAATGGCCTCCAACCAATTCTAATCATCATTTCAACATCAAACAAGCAATTTCAATCAAGAGCAATCCAATCAAACTTCAATCCATCACAACATATCAAAAATTCAAGCAAAAACATGGTTTCAATAATCTATTTCATGGTTCTTGATTCAATCTTCAAATCCAAACTTAAAGACATGTTTTTACTACTTCCAATTTGTCTAAATTGAAATTAAATGCCAATATCCTTACCTTAAATCCTTAGTTTGAAGAAGAAACCCTTGAATCCTCTTCTCCCTTTCTCTCTTGTCTTCTTGAATTTTAGAGCTTTTCTCCCAATTTCTTCTCTTTTGGCCAAAGCTATATTGAAATTTGGGAGGTTTTGGTTGGTTTAATTTTTTATTTTGGAAGAAAATATGAAGGTTTCATGGAGGGGCTGCAGCTGCCCAACTCACGGTTTGGAGAGCTTTGGAGAGCTAGCTCTTCACGTTTTTCTTTTGCTTTGGATTATTATGTTTTTAAATAAATTTTTTCTTTACCCAATTTAATTTTATCTCCACGTCCAGCTTCTGGTCCATGGACAGCCAATTTGGTCAAGTTTTTCCAGCCACTTGGACGTCCAAAGCAAGTGCCTTACAAGAGTTGCCAATTGCTTTGGTCAAAGGGTCAAAAGTTGTAGAAAATTATGGATTTTTCTAGAATATATTTAGGGCTTTTAATTATCTTATAAACTAATTAGAATTTGAAGAAACTAACACCACCGTTAGATTTCTCACTATCAAAAACCTTGGGATAGTGTCTTAATTATCTCTTAATCAAGGTCTAATTAGTTTAATTTAATTAGATTAGAAATAGTGTGTTGTCAAATTTTGATTGGCTAATACTTGTATTTTATTTTTCTTAGTTAAATAATTTTAATAATTATTCTAAGTATGTTATAATTACTAGGAAATTCCATAGGTGTCATACAAATTTTATCTTAATTTTCTACCTTATAATTGTAATAATTTCTCAGAGTTCTAACATTCAGAAAATTCTAATAATTCAAAATTAGCATTTTAATTATTCAACTGTATATATTTTTAATATACATTCAATTATCTTTTTATTAGATTACAGTTTACTCCAAAATTTTACACTGGAAAATTTATCATGGACAGCTGTCTGACACAACGGTCTAGTCAACAAGTAATTCATTTCTCAACTGTATATATTTTAAATATACATTCAATTGTCTATTTATTAGGTTACAGATTTATCCAAAATGCTACACTAAATTTTTTTTATCCTGGACAACTGTCTGACACAACTGTCCGGTCAATGATAAATTCAAGCCTAAACAAAAGCACTAAAAGACTCAGAAAATTTTACTGAATAGAACTGTATTAATGTTATTATGAAAATATGTACAAAAAGTTTCTATAAAATACAGTACGTAATTTCTCATAATTTTTATAGAAAAATATTTACAAACAGTAAAAATAAAAATGAGGGTGTTACAAGGTCCAAATCAAAACAGATGCCTGTAAAAGAAGAGCCGAGAAGAGGTATAACAATAAGGTCAAACGAAGAAACTTCGAAGTCAGAGATCTGGTTTGGAGAAAATGCGGAGAAACAAGAAAAGCAACAAGAGAGGGCAAGCTGGCAGCCACCTGGGAAGGCCCTTTCAAAGTAACCGAGTCACTGGGAAATGGAGCCTACCGACTAGAGCATCCATCTGGCAAAGCCATCCCTCGTACTTGGAACACGACACATTTGAAGTTTTATTACAACTAGAAAACTCTAAACGGTGATGTACTCTTTTTCCTACTTTGACAATTTTTTCCTAAGAAGTTTTTTTGTCAAAGAGGTTTTAATGAGGCACACCCGATTTCCTTTATTAATGAGACTCCTTTTTACTCATTATCTATTTGACTGAGTAGACCAATCGGATACTGGCATAAAACGCCACTTAGTGAGCGACACTCGGCATCCCGAAAGGAGAATGACCGAACTCCGATTATTATTCAATAAGCTAGCCGTGTAGACCTTTAAAAAAGGATACGAAAAACGAGTTAAGCTAAAAAGCCGCATAGACCTAAAAAAGGATACAAAAAGCGAGTTAACATAAAAAACCGCGTAGACCTTTATAAGGATACAAAAAGCGAGTGAAGATAAGAAACCGAATAGACCTATAAAGGATACAAAAATGAGCCCTAATTTGCCACAAAATACGAAGAAAATAAAAAGGAGCAATACTTAAGAGAAAAACGAATTTCATTAAGATAAGCACCCTATTCGATAGGCCGGGCACAAGCCTTTACAATAAAAGATACAAAAACTCCTAAAAACTAAGCGGCAGGCTGAGTGGAGTCGCCAGGAGCATCTTCACCCTCAAGGGTAGACTCATCCACCAACTGCCCCTCCTTCTTGATATCTTTATCAACATCAAAAAGAGAGGTGTCGGCGTCCTTGAGAAAATAACGAACTTGGCAAATCACCTTTTTGAACTCGGCCTTGTGGGTCGAAATGACCTCATCTAGGGCCTTGCCCAAGTCGGCCTTAAGTTTGGCCTCAGAATCAGCGGCCTCCATCTTCACCCGCGCAAGTTCGAGAGTGAGGCGCTCCACCTCGGCTTGCAGCCTCTGTGCCGAGTTCTCAGATACAGCTAAAGAGAGCTTCAAATTTTCCTCCCAGCCCTCAGCCTCCTTTAACTTGGCCTCCATTTCCTCTAGGGACCTTCGAGACTCCTCAGCAGATTGAAGAAGAGTCTCGTTGGCCCGAGTAGTCTCAACCAGGGCCTGCTCGGCTTTAGCAGCAGCCTCCTTCACCATAACCAGCTCCCGGTGACCGTGCTCGAACTCCTCGACCCAGTATTGGGCAATAGCCCATGAGCGAGCCTGGAAGGGACAAATAGCCTCCATCGAAAGCAACGGCCCAACATCCCTCAACATATTCCGATCAACTTGACTGAGATTGTCAGCACAGATGAGAGCCTGGGGATTAAAGTCCTTCCCCTAGAGCGAAGTTCGCCCATCTTTCATAGATAAAAAGGTCGGGTGCCTCTCAATGGAAGAACCTGCAGCCTAAGCACCGGGTGGACTCGGTTTTGACTTCTTGGAGGGACCATCTCCTCCCTGAACAACCTCTTGTTTCCTTTTTGGCAAGGAGGAGGAGGATGATGAGAAGGAATGGGAGAAGCAACTTGGACCCCCTCAGTGGCAATATCCTTGTTCTTCAATTTCTCAAGCCTCTGCTTCTTGGCCGTCTTGTAGTCGAATTTCCCCATTGCAGCTGCAGAAGAAGCAAACATTAGTAAAAACAAAGTAACCATGTAGGGATCCCCACAGTCGTCTTGCAATGTAGGGAACGCGACAACTTGCACAGGGTAACCATGTCATCCTGATCCTCAGGAGACATGTTCATGACCTACCAAGACGACCGCTTGTTCGGAGAACGGGTCCAATAAAGAGGAAACCTGGACCTCCCACGACTATAAAAAATGTCGATCTCCCCTTCCGGACCCGGCCGAACACGGAAGAAACCACTCTTGAAATTCTTCCAAGAGGGGGTATAAGGACCAAGAATAGATCGGCCAGGGATCCCGGTCAGGGAGATCCAACCACCCTTCTGAGTCTCCTTAACTTTATAGTGGTAAAAGAACTTAGGAGCAGTAGAAGTGATAAAAAATTTACTGCAAGGCACCCGGAAAGCCTGAAGCGAATCCCAAGCATTCCGATGCAACTAAGTAGGAGTGACGTTCAACTCCTGAAGAACGTTGGCTTCAAATTGGTCAAACGACACCGTGATGCCGAGAGCCAAAAACAAAGCCTCATATACGTAAGTAAAATGAGACTGATAGGGAACAGTAGAAAGGAAGACATGCTCATCAGGCCCACAGGGTTCGGCATAGACCATACCCGGCCTTTCCGAGAGGCACCAATCAATTTCTTGAAGAAGGGAAGACAAAGCCTCCTCGGTTTGATACCGAGAGGAATAAGCACCCACCTCACCAGCTACACAGGAATAACCAGGAGCGGCAACAAGAGGATAAACCTTCCTCGAACCCCTAGACTCTATGGGTTGAAAGAGAATGGGAGGGGGGAGAAGAGGCCAAGCACGCCGAGTCTAGAGAGGACGATCCTTAGTGGCCTCAGAATCGTCTAAGACTACTTACCCCGGTAGGAATTGCCAGAGGCACTTGTGCGGGGTCGATAGATGGGCGAACCACCTCTACATCCGCAACAGCGACATTCGCCGCCGACGCACCATCACTAACTCCGCCAGAGTTAGAGCGACGCAAGGGAGAACCATCACCGGAGCCCTCTCCGATTCCCCAAAAAAGGAAGACATTCTAGATAACAAAGAACAATATCGGAGAGGAAAAGGGCGTACCTGGATGAAGAAAAAAGCAGAAAAAACAAAGAGGAGGAAGAAATGGCAGAACGAAGGAAAAAGCCGCTGGAGAAATGAAACTTGCAAAAGGAAAGTGAAAAATCGGTGAGAATAGTGACCCTTATATAGGGTCCCAAGCGTTTCGAATATGAAAAGGCGAAGCGGTCCGAACCGTTGGATCAAGACCCATCACCAGACCAAATCAACGGTTAGGGGGGGTTAAGACTTTTGGGTATCCCTAGAACGTTTCAAAATTCAAAAACAATCATTGTTGCCGCCCTTGGGAAGCGTTATAACTTTAATAGGTCTGAAGCGATGCCATCACCTAATGGCACGACGCCTTGAGAACCAAACTTGGATCCAGCTAGGCGAGACGAGTAAAACTTGGCTCGGTCAAATAAAATCCGCATTCGGCAAAACCACCACTTAAGCCCTTGTGTGACTTCAGAGCTTGGGGGGCATGTGTACTACTTGGACTCGAACTTCACCGAGTAGCCAATCTGGCCGAAAAGATACCTCTTACTCGGACCAGGGAAGTAATAACGGAAAGCATATCTTACAATAAGATAAGATAAAGAAAGATCAAGTTATAAGATAATGATAGAAGATAGAACAATCTTTATCATAAATCACGAGATTTGAGAAGATTTGATAGGAAAATAGCCTTATCTAATCTCCCTTTCACCTCCTATAAATACAACAACAATCCAACCCACCAAGGTACAAAATTCTAATCCCATTGTGATACCTGTCTCTTACCTCTGCGCCTTTAACTTGAGCGTCGGAGTGCCCTTGCAGGTACACCCCCCATCAGTCCCGGAGGAGATGCCAGCGGAACCACCGCACCAGAAAGCTTACCAAAACTCGGTAAGAACACCCCCCATCAGTCTCGGAGGAGATCCTAGCGAAACCACCGCACCAGAGAGCTTACCAAAACTCGGTAAGAACAGTATTGTTTTGGTCATTTCTTCAATTTTCCATTTAAAACTTTAGTCTTCCGTTAACATTTAAATTTTGAAATAGTTAATTTAAAATAATGGCGGCTAAAAACTGCCACTATCTTTATTTTATTTTAAAATTATAAACCACCCCAAATCTCACCAACTTCTCATGCCGCTCACAATCAAGGCCGAAAACCTCTACGTGGTAAAGCCTCCCGTTGCAAAATCAATGACGTCCTCTTTCCTCCATTTGCTAAAACTCTGATTTTTCCCCTCCAAATCTTGTTGATCCAGATCTGGGTGTTTCCGTTTTTTCAATTTTGAATGTTTTAATGTTTCATGTCTATTCATTTCCAAAGATCTTGTTTTTTGCCCTCTTGTACTCCGAATCCCTTGTGAACCCTCCTCTTTCTCTAGCGTTTTTTCTTGATATGGTTTTTTGCCCTCTTCTACTCTCCAAAAGATCAGGTTTGGTTTGAAATTACTATAAGGGTTCCAAGTGAACGCGTCCTTGTATCTTTGTTGCTCGATTTTGATATCCAATCGAATGGGAACCAAATTCTCCGCAGTTGGCATGTGCATTTATCATTCATTACTCACGTATTGCACACACAAACAAAATGAAACATTTTGAATTTTGAACTTACATTCTGAACTTGAAGGGGGTTTTGTAGAAACCTGAAATCGAGGTTTTCATGTTATCCCAATACGAACGTCTAAATGAATGTATGATTACGACACCGTTTTTATGGGAATAGTACACAAACTAACTTAAGCTTCGTCCCAAACCAAAATCAAAACACTTGAACAATCTTCTTCCCCTGCAGTTTCTACGTCTAATTTTTATGTTTTGATGTGAAGTTGGTGTTTGCGGTGGGGAAGTTGGAGAGGAAGAGGCATGGGGACATTTTTGTTGCAGGTATGGAGTAGTTTATAATTTTTAAAATAAAATAAAGATAGTGGCGGTTTTTAGCCACCACTATCTTAAATTAATTATTTCAAAATTTAAATGTTAACGAAACAATAACATTTTAAACAAAAAATCAAAGAAAGGACCAAAACAATGGCTTTCGAAAACATAAAGGACCAGAACAAAACTTTTAAAACATTTATGGCTCAATTTTCATGCAATTTTTACTACGTTTATGGCCTTTTATTTCGAACATTAGTTGATTCCTATAGTTTTCATGTAGATGAATCTAATAGGACAAGTTTCACATCTAGAATCAATAAAAAAAAGTTTAAAATTGTGCTTGAAAATTAAAAACGACAAGTTTTTCGAAAGGACTAACAAAAAGACTTCAAAGTTGCTTTTGAATGAGTTGTTTCAAATGAAACTTTCCAAATTAAATAAATAAGTTAAATAAAACTTTTTTTTTTATCAAAATCTAGTTTTGTTGTAAAATGATAAAATCTAAAACCAAAAACTAGTTCAAAAGCTAGATAACAGTATGATAAGTGCATAAACTAAAGGAGAAGGGTAAAAGAATATTGCAATATACTAGTCTAGTCTCAAATCACTTAGGTTACATTCAGTCTCTAGCTTAATAATATTGTAATCACTCCTAAATTACACATATTTTTTCACAAGCCTCCACAAGCTTTGTAACAATCAATATACTTTTCCTTATCCTCTACAAGCTTAACCATAGCTTAATAGATGTTCCCTAACACTAACTTAGTTAACTTCGTACAAACCCTCTAAAGGCAAATTAATTTAAAGAACTTCAATCTTGTTCAAGAATATAGACTATAACTCTTTTGCTTTTTCTAACACTCAATGAATGGAAACATAGTATGATATATAGCGTAAATACAGTCCTTATGACGATACAGATGATAACAAAAACAAGTGGAATGATTTTCTAGGAAGGGATTTCTCTCAAAAGTTACTTTATGTCTAGTCATAAAACAAATTAGGACCCTCAATTATTTTGATTTTATGCAAAACAAATATTAAGTAAAAAGATTGCGTCTTATAAATGCCAACAAATGAAAATGTTGGATTTGCGTCTGTAAGAGACAAATGATACGCAGATAGACGCTTAAGTCTGATGAAGCATTTAAGGGCATAATAAATGCACTATTGCTTTATAATCTGTTTTGCAGGGAATGTTCATAAAACATCCTCCTAGGATCTGTCAGAGTTCATAAAGAGAAACAGAAAAAAGAGTCAAAGTTTAAGAAGTTTCTCTCGCCTCAAAAGACGCACTACAGCTAGCTATGAGTACTTGTCTGAGCAAGCGATGTGACCACTGCAATAAAAGGATATGGAGTATATCTTAAGAAAGATTAGTAGAGTGCTTTATCAGTTTAGAATGACTAGTTGGTGACAAGCATTTAATGCTCGCATTAAATGCCCCTCAACCACATTCCTTCAGACACTGGTCAGACGCAAGGAAGAAAACCGTTTAGAGACAACGGTTACTTCCTCAGCAAGTCTATATATATAGAAGAAGATTTGAAGTGCTGAATAACACACGAACTGAATTCAAAATTCAAGCATTCTTTCAAGCCTTCATTCTTTCTCTTGTAAAAATTCTATTTGTTAAAAATCTCTCAAATCACTTTGTGTATCCTGAGAGAAAAAGACTTTGTTCTTAAATTTGTATATCCGTTTGTAAGACGATAGTTGAGAAGTCTGTGCGCCCCTTTCAAAAATAAATCTTGTGATTTGTTTTAGAGCTAGAAGTGGCTTGGTAGTAAAGAATACTTGGGTTTTTAGCTTGGAGAGGCTAAGTGTGAAAACTATTTGGGTGAGCCAGAAGTGACAGTGAACAATACTTGTAACTTGTAAAAGTTAGTGGAACTTGGTGGTTTGCCAAGAACTGGACGTAGTCTCGGGGTGAGACGAATCAGTATAAAATTCTCTGTTGTATTTCTTGCTCC